>OY979696.1:122585211-124985211 GCA_963855945.1 Thereva nobilitata
GGGATGGCACGTAAAAAACTCAGCCATGTAATCTACATTTCATTTACGTAAATTACATGACGTAAATTACATGAAAAAATTGGAGTTCTCTACATGGATTTTGTAAAAAATGTAAAAGACAAAAGTCAAAGGCAAAGTAAAATAAATGCCCACGAGTTTCTTTGATGTTTCCACCGAAAGTTTGTTTCGGATGTTATTCTGACTGAATGTATTACCGTATTGGAAAAAAAGCCGCTCGAGCTGCGCTGTTGATGCCGGAATTTTCAAAAACTTTATCGCAAATTTAGACAGCTCCTCGTGACCTTGTTGAGCAGCATAGTGGGCTTGATTGGTCACTTGTCGCTGCGATTGTTCAATCCGACGGCCAGAATTGCCATATGAAGTGACATATTTCATTTTTGAAATTCAAATGGCAATCGAATGACAGTTCGCAATGGATACACAACTCCAAACAAGTAGTTTTTTAGTTCAACATTCATTTTCGAAAATCATAAATTGTCATATTCTCATTCACTTTCGCACACTTCCCACTTTCAACAATCAGACTCTGTCAAATTCGCATTCACTTTCAAGCCGGAGGATTCAACAATAAGGCCCAATGTATGGATGGCAATCATTATGGTACGGAGGGGGCCAGATAGCATGTTACATGAACCGCTAGCATGCAAAACGCTCTTACGGTCATTTTTACTTCTATATTCTTTGCTTTACACAGTTCGTCTGTGCACTAACAATGTAAATTGACCAACGTGATCAATACCATAAATACACTGTTTAGCACAGTCGTGCTATGTATTTTTTGGAGGTTTGGGAGTTTTTTACAAAAACATAGTTATTTACATGGAAATTACGTAATTTACAGTTTTTTACGTAAATTACGTCAAAAACTCGAAAATCATGTAAATTTGCCATCCCAGGAGAGGCCAAAAACAAAGGAGGAGTATATACAGTTTTCATCCAACGAGAATAACCATGAAGATTTACAATAGAACTCAGAAAACGATTATGAATATGAAGAAGAAAACGTGAATAAAGAAAAAAATTGTGAAGATACAAATTCAACAGGAGAACAAGAAGAAGAGATAATAGATGAGAAGAGGATTCGAAAGAAACCCAGCTGGCACGATGATTATGTATTGAATTTTTCTGATGAAGATGAAGAAGCATATATAGCCTATTGTTTATTAACCCAAACGGAAACTCCAACATCATATGAAGAGGCGATTCATGACAAAGAATGGAGAGATGCAATTGAGACAGAATTAACTGCATTGATTAAACTTCAAACGTGGAAAGAAAAGAAACTTCCAGAAAACAAAAAGGCGATAGATACGAGATGGGTGTTTAAAGTTAAGGAAGACGGTACTAAAAAGCCCAGACTTGTTGCAAGGGGATTTCAAGCGAAGAAAACAGATATATTAGATATTGTATATTCTCCAGTGGCTCGAATGTCAACGATTAGAATGATCATATCGAAAGCAGTTAACGAGGATTTAAACATTCACCAACTGGATATACCCACTGCATTTCTAGATGGAAAACTCCAAAACGATATTTATATAAAAATTCCTGAAGGTATAAAAACAAGAAAGAAGGACATGGTGTTGAAACTAAACCGGGCTCTTTATGGATTAATTGAAGCTTCAAAGTGTTGGAATGACACATTCAACGAATATATAAAACAAAAGGGTTTTGAAAGGTCAGAATATGATTATTTCCTGTATTATAAAGAGGATTGCTGGATGCTCATTTATGTAGATGATATACTGATTATTGGAAAAGATATATCAATAATAGAAGATCTAAAATCACATTATAAGGCTAAATACCTCGGACAAATGAAAAATTTTCTGGGAATGGAAATAGAGAGAAAAGAAAATAAGATAATCATCAAACAAGAAAAACTGATAAACAAGATGATAGCAGGGGGGGATCCAGCCCTCAAAAAAGGTTGTGGTCACAGCCACCCGACAATCGGCCAAGTGCGAGTCGGAATATGTACTCGCTCATGATTGATATAGTGCATTCCTACAAAGGAGATGCTTATAAAATATTTGACGCCCTGACTAAGATTTTGTACAGTGTATAGTTCCACGTGGGCAAAGCCGTGGGGCAAACACTAGTAGGTAAATTAATTAACCTGTAAAATGTTAGTTTGTTCGCTCACGAAAATTACAAAAGTAAATGTGCGTTTGTTTGCACATCACAATGTCACAGTTAGACTCTAAACTACTGAACCGATTTTGATGAAATTTTTACAACTTAAAAGGTTATCAAATTAAATTAAACGCTGGTATACATTTTAAATTAAATAATTTTATCTAGGTGCTTACTTGAATTACAAATTCAAGCTTACGTTTTTTTTCGCGAAAACTTTGATAATTTCATCGATATCCAGGTTTATTTTTTTTCTGCTTTTTTCTTGAAGTTTGATTGAATAGGTATTATCAGCCAAAAATAAATTATCTTCAACCCTTAGGGGAGTGAAACTACCCCTAGATCAAAGTTGAATTTAAAAAATATTGACAACTTTTTTGCATTTCCCTTTGCTCCCTTTAAAATTGGGGCTTTAAAAAATTGTATAGGACGAAGAAAACGGTAAATTATCTTGGCGACTATAAAGGGTACCAATAGCATATTCAGTAGGCCGGTTCACGTTCGATTGCGTAGGTCAAGCAGCATTGGATGTCGTTAGTGCTTAGTTGGGGCACTGCTTGGTAAAACAACACCGTCTATGCCGATGCGGATGCATTTATAAATGTTCATGCATGTAGCGGGAGCGTGCATACCCGTGTGTCATTCGCATTTGTTGGCCATTCATCCTAGGTGCGGGGCGTGCATGCTTTTAAGAAAATTATCCAACTAAGTTATTTTTACTCGGGTTTGAATAGACTAGGATTATCAATACTTTCGCTGAATTGTCAAAGTATAGGTGCGAAAGTACAAGATATAGATGACGAAGTTGTAAAAAGAAATGAATGTATTACTTTTATCAGATTCTTGGATGAAAAATGAAGAATATGATGAGGACCCCGCTAATGTTTTAACATCTCATTCAGATATTCAAAAACGCTATCGCTTAGTCACCATAAATCACCATGAAATGTGTGTAGGCAGATCTATGGCAGAAAAAGGACAGATGAATTTGATGGTAGTTATTTATGTATCGGCGCATAAAACTTTACGCGAAATAATGGAATTCATACATGGCAATCTCCAGGGGAATGTGGGGATGATGAGAGGTACCACCCCACTTCTCCCTTCATTAACAAAGTTCGTGAGGAACGTTCTTGGGACCGAAGCGTCTAAACAGACCCAATCTAAAGTACCACGACATATGGAACTTCACTTGATGCAGTATTTACGCGATTTTCAGACCAGTTTCAATCGAAAATATATCAGTTATCATAAAACCATTGCTTCGATTTTAGGTTTTAATGTAAATAGGAATTCATAAATATTGGTATTTTGAAATTGTACATGTATCAAGTCCCTCGGTAGTCTCGTCACTATACTTCCTGCATCTGTCGTTGGCCTTACTTTTCTGAAAGCGCACTATATATCCGACAGACCTCCACTATATCAATTGGATATTGCAGCTGGTTAATATTTTAATAATTGCGGCAGTTGTTGGGTAAACAAGTTTTACTTCTAAAGTATGTTCTTAAGCACACTCATACTTTTTTCATTTTATTAAGGCATAGGATATATAATATCATCAGCCTATCAATCTCAAAAGCCGGTGAAAGTGTGACGTCACAAGTCTATTATGGTTGTGGGCATGCCCATCGTGCCCACAACGGTGGATCCGCCCTTGGATGATAGAAAGATTTGGCATGACAGGAAGTAAAGGAGCGAAAACACCAATGGAAACGAAATAGACTTGCAAGAAACTGAAGCCACTAAAACAACAAGGGTGGCATATAGAGAATTAATTGGGAGTCTTATGTACCTTACTGTAACTTCAAGACCAGACTTATCATATTCTGTAGACTATTTTAGTAGACATGTAGAGAATCCAACTGATCAACTTTGGAAGGCTGCAAAAAGAATTTTGAGATACGTTGTGGAGACCAGAAGCAAAGGACTGATTTTCAAGAAGAGTACAAACATCAATTTATATGCCTATTCAGACTCAGACTGATATGGAGATAAAAAGGATAGAAAAAGAGTCAGTGGAGCAATAATTTTTCAAGGAGAAAACCCTATACAATGGCATTCAAAGAAACAAAAATGCGTAGCATTATCAACGGCAGAATCAGAGTATATTGCAGCAGCGCAGGCAGCTCATGAATTACTTAACTTACAAGGAATACAAATACACATAGGATTACAAGTTGAATCTCATTTACTAGTAGACAACAAGGGAGCAATATGCCTAGCAAAATGGTATGAAAACTCTAAAAGAACGAAACATATTGATATCAAAGTACATTTTATTAAGGATCTCGTGATAAACAAGAAAATACTCATCAAATATATTGAAACAGAAAATAATATTGCAGATTTAATGACAAAAAGTTTATGTAAAGTAAAATTTACTAATTTTGCTAATCAATTACTGGAATAAGATAATACAGATGAACTATTAAACATACAATTGCAAAGATTGAATAATAAGATTTATTATGTGAGTTTATGCACGAAAAGCAACGTTTACTTTATTTTATATGCGATTTAAATTTTTCTTAATTGTTTGCAATTAGTTAATAAGGAAAAGAAAAATTATCAATCGAGGAGGAGTGATAAAATATGTAAAACAAAACAAGAATGTAGATGTAAGCATGCAATGAATAAGAAGAAGAAGCATGCAGTTGAATTTTTGTCTGTTGCAATATAGTTTTGTTTGGCGACAAATAACGATTTCTTGTAGCAATTAAATTGATGTATTAATAAAGAATCTTTGGTTTGTTATGTAATCTTAAATCGTGAGTGTGATTATTTAATCCTCTTAATCCCGACACCTCTCAAATATTTATCAAAAACCACCTTTCTCTCCATAAAATACCTAGTTAACTAATTTTTTTTTGGCAAAATTGGAAAGCTTGCACAATTTCCTATCAATAATGACTGGGAAATTTTTTATGCGTACCTTATTTATGAAAATAGGTCATACACTGTAAAACGTGTAACACAATGAAGTGTGTTGTTTTTTAACACACAAAATGTATTGTTTAACGTAACAAAGTGTATTATTCAACACACGTAATTGTGTTTTCAAGAAAAAGTGTGTTGCTTTAACACAGTTTATCTTGCAATTGACACGCTCTTCCGTGTTAAAATTATAACACACTTTTTACTGTGTTAAAAATAAGTCGTATTATGACCTGAAATCTAAACAATACACTAAAGTGTGTTGACACAACTCACTTAACATTTATTAATAGTACAGGATCCGTAGAACAACGACCCTCACCGATCGAATGAAATTTTTTTTCATGATAGATAACACTAGTTTACAAATTTTTGCTTAATTGCGTGAACCTAATAAGAAAAGTGTTTTTTAACCTAATTTGGGGTCGCTGAAAACGAAAATGACACTCATTTATTTTTCCAAAGAACCGTTATCGAGAAATTAACAAAACGGCTTTTTTCCATTTTTTTCCATTTATTGCCAGATTCTCGAGAACCAAGAGCCAAGCTTACCTTAAAAAATGCACTCTTTTACGCAAAATACTCCCACCTATCTAAAACTGTAAAAGTTAAGGTTCTACCATGCCAACTTCCGGAGAAATAAGCCATCAAAGTCAAAATTTTGATTTTTTTTAAAAAAAAAATGTCAACTTCAACTACCTTTTTCTCCAAAAAATAAAATAAATTCTTTGGACCCTTTGATTTATCAACAGAATCTAAAAAAAGGTGCAAAACGGCCGCTAGCGGTGAAACTATGCGGAATTCGAAAAAACAGTGAAGACAAAATTTGTAGGAAATTGTATGCTCTACAACTTTGCTCTTTTGATATTTTCTCCAAAATGCATAGTTTCTCCTCAAAAAAGATAAAAAGTCGGAAAATGGCGAAAAAACGCCTATTAAATATAGCCTTGAACATATTTCGTTAGGCAACCCATCACCGTTAATTTTGTTAGCATATTATTTATCACCAAAAAAATTTCATTCGGTTACTCGATCGGTGAAGGTCGCTCTTCTACGTATCTTAGACTATAACACACTTTTGGAGTGACAACACACTTTTGAGCTATGAAAATACAACACACTTTTTGATGTGTAGAATAATTTTAGTAGAGGGAAATTAAACAAAAAAAACAAAGTTATCATGTAGTTGGGAAGTTGGATTTTTTCTTTTTTTTTATGTTAAGTTAAAGCGAAAAAAAAATTTCTGCAAAATCGGGCCTGTACTGCACGAGAAAATTGCATAAATGTGGATTTTTGATGCATTTCGAGTGCGTTGCTACACTATTTTTTTAATTTCTCCAGTTCTGTTGAAAATTGAAATTGAAAAATTCTCGTGAAAGAATAGACTATCGCACTGATTTGATATAAATACTTTAAAAATGAATCCTAACCTCAAAAATCCAAAATGTATGAAATTTTGTTTTTTTTACTAAAAATGCAATAAATAACGAGAAAATAGTCGGATTTTCATAAAAATTGGAGAAAAGATGTACATATTTTGATGCTATAAATACGTGGTTGAAAAAAAATAACAAATTTCATATTTCTAATTCCTAAAATGGGCATTTTAAATAAAGTAACGAAGTATTGCATATGCTCAAAAGAAATAACATAAAGAAACCTACAAATTAAAAAAAAAATACCCTACGATGGTTTGGCATAAAATGACGGTTTAATGTTTTTCGAAAAGTGCCAATTGTTGCCGTAAAGATCAATTTTTTTTTTGAAATTTCAACCACGTATTTATAGCGAATATGATTAACCCTTTTAATACAAGAATTTTATTTAGATATCTTAATTCTTGCCATAACAATACGAATTCGATTTTTTATCTATCGAAAAACGATATTTACGGCACGACATCTAATTAAAAATGAGAAATAGTGGCCAATATTGCCAGGTAGTAGTTGACTTTCAGTGCATTAACTATTGCTACGAAAATTGTATTCATTTCTTTGTTAGCCTTATGCCCTTAATACATCACCCCGAAAACAGGTGTTGGCACCGTCTTCAAAAGTGATTCTTCTTATTAAATCCATTCTGATTGGATTAATGTTGTAAAGAATTTCAAACAATTATTTTATCCTTTTTTGTGCATTATTGTTGGTTTTTTGTGCATTATTTTTGGTTTTTCTGAAGTCGGTTTTTAAAAATTTATTTTATTTCGTACTTTTTAGTCCGTTAATTTTTTTTCGGGGGCAATATAAAAAAAAATTATTTATTACGAGAAGTATGACACTCAGCCGCGCGCCGTCGAAAAGAATTGAGGCAGTAGCTAAATACTTTTTGCAGTAATGAATTTGCGTATTTTCGGAGCAATTTAAAAAAAAACTTATTTAATATGAAACAAAATTCCCCAAAAGGAAATTAAAAAGAAATATTTATTGTGTCGATTGAAAAAAAATTGCTCCAGGTCAAAGAATCGAACTCGCAACCTCCAGGACGAGAGGCAAGCCTCTCAGTCGTCGTGCTACGGGAGATTGTTACAACAAGATGGCTAAATACGTAAATAAAGCTTTTCAGAAACTGCTTTAAATAGAATTTCATTCCAAAGGAATACACTCTGAGTAGAGTATGCATGAAATTTCTCACCGAAGAGTTTGTAATTCTTTACAACATTAATCCAATCAGAATGGATTTTAGAAAGAGAAAAAAAGAAAAAAAGTCGAACTACCCTCCGGGGTTTGAACCCGCAATCTTTATTTGCAGGTCAACGCCTTTGCCGATTCATCCACCGGCCTCTTCTCGAGCACGCGACAATAAAGTAATTTGTTCGCTGCCTTTGAAAATACTTCTATCCGTTCAAGGTGTACTAATTTTACCAGTTTTTTACGCCTACCTTCGAACTCCTTTATCAGAATTTAAAAAAAATTGTACGGGACCACCGTGGGAAACTACCCTTTCAAACAAAAAAGAAAAAAAGCAAAAAAGTCATTGCGTTACAAAGTTATGCGTGAACAGGACCAAAAAATACCTACGCGTCGAATTGATAACCTCCTCCTTTTTTGAAGTCGGTTAAAAAAAGTTGTGTTATACATTTTTGAAATTCGCTTTTTTGGATATTTTACATTGTAGTCGAATACTTGAGGCAGTTTTCTGTAAATTTTCAGATCAAAATATCCAGCCGCTCAAAATTTACAGAGACAGTAGCAAAACCACTTAATTTTTTTATTGTTAAAATAGAACATTGCGTTTATTGTAAGGAAATATGAACAAATTTTATTAGAAGGGTTAATATATTATTTAACTATTATTCAATCGAACTCCCAATTTTCATTTTGGTCCTGTATTATAGGTGGTGAAAAACATTTTGAACGGCATTTACATAGTGGGCAACATTTTATTTTTTGAGTGAAGCAAGTGCACGATTCAGCTTGACTGCATGAAGTAGATTTTGCACTACAATTGCAAAAATATTTCTGTAGTAACTCTAGACCATGTCCTTCGAACATGACTGGTAAAACGACATTTTCTTCGCACCTCCAAAAAATCTCGGGCCCGTATCATCTCTGGCCTAGCTTCGCTGATGACGGCCCAACATCAACGACAAATGGGAGCAAATTAAAAACATCGTAAAGGGAGCAGCAGAAGAGGCACTAGACTGGGCCACCCGACAGACTGGAATTGACTGGTTTGATCGAGATTGTAGAGCCGCAATAGAAGAACGAAATCAGAGCCACCGGGAGTACATAGCAAGGCCCACAAGTGCAAGGATGGAAGTCTTCCAGCAAAAAAGGCGAACCGCAGATAAGCTCTGCAGAAAGAAGAAGAGAGAATACCTAAACTGGAGGATTCTACAGATACAGGAAGACTTCAATGAAGGGAGAATCAGACAAGCGTACAAAGGAACTCGCCAGATCAGCAATAAGTTTCAGCCAAGAACGGACATCTGCAAAGACATAGAGGGGAACATGTTAGCAGATCCGGATGGTATAAAACAGTGATTCCCAAAGTGGGCGCTGCAGCGATCCGAGGGCGGCGGTGATGGCCACAGGTGCATTTGGGGGCGATGAATAACTGTAAGTGGGCGGTGAAAGCAGAAAAAAAAGAAGAGAAGATTTAGAAAAATTGATTTATGTATTCCGCTCATAGTGCTTAATTTTTCTTTGAACAACGTACTGGACGTTGGCTCGGTCCCCGCATACTCGCTCACTTGCATTGAGGTATCTGCAATCGCGCACTGCTACTGTTCATGTGGCGCCAGCCGTTCCAAAAAACGCGGGCAACTGCCACTCGTGTGATTGGTCGATCGCAAGGCCAATGCCTAGAACGGCAGCGGCAGTACTGGCTACTGGCAGTACTACCAGCATATTTTGGAACACGCTAGGCCCATTTTACACGATGAAACACGAAACAAAGCAAAGTTTCCTGCAATCGCTGATTTCCTTTTGGAGTTTCCTCAAAAATTTCATCGGTGTCTACACGGGTAAACTCTTGCAGCAAGGCCCATTTTACACGATGAAACACGAAACAAAAATTTTCCTGTAAGCATAGGGGAGGGCTTGAGGGAATACGAAACAATCCCATGAAACTTTTGAAGCAACTTTGCAGGAAACAGTTTTGAGGGCTTCAGGTTTGTTTTTGTTGTTTCTCTGATTTATCTGATTTCCCCTTTCGTAGGGAATGAAGTAAATGGCCACTCAGTTTTCAAAACAAAGCGACGGGTTGGTGGGGCGGGTGGGTGGGTAAATATACGAAAAATATAAAAGAGAAATGAGCAATAAATTTTGACGTATTATTTGCTGCAAAAGTTTATCCGTGCAGACACCGATGAAATTTTTGAGGAAACTCCAAAATGGAATCGGCGATTGCAGGAAATTTTGTTTCGTTTCGCGTTTCATAGTTTGAAATGGGCCTACGTTGAAATTTATTCCTCATTTCTCTTTTGTACTCTGAGATTTTTCGTAATTATTATTGATATTGTGACAAGTTAAAGTTAACTAAAAAATAGTGCGACTATAATTGGTGAGTATTATTTATTTATTTTGTAATAATTATATGCGCTAGTTTGTTTTTTAAAAAAATAATTCAAAAAATTACAAAAATAATATTAAATAAAAATACCTCCTTAAAAATTTTATTATTGCTACAGATAATAATGGCTCAACCAAAGAAAAAATGTAGACAATATAATATCGAATATTTGAAATATGGCTTTATTGAGTCGCCTGTAAAGAATACACTACCAATGTGCCTGATTTGCCAGAGAGTTTTATCAAACGAAGCTATGAAGCCTTCCAGACTACAAGAACATTTGACTAAAGTTCATGGTGATAAAAAAGATAAGGATTTATCTTATTTTCGAACACTAAAAGAAAAGTTTATCAAACAACCGACATTGGCAAAACTCGTTTCAACCGCAACCACACAAGATGGCGATGGCTTGCTTGCTTCTTACAATATTTCGTTAATGATTGCCAAATCGGGAAAACCTCATACTATTGGTGAAGAACTAATTATACCGGTTATAAGTGAAGTAATACGTACTGTACTATACAAGCCAGCATCTGATATTATCAAGAAAATTTCGTTGAGCAATAATACAGTGCAAAGAAGAATTGATGAAATGGCTCAGGATGTTGAGGATTCATTGTGTGGCTATTTAAAAACATCTCGGTTTTCTATTCAACTTGATGAGCCAGGAAATGAAGCTTTACTTCTAGCATACGTGTGGTTCACAAAGGAAGAACAAATTTGCCAAGAATTATTATTTGCAAAATATTTGCAAACTGATACTAAAGGAGAATCAATATTTCATGCATTGGATGAGTTTTTTAAAGAAAAAGAAATACCTCTGAGTAATATCTTATCAGTAGCCACAGATGGTGCTCCAGCGATGGTAGGGCGCTACAGGGGTTTTCTTGCATATTTAAAAAAGGAAGTGCCGAATGTATTCACAGTGCACTGTATCATCCATCGTCAACATCTAGTTGCCAAAAATTTAAGTAAACGCCTCCATAATTCATTACAATATGTAATTAAAGCTATCAACACAATCAGAAGCAAATCATTGAATGATAGATTATTTAAACAGCTTTGTATTGAAAACGATGAAGAGTTTAATCGTTTGCTGCTTCATACAGAAGTTCGTTGGTTGTCAAAGGGTGCCTGTTTAGATAGGTTTCCCAAGTAGCCAACTGTACACCGTGGTTATAAAATAACCGAAAATACACTTGAAATTTTTTAGTTTTTTTTCTGTAAAGTGTAAAAGTGTACCAAAAATAACCTTAAAATTACTGTCTGGTGTAAAATGCGTCCAACAATTTCTTAAAATCCACTTTTGGTGTAAAATGAGTCCACGAGTTTCTTAAAACTAACTCCTGGTGTAAAATGCGTCCACGAATATCTTGAAATTAACTCCTGGTGTAAAATGCGTCCACGAATATCTTAAAAATCACTCCTGGTGTAAAATAGGTTTGTTGTTTTGAGACAATGCAATTGAAAGTAGTGCTTTTCGTGTGTAAATATCGTTAGAATATTACTTTTAGAAGCGTGGTCATTGTTGCGTCTTATCTCGAAATAAAATAATGTGTTCTGTATTTTATCGAGTTTTTGCGTACGAAAAGTGTTTAAAAAAGGGTAATTATTCGAAAAAAACTTTAAATAAATATATATTAACAAAGAAGATATTAGAACATCACAAAAGTGTACCACAATTCAGTGTAGTGCAATTAGAAATTTATTTGTGGAGGTTAAGGTGTAACTTGCTCACATGGTAAAGTCCATGAAATAATGAAGCGTCTTATGGTGAAATATCGAATGAGTTCTAGACAAACGTTTAATAGACGGGTTTTGGAATTAATAAAGAAAAAACGGGCCAATACTCGACAAGATACAAATTTTGAAAGTGTTGAAAATTTTAGAAAAGTAAATGGTAAAGAAGTAGAAGGAAATACAGAAGACACACAACTAATGCCGGATTCATCGTTGCGGATGAGTTGTGCCGCACTTATGCGCGCGCATACTTTTTGTATGAAAAATTGAACATTTCTCAATTTTGGGATATTTTTGGGATTTTTTTTCCTCTCTGGAAAAAAGTTGAACCAACTTCAACTTTTGTGCGGCGGTTTTTTTAAAATTGTCGAGAAAATCATATGTTTTATGTCAATGAATGCGATTTAGTAAAATATTGTTTCTAAAAAAATTTTATATAGAAAATAAAATGGAAAATATATGGGGAAAAGGTAGGTAATTAAATGAAATCTTTGCAAATGAAATATTTTCTAGTTTGTATTTATTTGGAAACATTAAAATTTAGATACACAACTGCAAGCAACATTAATTACAGAAGTTGCAAAGGTTGGGAGGGAAATGCTATATGATTTAAGCCACAAACAATATAAAAACAATTCCCTGAAGTTGAAAATTTGGACTGAAATAGGAAACACCTTAGGAATAACAAGTAAATATAAACATTTGATAATCTTTTATAAACTCTATTTATTAATATATTTTTAGAGGAAGAATGTCAAAGAAGATGGAAAAACCTAAGGGCCAAATTTAAAACTAACGTCAACAAAAAAAGTGGAAGTGCTGCAACCAAAAAAAACTCAAGCACCGAGTGGTTAATGAAGGAGTTGGAATTTTTAAGAAAATATATTACCGATACGGAGTAAGTTGAATCATAAAATTTTAGAAATCAGGGTCAAATTATGGGTTTCTGTAAATTATCTAGGCCAACCACTACTAATTTTATATTACAAGAAGAAAATGCATCATCTCAGGACTTATGTAATGAATATGAAAATGATGCAGAGCCTTCATTCTCAACTTCCACCACATCAACACCAACTCAGTCAAATCCCAGAAAAAGAAAGTTGGATGGAACTCAGCAGAAAATAGAGAAATATATAGCTAAGTTAGAGCAATTTGAAAAATATTTGGAAACAGACACTGATGATGATAATCCTTTCACGCAATTAATTGCTAAGGAATTAAAAAAGGTTCCAGAAGAAAAAATGAACTCATTAAAAATTAAATTGCTGCAAACTATTTATGAATATCAAGAATGAATTTTTATTACCTTTGGATATCAGTTTTTTGTAATTAATATAATTCCTTCTTTAATAATGAATTTTTATTTAATTTTGTGATAATGATGAATTGATATTTTTTAATATTTTTATAATTTAAGTTTTTAATTAATAAAGTTTAAAAGAAAAATTTTGAAATAGTTTTATTGTGCAATCGTTGCTAAGTTGGAATTAGAATTAACAAAATAATTTGTGTAGTCTGTTCTAATTTGCTTCGCTTCTTGCGTTGAGTTATTGGAACTCGTATGTCCAATTGATTGAATGCATTCTGTAGATGCATCTCTCCAATTACCCGGAGTAATAGTTTCATCGTTATTATATTGATCAACTAAACCTTCTGTAATGTAGCCTGACGATTTTTTTATGCAAAGAAAATTATGTAGACATATTGTTGCCTTTATAATATTCGTTACAGTTGCTTTACTAGCTATTATTGGTTTTCTGTAAATTCGCCATCGACTTGTTAATATTCCAAAGGCATTTTCTACAACTCTTCTAGCTTTGGATAATCTGTAGTTGAAAACATTTTGTTCTACAGGTAAATTACCTGTGCTACGACCGGGATAAGGGCGCATTAAATTTTTAAGTAATGGGAATGCTTCATCTGCAACGAATACATATGGAGCATTTTGCGAGGAACCTGGCAATAATTTGTTAGAAGGTAAATGCAAGTTATTGGAATTTGATATAATCGATTTTCCGAAAGATGAGTTTCTAAAAATTTGACTGTCGCTATTATGTCCTAAAGCACCAATATCTACAAGTACAAATTTATATTCTGCATCGCAAATTGCTAATAAAATTAAACTATGTGAATTTTTGTAATTGAAGGTAAGTGAATTGTAATTTGGTAGTGCCTAAAAAGGGATAAAATTATAAGCATAAAGTTTTTAAATTTAATACTGATATTTGTTCTACTTGAATAACAACATGTTTGCCGTCGATTGCACCTAGACAATTTGGAAAATCCCATTTTTTGTAAAATTCGTCGGCAACATTTTGCCACAATTGTGTTGAAATTGTTGGAAGTACAAAATCTAGGTTTTCCCAAATTATTTGGCACGTCTCACGAATTATATATGAAGTGGTGCTTGCACCGATACGATAACCGTAAAATCCAATAGACCTCATGCTATCGCCACTTGCTAAATATCTAAATAAACATGTAAACTGCTTATTTACATAAGAGCCAAATAAAAATATAAGTGTTCACACCTTAATGTTAGTGATAATCTTTGTGCAGCATTTATTTCTTCCTTTTGGCGGAATGGTTTATTTTTAATGGACGGTCCTACGATACTTAACAATTCTTCAAACGTTTTATAATCCATACGATGATAATTTATAAATGATTCTGTATCATGGAGCCTCATTTCTGATACTAGATTATGGAAAAATCCCTGCTTTCGCCTCGCTTGCAGCATTGGTCGCACCGCATATTTTTTATTTTTGATAAATTTTTTTTGAAGTATAATATATAAAAATACTTCAGCCTGTAGTCTGAAAACAAGATTTTTCAAGACTTTACGTATTTTTTGCTTATTCATTTTTTTTAGGAATTTACTAACAAAACTTTGACAAATTATACAAATTATGTCAAATTATCCAAAATCCGCCGCACACTTTATCCGCAACAATGAATAGAAGTTCAGCCGATTCTCTTTTTGGGAAATTTGTGCGGCGCGACTCATCCGCAACGATGAATCCGGCATAAATGTGCAAAGCTGTCATTGTAATACCAATAATTTGCGTTATGAACATTTAAAAACACCAATCCAGAAAAAATTAGAACTCGATTTAAAGGAATGGGCTGTGAAACACAATATAACTCACATCGCTCTGAATGATTTGCTAGTGTGTCTTCAAAGCCATAATATAAATATCCCAAAAGATTCCCGAACAATATTAGATACTCCTAGGGATCGTGTATTTACAATGGGTGGAGTGAATAAAAAGTAAGTGTAAACTTAAAGGGAACACTCCTGAAGGGAGTGATTCGTTAAAAGTGAACTCTCGATTTGGTGTGAATAAAAATTCTCTCATTCAAATACTATTCACTCATGGGAAATTTTAGTTCACTCACGGGAAATTTTGGGATTAAAGGGAAATGTCATTTTTATGAAATTAGTAGGCTACTATAGTAAACGTGGATGGATTTATATGGAGTTTTACTTTGGGAAAATCTATTTAGGGCTAAATGAGGTTCTGCGGGAAAAATTTACCTTTGCGGGATTTAGTTTGGGCAAAAGGTGGTTTTGCTGCTGAATCCGCTTTGGGGGTTTAGTTAGGGCAAAAGGTGGTCCTGTAGGAAAAATTTGCCTTTTGGGGGTTTTAGTTTAGTCAAAAGGTGGTTTTGTGGCGAAGTCAAGCATTTTTGTAATGCTGAGTAGATTAAGATCTTTAAACGGATTGAAAATTGAAAATATAAAACCAGTACAATTAACAGGCCAAAAACCATGCAATACTGATGCTCTTGAGGAAATGGAGCGCATGAGAAACTTACCTGCTGCTTTTTAAAATGGATTAATTTAAAAATTTCTTAGTTATTTATAGTTGTGACTAAAAAGTAAAAAATAAATTTTTCTTTGGCAGTGATAGGTATACACACGAAAAGTTTCAGTGAAAATAAGGAGTTTAATGTGCATTAACAATTTTAAAATTATATTCTCGTTTGACTTTAAATGTTTGGACTCTTATCAATGAATTGTGTAAATTTGCAGCTTTTCAAATGCATTAATAAAAGTTTGGACATGCATAACTATAATCACAATTCGCTGGTTTGCGAGAATAGTGACGCAACTAAAAATGATTGATTTTAGAGAAGGATCCTTTTTAATTTTTTTATAAATTACTCGAGAATATTTTGTCTCAAATGAATAATGACGATATATCTTTCTAACGATAGTTGACGCGAACTCGGCGTTGCTTCTCTGTTTACTATAAATGATCAAAGATTGTTGGCCATTTGGCATATTAAGTTTATTTTACAGAATTTTGAATTGCGTCGTTATTCTCACAAATCAGCGAATTGTCTAGCTGCAACTAATGCCCAAACTTTTATTAATGCACTTGTAAATTTACACGCTGTAAATTTACACAATTCATTGATGAGAGTCCAAACATTTAAAGTCAAACGAGAATATAATTTTGAAATTGTTAATGCACATTAAACTTCTTATTTTGCAATGAAACTTTTCGTGTGTATACCTATCACTGCCAAAGAAAAATTAAAAGAAGAAGAATTTATAAAAGTTATTTATTTTAAAAGTTTTTTTAATTTATTTTATTAAAATGAATGAAAAAGGTCCTCGCAACAACCCTCAAATTTTACAAGTGTTCACTCACAGGCAAACGTTAAAACTTTGTTTTATTCACATCAAAATGAAGTGTTCACTCTATATGGAGAAATGACAGAGTGAAGTACTTAGCGAAACCTAACGAAGGTTATTTTTATTCACCCCAAAATAAGTGTTCACTCCAAAAATTGGAGTAAACACTTGCACTCAGTTTTTATTCACACCACCCAATATGTATACCACCTGGGAAATATATACATTTTGAAATTGGGGAGAACCTGCAGAAATTTTTCGACAAAAATAAATTAATGTATAGAGAAAAAATTGTTCTCAATTTTAATATTGATGGCCTTCCAATTAGTAACAGTTCTGCAGCTCAATTTTGGCCCATTTTATGTAGTATTCGCAATATTTCCAATCCCTTTATAGTGGGTGTATATTTTGGTATGAAAAAACCTGATTCAGCAAAAGAATTTTTGAAATGTCTTTTGAACAATTTGGAACACTTAATTGTAGAAGGTATGGCATGTGAAAGTGGACGGATAAGAATTTTTGTTGGAAATTTTATATGCGACACACCAGCAAGAGCATTTATAAAAGGCGTCAAAGGACATAATGGATACCACGCATGTGAAAGATGCAACATTGAAGGTGAATACTCTCATAAAAGTTATACTATGAGCTTTTATGGAATATGTAACGTGCAAAGAACTGACATAACATTTAGAGAACAAATTCACAGCGAACATCATATCAACAAATCTCCTTTACTACGATTACCAATTGATATGGCTCAGAATTTCCCATTGGATTATATGCACCTTATCTGTTTAGGTATTGTAAAGAGATTATTATTAACCTGGGTACGAGGGAAACCAGCATCTTCCTTAAAAACAAAACTTTCTTCTAAAAAAGTAGCTGAATTGTCCAGCAATATAATAAGAGCAGGAAAAACACTACCAAGGGAATTTAACAGAAAATTACGAGGACTAAATACATTGAATTTTTGGAAGGCAACAGAGTTAAGAACGTTTGTATTGTATATTGGCCCTGCAGTTCTCATTGATATTGTTTCTGAGGATGTATACACACATTTTATGATACTTCATTGTGGAATACGCATTTGCTGTAGTGAAAAATTAAAACATCTTCTTCCAGTTGCAAAGAAAATGTTTGAGCGTTTTGTATCTGATTATGCAAAAATATATGGCAGAGATTATATCACCTATAATGTACACAATCTTCTTCATTTAGTGGATGATGTTAACCGGAATGGAGTGCTAGACAATTTTTCTGCGTTTCCGTACGAAAATAAACTGTATAAAATAAAAAACCTCTTAAGAACCGGCGCACTACCATTAGAACAATTAAGAAATAGAATAAGTGAAGGTGCGGAGTTTATTACATCGCAAAATCAGAACAGTTCAATACAAATATGTAAACAACAAAATAGAATTGCGCATGATTTGTTACATTGTAATGGTGTTTATTTAGAAGTTAAACTTGAAAATTTCGTCATTTCATCTCATGAAAGAGATAAATGGTTCTTAACAAGGGAAAACTTCATTGTAAATATGCAAAACTGCACAATTACAAATAATGCTCTAATGATATACGGTTCTAGTTTATTATCAATTTCAGAGTTCTATACTATACCACTTAAGTCTTCTTATTTTAATATATATTTATCTAACTGTAGAGAAACATCACCCTATAAATTGTGGTCTCTAACTGAAATTGTTTGTAAACTATTTAGAATAGAACTTGATGTAAATAAAAGCGTTTTTATCCCATTACTTCACTCCTGTTAAAAATAAATTAAAATTCAATATATTCAATAAATTTACAAAAAGTTAACATAATATAGAAAAGTAATATTCAAATCAGCTCTTGATTTAAGCGAAGCCATCAATGCAGCTTCAACTCCATGCTCACACTAGAGAATTTGGGGCAATCCGCTCTTATTTGTGGAGTAGCGTTTGCATGCTTTCATTTAGTTTTAGGTTTGTTTATATGCAGATGGAGAGAAATAAAGAGTCCCAAATATTTACTTCTGCTCTCGTGTACAATGAGACGGTCAGCTCACCATCAACTCCTGGATCTCCCTGAAGAATTTGGAGCCCATTTTCACGTATGAATTTTAGCATTTAAAAATGAATTTATTTTTTGTCATTACGCTCTATTATATATTAAGATCTTATAAGTTTTTCCTGTACTGTGTTGTCCCTGTCGACGTTCTTTCTTTGTCTGCTTCTTCTTTTCCTCTCTTCTATTTCTTATTTCTTTTAATTCTCTTCCTCTGCTTTTTAAAATTTTTCCTTACGTTTGCTTTTGAGCTCTTGGTTGTGCGTTTTGCTGATATTATTTATGAATCCTAGTTTTCCTAATCGAGTGTGCAATGAGGGAATGCTACTTAATATCCTTTGCTCCTCTTCCTCAGGACTGAACATATGCACTCTGAATGCAAGAAGTTTAAGAAATAAAATGGACGAGTTGAGGTATATGTTTGACCGTACTAAAATACATGCTCTTCTCGTAAGTGAAACTTGGCTGAAACCTGAAATCCCCTCCTCTTTTGTCTCTTTCCCTGGGTTTTCGATACATCGCAATGATCGTGTTGGTCGCATTGGTGGCGGTGTTGCTATGTATGTTTCCTCTTCGCTTTCCTCCAGAGTAGTTGGCATGTCGCGTGGCTCTCCTTTTGAATTTATTGCTGTTGAACTAAAATCTACATATGACAAATGCGTTGTCATCAATGTATATTGTCCTCCTAATGTGTTTAATCCCGACATCGCTGTTGAATTCTACAACCTTGCTTCAAGTCTCTCTCGCCTTTATGACAATATAATTGTTGCTGGTGATTTTAATGTCGACCTTCTCAGGGCCAATCCACGTGCGAGCGCACTTAGATATTTCCTTCAATCTTTGGACTTACACATTCTAAATCAACTCCCTACATTTCTGAACTGTCAAAATCCTTCCTTACTTGATCTTCTATCTGTTACTTCCACTGCCTCAGTGTTAAAGTTCATTCAAATATCCCCTCCGAGCTTTCTTGATCACGATATATTGTTCCTCTCCGTTCGTTTTACCTTTCTCCCTTCATCCTCGGCCTCTTCATTTTCATATCGTGACTACAGTAACATCAATTTAGATCAGCTTTCTGAATGCGCCTCTTCTTTGCCTTGGGGTGATATCTACAACACTACTTGTGTTGACACTAAGGTCGATCTCTTGATCTCCTTTATTCAATCTACTTTTGATCAGTGTGTCCCCGTAGTCACAAGAAGATGCAGCCCGTCTACACCTTGTCCTTGGTTTTCTCGTGAAGTGCGCGACCTGATAAGACAGCGCGAGTTCATGTACAGACGTTATCGTAGGACTAGGATCCCCAGTTTCCTTAATGAATACAAGAAGCTTCGCAACCTCATCAACTATAAGGTTAAAACCGCAAAACGTGAGTATTATTCCCGCAAGCTTGATCCTACTTTAAACTCAAAACAACTTTGGTCTAATCTTCGTTCGCTAGGCATTCATTCTTCTGTGCCTATCCCTTTTAATGTTGATGTAAACCTTCTCAACATGCCTTTTATCCAACATCCTCCTGATCCTACCTCCTCTGCCCTTTCTAATGTTCTCCCATTAGATGCTCTTAGTTCTGATGGCTTTAGTTTCCGTTGCGTCGACTCAGTTGAAGTCCTAGAAATATTGCTATCTATTTCCTCTAACAGTGTTGGGTATGATGGAATTTGTCCCCGTTTTCTCAAGCTTCTCTCTCCCCTAATCGTGGTAACTATCACGCATATTTTCAATTTCTGCCTGACAACTTCCCAAGTTCCCATGCTCTGGAAAAAAGCCCTAGTGATTCCTTTACCTAAAAAATCCTCTCCCACTGATATGTCTGATTTTCGTCCTATCAGTATTCTTCCTTTCCTTGCCAAAGCTTTTGAGAAAATTCTTTTTATCCAAGTTCTGCGATATCTCGAATCTAATAGCTTCCTTTCTATATTCCAATCTGGCTTCCGTAAATCCCATAGTTGCGAAACTGCTGTACTAAAGGTAACGACTGATCTGCGTGCTGCACTCGACCACGGTGACACTGCGATTTTAGTTCTTCTTGATTTCTCTAAGGCATTCGATTCTGTGGTTCACTCGCTTCTGCTATCCAAACTTAGCCAACTCTACCACTTTTCGTCTTCTGCTACTCGGCCTTTTTATTCTCTTCTTTCTAATAGGCTCCAATGTGTTCGCCACAACAGCGTTGTATCATCCTTCCTTCCTGTGCCCCTGGGAGTGCCTCAAGGTTCAATTCTTGGTCCTCTACTTTTCTCTCTGTATGTTAATGATCTTCCCTCTGTTATCAATCGCTGTTCCTTTCATCTGTATGCTGATGATCTCCAGCTGTATACTTCATGCCCTCCTAATCGGATTGATTCCTGCATTGGAGAACTCAATAACGTCTTATCTCGAATAAATGAATGGAGCTCCTCCAATTTCCTTAAACTAAATCCAAATAAATCCCAAGTACTCCTTCTTAGTCGTTGTCCTTTCTCCATTGACAGAATGCCACCTATTTCTCTTAATAATATTCCTCTTCCTGTTGTCGAGTCAATAATCTTGGCATTGCCATTAATTCCAAACTATCTTGCTGCAAACATGTCTCTCTTATGCTCTCCAAGATCTATGGCACATTACGTAAACTATGGCTGTATGGTAGTCTTCTATCGTCGTCTATTCGGCTAAAGCTTGTCAAATCTCTAATTCTGCCACATTTCCTCTACGGGTCTCTTGTTTACATATCCTTCGATGCGTCTTGCCGCCAGCGCCTCAATATTGCATTTAATGATTGCTTAAGGTTTATTTTTCACTTACGAAGATCAGATCATGTGTCAGCTGTGCGTAATTCATTACTAGGTTGTGACCTCTTTCGTTTTATAGATGTCATGGCATTGGTCCTCTTGCATAAACTTCTTTACACCAAAAGTCCTTACCTCTCCGACTTCCTTTGTCCTTTGCAGTCCTTGAGATCGATTAAATTTCTCATTCCTGCTCACTGTTCCTTAATGGGTAGTCGTTCCTTCTTTGTGCATTCGTTTAGGCTTTGGAATAATCTCCCTAATTCCATTCAAAGAATAAGCACAGTCAAGAGTTTTAGGACGCAAGCATCTCATTTTCTATCTTCCTCTTCTTCTCTTTAGTACTTTCACTTTCTCTGTCTTTTTGCTTCTCTATCTACTTCTTCTCTTTACATGATCCTTATTCGGACACTGTTCCTTTTCTTTCTTTTTTCTTTTTTTTTTCTTCTTCTTTTTTCTTCTTCTTAGTTTAGTAAGATTAGTCTAGTTTATATATTAAAATTTACCTATTATTATTGTACTTTAAAAGACGTGTCTTGTGTACTTCCGAACTTTATGAATAAATAAATAAAAATAAATAAAAATAAATAAAAATAAATAAAAATAAATAATATT
Source organism: Thereva nobilitata (assembly GCA_963855945.1). Taxonomy (NCBI): domain Eukaryota; kingdom Metazoa; phylum Arthropoda; class Insecta; order Diptera; family Therevidae; genus Thereva; species Thereva nobilitata. Next base: position 122,607,145 of record OY979696.1, read on the forward strand.
AAAGGAATATACGTATAAGAATTCTTAGATTGAAAAAATAAAAAAAATGTATAGTGTCGTACAAACAACTGAAGACGGACGGAAATACTGTACAGCTGTTCCTTCTTCATGGATCAATAATAATATTCTATTTTGGCCCAAAAACAAAACAGAACGAGATAAGCGACGAAAATTGTGTTTACCTGCAGAAGGAAATTGTGACCAGTATATTTGTAAGATACTTATGGATAATATAGGTAACTTTTTTACATTGAAATTTGCATATTTTTACACTTATTATTGTAAGATTATAATACAGTAGACTCGCGCTAACTTGAGCATGCGATAACTTGAATTATCCAATAACTTGAACATGCCGACTTTTGTGTTTTGTAATCGCTAACTTGAACAATTTGCACACTCTGTAACTTGAACAAAAGTGATTCTAATCAGTTATACTTTGGGGAATCCCCAAAAGTTACGACCACGTATTTTTCTAGTTTAGTTCTGGCAAGCCTGTTGTTGACCTTGCAGTTTTCAGAATAACGTTGACAGGAGTGAAGTGAAAAATTCATTTAATAGGTGTAATAAGATTTGTGTTTTCAGTGCGATATTCCTAGTGCGTAATGGGTTTAACTAAAGGGCAGAAATTAAAAATCTTGACTTTAGGTCAAAAAGCCACAATTATTGAAAGACTAAAAGCTGGAATGGGTGTTACAGCATGTGCTAAAGAGTATCAAGTATCAAAGGGGACAATATGCAACATTAAGCGACAGGCCACAGATATTACTGTGCGAATTGCGAGCACATATAGCGGACCAGGGAAAATACGGACGATGAAAAACGCTGAAAATCCAAAAACTGAAAAGGCCCTTTATAAATGGTTTCTTGATCAACGAAAGAGAAATATGCCAATCAATGGAAGCCTAATACGGGAAAAGGCCAAACAGCTTTATCTTTTACATGAAGGACGACATGGAGGAGTGTTCAATGCTAGTCCTGGTTGGCTCCAAAAATGGAAAAGAAGACACGGTATTCGTTTATTGACTATATCTGGAGAAAAATTGGCCGCTAATCCTGGTCTTGTTTATCCATTTAAGAAAAGGCTTAAGGATCAAATTACTGAACTTGGGCTCTCAAATGAACAAGTTTATAATGCAGACGAGACCGCATTATTTTGGGAGATGGTACCAAAAAAAACTTATGTGTCAGCTAGCGAGAAAAGTGCTCCCGGCGGAAAAACTCCAAAACAAAGAATCAGTCTACTGCTTGGTTCAAACGCGGCGGGTACCCATAAATTAACTCCACTTCTAATTGGGAAAGCCAAAAATCCGCGCTGCTTTAAAAATTTTACAATGCCAGTAGAATACAAAAACTCAGCATCAGCCTGGATGACATCATTTTTATTTAAGGAGTGGTTTCATAAAAGCTTTGTTCCTCAAGTCAAAGAACATTTGAAGAAAAAGCATCTCCCACAAAAAGCCCTCCTTATCATTAACAATGCCCCTTGTCATCCCCCAGAAGAAGAATTAAAGACGGAGAATGCGGAGATTTTTACCATCTTCTTGCCACCAAATGTCACTTCTCTGATCCAACGAATGGATCAGAATGGCATAAGAATTACAAAATGACATTATAAGGCAAGCTTATTGGCAACTCTATTTGCTGAAAATAACAATGATTTATTAGCTGCTATAAAGAAAATCAATTTGCGTGATGCCGCAACACTAGTTGCAAAGTCTTGGGATAAAGTTAGCCCAGAGATCCTACAAAAATGTTGGAAACCACTTTTAGAAGATAAAGACCAGTTTTCGAGTGAAGGCGATATCCCATTTTCAATTCTTAGGCAACGTTTGAGAGAACACCTCCCAGGTAATAGAGAGGAATGTTCCCAAATAATAAGTTTGCTTCGAGAAATAGATAACCAGGTATTTTATCTTTCTCACAATTTTAATTGTTTAAAAACTTTTACAATTTGTAGAACTACACGGAAGCTGACGTAAACCAATGGCTTTCTGAAGAAGATCAAGATAATGCGGCAGAAGACATTAGTTCATCTAATAGCGAATCGGACTTCTGCAATGAAGGCAGAGTGTCTAATAGAATAAGTGATAGAGAGGCAATAGACAGCTTTAATAAAGCAATTCAGTGGGCTGGTGAAAATCAATGTGGATATTCTGAACTTTCCGTTCTTCAGAAATTGAGGGAAATGGCAGTAAAAAATATGCTAAATAAGGCAAAACAATAAAAAATATTCCAAAAACATCCTAAAAATACATAACATAATTAAATACATATGTAAATGTAATTTTAATAATATATATTTTTCCGTGAATGAACAAGAATTCCTTTGGTTTTTTAATAAAATATATTTAAAGCGAATACATTCGTTAAAAGTTCTGCCTTGATCCATTAACTTGAATAACTCGATAAGTTGAACAGCTTTGTGTTTTTACGTGTTCAAGTTATCGCGAGCTGACTGTATATTTTGTTTTCAGAAAATTTCCCAGAAGCTATTGGAAAGGAAAAAGAAGCCGAAATGTTGTCGGACAGTGATCAATTAAATGAAATAGAAAGTTCTCAAGGAGGATTGCATACTTCTGATTTTAATTCCATGTTGGAATCAATAAATACAGGTACAGCTATTAAGAATACCTTATTAGACCTAAAATTTTACTTTTCATTTCCTCAGATCAGGCGGTAAACACTTTTCCGGAAGTTTTATATGAAGTAATTGGTACTGAACAAGAAGAAGAAGCCTCAAGTTTTACACCTGTTAGTAATATTAGTAAGAGAACAAAATAAAAACGCTATTTATTTCTATATTTTATATCTTCTGCGCTTTTAGTTACAAAGCAGTTAGAAGATTTACAAAAAGAGCTGAAACAAACTAAAGAAAAGCTCCAGAAAGAATTACGTCAACAACATGAAGAAAGAATTAAATTTGAGGCTGAAGTTAAAACAGCGATGGACCTTATCTTAAAAAATATTGAAAACAATCCGTTCCATAATCCATCTTGTGTGGAAGAAGACCAATATTTTCCAATTGAAAATATTACTAACTTTGAGACATTTGAAAACAAATTACATCAGGATGAATATTTTAGAACAAAGCTGGTAAAATAATTCGAATTTAATCAATTTGTCTGTATATTTAAAATTATGTTTTTAGGTCAGAAAATTAATGACGTTCGGTGGGAACAATGGAAAAAAAACCTTGCGAATTTTATGCCTTTTTTTGTTTAAAGACTGCCTTTTGGAAAAATTGTCCTGGACAGGAACTACAAATAAACGGAGCTTAATAAATAATTTTAAAGAGACTGTTAAACTCTTATTTTCGGTAGTAAGAAAAATGTTTCCTTCATTTACGGATAAAGAAGGTGCTGATTTCTTCAAAGAATATCTCAAACATGCCAAATATCGTCTATTAAAAAAACAGTAAGTACATATATGTTTGTTCTTCTTATTGCAAAATACGTTTGGGTGAGTTCCAAAATGCATCACTGCGGTATCATTGCAGAATTCAGCTACAGGCTTTAAATTGCTGAATTCTGTAGTGATACGGCAGTGATGCATTTTGGAAATCACCCTATTATAGAAAAATTCTATAAATATATGATGTTTTTTAGGCCTACTAAAGCACCATGAATTATTTCTTGAATCGTAACCATAGCCGTCGAAATTTGTACCAGAAGAAGCATTTACTTTTTAATATCCACTCCTTTTACATGAAGTATTTTGTTTTATTATTTACATTTTTATATTTTGTTGATTCCTTAATAAAAGTAAAACATTGGAAATTATATCTTTTCTTGTAACAATATTTTTATAGTTTCTTTTAGGATAACAGGCCTCGTTACCGAAATTAACAGCACTGTAGAATGGAGCCCTGACTATTTTGTTCTTTAAAACGCATTGAAAACTACATTTATTAACCCATTTGTAGCCAGCGTTCCCAAATGGGAACAATCAGATTTTCATATTTTTACTAACGTTCGCGGATTTTAAAAATTACAAAGTTGGCTTAGTGTTATTCATCAGTGATTTTGCCACATGTATAAAGTTTATTTGACAGATAATGTGTTGCTCTGTGTAATAAAAGCCGTTTTTTATTCAAATCTGTGTAATATTCAATTAGTGGATTTTTATAATTATTTTTGGAGGTAAGTAAATAACTATTTTAAAATATTTTTATAACAGTTTTTTTATTGATATGTAAATTAAATATTAAAATTGCTAAAGCCTGCAAAATTTGTTTTTTTAGGCATTTTGTCTTCGTTTTGTATCTGTTCCCATTTGGGAACGCTGGTCAATGCAGCGTATTTATTACTAATTATTTTTTTCTTTTAGACTTTTTGTCATATAACAGAAAAACATGAGTGCAAAAAAGTTTTTAACTCTCGCCGAACTCATAGAAGAAGTAGAAAATGCTATGACGGATGATGAAGATGAGGGTCCAATTGATATTGTCCAATTACCTCCAACATATGTTGACCAAGTAACAGATGAAGAGGAACTGGACGATAACGAATTGGATGAAGACATCCAAAACGACGTTACGGGCGAACTAGAGCTTCATTTAGTGAAACCTTTTTCTGATTCTGCAAAAGAAAATAAAGAAAATAGAAAGAGAAAGCGAAATGAAAAGACCAAAATCACGCAGTCTCCTAAATGGACAAAAGAACATCCAAATTATTCTCGAACTTATCCCACTTTTGACGACAAAAATACAAAAGAAATTGGAATGTCGCTAAAAAATAAAACGCCAGTACAGGTCTTCGAATTATTATTTGATGAAGAGCTTATGCAAAAAATTGTCGACGAAACCAAAATTTACGCGCACCAAAAAAATTGTCATAATTTTGATATGTCAACAAATTGCTTTCGAAATGTAATAGGGATATTTATATATAGCGGCTATAATAGTCTCCCCCAAGAGAAGCTGTATTGGTCGCAGGATGAAGATCTTGATCGGCCAATCATTCGTAAATTCATGCCGAGAAATAGGTATTATGAAATAAAAAGAAATTTACATTTCAACAATAATGCCAACATATCAAAGGTTTCCCCAGATAGATTGTTCAAGGTTCGGCCATTGATTGATGCTCTGAACCAAAATTTCATAAAGTTTGGTATTTTCTCCGAAAAACTTTCTATTGACGAGCAAATGGTCCGCTGGGGAAAATGTAGTCCTGAACTGCGTAAAATTGCTTGACACTCCTAAGCTTCATGAAATATATATTGATAATTTTTTCACGAACTACAAACTTATGAAAAAACTAACAGAAATTGGTGTCCGGTGTACAGGTACGGCTCGTTATAATAGAATGGGTTTCACTAAAAATGACAAAAATAATTTAAAATCCGACGCAATGGTGAAACAAGAAGTCCGTGGTTTTTGTGACTATCGGTTTGACAAAACTAACGAAATTGCGGCAGTTTTATGGAAGGACAACAACACTGTGAAAGTTTTGTCAAATCACGATAAAATTGAACCATTGGCACCAGTAAAACGGTATTGCAGGAAAGAAAAGAAACACATACAAGTACTTCAGCCTAAATTGATTGGGAATTATAATAAATACATGGGCGGGTAGATAAGCTAGATTGGCATGTTCAAAAGTACAGAATAAAAATTCGAGGCAAAAAATGGTATTTTCCATTAGTGACAAATGCAATTGATGTGGCTATATACAACGCCTATGTTTTATATTGCATGTCAAACGAGAAAATGCCATTTCTCAATTTCAAAAGAAGCATTGCAAGATGGTACCTAAATTTGCCGTCTTATTCGGATCCAAAAAATTTTAGGAAGGCCATCGAATACTATTGCCCGATGCGTTAGGATTGATAAAACACAACCTGGCCATATCATTGAGAGGACTGAAGAAGGAAGACAAAGAAGATGCCCACTTTGCAAAAAAAATTCGCGAAAACAATGCCGGCGCTGTCAGGTCGGAATTCATGTACACTGTTTTGAGGAGTTTCATAAAATGTAACAGGTCCTTTGTTGTATAAGTGTGAACCTTTATAGTTAAAACAATTAATAAAAATATAGTTTTCACACCTATTTTTTTTGTTTCATTATAATGACATCGACCAGCGTTCCCAATTGGGAACATTTGTTTAAACAATTGTAATAAGACGTTAAGAGCTTTTTTTCACAAAAATAATATTTTATCTTAACTAATAACATCACAAACTATCTTAAAATTATCAAAAATTGTAGAAAAAAAAGTTGGTCCCAAATGGGTTAATATATTTAATTTTCAATGGGTTTTAAGTGGAGAAATAGGCAGATATAAATCTGCTAATTTTGATAGCACCCGTGATTTTCACGTGCATGTTGGAAAAAATAACCTGCTATAAACTTTGAATACACCAGTGATTGTCAAGTGCATTTTAGGTGAAAAAATAACCAGGGTTACTTTCTAACGTGCTATAAACTTTGGATGCACCAGTGATTTTCACGTGGCATTATCGTTTATTTATAACCTGGGTTTTTTTATAACTGACCAAATACGTTCGTTTTCACGTGCAATATAAGTGATAATCACGTCTTTTTCACGTTATTGGTGAAATCACCACGGTGTATTTCACGGTTATATGACGATTCTTACACCCTCTTGTGCTACTAGGGTTTTATAAGCTGTTTAACTCGGTGCTGGAGTTCTTGAAAGATAAAAATGATGCTTTACGATCCAATTTAATGCAATCCAAAAGTGACATCGCTTACTTGACCGACTTGTTTCAAAAATTTAATGAAAGCAATCTTCAACTTCAAGGTGATGAAGTGAATTTAATAAAATCAAAATCTGTTATTTCTGCATTTGTGGCAAAACTTCTTCTGTACAAACGAAATTTTGGACGAGGGGAATTCAGTCAGTTCCCAAATTTATCACGAGCAGAAAAAAAAGATGAAGACATATTTCTTATTGTGAGCACTTGGATGCTCTCCATTCAGATTTTAATCAACGATTTGATGACATTTTGAAAATGAACATACCTGATTGGATTTTGGATCCTTTTTCAAGTGCAAACACAGAAGAATCTCCACAGTTACAAGAAGAACTGATGGAAGTAACTACAAATGATGAATTGAAATTTAAATTCAAAAGCGGCTACCAACAATTCTGGCTGCAAAAGGAGATCCCTACGGCTTATCCTGAAATATGGGGTGTAATTCAAAAGTTCTTGATTGTATTTCCTTCATCATATTTAGTGGAACGTGGATTCAGTGCGGTAACCACTTTATTAACAAAAAAAAGAAACCGATTGCAAATAGTCAATCGCGGTGATTTATGATTACTGCTGTCGAAAATAGAGCCGAGGATTACTAAATTGGTAGCAGCACACCAGGTTCATCCTTCTCATTAAGATGATTTCGAATGTTTTAACTTTTTTTGTATTACTTTCTATTCTGAGTTCTAATAAATAGTTTCATAATTTCAAACTTCAATGTTTCTAATTTACACCTTTTTTTACTATATTTTACGAAAAAGGTAGAAACATTAATACATATATCTTTTTGTTTAAGTGCTATTAAAATTTAAAAAAATGAATTTCCAGGGGGCGCTGAGTAATATTTTTTCTGGAAAGGGGGCGGTAGGCCAAATAAGTTTGGGTACCACTGGTATAAAAGAAAGGCGGAAAGAATATTTTCAAAACTTATTGAATACGACCCGCACAGTAAACGAGGATCCACAGACGGAGGCATTTGTAATTACTCAAGATAATATCACCATAAGGTAGAAACAGAATGGCACGGCGACCGTGGCGGAGTCCGCCGCTCAGAGAGTTTCCCATACATTTAATTTGTCCGCGCCGCCTGGCGAGAAATTAAATGTATGGGAAACTCTCTGAGCGGTGGACTCCGCCACGGTCGCCGTGCCATTCTGTTTCTACCTATAGAACCACCAACACTGGATGACGTACGTGAAGCTGTAAAAAGGCAGAAACGCAACAAATCGCCAGGCAACGATAGAATAGCAGCTGAGCTGCTAAAGGAAGGAGGACCACAACTCTTAGCAGCCTTACACCAACTGATATGCAGCATCTGGGAGGAAGAAGCTATATCAGACGACTGGAGGAAAGCCATTTTATGTCCAATATACAATAAAGGAGATAAATTAACCTGTAAAATCTACAGAGGCATCTCTCTCCTCAGCACCAGCTATAAAACCTTCACAATCCTTGTGAAACAAAAGCTACAACATATAGCGGAAGACCTTATAGGAGAATATCAAGCTGGTTTTAGGACAAACAGGTCAACATCGGACCAGCTACTGACCTTAAAGCAAATTCTGGAAACAACCTGGGAAAGGAATGTGGATATATAGCAGATATTTGTTGACTTTCAACAGGCATATGGCCCAATAACCAGAGAGAGTCTGTACGAGAGATCTTATCGGAATTAGGAGTCCCCTCAAAGCTTATACGTCTGGTCAAAAGCGCAACAAATGACTCACTGGCGAAAGTAAGGATCCAAAATGCAGTAACAGAAGAGTTTGATGTGCTGTAACGGTCGGTTATTTCTCCCCCTTGACTATTCCCCCTCTCGCGGAAATTTCCGAAAGTGTTAATGAAATCACCTCCCGAAAAACTTATTAAAAATTTGGAATGAAGTAGGCGAAGAAAACAAAATTTTTTCTCGGTATAGAAAAAAATAGAAATTTGTGACAGTCAGTCAGTTCTGGGTTTGAGAGAGGACAAGTTTGCGGTAGAGTAGCGAATATAAAATAAATATTCAGTTTGGAAAAAAGATTAGATGTAACCGAAAAGAAAAGGAGTATCAAGTTCTTTGAGGAAAAAATACAAGGATTTAGTTTTTGAAGAGTCAGTTATGAGAATCGGGCCGAGATTGGCTGTTTGAGGCTGGACGATTTTCTCCTTTTGCACACGTGATAAAAAGTGGACTGTTGAGTATGGAGGCATGAACAAGTATAATGGCGCCCAAAACTGATACTTCAGCAGATAAGCGCCATTGTGAAAGTACAGTGCGACAAGGTCTTAGACAAGGGGATGGACTAGCCCCCATGCTTTTCAACGTGGCCCTAGAATGGGTGATAAGGAAAACGTCAGTCCAGAGAAGTGCATCAATAGCAACCCAGTCTGTACAATTACTTGGGTACGCGGACGATGTGAACATCGTGGGAAGGTCCTTTTTGGCAGCAAAAGAAGTTTTTGTCGAACTAAAAGAGGTGGCAAACGACATAGGCCTGAACATCAACGAAGAGAAAACAAAGCAGATGCAACAATCAAGAGCTGGAAGATTTAGAATGGGAAGAAATATAACTATCGACGAACACAATCTAGAAGTAGTCGATAAAACAGTCTACCTTGGATCTACAATTACAAATATAGTTTTAAAAAACTAAAAAATACGCTTTTATTTTAAAATGAACCAAAAAGTAAAAAATAATTTTTAATGTAAAGTTTTTATTGCTCTAGCCAGTATATGGAAACTACCTACCTTTCGAAATGCAAAAAAGCGTGGGAGCTAAGAATATAGGTAAAGAGTCCCAGGCTTTTTTACATTTCGAAAGGTAGGTAGTTTCCATATACTGGCTAGAGCAATAAAAACTTTACATTAAAAATTATTTTTTACTTTTTGGTTCATTTTAAAATAAAAGCGCATTTTTTAGTTTTTTTAAACTATATTTTTTATTTTCTACTTTCGCCATTCCGCCATTTTGTAATGACAGAAATATTTGATTTAAAATGACGTCACACAGCTTACTGTCCTATACTCTTCATACACTTTCATTTAATACTCATACCTAGGGCGTTGTAAAGAAAAAGATAAACCACCATTTTGCGTTGGCCGAAATTTTGAATTTGGAATGACGCCACACAATTCATAGTATTCTAATTGTCACACCCTTTCATTTGACACCCATACCGAGTGGGTTGTACAGAAAAAGGTGATCCGCCATTTTGTGTTGGCCGCCATTTTGAATTTACAATGACACCACATAGCTAATAGTATTTTACTTGTCATACCCTTTCATTTGGTACGCATATCGAGTGGGTTGTAAAGAAAAACGGTAATCCGCCATTTTGTGTTGGCCGCCATTTTGAATGACGCCACATAGCTAATTGTATTGCACTTGTCATACCCTTTCATTTGATACCCATGTTGGAGAACCAAATTCACCCGCCATCTTGGCACCGCCATCTTGATTTTCTTACAAAATGGTCAGATTGCATTGTCACGTGAACTATACATATGTGCAAAATTTCAAGTTGAACCGTTACATGAAAGTGGGTCAAAATCAAGTTGCAAGATTTGTTTACATGAAACATACAACATACAACATACAGGTCAAGCTAATATAAAGCGTATAAAAAGAAACGAAGAAAAGGAAGATATAACTCGACTGGCCAATAGAGCCTTTTATGAACAAAAACAAATACTGCACTCAAGATTTGTGCACAGAAAAACGAAACTCTCACTCTACAAAACAGTAATACCACCAGTACTGTGCTATGGCAGCGAGACTTGGACTATGACCCAGGACATAGAGGAACGAGTTAACAGGTTTGAGAGAAAATTCCTCAGGTGCATAATAGGCCCAACCAGAGAGGATGGAATATGGCGGAGGAGATACAATAGCGAGTTGTATGAAATTTTTGACGACCCAGAACTCTCAACTTTGGTTTGGAGTAAATTTTTTTGATGAAGAATGGATGACAAAAATAATTAGGCCTAGATGGTGATCAATTTATGTTTTTCAAAAAAAGTGAAAACCTAAAAGATCTGCAGAAGAGAGTGAAATTCTTAATGCAGAAGAAAGTGAATTTTGAAACAAATACCAATCTGTGACTGGAAAAAGAAGGAAAAACTTTTACGCGAGGAAAAAAAAGGGAAACCAAAAGAAAAAAATAAAACCCTTGAATAAGGAAAGGACTTCTATTGGCTACCGCTGGTGAAGTGTGCTATCAAGGGGTTCCGGAACCGGAAGGACCATTCAAGAGGCTGAATTCAGGCGGATTGTGATTGATGTCGTGTAAGGGGGACGAAAGAAAATACACCTTTAGTTACGAACCAATGCAAGGAGTTGGAGAGGTCCAGAACACGGAACCTATATCGTCTGTGTTGTAGATTTGCGGGTCGGAGTAATACCCGCAGAACTTATGACAGGGGAAGACAAAATGTAAGTACTAGTAAATTCTTTATTATTGTGGCGTCAACGAGGATCGCAGGGAAGAATTAGTTGGTGCAGTAGTTAGCACTAAGATTATTGAGGAAAGCAGAAAACCTATTCTCGGAACTAGTCCGGTAAGCTCCATTCAAGGAACATCGAGGATCATTACCACGTAGGAGTGGAATAGCATACCCGCTAAGTGCAATCTGTTAAAACCTTTGACTGCCAGCCAACTTCGTCATTAATCCCATTTCACTACATAAATTTTCACCACATTATTTTCAACACGCTTGGAGAGGAGAGAAGAGACGACTTCCTATTTCGCTGCAACTTTCGGCGAGACCAGACGTGCGACAAAGTTTTTCTCGTCCCGGAATTCAGTTTGAAGGTGTAACGACGGGCATATTTCCGGGATAAAATACACCTTATAGCCACCTTGGAAAGGGATTGAGGTTTTAGTAAAAGTTGTGCAAAAGAGTAGGCGGAGAAAAAAAATTGGAAAAACGGAAAAAAGATAGTCAGTTTTTGGATGAGATTGAGCAAAATAAGTAGAAAACATTAATAACACGAAGTGCCTGTTTTTTCGAAATTATTGTACAAAATTGCAAAGATATATCCAGTTCCGTGGTCCCCAGTCGGTGTTAAGTACTCATACCGCCCAGTTTTTTTGAACCAAGTGATAAGGATAGCCCTCGAAGGGCAGCCACTATGTTTGGAGTGGTTGAGAAACCCCCGCGCGACGTGGAATTCATCTGGAGGACTACATCTGGAGGACTACTCTCTTAAAGGAAGAAGAAAACTGTTTTGTGTTGACCAACCTTCCCACAGGTTGGAAGTAATTGTATGACGATCCACTTCATTTGAGCAACCACATTCTGGGAGCAGCACATTCTGGCTATAAGGATCAAATAACCCCAGCAGGATAACCATACTAAATTCCATCACCCATCACGCCATCCCAGCCGATCACGCACTCGCTATGTACAACACTCTGAATTGTTTGTGTTTTAAGTTTGGTGAATTAAATTTTAAGAGTTTAGATCTACTACGACGATGAGTGATAATTTGTGGACAAAATACATCTCTAAAAATTGTTAAATTTACGTCGGAAACACTAAAAAAATGCAAAACGGTTTTGGAATATCTTCGGAGCAAACCGACCGTGGGTAAATCACGGATACGTACGATAATGGTGAACTTTCGGCTGAAACATCTTTAAATGATGGATATCACGCGCAGTGTTATAAGTTGTTCACAGCGATTAAAATAACCTCTGATTTTCAAAAGATCGAGCAGCAGCAAAGTGCAGCGGAATGCGATAATGCATCGGAAATTCCTGTGGAACATCCACGACGACTCAGGCTTGAGGTGCCCGCATAACCTCACTATAGTAGATAATAATTATAGTTTAAGGTAGTTTATATAGAAAACTAGATTGTATTCGTTGTATACAGATATAAGTGAATAGGCCTAGTCATGATGGTATGTAATAGTCCCCGTGTTCTTTTAATGAACTGGGTTTTGAGAGCTTTTGAGGAGCTTTTGAGTTCCCATGCAAAATCGAAGAACCAGAAGACCCAGATAAAACCTGGGTTTTCGATTTTGTATGGGAACTCAAAAGCTCTCAAAACCCAGTTCATTAAAAGAACACGGGGAGTATATAAGGATCGTACATAAGAATCCCTACTATAAATATAAGGGAATTTTGTATAAAAATTAGTTGCTGTTCAATACTTAGCGACTGCAGGGCGCTAAAAGGGTCTTATAGTCCAATAGATAGAGCCGAGTTTTGAAACCCATCTGTAACCCTTCTAATTTTGTTTTTAATATGTAGACGGGATGTGGGTGGAGCCATTTTCAACAATGGCTGACAACCTGGTGCAGGAGTGGCGGTGCGAGGGTGAAAGCTAGGAAATTTCTAGCATGTGATCTAGATCAGCTACAAAATCAAAATCCAAGTGGGCGGATAACTACGACTTACCAAAAGGCTGGAACACAGGCTCATATCGTTAATAATCTATATTTTAGAACCCTGCAAACATTTCGATTCGGAAACGATTCGAGAACGATTTGCCAAAAGCGAAAGCTTGCTTCGATCTCGGACTCGTTAACGACTCGTAAACAAATTCGAAGGCAATAAAAGCGGAGCAAGAGATCGAATCGCTTTCTCGTGCTGATAACGAATCGCATGCTCGTATCGATAGCAAATCGCTTCTGCGCCGAAAATCACTCCGCCGAGCAAAACAAGTCAAAAGCTCAAACTTTCCAAACAAATCGTTGAAGAGAAACCAAAGGCTCTCAAAATTTCCTCTCAATAGGACTTCAAATCGGTGAAATGACGTTATGTTGTTAGTGTAATTTGGAGATTTGAAGTCACATTCAGGGGAAATCGGTTCTCAATATTTTTCTACAGCATGAAAGCTTTTGGGAGAAACAAATCAACCAGGAAAGCTTTCATTTTGCGTTTTGAATCTTTTTCTCGTACCCTTCGCAAGCATTTTTCGAATCGAGAATGGTCCGATAAAGCGAGCCTCCGAGAAATTGTTTGCAGGGAAGCTTTATATTAACTTCGTTCTCAGTGGGGAATAAATCTTGCGATAGGTTTTTCGACCACGATATCCGGTGATGCTCAAATTTGGCACACACCTTTGGTTCCGAAGACAATGCAATATATCTAGTAAGTTTTAACGTACATCTAATATGGCGGCCACTAAAAAAATAGCGGAGTACTATTTTCTTTACTACGCCCCCGACATTTTTTTTTTATGTGGAAGACTAGAGCTCAGGGAAAGCCCTTTGTACTGTCATGGGTATTAAATGAAAAAGAATGACGAGTAAAATACAGTAAGCTCTGTTATGTCACGAAGAAGCTGACACTAAAATAATTTTCAAATATGTCAACTGCAGGAAAACCGTAACATAATTATAAAATGCTCTGATAGCGACATTTTAATAATAATGTTGAGTAATATGCACCATTTAAAAGCAAATCGAAAACTTGGATTGAAACTGGAACTTCAGGGAATAAGCATTATATCGACATTTGCCAAATTCATGAAAATCTTGGAGAATCAGTATGTAAAGAAAGCATTAGCTGGTTTTCATGCTCTTACCGGGTGTGATTACAATCCAAGTTTTTACAGAAAAGCAAAGAAGAGGCCTTTTAATGTGATGTGCAAGTTCGATCAGTATCAGAAAGAATTTATTGCTCTTGGAGATGCAAATGTTGAACTTGATTATGTTTTTGAAGTTTTGGAAACATATGTATGGTACATATTTGTATGGTGTTGGTTTCACAAAAACAGTCCATGTACGAAAAGTAAACGACGTACGGTTTACATTATTTAATAAACAATATAAAACTAAATAATTTTGATGCTTCAAGTTTGCCTCCATCGCAGCCAGAACTATACCAACATCTTTTTAGAACCCATTATATCACAAATATTTGGTTAAATGCTCACCAAAAAAACCCAACAGAGCTTATTGCAATAGAAAAAGGTTGGGAGCTCGATAAAGACAATACCTTAAAATTCAAATGGTTTGAAGGTCCTCAAATGCCTCGTTTAGTTCGAGATGTTGTTGTAGAAAGTGAGGCAGATGACGATGAAGATGATCAAATTGATGGAAGTAAAGGCGGTGAAAATGATGAGAATGATAGTGATGAGAATGGTGGCAATGAGGATGATGAGTAGTGTTGAGCCGGACTTACACGAGGCAGTACATTTGTCCCTTACACGTTGTAAATTGTTCTGAGGCCTCAATTATTTTAAATGTCCCGGTTCAAAAATAATGTCCTACAGGTATATGAGCCGAGCGTGTATCGAGAAAAATGAATCGAGGTGTGATTGTAAATTTCTTCCTTCTTTTGCGGCAGTAAAATATCCTATTCAAACTGAGCCGTGGTGAGATTGTAAATACGAACTGGATGGAGAGACATTTCTTACATTTTTCGAGGGAGTGAAATTTTGTACTTGAGACAATTCTTACATTTTTCGAGGGAGGGAAGTTTTGTCCTGGTGAGGCAATTCTTACATATTTCGAGGGAGGGAAGTTTTGTACTTGAGAGACAATTCTTACATTTTTCGAGGGAGGGAAGTTTTGTCCTGGAGAGACAATTCTTACATTTTTTGAGGGAGTGAAATTTTATAGTGGAGAGACATTTCTTACTTCTTTTGCGGCATCAAAATTCCCAACTTTAAATTATGCGAGGTGAGATTGTAAAATATAAATACTTTCTGGAGGCATAGGTTTCGTACCTACTCTGAGACAGTTTTATGCATAAGAGAATCAAACCCATATTAAAAGCTTTACATTGGTATTTTTTTTTTTTTTTTTTATGTGGAAGACTAGAGCTCAGGGAAAGCCCTTTGTACTGTCGACAATCTATTTTCTTCGTATAGAGTGCAATGTCGAACATGTATGTATTTATTTTCTTTCTTTCTTTAATTTCCTTGTTTTTGTCATTTTGGTGAAGGACTTAAATTAAGCTAGCACCTTTTGTAATTTAGTTTGCGAATTAAGATTTCAGTGATTTTTTTATAGACAAAAACGTAAGTAAACAAAATTGTTTTTATTTAAATTTTTTCGTAAGGCAGTTTTAAAAAAAAGTAACTACTTTTCTTCTTACACGAAAAAAATGTAAAAAAGCATTATACTATTTTTTTCTCCTACATACGTATGTCACGTCTGCATATGTATTTATTTTTTAACCAACATTTCTAATATTCATTTCTTTTTTTCTGTGATTTGTTCCTTAATTTAATATATCAAGAATGGCTGAGGAGAAAAAGACGTCGAGGGCATGGGAATATTTTGTGGACTTAAAAAATGATAAAGCTAAATGCAATTTCTGACCTAAAATTTTGTCTTACAAAGGTGGCGGTGCTTACAATCTAATTCTGCACACAAAGAGCAAGCAACCTCATGTTTTCTCTGCAATTTGTGAATCTCAGATTGTGAACACCGATAGCATCAGAAATGCTGCGCTTACTTCCACTTCAACATCAAATGCACCGGAACCCGAAACACCTGAATTTTGCACGCTTTCCACCTCATGTACTAATAGATATTTATCCTACGTGCACCTCGCCTCATTTCAACTTGAGAATTTTACTGCCTTAAAAAAAGTAAGAGAGAAGAAACCCACCAATGCGACAATCACACCTCGCCTCATTTGAAGTGAGACATTGTACTGGTTCAAAAGGAAAAAGAGGCTCCTCTTACAAACTCATTTTATAATCGTGTCCTACCCAACACTAATAAAAAAATTTATGTGTTAGAGTTTCAATGTTGAGAATGTTATTACGTTATTTGTTTGTTGTTATGTCACTAGCGCATTTTGATGATGTTTGTTTGTTATAAATATTGATAGTAATAAATATAGAAAACCCAACAAAGAAAGATACGTTAATGTTGATGAGAGTAGATTAACGGAACATTGTACGAAGAATTAGATGGAATAATAAAGTTCTGATTTAAATAAACAGAAATAGGACAACATGGGAACTTTAGATCCATTGCAAATTTTAAAGTGTTACCAAAAAATAAAAGCCGTAGGAAAAAATTTAAATTATTCATAGGAAATTGTCCAAGCTTTCCAATTCTTCAAAAAAAAATATTAGTTAACTAGGTATTTGTTGGAGAAAAAGGTGGTTTTAGTTGAAATTTTAGTTAAAAAAAACTAAATTTTGACTTTGATGACTCTCTGCTCTGAAAGTTTATAAGGTAGAACCTTGACTTTTACAGTTTAGGGGGGAGTATTCTGCAGATAGGTGGGAGTATTCTTTTTTACGCCCCCTCCCATACGATTTTTTGTTCGTCTATCCAAATCTATCCACAGCCGGCCGCTTTGTAAACTTAACGGTATACACCCTGTATAGATGGAAGCATTATGCAAAACTTTTGTTATAACTTCTCCGTTTGCATTGCTCTAAAATCTACAAAAACAACCCTAATTCAATAGATGACCACATCAAATTATTTGCAAGAAAATTCTCTACAAAAAAGTTCATTTTTTATGTAAAATCAATAATAAAACAGTTATAGCGCTTTAAAGCTCATCATCCCCAAAATTTTTGTCATTTTTCGTCCATATCTTTTTTATTATTAATATTACGGCAAAACATTATTTACGAAAGTTGTAGATAATTATCTTGTATAATTTGATTATCTAAAAAAATATCTTTACAAAAATTCTGTAGGACTCGCGGTTTCCGAGAAATAATGAAAACCACTCAAAATAAGATGGCGGCCGAACGTCACCCCTCCGGATCCCGAAAACTAGGTTTTATACTCCCAACCAACCCCCCCCACAGATTACAAAAAAAAATTGCTGTTTTTAGAAAATGTTCAGATGGCCCTTTTTTTGCACCATTTTACTGAACTAAACAGCATTCATGACAATAAGGATAAAAGCTGACGATGAACACAAAACCGACTTCATAATCCAAGACAATTTATAAGAATTTAAGAGAATGCCATTCGGACTTTCGAATGCGCCCAAAACTATGGAACGCATCATAAAAACGACATTCAATGACGCCAAGAACACAGTCACATATATGAACGACATCTGCCAGTCATATGAAGACTTCGATACAGCAATAGATAACCTAGATGATGCACTCAAAAGACTGACCAGATCGGCACTGAAAATCTCATTAGCAAAATGCCAACTCCAATTTAAGCCGCAACCCACTTATCTAGACAACGTAAAATGCATTTAGGGCATACATTAAACTGTTTTATATATGATGGGCGTTTGACAGGGTATGCTTTAAAAAATTCTCCTTCCCAAACGGTCTTCGACCCCAGCATGAGACTCAGGCAACTTATCTTTAGTGTTGCCAGTCAAAACATATAAAAATTTGGAGAAAATCCCGCGTTGGCTTTTTGAGATCGCCAAGGATAAAGGATACTTAAAATGTCCTTTGAATCCTTTTTTCGTCGAATGTCCTTTTTGGCATTTTTATTTAATAGCTTGAAGGTTGTTCTTCAAAATGATGTATATATCATTGCGCTAGGATAATATTTGCACTTTGTACGATTTTTTAAAGGAACTTGTATTATGCATATTTCGAAATATTTAAGTACCGTTATTTATGAAACCTCCTAACATTTTGCAAAATATTGCACCTACGTAATACTAGTCACTAGTACTCCAAATGTACGAAATATGAAGGAAATCGGAGAAGGTCGTGTTCAAGCCGTTGGTCGAATTTTCGTGGAATGGCCCACGTACAAACGTTGCAACGTGCAGCGTGGAATTTGACAACGGTTGGATCAATTTCATTTTTAAAAAGTTTAAAAAGTGTAAACAACCAGTGAAGAAAATGGTGTCACTAAAGGATAAAGAATTTTGGGTCTCGTTGATCGAAAAATATAGGTCCTTTCCTTGCCTGTGCGATGTTTTTTGTAGCGATTATAAAAATAGGATTCTTCGGGATGAAGCTATGAAATCTATAGTTGATTATTCCAAGGAAATCAATCCTGAAGCTGATAAAATTTGGGTGAAACATCGCATTTCAAATATGCACACTGAGTTCAGCAGGGAGTATAAAAAAATAAAAAATTCGAAAGGAACCGGTAAAGCAGCGGTGGACATATATATACCACTAATTTGTGGTATAACAATAATTTGCTTTTCCTAAAAGATGGAGAAACTCCGAGAGATGGGATATCAAGTTTGCAGGACTCCGCAAGCTTACAAAATATTTCCGATGAAGAGGTAAACAAGTTATTTTACTACTTAATTACTTTGCATGAAAGTATCAATCTTATGTCTGTTTTTCTGTAGGGTTTGTTTTCTACACCGGACACTCCAAATTGTTCAAATACAATTGACTCCCGTCCTAATTCGGCTTGCTCTTCACATCGTTCCAAGCAGTCAACTTTGGCACAACAACAGAAAACTTTTTTCCAAAAAGCTAGTGAATTTTTGTCAATTCCCAGAACTGAGGTACCAGAAGATGAATTTGACCTTTTAGGAACAATAGTCGCTTCTCATTTTAGGAGCATGTGTCCCGATCAAAGATTACACAGGCACACAAAAAAAAATGTCAAGACCCAGAGAGTACACCCCCTACCCCCCGATTTTGGGGTCTCTGAAACTGAATATGACCATAAAATTTTTTTTTAACTAGCCATTTCCCCGCAACCACCCCCATACACCCCTTCTGGTAGTTGAAATGTCAATTCTCATACAAAGTCGAGTAGGGTGTGTATTCCTATGTTTTCTGGGCCTCTAATAACGAGGAAGACTACCAAAGATGAATTAGACCCCCTCGTTAGCCCCTAGAGTCACTTTACCACCGCCATACACCCCTTTGTGGGGGTTGAAAAGTCAATTCTCATACAAAGTCGAGTAGGGTGTGTATTCCTGTGTTTTCTGGGCCTCTAAGAACGAAGAAGACTACCAAAAATGAATTAGACCCCCTCGTTAGCCCCTAGAGTCACTTTACCACCGCCATACACCCTTTGTGGGGGTTGAAATGTCAATTCTCATACAAAATCGAGTAGGGTGTGTATTCCTATGTTTTCTGGGCCTCTAAGAACGAAGAAGACTACCAAAAATGAATTAGACCACCTCGTTAACCCCTAACGTTACTTTACCATACACCCCTTTATGGGGGTTGAAATTTCAATTCTTATACAAAGTCGAGTAGGGTATGTATTCCTATGTTTTTTGGGCCTCTGTGAACGAAGAAGACTACCAAAAATGAATTAGACCCTCTCGTTTGCCCCTAGCGTCACTTTAAGACCCCCATACACCCCTTTATGGGGTTTGACCATAAACCATCCATCGAGAACTCATCTTTCAAATCTCGCTTCTCAGTTTTTTTGAAGCATCTGTTCGAGGAAACTCAAAACATCACTTTCCTCTATGAATGATGTCACTAATTGCTATATTGATCTGAGTTTTAAAGATAGGAAAGAATGAACATTCCACATTCTTCTCTTATCAAGTTCTGTTATTTAAATCCAAGTGCCCCGACGCTGGAGTGACCCGCAACAATAACTCGGCTTCTGTTAATTTTTTGCTCAACACTATGTCATTTTGCCAACAAGAAACTAAGTCATTTCCTTGTCTACTTTTGCGACTAGGACACCTCCACGTGGTGAAGGCGGATAACGGTTAGCCGGCTAAGTTCCTAGGTAAAACAGAATGCCTTCATGGCAAGAGCAGAGAAAAAAATTACGATGCAGGGGAGGGAGACCCCAGTATCGATGGCTGGTCAGGGTGAGCAAGCAGGCCCGCAGGTGTCGACATAATGCGACTGCAGCTCTAGAGTAGTGGGCAACTTGGCTACTTTAGGGTTTAATGCTTCAAGAATAAATGCGAGTCCAACTGTAGTTCTGAGTCGATGTGATTTAAGACTTCATGTAGCTTCTGAAGGCGTAAGATGGAACGATGAGATGGACCTAACCATCGAACATTGTACGAACACCCCAGGATATTCTACTCATAGATGCAACAAGAGTAGTTCCATGTTTTGCTACATGTGTGGTAAGTTTGCGCCCAATAACAGCCGTAGAAAATTTTTACCACATGAAAATATATATGAATCTGTTTTCAGAATAAAAGCTATAGGAAGTAAAGGCAAAACATGGATGCCAACGAGTATATGTAACTCGTGCAGGAAAATGTTGGATCGTCAAGCATCACATCCTGAATCACAGAAATCTATGGTCAATCCCGCTATATGGAGTGAGCCGAACACAGAAGGGGAGTGCTACATATGTATGACTAGATTCAATGGTATGTTTACAGCCAAAAATGTCGTGTACGCAGATGCTTTGTCATTTACACCTCCTATTTTCCAGGATGATCATGATCATTCGGTCACTGAAATGGACGTTATTGATCACCCAGTTGCGGAAGAAATTCAAATGGATATTGATGAGCCAACATATGATTCAAGCAGTGTAGAGGACGAAAGTGAGAGTGGTTCAAACACTGGCTGAAGACGCTGAGCCATATAAGAAAACTCGCCCTATAAAGCTATGGGATCAAAAGAGATTGAGCGATATGATAAGGGATTTGGGTTTACCAAAAGATCGTGCAGAGCTTCTCGCGTCAAACGTTAAGAAAGATGGTCATTTGGCTAAGAAGACTTCTGTTACTTTTTACAGACATCGGGAGAAGGAATACCTTCCCTTTTTCACGAAAGAGGAGTCTCTTGTTTATTGCAAAGATGTTCAAGGACTTTTTGATTGTTTGGAACCAAGCATCTACCGAAGTGAAGAATGGAGACTATTCATTGACTCTTCTACACGCAGCTTGAAAGCGGTACTGTTGCACAACACAAATAAATTGGCCTCCATACCCATAGCACATTCCGTAAACATGCCAGAAGGCTACGAGTCATTACGCTTTGTGCTTGAAAAAATTCGTTATAGTGATCACAATTGAAAAATTTGCGGAGACTTCAAAATACTCACTATTCTCTTGGGGCAACAAAAGGGGCATACGAAATATCCGTGCTTTTTGTGCTTGTGGGGCAGCCGTGATCGTACGAATCACTATACATTGAAAAATTGGCCTTTAAGAAATTCTTTAGTTCCTGGTTCTGCTAATATTCTTCGTGAACCATTGGTACCACCTGAAAAAGTTCTTCTTCCTCCATTACATATAAAACTCGGATTAATTAAACAATGAGTCAAATCATTTAAAGGAGAAGGGGATGCTTTTAGGTACCTCCAATAGAAGTTTCCAAAAAAATCCGAAGCCAAACTTAAGGAAGGAGTTTTCGACGGACCGGAAATTCGGAAACTCCTTCGCGACACTGAATTTGTCGAATCAATGAACGCCCAGCAGGCAAAAGCTTGGCTTAGCTTTAAAATTATAGTGGAAAACTTCTTAGGCAATAAGAAAAGTCCTAATTACAAAAAATATATAGAAGAGTTACTTGAGAACTACAAGGCTGCTGGCTGCCTTATGAGCTTGAAGCTCCATTTCCTCCATACCCATGTAGACTATTTTCCAGAGAACCTGGGAGACTATAGCGAGGAGCAAGGTGAGAGGTTCCACCAAGATCTCAAGGAAATGGAACGCCGCTATCAAGGTAAGTGGGACGTCAGTATGTTGGCGGACTATTGCTGGAATCTGAAGAGAGATGCAAGAGAAGAGAAGAGAACCAGTAAGAGGAAGCCCCTCAGAAGGTCCTTCAAGAGCAAGAGACTCCGATACTATAGGGTGCAATAAATTGGGGAAACAAGGCCGGTGACATACTTTTTCAACTTTCCAAGGGATGTTCGTGTGAAAATCTACTAGTTCGTGAGAAATAAGAGGGTTCACCCGTTGAACAATCGTGAGGGGTGAGGGAACTTACGGTTGAAAAAGCACCCTCATTCGTTAGAGGCTAGGGGATTTACAGTTGAAAAAGTACCCCGATTTCGGAAAGGCGAGGGGACTTACGGTTGAAAAAGTACCCTGAACTATGAGAGACGAGAGGACTCGTCTCAACAGTTACTCCGAATGACACCCCACTTGACTTTGTATGTAAATTGCCATTAGGTACAACCCTCATAAGGGCGTGTATGTGGGTGGCAAAGGATGCTGAAGGTTGACGAGGGGGTCAGATTCATTTTTGGTAGTCTTCTTTGTTTACAGCAGCCTAGAAAACATAGGAATACACACCCTACTCGATTTTGTATGAGAATGGGGGCTAAGGGGTAACGAGGGGGTCTAATTCATTTTTGGTAGTCTTCTTCGTTCTTAGAGGCCCAGAAATCATAGGAATACACACACTACTCGACTTTGTATGAGAATTGACATTTCAACCCCCACAAAGGGGTGTATGGCGGTGGTAAAGTGACTCTAGGGGCTGTAACGGTCGGTTATTTACCGAAAGTTTCTCCCTTTTAATGGTCCTCCATCTATCGGAAAGTTCAGGCTTAATTAATAAAATTACTTCACACAAAAAAATTTTGGGAAAAATTTTTTAAATTCTAGTAGTCGAAAAAAAATAGTTTTTTTGTTCTGGGAAAAAAAATGAAAATTTTTGACAGTCGGGATTGGAATTTAGTAAGAACGAGTCTGGATTGGAATTTAGTAAGAACGAGGCTGGAGATATTCGTGATCGCATAGAGTCCGGATTTAGATTGCATGAAAAGGAAGTCTGTTAGCTTTTGGGGTTCCAGGAATCTTGTGCGTGATTTTTTTAAAAACAATAAGAAAAAGTTTCGAAATTAATTCATGGAAAAAGTTTATAATTATCAGTAACTGCGTTACACCGCATAAATTCCTGAGTACATTTTACAGAGTTCGGTCTATGAACTTTCGGTGTGATACACGCATTGTTTCCTGCTGGCATACATATATAAAAAGGAAGCTCGACGAAGGAAGGCATTTACCTGCTTATATTTCAGTTGCGGAATCTTTGGACCCGGGTTGCATTCCATATATTTGGTCTAAAGAAGTGCACATATATTGGATCATCAGAAGCCAAATAATCAGGAGATTGCTTTAGAATTATCCTATGGCGTGAGATATTGTAAGTTATGTAAGAATTTTATTTAGGGTCAGCAAGGTAAGGCCCTTGTCGAAAAGCATTTACGTCAGTAAACCAGGAGTCTAATAACAGCGTATCAATTCGGCCATATTCACCATCACCAACTGAAGTTAAATTACACAGGTCAATAAATGTTAATTTTTTTGGGAAGTGTTCTCGATCTGACATCTGATTGGGTATAATTTTGATCTGGTGAAGTCAAATCCGAATGGCATTTTGCCCTATCACAAAAACAAAAAAAAAACTAGAATAAAATAAATAGCATAATCTAGAAAAACATAAGTGAACAATAACTTTTGTGAATTACTGACGAGGCAGGAGGTTCTTCCCATCCTTGCTCTGAAGGGTGTCGGTGGAGTAATCCCGCTAACGCTGGACCGCGGTGTTTGGCATTAACCCAGCTCGCAGTATCAGGGTACAGGAGGCAAGGCGTGCGTTATCCGGTAACCAAACCGTGGAGAAAGTGTAAGGTACGGTTTTTTATAGTATTAAGTCATTCTTCGTGGGTTATGCATACAAATATACAAAGATATATCCTTGTTAATTAGATTATCTTATAATCAAATACTTACACGTTTATTATTGGTTAATTTTACACTTTTACTTATTTATATAGTAACTTTATTAAATATATAAACAATTTTTAAATATATCGCTTAACCCTAAAAATATTTCTAAATATATGAACATACATATTAATGATATTCAGTATATGACAATTTTGAATTATACGGCATCACAATAACAACATTCGTTCTGTTTGGAGTATTGTACCTTTAGTTTTGGGAATTAAGTCATATACATCCAAATTTTTAACTAAATGTATATTCCCCCCAAATATTTTCTCAAATACACTATTTAATTATCACACCAAAGGAAATTGTAATATCCACTAATTACATATATTACAATACTTATCAAATAATTATATATTCATACCATAATTATTATACTCTTATATTTAACAATTTCTTAACATATAATCTAGTTACTATTTTACTTTAGTACACGCCCTTAGTTATAAATTTTATCTTCCGGTTTGGTGTTGTACGAAAGAAAGGAATCCTCGACTGGTACCAGCGCGACGATTGATTTGTTTCCTTCCGTTGTTGCATTAACGTTATTATTTGGTAGTAATAGTTGGCTGTGTCCACATTACCTAGATTATAGGAGTATTTGTTGTTTGATTTACATCTATTAGTTAAAGCAAACTTACCTCTGTTTTGTTGTTGAGTAATTGTACTATACTGTAATTATTTCAAAATATATTTGTTGTCACTTTCTTTAACCCCACTAGTATTACTAGGCATGACAGCCTAAGGGGATAAATTGTCCAGGATGGTTGGGTTGTGCTTTCTCTCCAGGGTCCTCTCAAAGTCGCGTTGAACATTCACAGGTCCACCAGGTCGATGGAAACGTCCAGCGATGAATCGCTTTGGCTAACCTAGGAAAAGAATGATATGAAGAGATATCCCTTTTAAACAATAGGTAAGTGGTGAATCATAGGTGTAGTGTCCCGGTCACACAACCCCACGCCCCCACCGGCGAGCTAGCGTAAACCGTGTGGCCGGTTTAGCATCCCCTAAAACCATTTAGGAAACTAGGGAGGATGTAGTCTTCTAAATTTTTTTATGTTTACCCAAGCACGATGGCAGTAGCCTTGCTGTCACCAGCAAGGAGCTCCATTGTGCCGGTACATAAATGGCGCCCAACGTCTGCTTACCTGTTAACGCTTTCGGCAAACTAGTTTCGAATTTAAATTACGGTGTCCATTTATTACATAAAATGGAACCCTACGAATGCTTTCATGGCAACGATTCGGATCACAAGTTTTTAATATTAAATTCCGGCGCCCCTTTATTTCATAAATGGCGGCCAAATTCTGTTAACTTGTTAAAATTATATTTGATTATGGTTCACCACCACTGCCTCTTTTTTTTCAGATTCGTCTCTTTTGTCTAAATTCCGTGTGAATTTTATTTTGCTTTCACTTTTCGGTTATCCCGCATCATGTTATCTTCTTCGCTTTAGGCATCTTTGAACTAGTCTTACCTGCACCGCTGGCTAACAGGCGTAGCACCGCTTGGCCATGGGTGAAGGCCGAGGCTGGAGTTCTTTTGTCCTGTTTTTTTGCTCGTCGTCCTGAGTATCAGGCGTCATACCGCCTGCCAGTGCTTCGTTCAGTGAACAGGATCCTTGTTACTTTTTGCTGATGGACGTTTGAGTTGTAACTCGGGCTTAACCGGCTGAGGTAACAGGCGTGCTATCGCCTGCCCACTGCGCCCCGTGGACATCTTTAATCCAGTCAGTCCTCCTAAATTCTTTTTTCTTTTCTTTCATTTTAGACAATTGGTCGAAATATGGTAATGGATGGGGTCACTTCAGGTGAACCTCTATGAGGCCGCACAGGCTTAACCGTCTGGCTAATCACTTGCGCCCTGTGGACTTTTGTTGAGGGACATCCGGCTCTTTCCTTGTGCTTTTATTATTTTTCTCTCCAGTCTGTCCCCACTGCTGATTGATTTTCCGTAGTGTAGCTCAGTTGTGGTTGGACAGCGGAATCAAACTAAATTCTTATTATTTGCGGAGAAGATTTCCTTGTTTTTATGTGGAGGTAGACTCTTCATGTCGTTCAAGTGGATGAAGACGTGTGGTGCTTCCGGCGTTGTTGATGGCACTCGGTGCTGGCTGTGTCTCATAGCTACCACCGACTGACATCGATGACCTCGGCCACCGAGAGTCCTGGAGAGAGAGATTTTTTTTCCAACCATCCTGGAAAATTAACACACATTTACAAAAACATTTTAACACAACCAAAACTATTTGGCCCATTGATTTTTTATCAGCTATTGTAAGGTTGATTATTGCGAGTATCACCACTATGGTTATTCGGCTCACGGAAGTTTTTTTTTGATTAGGATATTTACAGTTACCGTAGTAGGTTTATTAAGGTGTTTCTTTTGTGGGTTAGTCCCGATCTTTTGGGCATATACTGTTTAGAGGTATTAAGTATATCTCTGCTAGCAAGGACCAATTAACTTGTGTTTTTTTTTTTCTTATTGGGTATAGTGTTGAATTTTTAATTACACCTAAATTTTATACATTCTTTTTCTGCACGGGATATCAGTATTACCGTCTCTGAGAAGATGGACGTGACCGGAGCATTAACTTTTTATGGACGTCCAGTGGTACATAAAGTACTGCGAAGACCACATCGATTATATTATTTATCCCCGCACGCCAGAGAATTTGTTCCGATCCATGCATCCATAGAAGCCAGGAGGTTGTCCACAACGATGGAGGGCGTCGCTATACGATATACCCTAAACGTCGTGAAATGTTTGGAAGCACACCCAGGTGCTTTTGACACCATGGCCTCCAGAATATTGACCATGCTGATGGATATTATTAACCAACCTCTAATTCTGATTCACGTTGTCGAAATTATTTTCCAACATTCATTGAGCGAACCAAGCTTCTGCCATACGGGAGCTAAACTGTATGAGCTGGTGGATTCAATGAATCCTGTGGATGACAGCGTCTTCAGAAATTTATTGAGACTGACCCTAGCGTATCAGCAGGAGATTATTAAAAGGTATGTTCCACCGGTTGGATATCAACTACGCGGGTTAACGTTGCTCGTGGCAGAAATGTATCATCGTTTCCAGAAGGTTCGTTCACTGGGAAGCGAACTGGGGCAGATGCTGGATGGGCTGCTGAATCAGCTGCTCCAAGAGCCCACTCCGGACAATTTAGATTGCTTCTGCCAAGCGTGTCAAGCAGCAGGTTGGGAACTCTTGGAGGATTGTCCCTACCAAATTTCTCTTATCCTCCGCGATTTATACAGGGTGTCACCCTGGTTGAACGTCCTGGCTTAAATATTTTAAGCAGTGTTAAGTCTTTGTTACTGTTACTTCCTTGGTCATGTTCTCGTTATTTTGTGTTATTGATCGATAACCCGTTTAGTTGGTTATATAAAAAAAAAAAAATTTTTTTTCCAAGCCTTGTGGTTAGTGGCTTGGTAGCTTTAGTTATAGTCAGGTAGAAATCATCGACGTTCGTTACGTATTACTGTTTTCATATCGCCTCAGTCGATAGTATTAAATTTTCTTTAAGACTATTCTCCTTGCCTACTGCTTCTTTTATTAAGTCCTTCGGTTCACGAAGTCCCATCTACATACGACTTCGCGCACTGTTCAGGCATATTTTTTTTCTCTTCACTTTAATATCATCGCACGGTTGACTGTTGGTGATTGTCGAGGAAATTATTTCGAAATCGACAGCATTTACGTAATATTCATATGTTACACCAAGCTGGTCGTCCGATGTTTTCCCCATTTTTACGGTTGCCTCAGCATCGGTTCTTTCTATAAGTACTATGCATTTGATTATGGTACACCTCCTTGCTTTCGGTCAGTCTGGAGAACAACTCTCGGCGAATGGTGGTCCGGGCGATCCATCGGGGTTTGGTTAACGACAATGTGGTATTGCTGGAGACTGACCCGATGGACCGACAGGTGACCGGTTCGACGTGGAGGTCTGGATGATTGTAGAGACCCGGAGGGGGACAATGTGGTATTGCCTGCCGCCGGATCCCCGTAATTCCAGACTTACACTCCGAGAGACTCGTCAGACTGACCATCTCACAAAATTTTCATTTTTGACAGCACAACTAAATTCTCTCAGATTTTTATGGATAACGCCTTAGATATTGGATGCCCGGCTAGCTCTGCAGCTGTGGCATGAGACTCTGAATATCAGGGCGTGAGACGAGCCACACATTGGCGCCAACCACTAAGTCTTACGGCTGAAAAACCTTCCGTTTTTTTTCGGCTCCTCACTGCCTCGCAAGTCGGCCTTGTGGACCCGAGGGTATGTAACGGTCGGTTATTTACCGAAAGTTTCTCCCTTTTAATGGTCCTCCATCTATCGGAAAGTTCAGGCTTAATTAATAAAATTACTTCACACAAAAAAATTTTGGGAAAAATTTTTTAAATTCTAGTAGTCGAAAAAAAATAGTTTTTTTGTTCTGGGAAAAAAAATGAAAATTTTTGACAGTCGGGATTGGAATTTAGTAAGAACGAGTCTGGATTGGAATTTAGTAAGAACGAGGCTGGAGATATTCGTGATCGCATAGAGTCCGGATTTAGATTGCATGAAAAGGAAGTCTGTTAGCTTTTGGGGTTCCAGGAATCTTGTGCGTGATTTTTTTAAAAACAATAAGAAAAAGTTTCGAAATTAATTCATGGAAAAAGTTTATAATTATCAGTAACTGCGTTACACCGCATAAATTCCTGAGTACATTTTACAGAGTTCGGTCTATGAACTTTCGGTGTGATACACGCATTGTTTCCTGCTGGCATACATATATAAAAAGGAAGCTCGACGAAGGAAGGCATTTACCTGCTTATATTTCAGTTGCGGAATCTTTGGACCCGGGTTGCATTCCATATATTTGGTCTAAAGAAGTGCACATATATTGGATCATCAGAAGCCAAATAATCAGGAGATTGCTTTAGAATTATCCTATGGCGTGAGATATTGTAAGTTATGTAAGAATTTTATTTAGGGTCAGCAAGGTAAGGCCCTTGTCGAAAAGCATTTACGTCAGTAAACCAGGAGTCTAATAACAGCGTATCAATTCGGCCATATTCACCATCACCAACTGAAGTTAAATTACACAGGTCAATAAATGTTAATTTTTTTGGGAAGTGTTCTCGATCTGACATCTGATTGGGTATAATTTTGATCTGGTGAAGTCAAATCCGAATGGCATTTTGCCCTATCACAAAAACAAAAAAAAAACTAGAATAAAATAAATAGCATAATCTAGAAAAACATAAGTGAACAATAACTTTTGTGAATTACTGACGAGGCAGGAGGTTCTTCCCATCCTTGCTCTGAAGGGTGTCGGTGGAGTAATCCCGCTAACGCTGGACCGCGGTGTTTGGCATTAACCCAGCTCGCAGTATCAGGGTACAGGAGGCAAGGCGTGCGTTATCCGGTAACCAAACCGTGGAGAAAGTGTAAGGTACGGTTTTTTATAGTATTAAGTCATTCTTCGTGGGTTATGCATACAAATATACAAAGATATATCCTTGTTAATTAGATTATCTTATAATCAAATACTTACACGTTTATTATTGGTTAATTTTACACTTTTACTTATTTATATAGTAACTTTATTAAATATATAAACAATTTTTAAATATATCGCTTAACCCTAAAAATATTTCTAAATATATGAACATACATATTAATGATATTCAGTATATGACAATTTTGAATTATACGGCATCACAATAACAACATTCGTTCTGTTTGGAGTATTGTACCTTTAGTTTTGGGAATTAAGTCATATACATCCAAATTTTTAACTAAATGTATATTCCCCCCAAATATTTTCTCAAATACACTATTTAATTATCACACCAAAGGAAATTGTAATATCCACTAATTACATATATTACAATACTTATCAAATAATTATATATTCATACCATAATTATTATACTCTTATATTTAACAATTTCTTAACATATAATCTAGTTACTATTTTACTTTAGTACACGCCCTTAGTTATAAATTTTATCTTCCGGTTTGGTGTTGTACGAAAGAAAGGAATCCTCGACTGGTACCAGCGCGACGATTGATTTGTTTCCTTCCGTTGTTGCATTAACGTTATTATTTGGTAGTAATAGTTGGCTGTGTCCACATTACCTAGATTATAGGAGTATTTGTTGTTTGATTTACATCTATTAGTTAAAGCAAACTTACCTCTGTTTTGTTGTTGAGTAATTGTACTATACTGTAATTATTTCAAAATATATTTGTTGTCACTTTCTTTAACCCCACTAGTATTACTAGGCATGACAGCCTAAGGGGATAAATTGTCCAGGATGGTTGGGTTGTGCTTTCTCTCCAGGGTCCTCTCAAAGTCGCGTTGAACATTCACAGGTCCACCAGGTCGATGGAAACGTCCAGCGATGAATCGCTTTGGCTAACCTAGGAAAAGAATGATATGAAGAGATATCCCTTTTAAACAATAGGTAAGTGGTGAATCATAGGTGTAGTGTCCCGGTCACACAACCCCACGCCCCCACCGGCGAGCTAGCGTAAACCGTGTGGCCGGTTTAGCATCCCCTAAAACCATTTAGGAAACTAGGGAGGATGTAGTCTTCTAAATTTTTTTATGTTTACCCAAGCACGATGGCAGTAGCCTTGCTGTCACCAGCAAGGAGCTCCATTGTGCCGGTACAGGGCTAACGAGGGGGTCTAATTCATTTTTGGTAGTCTTCTTCGTTCTTAGAGGCCCAGAAAACACAGGAATACACACCCTACTCGACTTTGTATGAGAATTGACATTTTAACCCCCACAAAGGGGTGTATGGCGGTGGTAAAGTGACTCTAGGGACTAAAGAAGGGGTCTAATTCATTTTTGGTAGTCTTCCTCGTTCTTAGAGGCCCAGAAAACATAGGAATACACACCCTACTCGACTTTGTATGAGAATTGACATTTCAACTACCAGAAGGGGGTGTATGGGGGTGGTTGCGGGGAAACGGCTAGTTAAAAAAATTTTTTATGGTCATATTCGGTTTCAGCGACCCCAAAAACGGGGGGGTAGGGGGATGTACCCTCTGGGTCTTGACATTTTTTTTGTGTGCCTGTGTTATTTGCCGAAAAACTGATTTCCGACATAATGATTAATAGTAGGGGAGCCCACAATGCTAAATGGGGATTTACTCGAGCGTCGTGAGGACCTATTGGATTTTGAAGATTAGATGGTAGAAAGAAAAAAAGCTTACATGATGTATACCATTTCATCGGTGGGGGGAGCGTCTGCAGGCTTTTCAAAATGTAAAAAAAACAGTCACATGGAAATACTCGAGCGCGTCAGATATTAATAGGGTATATGCCTTACGTGCCTCTGATGACGGAGGTATATTAATCTGCCGGTTTGCGTGGTGGGGGCGGCCGTACGGAAAGGTTAAAAATGGCGAACAAAAAAAAATATACTCGAGCCCGTCAGATATTCAGAGGGGATGTTAAGTGAACCCGAACGAAGCTCCCATTCAAAAGACTGACGATTCGGATGTGACGCAAGCTCGTGGCGGCTTCTTGAAAATGCAAAAAAAAATCGTCATTTTGAAATACTCGAGCGCGTCAGATTTTTATACAGACGGTTCCAGCTGATGTCCTGATCGTGCTGATCCATAATCTGACGATTATTTGGAGGGGTTCTCTTAATCTGACGGTTTGAAAAAAAAATTTCATGATTTTTTTTTAATTTGAATTTTACACAAAATATATTATTGATTTATTATTTATAACTTCTTTATTTATAACTATACTGAATACAAAAAAAATTAGTAAAAAAAATAGGTTTCCGAAGAACCTCAAAGCGAAAAGAAGCGAAACGCAAGTGTTGAAAGTGACAGTGACATTTAAACCCATAATGTCATCTGCATCAGATGGCGCTTTAAACCTCTATACGGGTCCGGGAATATTTAAAGTTATTGTCAAATCAAACACGTCAACACCTATTTTGTATGAAGATGGAAGACTTGTTATTTCTAGACTTTGGGTGACGATTTTTGTTACTTCGGCTTGTGGAAATCGGCAGATTGTATTTTTCCCGTTATCCTTGAATTATTTCCTTCGAAATAAAATAAAATTCGACCGCGCTCGAGAATGCCGAGGTCACGATTTTTTTTTGCAAGTTTGTGACCCTCCCACTCCCTTTTGTCACGTTCAAATCGTCAGATTAGTGGAATGTACACTTTTCAGCATGTACTTAACCCACCATACCTTAATCTGACGCGCTCGAGTATTTTCACCTATCGATTTATTTTTACTATTCTGATCGGCTGCCCTATGCGCGCGGCGCTTTATAGAAGGCTTAGATATGTTAGAGGTACACAACAAGGTACAAGGTATACCCCCATATGCTAATCTGCCGCGCTCGAGTAAATCCCAAAATCCCCGCTTAGGCTCCTCTACTATAAAGGGCGATTGAATCTCTTAAGTGCCAGTTCGGTATTTAATACGGCACCGCCTACTGACAACACCAATACTTTTCGGCAATGTGCCCCAATGGATCCTGCTTCTTCTCGGCAATATCTCTATGTGGGTACTAGTGAAACAGAACCTTTGCAACTTCAACCTGAACAAATTCAGTCAACAAAATGCGCTACAGTCGGATCAGCCAGCACCTGTTCACAAAATTTATACTGAAATATCGCCATTTATTAATTTAAATAATAATCATCTATAATATTTAATACTAGTGGGGCCCTGTTTAAACACAAAACGTAAAATAGCAAAACAATCAAACACAAAACAAAACTCGCTTCTGTAAAAAAAAATCTCTCCCGATCAAACAAAACCACAGAAAAAAAATTCTCTTCTGAAAAAAATTCTCCTTCGATTTCTTGGAAAAATGTTGAAAGTGGCACAACTAGAATATTATTATAGATTATTTTATTTTTGTTAATAGAATTCAAATAAAAATTATTTTCTCAAAGATGATGCAGAATTTATATTCCACACATTTTATTTTGATATGTAACTTTTGCTTCATTGTTGTAATACAATTTCAATCTGTTTCTTATTTGAATTGCGGAATTTGGAGCGTTTCTGACGACTGAAAGTTCTAAAGAAGCCATTACACCATCCTGTCGCCATGCCCCTGGAATGGTTAAACCATTTTCGAAATCGTCTTGATCTATGCAAGAACTAGTAATGTAGTTTGAAGACTGGGCTCTTAAGAAGTTGTGAAGTACGCAGGTTGCTAGAATAACCGCATCTACGTGTTTTAGTTGAATTTTGCCGTGATCACCCAGTTCACCCCGTTAAAAAATCACTTTGTCCAATAACCTTATTTTATTTAAAATCTTTAATCACAATTCTGCTTTAATAAATTCGATCTTATAAAATTATTTCAATAAACCTAATTCAATTAAATATACTTTCCAATTTATTTCTATTTGTAGTTAACCCTTTGAGTACCGGAGGTTTTTTCCATGCATATGCGAAAAATACCGGGTTTTTTTTTTTAATGTGAAAGTCAAAGTGGACGGCTGCTGATAGGCTTTGATTAGACGAACAAAAAATCGTATGGGTGGGTGGGCGGAGTCGCAACTATTTAGCCGCTAGGGCGTTTTCAATTTTTTTTGTTCGAGTTTTACATATCATATCACAGTTTTGAAACCGTATAACCTATTTACATGAATAAGGTAGCAGTGCACGCAGAATACTCCCACCTATTTACAATTGTAAAAGGAACGGTTCTACCCTACCAATTTACAGAGTTATGAGTCGTGAAAATCAAAATTTTGTTTTTTTAAGCTAAAATTTCACCTTCAACAACCTTTTCAACATACGTAGCTAACTTATAATTTTTTTTCCAAAATTAGATAGCTTCGAAAATTTCCTATGAATATCCCGATAATTTTTACTTTTGAGGTTATAAGCAATTTTAATGGTAAAATTGGCTTTATTTGGTACTTTTTGACATAAGCTTTGGTGAAAAATACTAAAAGTTGACAACTCATAATTCTGCGAGTAGGTAGGGTGGAAATGTCTCTTTTAAAATTTTGGATAGGTAGGAGTATTCTGTGTACACTGCTACTTTATTCATGGATATAGGTTATAGCGTTACAAAAATACAGGGTGCTATGTAAAACTCTACCAAAAATATTTAAAAATGCTCTAGCGGCTAAACCTTTATGTTCCCCCCACCCCCACTTACGATTTGTTGTTCGTCTAACCAAAACCTATAAACAGCCGGCCGTTTTGTAAACTTAGTGTATACACCCTTTATATAAAAAGATATTTTTTTGGCTTGAATTTTTTTAACCCATATTTTTTAAGCACGTTCTAGGGAGCATATGCACACTTCCTGCTACAGGCATGAACATCTATAATTGCACCCGCATCGGAATAGCCCATTCCAAATGCGAGTGTCTTTTTACTAAGCAGTCCCCAACTAAGTACTACCACGTCCAATGCTACTTGACCTTCGCAATCGAACGAGAATCGATGTACTGAGCATGCTCATGGCAGCCTTTATGGTAACCAAGTAACCCGTTCTCTTCGTTCTTTCGTTTGTTTAGAATAAGTGTGACCGTTTGGGTACCACACAGGCGATTTGACGCTTTGCGGGTGTTCTTGTTGCCGGCTAGGAGCCACCCAAATGTTGCATATGAGTTCGTGTAAGATTCTTAAGAGTTGCGGTTCTTCTTCGTTTATCAACTCAGCTGCCACTCCATCGACGCTGGTGATTTGTTGCTTTTCTGCCCTTTCACAGCTTCTCGAAGCCAGTGTCGGTGGCTCTATTGAAATATTATCTTGAGGAATTACAAATGCCTTTGCCTGTCTATGCTCTTTTATTATGGGGATTGGATTCAATAACCTTTGAAAATATTCTCTCCGCCTTTCTTTTATCCTGTAAGGGTCTACTAATAGGGTATATGAAAAAACTCATCATTGCCACATCACTGCAAGATTCAGGTACAAACTTCCAATTACTGAATTTTGCAGTGATGCAGAGTTTTTGAATTTACCCATAGGTTCGCATTTATGCCTCTGCAGATGTCCGCTATTGGTTGAAATTTATTGCTGATATATGATCCTCCGGTCATTGAAGTCTTCCTGCATCTGTAAGATCCTTTGTTTAGATATTCTCTCTTTACTTTCTGTACAGCTTGTCTGTGGTTCTTCTTTTTAGCATGAAGAATCTTAGCTCTTGTGGGGGGCCTTGCAGTGGCTCTGGTTTCCTTCTTCAATTTCAGACCTTCAGTCCTGCTCGAACCAGTCAATAGTGCCTCTTCTGCTGCCCTTATGTTCGCGGACTTCTCGTACTTGGATGTGTTTACCCTCTGTGTCTTTTGGTCGTTACCCGTGTTCTAAATTTCACTTTGACTAGATAGTGGTCCGAGCAACAGCACGCTACCCTCATTGCTCTTACAGCCAATGTACCCGTGGTTCCTTTCCTCCCAATTAGGACATGGTTAATTTCATTATTTGTTACCCCGCCTGGTGACTGCCACGTCATCTTATGAATATTTTTGTGCCAGAACATTGTTGAACTTACTACCATCGAGTTCGAGCTAGCGAGATCGACCACGAATCCATTACCATTGTCATTGGTAGCGCTGTGTGACTCGTAGGAACTCCTCTTATTTTCTTATTTTGGCGTACACATCCCCAAGCACTATTTTAATATCGTTTTCTAGTATTTCCGGAAATTGTGAGGATTTTAGGGCCCTCTTCCGGGTAAATCACAAAAGGATCTGGTTAGCGAGATTCACGTGGCATAACGAGGGTGTCTCCTGCTAACCCCGATGGTTGCTTCTCTAGTTCAGCCTGTTGATATTGAGGTGATATTGATCCACTTTGCGTAATCGGATCCCCGTTGCAAAATTTTTTTGTTTTGATATTTTTTACAACCGTGTGAACTTCTATAAGCATCCTCGAGTTCAAACGCAAGGCCTCCTCCTTCAGTACCCTCCAGACTGTTATTAACATATCCTCTTCTGTTTTGCTTCCTTCTAACCAAGCTTTTTACTAGACATTGCATAATGACGAGTACGACATGATAGATTGGTAGTCCTAAGCTTGGACTTTCGCATAATAAAAAAGAAAAAATGGACAAATCTATAAATTTACAATTATCTGCAAATGCAAATAGGTTATAGGGCTACAAAAATGCAGGGTGATATGTAAAACTCTACCAAAAAAAGTTAAAAAAACTCTAGCGGCTAAACCGTTACGAACCCCCCCCCCCCGCCAAACCTGCACCCACCACCCCCACTCATAAGATTTTTTGGTCGCCTATCCATAACCTATCCACAACCGTGGACTTGTAACTTTAGTAAATACACGTCTGTATAACAGATAATTCTTCATAAAATACAGAATCGCGTGTGATTTAATACGTCATTAGCACTAGTCAGTAAGTAAACTGGGTTCTATTTAATTTAGGAACACAGCCCGAATTATTCTTACTGGGCAAAAATGGTTATTTTCGCAGTTTATTGAGAAAAATTTAAGAGGAGCGCGATAGCGCTTCCGGGTTTTTTTGCATATGCATGAAGGAGCATGCGCTCCCCGGTATTCAAAGGGTTAATGATTATTATTTTGGACAAACTAATGTGTTACTTTAATTTATTAATTCAATATTGTAAGTTGCCTTCATGTAAACAGCTTTAAGTTTATTCGTTGTCAATATTGCCCGAAATGTTGCCCGAATATTTATTGTTTTCTGCGAGTCGAGTTTCCGTAAGGTTACCGAGTTACGTGTTAGACTTGGTTCTGGATTGCTGGATGCCTTCCTTAGTTGGATTCTCCTAGTTAAAGTGGGTTGATGACTTTCCTTTAAATAATTTCCAAGTTATCAGGTTGTTCGGCTAGATGTCGCTGGCCTTGGATTGTTTCAGCTTCGAGTATATGAATGTTCTGCACTAATACTTTGGGTTTAGGGCTGAAACTTAAGTGTTTTATTAAATATAAGATATTTGGGTTCAAAGCTGCCTCGGTACGACTAGCTGAGTTGAGGTTTCAATACTTCGCTTGGACTTGGGAATTTTTTGGGTTTTGATTTGTTTTGAATAGGAATGCTGCCTCGATACGACGAGCTAGGGAGTTGAGGGTTCAATGCGTCACTCAACTTAGAGTAATTGGATGAGATCACTATCTGGTTGGTTCTTCAGACTCGATACGTCGTGAAGATAAAAATGATCTGAATTTTTCTGCCAGCTGCTGCGATATTTATTGCGCCCGTGATAATGGGCAGTCGATTGGAAGAATCTGGTGGGGCATTGGAATTGGAATTGGATCCACTTTCGTTGTGTACGTGCCCCCTCTTTACATCAAGTCACATTAGCATTTGTTTCTTATATCTCTAGTATTAGATGATTGAGAAAAGTAGTAATATATATTTAGTCTGTTAAGAGAAAGATATTTTGGATATAAACAATCGGAAGACCATATTAAGAAATTAAAAAACATTTTAAATATTAATTACTATTAATAATAATTAAATTAATAATGTCTTATGTAGCTTACGCGCACGTAATCAATTTAATTGAAGACTGGGAATCGGATTTTGAGGATTGAGAAAGTGACCTTGATTAGATTATTATTATTAAGATCTAATGACTACAATAGTGAAATTCATCACCGAGAATAGTATTGTAGAGTATATACAAAATATTGCTAACATTTGTAAAAACTGGACAGAGATAAGTATACAAAAAATTGATCATTATCTCTTTTATATGAAAGATCTAATAATATCTATAGTATTACCAAATTATTTGAACTTGGATTATACACCTTTAAATTTACTTAGTTCTGTAAATAATATAGAGTTAGATCAAGATATCATAGAAAATAATGTTTTAATTGTTCCTTCTCCAATTAATCCTGATAAATCATACTCCAAACTGAATAAAAACTCTATTTACAAGCCATTAACTGTAATAAAGGCTAATTATCATCTTGTGTATATAATAATTACTTTTCTTCTCTTAATCTTGTACTTGGTTATCAAATACATAATACTTTTATCATTAAAGAATAAAAGGACAATGGGAGATAAGGTTAATTCTAAGAAGTTGACTGATGTAGAGGGCAAAGATAAAGGAGCTATCCCAAAAGTTCCTCAAGGACATAGAAGAGATCATAACAAGAAAAGCACTAAAAAATCTAGTAATGCAAAGATCACAAGTAGCTCAGATGATAGTAAAGCAAGAAATGCGAAGAGGAGTAGAGATAAGTCTATAAGCAATGGAAAAGAGAAAATACATTCTGAGTCTTACCCGGCCATTACACGGGTCAGTTCTACTGACACTGTCGCTGACATTGACTCGTGTAAACACTCACTGACGCACCTTTTTTACTGACAAGTCAGCGCTGACGAGACAGTTTTCGAGTCAGTGCTGACTAGTCAGTGAAATGTCAAATCCTTATTTTTAACGTATGCGATAGATATGTCCTTGGAATAAATAATTAAAAAATCTCAAAATTCGTTTATTTTAGGAAAAAATGAAAGAAAAAAATTAAGTCGTCTGGAAATCATCAACCTAATTGAAAAGTACGAGGAAAATCTTGCTTTATGTGATTTTACAAAGGATTGACTCAATAGTTTTTTTTTTCTATACTTCCTTTTCTCTTCCCTTTCCATGGCTTCAATAATTTGTGTTAATAATAACGCAGTCAAGGAAGCATGTACACTGGTCGACGTCATTTTATAAATGAACTGGCTTGTCAGTTGACCGAACGTAATCAACGCAGACTCAGTGGATTTGACAAACAGAGTCAGTACTGGCAGTCAGCAGAACTGACTCGTGTAATCGCCGGGTTACATTAATAATGATCAGGCTCAGGCATTATCCCCAAATATTCAAAAATTTACAATAGAGCCCGAATCCATGGAGAATAAAAAAGTTCAAGAAGAGATTAAAATAGATCTCACCAATGGAGACCCCAATGTTCCTCTATTTATACCACCTTTACTCAGTAATAAAGTAAGAAATATTAGAGGATCTCATAGAAGAGAAGGAATGTGTGGGTATTATAATAATATGAGTGTCTGTATAGATGGATTGTCATGCACTAGAATTCATGATTATAGAAACGCAAACTTTGGGATGCAAATGGACTATATAATTGGAAGTTTAACTGCACAGATGAGGTACTTGGATATACAATATACTTATATTAAAGATATTCACACCAGAATCTCTAGAGGAGCATCAGTACCTAGTGTTGGGAAGAGGTCTAGATCTAGACATAAACAAGAGGGTTATGTCAGATCTAAATCTCAAGAACTCAAGAATAGAGCCTCTGCAAATCAGTCTGATACCATCTTCTAGTGTAGATATGAGAAAACATAATATTTCTCATACAAAATTATTGGATAATGAAGAAGATCTTAATAAGCTTAAGGACATGGATGCGAATATAGACACATCATCTGAAGTCGGCATTTTTCCAGATAAAAAAATAACCAACACTACAAGAGGTGAGAATGTTAAGTCACATAATAGTAAAGACAATAACATTAAAAAGCAGGAACATGGTTCTGGAGATCATGTGTAAGATAATCTCTTATTTGTGTATATAAATTTAATATTTGAATTACTAATACATAGCAAATGGATTAATTACTGATCAGTAATAAAGTCAACAAAATACCCACCACCACAGGTTAAATTTAAAGCTAAAACCAACTCATCTATTAGAGCTCCTTATATTTTATTAATTATTTATCACTTGATTTGATTTATTATTATTTATCATTTCAATTCTGATTCCATTCTCAAACCAAATATTGAGGTTTCTCACTTTAATAAAAATATAAATAGTAGGATAATAACTATCTTAAATTTAAAGTTGATTAAAAAATATATATATTTAAAAAAAAAAAAAAAAAATTAAAATAAAAAGTAATGAAAAATAAAAAAATAAAAAATACAAATAAAAATAAAAAATAAAAAATAAAAATAAAATAATTTGAATAAAAGTATGAATATACGAATATATAAAAGATAAAATAAAATTTAAAAATTCTAAGATGAATTTTATATTGGGATAAGTACCGATATGTATTTAAAATTAATATTGTAAGAATATCAAATAAAATATCATTTTTGATAGTGAGAATAAATATAATGAAATCAAGAAACAAAATATCAGTTAACTAAATTAAAAAATGTTAAAAATGGAATCTAGAAATATAAAAAATGATTGATATAGACTAAAACTTAATTTAATTTATACTATATATACTTAGATACATCTATAAGCTTAACAAGTATAAGTATGTATACGTATCTAAGAGAAGAAGGGTGCTGATATAAATACCTGCCCGACATACATATCTCCCTATACAATTTGATGCCTCTCTATTGATAACAATAATATTAGTGGACAACTCAATATCAATGAAATAACAATAATAACAGCAATAACATCAATAATGGAATAAAATAATTAAGCAAGATAAAATAAAATGAAATAAAATATAATAAAATAAAAAAATAAAATGATCAGCTGTCTTGCTCTGGAAAATAGCAGCTGGTTTGGTTATTTCTATAATCTATCTTGTTTTGACATTTGTCGTCATGTGGACTTGAATGGGTAAGTTGTTTTTATTGGTTTATTTTCTGTTTTTATATAATTTTTATATGTTTTAGGATAAAGTATCGCTGGATGGATGGATTTCATGCTGGAGGAACATTTTTGGTGTTACCAGGAAGGTATTTGTTTGTTTTCTTGATTTTTTAGTTGTTTTGTTTTTATTTTTAGGATTTTCACTTGGTGACTGAAGGATGTTTCTTTGGCTGCCTGTTTTGAACATCATGTCTGTTTTGGTGTTTTTTTGTCAGGTAAGTGATTTCATAATTTGAATTTATGCCTTGTGGTTTTTTCTTGTTTGTTTTCAGGTTGTTGTCGCAACATGAATTTTAGAGGTTTTTGGAAAACTTTAAATCTGGAACTTAAAATTCCGAAAGCATTTTCGACTACCCGTCGAGCCCTACATAATCGATAATTAAATATGTTCTCCTCTTTAGAACTCCTTGTCCGCGCGTAAGGTTACCAAATATTTTCCATCAACGCGAAAGCCTCATCCCCGATGAATGCAAATGAACAAATATAATCGCACTTTTCAAGTTTTTCCAAAGGGGGTATATGAAGATCCTTCTGTTTCAGCTTTTTGTAAAAATCCGTTCTCCTAAGAATTCCGCGATCGGACGTTCGTCCATTTGTGCCTTTATGAATATAAATAAACTCATAATTTGCACTCACTATAGCAAATAGTACAACACTAAACGTGCCCTTGTAATTATAAAAATTAGAACCACTGTTTGGTGGCTTTTGGATAAGAACATGCTTGCCGTCCATTGCTCCTAAACAATGTTCGAAATCCCATTGATTTTTGAAACTATCGGCTATGGCTCTCCACTCACGTTCAGAAGAAGGAAACTGAAGAATATTTAATAAATTAAATTAGCGCTTTATATCTCTATAAATAGAGTTAAGGGGAGCTACTACATTGGAATTATTTTTTTTGTCGATTTTCTTTTTTTACATAAAAATGTTCCTTTAAATGTGTATAATACGTACCTGAAAATTAAATGCAAAAAAATATGGTTTTTGAGTTTAACTATATAGTGAGCGCCAAAAGTGAGTCAACACCTAAAAAATTTCCAAATGAAACGACAAAATTTTCATATTTTTTGGCGAATTTTCTATTGAAACAAAAGAACTGTACCATCTGTCATGGTATTAACGGTATAAGACTCGAGCGATAGCAAGACCCTCGTAAGTACAGGCCTGGAAGCAGACTTTTTGTTTGTGTCTGTGCGAGGCCATTCCAATCGTACGGCTCTGACAGCTCCATACAAATCGTGCGGCGCGCGCAAAGCAATCGGGATTATCGGGAACGTTTTCGCGAAATATTTGCAGTAAAAATTGATAAAATATAGTATTTTATCTGTTTTTACTGAACAAGGATTACCAGTGATTAGTTTTGTAGTGATTTAGGTAAAAAAAATTAGTGATAATGGTGTTATTTTGTGTTAATTGTGTGTTAATTGTGGTGACCCAGGTGACCATTGAAGGTGGCCATTTTTGTTTTATTTTCAGGAAAGTCATTTGGATTGGATTATTTGGATACTTTTAATATTTTCACTGGTGCAGCTGTTTTCTCAAGGTACTTTCACAATTACATATTAACCCAAACCTCGATTTGCGTCGTTCCGGTTTGCGTCGTTTTCGAAGTTGCGTCGTTCATGAATTTTCATGGTTTCAAAGTTGCGTCGTTAATATTTCTATTTGCGTTGCTAAATTTTAAGGGGCAAATATGTACATACAATGCATCCGCTCCGTTCCGATCCGCTAAGCTGTCAAAGTTAAAATTCGAAGTTTGCTTACCCGGTTCTCCACGGGCATTTTTTTCCATTAATGGTAACTGACAATATTACTTGTCAACGTTTCTAAGCCGCAATTTTATTGCTCGGCAATTTCATTTATAAAAGATGCGCTTACGCGAGATTTAAAAAAAAGTACCAAAAGTAAAAGAACAAATACTAATTTTAATTGTTTTGAGAATGGACCAATATATAAAAAATATCATCCATTTTATGTATCGGCTTTAACCCAGAATAACAAAAATTCTTTTTGTTTACATATTTTCATTTTCCGCCATCTTGATATCAGGGGGGTAATCATTGAACACGATTCGATTGAAATTATTTACGATTTATACTTACGATCCAATTCTGATTTGGTATCACTGTTTACGATCGTAAGTATGAATTGGTATGCCATATGAATGTACGATTTTTCTTCAATTGCAGACAACTTAATTTCTCTGACCAGTTGTCAAATAAATATTTCGAGACTTCATTTCCCGACAGCAATTGGCAAATAAATTATTTTAAGAAAAAAGAAAAAGAATGATACCATTAAGCATGTTATTATCAAGCAGTAGCGAAAGTGAGGAAGAATCTCAAGCGCTAATAAGAAAAAAGATAAGAGACTCTTCAAATCCCTTGGAGATGGATGAAAGGAGGTTAGTTGTTTGCTTTATTCTTTGAACACCTACATACTAAATATTTTGTTTAGTTTTATAAGGTTATTTAGGTTGAACAAAAGTGCTGTCATTTGCTTATTGGAAGAAATAAAAGATTTTTTAAAACCGAGAAGTCGTTCATCGTCAATTCCGCCAATTCTAAAGCTTGCGGCAACTTTAAGATTCCTTGCAAGTGGAAGTTACCAGCGTAGTGTAGGACAAGATTATTCCATAGGAATGGCACAATCTGAGGTGTCCTACGTTTTAAGCGAAGTATTGGGAATTATGGAAGAAAGGATTTGTCCCAAATACATTTTATGGCCCAATGAAAATTCGAAAACGAATTGTAAAAGTTACTTTTACGAAAAACATGGGTTTCCCGGAGTCAGTGGTTGTGTTGATGGAACACACATTAATATAATAAGACCAAACAGAAACGAGCATTTATTCTACAACAGAAAAGGAAAACATAGCATTAATGTTATGATTGTAAATTTTAGAAAATATAGTTAGAATAATAAGTAAATAATAATAATAAATTTCAAGGTATGCGATCACAACATGAAAATCATCGCTGAAGATTGCAGATATGGAGGAGCGTCTCATGATTCCTTTGTTTGGAGTGAAAGTGTAGCCCGAAGAAAATTAATGAGCAGTCACGAAAATGGCGATAGAAATACATGGCTTCTAGGTAATGACAAGAAGATATAAAATTATAATAATAATATTAGTATTATAACAACAATATAGGTGATTCCGGATACCCGTTGGAACCGTGGGTAATTACACCGTATAGATCATCTGGCGAAGGATCTATAGAATCAAGGTTCAATTCGAAACATGCACAAGCACGAAACATTATAGAACGTACCATCGGCCTTCTAAAGTCACGTTTTCGCTGTCTTCTTGCTGCCAGAGAATTACACTACAGCCCTAGGAAAGCGTCCCAAATAATTAACGTGTGTTGCGCCCTACACAATGTTTGCCTAAATTTTAACATTCCAT
Organism: Thereva nobilitata; assembly: GCA_963855945.1. NCBI lineage: Eukaryota > Metazoa > Arthropoda > Insecta > Diptera > Therevidae > Thereva > Thereva nobilitata. The sequence goes on from OY979696.1 coordinate 122,651,374, forward strand.
TAGAGGATATAGAGGAAGCGACAGGAATAGAGGAACTAGAAGAACAAAATCCACAAAGTGAGAATCAAACAGCAGCAAATCAAACAGCAGCATCCATTAGGAACGAAATTCTTAATTCCATTATAAGATAAATAGAAAATCTTTTTCAATTATTCACAACTGTATTGAATTCATGAAATACTAATTAATATAAAAAAAAATAAAAAACTTGTAAATTAAAAAATATCACTTCATGTGTAAACGTATTAAGCCCTATTGAACTCCGCTAGAATCGATTACGCTGGAATTTTCATACAATTGTATGCTGCCAATGTATGAAAATTCCAGCGGAATCAATTCCAGAGGAGTTCAGAATAGGCCCAATTAACTTTGGTTTCTTAAATTAGTTTTTTGAGTTGTAAATTAAAAAATATCACTTCATGTGAAAAATAAACGTGTTAACTTTGGTTTCTTAAATTAGTTTTTTGAGTTCTATATCTATTTTGGCTCTTTTTATTTGAATCATTTCAGTGTTGTATTTTTCTTTTGCGATACTTCTTCTTTTACTTTCTGTTAGCTTTTCTTTTTCCAATTCATATATTTTTTCCTGCAAATAATACATTCTTCTTTGATATTTAGTGTTTTCTTTTTGTGCTTCTGTATTCTCATTCATATAAGTTACCACTTTTCCTAACATATCTTTTTGATTAGATAGTTCTCTTTCCAATAATTTATATTTACTGTCTATTTTCGGTTCACTTTTCCTCCTGCGTTGTAATGGAACTTCTTGTACAATTTGTGGCTGCTTATCCATGAGTATGTTTTCAGTGAAACTTGGACTTTCAACAGCAGTTGCTGTAGATGGGTCGCACATTGACAGGGTACTCGAGAAATTATCTTGAGCTTGTATGTCGTTTACGTCTGGCGTTTCCTCTGGAAAACATCGCGCTTTTCAATACCATTAACTGCAGAGCGCATATCTACCAGCTTTATCACAGCCTCTTCTAATGGCGAAAAACTTACAGATTTATTTGGACCTCCGCCGGTACCTGTTATTTGGGCTTTATTGTGTTTAAGTTTTCGTTTTATATTATATTTAAAATCAATCCATATCTGAAAATGAAACAACTTTTGTTTGCTTAAATATAAAATAAGTGAAAGTTATACTTTTTTCCACCCTTCACCATCTCTAACAGGCGGACCTATAGTATTTAATTCTTCAGAAACCGAATCCCACAGATTTTTTTAACTTTGTTTTGCTTCCCCTTTCTTCATGTATCCTTTAGCTAGGCCTGGGTATTTTTCCAAAAATGTAATTAATTTTTCATATTGCTTGCTTGTAGTTACTTTCGCCCTAAACAACAAGAACAACAATTACTTTTAACTCAATATTTTTACAAAAGTTATGCTTACATTTTCCAAAATGTCAACACGATTCAACTTACGAGTACCCAAATGTCATTGCCAACTTTTACGATTAAAAGACAACGATTTGTCAAAAAATTGGAGTCAGTGATGCCATATTTACGATTTACGATTAATTTGAATCGAATCGCATTCAATGATTAGGGCCCAGAAATTCCTGAACATATTACCTAGCCAATTATTGCTTTGGGAATAGTTTAGAGGAATGCCGAACATGCTGCTGTGTCTCCACGGTCAATTTTTCGCGGCAATGACAATAACTTCCGATTGCCAATGACTAAAATTGCCCGTGGAGACCCCGGGTTAGAACTCATAATTAAATTTAAAGCTGAACTGAAGCAAGTTCTGAATGTCGATGAAACTGGTCTTTTTTGGAAACGGTTGCCAGGGAGAACGTACATTTCCAAATCAGAAAAATCTTGCCCTGGATACAAGGTCAGCAAAGATCGGCTTACCCTTCTTTTAGGAGGAAATGCAGAAGGTGATTTTAAATTTAAGCCGCTTCTTGTATACCATTCTGAAACTCCACGAGCTTTTAAAAATGTGAAAAAAAATGCTCTTCCGGTTTATTGGCGTGCGAATAAAAAAGCGTGGATGACTGCAGCTCTATTTAAAGATTGGATAGAAAATTACGCTGTTCCTGAGTTGAAAGCTTATTGTTGTGCTCAAAATATTGAATTTAAAATGTTGTTATTATTAGACAATGCTCCAGAACATCCAATTTATGTAAACGATTTTTCCGAAAATATAAAAGTTATTTTTATGCCTCCAAATACTACATCAATCCTACAACCAATGGATCAAGGTATGATATCCAACGTTAAATGTTACTATCTACGACGTACGTTTAGTCAGGTAATTGCAGCAACTGATGGAGAGGATAAGCCGGCCATGAAACAGTTTTGGAAAAATTATAATATCCTGATGGCTATCGAAAATATCAACTCATCATGGATAGAAGTAAGAAAATCATGCATGAACGGAGTTTGGCGTGAATTATGGCCAGAGTGCAGAAGAAGTTGACGCTGTACCAATTGTTCGTAGAGAAGTTGCTGAATTAGCCAGAGAAGCAAACTTTGAAGGTATGGAGGAGAACGATATTGATGAGCTATTGATATCACACGGTGAAGAGTTTCACAATGAAGATTTAATTGCTGTGAATATTGAGCATGCAGTGGAAGACGATACTGACACACCTGATGTGGTTCCAGAAGAAAAAAGGCTAACGTCCGGTCATAATATAATAATAATATTATCGCAAGCAATGCAACTCGTTTCACGAGCAATGGAAATTTTTTCAGATAATGATCCTGACGAAAATCGTGCATTGAAAGGACAAGATCTGTGGCTGACGCTATCAATTGTTACAAAGAAATTTATTTGGAAAAAAAAGCGGTGGCAATTCAGCAAACTTTGGACAAATTTTTAACAAAATCAGCTAGACAACCAAATCAGTCAACAGAAATGACCATCGATTTAGAATCTTCAAATTCGGAGTAAAAAAATTATCTATCTAATCTAAAATTGCTGTGAAATTTAATGAAATTTTGTTTGTTTTATTTAATATTTTTTATGTTGTTTTATTTAATATGAAATGTTTTTAATTCATTATTATGAATTAAAGTTTATTTATTATGAATTAAAGTTTTTGTTGCAATACATATACATACATATCGTCCGCTTAGAGTGTAAACCTGCTAACTAACTTTAATGAAATTTGACAGCGCGGACAAAAAACTTCTAATAATTTATATTTGTAGCTTAGAAAACCCAAAATATAGTTGGTTTATGTTGTAATATTGTATAGTAAATACTATGGTTTAGACTACTACTGCTTTCTAAGCCACAAATATAAATTATTAGAAGTTTTTTGTCCGCGCTATAAAATTTCATTAAAGTTAGTTAGCAGGTTTACACTCTAAGCGGACGATATATAACACGTTTTTATTAATAAAGCTTGGATTTTGTCATGAAATATACTATTCTGGTACCAATTAACAAAGAACTTGTAGAAATATACAAAATAAGAAAAATAGTTTCGATTTGCGTCATTTTGATTTGCGTCGTCTTTCTCTGGTCCCAATTAATGACGCAAATCGAGGTTTGGGTGTATTTGTATTTTACCTGTCATACCCTTTCACTAGATACACATCTCGGGGGTCGTAGAACCCAATTGCAAAAATCGGCCGCCATCTTGGAACCGTCATCTTGATTTTTTTTACGAGATGGTTAGATTGCATTGTCATCCAAACTAAACGTGTATGCAAAGTTTCAGCCCAATCGAAAACCGGGAAGTGGGTCAAATAATTTTGAAAGGAAAGAAGTTAGAAATTGAGAAGATATGGTTTAGGAAAAAAGCAAATCCTAGCTCTCAACAGAAGGAGGTTCCGGCTTACATTGAATTACGGAAAGAAAGAAGACCAGGGATAAACGTGGATGCTGTTTTTTCAGTTTTGTCTATGATTGCAACTAGAGACCTTTACAAAAAAAATAAAGGTATAATGTCACCCAATACTTCAGTTGCAATTCAGATTGTTTAGTAAGGTTTAGTTTGTTAGTTGTTGGATAAACTTCATGTTTTGGATATGATACTGTTATTACATTAAAGATTGTGTGTGCAGCATCAACCTGTCACCATAACAAGACAGTTTTGCTTGTTTCAGGTTGTGAAGGATGCTATTTTTAGGATGAGGTACTAAAGGCAAGGATGGCTAAGTGGCGCACAGTGGCGAGAAATGCCAGTGTTCCACCCAAATTACTTAAATACTCATCTTGAATTTACCTATCGATCCTTCTAGCCGGATTTTGAAACTTGATTTCTTATTTTTTGTAATTTAAAATAAAACATATATATATCGCTCATTCCATGTCAAACCGAACACTAAATTTTAATTCATCAACCCGATTTTTTTTAAATTTTGCAGACGCATTCTACACATGAAATAATGGGACTCATATTTCGGGAAAAAATTGCCTTTTTTTTCAGAAGATATGCACGGTTGTAAATTGCAAGAAATTTCAAAAAACGTCGCGCGGCCGACCATTCAAATTACTGTATCTTCGAAACCATTAGTCGTACAAAAAAATTATATAGGTCGATTTTGAAGATCTTGAGTCACTCTATGAAGTGGTATATTTAAAATTTGCGTTTGATATTAATAAATTGTTATTATTTGTCTATAAAATTTCATTAGCATTTTTCATCATCAACTCACCAACTTAAAGTTTTTGAAAAAATATCATCGTGTTCCTACTTCAATTCTAAAGAAACAGTGAAAATTTAAAAATGGAACTCAAACAGGGTCATATTTAAAAAATTCTCAGTCTATCAATGTATTACATTTTCCTCACTGTTGACCTAATTTTCTGGAGCCTTTCACACATAATTAAGAATCCGCCAACTGTGGATTGTTTTCTTCAGCAATGCAATGGGTGTCCTGCTTGTGATAATCTCATACAAAAATTAACAGACATTTTTAAAAAAAATTTGGGGATTATTAAGAAAAGTTTAACTATCTCATTTATTGACTCATTCTTATGTTGCAATTTTTTGAATCAGAAAAAAAATCAAGTGCGACCAGAAGAATGTTTAGTCATTTGCGATTTTTCCGAAAATTACGCGATTGTTCTACAGGATGCAATTCAAGGCCTGCACGGGAATAATGACCAAGTAACGTTCCACCTTTTCGCAGTTATAAAGATAACGGGAAAACATAATTTCTTAATTTCATCGAAATCTCCGACTGTTTGAAACACGCCGTCCACTTATTTCAGCGTGGTATTATTACTTTCTAAAAAAAAAGATTGAGTTCTTTGAGAAAAATAGTTTACTTTTCCCACGGAACGAGTGCTCAACACAAAAACAAAAAAATTTCATAAGTCTCTGTTATCACAAAGATGATTTTGATGTACAGTATTGGCCAATACTAAAGCACCCCCCTTAAATATTTCATAAAGTTTTCATTATTTTGATAAAAACGTAATAAAAACAACTATCCAATATTACAAAATTTATATCTAAATATTTATTTATATATCTAAAATATAAAAAAATTCAAAAATTATAACATAAATAGTCCAGTCTTACAATTCAAACTATACAATGAAATGATAAACTATTGTACCAGTGGACAAAACTAAAGCACCCCCCCCCCCCCAAATTCATTGGAAAATTTGCCATAGCGACTGCCTAAACTTTAGGCTCTAAATGATTAACGGTCAGTAATATCGTGAATGATAACAAAGTACGAGGCAACGGGACGGGTTTCACCTTTTCATTCTGGCGGAAGGTCGAACAAAACATATAATAGGGAGGACTCTTTGCTAAAAGGGACCATCTTTAAATCCTGATATATCCTCAGCATAACTTCCTAAAGACTTCGGCTTTGGAATAAGTCAGAGAACAATCCGACGAAGACTCGTAGAAGTTGGATTATTATGTCCGCTAAAAAACCACTAATATCCGGAAAATATATGAAATATTGATGGGGGTGCTTTAGTATTGGCCAATACTGTAAGTGCAGAATGCACTTTTTCGCCACATCGTCGCATGGAAAAGGACCTTGTGTTATTCATTTTCCGTTGTACCCACGGTCCCTGTTAACCTATTCTGCGTGTACGCGACATGTTAAGCCATCGTGCCGCGTCGTCACACTCTTTTAAAGAATTTTTAAAATATGAGCCCGTTTGAGTTCCATTTTCAAATTTTCACTGTTTCTTTAGAATTGAAGTAGGAACAGGATGATATTTTTTCCAAAACTTTAAGGTGGTGAGTTGATGGTGAAAAATGCTAATGAAATTTTATAGACAAATTATTAATATCAAACGCAAATTTTAAATATAGCACTTCATAGAGTGACTCAAGATCTTCAAAATCGACCTATATAATTTTTTTGTACGACTAATGGTTTCGAAGATACAGTAATTTGAATGGTCGGCCGCGCGACGTTTTTTGAAATTTCTTGCAATTTACAACCGTGCATATCTTCTGAAAAAAAATTGTAATTTTTTTTCCCGAAATATGGGTCCCATTATTTCATGTGGCGAATTCAACGGCAGTGCCAGAATGACGAAATATTTTATGCTGAAAAAGATATTTAGATAAATACATATCGTCGCTTCTCCAGAATAGTGTTGCAACTAAAAAAAATTTTTTTTTTGGATTATTATATAAATCGGAGCGCAATTTCATAATCTTTCTCCTGAATGCAGTCCTGAGACCTAGTTCCAAAAATTACCAATGTGAGACGGTTGTGCCGGTATTCCATTGGTTGAAGTTGCGCGCCATTTTCTCGTGAATAACGAGCTTGTGTCAGTTGTACGTGGTCAATTGAAGTAACTTGATACATTTTCGCGTGAATACTATATCAAATCAAAATATTTGATATAATCACAGTTTGTGTGCAGTGAATAGTGTGGTATTTTGGATTACGACGGTATTGCAGGTAAACTATTTTGCGTTAAGACGATATTCTTGAAAAAATATTAAAAATATAAGGTTATTCGTTCTTGAACAGTGAATCATAGCAAGAAAAATCATTATTGCTGAAAAAATGTATGTTTTAAATTTTTTAATTACAATTTGTGACGTTGTTCAAGAAAATCGGATAAATAGTCTACTAACATCATAATTCTAAATATTGCTGTAAGCCATAATAGGCTCGTATTCATTAAAGTTTGCAACGTATTCGAAGATTTTAGTGCGTCATTTATTAATACATGATTGCTAATTTACCAGTGTTTTTATTTACAGTTATGGATAATTGCACAGGGCAAGTTAATGTTAAAACGTGTAGCAAAGAATACTCATCCACCAGAATCAGAAAAGGAAAATGTTGATAGCAATCAAAGACAAGAACTGGAATTACCGAGCACATCTATGGCAATGAAGGATCCTGATATAGCAAATCAAGATTTTATAGATTGCTCAGACGATAGCGTAAAAGATCTCAAAAAACGAACACGTTCATCATCTTCTTCATCATGTACGCCTTTATCTTCATCCTCATCAAGTTCTTCTTCTTCGAGTTCTTCAGCTTCCAGACAATCAGTAGCCAAAAATTCTTTAAAAGCACCTGAGATTCGAGATGGAATACAAATTGGATCTACAGAAACCTTAACCACAATTGCCGTAAGTGAATTTAATCAAGCACAAGGTTTGAACCTCCCTAATGAAAAGGAAAAAGGTCGTAAAAGAAAAACTGATCCTTCAAAATGGCAACGTGAGAAAGCGAAGGTTCTGAGAAATTTAGGTAAGGCATATATACCTAATTCAAAGAAGAAAATTGCCGTACCAGAAAGAAGCTTGAAAGAACCATGCCCTAATATCTGTAAATTCAAGTGCTCGGAGTTAATCTCACAAGATAAAAGGCAATCTATTTTCGATGGTTATTGGGTAATGGGTGACCTTCAAAGACAACGCGAATTTATTGCAAGGCACATAAAAATGATTCAACCTAGATATGCCTATAAAGTCCATAACAGCAAACGTGGAAATAATTTTGCATTTCACTTAACAGTCGACGAACAAAGAATTAGGGTTTGTAAAGCGTTCTTTCGAGCAACATTAAATATATCCGATAGAGCTATAAAAACTGTTTTAGAAAAGATTACTGAAAGTGGAACAGGGATTTTAACTAATGATAATCGAGGCAAACATGGAAAACATAAAACTGTTGATCCTGGTATTAAAAATGGTGTACGAGAACATATTCAATCTATACCTAGGTTAGAAAGCCACTACTGTCGAGCAAGTACGAGTAGAGAGTATATTGAAGGAAGTAAAAATATGACTGATTTGCACACTGACTGTGTCAATGCTTGTAAAGTTGAAGGTGCTCCATACGCCAATTATGAAATGTACCACAGAATTTTTAAATCCGAATTTGACATATCGTTCCATAGTCCCAAAAAGGATCAATGTGAAGACTGTGTTGCGTTCAATAATGCTATGGATGAAGAAAAAGAAAAATTGAGAGAATATTATGAAACACATTTAAAAGAAAAAGATATTACAAGAAAAGAGAGAGATGAAGATAAGAAAAATACTTCGGAAAATGTAATAGTCGCAGTTTATGACCTAGAAGCTACTCTTTCTTGTCCAAAGGGCTATGTATCAAATTTTTATTATGTGTCCAAAATTAATGTTTATAACTTCACGATTCGTGACCTAAAATCAGGCGAAGTTGATTGTTACGTTTGGCACGAAATTGAAGGTAAACGTGGAGCAATAGAGATAGGGTCCTGTGTGCTCAAGTATGTAGAAAATTTAAAGCAAAAGGCTGAAGAAATAGGACAAAAGCTGGACATTATATTTTATTCCGATAACTCTTGTGGTCAGAATAAAAATCACTACATCATTGGTCTCTACATGTACATTGTTCAAAATTTTTATTATGTAAATTCAATTACACTAAAAATTACTCAAATTAAAATACTGAAATTTGAAGCAAATAATGAAACTTTTAAATACTGTACATCTTATCAGAAACAAGATTTTAAGAGGTAAAAATAAGTATTAATAAAAGGAACAGACAAGGTAGAAGTAATGAAGGTACTAACATTCAAAAAGCGTACGAACAAAAATTTAGTGTACCAGAAAAAAAGAAAAAGGGGTTGCTTGAATTAGTTAGAAAAAATATTATTCCAAGATTCTATAATTCCTTTTATGCAAACCTTTTAGTAGGGGAGCCCACGATGCTAAATGGGGATTTACTCGAGCGTCGTGGGGACCTATTGGATTTTGAAGATTAGATGGTAGAAAGAAAAAAAGGTTATATGATGTATACCATTTCATCGGTGGGGAGAGCGTCTGCAGGCTTTTAAAAATGTGAAAAAAACAGTTACATTCAGTTACAGGTTTCCGAAGAATCTCAAAGCGAAAGGAAGCGAAACGCAAGTGTTAAAAGTGGCAGTGATATAATTATTTAAACCGTCATATGCATCAGATGACATTATAATCCTCTATACGATTGATCCGGGAATATTTAAAGTTATAGTCAAATCAAACAGTTCAACACCTATTAGCAGAATTGAAATCGGTGAAGATGAAAGACTTGTTATTTCTAGACTTTGGGTGGGATTAGGACTTACTAACAGTGATGGCGTAATGGCTTACGGAAAGTAGTGTGTGGAAGGTGCGAGAGAGTGAGAGATAGAGAAAAAGTGAAAGAGAGAGAGGCGTGTAGTGGGGAATACATGTTTCACTGCGGCTGCACGCACTAAACTTTATTGACGATTTGTGTTACTTCGGCTTGCGGAAATCGGCAGATTATATTTTTTCCGTTATCCTTGAATTATTTCCTTCGAAATAAAATAAAATTCGACCGCGCTCGAGAATGCCGAAGTCACGATTTTTTTTGCAAGTTTGTGACCCTCCCACTCCCTTTCGTCACGTTGAAATCGTCAGATTAGTGGAATGTACACTTTTCAGTATGTACTTAACCCACCACAACTTAATCTGATGCGCTCGAGTATTTCCACCTATCGATTTTTTTTACTATTCTGATCGGCTGCCCTATGCGCGCGGCGCTATATAGGAGGCCTAAATATGGTAGAGGTACTCAACAGGGTGCAAGGTATCCCCCCATATGCTAATCTGCCGCGCTCGAGTAAATCCTAAAATCCCCGCTTGGGCTCCCCTACTATTTAGAATTTGAAGAGGAGAGGTTTGTTTTGTTTTTGGCTATTGATTATAAATTCCTAAAAATTTTCGAAATTATTTTTTTTCTCGGTACTTACTTTTTTGATACTCAGGTGATTGTTAATAATGAAATGCGTCTCATCAATTATTAATGAGACTGTTTTCCTTATAGATAATTTACTATGTTTACTTCATTATAAAGGTACCTTTACATTGCGTGATTTGTCATATGACTTTACTGTCAAAATTACGATTTGATAGTCCATCAGACTTCGTATTGTGTTCACACCTAATTTTGACAAGTCAAAACATAAATTTTCAGTGCAAATTTTGACAGAGAGTCGTATGACATGTCTAAAACAAATGTCATTTGACAGTTTATGCTTTGGTTTGACTTCGTTGACAGTCAAGTCATATGACAAATCATATAATGTAAAGGTACCTTAAGTTATATCTAAGTGCCATTAAAAACCAAAACCTGCCTCTAAATAGTTAAAAAGTATTTTTTATAAACTTTACATAATTATATTAGAAGATAAGTCTGTTTAATTTTAAGAAAATACTTTTGTTATTGGATTGTTGAGGCTTTATTAAATTTATATTAAACACATTCTTGTTTTTTTTGTCTATGTAATAAAAAAAAGGTCCCATAAATGTTTGCTTATTTTCATGAATAGTGACTCAAGTCGAAGGGGTTCCAGTTTTTAAATATTTTCTATGTTTTAAATGAATATAATGTAGCCAAAAATTTAAACATAAAAAGTAAGATGTATAATATAAATGATATAATTAATATTCTCTTCAAATTCCGTTTAGCTAGGTAAATTATACACAATCTTTTCAGAGTAATATTGAAAAGCTCCTCCTGTAAAATTTACTTATTTTCTGTTACAGCACTATTCTGGAGAAGCGACGATATGTATTTTACATAAGATAAATAAGAGGGAAAGAGAAACTACAAAATCATAATTAAAGCGAGACAGCTGTAAAATTTAGAAAATTCATGTCAATTCATTTTTGTATGAGAAATATCCAATTATTTTAGAAATATTAGCGTATTTGATGTAAATTTGGTATGGAAAAATGCGCATGAATTTTTAACATGTATTATGATTAATTGCTTTCTTATTATCTGCAAATGCTTGGAGAAAACAAATAATTTGTCAGGAAAGTTAATGCAGTTTCATCAAGTTTACGCAAAGAACCGTTGATTTTGACCGGGCACAGCTTGCAGTCAGCACCTTATTTTTTCAAACGTGACAGTATTCTCTGAGATACAAGTAAGTAGCTGAGAATTGTCTGCTCGTTTTTTCCTACAGGTCTGCAAGCAACGAGGAACTCTTCGAATTATATTCAAACAAGGTGGAAATCTGCGAACATTGGATTAATAGGGTGTGATAAGATCCAGAGTGCGGAAAAATACATTCGCGAATGAAAAAAATACATTCTTTCTCATTTTTCATTCGCGAATGAATTTTTGAACCAAAAATTAGCGAGAGAATTTTTACTGCTGAGAATGTTTCGAATTCATTCTATTCGTGAAAGAATGAAAGTAGTAAATACATTCTCTCAGGAAACGAACGAAAAAGAATGAAAAGAATATTCTCTTTCACTCGTTCTTGCAAGTGAAAACTATTAAAGATTCTTAGAATATTATAAATTTTATGACCTGCATCCTCAATAAACTTAGGTGTTTAAGATGTTTTCGAATAGTTACGAATATCCTTGCTTCATTATTAATCTGCGCTTAGTAGGAGTTGGAAGGATTAGAAAATTGAGAAAAAAAGTTAGTGCTGTGAAAATTTGAACGTTTATTTGTGATTTTGATTTAAAAAATTTTGCGATAAAAGACAAAAGATGGGCAGAATATCAAGTATTGATAAAACTAAATTAGTGTCATATGAAGCCGTGTCCACACATAACAAACATTTGACAAACATTTGATAAAGATTTGACAAACATTTGACGAACATTTGGCAAACGTTTGACAAACATTTGAATAGTGTTTTTTATGTGTGGACGCGAGTCTTGGAGTTTTTGGATTTTTAAAAATGTTTGAATTTAATCCAAATGAAATCGGATGTGTGCTGAAAATTTTTCAGTGCTTCTTTCATGCACTTTTATGCATATGGGATAAAACCACCATAATTATATTTCAATAGTATTCTACCCCTAGAAATTTGTGGGATAATTCAAGTAGCGACTATAAAAATTAAAAAAAAGCGTACTTATTCATTAAAATTAGTTGAATGACTTATCAGTGTCCGGGCGTAAAATGGCTGCGAAAGACATTAAAGCGGATTCAAAGAAAGAAGATGTAGATGACACTAGTGTTGGGTAGGACACGATTACAAAATGAGTTTGTAAAAGGGACCTCTTTTTTCTTCTGAGCTAGTACAATGTCTTACATCAAATGAGGCGAGGTGCCATTGTAATGCCAAAATGACAAAAATAAGCAAATTGAAGAAAAAAGAAAATAAATACTAATGAAAAGCTTTTGTCACGAGTTTGATTCTAATATGCATTTAACTGCCTCAGAGTAAGAGAGTAAGAAACCTATGCCTCCACGACATAATATTTATTTATATTTTACAATCACACCTCGCCTCATTTAAAATTCGATATTTTAATGCGCCAAAAGAAGTAAGAGAGAAGAAAGTCGTCACTACGTATTTACAGTCCACCGCCCCTCATTTCAAATTAAATTTTATTGCCCAAAAGAAGTAAGAAAGAAGAAATCCATGTCTCACGTATTTACAATCACCTCTTATCGTTTATCTCGATACACGCTCATAAACCAGTGGGACATTATTTTTGAACCGGGACATTTCGAAAAAGTGAGGCCTCAGTACAATTAACCATCGTGAAAGGGACAAATTTACTGCCTCCTGTAAGTCCGGTTCAACTCTAGATCATACTGACAAAAATCTAAACGAAAGCGTTATTCTATAACAGCTTCTGAAGTGAGAGATCAGGAAGAAAATCCTGTTGAAATTGTGGCAAATGAAGAATCTATTTTTCCCACGGAACAGACGCAGGAAATAACAAACATTTCGGAAAACATTTTTCTCGCAAAAACTTCACCAAATGTTTGACGAATGTTTGTCAAACATTTGTCAAACATTGTCAAACATTTTTCAACTCTCTAGACAAATGTTTTTTTGCAACTGTTTGTTATGTGTGGACCGGCCTTGATAAGGATACTAATTCTTCAAAATGTTTAGTATGTGATAAAATTTTAAAAGGAAATTTGTTAGGGAATATTAAAAGACATTATGTGACTGTGCATAAACATAAATTTGAAAATGAAAGTGAAATATCTTTAATAAGCGGAAGAAATGTATCTTCAGGTATACTTATAAGTCATCGGAGTACGTGAATTTTTGAAGTGCTGTGTCGGAATTGTTTGCGTTAAAAGTATACCTTTTAGAATTTTTGATGATGATGTATACTTTAAGAAAATAATTGAGCCATATGAAACACATGAAGGATTTTAAAATTTATATCAACACCTTAGGAATGATACAGTTAAAGAGGAGGCATACGGCAACTTTTTTGAAAGATGAAATATTAAAATGCTTGGCCGAATTTTGAATAAATATTTCACAAATATATTCTTCTACAACGGATAATGGTGCGATTATCATAAAAGCATCCAAGCTTCTACAACAAGAACTGCAGGAATCACCAAATAGAGATGACAACGAAAGGAATTCAGCTTCACTTGCTTCTGAAAGTGATAATGATGAGTATGAGCGAGTACATATGCGCTTGAAATCAGTTTTAGCTGTAATAAGATGTGCTGCGCATACTTGACAATTAGCTGCACATGATACTTTAAAAGACATGCAGACTGATATTGAAGAATGTCGAAAAGCCGTAAAGCATATAAGAGCTCATATAAGAAGTAATCGCATCACAGAGGATATACGAATGCCGATACTTGACAATGTGACAAGATGGAATTCATCGTATGAAATGGTACAATCCTTAAATGACTTAAAGGATTACATAGAAAATAGTGAGACCGATTTTCCTATTGATGTTGACTGGGATTTCATTAGAAATTTTTTGGAAACGTTTAAACCAATGGCTGAATGCACCAAAAAATTCCAGGCTGAGCAATATATTGTTGGTGATTTTTATCGTAACTGGCTCCTATGTGAATCAAAATTAGAAAAAATAAACAATAATGTTTACGCCCAAAACCTACTAGAATCTATGCTGAAAAGAAAGGAAAAACTTCTCGACAACAATGCTTTCTTGCAGCTTATATTTCGATCCTCGATTTAATTTCGTAGATTGTCCTTTTTTAAATGAGGGCCAGAAGAGAAATGCAGTGGTAATTATTAAACTTATTATGTTATTTTCTACTCATATTGTTTACGTGCCATATCTATCAATACACTATTTTTTTAACTTCCCAGTAGGAAGTTATTGTAATCGGTCCGAAAATCGGATTCGAAATTTTCAATGTATTTACACGTTTCAAGGTCCCAATAGCATTTTAAGCAAAAATTTGAGAAGAAATATGTGTGTGTGCGTGCGTACGTATGTGGTCATTTTTTCCTGCACGATTTCGCGCGAACCGAAAAAGATATCGACTTCGTTCAGGTGCCGTTCGAAGCGTGTTCAAAGAAATATGATCTAAACAGATTTTCATACAAATTGGTCGAGCCGTTTTTTTGTTTGAACGACTTAAGTGATTTTTGTACCAGCACGATTTCGCGCGAACCAAAAAAGATATCGACTTCGTTAATGTGCCGTTCGAAGCGTATTAAAGGCCATATGAATTGAAAAGATTTTCATAAAAATCTGTCGAGCCGTTTTTTTGTTTGGACGACTTAAGTGATTTTTGTACCGGCACGATTTCACGAGAACCAAAAAAGATTTCGACTTCGTTAAGGTGCCGTTCGAAGCGTGTTAAAGGAAGTATGATCTGAAAAGATTTTCATAAAAATCGTTCGTCGTTTTTTTGTTTGAACGAATATGGGAAGTTAATCTTGTGGACCGAAAGGGTCAAAAGCAACATCCCAACTAGTTTTATCATTTTTTCAGACACATATAATGAAAACTAGTGATATTCTGAATGTACTAGATGGAGAACGACTTGAAAAGAGTCTTTAAAGCAGCAATCAGATCCTTGTTTCACCACATGATCCGTACGATATCCTAGAGGAAAAATTGAATACTATCGCTTCGAGTACACCAACATCCACAAATCAAAGGAGTCTACGTCAAAAAGTGGAAAATTTCCCTTACGAGAAAAGAGTGCCTTTTAATACAAATGTGCTGGAGCTCTGGAAAAATATTGCAGTAAAGCAGAAGGATTTAGCCAAGTTAGCTGAGGTAGTTCTACCCGTTCCTTCAAGTCAGGCATCCGTGGAACGTTCATTTAGTGCCCTGTCTACAATCTTGACAAAACGACGATCTAGATTAAGTAGTGACACAATTAATAATCTATTGTTAATTAAGCAAAATAAAAATTTATTGAATTCCATATCTTTAGATGATAATTAGATTTAAAATGTTTAATATAGTACCTATTTTTTAATTTTGTGGTAATCCTATTAGTATTTCTATTTTTATAATAATCTAAATTCCACATAATCTATATTTTAATATATTTGTTTACAATACAAATTTTTTTTTATTTAACACAAAAACCGGCAATTATTCACTTCATTCATTTCTTGTCTAAACTTTTAGTGCTTTGTGACCGCAAGCAGGTATTTTTGTCAATTTCATATTCCCGGTAGTTTCCCTAAATACATCTTTGCATTGGTAATTACGGTACCTACATTAGGACTATAAACATCAAAGAAGTTGTATTGCAGCCGCCGCCGGTTGTAACTTGTAAAATTCTATTTTAAGAATTTTCCCAATAAAGAAACGAATGAAAAAGAATTCTTTTTCATTCTTTATCATTCGCGAATTTATAATTTTAAGAATGAATTGATAAATTCTCTCGCGAGAGAATGAATCACACTTGGAAAGCTTTCATTTCATTCTTTCGCGAAAGAATGAATTATAAAATTGTCTTGAAGAATATTCTTTAGAGAATGAATGTATTTTGAATATTCTTCTCACTCTGGATAAGATACACATATAGTATAAGTTAGTAATACATTTTCAACTAGTGTTTTTATTTAAATATTTTCTTTGGTATTATCCGCAAGTTTGTTTCTTTTTCTATTGGAACATTAATAATTATTTTTTATAAGAGGCATAATAGACCGGGAGCTGAGCGGCCAAAAAATGCAACTGTTTTAGAAAAGCTGAAATTTTGGTATTATGTATTAATAAGGGTGTACAGCAATAGCCCGCAGTCAGTCAGCTGGTTTCCCTAACATTTGGCGTGGGCGTGCCTTCAAAGTTGTGAAAGAAGAAAGAATGCTTTATAATATCAGAAAATTGGTTTGTGAATACTAAAATAACTGGAAAACGATGTGGATATGGTCAGTCTTCTAAATTTGTAACGGGACGCGTTAGAGGCGCGTCGGCAGCGCGTCAAGCCGAAAAAATTTAGTTGATGAAACTGTTTTATAAAATGTAAAATTTGG
Organism: Thereva nobilitata; assembly: GCA_963855945.1. Lineage (NCBI taxonomy): Eukaryota > Metazoa > Arthropoda > Insecta > Diptera > Therevidae > Thereva > Thereva nobilitata. The sequence goes on from OY979696.1 coordinate 122,667,982, forward strand.
TCTACAAGTAGTTAATATTATTAAAAATCAAATAAACTACTTGTAGACCAAATTTTACATTTTATAAAACAGTTTCATCAACTAAATTTTTTGTGTTTGACGCGCTGCCGGTGTGCCGCTGACGCGTCCCGTTACAAATTTCAAAGACTGTTTTTTTTGTTTGAACGAAGTTCTTGATTTTTGTACCTGCCCAATATCGCGCGAACAAAATATGATACCGACTTCGTTGAGGTGCCGATCGAAGTGTATTAACGAAGATATGATCTGAAAAATTATCGTAACATTCGGTCAAGGCGTTTTTTGTGTTTAAATGAAGAGACTTCGGTAAGTGTTCCAAGTAACTTAAATTAATGAGTTTTGCTACTGTCTAATATACTCGTTGGAATGAAACCCGTTCCAAATGAGGTTAACTTTTATGGATTCAATCGAACAATAGCTTCCCACGAAATTTTCAATCATTTGTCCATTTCCTGCCATACATCTGCCTACACATAATTCACGAATAGGTGATTTATCGTGACTAAGTATTTTGTAACGTAACGTCCGCATGAGTTGTTCAAGAATTAGCAGAGTGGTCATTATTTTGGTAGATCGTAACTCCAATAGCTGCAACTTCAGGTCCTCTAAATTTAACGATATACTTGTTAAATAAATTTTGTAATAACAACATATTCTTCATTTTTCATCCAAGTGGCAGTGTTAAAAATAATACATTAATTTTGTTTACAACTTCGTCATCCTCATCTTGTAAATATGCACATATCATTTGACAACTTAGCGAAAGTATTGATAAACAAATGTGACAAATGTTAGGTATTATATATTATGGAAGTGTCTAAATCCACTGAAAAACGCGAAACGCGAAAACCCGGAAATTGATATATCCACACGCGAAAACGATATATCGCCACGCGATTTCCGAATATCAGTCATTTCGAATATTTTAATTGTTGTCCGAATGATTTCTCGTAGAATTTGAACTATTTTAGGTTAAGAAAAATAAAGGCGTATTTGGAAATACGCCTTTACAAACGTTGTAGCTATTTTGACAGCTACTTCCTAACCTTATAATTTTTTGACGGTTGTCATCAATTTTTTGTTAATTAAATTTTGTTAACAAAAAAATATTAGAAGAATTTCAATTTTGTTTATTAAAAAAAAAACATATATATATACATATGTATATATAACCAAAATAAAAATTTCGCGCGCGAAACCAACACCAGTTAAACAAATACAAAAGTTTCTAGGAATGGTGAACTTTTATCACCGATTTATTCCGAAACTGGCAAAAATGTTAGTGCCAATAAATGAACATTTGAGGGAACTTCTCAATTGTCTATCAACCACTAAAAATAAGGAACAACTTCCTTGGCCCGCAGAATGTGAACAAGCATTCCTCGATGTGAAAGCCGCAATGGCTGCAGCAGTTGTGCTGATACATCCACTAGAGGATGCGAAATATAGCGTCACAACTGATGCTTCCGATTTTGCTATCAGAGCTTTGCTGGAACAGTATAACCAAGACCCTCGTAAGTACAGGCCTGGAAGCAGACTTTTTGGTTGTGTCTGTGCGCGGCCAAAATCGTCTGACAGTTGTGGAATTAACATGGCCGAAGCCGTATGAAGCATTTTTTTAACTTTGGTTTTGGAATAAAAAGTGGTAAAATATTGTATTTTATCACTTTTTAGTGCACACGGATTATCAGTGATAAGTTATTTAGTGATCTGAGTCCATAAATTAAAAAAAAATTAGTGGTTAAGTGTATTTTAAGAGTGTTAATTGATTAGGTGACCATTTTTGTTTACAATCGCGGTGGTTTTTTCGTGTTAATTTAGGGAAAAGGTGTTGAATTTGTGTAGTAATGGAATTAAAAGTGAATTTAAAGTAGTTAAAAATTATTATAGAAGAGTTATTAAAAACATAAGTGCAAGTACTACCACACAACATGAATAACAATAACTTTTTCACTTTTCCTTCACATTTTTCTGCTCTTATGTTTTTAATAACTATCCTATAAAAATCTTTAATCACTTAAAAAGCACTTTTTATTATATTACTACACAAATTCAACATTTTTTCCCTAAATTAACACGAAAAAACCACCGCGAATGTAAACAAAAATGGTCACCTAATCAATTAACACTCTTAAAATAACACTTAACCACTCACTTCATTTTAATTTTTTTTATTAAATCACTAAAGCACTAATCACTGATAATCCATGTGCACCAAAAAGTGAAAATATACAATATTTTACCACTTTTTAGTGCAAAAACAAACTTAAAAAATTGCTTCTTATGGCTTCGGCCATGTTAATTCCACAACTGTCAGAAATTTTTGGCCACTTTTCAGCTATGTTAGTATTAGTTGGCCTGGCTGCTTCCAGGCCTGTACTTACGAGGGTCTTGGTATAACGGTCACAGATGGCAACCATTAGCCTTCTACTCTAAGACAGGCGCGGATCTAGAATTTTGTTTTGGGGGGGCGGGGGTCACGGAATTAAAAGTGGCGAAAAAAAAATTTTTACTCCTAAAAAAACAAAAAAAAATTAGCAAAACGAACAAAACTAACCGAATTTTCTGGTGGATTAAAAACAAACGTGCCCTACGAAAACGTGCCCTAATGTGTTTTTGAGGAAGACGCGCCCTTTCTTGTGAGTGCAGCTAACTTCAGATTTGCAAATCAAAACATATAGAAAGAGTGTAGATCAATTAGTCCAGGAGAGATAGCGGAAAAGTATTCAAAAGTTGAAATAAATCTACCCTGCGATTTTTCGACTCTATAATTAAGAGAAAAATCGTAGGAATTCAATGAATGTGTTTTGGAAAAAATCGGTCCAGGAGAACAGGTGGAAAAAAGCTAATAATGGTAGCGAAAACACGTTTTTCAACATTTTAGGTGCGAAAAAAATTTGTTTTTGGAAAACAGAAAATAGTACGTAATAGCGCTTAAAAAGACGAAAATTATGAGTTTTGGACAATTGAAATCGGTCAACAGGTTTTTGCAAAAAAAAACAAAAACCACGAAATATGGCCATTTTTTGACATTTAATTACAGGGACTATAATTATCGTAGAGCCTTGTTTCAGGGCTGAAATTGTGGCTTCTGTTATGCCGGATTCATCGTTTCGTCTTATTAGTGTCGAACTCATGCGCGCGCATACATTTTATATGAAAATTTTAAATTCTCTCATTTTATGGTTTTGTGCCGCAGATTTATTTTCCCTCTCAGAAAAAGTTAATTCAACTTCAACTTTTCTGCGGCAGAAATGTCCGTTGCCTTTTAAATTTTTTAAAATTTGTGTGCAAACATGGCGGAATCATCGTTAGCAACAAAAGGTTGGTTATAATTTTGAAATGAAGTTTTAATTTAAACAGCATTTCCTATAAAAACCAGATTGTTTATTTTTCAAAAGTCAAACCTTTTATTTTGTGCCGCAGTTTTCAGCTGAAGCAATGAACCGAGAGTGAGAAAATTCTCTTTTAAAAAAATTGTTCGTCGCAAAACCGACGCAACGATGAATCCAGCATTAGTGCCTACGTACAATAAAAATTTCATGCAAAAATAATATAACTTTTCGCGTAAATCTCAAAAATGTAAAAATAGCCGGTTCAGGAAAAAAGTTTGAACAAGGCCCACGGTGGTGCTAGAGCTATTTTGAAAAGCCCTATTTATTCTCGAAGAGTTACCAACCCATTTTCAAGAAAAGTTGGTGAGGTTCGATTTAATGCCTCATAAACGCGTTTGAAAACAGGCACTTTTCTTGATTTTCAGAAAAAACACCTTCAAGCGAAGGGGAAGTGAAATATGGTGTGGATTTCTATTCAGTAGATTTCGAGGAATCAAAATTTTTTCCTGTCATGACATATCGTTCCACGTTTGAGTTCCATTTTCAAATTTTCACTGTTTCTTTAGAATTGAAGTAGGAACACGATGATATTTTTTCCAAAACTTTAAGTTGGTGAGTTGATGGTGAAAAATGCTAATGAAATTTTATAGACAAATAATAACAATTTATTAATATCAAACGCAAATTTTAAATATACCACTTCATAGAGGGTCATTCCATGGTGACGGGTGGGACATTTCAACACATTTTCTGATATACATTCAGTTATTTTCAAGTGCAAACAAAGCACTTAATACATACTGTATTTATGATAGCATTCTTAGATATATTTTTTAAGATATGATAAAAGAAAACAACATAATTATATATTCTAACATTGTTAAATTCGTGGAATTACATATGTGACGGGTGGGACAGGCTAAACCCTTCTTTCTTTAGATACTTGCACTTGACGTTGAAATTCAGATCAAATAGTTCATATGAAGCCCTAATTTTATTGTAGTATGCTATTTGAGTTATGTCGCTAATTGTTTTCTAAAAAGAGGTAAGTAAAAACAATACGAACTTTTTTTATGAAGCTTACAATGTTGTGACGGGTGGGACAGGGATCCGTGACGGGTGGGACAAGTAAAAAACTATACACACAAAACACATTAATTTAGGCATATTCTATTAACTATTAAGTTATATTTAGGGCTTGGTGTAGGGAATTCATGTTCTACATCTCTTTCGCTTTATAGCTCAGCTGCTGGTTTTAAATCAACGTCACTTTCGCTAGAAGTATATAAGTGAATATTTGAGCTTGCATTCTTCACTTAATCGCACTTTTTTTTGAATTGAATGAAAAAATCAATATTCAACTGGGAAAATACAAAAAGTAATAATTTTATTTTTTACTACACGCATATTTCCGAATACTATGGAGCTTTAACAATACTTAAAACCTAAAATTTATGTGATTTCCGTCACTAGCTTGGTGTCATTTTCCATGGAATGACCCTAGAGTGACTCAAGATCTTCAAAATCGACCCATATAATTTTTTTGTACGATTAATGGTTTCGAAGATACAGTAATTTGAATGGTCAGCCGCGCGACGTTTTTTGAAATTTCTTGCAATTTGCAACCGTGCATATCTCCTGAAAAAAAAATCGCAATTTTTTTTCCCGAAATATGGGTCCCATTATTTCATGTGTAGAATGCGTCTGCAAAATTTAAAAAAAATCGGTATCATTAATTTTAATTTTTACCGAAAAACGTCCGGTTTGGTGTGGAATGACCGATAAGGAAACGCTCGAAATACCTACGATTTTTCTCTTAATTATAGCGTCCAAAAACCGCAGGGTAAATTTATTTCAACTTTTTTTCTGTCCCTCCTGGGCTAAATCTGCTGTTGACCTTGAAGGTCATTTTTTAAGGTTTTTTTTTAATTTGCAAAAAAGTTGGGTCGGTTTTGTGCGTTTGGTTATTTTTTGTTTTTGTTTTTTGAGTTGAGTCAATTTTGTTTTTTAAACAGCGAGCGCTTTTGAGCAGTGCCGCTGCTGGCATGTGTGCAACTGCACAGGGCCCCGCGTGTTGGGGCCTTGTGGGCGTAAAATTGTTTTGGCAATAAAAATCATTTGAATTCATTATTTGCATATTTACTTCATCGAATGAACTACACAAATGAGTACGAGCCAGAGAAATCAGCATATGGGCCATAGTTCTGTCACGGGTACGGGCAATCTACGAGCGAAGCGAGCGAAAAAATGTTTTGGACTCTCTGGGGCCTCTCGCTGAATTTTTGCACAGGGCCTCTCAATTGTCTGGCCGCGGCACTGCTTTTGGGGGGGGGGGTCATGACCCCCCCTTGAATCCGCGCCTGCTCTAAGAAGTTGTCATCTGCTGAACGCAATTATTATGCAGCAATAGAACATTTCTGGTACTTTGTTGAAGGAAGAAATTTCGTGGTCTATACTGACCACAAACCTCTAACACATGCCCTTCACACAAAGACCGAAAGATCTCCCCGCCAAACAAGGCACCTGAGCCTAATTTCCCAGTTCACAACGGACATCAGACATGTGTCTGAAAAACAAAACGTTGTCGCAGATTATTTATCTCGCTCATAAGCGGCCGGCAACGTCGATACAATCACCTTCGATCTGCCACATCTAGTAAAAGCACAGGAAGGTGATGAAGAACTGAAACGACTCCAAGAGCACCCCAGCATAGTGTTGAGCCGGACTTACACGAGGCAGTACATATGTCCCTTACACGATGTAAATTGTACTGAGGCCTCAATTATTTTAAATGTCCCGGTTCAAAAATAATGTCCTACAGGTATATAAGCCGAGCGTGTATCGAGAAAAATGAATCGAGGTGTGATTGTAAATTTCTTCCTTCTTTTGCGGCAGTAAAATATCCAATTTGAACTGCGGCGAGGTGAGCTTGTAAACATGAACGGTAGAGACATTTTCTCACTCCTTTGCGGCAGTAAAATATCCTATTCAAACTGAGCCGTGGTGAGATTGTAAATACGAACTGGATGGAGAGACATTTCTTACATTTTTCGAGGGAGTGAAATGTACTTGAGAGACAATTCTTACATTTTTCGTGGGAGTGAAGTTTTGTACTTGAGAGACAATTCTTACATTTTTCGAGGGAGGGAAGTTTTGTACTTGAGAGACAATTCTTACATTTTTCGAGGGAGGGAAGTTTTGTCCTGGAGAGACAATTCAATTCAATTTTGATTCAAAATTCCCAACTTCAAATTAGGCGAGGTGAGATTGTAAAATATAAATACTTTCTGGAGGCATAGGTTTCGTACCTACTGTGAGACAGTTTTATGCATAAGAGAATCAAACCCATAATAAAAGCTTTACATTTATTTTCTTTCTTTCTTTAATTTGCTTGTTTTTGTCATTTTGGTGAAGGACTTAAATTAAGCGAGCACCTTTTGTAATTTAGTTTGCGAATTAAGATTTCAGTGATTTTTTTATAGACAAAAACGTAAGTAAACAAAATTGTTTTTATTTAAATTTTTTCGTAAGGCAGTTTTAAAAAAAAATTAACTACTTTTCTTCTTACACGAAAAAAATGTAAAAAAGCATTATACTATTTTTTTCTCCTACATACGTATGTCACGTCTGCATATGTATTTATTTTTTAACCAACATTTCTAATATTCATTTCTTTTTTTCTGTGTTTTGTTCCTTAATTTAATATATTAAGAATGGCTGAGGAGAAAAAGACGTCGAGGGCATGGGAATATTTTGTGGACTTAAAAAATGATAAAGCTAAATGCAATTTCTGTGCTAAAGTTTTGTCTTACAAAGGTGGCGGTGCTTACAATCTAATTCGGCACACAAAGAGCAAGCAACCTCATGTTTTCTCTGCAATTTGTGAATCTCAGATTGTAAACACCGATAGCATCAGAAATGCTTCGCTTACTTCCACTTCAACATCAAATGCACCGGAACCCGAAACACCTGAATTTTGCACGCTCTCCACCTCATGTACTAATAGATATTTATCCTACGTGCACCTCGCCTCATTTCAACTTGAGAATTTTACTGCCTTAAAAAAAGTAAGAGAGAAGAAACCCACCAATGCGACAGTCACACCTCGCCTCATTTGAAGTGAGACATTGTACTGGTTCAAAAGGGAAAAGAGGCTCCTCTTACAAACTCATTTTATAATCGTGTCCTACCCAACACTACCCCAGCAGTAGCTCAAGGGTAAAACTAATAGTCACACCAATTCCTTTCACTACTCATGAAGTTTAGTGTGAGATTAGCACGGGTACATTACGCCCATATATACCCTCATCTTTAAGAAAGTTAGCATTCAATGCTGAACATAGCTTGTCGCATCCAGGTATACGTGCCACAAGGTGAGCTATGACTAATAAATATTTTTGGCCAGCGATCAATAAAGGCTGCAATGCCTGGTCTAGATCATGCATAGGTTGCCAAAAATCTAAAGTTTCTCCACATGAAACTTTTAACCCACCAAAGAATAGATTTGAACATATCCATATGGATATTGTTGGACCATTGCCCCTATCTCGAGGATATTCATACATCCAATCGTAGACCGGATGACCAGAAGCATACCCAATTAGAGACATCTCAGCTTCTACGGTGGCAAAGCATTTTGTCACCGAATATGTCCCAAGATTTGGCGCACCACTTGAACTGACAACGGATCAATTGTCGCAATTTGAATCTAAATTATTCAATGAAGTCACAAGACTTCTAGGTACACACCGAATAAGAACAACCGCCTAAAATCCACAAGCAAATGGGATGGTTGAGCGATTCCATAGACAGCTGAAAGCGCCCTTAATGGCAAGGGCCAACACCACTTATTGGAGTGAAGATTTGCCCTTTGTCTTATTAGGTATTCGCTCGGCAATTAAAACCGATTTACAATGCTCACCAGCAGAGCTTGTCTATGGACAGAATCTGAGGCTACCCAATTCAATTTCCATCCCAACGGATGAGAACCCGATTGAGCACTGAGAATTTCTAACTCGGCTTCGTACACACATGAAAGGCCTGTCAAAAACACAGCCCCGACAATCCGCACAGAAAGATGTATACGTGCCAACGCCTTAGAAAACGCGGAGTTTTCATACGTACCGATCGTGTTCGGCGGCGTTTCGAACCACTATATGAAGGCCCATTCAAGGTAATCAAAAGATTAGGTAAACATTTTGTCGTCAAGCTTGACGGCACAAGCAAGTCGATAGCAATTGACAGACTTAAACCTGCTTACGAGCGTGACCGAGACGGTGAAACGGCATCGATTCGCTCGGTACATTTCAGGTAACGCTACGCTGGGTGGGGAGTATGTAGGGACATCGTCCTACTACTTCTGGTTACTTAGCCAAGGGGACTGCGGATAAAACCCAGTCGGCCGAGGCTAAGTAGGAATTAAAATAATAATAATTTTTGCCACTTTTGACAGTTGACTTAAAGTAAGGGTATGTTTTTATAATTTTTGTGAATTTTTTATTTTGAGGTGTGATTAAACAATGACATTGCGATATAATTTTTTTAATAGAATTAAAAATTGAGAGTTTCGATGAAAAACTAATAAAAAAATTAGGTTGCTGCTGCTCCAATTATGTTCACTAGGTTGGGTCAAATATTTTTGCGGCCCATTTCAGCGAAAATCATAAAATTCATAATATTTTAAGAATTTTTCGCGAAGAAACTCCAAAGATGAAGTGTACCCCCCCCCCCACTTTTCAAAAATAGATTTTGTACTAAATGATTATTTTTTTTAAAAACACTTTCAAACAAATCGCTATAACTTCTGAAATAATTGTAGTAGGATAATGATCTTGGGCTTGTTGGATCAGGAATTTTTCCAGCTATATATTTTGGGTGAAGTCCCCCCCTCCACATTTTACAAAAATATATTTTGTACTAAATGATTATTTTTAAAAACACTTTCCAAAAATTCGCTATAACTTCTAAAATAATTGTAGTATATTTATATATATATATATATTTTGGTTCAAGTCTAACCCCCCCCCCCCAAAAAATTTTTCCAAAATATATTTTGTAGTAAATGATAATTTTTTTAAAAACGCTTTCCAAAAAATTGCTATAACTTCGAATATAATTTTAGTAGGATAATGATCTTGGGCTTATATGATCAGGACTTTTCACACTGTGTACATGTATCACATGTTTACTTGCAGTGTAGTAGAAAGACAACAGTTACAAAAACCACCTATCCATAAATAACACCCATTTTGTATGACTTTTTCTTCAAAAACTATTTTTTTTATTGCAGCAAAAAAAACTTCATAAAAAATCTAACAACTTTTATTTGGGTCAATTATTGTATATTCCAGTTCGTTTTGCTAGAAAAGTTGATCTAAATTTTGAGAAAACAGTAAAAAATTAAACATTTACAAATTACATTTATAGCATTTTTTGAAATTCCAAAATATGCTGCGTATTACTAAGTATTTATGGGTAAAAATTTAGGTATTTCCTCCGAACAAATTAGATCATGTGACAACATCCCCCTTCAAGAACACTTTATGGTTTTATGGTTTCTCACTCTTGCTTTTGAAGCCGCCTAAATCAAGGAATGTGTTATCCTTCATTTAGGCGGATTAACAAATATTCAAAGAGTTTTTTACTTTTGTTACCTTTCTTTAATTACTTTATTACTTTATTGCATGCCTGCTTTGTTTCGTTCGGTTAAAGATGATCATGAGAAAAAATAGAATCATTGTTTGCGGTTTCTGAAACAAAACAGGGCTATAACACTTAAAAAAGCCCAATTGCCTCAAAACTAATTGTTTAACTCGAGCGATTTGAAGAATTGGTTACCACATTAACCTAAGTGATTTAACGATATAAGTATAAATAGCATCCCCGTGTCCTATTTATGTTACAGTGCAATTGTGAAGACAGTACGAACTATACATTGTTTACCGTGTTTTTTGAATAAAGTGATTTAAGTAAAATAATAATACATATAAGCTAAGCTTCCTTTGTATTCACATAAAACGTAAGTACTATTTTCTTTGATTCCAATTATTGTACAATAATTTTTTTATACTTAATGCTTTGTTATTATTACATTTAAGAATATTATGGCAACTTCATCGTCGTCACCAATACCTGGACCATCTTCATATTATTCATTTTATAATAAAGATTTATTCGGCGAGGCTGAGGAATGGAACTTTGACCGTTTACCAACGTATGGAGTAATTTTACGGTGCTTTTTTTTGTTTGGACAGGGCTTCAATGAAAACCCACAAATTTCATACAAAGATATTACTCCTTACGTCGCGGACAAAATTGCTGAAATTTGGTGGAAACTACCTATACCCATTATACAGAGAAGTTCTATTTGCAATAAACTAACTCGTTTTATTAACCAATATAAAGAAGCAATACGACATAAGAAATCGGGCGAACTTTTAGACGATCTTTTTGGCTTGTTAAAAAATTTGTTTTCGGTCGCAAAATGCCGGTGTAATTTATTAATATCAAATTGTACTTGTGGCAATACACCCCTATTTATAAAATCGTTTATGGTGGATCAGCAGACAGATAGACAAAATACAATTTCTGGATTTCTTGCAACGTTACCACAACCTTCACTAACTGCAGCAGTGGCAACAGAAATGCAAACCACAGATGAGACTTGGCAGCCTTCAATTTCTGCGGATGAAGGTAATAGGAATTTAGATGCAGGTGCTTTTGCTTTAGATGTTCAGGAATCGGGGCCTGTTCCGGTTGCTATTCGTGGACCGTATGTACAAAGATTAACGTTGACAAACTTCGCGATGGAATACGATAGATACGGTGTGTCACATAGAGCTGCAGCTGCACTGGCATCAGCACTTATGAAAGATTTAGAAATAAAGGATAAAAATGACCAAACGGTAATTATAGATAAAAATAAAGTTCAAAGAGAACGAAATCGATGTAGAAATGAAGCCTTGAGAAAACGATTCGACAGTTCAACGTTAGTTGCATTTTCTTTTGATTCGAAAAAAGATCGAACGTTAGTTACGGAAATTATAAACAACAAGCTGCATACCCGCAAAATAAAAGAATCCCACATGGTTGTTGTACGAGAGCCAGATTCTAGATTTATAGGCCATATAGTTTTGCAAGAAGAAACAGCAGCAACGAAAACACGCCAACTAATTGATTTTTTTCAGGCTAATAGCATACCATTAGATAATTTGGTTGCTATTTGTTCAGACGGTGAACCCGTCAACACGGGAATCAAAGGCGGAATAATACGACTATTCGAACAACATTTACAAAGACCACTACATTGGAGTGTATGCTTACTACACTTCAATGAACTACCTTTTCGTCATTTATATGATACACTAAAAAGAAGCACAACAACAGGACCACGAACATCAACAGGACAATTGCCAGCTTTGTTGGATAATAGCGATACATTGCAGGTAAAATACATATTTTTTTAACTTACAAATTGTTTGAAATAACGGATCCATATATTTTCTTCCCCTTTCTTATAGGTTGTTGAGAATTTTCAAAGAATTGCACTCGAAAATATGCCACCATAAACACTAGGTGTTACTACTTTGTCAACAGATGCAAAAAAAATTCTTCAATTGGCTAATGCGATTTCCAATGGCTCAGTGTCGATGGATTTAGCAAACACAAAATTAGGACCTGTACATCATGCTCGTTGGTTAACAAAAGCAGCTCGGATTTTACGTGCGTACGTGACTACAGGTGAACCATCAAATAATTTGCGAACATTAGCAATTTATGTAATGAAAGTGTATATTCCCATGTATTATTACAATTCCATTGCCCACGGTAGTGTTTTGTTCTTCAAGTTCATCCAATGGACAAAGTATTTACCATCTAATTTGCTTTCGGTTATTCGTGGTGTTATGGCAGACAACTGCTTTTTTGCAAGCTCAGAAAGTGTTTTGTTATCAATGATTTGCGACGAGAGAAAACCAATTCGCCAAACGGCATTTAAAAAAATAATACACATCAGGCAAAACCTCGACAGAACAACATTAAGGGAGTATAAAAAACCAAAAATAAATTTTGATTGCACTGATTAATTTAATATGATAGATTTGGATGACAACAATATTCTGTACGAGCCACCATACACAAGAGACATACCTCTTGAGCACTTCGAAGATTATAATGAGAGCGATGAGTTGTTATTCAACATTAAAATACCGTGCCACATTCAGAGCACTGAGCGCAATGTACAGGAGCTGACTAGAGCATCCAAACACGTTACAGAAAAGAACAAACCAGGATTTCTTGCTTTCCAATTTCCAATAAATTAATGAAATCCTTACAAAAGTTTAATATTAAAAGTTTTTATACGGCTATTATTTAACATTTCATTGTAATTTTATGATTTGGAAAAAGTGGAATAAATGTTATGGTAATCTGTGAAACTTTTAATTTGTTACTGTTTTCTCCAACTTTAGATCAACTTATCTACCAAAACGAGCTAAAGTATACAACAACCCGAGTAGAAATGAAATAGGGCATGCCCTAATATGATCCGGACCGGATCAGGCTCTAATACGGAATGCCGTAATACGGTATTTGTATATGGTTCCTATCAGGTACTAAAAGGGGACACCCTCTTAAGAAATCTCTGATGTATCCTAATCCGGCCCTGATGTAATTACCTTATCGTAGCCCTTTTAGGAAACCCCTTATCTCTCCCAGGCCGTCCCTGACTTGACTGCCGTCTTTTAACCCTATAAAGATCCCCTGATCTATCCCAATCCGGCCCTGATTTGATTACCTTATGGTAGTCCTTTTAGGGAGCCCTTAATTTACCCTGGTGCGGCCCTGAAAATATTTTTTTTATCTTAACCCTTTTAGGGAGCCCCTCATCTATCCCAGTCCTGCCCTGATGATATGTTTTTTATTTTAATCCTCACCCTCAAAATCCCTCTTTAAATCGCTAAAACAAACTGCTTCTACAGAATTTTTTATTGGTCATTTATTAATCTTTAAATAACTGAAAAATAACATTTGCCGCGTATATGTATTTATGTGCATACTACATTTATATAGTAAAGACTTGTGGTTCATGAATTGCGCAGGCTAAAGCATCTGGATTCAAGTACATCTCGCTCTAAAAGAAAAAAGACAAACACATGATCTGTATATCACAGAGGCGTTTACCTAAATTCAAAATTTTTGGGTTCACTTTATGTTTAATCATTTTATTTTTTGCAAATCTGCTAATAATTTGATTTTACTAATTACTTACTTACTTTTACTTTACTTATAAATTAATGTTTACTATAATAATCTATTGTACACTAATAATAAAAATAATTTCATTCGCAATATATATCGCCATTGCTCGGAATATACCCAAATACTATGACAGTGCTTCACCGATTTCCATTGCTTGCGCTTGGTTTCTGACGGAACAAATTAGTATTGAATAGAACTTTGACTTATTAGGTAAGAGTTTTAGTTATTCTAACACGTTCGTTTTGAAAGGAAAAAATGGATTCGGATAAACACAAACGAAAACTTGAAAATACTCGGTTAAGAGTTAAACGATTTCGTGAGCGTCAAAAAATGATTAAAAATAATTCTGTATCTGAGATCCCTCCTACAAGTACAGGTGGATGGGACATTTCGTATCAAGAAACTCCACACTTAGAACTGAAGGCTGCTGAAAGTGATATTATGATTCATGATCCAAGTCTTCATATTTACAATTGTTATGCTCGTACTAATGTAATTGGAGATGATGTTGAGTGTCAAAATGTGATTGAAATAAACTCTGACTTTGATATACCTTCCACTAGTGCAAGTGGAATATTAGAAGTTTTTAATGAAGGATATCCACAGTTAGAACTGGTGACTGAAAATAATGTCATAATACCTAATCCAAATCTTTACGAATTTTACAATAGTTATTTACGTACTAATGTAATTGAAGATGGTGTAAGTGATGATAATATAGGAGATGATTATGTAAGTGATGGTGATGCGAATGATATTTTTTACGACGAAAATTTAACATCAGAGGAAGAACTAAATTCGGATACTGAATTTGATGAAGTAGAAAAGCTTCGACAATGGGCGATTTCTTCAAATGTCGCCCATAATAAAATCGATGAATTATTAGTCATCTTAAGGAAACGGTTACTTCAGGAACTGCCCAAGTCAGCCAAAACTTTTTTAAAAACATCATCTTCAAATTATCATATTGAAGAATTTAATGAAACATCACAATTTGTATATTTTGGAGTAAAAATACATTTAATTCAATACATACATCCATCACTTCATTCCGATGATCGAGTAGAATTGCTCTTTAATTTTGATGGGCTTCCTCTATATAAATCTTCATCAAAGCAGTTCTGGCCGATTTTGTGTCAAATTTATCATGCATCATATAGATATCAACCATTCATCGTAGCTATATATGTCGGTAATACCAAACCTGGTAATATTGAACGATATTTAGAACAATTTATTTCTGAAATAAATAAATTGCAAAGTGAAGGATTAAATATTAATAATAAAATTTTCAAAGTTTCTATTAAAGCCTTTATTTGTGACAGACCGGCTCGATCTTTGGTCAAGTGTGTTAAAAATCACGGTGGCTATTTTGCGTGTGAAAGGTGTACAGTGAAAGGTGAGAGAGTTGCGAATCGTACAACGTATACTCAATTAAATTGCACGTTGAGAACTCATGAGTCTTTTATCAATCAAGAGAATGCACAACACCATACTGGAATATCGCCTCTCTTAAAATTAATAAACATCGACATGGTTAATATGTTTTCCTTAGATTTTATGCATCTAGCGTGCTTGGGCATTATGAAAAAACTGCTCACTGAACTTTGGCTTGGTAAAAAATCTCCATTTAAATTAAGTTCTTTTCATAAACTGAGACTTTCACAAATGCTAATAAGTTTAAAATCTCAAATACCTACTGAGTTTCAAAGAACTACTAGGGACATTAACGAGATTCAAAAATATAAAGCTACAGAATACCGTTTATTCTTATTATATGTGGGACCAGTCGTACTTAAATCATGCTTAACAGATAATCAATACCAACATTTTCTCTTATTGCACGTTGGTTGTCGGATTTTATCGTCCAACTTAGCACTACAGTGCAATGACCATGCTAAACTTTTTTTATCATGCTTTGTTCTATTATCCGGAGCATTATATGGACCTCAAAATTATGTTTTAAACATGCACTCTCTCATTCATTTGGCATATGATGCCAAATATTTTCAATCATCGATCAGTAACTTTACTGCATTTGCTTTTGAAAATGCTTTGGGCAAAATCAAAAAGATGTTAAGAAGCGGTAATCGACCTTTAGCACAGGTATGCAGACGATTTCATGAACAATTTACCGCAAATATAAAAAAAAATGAATCACAGGTTGATGTAGAAATACTAAGTTTTAAATATAGAGACAAAGAAAAAGAAATTATGGTGGTAAAAAAGTTACGATACAAAAATATGATTTTAACTTTAAATGAAGCAGATAATACAGTAATTTTGGGCAATGGAGATATTTTGCAGCTGCAAACAATAGAAACTACATCAGATGGAAAAGACATCAAAATTTCAGGAACGCACCTTAAAAAAATAAAACCTATATTTACTTATCCCTGTTCATCGACAGCTTTAGGAATATGGAGAGTTCAAAAAGAAAATAGAAGGACCACGTGTACAATAGATAAAGTTGCCCATAAAATGGTAACTCTTGTCATTAAAATTGAAGAGCGGGAAAAAATATTCACTTTCCCACTTCTCCATATTTAAATTACATATATGAATTATAGAAATAATAAAAAAAAAATATAAAATTTTAAAAGATGTTAATATAAAGTAAAAAAATTTAGGACCTTAAAATTAGAAATTTTAGAGTTTTTTGATTTTTACAGTTCACTTGTTGAGTTGAGTGTGTTCGTTTATTTTATGTTTATTTGGAAGTTTCTCAGAATAAAGAAATACACATATGAAAGAGTGGTGAGACTAAATCTGCAACCTTGAGTTCTCTATAGCAGTTTACTCTATACATTGACAATAATATGTGTGTCATATTAATCAATGCTCAGTTGCGCATCGCGTCTTAAAACTTTCAGTAAGTGATTGACGTAGTTTTTAATTGAGTGAATAAATAATGGAATATTCAACAAAACAAAATAAAGCGTACACTTTGGTGTTATTTTTGGAGAATATAAAAGGAATTAGGTAGAAAGGGAATAAAATAGACATAGTTCTGACAAGCTGGCTATGTCGAGATAATGAGGATAAAGTGTATTGCCCATTCATAGCAGATGATCCTGAGCAAGAAGAAATACTGTTATTGCATCATTTAATAAACTCTTGTCATTAAAATTGAAGAGCGGGAAAAAATATTCACTTTCCCACTTCTCCATATTTAAATTATATGAATTATAGAAATAATAAAAAAAAATATAAAATTTTAAAAGATGTTAATATAATGTAAAAAAATTTAGAACCTTAAAATTAGAAATTTTAGAGATTTTTGATTTTTACAGTTCACTTGTTCAGTTGAGTGTGTTCTTTTATTTTATGTTTATTTGGAAGTTTCTCAGAATAAAGAAATACACATATGAAAGAGTGGTGAGACTAAATCTGCAACCTTGAGTTCTCTATAGCAGTTTACTCTATACATTGACAATAATATGTGTGTGAGTGAAAACACATTCAAGGGACTTTGCATTCAGTTGTCTTTTTCTAATATCGTCAATTGCGCATTTCATATTAATGCTCAGTTGCGCATCGCGTCTTAAAACTTTCAGTAAGTGATTGACGTAGTTTTTAATTGAGTGAAAAAATAATGGAATATTCAACAAAACAAAATAAAGCGTACACTTTGGTGTTATTTTTGGAGAATATAAAAGGAATTAGGGAAAAAGGGAATAAAATAGACATAGTTCCGACAAGCTGGCTATGTCGAGATAATGAGGATAAAGTGTATTGCCCATTCATAGCAGATGATCCTGAGCAAGAAGAAATACTGTTTTTGCATCATTTAATAAAAAACCAAATGCCTCCACATGAAAAATGGGAAACATTCGAAGTGGACATCAGAGGAGATGCACGTAAGTTACATTACATTACATAAACGTAAAATTATTCATACATATGTCATTATCGCTGGAAATTATTTTTTATAATTATATTAGATACGTATGAGGAAGCTATAAAAAAAATCGATAAATTGAAAAAAAATCCATATGTTTTTACGACGGACAATGAAAGACACGTGAAGGAGAGGAAAGAGGAGATAAAGAATAAAATTCGTGTGCGAGGACAACCCCCAAAACCAAACATGGCAGAATTATTATCTCAGAGTGCTGCAGCGTTAGATAAACCGCTTGAGACACATAAGGCACTGTTAGGTAAATAATATTTTTTATAAAGTATCAGACTTGTGGAATTTTTACAGTAAACGAGATGAAAATAATACTTTTTAATTGGGTGATCCGTGTATAACAACTGTATAATATTATATTGAAAGACTCGAGTAAGATTAAATACTTTATTGTCTGGATGCTAGACTCTTACTCGTGACTAAGAGATGACTGAACAGCTTCCAGTTCAAATAACTGTTTAGTAATCTCTTCAATGGTATTGGTTATCAACATTACTTAAGTTAATACAACTTCATCTATTGCATGTCCCCCTTTCAGGGCTTTATAAGTTTATACTTAATACTACATCAATTCTAATTCGTTTTAACATCGTTTAGTAATATAAGTCAATTCATTTTAAATATAAACTTCACATTCTTATTTCTTTTTCTAATTTCTCAATCTACAGTTCAAAATACATTTTCCCTAATATCAGCTACGAGCACACTGAAGAATAAATGTATGGTTAATGTATAGCAGGAGTTGTGGAATCTCTTGGTCTTAAGACTTGTTTTTCTACGGCTTACGTTTCCATCTTCTCTCTCCACCCAATATGAACGAGGAGTGTTATGTATTTTCTTGATTTTTCCTTTCTCCCAATATCTATTTCCTTTAATTCATATATTCTGATTTTCCTTAAAGGGCAATGCTGCTTTGGCTCTTTTATGGTAGTAATATGCATTAGTTTTATTGTTTTCGGTTAAAATATGTTTGAAGTTATTTATCCTTTTATTAGTGTATATTCTACTTCTACCCGGTAGAAGTGTTCGTTGTTTACGCCCCATTAGTATTTCAGCCGGTGATTTGTTACTATTCTTTACAGGGGTATTTCGATATTCTAATAAAGTTAGCCACAGATCTTCACCGGATTTTCTGCTCTTCTCGAGTAATCGTTTCGCTATCTGGACTGACTTTTCTGCAAGTCCATTTGCCTGGGGGTAATAAGGACTAGTCGTGTTAACTTTTATATCGTATGTTTTACAAAAATTTTTAAATTCATAGGATCCGAACGGCATATTATCAGCGATTATTACTCTTGGTATCCCATGGGTAGCAAACACATTTTTAATTTTAGTTATTATATTTGCTGTTGTTTTATTTTGTAGTGGTAGCACTTCGATATACTTGTATAAGTAATCTGTTAAAACTAAGTATGGTTTTTGGTGCAATTCAAATATGCCCATGCCTAGTTTGCTAAATGGTATGTTTGGTATTTCATGACGAATATGGCTCTCTCGTTTTCGTATTTCTATGACTTTGGCATACTTCGCATTTTGCAATTCTCTCCTCTATGTTTTGGTCAATTCCTGGCCAGTATACTAAAGACCTGGCTCGGGCTTTCGTTTTTTCAATTCCTTGGTGAGATTTGGGAAGTAAATCTAATATCTCTTTTCTTAGGGATGGAGGGACTAGAATTCTATCGTTTAGGAAAATAATACCTTCATCTATGGTTAAATGATTTCTCAACTTCCAAATTTTCTAATAATTTCGGGTAATTTTGATTTTGTCTCGGGCCATCCCTC
Source organism: Thereva nobilitata (assembly GCA_963855945.1). NCBI lineage: Eukaryota > Metazoa > Arthropoda > Insecta > Diptera > Therevidae > Thereva > Thereva nobilitata. Next base: position 122,687,287 of record OY979696.1, read on the forward strand.
AAGTAATGTAGTTTTTAACGGCCTCAATGTGGGATCCCCTTCAGTTCCTCTTACAAAAATTTCTTTGCGCTCATTGCCTACATTAATAGTATGGATTACCTTATCTATGTCTGCTATTTCAGGTGTGCTTTCATCAGTATCGTAATACCTTGATAATAAGTCCGCAATATACATTAATTTACCTGGAGAGTGTTTTAATTGTATCTCATATTTAAAAAGGCGTAATAGCATACGTTGAAGCCGTGGACTTGGTATTTTTGCTAAACATTTTTGCATAATGCCAAGTAAAGGCTTATGATCCGTTATAACTTCAACTGGTCGTCCGTAAATGAAATAATGGAACTTATTGCAGGCAAACACTATTGCTAGCAGTTCCTTTTCAATCTGAGAATATCTCTGCTCTGTTTCCGATAAGCTTCTTGAAGCGAAATATCTTGGCTTACCTTCCTGTAGTAAGCAGGCACCAAGACCAAATTGCGATGCGTCGCATTGTATCGTTATAGGTAATTTAGAATTGAAAATTTTCAAATTTTGTGCTTCCATAATTAATTTTTTAATTTGTTCTAGACATTTGTCGTGAACTGCCTCCCATCGAAATAGTGCATTCTTTTTCAGTAGCTGCCTTAACGTCTCAGATGTATGAGCTAAATTCGGAATGAAATTTCGACGGTAATTTATCATACCAAGCAGCTTCTGCAACTCTTTCTTGTCTGCCGGTTTACTTATCTTATTTATTGGATTAATTTTATCTGGATCAAGTGAAATACCTTTTGTTGAAATTATATGCCCTAAAAATTTCACTTCTGGGACTTTGTACTGCAAATTATCCTTATTAAATTTTACTCCTACTGTTCTGGCTCGCTGTAGGACTTTTTGCATTATTTCATCATGCTCGCTTTCTGTATCAGCAGCGATTAAAATATCGTCTATATAGATTGCTATTCCATTGATACCTTTGAAATTGCCTTCATTGTATAATTGGAAGACTTCTGGGGCTATTTTAGACCGAATGGTAAGGCCTAAAACTATAACACCCAAACCGAGTGCTGACTGTGCATAGTTTACAAGATTGTTCATCCAATTTAATTTGCCAGTACCCGTCTTTTAGATCAAGCACCGAGAATACTGACTTGTTGGCTAACTTTCCTGTAAGCTCCTCAAATGTTGGAATCGGGTGATTAATAGGTTTTAAAGCTAAATTTAAAGCACGAGGGTCTAAACACAATCTAATTTTTTTATTCGGTTTCTCCACTATCACAAAATTTGATATCAAATCAACTGAACCTTGGCATTTTTCTATTATGTTCTTCTCTTCTAGATTTTTTAATTCCTCCCCAACGGCCTGTCTAATTGCTAGTGGTATCCTTCTTGCAGGTTTCGCTACCGGTACAGCATTTTCTTTTAATTCAATTCTATAATTGTCTGCGAACTTTCCTATTCCCTCAAATAAGTCCTTATTTTCTTTAATAATTGTTTCCTTTGACACGCCGTTGCTTATAGTATTTATTCTTTGAATTAGTTTAAATTCTTCGCATTCCTTGAGACCCAATAATGGGTTTGTTCCCTCTTCTGTTATTATAAACTCGACTTTCTTAATGGTGTTTCTAATAACGCACTCTAACGTCGCTCTACCATGAGTATTCAATATCCCTCCTCCATATGGATGAACTATCATTGCTGATTCCCTGATTTTAATTGATTTTAGCCTCTTACATAGGTCATACGGTATTGCACTGACATCCGCGCCCGAATCTAGCTTGAACTTGAATACTTGATCTTCAGCTTTACTAGTACTGCGTTTGGTATGCCTATCCCTATTCGATTTTTCCCTAAAATTACAATTTTTATTAATAGTTCTAAAATTATTTTTTGTTCTTGATTCATAAGTTACGACATTTAACATTGATGTCTTCTTTTGTAGATGTTCTGCCTGTGTATTTGTTGATTCTGCTGTTCTTGCCATTTCGATCGCTTTATCTGCATCCAAATTGCTGACCTTCAAAAGTCTCTTTGGTAATTGCTTATCAGTAGTGCCCATGACAATTCTATCTCGCAACATGCGTTGCTCTTGGTCACCGTAGCTACAATTTCTTATTAATTTCTTTAAGTCCACTAGGAAACGATCAAAGGGCCCCTCCAGGTTCTTGATTCCTTTTATTAAAAATGTAGCTTCCATATGTTTCATTCCGTTTTGGCTTACAGAATTCTTCAAAAGCTCTTGTTACTTCAGAATATTTTTTCTTTTGTTTTTCACTCAAAATAAATGAGTTGTATACTTCAAGGGCTTCTGGCCCAATTGCATTGAGAAAAACTGCTATTTTGACCTCATCGGATTTTTTATCGATTTCGGCCGCAGTGCAGAAAATTTTAAAATTCTGCCAGAATATCCTCCAATTTTCTGACAAGTTACTTCCTTCGATATTTAATTTATCCACCTTGCGCACGTAATCTATTGGGATAATTTTTGTGATATATTTCACGGATTTTGGAGGCCTACCACGTGGTTTTGGTAACTTTATTTCCACTTTAGTTCTTCCCATGCATTTGCACTTTTACTTTATTTTAAATTTAATTTCACCTTCTGGTGTTTCGCCTTAGTTATTATTTGGACACTTATAGCACGTTTTTGTATACTTTTTATTTTATCCTACCGACTGCGCCATGTATAATATTATATTGAAAGACTCGAGTAAGATTAAATACTTTATTGTCTGGATGCTAGACTCTTACTCGTGACTAAGAGATGACTGAACAGCTTCCAGTTCATCTAACTGTTTAGTAATCTCTTCAATGGTATTGGTTATCAACATTACTTAAGTTAATACAACTTCATCTATTGCAATAACAATATATTGGTTTATAGTTCTTCAGGAAAAGATTTCAGGCCAAAGAAATAAACGCACTATCGGTGCTGGACGGGCAATTTGTCGCGATATTAGCTCACCAGAAAGGAATCAAAAACAAGCAGGCCTGCAACGAGGAGATAAATCAACAAACTTGAGAAGACGGCAAAAACCTTCCAAGCATCAGAAGTCATTAGGTATTACGGCTTGAATTCATTAATATTTTTTCATTTACTGTGTGTGTTATGTCAAGCATGAGAAAATTACACTATCCATTGTCTTAGTAATTTTATTGGAGTTATACCCTAAAATAAAAAAATAAGTTCATTCTTTTAATTTACAAAAAATCTCTTGCTATTAGCTCAGCAACAGGACCTGTCTAACTCATCCAGTGATATCAGTATATCATCAGAAAAGCATTTTGAAGATAAAGTTGGACGTGGGAATTCTATTGAAGAAAATAAGTCATCAAAAACGCAGCGACCAACATGCAGTATTCCACAATCATCAGGTATTGTCATTTATATGCTATATTGTCGTAAAAGAAGATTATGAAGCAAAAAATATCTCAAATATCGTAAATTAGAAAAGTAAACTTATTTTCCAAATTTACAAAGATTTACTTTATTAACAGCTGATCAACCACACCTGTCTTATGCATTAGAGAAGAATATGAAAAAAAACAAAGAGCCAATGACTCAAAATAATTTCTCCAAAAACTTGGAAATGCCTCAGCAAACGTTGCAGAACCAGCACTTCTCAGGTATAATATCTTTAATTTAGCAATAATTTTTTACATATAATTTAAATCGTGTTATGTATACGATTTAATTTATAATTTTTTCAGGAATAGACCAATTATTAGTGGTCTTCAACAATTCTTTTTCAAAATTACGATTTCAAATTGGAACTATTCAGAATGAGGTGGTGACTCTCAGACACGAGGTTGTATCTTTAAAGGAAATGTTATCGAGTGCTCATGGCACCAGTCAACGAGTATCATCGCAAAAAATCGATCTTCCTATTCCTTTTGCTAAAATTGAAGATTTCCAAATTTTCGATGAAAAATTGGAAAAGGATGAAAATCTTCGACATTATATTGTAAGTGTTTAATATTTAGCTGCAAAATACAATAAATATTACTTGTATTGAATTATAATTACTTTTTGCAGATCTCCCAGATTTCATCTTACATCAATCTTCAGGATAAATTTTCGAGAAGCCTTACACTAATAATGGCAAAGTTTTTTACTCGAGATGTTGTAACCCAGTTCACTGCTGTCCGGAAAGTCAAGAATAAACCTGTTTTTAAAGACACGATACTTTTTTCTTGTATACAACGTAGGTAACTTTCTTATCAAAACCATTTATTTTATATCAATCAAATCTGTAAATGTACTTATATCCAATGCTTTGATTGTAGGAGCTGTTGAAGCGGAGTATAATAAACATCCGGATGCAGGAACATTCAAAATTCAATACTTTTATGACAAGATTGGCAAAGTATTAAATAATGCAAGGGATTGGGAGGGACATCGCCAAAAGCGTAATGACGCCTTAAGAAACCCTGAATAAAAATAATTAATCATCTTATTTACAAATTAATATATGTTATCTATTTAAAATAAATAAAAAGAATTTCTAAAATTTATATTTTCAAATTATAAATCAAAAATCAAGATTCTATTACGAATCCTGTAAGGTATCCTCCTTTGCACCATGCAGGTCAATTTGGTCAGGACCATTCAAGGAAGCCCGACTTACTCCACGTAGGTTACTTTTGTCAGGATCATGCAAGGCACCCTGATCTGCCCCATGTATGTTCACCCGATCAGGATCACATAGGGTACCCTGGTTTGGGCGTGCAGGGTAGCCTGATCCGAATCGGAGTATTTCAGGCGTTACATATCTGATCCGGCCCGGATCACATTTTGCTTTTTAAGCCATATTACGGCAGCTGGGATGCCGGACCCGGTCCGCCTCCCAACCCAACTTATTTTCTACTCGGGAATTGACACTAATAACAGTTGTTAGATTTTTTATGCAGTTTTTTATGCTGCAATAAAAAAATAGTTTTTAACGACAAAGTGATAAAAAAATGGGTAGGTGCCAATTTTTAAGTCATTTCTTGCAACTGAATATAAAATTTTTCTACTACGACAGACTAAACGTCTGACATACACAGTGGTGGAAGGCTGGGAAAATGATTCAATAAGCCCAAGATCATTATCCTAATAGAATATTTTAGAAGTTATAGCGAATTTTTGGAAAGTGCTTTTAAAAAAATAAATATTTACTACAAAATATATTTTTGAAAAATTTGAGGTAGGGAGCCGGGGGGGTTAGACTTCAACCAAAATATATTGCTGGGAAAATTCCTGTTCCAATAAGCCCAAGATCATTATCCTACTACAATTATTTCAGAAGTTATAGCGATTTGTTTGAAAGTGTTTTTAAGAAAAATAATCATTTAGTACAAAATCTATTTTTGAAAAGTGGGGGGGTACACTTCATCCAAAATATATAGTTTTGTAGGGACATCGTCCTACTACTTCCGGTTACTTAGCCAAGGGGACGGGCAGATAAAACCCAGTCAGCTGAGGCTAAGTAGGGAAAAAATAATAATAGATTTTCGCTAATTGAAAAGTCAAATTTTGGTTTTTCGATTATATAAAAACGTAAAGAAAGTGATTGACTTAAAATAGGCGATAAAACCCCATGCGAACTATTTTTGGAATAAGTTGATATAATTAAAGACATCCTATATGTATTCGTTATTAATGTTAATAATAAAAAGTTTAAGTGTTATGTAAAACCTGTATAATAAAAATAGTAGAACTAAATAGAGGTTTTAAAATATAGACATCTTACAGTTTCTTCGCGAAAAATTCTTAGAATAACACGAATTTCGCTGAAATGGACCATGTTACATTCTTTGCGAACAATTTGACCCACCCTAATGTTCACACAAGGAATTTAAGCCCGGAAATCGCTGTGGCCGTCGCCGCCAGCGTGGTCATGGTTCCAATTGAGTTTAAAGGGGGGCAACTTATCGCTATTCAAATCTTATCTTCACGAACGATCGCAGGTAGTTAAAGTGGGGAATACACTAAGTGAGCATAGTATAGTACGTTGTGGTATACCCCAAGGAACTGTGCTTGGTCCCTTATTATTCCTCATTTATGTCAATGATATTTTCCATCTGCAGCAGAATATTTCAAATGGACACATAGTAGCGTTTGCTGACGATACTGTCCTAATATTTAAAAGCGATAACTGGAACACGACGATCAGCTTAGCAAATAGTGGAATGGAAACATTTTACGAGTGGCTATGTACGCATAAGCTCGCGCTAAACCTAGAAAAAACACATTTTATTATGTTCGGCCACAACATAAATCCACTCAATCAAAACCTGATTAAGGTATGCGATACCCCACTAAAATGTGTTACAGATATCAAATACCTAGGGGTAATAATAGATAATCGGCTTAAATGGGATAAACATATTCTTAGTATATGTAAAAAGATAAGGAAAACTAAATACAAAATTTTGCTACTTCGAAATATTCTTGATGGACCAACGATGAGAACAGTATACTTTGCGTTAATACAATCGATCTTTCAGTATGGTATTATAGCTTGGGGCTCTGCATACACAAATGTCATGAAACCGTTAATTAATTTACAGTCGAAAATCATTAAAATGTGCATAAAAAAATCTAAATTCTTCTCCACTACTGAAGCGTTATCCATATTTAATGTACTGACTGTCCGACAAATCTATTGCTTTAATTTACTTAAATTTACATATAAAAATTTTAGACTGTTTCCTGTGCACTGCTCAAGCTATTAAACCAGAAGACAATTAACACGCCCTCTTGCGATACGAAAATGCAGAAAAGTGGTATCTCAAAGACATTCCAGTTACTTGGGTCCGATGATGTATAATGAACTCTCTATTGGCATAAGGCAATCATTGAATGAGTCAAGTTATAGAACTATCCTTAAATATTTTATCCGTATAAACAGTCATGAACTTTTAAAATACTTATGTTAGGCAAATTAATGTTCAATATCATAGCAATGAAAATATTTTTCAATTTTTTAAATAATATTTAAAAATAGTTGCAATTTTTTTTTTTTTTTTGTACCTTTACATATAAGCAATATCCAAAGAAGTTAGGATTGCTAGGGCTCTCACACACAAGTTTTCTTATGTGAGGGCTAACTTAGACCATAGTTGTAAGTTAAGTCACTATGTACATATTTATAAGTTGCAATAAATAAATAAAAAAAAAAGCATAATGATTACAATGAACGGATACAAACGGATCCGACCGCAATGGCCCGGATTCAATTTCGTTAGTTTAGAAATCGCCGGATTGAGCTGTCAGAAATTTATGACACATAACCTCAGACATTTGTGTAAACACAACCAGAGAATATCTTGAGGAAAGACTTTTTAAGTAATAAAATAAAACCAAAATGAAATAAAAATGATTTGTGATGAACAATTAACTCAAGAAGGAAAAGAACGTGACATCCTTTGTAATAAAATCAAAAGTGGCTACAAAAATGCCCAAAAATTGCAAACTACTAGAAAGTTATATGCAATATACTGCTTTTTTTTAATCCGGTAACATTTTTTAGAGGCGATGTGTGTATCAAACGGTGACGCACTGTCAGAGACAACTTTGGGAAGGAAAATAATGAACTGCAAGCCTGACACTCCGGAGACCAATAGGCGAACCAAATTGTTTAAAGGGCAATTGGATCCTAAAAACGTTAATCTCTTTGCTATTCCAGAAAATGCTGAATCCCATGTGGAGGAAGTTATAACGGCAACAACAAGTTCTGTAACGGTACCAATGCCGTTACAACTTAATAGCTCCAGCAATATAATGGATACCGCATCGAAAAGCACATCCAATGACACACAAACTACTGACAACGTGGATTCTATGAAGAGATCGCACACAAGTTATTCTGATGGTGAGGACGACATGCAGCTGAGTGATTTGGCCACTAACGAAGGATGGACATTAGTTAAAAAGTCAAGGAAAGAATCTTCAGGTACAAACAGCCAACATAGTTATAATGATAATATGATTGACCCGAATAAACATAATTACTCTGCTAACCCACTAGTTTCTAATGTTTACCAAAATAGATTTAATATCTTAAGCGATAATAATTCTGAAATTGATGTAAGTAGGGGTACTAACTCTAGTAAAGACTTCCGGAAAAATAACTCTTCCACAAACCCAACTATGAATAAAGATTCTCATGATTCGTACGCGAGATTCCAACCACCCATTATTGACAAGGACCTTAATACAAAACTATGCTTGCAATATCTAAAACAACAAAATAAGGACTTCTACTTAGCCAGGGGTGCTAACAACATGACAAAAATTTTTGTTAAAAAGAAGGAGGATAAGAATAAACTCATGGACAAACTGCATGAACAACAGGTTCGCGGGTACACATACTCGGGGAGCGATGATAAACCCACTAACCTACTTATCAAAGGAATTTGTCGTTCTTTTGAGCCGGATGAAGTTCTAGTGGAACTTAGGTTATTGCTCCCAAATACCAAATTCGAAAAAATTAAAAGATTCGAGACGACCAACTCCAAAAGTAAGACAGTAGACATATTTTTACTACAGGTAGCTCCTAACCAGGACATCAAAGATCTACTCAAACTGAATTATCTTGCCTGTCAGAGGATTAAGGTTGAAAGGCTTTTGGGTAATACTCCCATTTAATGCTTCAAATGCCAAGCCTTCGGGCATAGGGCAAGTAACTAACGTTTTCCGTTGTGTTAAATGCACACTAGTACACGAGCCGCGTAAATGCAGCATAATAAAAGGAATAAACGAGCCAAAGTGTGTGAACTGTGGTGGCCCTCACACAGCTAGTTATAGAGGTTGTTCTAATTATAAAAAATATATTACGAACAGAAAAACGAGAAAGGAGCTGCGGACTGCAAAGAACGTTTCATCAGCTCCTCTTCCTCAGGCACACTGTCTACAAAGTGGAAGATATTACGCAAGCGCAGTCAAAGGGGATAAAGTGTCTTTAGAGCAAAATTCTGTATAGTCCAGTCAAATTAGGGTTTCACCTCGGAATGAGAGGTAATAAGCTGAAAATTTGTATGAACCTTTGTTTTAGCATTCTAAATTATGTGTCAAAAGTCTCATAAAATCTCGTGTCCGCGTCTTGAGATATTAGAGGTCAAAGGTCACCAAAATCAGTTTTTCGGAAATATCTCGTAAATTATCGGCTTTACGTAAATTTTGGTTAAGTAAAGTTTGTTCATTAGATAAATCTGCATAAAAGTGTCCTATACCGAATTTACGTAGAACCAATAGTTTTCGAGATAAAGGGCTGAGAAGTCTTGGTATCGTGCTGCATTCGTTTCCGCACCACCTCTGAGGTAGAATGCAAGGGGCGTTTTTTACATGGTGTTCCCGTAGGCATAATCCATGGGTTACAAGTTATGATAAAATTTTTTGATTATCTCTCTATCTCTTCTATTTTCACTTCTTCCATATTGTCATCTTCATCTACAATTATCTCAGAAGAAAATAATGAAATGTGGTTGGCGTCATCATCGTTGAACTTATATTCAACGGTTGTATCCTCGGACATACTATTGAAACACGACGGGCCCCGACAAGAGCCATACGCTACGGAACAAGGCAATCTTACTTTTTTGCATTCACTTGATACATGTACCTCTGACAACTGCCAACTGGAGATTTTCGACCGGGATTCTCTTTATTTTGGAGTCACAAATAATTTCTCAAAAGTCCATAAAGCCAACTGACCGGCTACTCAAGTTTCGGAGGTTCAAAGGTACATGCATCAGGTGAATGCAGAAAAGTAGGATTGCCATGTTTCGTAGCGTATGGCTCTTGTCGAGGCCAGTTGTGTCTCAATTCGATGTCCTAGGAGACAACCATTGAACCTGAGTTGAATGATTGTAACGCCGACCACATTTCGTTATTTTCCTTAACAGTGAATCAACTCCCGCTATCCATACAGGTGTCGTGCAGCATGAGTCGTTACCAAGAATTTCACTGCCTAAATTTAATGGTGATGTTGACATGTGGCGATCCTTTCACGACTTATTCGTGTCGTTGGTCCACAATAGTCCAAGCCTAAAGCCAGTGCAGAAGTTATACCACTTAAAGACCTCATTAGTTGGAGATGCGGAACGCGTTTTGAGACATGTCCCAGTCACCAATGAGGATTATGAGCCAGCATGGGCTAAACTTAAGGAAGGGTACGAGAACACACGAATACTGGTCAATAGGGTGGAACTTAAGTATATATGGTAAAAAAAAATTTTTTGTTTTGATATCTAATAGTGATATTTTTTTTCCTTTTTGAATGCCTAAACTACCGGTAAAAAAATTTTAAGGTAATTACTTCGTCTTCCGGTTCCTCACGATGATCAAAGTTTTACCAATTTAAACAAAAAGTAATTTGAAGTTAAAAACGCAGCTCCTTACCTCATATCTGCTTAAATTAAGCGTAATATTTGCTTAATTTAAGCAGATATGAGGTAAGGGCTGCGTTTTTTACTACCATCTGTGGTAGCTGTGTGTCGACTTCCACCCTCTTCCCTTTGTTAATTTAGTTATTCAGCCTAGTGTGGCTTATAATGCTTTTTAATTCCAAAATTTGGCATAATATTGCGGGACTTCAACTTTCCCAAGATAAAATCATCTCTAGCTTCTGATCCACCCACGCTTTAAGCGGCTTCCATGACAGTATGACAAGGAAAACATAGAAAATCAGGTATTTCTCCTGTTAGTTCCATTTTTTTTCAATTGTTCGTCAGAAAAGTCTGACAAGACAGGAGGTTCCGTCAGCTTGAAATCATTCCAGTTTATTAAATCGAAATATGTATTCAGAAGCTTCAAAATTAAGAACAGGAACTTCAAAACTTTTCTTAGGTTTAGATCTAGTTGCAATAATCCTTCTAACCGCAAGGTCTCTGATATCTTTCCGGGCATCAGTTAACATTGTTAAACGGATATTTTCATGATTACCACAGAAGGCATTTCTTTGGGTAACGGGATCGATGATGCCTTTATACTGTTTTTTAAGGTATCTGGAATAGTGATGAGCAAAAATGGTCTTGGTCTTGCAGTCTTGTCTTGGTCTTGCACATTTAGCAAGACCAAGACTTAGCTCTGCTCGCAAGACCAAGACTAAGTGAACAAGACCCAGACCAAAACCAAGACTTTAGCAAAATTCTCAGCAACACTATCATCATCAGATTCTGATGTTTGGTCTTCGCGTAAAAATAAATGACACGGAACACAAAAGAGAGTACCACTATGATTCCGTTTAAATATGTATTTTCGAACGTAACCCAATGTTACTCTTAACATACATAACACCATTGCGGAATCAAGGTTCAACTTTGATTTCTTCAAGCTCGACATTATTATTGTTATTATTATTATTATTAGCATTCTTATTACATGAAGGAATGTATAATAAACAATTGAATTAATTTTTATAAAATAAAACTAAAGTACAATAAGTATATCATATCTATTTTTTAATTTTTCTAAACTATTACGATAAGTCTTGCAAAAACAAGAACCGATCTCGCAAGAACAAGACCAAGACTTAGCTGGGCTCGCAAGACCAAGACAACCCCAAGCCTTAGGTACGCTCGCAAGACCAAGACCAACTGAACAAGAACAAGGCGAAGACTATATTGGTCCTGTCTTGTTCTTGCGTTTGTTCATCATTAATCTGGAACAATTAATCATTTCCCACAAATGAGTAGAGCCATCCTTATGAAAAGGTTTTACTTTAATGTTAAACCACATATGACTGTAAATTTTAATGATATATTCGGCAACAACCTTTAAATTGTAAGATGGTGTTTTACACGACACATATAAATGCAAAAGTCTGTTGGCTGTTGTTAACCAACGAGAGTGGGAGAGTTTTCCAAGGTTCCTTTTCGCTAAGTCTTTTGGAAATATTCCGCTTGATACTGCATGTCAAATTTAAAACAATACGTTTGGTCCGTACTTAAGTCCTCAAAATTCATATTCTCATGTTTCAATTTTTTTATAATCCTGAATTTCCATATCTTCGCATTTTTCAAGTTGTTGTCCTATTAGCCCAGAAAATCTCTTAGGTCCCGTAGTTTTCACATCGAGTCGTTAAAATAAGTACCTGAAGGAGAGCTCATTCGTATGTAGTAAGCATATTATTATGCATTGTAAAGGTTTTTTTACGTCCCGTATTGACAGCGGTTCCGTCGCACCAAATAGACTCACAAACACAACTTTACGTTAACTCGAACTAATCTATCATGAGTCTTATGGGGCCCTAGACTATCAATAATATTGTGCAATATTTTGATTTGTTCGTGATATTGAAAGAATGTCTGGGGAAAAGAAGGAAACCGTCAATATTTTGCTCAATATAACTGCACAATATTATTGATAGCCGTCTATGGGCCACTTTACTCTCACTTAAGTAAAAGACACTATGAAAGCCACCGTCAAACACTATGAACGCCAATCCAAATTAACTATACATTAATTACGAAACTAAAAAGCCTTCTTCATTTTGTTTCGCATCATATAAATTTATTGATAGGCGTTTTACTAATTTTTCTAGAAATTCACAGGCTTTGAGGAACCGGTAAACATCATTTTAAATTTAAAAGTAAAATATTTTCGTTATATGGAGTAAAAAAGAAAACAAGTTTTCACTATTACAATATTAAATTCGAAAATTCGTTTTTTAGTTCCACCCTACTGGTCAACCACCAACTAAAACGGTCAACCACCAACTTTTGTTCTATAAAGTTTTTTCTGAAAGTCATTACTTTTCGAGTTATTCGCGCGTGAAAATGTCAATTTTTCAACCAAAAAAACCACGTTTTCAGTCGGTTTTCGCGAATAACTCAAAAGGTAAAAAAAATTATTATTATTAAAAATGTAGCTTATAAAAAAACAAAAAAAAAATGGTGAGTTTATGGTGTCTGTAGACCCAATACAAAAATAGTAATAGTTTGTTGAAGGTTGGTTCTTATTTGTTAAACGCCAAAATTTAAAATTTCAACTTGAAATAAACAAAAAACTGCATTTTTCGGGAAAACTCATTAAACCTTTTTTAAAGTGCTTGAAAAAACCTTTATTTTTGTTTTTTTATAAAACTCCCTAGCATTAAAACTAACCGAGTTATGACGAAAATAAAGTTGGTCCCTATTTTTTCGGCGACAAAAAAATATGAAGGGGGGCAAAACCGAACCGTCACCTCCACGTGGTGCCCCCTGGATATCCAACTAACGACGGTAGTAGCGAGTGTGAGACGCTATATTCTCGCCTACCAGCGAAGGGCTAGCAACTCTTCCTGGCATTAACCTTTTGCTATGGAACCTACGGCAGAGCCTCGGAATGGACAGATTTCACGGAGACGACCCGGCAAACGTACAAAGGCCAACGATTTGAACTTATTTTCATGGAATGTAAGAACACTATACCAACCCGGCAAGTTAAAAATTCTCCTAGACAAATTGATGAAATACAGAGTGGACGTAGCGGCCATTCAGGAGATGAGATGGACTGGACAGGGAATATTCGAAAAAAGAACACATAACATATTTTATAGCTCCAAAGAAAGAGACCACATACTAGGTACAGCATTCATTGTTCGGAAGGAAATAAAGCACCTTGTCATAGGATTTGAAGCCATAAATGAAAGAATGTGCAAGATTCGTTTAAGGGGCAAATTCTTCAATTATTCAGTTATAAATGTACACGCTCCAACAGAAGAGAGCCCGGAAGAAGAAAAGGAGATGTTCTACGACTCTTTAGAGAGAGTATACAGAAACTGTCCCCGTCATGACATAAAGATAGTCATTGGAGATGCCAATGCTAAAATAGGACGGGAAGCAGCGTTTCAGCCTACAATTGGAAAGTTTAGTTTGCACGAACACCACAATGATAACGGATTAAGACTTTTAAACTTCGCCATGGCGCAAAATATGGTTATATCCAGCACCAAATTCCAGCATAAGGATATTCAAAAAGCAACCTGGAAGTCGCCAGATGGAGTAACCAACAACGCAATCGATCATGTCCTTATAGACGCGCGCCACCAGTCCAATGTGCTTGATGTGAGAGTATACCGCGGCGCAAATGTAGACTCTGACCACTTCTTAATGGGAACGAAAATTAGGGCCAGGATATCGACAATAAAAACAAGAAGAGGAAACAGAGACAGAAAATATAACGTGGCAGGATTGCAGGAAGAGCAAACTAGGGCTGATTATGAGAACCTGCTCAACGTAAGAATAAATGAAATTGGTCAAAACACACATGAAAACTTGAACGACCAATGGAATGACATAAAAAGAGCAGTGAAAGGAACAGCAGAAGATATTCTAGGTTTCGTTCAACAAGAACGAAGAGTAGAATGGTTTGACGAAGAATGCGCCCAGGTGACAATGGAGAAGAACCGAGCTTACCAAGTCATGCTAAGTAGGCACAGAACAAGAAACTCTGAAGAGGAGTATAAAGAAAAGAGGCGAGCTGAGAAGAGAATGCACAAAGCGAAAAAAAGGCAGTATTGGGAAGAACAAATGAAAAAAATAGAAGAATCAGCAAGCTTAAATGATGCAAGAAACTTCTACAAAAAGGTAAACCAACAACGGAAAGAATTTAAGCCTAGAGTGACAATGTGCAAGGATAAAAGTGGGGAGATATTAAGTAATAAGGACGAAGTATTGGCTAGATGGGCAGAGCATTTCGAGGAACTACTACTAATGAACCCAGAGCAGGAGCACATTGGTACCCGAAATGTGCAGAACATGAACGCGGACGATGAGAATGACAGCACAGCAGCCCCCACCATAGAGGAAGTACGCCTGGCATTGCGAGCACTAAAAAATAATAAGGCATCAGGGTCTGACAACATACCTGCAGAACTCATTAAGCAAGGCGGAGAGGAAACTATCCAAAAACTACATGAAGTAATAGTGGAAATCTGGAGACGGAAAGAAATGCCTGATGAGTGGAACGAGGGCATAGTGTGTCCCTTACACAAAAAAGGAGACCCTCTATCTTGCAACAACTATAGAGGAATAACGCTATTGAACACAACGTACAAAGTACTTTCACGTGTACTCTATATTAGACTACGACCATACGTGGAAAGAATATTAGGAGAGTATCAATGCGGTTTTCGTCCTGGAAGATCCACAACCGACCAGCTATTTGTACTCAGAGAAACCCTAGAAAAAGCTGTTGAATTTAACATAAACATCCACATGTTATTCGTCGACTACAAATATGCTTACGATAGTGTGAACCGTAATGAGTTATTTGATGCTATGGAGCAGCTCGGAATACCTAATCACCTAGTAGAACTGACGAAAATTTCGATGAAAGATGCAAGGTGTAGAGTCAGAATAGATGGTGAACTATCCCCACCCCTCAGAACAAATAGAGGATTAAGGCAAGGCGACGCACTATCCTGCTTGTTATTCAACTTGGCCCTAGAAAAAGCAGTAAGAGATGCATCGATTAACACATCAGGGTGCATCTTCGATAGGTCAGTGCAAATATTAGCCTTTGCCGACGATATAGCTATCCTTGGAAGATCATTTGAGAGCATGAAGGAGACCTTTGTAGCACTTGAGCAAGCCGCAAAAAAAATCGGGTTGGAAATAAACGAGCACAAAACAAAGTATATGTACACAAAAAACGCCAGAAGTAGCAGACTGAACATAACGATAGACACCTACAATATAAAAGCAGTAGATGAGTTTGTGTACCTCGGCACGATTATAACAAAAGGTAATGATACATCGGCCGAAATCAGAAGACGAATAGCACTGGCTAATAAATGCTACTTTGGTCTACGCAGGCACCTGACGTCTAGAAATATATCAAGGAAGACGAAACTGGCACTTTACACGACACTAATAAGGCCTGTCCTACTATATGGTTCGGAAGTGTGGACATTGAAAAACGCAGACGAAGCATTGGTAGGAAGATTTGAAAGGAGAATTCTTCGTTCGATCTACAAAGGAATACAGGTTGATGGCATTTGGAGAAGAAGATACAACTCGGAGTTGTATGAAATCAGCAAGATTCCAAACATTGTCAAAGTGATCAAAATAAACAGACTGCGATGGATTGGTCACGTCCAACGAGGTGCGGAACGGAACCCGACAAAGATAGTGCTGGGGAAAGTACCGTCAGGAAAACGCAGACCCGGCCGGCCTAAGAAAAGATATATAGACGACGTCGAAGAAGACTTGAGGCAGTTGGGAATAAGAAACTGGAAAAGTCGAGCCAGAGATCGAGAATCATGGAGGCGAATGCTGGAGGAAGCCAAGGCCAACAATAGGCTGTGGAGCTCCTGATGATGATGAAAAAAATATGAAAATCACCCCCTAATTAACACCTCCATTGAAAATAATCGGTACCACTTCACAATTCACTGTATAAATATTCTTGTACTATGCTATAGAAGTTTGACCGTTTTGAAAAAATTTGAGCTTGAAGCGAAGAGAGCATTTTTGTAATTTTGCAAAGTATTGCCTTCCCTTCAAAATAACTCGAAAACTATCAATGATACGCAAAATTTTGTAGAGTACAGAATCGTAGGTTTTGCTTTTCTGAAAACTTTGGTTGTCTTTTTTTGGATAAAAATTGAGTAAGATATGGCCGTTTACAGTTTGCATATGTTCATAAAAAGTAACTTGTTCAAGCCCTTTCAGCTCAACCCCTTTCAAAAATAAGGGGTGAAAGAAAGTTTAATTTATATGAGCTTATAGCTCTTGGAAAAACCTCCAAAATGCTATTTGGAAGGACTTGATAGCTTAAAAACTAAGCGAGTTATGGGTAAAAAACCAATCACATATTTTTGCAGATATGAGAACACGTATATTGGAGTATTGATGAATACACATTATACTCACATTTTAGGCACAGACATACTTACAAGTATTTACACACGTCTCATCCAATGATCTTGCAACCTTTGAGGAGATTTTACAAGCTGGTCAGTACTGTACTGTCATGTTGTACGGACTTCCGAAGAACACTCAATTGAATATATTAGGGGTATTCATGATCTGTGTTATTTGTGTTATTTGTGTTAAATCGAGAAAAAAGTTTAACAAATCGAAAAATTTTCCTTAGTAAATGACATTTGTTTCGATTTTAACAAATAACATCTGAAAAGGCGTGTTATTTCAACAACTCGAGATCGAGATCGAAAATCGCACGTCCTTTTTTTTCTTTTACTCTTAACAGCTGTTTAGAATTTATTTTAATTGATAGTTGTATTTAAAAAGGTGCAAATTAATAAAAAAAATACACTTTAACATTGAAATTAAAGGAGTCGTTCACGATCTTGTCTATTTCGAAGATAACATTTTACGATTTCTCGACGTTTAACACAGATCATGATCAAGGAAAGTTTCTCGATTTGTTAAACTTTTTTCTCGATTTAACATAAATAACACAGATCATGAATACCCCTATTGAAAGAGATGGAAGACTTACCATTTTAAATTTATAAGTTCTGAACATAAATTCGTTTGTTGCTTCCTTAAAAACCCTAAGATACTGATTTTCATGGAAATCGGAACACAATCGGCAAATTTGGGTGGCCATTTTGAATTTCGGTCATTCAAATCAAGAACACAATTTTTTAATAGGTAAACTTTTTATATATATTATTAGCTAAACATTCCATTTTGAATTTTTTATATTTCATTCACTGTAACTGAAATCCGAGGTTTTCATGTTTTTAATGCTCCAGGAACTCCACTATTACCATTCCTACATTTATTTTTGACTATATATATTTGTTATGTTGTTGGGTAGTGCTGTGTGTTTTAAAGGACGCGTAAGCAAAGGTAAATAAAAAAAGCGTGCACTATGCGCCGTATACCCTTGGCACGGCACTGATGTTGGGTAGCATAACTGCGGTCCCATTTAGTCTTGCACAGAAGTTTTAGACAGAGGCATACTGCAACAAGTGGTATTAGCAAAACAATACCCAAGATAAAATCAGAGTAGAATAATGAGAGCAAGTCACAATGACAGCATACTGTGTTATCTCATTCACTCACACTATGTGAGGACACACTATTCTAAATATGCTTATCTCTTACTTGAACGTATTGTACGTTACGTAAACAATGAAGAATCGTTAACTTCCGTGGGTTCTCGTCGATGTTGGATTTATACATCTTTTTCATTTGCGTATTATTTCGTGCGTTTGGCGGATAGTAAATTAAAAATATATTATGTACACACGTCGTAATTACTATGCTAGTATTTTAAAGTAAAGTTAAAGTATTTTAAAGTAAAGTTAAAGTTATTGCGTTATTAAAAATGGATATAGACGATGAAGCCACCGAACACAGCATTCTTAGTACTTCAAGTTCTAATAGACAGAACGAAATTGATAATGGGAATCAAACAACAACTTCGACCCAAAACATTAGGAAAAATCTGCCAAGTGAATTTTTCGTCATCTTCGGTTTTATTTGACGGCACTTTTTTAAACTTGTTTCTGAGAAATCTTCTAACAATATTCTTGCTGCAATATGTATGAAGTGTCCATCACAAAAGAAAACAGTAATTAAAGAATATGGACAGTAAGTAACACTTCCCTTTAAAAAGATAAAAACTTCCGAAATTTTGTAGTTTTTTTGATACGGACGAGAAACAATTAATCGTAATCTTGATTAGCGCTTGGCGATTCGATTATATTAATCTTCAATCGGCGATTAACGATTGAAAATATTAATCTTTAATCGTTAATCGCGATTAACTTTTTAATCGTTAATTTTTAATCACTAATCGGATTAATTTTTTGCCAACACTGAAGGGAACTGCCGAAGCTAAACCAATTCATGTCGTTTTTAAATACTCGGCTGAAAATTCTAGAATCCATCGCAGACACAATCACCCCAAGAAATGTATCAATTAAACCTACGACCGCTAAAGAAAGGGTAGTATCATACCATATAGTGAGGAGAGACAGATGTCCTGCCTGTGAAGGGAAACACTACGTTCAAAAGTGTCGGTAAATCTACAGTATAGTATGACCCACCTCCGATTTTTTTGAA
Organism: Thereva nobilitata; assembly: GCA_963855945.1. Lineage (NCBI taxonomy): Eukaryota > Metazoa > Arthropoda > Insecta > Diptera > Therevidae > Thereva > Thereva nobilitata. Next base: position 122,706,277 of record OY979696.1, read on the forward strand.
ATTTTTTTTATTAATGTATTTTGGGCTGTAGAATCCATTTTTCAAAAAATAAATTGTCGCTCACTTACCGTTTTCGAGTAATTAATTTTTAAAGTTGGGAAAAATCGGTTAGCTGAAAAGTTTTAACCGCCATATTGAAAACACTTATTTAAAAGGTGGGGGGTGTCACTACCCAAAATCCAAAAAGGTAATCTTAAAACGGTGGGTAGGGGGGGGGGCTGTAGCCCCTCAAAATGGAAAAATAAAACCTTAAAACGAGGGGTGAGCTTTATTTTTTGAAAAATGGATTCTACAACCCAAAATACATTAATAAAAAAAATTTCAAAAAAATCGGAGGTGGGTCATAATGTACTGTACATTTACCATTGTCTTTCCAGCAATCACTCTCATACCAACTGTACAAGCAAATTCAACTGCTTCAAGTGCAAGCAAACACACCACACATCACTACATGAAGACACTCGAAACAACCAACCTGCCAACACGTCAAAGAAGGTTCCTTCACCAGCAAGCGAGTTTCAACCTTGCCCAAGAAGAACTAACGACGAAGGCACTAGCCACAGCGCAGACCACGCAATTCAAGCCTTCATTACAAATCAAGATGTACATGCCCTTCTATCTACTGCTTTGGTGTCAACACAGGGTAAACGCGGAGAAAGACACATATTACGGTGTCTTATAGATCCAGGATCACAATCCTCGTTCATCACCCAAGCTGCATGCCAAAGAGTAGGGGCTAATTGCTCGCCAACATCAATCTCAATCACTAGTTTAAACACTGCTACAGCGACCAATGCATGGAGTCAAACCACGTTACAGCTGCAAGGGTGCAATTCCGAAGCACACCAAATCAAGGAAACGTTCTTAGTTATCCAGAAAATTACGGATCCACTTCCAAAATATAAAATTCAAAAGAAAGACCTCGGACACATAGTGGGACTACCATTAGCCGATTCAACATTTTGGAAGCCGGGACGAATAGATGCTTTGTTAGGAGCCAACGCATATTCCAAGATCCTACTAGAAGGCATTGTAAAAGCACCAAAGACATCTCCAGTTGCAATCAATACAATATTTGGTTGGATCTTGCTCGGACCAACAAACAGTGCATCACAAGACAATTCAATTGCACTGACAGTCACGACAGAAAGTTTAAGCCAGCAAATTTCTAAATTTTGGGAAATCGAAGAAGTTCCATCAAGTCCTATACTCACCAAGGAAGAGGAACAGTGCGAAAGATCGTTTCAAACCTCTCATAAGCGCCTCAGCAACGGCCAATATGAAGTGAAACTACCCTTTGTCAACAACCAATCACCAATATTAGGAGAATCTAAACCGCAAGCGTTAAAACGATATAACGTGCTAATAGGAAAATTTCAAAAATTCCCAGATTTAGCTAATGTGAAATGGCAACTTCAGCTCGCGGTGTCTTGGGGAGGGTGCAAATGGAATTTATGGAATAAAAAAAATATTTAAGTTTTTCTTTTTTTAAAATTACCCCCCCCAAGCCAGTTGGCTGGAAACGCCCCTGTCCGCTAGGGTGATTGTCGCCAGTAATAATAGTTGCAAAGATCCTAATTCAGGAACTGTGGATCACAGGTTGTTCATGGGACGCTCAAGTCTCTGGTCCTATCGTCCAAAAATGGGAAAGTTTTAAGGGAGATCTAGTAAATTTAAATCAAGTACGAATTCGCAGGTGGCTTCACTATACTCCCAGTGCTAACATTCAATTGCACGGATTTTGCGATGCCTCTAATAAAGCATATGCCGCAGCCTTGTATCTACGTGTGGATTATAACAACAAAATCTCATGCACATTGCTAACAGCGAAGACCAAGGTGGCTCCTGTCAAGCCAACAACCATTCCACGGTTGGAACTAAATGGGGCATTAATTCTAGCACGTCTCATAAAAACAGCCAGCAGCGATATGGAGCTCAAAGATGTTCCAGTTTATGCCTGGACGGACTCAACAATAGTCTTACAGTGGATCAAGGAACATCCATCGCGTTGGAAAACTTATGTTGCCAATAGAGTCCTTGAAATACAGGAGATCGTCAAATACGACAATTGGCGCCATATTTCCACTCATCAAAATCCAGCTGATATTGCATCAAGAGGCACTACAGTATTAAACCTACAGTCGAATGAAATGTGGTGGAAAGGTCCTGAATGGTTAAATCGTCCCGAAATCACGTGGCCAATATGGCAGAAAACAGCAGATCGAACCGACTTAGAAGCCAAGAAACCTGCAAGTCAATCATTCAACATCACTGTTAAAGACGATATATTATTGAAGTATTCATCGTTCACACAGCTCAGTCGAATACTTGCCAAAATACTCCGCTTTATTCAAAATTGTCGGAGACCATCGGCAAGCCAACTCAAGTTTAGTTACTTAAAACAAGCCGAAAGTAGGATCTTTAGTCTAGTGCAACAAAGCAGTTTCAAAGAAGAATACAATAATTTGTCCAAGAAAAATCCGATACATAATAAAAGCAAACTCTTGCAACTCAGCCCGTTCATAGACGATCAAGGGATAATCCGAGTCGGAGGCCGTTTGCAAAGGGCCACCATCACCTTCAACAAGAAGCATCCTATCATACTACCAAAGGATCATCACATAACACGACTTATAATCGACAAGGTTCATATGGAAACTATGCATGGAGGGCTATCATTAGTACTGGCCACCAGCCGTAATAATTATTGGATATTAGATGCACGGCGTACCATTACTAGCCAAATCCACAAATGCGTTACTTGCGCACGCCATCGAAAAGAAACGATTACGCAGTTAATGGACAACTTGCCTGAGGAGCGGGTACGTATAAGTAAGCCGTTCAGTCGGGTAGGAATTGATTATGCAGGATCAATCATCATAAAGACATCAGACTGTCGTAAGGCAAAACAGTTGAAGGCATATTTTTGTATTTTTATCTGCATGGTCACAAAATCAGTCCATATTGAAGCAGTATCGTCGTTATCGTCAGAAGCATTTCTCGCAGCCATAAAAAGATTTGTTTCACGAAGAGGTCTGTGTACTGACATCTTTTCCGATTGTGGCACGAATTTCATGGGAGGTAAAAGGATACTAGACAAAGACCTAAAAGAAGTGATGTCAAACTCAACACCAATAGCTGCACAGTACTTTGCATCTAAATCGATACAATGGCCCTTCAATCCACCTGCGGCGCGGTACTTTGGCGGGCTTTGGGAGGCTGGAGTGAAATCCATAAAGAATCAGTTACGAAGAAGCTTAGGGAACGCCATTTGTACATTTGAGGAGTTTTCAACAATCTTAGCACAGATTGAATGCTGCTTAAACTCACGTCCACTCTCATATGTTAGCAATGATCCCAGTGATATGTTGATATTAACGCCTGGACATTTTTTAATTGGAGATGCATTAAACGCTGTACCAAAACCAGATTGTACGGACGAGAAGATACCGCCTTTACAAAGATGGAGACACTTGCAGCAACGAGTCAGACATTTCTGGAAAAGGTGGTCAAGGGACTATCTCCACCAACTGCAACACAGACCCAAATGGTTTAAACCCCAAAGGAATATACAGATTGGAGATATTGTGTTGTTAAAAAACGAGAACACCCCTCCAACATGTTGGCCACTCGGCAAAATTGAACAAGTGTATCCCGGCCAAGACGGACTAACCAGAGTAGTTCAAGTACGGACCCAAAATACGTCATTTAAGAGACCAGTCTCCAAGCTGACCCGAGTTCCAGTCGATTTAGCTACTTCCGAGATAACGAATGTCCGTATGTAGAATACGTATCGTCATGGCTGTGTTATTTATGTTCGTGGTTGCCTTTACTGTAGTTAGAATAAGTATTGTCATGTCTGGGTCATTTATGTTCGTTGTGGTTCCTACCGTATTTAGAATAAGTATCTTCATGTCGATGTCATCTATGTTCTTGTGTTATCCATTATATCAAACAAGCTTTATTAATCGTTTCCATTGCAGATGGAATATTATGGAGAAGATGGAGTACTAACCCTCTTAGAGGACATCTATTTTTCCCCAGTACCGAGTCCAGTGGTTTCCGAGGTGTCACCACCATTATCCTCAAGGCCAACCAGCGAAGGTTGTCGTGTCAAAATAGGACAAGTAGAAGACACGACGCATACGAGACCACGTTTGACCCAACCTGCCATGATCAATGGAGCAAGGGTAACAGATCTAAAGCGTCTGCTTCCAACCACCTCTGGACAAGAACTCCGGATGAGAAGCGAAAATAGTTTTCAGTGTTTTGTCACGAGAGAGGGAGTCAGAATCTACTTGCCAAAAGACGTCTTGACACGAATTGACATTGAAGAGATTCGGAAGCGGAAAAACCACGAGAAGACTCTCAACTTACCTAGCCGCTATCAAGTTCGACTACGACTCAAGGCAGATGGCAAGCTAATTTTCTCCCACTACCATAAACGAGGAGGCCTGCAGCGCATGCAGAAGACAACGAATGTGTTGAACAAAGATGTTCAACGCCGGGGAGTATGTTCAGAACAGCATAAAACTATGGTGAAACAAACCCAACCACAATGTTAATAGTTTTTGTTTATTTCGTTAGTTAAAAAGTTGGAGTTCAAATTTTGCTTATTTTATTAAATTAGAAAAAATATGAGTTAAGATTGTTGAGTATTTACTGGACTTATCCTGACAGAATCCAGCAAGCGACGACATTTGCTACTGAACAAACTAGGATCAAAATGGTCAAGAAGGCGACGCCTACGTTTTTCAGTGTATAAAGGGCCAGCCGGGAACAGTAAAATTTAGTGTACTACTGACACTCAACCAATTAGTTGACAAAGTTCAAGGTAATGCTCCTTACCATGGAGTTATTGTGAACACAATGCACTAATTGTACCACTCACATCATTACATCCGTGTTCACTTACGTCGTAGATTTTGTACGAAAACTCAGTCCCAATCACATCAGCGTAATCAGGTGTACTTTTTCTTTTCATGTTAAAGAAATTTATGTTTAACAGTAATTAGTAATACAATAAAAAATAAAAACATAACCGTACAGTTATTTTGTTCTTTTATTGATTCCCTTTCCAGGTTTTTGCTCCTTTGTGTGCATTCAATATTTTCTCTATATATCCAACCCTTTTTGAAGAACTGGGACTAAACCTTTCATTTTTATGGTTGCTCACTATCTTGCATTTTCATATGTAGGAAAGACGCCTTGAAATACCTCAACTTATTCCGATTTCTATTAATGGACATATACCCACCCGCTTGCTTATTTTTTTCCTATTTTTTAATTTTTTGAGTTTTATTGCAGCTTTATACATATTACTAATTAATAAAAACATCTCCAACACTTTTGTTTTTAGATCCCAATAGATCCGTTCATTGGCCAGTTTCACACGGGCCAACAGGCAACCAGCAAAAATCTGCTGTCATCGTCCATTCCCTTTTGAAATTCGATGAAAAGTCGCATGGGCTTTCACACGAGCCAAATTTTATAACCAACTGTACGTCAGAATGCTTTAGCTTATCTTCCAGAAAGAAAAAACAACAACAACCACACAGCTGTCAAAAACCTGATTTTAAAATCCAATGAAAGAGTTGGTTCAAAAAATCTACCCACCCCTTCGTCCTCGCTCACCCCCTTCTCCATAAACGACGTTTTCAGTCGATTTGGCTATTGGCCCGTGTGAAACTGGTCATTGTACGCGGGTCCACACGTTGGTCCCAACGCTGCTACCAGCGGTCGTTGGCGCAGATTCCGACACGCGACGGCCAATCCCCAATGCTCACGCCAACTGCAAATTTCTCGATCCACACGATGGACAAGTAGCATTGGGTGCCAACGTGTGGAGCCGGCCTTATCAGTGCAGTTTCCAATCCGTTCCAATGCGTTCTTTTGACATTTCAATCCGCTCAGATTCGTTCATTGTAATTGGGCCTTAATACCGTGAGGCAGTAGTTTAGAATGTGAATTAAAATAGGCAATGGACGATGTATGGCCATTGGATTTGTTTGACTTCAGAACAGTGATTACTTCGAGAGAGTGAGGGTATCTAAACTATACCTTTTCAAGTTCAAATTGGGACTAAACAATTTCTAATTGAGACTAAACAATTTCTAATTGAGACTAAACAATTTCAGAATGGGACTAAACAATTTCAAAATGAGAATTAAAAACTTTCCGTGAAAACAAATAAATACTTTGATCGTTATTCGTTAATATTGAGATTTTTTTACTTAGTTGACTGTTAACGATGCTTGACCAACACATTGTATTGTCTGTCAATATTAAAAGTCTCTTCATTCAAGTGCCATTATTAGTTTATCCCTAAAAATGTCTTACGTAAAAAAAATTAAAATTGACAATATAAAGAAGCAAATCTGTGTTTTGCATAGTAATAACGAAGATTGGAGAGCACTTCCAAAAACAAGAGGCTGGTGTCAAGTGATTCAAATATTCAGATGCTGGTGAAAACAGATCAAATTTGACACAAACCGATTTTTGTCTACAACAAGTAAAATTTGAGAAAACATATCGAAAATTGACGTTCTTGATTGTATTCGACATGTCGCTCATATTCAAAAATTTATACCAGACCCAATCAATAGCCGTGTCTTTTTCTACTTTTAAGTACTCCGGAGTAAAAAATTAAAGGAACGCAAAATTTGTCGATTTGAGTAAAACCTATGAATTCTCCGTGAGAACAGGAGTAGTTCCAAGTAAATACGAGTAAAAAAGAGCAGAAAAGGAACACGGCTAATATGGTAGATATGACTGTTTTTTCATTGATTTATAATTTATATATAACTAGCTGGGACCCGGTGCGCCTATGCTGCACCCATAAACCAATAGTAGTAATCAGGTGATATGAATTTTAATATACAGTAGGAGAGTTTGAAAAATGCAATTTTTTGGTATTTTTGATTTCAAATAACAAAATGTGAAACTATTAGGGATCTGACATTTTGATCAAGACAATAAAAACAATCCATTGACATGGCATTTTTCGAGATATGAATTTTCATACACAGATGAAGTGTCTCCATGAACCACTTATTTTCTATATTTTGGATAGCTGGGACCCGGTGCGCCTTGCTGCACCCAACGTTTAAACATTTAAAATCAATCCAAACCTTCAAAATTCAACTCTTCTTAACCAGTAACGAAAAACCAACTATTCCTATAAAAGTTCGAGACATTGGATTCAAAATGCATTTATTTGCAGTGTGACCAAAATTACCTATTATTGTAAAGCTCTGGGGCAGACAATATTTTTTGTCGGCGTGGCCCGTAATAAAGTTATGGTTCTTTCTGGTAAAATAAACACACACGAATATCCTTAAAAATATAACTACCCACCAAAAATAAATATTAGTGAAAGACTATTTTAAAATAAGGCTTTTTCCAGCAACTATTAGACACATAGTATAATTTGAAGAAAATATGTCATATCCACAGTGTTATCCATGCTATAATCTTTTTTCGTATGGACTTTTAGTTAAATTAAACACTCAATAATCGACAAATATTATTACATCCTGAAATAAAAAAAAATTAAAGGATTATATCTACTAATTTCATATTTAGAAATGGACTTTTGACGGTGATGGACATTATACGCTACAAATTACATGTCTTGCAATTGCTTGGCCCCTGGGTTCTCATCTGCAATGTCACTGACTCAGGTTTTATTTGTTTACCCAGATGCCAGCCTCTTCCCGTATTGCAGAATCCTAGACTTATACCTAAAAATTCAGAGGTGATGGGTTTCTTTCCTTCTTATCCATTATACATAAATCATCCCATATTTCCGTTTCTCCTTACCACCTTTCCAAAAAAACCTTGTTGATCAATTCTGAACCTATTGCTTAGAGAGCTTCAGGATACACTACATTCAATGTTTTTCCATTTGTAGCTAGAATGTCAAAATTTTCCGATTTTCCAACTCTTGAACAACCTACATACAGCTAACCGGGAAATGACACTTATTTGGCAAAATTCTTCCGCCATATTGGCCCCACAATTTTGAATAAGTTTTGATCATAAATTCGTTATTTACTACCTTAAAAATTCCCATATACCGATTTTAATTGGAATCGGAATACAATTCGCAAACTCGTCGGCCATATTGGCGCGGCCATTTTGAATTTAAATTTTGATCATAAAGTCGTTATTTGCTACCTTAAAAAACCTCAGATACAGATTTTCATTGGAATCGGAACACAATTTGCAAATTCGTCGGCCATTTTGAATTTATAAGTTTTGACCACAAATTTGTTATTTGCGACCTTAAAAACCCCTAGATACCCACTTTCATTGGAATCGGAATAAAATTGGCAAATTCAACCATATTTCTGCGGCAATTTTGAATTTCGGTCATATTTCGGCGGCCATTTTGAATCTCGAAAATCGGGCTTCGAGGTGCATTATGGGAGACCTCCACGGACCTTCATGCAAAAATTCAAAGCTCTGCGATGATTTTCAACGAACAGCGCCATCTAGGAGTGGCTTTAGAAAGTAATAAAATAGCCTATGTTCTTCCCTTTAATGTAAATAGCATATGGTTAAAATTTCATTAAGATCGGTTACACGGTGTAGGAGCCTATTGCGTACAGACAGACAGACAGACAAACATTCAGTTTTATATAGTAGATACTTTATATTTCTTCCAATGAAATATGTATTTATTTTCACTGAAATTTTTTAATTCTCATTTTGACATAGCTTAGTCCCATTTTGAAATTGTTAGGTCCCATTTTGAAATCGTTTAGTGCCATTTTGAAATTGTTTAGCCTCAATTAGAAATTGTTTAGTCTCAATTTGAACTTGAAAAGGTATAGTATTCTTTCAGCAGCAGCGAAACCGTTTTTAGAAGTTAATCTAGTCTACACTGGAATTTTTTCATCGCCAGTAACTTTCTCGTCTTAACACGGAGTATCTGTGTGCGTGTCGATAATTATACTTGCTTCGCGATTAAGAAAAGTAGGCCAAGCCGAATTGTGTATGTGTTAAGTTTTCACGCCAAAATTTTCCCGTGAACAGGTTACTACAGTTCCCGCTTACCCTCTCTATACCTCTTCTAAAAGCCCGGTTCTACTGCTGCTGAAGCAATACTAGTTTAGATAGGGCCAATAAACGCAAAGAAACCACCAGCCATCGGAAGTAACTGTAAGACAGGTAATAGCCTGGTTCGCCCTTTTATTAGATATAAATAACAGATTCATTTTAAGAATGAACGCTTAATTAGCGCAAATTGTTTAGTCAACCATGGTTTAGATTTTGCTGGTTTGTAGTCAACGTCAGTGGAGAAGTTCGCCCATGGTAGGCAATCACACCTATGGAAAAGATATGACTGGTTAATATTGGAAGAATCGCGATAGTAAGGGGTTGTCGAAAGTGGAGGATCTACTTAAAAACTATGACGTACGAATAAAATGTCATGACTGGGGAGAGATTTATTTTGAAATATGATAGAGTTAATATCGTTACTAAAGGCCCCATACACGGTCAAATTGGATGTACATCCATGCTGTACAACCCTTTTCATCAAACCTATCCGCGCACCGAGTTTTGATCGGCCAACCGACTCACAATTGATAGTTTTGGTTGTACATCCGCACTTCGATGTACATCCAATTTGACCGTGTATGGGGGCCTTAAGAAACACATCGAGAAAGGAGAGTTACATACATTTAAAATGGTGAGAAGCATCCAAACCAAGAGAATTCATCGTATGAAGAAATGAAGGTAATATTGCAGTTTAACCCCCTCACCTCCGATGACCGTGAAATTTTAATATGTTGTAGATATAGGTCATGTAGGTCATCGGAGGTGTGGGGGGATTAACGGCAACATTACCGAAATGTATTTTGAGTTACTTAATAAATTAACGTTAAAGTCACCACTGAACTGAAATGTTTTTATACACATTGATTCGACACAATTCCCTCACAATGAATTTTTTTGCGAATCACATAACAAAGCTATAACGTAAATGTACCATATTCCGGCCTAGCACATAATTACGGTCTATTTTTTTGTAAGCTATAAAATAAGGAAACCGTTGAATATTTTGGAAAATAAAATAACCAGAAATAATCTATGATATTCTGGGTGTAAAATAATTGACCTTAGGCAATCGTCTTTTTAATTTGGAGTACATAAATTCCTTTTGAATCAAGGCGATGGCCCAATGCCGACGGCGCGTTATACGCGGCAGGGGCTTCATGCGCGTTGACGTCACTTGAAGGTTCATTCATAGCGTCAGGACGTCAAAAAGGTTGCTTTGATTTAAATTCATGTATGGATTTTTGTCTTTATAAAGTTTTAATTTCGACAGTTTGACAGTTTGGCAATTTTCAACGCCTGCCAACGCGCGAAAAGTTGAAAGTTGGTCGACTTTTGCCGTCGCTTAAGGCGATAGCCCAATGACGACTTTATTCGCGTTTACGCGCGTCAAAGCGTTCACGCGCTTTGTCGTCAATATTTTATTGTGTGCAATTCAAATCAAGCTATCCTATTCACGACTTTGTGGCGTCAGCGGCGTCAAGCGACGGCAAAAGTCGACCAACTTTCAACTTTTCGCGCGTTGGCAGGCGTTGAAAATTTCCAAACTGTCAAACTGTCGAATTATCAAGATTGAGATTTGAAAGTTTGCATTTTAAATTAATTTCGCAGTGCATACATGAATTTCAATCAAAGCAACATTTTTGAAGTTCTGACGCTATGAATGAACCTTCAACGGACGTCAACGCGCATGAAGCTCTTGCCGCGTATAACCTTAGAATAGAGAATATAAGGAACCGAAAATAGCGTACATGTATACGGATTGCAGGGAAGCACTTAAATTAAAGAACCTCTCGCTCTAAAATAAAAGAAACAACCGTATGTTCATAGGTTTCATGCAGTTCCCGGACAGAGGCGTACCGAAATTCGTTCGCGTTTGCTCCAAACATTTTCAGCCAAGTGATGTGTTCTCATTTGGATGGTTGCTGAGAAACGCAATCTCCTCCCGGTTTTTGACTAAATGTGATACCACCACTGTCCGGGAACTGCACAACTACTATGGGAGTGCTGTGAATATGTGTTGCCGAAATGCTTCCCCGATTTTAATTAATTGCGCTTCCTTCTCTTCTCTATTCTAAGCGTATAACGCGCCGTCGGCATTGGGCCTTCGCCTTTAACGTCGCTGACGCCTCAAAGTCGTGAATGGGACAGCTCGATTTGAATTACACACAATCAAATATCGACGTCAAAGCGCGTCAACGCTTTGACGCCCGTAAACGCGAATAAAGTCGTGATTGGGCCACCGCCTTGAGTCGGTCAACGCGAAAACGTCATGCGAAGCAATTTTGTTATGTAAAATAACAAAGAGTAGGGCTCTTCTTCCGAAGATCATAAGTAGCACTATAGTCCAAGAGCTAGTGACAGAATTGCAAAGTGATTTTGTAGAGGATGGGACTTTGATATAAGGTAGATTAGGTAAAGCACAACCGATTAAAAATATTCGCCAGTTCGAGTCTACTTAAGTTTTAATTTTATGAATTTTTGAACTTGTCGATTTTTTGACCATGAAAAAAGTGATATTGCAGAGGATGGGACTTGGTATATAGGTTAATTGGGTTGCCCCCAACACATATTCCGATTCCCATCTCGTTTGGAGGTTAGGTTTGACTTTTAAGAATTTTTGAACATGTCGGTCTGATCAAGATGGACAAAGTGATATTGGAGAGGATGGGGTTTGGTATAATGGTGAGATAGGCCACCAAGAACCCTAATTCAGCTGCCCATCTCATATGCAATCACGGTTGCGATTTTGGCGGCTTTTAATTTTGTGGCCATTTTCGGTATGACCCAAGTGATTTTGTAGAACCCAAGATTTGGACCATAGGCTCGTGGCATCTGCCAAATGTTACATTTTCAATCCCATCTCCGTTCCATCAATATTTTCCGTTTAATTGAGAAAAATTGGTTGATGGAAAAAAAACATTTTGATGATTATACAGGGTGTATACCTTTAAGCTTACAAAGCGGCCGGCTGTAGATAGGTTTTGGATAGACGAAGAAAAAATCGTATGGGTGGGGGGGGGGGGGGTAAATCTTAACGGTTTAGCAGCTAGGGCGTTTTGAATTTTTTTTGTAGAGGTTTACATATCACCCTGTATTTATGTAACCCTTTGAGCTATTTTCATGAATAGGATACCAGTGTACGTAGAATACTCCCACCTATCTAAAACTGTCAAAATCAAGGATCCAGCTAGCCAACTTCCAGAGCAATGAGTCGTCAAAGTCAAAATTTCGTTTTTTTAACTAAAATTTCAACTAAAAACAACTTTTTCTCCAAAAAATACCTAGTTAACTGGTATTTTTTTGCAAAATTGGAAAGCTTGGACAATTCCTATCACTATTGTCTGGACAATTTTTACGCTACGGCCTTTACTTTTGAAGTTATTAGCAAGTTTGATGTTAAAATTTGCCTTATTTGGTGCTTATTTGGTACTTTTTGGCAAAGCTTAGGTGAAAAGGCACAAAAAAAGAGCCAATTTTAGCGTTAAAATTGCTTATAACTATAAATATAAATATAGCCTTGAACATATTTATATTTATAGCCTTGAACATATTTCGTAAGGCAACCCATCATCGTTACTTTGTTAGCATATTTTTTATCATAAAAAAACATTTCATTCGGTTACTCGATCGGTGAAGGTCGTTCTTCTACGGATCCTGTACTATTACCCTGTACGCTGTACGTCGGACTATCGCCCGGCTAGAGGAAAAGTTAACTAAAGCCGGCTCTACACGATGCTATGAACACTCTCCAACGTTGAACGCTTGATGGTAGGATGCATCGTGTGGCAGATGCTCGAACTACGAGTGTCCAATGTCGTAGCGTCCAACGTTCGTATTTGGACACGTTCAGGCTGTGATGGGTATCACTCCAACGTTGGAAGCCAATATTCGAATGAAACGTTCACCGCATCGTGAAGAGCCGGCTTAAGCCCGGGACACACATTTGCGCACAGCCGGCCGTGTGTTGGAAAACACACGGAGAAAAAGTAAACAAGTAAAATCTTACCAGTCAGTCCCCACATTTCCGCGTCTCCATGTCCGCACCGCATCAAATTTTACTTGTTTATTTTCTCTCCGTGTGTTGTCCAACACACGGCTGTCATGCGGTGCAGAAACGGTTCGGATATGTGTGTCCCGGGCTTTAAGAAGCAAACGGAGCCCGCAGCATGAGTTGAAAAGCTGCGCTTTTAAACAACCAAAGCGAATGGGAAACTCGTTTTCTTTTTATTTGGTTTTTCCTCTACATGGAACAACGGGGAATTCTCTTTAAAATTATCTTAAGGAAGATCGATTGAAGGAGCACATTCCAAATTAAAAATCTGAAATTTGAATACGTTATTTATTGATATCTCATACATTCAATAAAATTTTTTAAAAAACATTGGACGTCTTGCATTCGAGTAATTAGTATTCAATATTCAAGTAAAGGTCGAGTAAAAATGATATTAAACGTGGGAATTTATTGCACATAAAAATGGATAATTCTCCATAACTAGACGTCAAACTGCTTTAAAATTTTGTCAATAATTATAATCAGATTAGAATGTCAACTTTTATTTACAGAATAAATTTGACTTCTATCATGGGAATTTAATTTTACATTCTCTGTCCTTATATTATACTATTTTCAGAGATCGATCCTTCTTAAGTGGTTTGAACGTTTTCGGTTTATCGGTTTATTTTTAAAGGAGATCAATACATGTAATTGTTATGGCATTCTAAAAAGAACCTAGGTGCAAATGATGAAAATGAGTTCGATCACGAGATTGTTGTGTTTGCCGCCAGCTGAAAGTGCCGCCCGCGTGCGGTGCACACTCTGCACGCCCGCACCCAGCGGGCCGGGTTATAATGTATGTTTGTATATACAATACACAACTACTCATAATATCTGAAATATATAACATAAATATGCCACTAGAGGGGTATATACATCCATTTTAACTCAATTTGCTATATAAAACTAGATTTTACGGTTTTTCAACTTCAACTGGAGATGGCAAGGGTTTCTACAACTGGGAAAGAGATGGGCAAGTGGATATGTATTGTAGATGTTGTAACGAACCCTAATATTAAAATCCCATCTCCTACAAAATCACTTGGGTCATACCGAAAATGGCCACAAAATTAAAAGCCGCCAAAATCGCAACCGTGATTGCATATGAGATGGGCAGCTGAATTAGGGTTCTTGGTGGCCTATCTCACCATTATACCAAACCCCATCCTCTCCAATATCACTTTGTCCATCTTGATCAGACCGACATGTTCAAAAATTCTTAAAAGTCAAACCTAACCTCCAAACGAGATGGGAATCGGAATATGTGTTGGGGGCAACCCAATTAACCTATATACCAAGTCCCATCCTCTGCAATATCACTTTTTTCATGGTCAAAAAATCGACAAGTTCAAAAATTCATAAAATTAAAACTTAAGTAGACTCGAACTGGCGAATATTTTTAATCGGTTGTGCTTTACCTAATCTACCTTATATCAAAGGCCCATCCTCTGCAAAATCACTTTGCAATTCTGTCACTAGCTCTTGGACTACTAGGACGTATATTTTTGCAGTATTTTAGTTTTTGCCATTAAATACGATTATATTTAATAACTCATAGTAATTTAAACCTGTTATTTAGTATTTTTATAATTAAAAAAGCCAATAGTTTGATGGACGGAATTACGTTCATGATTTTATTAGGCATGTACGTTATTCCGTTCTTAGCACACTGTAAAAGGTGTAACACACTGAAGTGTGTTTTTTAACACACAAAATGTGTTGTTTAACGCACCAAAGTGTGTTATTCAACACACCTAAGTGTGTTGTCAAGAAAAAGTGTGTTGTTTTTAACACACTTTATCTTGCAATTGACACGCTCTTCTGTGTTAAAATTATAACACACTTTTTGGTGTTAAAAATAAGTCGTGAATTATGACCTGAAATCTAAACAACACACTTAAATGTGTTGAAACAACACACTTAACATTTATTAACACACTTTTGGAGTAACAACACACTTTTGAGCTATGAAAATACAACACACTTTTTGGTGTGTAGAATAATTTTAGTCGAGGGAAATTAAACAAAAAAAGCAAATTTATAATGTAGTTGGGAAGTTGGATTTTTTCTTTTTTTTTCTTTACATATCTTAAGATAAAGCGAAAAAAAATTTCTGCAAAATCGGGTATGTGCGGCAATAAAATAAAATAATTTTTAATTTTAAATTGAAATATTTTTAATTTTTTCAAATTCCTAAAATGGGCATTTTAAATAAAGTAACGAAGTATTGCGTATGCTTACAAGAAAGTACATAAAAAACCTACAATTTAATAAAAAATTTACCCTACGATGATTTGGCATAAAGTGACGCCAAATTACAATGTTTTTTGAAAAGTGCCAATTGTTCCCGTAAAAAAATAATTTTTTTTTTGTAATTTCAACCAAGCATTCGTAGCATCAAAATACATATTTTCTCCAATTTTTATGAAAATCCGACTATTTTCCCGTTATTTATTGCATTTTTAGTAAAAAAAATTCATACATTTTGGTTTTTTGAGGTTAGGATTCATTTTTACAGTATTTATATCAAATCAGTGCGATAGTCTGTCCATTCGCGAGTACTTTCCAATTTTTTTTATTTTTCTACGACCAACAGAACTGGAAAAATTGAAAAAATGGTGCAGCAACGCACTCAAAATGCATCAAAAATCCACATTTATGCAATTTTCTCGTGCAGCACAGGCCCGACTTTGCAGAAATTATTTTGTTCGCTTTATCTTAACATAGAAAAAAAAGAAAAAATCCAACTTCCCAACTACATCACTATCATATGACAATGTGCTAAAATCAAATCGCAAATATTAATTACAGACTTATTCTGATTGTGAGCGATAGTTTTTGTTTAAAATAGATTTACCCTGCAGATTTCTAATTAAGAGAAAAATCGTAGGAATTATATGAATATGTTTTGGCTAATTCCGGTCGAACCTGGACCAAAAGGCTGGAAACTCACATACATTTTATGGGAATGGGATTGTATGCAACTCTTCGCGAATAAATAAGGCTTTCCAAAATAACTCTAGAACTATTTTGGTCCTTGTTCAAAGCCTTTTTCGGGAACAGCTGTTTTTAAATTTTTGCGATTTACAAAATAGATGTGTAGAGAGGCCACAATTTGGTGGCGTTCGAATTGCACAGATTACCTTATTAAGATTTATGATCTCTCGGGTGACAAGGGTCTTCAGCAGACTACCTGACCCCGAGCTCGAGCATGCGTTGTCGTAAAACTTGTCGCACCTACTCAGGACAACGCAAAATGTGCCCGATGGAATGCAAACTTTTAACGCATGTGCAGGAGAAGGTAAAATGTGCGCGGTAGAATTCGTTGTGCATATTCAAAAGAAAGTCCCAGCTGCTGTATTTTTCTGTACCAAGCCTGTGTTAAATAAAATCTGTATCCTATTATTTTTGTATTAGGCCATTCAGACATAGGAAACGGAAAGACGAAAACATGAAATGGATCGCATGGAATTTGTTAAATTAATTTCAAATTTTTATATACATAAGAAAAATTGCTGTAATTAATGTTAAAACTTTTTATAGTATTATTTTAATCCATTTCTTGACAAAAGCCCTCCGCCAGAAGTATTCCTTTTTACAGAGATATGTGTTCGAAAATTATCCGAAAATAAAATCCTTCTGGCTGCTTTTGGAAAAATCAAGATCAAAATAATATATACAAATAAATATCTTAAAACTTGCTCTAAAATATTGCGCAAGTTACTCTGCGCATGCCAAAAACATTTTTGTTCAACTCGCACATTCTAAGTTCTCCTGCACAATTATAAATTTCAATTCTAGCGCGCACATTTTACCTTCTCTTGCACATGCGTTGAATATTTGAATTCAACCGGGCACATTTTGCGTTGTCCTGAGTAGGTTCGACAAGTTTTACGACAACGCATGCTCGAGCTCGGGGTCAGGTAGCCTGCTGAAGTGCAATTCGAGGCCACCCCACAATTTAAGCCCTAAATTTTCCGATTGTTGACCGATTTCAATTGTCCAAAACTCAGTTTTAAGCGCTATTACATACGATTTTATGTTTTGAAGATAAAGTGGAAATTGAAATAGAAAATCCGTGCGCAAAGCAAATGATTACGATACTTTTGCGTTCCATTTCGTATGGAACCGATATTTATCCGACAGTATCCTCAAATATGCTTTAATATATATGGAACATGAAATGTTAGGTCAAATAAATCAATAAAAAAATGCAAGCTTGGCAACATTTTTTCAGGCTCTGAAAAGCTCAGAAAGATCAAAATACGAAAAAATTAAATTAGTTTTTAATAGACTTGCAACGAATAGTATATTCGGCCATACGCCAAATAGCGGATATTCTGTGAAGTTTCTGGCCAAATAGCCGAATATTAGGCAAAAGTATTCGGTCAGCGCGTGGCCTAAACATGAACTGTGAAACAAGCAGCGATGATAGCGCGAATTCGGGCCAAGAGAATGAGAATCGAAGGGCAGAATATAAGCCAGACTATTCACTCATCTTTTATAGATTGCTCCGAAGAGGTGATTGCAAACAACAACACAGGCCTTACCGAAATTAGTTTTTCTGCATCATAATCTACCATTTCTAAATTTAATAATTCAAATGCATAGCCATACATATGTATGTATATTTTATAGCTTTTTTTGTTATTTTCTGTAATACAGAAGTTGTTTATGTAGATACCTAAGACTACTTTAAATGATTACAAAAAAAAATTATTATTATGAAATAAATCAATATTTCCATTTTACCAATTATCTGATTACAACAAAACATAAGTATTACTTTCGTATTCGGTATATGGCCGAATAGTATCTAGATATTCGGTATTCGGCCGAATAGAACAAAAGTAGCCGGATAGGCCGAATACCGAATAGTAGCCTAATATTCGTTGCAAGTCTAGTACACACTGCAAATCTCAGATTTTTGAAGTGTGTTATTTTAACAGTGTGTTATTTTAACACGCTTTAGTGTGTTATTGTGACGTCACCCATTTGATTTATATTGTATTCACTATTTACACGCTTTAAAGTGACTACAATGTTAATCAAATGGGTGACGTCACAATAACACACTAAATCGTGTTAAAATAACACACTTCCAAAAGCTGAGATTTGCAGTGAGAAAAAGTAAAACTAGCAATTATCCTAATGACCATAAATTGTGCCATTAGCATACTCAATAGGCCGGTTCTCGTTCGATTACGGAAGATAAGCAGCATTGGACGTGGTTAGTTCTTAGTCCGGGGACCACTTGGTAAAACGACACTCGGGCTTGGAAAGACGAAAAAGCAATTGCAAAAGGCGAACAAAAATAAAAGCTTATCGAACCCTACAAATGTCACAGGCCGCCATGAATTCTATTTTAAAAAGCTTTTTTTTACTGCGTTGTATCAACACACGTAGGTGTGTTGTTTAACACACTTTACGGAAGCAACACACTTTAAAGTGGATTAAAAATGACTACAAGAAAACAACACACTTAGGTACGTTGTTTCAACACATTTTACATTTGCGTGTTGGTGTGTGATGATGTGAGAGCTAATTCCGTGCTAAGGTATTTAAACAAGTTTTAAACAATAATAATATTTTCAAACACACTTTGCTCCTGGTATATTACAAAATCTTAATTTTTTTGTGAGAAATTCAACTTAGGAATTACAAGTCTGTACCAGGATCACCAATACAACCATGTCATGTCGTTCAAGCCATGGTGCAATGTTTAGTATATAGTAAGCTTGGACTCTTATTCCACAATCTAATTATTTATACACGAACTTATTGACCGTATTGTGCGCGAATAGGAGGTCTACAGCGTGGGAGGGTGAGCCGAGCTAGTCTTGTGTTGCGGAAATAATGTTGCCATTCAGCCAGCAAGTTATTAATTTCAGTCGCTATGGTAATAGCGATAAGCTTTAGAAACGGCTGTTACATTCCTACGGTGTGTGGCTTAATGAGCCCATGGAGGCGCAAAAGGCGCCCTCAACGATGAGTTTGATGGCGCGGTTTTGCAGGGCAGCTGGCTGGTGGAGGAACGTGCATTACTTAAGAAATCCAAGGCATAGGGAGGCTTGTTTGGCGATTTGAAAAATGTGATCATTCTATCGCAGATCCCCAGTTAAAGCTATGCCTAAGTTTTTAAAAAAATGGATCAGCCATTACCCCACGTCTATACGAGCGTCATTTAATCGCATAAGATATTTCATATGCATGCGTTTTTTCTGGTTGCTGGGAAATTAAACGCATTAGTTTTCATTTGTAAAATGGGTTTGAGCAGAAAACAATGTTTTTTATGTGCAAGTCTAAGCTCAAGTGTCACATTCTGTACTACCAGTCCGTCATGTTTTTCACGTCATGGTGAAATACGTGGCAGTACGCTTAGCGCAAAGGAAAAATAGGCTATAAAGACCATGAGGATAAGAGCAACGAACCAAATAAAGCCAATTTTATCATCAAAATATAGTTACGGCTCCCCTTCTGCACCCATTTTTTGTTTATCTGACCAAAACCTATCAATAGACGGCCGCTTGTAGACCCCGGATTAGATTCACACCGTCCACTAAGGCAGAAGGAAGGTCGGTGCAGGTTTTATTTGAGATGAGACAGTACTTTATTTTGTAGGACCCGAGGAATCCCCGCCAGAATTCGGTGTGGGGTTTAGATCTAACGTCATCCAATATCACCTTGATTGAACGACCAGAGAGGAAATTCTCAGTCCAGTTCCTAAGTCGATACTACTAGATTCTGTCGAAAGCCTTGGAGATACCTAGAGCAACCAGACCAAACTCAACAAAGCGATGAATACTCGGGTTGAGATGCTTCGACAGGCACACGAAAAAGGTCGCCAGTAGATCTTGTTCTGAATCCGTTCTGCCTAGCGTGTAGAATCTGGTTAGATTCAATATATCGACGGTGAAGTACTAATATCTCGTAACCCACAATTTTTTGTAAAAACTCATTTTCGCGTAACCCATTCTGCTTCATTCTAGAAATAGCTCTAAAGCCGCAAAAATTTATATTCTGTTCTGTTGATAATTTTCTAATACCTCGTATTCAAAAGGTATGTATAAATCAAACCAATACCTCGTATCAACGAAAACTAATATCTAGGCGGCTGTGAAAATTTGAATATTGAAAGCAATATCTCGTATCCTCATACGTTTCACATTTTGCAGTGAGTGTCGGTGCCATTTAAAGTGTTTTAGTGATTGCCATAAATTTCTTAATTATTAAAATGCAAACGGGAACTGCCGAAACTGCTGACGGTGATGATGTTTTACAACCGGTGGAGATACCAATAGTGGATGCAGCGAGCAATTTTACAAAAAATGTTGCAGGTAGGCACATAAACAACTTTAGGCTGCTCGCACAGAATTTCTGCATCAGAATTTGTACGAACTTGTGCGAATTCATGTGAAATTGGATACAATTCGAACACATTCTGATTCAGTGTGCGAGCATCCTTATTATGTCAGTACTATTTTTGTGATTTCGAAAACGTTCTTAATGTTTATAAGTTAAAAAAAATGTAAGTATCGTTTTTGAATTACAGTGGTTGAACTACAAAACTATTTCTTGGGAGCACCTGTGCCATGCGATGATATTATTTTGGCAGAATTTTTAGTAATTAATAATCCATCCTGTGAAAATGGAACTCCAGTTTCTGAAACTACTGTCGAGCAAAATTCTACCTTAGAAATTTCTGAAGAAGTACGTCATGATCCCGATTATCTGCCAGAGAATAACTATAATACCGATAGTTCTGAATCAGTTGCAGAAAATCCTGATTATGTAGAAAGTTCAGGCAATGGCGTATCTGAAACTAACAATGAAGTACCCGAGTATGGTGATATGACCGAAGGACGTAAAAGACGAAAGAAAGCTGACCCTCAAGACTGGGCAAAAAACAAAACTATAAAATTGAGAATGCAAGGACAACCGTATCTTGGCTACACTCGGACAAAAACGGGAATTGTAAAACATAACTGTTTACGACAAGAAAGACGCATTGGACCCACTTGCTCTTCGAAGCAATGTTTACGAAGTAAAAACAGAAAATGCTCATTAATAACTGAAGAAATGCGAAAAAATATGTTTGAAAAATTTTGGTCCATAATGAACTGGGAACAACGAAAGGTTTTTGTCGTCAATCATGTTTCTCAAATACAGACAAAAAGACAGTATACCGAAGGTGAATCTAGAAGAAAACACACACTGGAATACTCACTAACAGTCACCGAAGAGAAACTACAAATCTGCAAGAAAATGTTTTTATCGACCTTAGCTATAGGAGAATTTACTGTTCAGAGCTGGTTAAAAGATAGCAAGTTTGCTATGACCAACAGTCAAGAAGTTTGCAACAATTCGAAAAGGAAATCTGTGCCTCAGGATAAAGAAGAAGCTAAACAATATTTAATTAAGTTTTTGAATGGTTTGCCAAAGCTGCCTTCGCATTATGGCAGGCACGATTCGGCAAAACTTTATCTGGAACAGACAGTACATTCTCTGGCACAACTCTTTACATTGTACACTGGTAAGTGTTCGGAAGAAAAGCAATCACCTCTTTCAAGAACAGTCTTCAGTGAAATATTTTATTCTATGAACCTCTCACTGTATCCTATTAAGAAAGACAAGTGCAATATTTGTACAGGTCATGAAGTTGGTAACGTGAATGATGACGTATGGAAGGTTCATGTTCAACAGAAAGACAGGGCCAGACTCGAGAAAAATAATGATAAGGCAGCTGCAAATGAAAATCATTGTAGACTATTAACAATGGATCTTCAAGCAGTTAAAATTGCTCCCTGTACTAAAGCAAATGCAATGTTTTTTAAGACGAAATTAGCTTGTCATAATTTTACGATTTACGATGTAGTTAGTCGTAATGCTAAATGTTTCTGGTTTACAGAGATTGAAGCTGACTTAACAGCATCAACTTTTGCAACTTGCGTCAGGGAATATCTGGAAATGCACTGCGTAGGTGGACCTGTTCCAATAATTATATTTAGTGACGGCTGTACATACCAAAACCGTAACGTAATACTTGCAAACGCCATTCTAAGTTTTGCAGTAGACCACAATGTCGTTGTAATCCAAAAGTACTTGGAACCGGGTCACACTCAAATGCTGTATCGAAAGGAAGCTAAAAGGTAGAGAAATAAATTTGCCTAGTGACTTATCAGTCTCCAGGGAAGCTAGACGAAAACCGTTTCCGTATGATGTTAAGAAAATGGAGTACTACGAATTTAAAGATTACACAATTTCGAAGTTGCACAGATATTCAACAATACGGCCTGGAAAAGTAACAGGGGATCCAGCTGTCACAAATATTAAAGCTATTAAATACAGACCAGACGGTAAAATATCTGTAAAACTTAATTTTGACGACGATTGGCAGGAACTACCACATCGAAGCAAAACAATTGCAACTGGCACAGTGTGGCCTACGCTACATAAAGAAAAAAGAAAGATTAAAATGGCAAAATGGAAGCACTTGCAGGAATTAAAAGCTGTAATACATGCAGACTGCCACCCGTTTTATGATTCTATTCCCCATGAAGGTGAATAGCTTTCAATCTTATAAATAAAATAACTGTTTATCTGAACTTGTCTTTATTGTTATTCTTTTTAATTTTAAGCTTTTACCGTGAGCGCGATGGAGCATTGGGCTCCCTAATGCAGTTCTTGTTAAAGTAACTACATAAAAATATATTATGAATAATATCTCTCAACCCACCTCAGAAACCAAATACATAAGAGTAATACCTCGTATCCAACAATAATTTATATAATTTCAGTATTATATAAAAAATTCAATGATAAGAAGTCTACGCAATGTGCCCTTTTAATTATTTTGCAAAAAAAGTGGATACTTCTCTTTGAAATTTATCATCTATTCTGTTTTTTGTTCCCCCTGTACAATTAAGTTTCGCAGGGTTACGAGATATTAGTACTTCACCGTCGATATACCATAAGCTTTTTATTAATTTATTGCCTCCATTACTTTGGAAAGAATAGAAGTAATTGCTGTTGGGCGGTGATTGGAGGGGTTGCTAGATTTCCCCTTTGTTTTGTAAGGGCTGAACATGAGTTAGTTTCCAGGGCTTTGGATCGATTCTGCAGAAATACTACAGGGCAAAAAGTTTGCGCAGATGTTAAGCATATTTCCTTTGATTCATAGGGCCTATATTGTCAGGGTCAGTTCATTTACTGACATCAAGTTCGTTGAGACACCTGTTTCCCCAGTAAAATTGCCCAAAAAAATACATTGAAGAACAATTTACAAAAGCTTTGGAGTCTTCCACCGTGGAGCTATGACAATCTACAGGGCCTCTACAGTTAAATAAAAATGAAGAGGACCTAATTGGTTAATGGGTGAAGCATTTTACAGAAATTGGGTTTCGAATCACCAAAGATCAGCTGCTCATTCTTTATCAAAATTAGCTCAAAAGTCTTAATAATTTTAAAGAAAGTCTACCCAGCAGTCACTGGTATGAGAGATTTTTAAAAATAAATCCTAGTATTAGTCAGCGGGTATCACAGACTTTGACAATGTCACTTAATTCTCTAAATAAATTAAATAAATAAGCACTTATCGTTCATATTATTTGCAGAACTGTCATTTTTATAAATACGCCGGAATTAGGGACCTATTAGCACGGAATGAGTTACAGATTTGAATTTTGTAGGACGGAATTAGAGACAAACAAATGGTTTAATATTTTATCAATAAAAAACATAATGTGCCTTTAATGCATAAATTTCTCAATAAGAAGTGGCTACCTTTATTCCAACATTTACAAACTACAGTAATCCCCCCTATAACACGCTACTCTTATAACGCGTTTTCATATTACACGATTTCGGAAGCATAACATACTACCCATGCCAAAATATCCCACGACCAAAAATCCTGGGATAAATATCCCAGGCTAAAATATCCCAAAATAAAATATCCCATACAAAATATCCTACGACAAAAAATCCCAGGATAAATATCCCAGGCTAAAATATCCCAAAACAAAATATCCCATACAAAATATTCCGCAACGGAATATCCCTTTTTAATTTGTTGTCATTTCAAAATTTTAAAAGTATGGAAATTTGCAACATTTAAAAAATTGCAAAATATAAAAAATACAATTCAAAGAAATTTTTCAATAAAAATGAAAATTTTCTATAATAGTTATTGAGCAAAGACGCACTGGTTTGTATCTTAATTATTATATGATACAAGCAGTAACTACCAGGGTTTAAATTGCTGCAGCAATTTTAATACGGTTGCTGTTGAATTCGCTTTGCTGCTAAGAAGACCACATCAATTTACTTTGCTTTGCTTTACAGCAATCATATTTTCAAACTTCTTGTTGCATGCTGTGAAAACTTGGTGGTGGCCGCCATATTGTACTTAAAATGACGTCACATAGCTTACTGTATTCTACTCGTCATTCTCTTTCATTTGATCCCCATGTCGGGGGGTTGTACAGAAAAAGGTAATCCGCCATTTTGTGGTGGCCGCCATATTGGATTTAAAATGATGTCACATAGCCTACTGTATTCTACTCGTCATACTCTTTCATTTGATACCCATGTCGGGGGGTTGTAAAGAAAAATCGATCGCAAGATTCCACCCCAGAAATATCCGCCATTTTATGGTGGCCGCCATATTGGATGTACCGTAAAATTGAATATACTACATTGCATTGTCTTCAGAACCAAAGGTTTGTGCCAAATTTGAGTATCACCGACACGCTCCAGCCTGTTGGTTATACCGGATTCTAATCCTAACTAAAATCACCTACTAGTCAACCCATTCTCCGGCAAAGAGAGGCCTTTTCAACAATGCTTCGCCAACTGGATCAGCTTTTATCTACCTGCTAATACTACCGATATTTCTAAGCCTTACTCTCTTCCTTTTGGTTTATTTGCGCCTTACCTTCTGATGGGGCATATTTAGCGTCTCCTCCACTTTATTCTTTACAACACCCGATGTCATCATGTAGTCTATGATGTTCTCTACTCTTAGTCGTGCCTGAGCTGTGGCTTGCAGCGCAGCAGTTTGCTCGGCTAATATCGGGCATTCCAATAGGACATGCTCTGTGTCTTCTATCACATTTAGGAATGCCGGGGACAGCGAAGACATCTTGTCCGAACCGATGGAGGTATGCTCTGGAACACACATGTCCACTCAAGAACTGTGCGAGGTCGTAACTCATCTCTCCTTGCTCTCCCGTGACCCATCCCTCCACATTTGTTATGAGCCTGTGGGTCCATCGATCTTGAGTAGATTTACTCCACCTCCTTTCCACTACTGAAATAAACGTCACTTCTAAATTATGTTCACTTCCCTAGATTCTTCTTCTAATAGTTACTCAATTGAATTGAGCGGCTTTTGGTAACTGAAATATGATACGAAGAGCCTTTGAACTATTTTTTTTGTAGACTTGGAAACACATTTTTCTAGACAAGTTGTTCTTATTTATACAGGTTTTTATGCGCCCCATATTTTTATTTTAGTCTGTTAAAAGTCCAAGAATATTACTTAATTCGCTGAAGCAGCGACACAAAGTGCTCCTTGGCAAACGACGCAATTTTAATATTAATTTTTCATCAGAAAGGGCGCGACCGAACTTTGTGGATGAAGGAGAAAGTGGGGATGATGAGAGGTACCACCCCACTTCTCCCTTCATCCACAAAGTTCGCGAGGAACGTTCCTGGGAGCTAAGCGGCTGACTTTTCTGAAAGCGTACAATATATTTAACAGACCTTCCAATATATCTGTTGCATATTACTATTAATATTTTAATAATTGCGCAGTTGTTAGCAAAAAAGTTTTACTTCAAAAGAAAATTATCGTTTGAATTTTTGTATATTGTTATAAAAGATCGATAGAAATATAACATAAACAAATCTTTTCATTTTATGAAGGGATATTTTTTTACGGGATATTTGGTATAAGGGATATTTTAGTTGGGATATTTTGTCGGGATATTTTGTCGGGGATATTTTGGCCGGGATATTAAGGGATATTTTTTACGGGATATTTGGTCTAAGGGATATTTTAGTTGGGATTTTTTGGCTGGGATATTTTGTCGGGGATATTTTGGCCGGGATTTTATGACCGGTTCCCGCGATTTCATGTCCCTCGTATAACACGAGTTTTTCCCCGTATAACGCGGGGATTTCCCTCATTGTATTTCTGTACTGTGAAATTTATGATTTGTGCAGTTCATAATAACTTTCGCGTACGTTTGCACATTGTGTTAATTGTGTTCTTATAAAATTAAATTGAATTATTTTATTAAATTTGTGTTCCTAGTTTTTGAATTGTAAGGACATTGATTATACTACTAAAAGGTGTAGAAATTTTATTTTTATTTTATTTTCTTTTAAATAAAATATTTATTTCTCAGCCATGACAAGTGAAAAGGAAACAAAACCTAAATTAAAAAGGAAATTTATTTCTCTACAACAAAAAATTGATATTTTGGATCAGCTAAATAATGGTAAGAAATCAACAGCAATAGCAAAGGATCTGGAGCTAAACGAGTCAACAATACGAACAATTAAAAAAAATGAAAGTAAAATTAGGAGTGCTGTAATGTCTAGATCGTTGCAGACCTTAAGTAAATCTTCACGGGTAAAAGATTCGTTAATACCAAAAACAGAAAAATGTTTGATGATTTGGATAGAAGATTGCAATCGAAATAATATTCCTATAAATAGTTGTTTAATAAAAGCAAAAGCCCAAAAAATTTTTACTCATTTAAAGGAATTGGAAACTGTTTCTCCTGACGAGCCAGAATCAAAATTTGCCAGTAGTAATGGCTGGTTTGAAAGGTTTCGAAAAAGGTTTTCCTTGCATAATATACAAATTCAAGGAGAGCGCGCTTCAGCTGATTATGAAAGTGCCCGAAACTGGCTTATATTGGAAGAAAATGCCTAAGCGAACATATTTATCGAAAAATGAGAGATCTGTTAGTGGGTTTAAGGCATCTAAGGAGAGGATAACTTTGCTTGTTTGTAGTAATGCATCTGGCGACCATATAACAAAGCCAATGTTAATCAATTGTTTCTTAAGCCCACGGGCAATGAAAGGTGTTGACAAGTCTACACTTCCCGTTTACTGGAGAGCAAACAAAAAAGCATGGGTCACAGCTGCTATATTTAACGACTGGTTTTACAACTGCTTTGTACCAGAGGTCGAAAATTACTCGAAAACTAAAAATATCAGCTTCAAGGCTTTACTCCTGATCGACAATGCTCCAGGACATCCAGTAGACCTAGTTCATCCAAACGTAAAAGTACTTTTTTTACCACCCAATACAACTTCAATACTACAACCACTTGACCAGGGTATTATAAAAACACTTAAATCTTATTATATACGTAGAACACTTGAACTTATATTGGATAAATTTGAATGCAATCCAGATATGAAATTACCTGAGATGTGGAAAGATTTCTCAATTTTAAAATGTGTGGAGTTAATATTCCTATCTGTTCAAGAATTAAAGTCTTCGACATTAAACGCCTGTTGGGAAAATATTTGGCCTGAAATCGTTTTGCAAGAAAATTTTTTAGATTTTACAAGTATAAATATCGACCCTATAGTAAATATTGCAAGGTCAGTGGGTGGAGAAGGATTTGACGACATGAACGAACGAGATATTTATGAATTAATAAATGACGCTGAAGGTTTAGATGAGGAAGAGCTTGCACAATTAGCTGATACATCTGACGCAAATATTATAAATAGTGCTGAAGAAAGCTCAATGCAGATGATTGACGAAGTAGACGAAAATGTATGTACAGAAAACTTGAATAAAATAGTAAAACTGGGCAAACAATTGGAAATCCTTGTTTGGAATTGTGATTCTTCAGTGAAACGATCTACTGAATTTAAAAAAAATCTTCAATACTGTCTTGCACCATATGTAAAAATGCAGAAAAAACATAAAAAAGAAAACGAAGAATCATTAGATAGTGAACTTTTAATTAATACAGACGAACAAGAAGATATGCTCTTAAGTAAAGAAAATTACAAAAATTCAAATGGTGAAACCTTTGAACGTTCTATTAAAAAAAGATGTCGCTGGAATGTTATTTCAGATAGCTCCGACAGCGAATAAATATGTAATGAAACTGTTTTTGGAATTATTTAATTTATTTGAAATGAATTGTTTTTTTAGTTACATATGTATAAGTTTTTTATTTGAAATGTTCTTAGTTTGATTTTAATAAAACGCACTTATTTCGTTCGTAACATAGTTTTTCCTTAATATGTATTCGATTTAAACCCCCTTTAACGAGAAAAAGTAAACGTGAATCATTTGTACATAACGCGTTATACGGGGTCATAGGAGCGCGTTATACGAGAATACTCGTACAACGCGTTTTCCTATAACGCGGAAAAAATCTACCGTGTTATAGGGGGGATTACTGTACTATACAATTTTCGAAACCCCTTAATAGGCCGGAATATGGTACATTAACCTTATTCAAAATATTTCCATATCATCAATACTCTTAATCTGGACAAACCTCAGTTACAGTAGAACACTTGAGGCTAATAGAAACTTAAATAAATTAATCAGATAACGCAGCTGCTATCGACAAATCAGGATTGAGTAACAACACAAAGAGGAAACTTTTTTAATCACTGTAAATGTTTGTAAATTTGCCCGAGCACTTGCCGTAATAAGCACAGGCCACACAAGCATAGTGTAACTATTTCCATCTGTCCCTTTTAATTTTAATTGAACGCTCTCCAATCAAAGTAATTAGAAAAAAAATTCTCCGATGGCGTCACTTACAAGTCCCTTTTAAAGAGCATAGAAAAAAATTGAAAAACCTTTCTTCCTCTCTCTCAACAACGAAGGCAAAAAAAAACCCCCGTAATGTTTTCTATAACAAATTTAACCGCTTGTTCTACAACTTGGTCTTGTATTTCAAGTTTAAAACACCCGACAATTGCCAGACAACTCTAATATAGAGGAAATGTTTACTCCCCACCACAGCCGCGTTCATGTTTGGTCCTTTGCTACCCCCGGGTAAGGATACCCCCTCCATTGCCGCCGCCATTTCGTTGATTTTTTTTTCTTTCGACTTTGTTGATTTATTTCTTGAACTCAGCATGAGGCATAAGCTTTAAGGCAAACTTTCCGTTTCACCCATTTACGTGATGTCTACTTTTTGCACTTTTAAATTGAAATATGTTTCCGATATATTTCCCACTTGTGTGCAAGGAAAAGAAATAGCTTAACTACCTTTGAACTTCTTTGAGGGAAAAAAATTGTTTGCACAGTAGCAGACTAAAAAGATTTTCCTCTTTCAGAACACATAATAAGATAAGGTTGAGAAAGCAGAAAAAAAACCCCGAAAGAAATCTTTCAAGGCGAAAAACTCGTTGTGGGATTACGAATGGCTGCAGTACAACACCACTTCAAAAGCTACAAGAAATCTTGATTTACCATCACCCTTTCCATGCACACCCCCTCCACCTGGACCCGAAAGAACATTTTCTTTACATGCTGAACAAACATTACGCATACTTTTTCCCACGTTTTGCTTCTTACGTTGTGACAAACATTATTTAATGCCTTACGGTTGAAATGGGAGCACATTAGGTGCGATAGTGCTTCTTCCTCCACTGGGATCCTGAATTATAAAATTCTACCAAATTATGTTCAAGTGATTATGATTAAATCCGAACCTTTATTTTGCGTAGACCAAGAAGTATGTTTGCCGCATTAAACTTTATATTTGAACTAGTAAGCATTAGTCCAGGGAAATTAGACAAAAAAAAGTGCCAATTTCGGAAAAATTCCGGAAAGCTGAATTTTGGTATGGACATTGATATTATTGCTCTAAGGAAAATATCACGAGTCCCCATCGATTTGACACTCCGATACAATTTTACGCGGGGTCAAAGGTCACCAAAAGCGATTTTTCGAAAATATCTCAGTAATGCTCACTTTTACGCCGGATTCATCGTTGCGGATGAGTTGTGCCGCGCTTATGCGCGAGTTACATACTCACATACTCCACATACACATGCCGGTAAAAAACCATATTTCCCATACCAGTACAGTCATTTGGTTCTAAAAAAAAAAGGTTACCTGGAAAGTTTTCCGGGAGTTTTGAAAATTTGTAATTTTATAGATTTCGAGGTGCTCTTTCCGAATTTCAACTTTGCCACCTCGTATCTTTGCCGCTCGCGCCGCCATGTTGGAAAAATGACGCCTAAAAGCAGTTTTTTGACAATATCTCCTTTCCGACTCACTTTACGATAAAAACACTTATATACAAAATGAAAGTAGAGAAAATTTCCTACAATTTATGTCGCCGCAAAGTGTAGTTCAACACGCGTTTTTTCCGAAATTTTTTCCACATCGCCGAAATTTTTTCCACATCATCCGCGATCGGATTACCAGTTTCATCTTCGTTCTCAATTTTATCGAAAGATTGCCCGAAAATAGTCTCCGTTTCTTCCTCTTCATCGCTATCTTGTAATGGAACTTGCGAGTTATCACAGGTACCACTACAATTCGTGCATATAACGGAGCACTTTAACCCAGCCTTTCTGCATCCACAGGCTTTCTGACATCTCTTCTTGCATTTGCAAGAAATAAGTTTTAACAAGCGTTTCGGAGCTGGGAGCTCGAGTGTGGTGACAGGAATTAGCCCGTTCTTATTTCTTTTCCATGCCCATTGCTCTGCATTTTGTGCATTCCCATACCATGATGTGGAAAAAATTTCGGTTTCGATAGGTACTAAACACAATGAACTCGCAACACCTGGTCCATCAAAAACAGCGAAGCGAAGGAGAATGCGCTAAATTTTGGAACAACGAATTGCATGTGGATTAGGCCTACTGGGGATACCACGATAAAAAAACGCGCTGCTTACTCTACCTCACGGTGGTGTGGAAATGAGTTTTTTGGCCAAAACGCGTGTTGAACTACACTTTGCGGCGACATAAATTGTAGGAAATTTTCTCTAGTTTCATTTTGTATATAAGTGTTTTGATCGTAAAGTGAGTCGGAAAGGAGATATTGCCAAAAAACTGCTTTTAGGGGTCATTTTTCCAACATGGCGGCGCGAGCAGCAAAGATACGAGGTGGCAAAGTTGAAATTCGGAAAGAGCACATCGAAATCTATAAAATTACAAATTTCCAAAACTCCCGGAAAACTTTCCAGTTAAAACTACCAAATGACTGTACTATACATTTTCTTTTTAGTTATTTTTTAATAATTCAGTCTGGACAATTTCCTTCAGAAATTGTCATATTAGCAAAAATATAAATTCATTTTAACGTAAACTCTTTTAATTCAGTTCACTTGAAGGCGATGGCCCAATGCCGACGTCGCGTTATACGCGGCAGGCGCTTCGTGCGCGTTAACGTCCGTTGAAGGTTCATTCATAGCGTCAAGACGTCAAAAATATTGTTTTAATTTAAATTCATGTATGGATTTTTGTGTATATACTTGTTAGAAATGTGATTTTTTTAAATTTCATAGCCTGCCAACGCCAAAAAGTTGAAAGTTGCTCGACTTTTGCCGCCGCTGACGCCGCAAAGTCGTGAATGGGATAACTCGATTTGAATTACACACAATCAAATGTCGACGTCAACGCGCGTCAAAGCGTTGACGCGCGTAAACGCGAATAAAGTCGTGATTGGGCCGTCGCGTCGCCTTGATTCACATAAAAATGCAAAGCTCGGATTTCAGTCTAGACAATTACCTTCAGAAATTGTGAAATATTAAAGTCTTTTCTCACCTGGAATATTCTAAAAAAATTTGTAAGAAATTAGTCTGTTAATTATCATCAAAGTAATCAGTTGTATTTTTAATAAATAAAGTTCAAAATAAATTGATATATTATTTTTTTTATAAATCCGTGGTAACGAATTCCTAACTGGCGCAGTCAGTAGGATAGGCAAAAGTCCTATCCCGGTTTAAAAAAGTAAGTTCGCGGAAAAATTAGAACGACGGTTTATCGTCCTAATTTGTACGCTCGTCGACGGTTTATTGACGAAAACGCTTTCGTACAGAGTATAGTCCAAACTTTCGCGAAAAATAAAAATAGTGAAAGTGAATTGAAGCAGATCAACGAAGGTCGTTGGATTCCTTTCGTCGAGGGATTATCGCCGAGGGACTTGAAGGTTTCAATCACCATTGCCTATCCAAGAACAAAACATGAAATTCGTAATCCACCTGTAAGTCAAAATTATTGAATATTTTTCCTTTAATAAAATTTCCTATGTTTACTAATAACAATAGAACAAAGAGACCAAGAGTTACTCCTTATCCTAATAGAAGTAGTATTAGAACTTTAATCTGTCCATCTGTGTCCCAACCCCTTACGCAAAATGTTGCGAAAACCGTTTTTGACTCCTTGAGAGTCCCTGACGCCATCAAAGATCTCCCTAGGTTTGATGGTAATCCCAGACTCTTGTACGATTTTATAAATAATGATTTTATCGTTATTACCCAGTAGTGTAACGGACGCCCTATGGGACCTAGGCCACCCACGCACTCTGAATACAATTCCTAACACGAAGCAGCTGCTTAAAGTTTTTATTAGGCCTGCTTTTAAGTATGCATAGGAAAGATAACCAAATTTTCCCACCATCTTAACTTCCCCCCCCCCCAAGATCCTTATATCAACTGAACCTTGCATACCCCTACCCTCCTAAGAAAATTCTCATAGTATGTCTAGTTTAAAACGAAGCCAATTCCTCCATAATTATTTAATAATAAAGAAAAAAATCCGAGTCCTGACCCCCTCTAGAATTTTTCTTCCCTCATTATGAAAACAGACCCTGCCTTGAGTATCGTAATATATGTTTTGAGTACTACCTAAAAACAAAAGTAACCAACATATTTCATAAAACTCCTAATTTCCTAAGTTGAAAATCTTTTACCACGCTGGCAACCCCAATTATACGTAAAGCCCCCACCCATACAGAGCCCCAACGGCGATTCTTTTGTGCAGCGATAGATGCGCGCCACCCAGGCTCGAAAAAAAAAAATTTTTGATGGCCCGAAAAAAAAAACACAGGAGAATACGCAAACGGCACACGCCTGGAATTTTTGTCTGGCGGGAGAAAAATTTTTGTTGGATAAAAACGCAGTTGATTTTAGATTTCGAGACGGTTAAGAGTGAAGTTTTTTTTTGAGTAGTGAGAGTGGGAAAAGCAGTAAGTTATATTGAGGAAAAACAAAAAAAAAAAACAAGAAAAAGGAAAATTTGCTGGAAGAAAAAGGAAAAATAACGGCGACGAGGAGGAGTTCTTCTTGGTTCCGGATTTGGGAAACACCCAGCAGCAGGGCAGTACCTGTCTTATCCTTTATTATTCTTCTTTTATTTCTTTGTAGTGACCTGAAGAAAGAAAAACATAAAGTTGGAGAAAAAAGGGAAAATAAGAATTGGATTAGAGACTGGGGAAAATAGTAGATTTTATGAACAGGAGAGATAAGGTGATAGCGAAATAATATAAGAATGTAGATAGAATAGAAAATCATTGGGTGAGTCGTTTTGATTTAATTTTACTTACACACAAAACAAAAAAAAAAAAAGAGGAGAACAAAGGGTGAATAACGGTTAGTAGTGGTATAAGTTTTTTTTGGTTGCGGGATTCTGTAAAGAGCCGCTAATTTGAATTTTTATTAAGGAAAATTGATGAATTCCATAGAATAAGTTTCTCTTCTTTTGCGAAGCGACATAATTTATCGTATATTTATCGAATAAGGAAAAGTGACGAATTCCATATGATAATTTTTTTATTTTTTTGCGAATCGGCATAATTTGTATTATAAGTATCGGGAAAAAGTGGATCTAAACGATTAGCGGTAATAGAGTTAAGGATTACCAATTGTTTTTTTTTCCGTGCGGAATCTGTATAGAACCGCGAATTTGAATTTTTATTAAGGGAAATTTGATGAATTCCATAGGATAAGTTTCTCTTCTTTTTGCGAAGCGACATAATTCATATTATATTTATCGAATAAGGAAAAGTGACGAATTCCATATGATATTTTTTTTTGCGAATCGGCATAATTTGTATTATAAGTATCGGGAAAAAGTGGATCTAAACGATTAGCGGTAATAGAGTTAAGGATTACCAATTGTTTTTTTTTCTGTGCGGAATCTGTATAGAACCGCTAATTTGAATTTTTATTAAGGGAAATTTGATGAATTCCATAGGATAAGTTTCTCTTCTTTTTGCGAAGCGACATAATTTATCGTATATTTATCGAATAAGGAAAAGTGACGAATTCCATATGATAAATTTTAATTTTTTTGCGAAGCGGCATAATTTGTATTTTAAGTACCGGGAAAAAGTGGATCTAAACGATTAGCGGTAATAGAGTTAAGGATTACCAATTGTTTTTTTTCTGTGCGGAATCTGTATAGAACAGCTAATTTGAATTTTTATTAAGGAAAATTGATGAATTCCATAGAATAAGTTTCTCTTCTTTTGCGAAGCGACATAATTTATCGTATATTTACCGAATAAGGAAAAGTGCCTTTTACTTACTTTTGCGAAGCGGCATGATTTATATTATACTTACCAAAAAGGTGGATATAAACGATTAGCGGTAATAGAGTTAAGGAATAACAATAGTTTTTTTTTGGGGCGGAATCTGTATAGAACCGCAAATTTGAATTGTTAATAAGGAACTCCATATGAGAAGTTTCTTTATTTTTGCGAAGCGGCATAATCACTAATATACATAGAGAGAAACGGAAAGAAAGGTGAAGAAATAATGGTTATCGGTAGAAGGGTTGAATAGTATTTGCTTTCGCGGGATTCTGCATATAATCGCTGATTCGACTTCGATAGGGAAGAAAAGAGAATGCAGTCCATATGAATAGTTAACGACTAGCGGGAATAAAGTTACGCGTAGAAAAAAAAAAAAAAAAAAAAAAAAAAAAAAAAAAAAAAAAAAAAAAAAACAAAAAAAAAAAAAAAAAAAAAAAAAAAAAAAAAAAAATTTAGTACATAAATAAGCAAAAAGGAGTAAGGAAAGGAATGTTAGTGGATAAGTATTGGAGTTTAGTATCATAATTTTATAAATTTTTTTCCTCCTTTATTAGTAGTACGAAAAAGGAGATTAGGTTAACGACGTCCCTCGTCGCGAGCTCTCCTTAGTCCTATGTTTTCTTTCCTATAGGTATAGTCTGTGTTCGCCTAGCGGCCAGTTGATGAAGGCCGGGGTAGACCTTATATTTAAACTCATGAAAGTTAACCTAAGAAGTTTTGGTATCCGCGGGCTTAATCTTACCGACGATGGGTCAAATGATGAATGGAGTGCTAAATAATTGAAAGTTACTTAACTTGATTTTGAGGCACGTATCGATCCTGATGACCCTTGGCGAGTTTTGCTAGTCTCTGAGGGGTGTTTAGAAGGGTATTTGTCGTACTATGAGTGGTTAGGACACCACAAATCTTTCAATAATGGATCCTAAAGCAGCTTAAAATTAGGAAAGTATAGGTAGTATGGGACGCAGTGGTTGTTGGCTCGCGTAGTAGATTTTTGTCGATTCTTTCTTGTGGAATAATGGAAATGAAGCATTCAAGTATGTTTTTGAATTTTTTTTTTGAAAGAAGGCTTCCTCGAGCGATTTTTTTTGTACCTATCGGATGTATTTGCTTGTCTGAATCTTCTCATTTTTCTGTATAATCATTAATAAAGGAATAAATATCGTATGAAAAGCATATACTAAATAAATCAGGAATAAGGGAAATAAAAGTAACCGTATAGACTAAAGAAATAAGAAGTATACCCGGAGGTAAACGCAGGTATAACTAATGAGTAACTCTATGATTAATCAAAACATCGATCATAAATACGTGATGGAGTAAGACACCCCCCGTAGGTGTGGCCCCGGATTGAGGATGTCCCAATCCAGGTAGTGCCACCAAATTAAATTTTAACGTCTGACATCAGGTAGCCCCTACCACGATGATGGATCAGTGACCTCCCTTCGCTCTCTTCTTCCCCTATTAGCCCCTCTCGTTGGCCCTGGACGTTGTTCCACCCCCTCGTCGCCCCCTTTAGTTTTGTTGTTGCATAGGC
This sequence comes from Thereva nobilitata, assembly GCA_963855945.1. Taxonomy (NCBI): domain Eukaryota; kingdom Metazoa; phylum Arthropoda; class Insecta; order Diptera; family Therevidae; genus Thereva; species Thereva nobilitata. Next base: position 122,742,485 of record OY979696.1, read on the forward strand.
ACGAGCGATTTAACAGTATAACTGTCACCCCCTCAGGCATCCAAGCACCGCGAACCCCACCCCATCTGACGAGCTAGCTAGAGCACCGCTAGTCGTGCCTGCAACCGGTGCATTGGATGCGTAAATTCGCGACACTTCCCCCCGGCGGTCGAACCGTCCGAGCCACCCCTTTTTTTTTTTGAGTCCCCTTCCCCAAGTTTTTTTGTAATGATAGTCTTCCGGCCTTTATGGCAATTTCCCTTCTTCGTGCCCCGGCACACCCTACCCTGACAGTTACAAATGGCGCCCAACGCAGGCTAGTGAATTATAACGTTGTTTTGATTCTCTAGTCTCGTAAACCTAGCTCGGAAAGTCTGTTGTTTTAGTCATTTTCCCCGTCCGAAGCTAGGATTTCCTTTAGTATTTTTTTTCCATTTTAGTAGTTTATCTTGTAAATTTTGTGGCTCAGGCCAACGAGAGGAGCCAGGAGTGGACTTCTTTCGCTTATCAGTTCTCCGTTCTTCGTCCAAGTCCCTCTGGCTTCTGGTTGATGGGCGAAAGTACTTACCGCGGTACTCTAGCCCTTATCACCTCTATCTTCTTCCACTTTCCTATCTTTCTTCTCTCTTCAACCACTTCATCTTTCGATTTCTTCTGCGGTAGCCTCCCTATCTTATTTGCAGTTCCTGTCAGTGAGGCTCAAAGTCTGGCTAACAGGCGTAATACCGCCTGGCACTGTGCGAGCCTTCACTGACAGTGAACATCAACCTTCAATTTTTTTTTACCTTTTGTAGTATGGGCGGATGTACGCCTGGACGTCGGACCTGTCCCGTCAAGGCTAACAGGCGTTCTATCGCCTGGCGCTGCGACAGGCTCGATGTCCTGATATGCACCCGCCCCCGGCTGTTTGACCGTTCTGACATTTCACCTTCCTGTGTCTCAGCAGAGTTGCTGACCAGTTGTGGCTGGGTGTCAGAGCGGTCTCTTTTAGTACTCAACGGAGGCTTCTATCCCTTCTTTCACCCTTTCTTCTTTTGCTGGTCACTGGGATCCGGTCATCGCTTTGGGGTTGCCGGATGTCAGACAATAGGGATTTCTTGATGAAGATGGTGCTAGACATTAGCCTGGCACCACCCTCAGCACCGATCCCGCAAGTGGAGGCACTTGGTGCTTCTGATGACGCGGATGACACTCAGTCCTGAGTGCGGGCTGACTGTCATCGGCGCCATCAGCCACCATAGCCTTGGGGAGGACATCCTCTCCCTGGGGCCACACTCACAAAAAAAAAAAAAAAAAAAGATAAAAACTATAAACTATAAATACCAGCGTTTGTTTTATTAAAATATATTTTAATACAACTTTTTTTCAATTAAATTAGTTCTATTTAAGGACTGAAATTCAGTTTAGTTATGTTGTGTACAACTCGCAATTATTATAATAATTTATATACTGATTGAGAACAGTATTTTTTTGTTATATTTTTTTTTTTTTTTTTGTCTTAACTATTATTATTATTTGTCTTCTAAGTTGCATAATTATTATGTTTATGTTGACGAATGATGATCTGCTTACTTGATGAGTTTGCTGGGAGGGAGATAAAATAATTCTTTGAACTTAAGTAAAACAAAAATATTTTTTATTATTAGTAGTTATTCAAAGGTAAAACAAAAAACAAAAAAAAAAAAAAAAAAACATAATTTTTCTCTGGTCCTCCTACCGGACTGAGCGATAACTTATATAGCCTCTACATTCCCGAGACCGTACCCTGACTCGTGCTATGCCTAAAAAAAGAAACGATAAGGGGCAATTTGTCGCCGACGGCGAAGATGACGAAGGCAATGATAACTCTCGTTCTGAGGACGGCGAGTTGGAACGGGCCGCGGCGTTGATAGCGCTGACTGAGCAGGTTGAAGCCTTGCAACATGAAGTTGAAAGGCTGAAACAGCGAGGACCCCCCGAAGCGTCCCCGAATGATACCGCGTACAATTTTCTTCACCCTCACACATCGGCCGGGGCTGGGCCCAGTGGCATTCCTCCGCGGTCCAGCAGCATAGGAGAGCGCCCCCCTTACCGCCCAGAACATACCGGCCCTACCTACAGACAGAAGTCGCCAGTCTTGAACTGGAACCTCAAGTTCACGGGTCGGCCGGGAGAAACCTCGGCAGAGGAATTTCTCTATCGGCTCGACACCCGAGCTCGAGATGATGACATATCGTCACGGGAGCTGGTGCGGAATGTGGCCGCCCTGTTATCAGGACCCGCTGAGGACTGGTACTGGACTCAGTTCCGCCGACAGCAGTCCAATCCCTTGTGGGTGGATTTCAAGTCTGGCTTGTTGGAACAGTTCGGAGGAAGGCAGACCGACCATCAAATCATTAAGGAAATGCTGGAGACGAAACAGCTTAACCAATCGTTCGACGATTACGCCGCGAAAATACTAGCCTTGGCAAACCGCCTCTCGCGCCAAATGTCCTCCGCGGAGTTGGTACACCTTGTCATGGAAAACCTGAACAGTACCCTGGGTTCAGCCATTATAGGATCCACCTATGACAATATGCGCCAACTTCGCGAAGCGTGCATCCGCGTTGAGAGATGGCAAAAAGCCAAGAGGGAGGAGAATCGCCATTCCCATCGAGTACATGAGGTGAACGACGTACACTCACAGCAACCGACCTTGCCCTATCCCAACTACGCCCCTGACCCACCATCACCTGCTGTAGAAGAGATGAGGGCCGACGCAACTCCGCGCCGCCCAGTCACTTGCTGGAACTGCCAGCAAGAAGGACATTCGTTCTCTGATTGCCCTTCCCCACATCGGAAAATCTTTTGCTACAGATGTGGGCGCCCCGAAGTCTACACCACTTCTTGCCCAATCTGTTCGGGAAACCGGAACCAGGGTGCGAGGCCCCGGGGAGGTCCGCGCCCGACCTAGTATCCGAAAGTCCCCCTTTTACACTTGATTTGTCAACAAGCATGTCCGACGTCTCTGACCTGTCGATAATGGAATCTCTGCCAGACTTCCCTTCTCCACAGGCCAGAGCCTCTTTTATGCAGCGATGGGCCAACTATCATCGAGTTCGTAAGCGAATCTTTAATGATTCAGCCGAACGGCCACCGACCCGCAAAGCCCCGCGCATACGGTCATGGGCCCTAGAGAAGAGGGCACATACACAGAAGCTTGTCGCCGCCATGTTACATGAGAACGGAGATGATCGACCTTTCGTCAACGTGCGGATCCAAGGTACCAAACTAACAGGCCTGTTGGACACCGGCGCCAGCATTAGCTGCCTGGGTAGAGGGGCAGAGTCGTTCCTCCAGGACAACCCGGCCATTAAGCTACATCGCCTGCGCGCCGATGTCCAAGTAGCTGACGGTACGTCTAAGAATGTTAGTGGTTTCATCACCGTCCCAGTAACTTATGGATCGAAAACTATGACTATGACACTATATGTAGTACCGGACTTGTCTCAGAATCTTTACCTCGGCGTCGATTTCTGGAGGGCCTTTAAATTGGCTCCACACATAATTGGGGAACTCCATCATACCCCACCACCTGATCCCGACTGCCATATCCTTGAGGAGTCCCAACGGGAGCGACTGAACCAGGTCCGCGCGCGATTCCCGTCGTTCGACACCTGTGGACTTGGTCGAACACACCTGGAACAACATGTGATCGACACTGGCGAGGCGGTGCCCATCAAGCAGAGGCACTATCCTGTTTCTCCCGCCATTCAGGCCCTCATGTATGAGGAAATCGATCGCATGTTGAGTTTAGGTGTGATCGAAGAGTCCAACAGTCCATGGAACTCACCCGTGGTCCTGGTGCGTAAGCCTGGAAAGGTCCGCCTCTGCTTGGACTCCCGCAAGGTAAATACCGTAACCATAAAGGATGCCTATCCACTGCCTCATATAGACGGTCTCCTGGGGCGATTGCAGGACACTAAGTTCATTTCCGCAATCGACCTGAAAGATGCCTTTTGGCAAATCCCATTGGAGGAAAAATCCAGGGAAAAAACTGCCTTCACCGTCCCAGGAAGACCGCTGTATCAATTTACAGTGATGCCGTTCGGGCTTTGTAACGCTCCGCAACGCATGTGTCGCTTGATGGACAAGGCGATACCGGGCTCACTTAGAGAAAATGTGTTCGTCTATCTGGACGATTTATTGGTGGTGTCACCAGACTTTGAGACCCACCTTCAACTGCTGGAAAAGGTCGCCGACTGCCTTCGTCGCTCCGGGCTGACAGTAAACCTGTCAAAGAGCCGATTTTGCGTCCGGGAGGTGAAGTATCTGGGGTTCATCATTGGCGATGGGTCCCTGAAAACTGACCCCGACAAGGTGGCAGCCATTAGGGACTTCCCAGTTCCCAAGTCGACCAAACAGGTGCGACGCTTCTTAGGTATGACGGGGTGGTATAGGCGCTTCATAGGTAACTATGCAAGTATCGCCTCTCCCATCACGGACTGCCTAAAAGGCGGCAAATTTGTTTGGTCCGACGAGGCCCACCAAGCCTTCATGGCACTTAAGAAGTCAATGATGTCTGCTCCTTTACTGGTCACTCCAGACTTCACCCGCCCCTTCTACATCCAATGTGACGCCAGCAAAACGGGGGTAGGAAGCGTCCTCTTTCAAAGACAGGGCGATGAAGAACATCCCATCGCATTTTTCTCTAAGAAGCTGAACAGCGCCCAGCGTAATTATTCCATCACAGAACTAGAGTGTTACGCAGCGGTGCTGAGCGTTAAAAAGTTCCGGGCGTATGTGGAAGGACAGTCTTTTACAATAATTACTGACCATGCCAGCTTGAGGTGGCTCATGAGCCAGACTGACTTAAACGGCCGGCTAGCGCGGTGGAGCCTAAAGCTGCAGGGCTTCCAATTTTCTATCGAGCACCGCAAGGGTAGTCAGAATGTGGTTCCGGACGCACTGTCACGAGTCGACTGTGTCGATGAAGTGTCCTTCTGTCGTGACGTGGACCTAACGTCCCCAGCCTTCAGGTCAGCGGACTACCAGCATCTTGTTGACAAAGTCAGCAAAGATGCCGGGCAGTTACCTGACCTTCAGGTTTCGGATGGTTATGTGTTCCACCGTTCGGACCCACGAACTGGCGACCCCGAGACGGACGATCTGATTTGGAAATTGTGGATCCCTGCAGAACTGACCGCTCCCTTGATCCAGTCCGCTCATGAGCCCCCTCAAACTTCCCATGGCGGTATTCACAAAACCCTTGCACGCCTTCGGGAAAAATATTATTGGCCCGGTATGACTAGCCAAGTCAGGAAATATATAGCGAGCTGTGAAGTATGTAAGGAAACAAAAGCTCCAAACACAACCCTTCGGCCCCCTATGGGCGAAGCCATGGATGTGTGCCGACCTTTTCAGCTCTTGTACATCGATTATATGGGCCCTTACCCTAGGACTAAGAAAGGCCACACTGCTGTGTTGGTAGTGCTAGACGCGTTTTCCAAATTCTCTTTTCTCCACCCAGTAGCTGGCGAAACATCCAAAGCCGCCGTGAATTTCCTTGAACATCGAATCTTCCATGCCTTCGGTGTCCCCGAGGCGATATTCTCTGATAATGGAAGTCATTTCACTTCCAAAGAATTCACGAAACTGTTGTCCGATTACGGCGTCAAACACCAACTCACCGCTGTCTATTCCCCCCAAGCCAACGCTTCCGAGCGAGTGAACCGTTCCGTCTTAGCTGCTATCCGAGCGTATCTGAAAGAAGATCACCGGGATTGGGACCTACACCTGTCTGCAATCGAATGTGCCCTACGGAGTGCACACCACACGTCCATTAACACCTCCCCGTACCAGGCCCTGTTCGGGTGCCCCATGATCCTGCATGGATCCGCTTACCCAGTACTGAAGGCCTTAGGGGTCTTACAAGAGGGAGATATAACGGTGTCGCCGGCCGTAGATCGATGGCAGGCCCGGCGGGACAAAATAGAGCAACACCTGGCCGCGGCTCACACGAGACATGAGAAACACTACAATCTGCGCTGCAGAGTTGTCGAGTTCTCGCCCGGCCAGGTAGTTTATCGACGTACCTTCCCCGTAAGTAACAAGATCGACCGGTTTAGCGCTAAACTGGCAGACAAATTTATGAAGGCTCGCGTGAGGCGAAAGCTTGGGAGTGGGCGTTATGAATTAGAGGACTTGAAAGGAAAGCCGATCGGTATTTTTCACGCCAAAGATCTCAAGGCCTGACAGCCTGCGTAGCGGAAGATGACCTCGTGGACCAAGGGTCCCAGACGGCGACTATGTGGTTTAGTCGGCGGACTGAGTCCTTGGGGCACGAGATATCTTCCGGAAGAGAGACTTCGCGCTCAGAGGGACTCGTCGGGACAATGTGGAATTGCCTCGACCTTCTCGACGAACACGCGAAGTCACTCCGTAGAGCAATCAGGTCCAAGACACGTCCTAGTATAACTATTGGAAGCGAAGGTGACTCCGAGTAGCCCTAATAAGGCATCTCGCCGGCCTAACCGGTTATTAATAGGGTATCCGTCGAGGTCCGCTTGGGTAGCTTCCCCAGCGGATGGTACACCTCCTTGATCGACTTGACTGTCTGGAGCCAAGCTTCATGTTGAAGACTTCAGGGGTTGCCAGACCAACCCCCCAAAATATGCATATAGAGGTGACCCACGAGGCCGCAGAAATTCTGCAGTACCGCTCTGCCTTGGGAGGGGGAGTTCTTGGACATGGACGTTGCGCTGAATAATTCCAACTACCACCACAGGACCACATATGTTATGAGTATAGAGCCAACAATCTAGACACAATCCCGGCTCATGAGGCCCAAACGACCCTATAAGACGCTTGCCTAGGGACGTATAGGAGATATGCAGAGTACGGTTGTACCGGAAAGGAACAAAACGTCTCCTGTACCACACCCCAGTAGGGAGCGCATGGTGTAATTGGCGATAAGGAACCATATCGTGGCCGTTGACGAGCGCCGTTGTCCAAAATGATGCCAATACTTCCATCAATCTCGAAACTTTTTTTTGTTGCTTTAAATACAAAGCTGCGATAAGGTAGTTGACGCGCTTAACACATACGACTTCAGCCTCGTCCATGGTCTCCCGAACCCAACCCCTCCGAAGGCATAGCGGGGTGGAGAACACACATTACCTTGTAACAGCCCGGCTAGCTCAGTCGGTAGAGCATGAGACTCGGTTTCAGGGCGTGGTTGAGCCACACGTTGGGCTAGCGATCCAACAAGGCCTCCGTTTGTTTTTTTCGCACCCCCTCTCCTCTGGCGACATCTAGGTGGCGCGCGTTGTAACGGACGCCCTATGGGACCTAGGCCACCCACGCACTCTGAATACAATTCCTAACACGAAGCAGCTGCTTAAAGTTTTTATTAGGCCTGCTTTTAAGTATGCATAGGAAAGATAACCAAATTTTCCCACCATCTTAACTTCCCCCCCCCCCCAAGATCCTTATATCAACTGAACCTTGCATACCCCTACCCTCCTAAGAAAATTCTCATAGTATGTCTAGTTTAAAACGAAGCCAATTCCTCCATAATTATTTAATAATAAAGAAAAAAATCCGAGTCCTGACCCCCTCTAGAATTTTTCTTCCCTCATTATGAAAACAGACCCTGCCTTGAGTATCGTAATATATGTTTTGAGTACTACCTAAAAACAAAAGTAACCAACATATTTCATAAAACTCCTAATTTCCTAAGTTGAAAATCTTTTACCACGCTGGCAACCCCAATTATACGTAAAGCCCCCACCCATACAGAGCCCCAACGGCGATTCTTTTGTGCAGCGATAGATGCGCGCCACCCAGGCTCGAAAAAAAAAAATTTTTGATGGCCCGAAAAAAAAAACACAGGAGAATACGCAAACGGCACACGCCTGGAATTTTTGTCTGGCGGGAGAAAAATTTTTGTTGGATAAAAACGCAGTTGATTTTAGATTTCGAGACGGTTAAGAGTGAAGTTTTTTTTTGAGTTGTGAGAGTGGGAAAAGCAGTAAGTTATATTGAGGAAAAACAAAAAAAAAAAACAAGAAAAAGGAAAATTTGCTGGAAGAAAAAGGAAAAATAACGGCGACGAGGAGGAGTTCTTCTTGGTTCCGGATTTGGGAAACACCCAGCAGCAGGGCAGTACCTGTCTTATCCTTTATTATTCTTCTTTTATTTCTTTGTAGTGACCTGAAGAAAGAAAAACATAAAGTTGGAGAAAAAAGGGAAAATAAGAATTGGATTAGAGACTGGGGAAAATAGTAGATTTTATGAACAGGAGAGATAAGGTGATAGCGAAATAATATAAGAATGTAGATAGAATAGAAAATCATTGGGTGAGTCGTTTTGATTTAATTTTACTTACACACAAAACAAAAAAAAAAAAAGAGGAGAACAAAGGGTGAATAACGGTTAGTAGTGGTATAAGTTTTTTTTGGTTGCGGGATTCTGTAAAGAGCCGCTAATTTGAATTTTTATTAAGGAAAATTGATGAATTCCATAGAATAAGTTTCTCTTCTTTTGCGAAGCGACATAATTTATCGTATATTTATCGAATAAGGAAAAGTGACGAATTCCATATGATAATTTTTTTATTTTTTTGCGAATCGGCATAATTTGTATTATAAGTATCGGGAAAAAGTGGATCTAAACGATTAGCGGTAATAGAGTTAAGGATTACCAATTGTTTTTTTTTCCGTGCGGAATCTGTATAGAACCGCGAATTTGAATTTTTATTAAGGGAAATTTGATGAATTCCATAGGATAAGTTTCTCTTCTTTTTGCGAAGCGACATAATTCATATTATATTTATCGAATAAGGAAAAGTGACGAATTCCATATGATATTTTTTTTTGCGAATCGGCATAATTTGTATTATAAGTATCGGGAAAAAGTGGATCTAAACGATTAGCGGTAATAGAGTTAAGGATTACCAATTGTTTTTTTTTCTGTGCGGAATCTGTATAGAACCGCTAATTTGAATTTTTATTAAGGGAAATTTGATGAATTCCATAGGATAAGTTTCTCTTCTTTTTGCGAAGCGACATAATTTATCGTATATTTATCGAATAAGGAAAAGTGACGAATTCCATATGATAAATTTTAATTTTTTTGCGAAGCGGCATAATTTGTATTTTAAGTACCGGGAAAAAGTGGATCTAAACGATTAGCGGTAATAGAGTTAAGGATTACCAATTGTTTTTTTTCTGTGCGGAATCTGTATAGAACAGCTAATTTGAATTTTTATTAAGGAAAATTGATGAATTCCATAGAATAAGTTTCTCTTCTTTTGCGAAGCGACATAATTTATCGTATATTTACCGAATAAGGAAAAGTGCCTTTTACTTACTTTTGCGAAGCGGCATGATTTATATTATACTTACCAAAAAGGTGGATATAAACGATTAGCGGTAATAGAGTTAAGGAATAACAATAGTTTTTTTTTGGGGCGGAATCTGTATAGAACCGCAAATTTGAATTGTTAATAAGGAACTCCATATGAGAAGTTTCTTTATTTTTGCGAAGCGGCATAATCACTAATATACATAGAGAGAAACGGAAAGAAAGGTGAAGAAATAATGGTTATCGGTAGAAGGGTTGAATAGTATTTGCTTTCGCGGGATTCTGCATATAATCGCTGATTCGACTTCGATAGGGAAGAAAAGAGAATGCAGTCCATATGAATAGTTAACGACTAGCGGGAATAAAGTTACGCGTAGAAAAAAAAAAAAAAAAAAAAAAAAAAAAAAAAAAAAAAAAAAACAAAAAAAAAAAAAAAAAAAAAAAAAAAAAAAAAAAATTTAGTACATAAATAAGCAAAAAGGAGTAAGGAAAGGAATGTTAGTGGATAAGTATTGGAGTTTAGTATCATAATTTTATAAATTTTTTTCCTCCTTTATTAGTAGTACGAAAAAGGAGATTAGGTTAACGACGTCCCTCGTCGCGAGCTCTCCTTAGTCCTATGTTTTCTTTCCTATAGGTATAGTCTGTGTTCGCCTAGCGGCCAGTTGATGAAGGCCGGGGTAGACCTTATATTTAAACTCATGAAAGTTAACCTAAGAAGTTTTGGTATCCGCGGGCTTAATCTTACCGACGATGGGTCAAATGATGAATGGAGTGCTAAATAATTGAAAGTTACTTAACTTGATTTTGAGGCACGTATCGATCCTGATGACCCTTGGCGAGTTTTGCTAGTCTCTGAGGGGTGTTTAGAAGGGTATTTGTCGTACTATGAGTGGTTAGGACACCACAAATCTTTCAATAATGGATCCTAAAGCAGCTTAAAATTAGGAAAGTATAGGTAGTATGGGACGCAGTGGTTGTTGGCTCGCGTAGTAGATTTTTGTCGATTCTTTCTTGTGGAATAATGGAAATGAAGCATTCAAGTATGTTTTTGAATTTTTTTTTTGAAAGAAGGCTTCCTCGAGCGATTTTTTTTGTACCTATCGGATGTATTTGCTTGTCTGAATCTTCTCATTTTTCTGTATAATCATTAATAAAGGAATAAATATCGTATGAAAAGCATATACTAAATAAATCAGGAATAAGGGAAATAAAAGTAACCGTATAGACTAAAGAAATAAGAAGTATACCCGGAGGTAAACGCAGGTATAACTAATGAGTAACTCTATGATTAATCAAAACATCGATCATAAATACGTGATGGAGTAAGACACCCCCCGTAGGTGTGGCCCCGGATTGAGGATGTCCCAATCCAGGTAGTGCCACCAAATTAAATTTTAACGTCTGACATCAGGTAGCCCCTACCACGATGATGGATCAGTGACCTCCCTTCGCTCTCTTCTTCCCCTATTAGCCCCTCTCGTTGGCCCTGGACGTTGTTCCACCCCCTCGTCGCCCCCTTTAGTTTTGTTGTTGCATAGGCACGAGCGATTTAACAGTATAACTGTCACCCCCTCAGGCATCCAAGCACCGCGAACCCCACCCCATCTGACGAGCTAGCTAGAGCACCGCTAGTCGTGCCTGCAACCGGTGCATTGGATGCGTAAATTCGCGACACTTCCCCCCGGCGGTCGAACCGTCCGAGCCACCCCTTTTTTTTTTTGAGTCCCCTTCCCCAAGTTTTTTTGTAATGATAGTCTTCCGGCCTTTATGGCAATTTCCCTTCTTCGTGCCCCGGCACACCCTACCCTGACAGTTACAGTAGGAAATGGAGCGAGATCTCCTCGAGGGAGGTATATGGGAGATTAGAATTTTACAAGCAAATCTCTCTGGCGAGCTAAAAAAGATGTTTTAGGGAGTTCTCAGTACAAAACCGCGGCAAGATCTCCATAAGGGAGGTATAAGGGAGATTAAAAATTTAAACATGCATGCATTTCAAGTAAAGTCGCCATTTTAGTTTTGTGCGTTGAAGTGGAAAGATGAAGTTATAAGTGCACTGCGATTACGATTTTTTTTTGCAAAAGTAAGTAAGAAAAGTTTATTGTTATTTAGTTTTATATAATATAAGTGTTTTTATTGTAGAAGCCGTAAAAGATGCCCCTTTTGGATATGTAGAGTACGAGGAAGAAATGAAAAAGGGGTTAAAAATATTCAAAAGCCGATTTTATCGGAAAACTTATAAATTAAAATCGTCAAATTAATAAAGTTAAATTAATGATATTGTTTTTAGTTTATTTTTAAAGAATTTTTTAATTTGTGTGCGTGAATATAATTTATGTTCAATTGCTATTTATTTTTTTATTCGTTATTTCTTTATAAAATTCTAATCTCCTTAATATATATTAAAATCTCAAATTAATAAAGTAGAAGAAAGTAATGATTGTTTTTTAGTTTATTTTTAAAGAAATTTTTTATTTTGTTTTCATGAATATAATTTATGTTGAATTACTATTTATTTCTTTTAATTGTTATCCTTATAAAATTCTAATCTCCAATATATCTCCCTTCAGGGGCAGTAGATTTTCCCTTACACGCTGGTAAATTGTACTGACGCCTCAATTTTTTTAAATGTCCGGGTTCAAAAATAATCTCCTTCTTTCTTACTTCTTTTGGGGCATTAAAATTCAATTTGAAATGAGGGGCGGGGACTGTAAATAAGTAGTGTTGGGTTTTTTCTCTCTTACTACTTTTGGCGCAGTAAAATATCTAATTTGAAATGAGGCGAGGTGTGATTGTAAAATATAAATATATATCGTGAAGGCGTAGGTTTCTTACTCTTCTACTCTTACTCTGAGGCAGTTAAATGAATATTAGAATCAAACTCGTGAAAAAAGCTCTTCATTGGTATTTATTTTCTTACTTTCTTTAATTTGCTTGTTTTTGTCAATTTGGCATTACAATGGCACCTCGCCCCATTTGAAGTATGACATTGTACTAGCTCAAAAGAAAATGAAGTGCCTTTTACAAACTCATTAAATAATCCTGCCCTACCCAACACTAGAGCCATCTTCATATTCTTTCTTTGAATCCGCTTTAATGTCTTTCACAGCCAGGGAAAATTTTCAGTGTGCCTCTTTGTCACAACCTCCTATTGATCCCTTCCACGGAAATGATAAGTCATTTGCAATTAATTTTAATGAATCAGTTCGCTTTATTTTATTTTTATAGTCGCTACTTGACTTATCCCACAAATTTCGATGAGTTAAAATTCAATTATTGTGGTTTTATCCTACTTCTTACTGGAGATGAATGTCCATCTACATAAAAGTGCATAAAAGTACTGAAAAATTTTCAACAAACATCAGATGTTTTCCATTTCATTTGGATTAAATCCAAACATTTTTAAAAATCCAAAAACTCCAAGACTCGCGTCCACACATAACAAACATTATTCAAATGTTTGTCAAACGTTTGTCGAATGTTTGTCAAATGTTTGTGAAATGTTTGTCAAATGTTTATCAAATGTTTGTTATGTCTGGACACGGCTTTAAGGAGATATCGCATGAGTAAAAATTATCTGCCTTTTTTGAAAATCCAAACGAAGAGTAATAATCCAAAAGTATGTAGATCAACTCCCCTTTAACTCTCCAGGAGAGCACAAATGGAGTACTCCCTAACTCCCAAGGGAGGCCTCCTTTATTCATTTGGGATGCTCCCTTTTCCTACTGGGTAACCATAGCAGATGGTACACAGAGAGAATAAAAGATGAAAAATTACTCTGTGGTGCAGAGTAATCGTGGTAGTCTTCACAGAGTGACGAAAAACTCTCTTGTTTTTCAGATGAATTTTTACTCTTCTTGCAGGGTAATTCTCCTATATTAATCGACAAAATGGGGCAGTCCTTTTTTACTTAATTTTTCACCTTCTGAGGATGAATTTTTCATCTTTTGAAGATTAATTTTTAAACCTTCGCTAACTTTTCAACCCCTATAAAAGGGGTGTATGGTAAAGTGACATTAGGGGCTAACGAGTTGGTCTAATTCATTTTTGGTAGTCTTCTTCGTTCTTAGAGGCCCAAAAAACATAGGAATACACACCCTACTCGATTTTGTATGAGAAAGGGGGGTAGGGGGTAACGAGGGGGTCTAATTCATTTTTGGTAGTCCTCTTCGTTCACAGAGGCCCAAAAAACATAGGAATACATACCCTACTCGACTTTGTATGAGAATTGACATTTCAACCCCCACAAAGGGGTGTATGGCGGTGGTAAAGTGACTCAAGGGCTAAAGAGGGGGTCTAATTCATTTTTGGTAGTCTTCCTCGTTCTTAGAGGCCCAGAAAACATAGGAATACACACCCGACTTTGTATGAGAATTGACATTTCAACTACCAGAAGGGGGTGTATGGGGGTGGTTGCGGGGAAATGGCTAGTTAAAAAAATTTTTATGGTCATATTCGGTTTCAGCGACCCCAAAAACGGGGGGTAGGGGGATGTACCCTCTGGGTCTTGACATTTTTTTTTGTGTGCCTGTGTTATCGTGTACATACAGTGAAATTGGAATAAATATGCGAATATGATAATATTACGTTGCTATTAGATACGAAAGAGTATTTATTATTTGAAATTGGCTAATTATGCAATCGAAACTCGCTCACATCAAGATGTCCTTGTCTTTTCATACTTAATAATTCGACACTGAAAAAAAGTAAGTGTCATAACAGCATAACAGTATAATCTACGCGAAAAAGTTCAGCTAACTCGAAAAGTGCCAGAAAAAGTATGAACTTTTCATACTTTTTTGGGATCTTCATCTTAATTTTTGACATTTCAGACTTTTTTTTGACAAAATTAAAAGTTCGTGGTTATTAAGTGAAATTGAAAATAAAACTTGTAAGTAAGTGCGGTAAATATGATAATATTGTGTTTTGGTTAACTATGAAAAAGCATTTATTAAATATGAGTGCAAATTTAATATGTTCAAAATTGAAACTGCACGAAAATGCAAAGCCGCCATCTCGTTCATACCAAGATGTCCTTGTCTTTTCATACTTAAAAAGTAAGTGTCATAACAGCATAACAACCGACGCAAGTAACTATGCTATCGGTGGTGTGCTATCCCAAGGGACCATTGGCAGTGACAAGCCAATTTGTTTTGCTAGTAGGACGCTAACCACGTCTGAAATAAATTACTTTACAATAGAGAAAGAACTCTTAGCCATTAGGCTACAAAATATTTTCGTCCATATTTATTTGGACATCAGTTCACTATTGTTACAGATCACAAACCTCTTATGTGGCTTATGAATGTTAAAGAGCCCAACTGCAGACTCGTAAGATGGAGATTAAAATTAGAGGAGTTTGATTATAAGATTGTCTATAAAAAAACGTACACAAAACTCTAATGCCGATGCACTTAGTCGCATCAGACCTAACACAGACGAGAATACGGAAGTGCATGTACATGAAAGTAGTATGAACACATCTGTTCAAGGGACTAGTGGAACTACAGTCCACTCACAGGATGAAAATCTCAACGACGGTATACCAATTTCAGAAAGACCACTTAACGAATTTAACATGCAATTGATTCTTGAAAAGTCCTTTAAAAGACCACCAATATCACTGGAAACTCCTTTTAGGAATAAAAAAAGAAGATTACCAAATTTCGATCAACTCAATGTCGTTGACATTCTAAAAAAATATCTACCACCCAATAAATTAATAGCTGTCTTTACCGACGATGACACATTCAAGTTAGTCCAAAACGTATATTCAGAATTCTTTGCAAGAAGCAAAAACTTTAAACTTATTCGTTGCAAAGAACTACTAAAAGACATCCACGAAGAGGATGAACAGGATAAAATCATCAAAGACTACCATACCAATAACAATCATTGAGGCATCAACGAGACATTGTTGCATCTAAAAAGAGAAATATACTTCCCTTTGATGAAAACAAAAATAAACAAAATAATAAATGATTGTCATCAATGCCAAACATTGAAGTATGACCGCAGTCCTCCCAAACTAAAGTATGAAATACCAGAAACACCAGAAACACCCTTGGACATCATTCACATCGATATTTATAGCATCAGTAATAAACTGGTATTGACTATTATCGATAAATTCTCTAAGTTTGCAGCGGCATATACTGTCCCAGCAAGAAATAGCTTGAATATGGTGAAATCATTGAAGCTTTTCTTTAGCCTTCACGGCATCCCTAAGAAAATTGTCTCAGATCAAGGTGCAGAATTCACATCATCAGTATTCGATGACTTTTGCAAACAATATGGAATTCACCATCATGTCACCTGCTTCCAGCAAACGAGCAGCAATGCTCCGATCGAAAGAATGCACTCAACCTTAACGGAAATATATAGGATTATATATAATAAGAGTAGTCATATGGATCACGACGAAATTCTCAGCGAATGTCTAACCACGTATAATAATGCTATACATTCGGCTACAAAACATACCCCTTACGAATTGTTCTATGGAAGGACACACGAATTCAACAAGACACTACAATATAATAATGAGCATGATTACCTACGAAAATTAAATGAATACAGACAAAATTTATATCCGGAAATAAAAGCTAGAATGGAAGAAAATGTTAAGAAAAACTTAGAAAAACTCAATAAAAACCGACAAGACCATGTAGATTTAGAAGACGATAATGTAGTTTATAGAAAAGAGTGTAGGCGTAACAAACTAACACCTAGGTTTTAAAAGCATAGAATTAAGCACAATAATAAAATTTCAATCATTACTAACCACAATAAGAAATTTCATAAAGCTAGGATTAAAGTTAGACGTAAATTACAGGATAATAATCGTGAACGGACAGAAACTGGAAATACAGGACCTGACGAACCAAGAACTACTGACCATGAAACTAGGGACAGCTAGAACAATACTGACGTACAACAATCTCTTACATATTGTTAGACTAGAAAACTACGAAATGACGAATGACAAAATTTCAGAATCAATTAATTTACTTGACAACGAAGACGAACTCCACGAACACAGTGAAACTAACGAACATTAAACTACAAAACCTGAGAGAAAAATTTGAGACACTAAAACCTAGTCTAAGAAAAAAGAGAGGATTAATAAACGATCTAGGTAGCGTTATCAAAAGGATAACAGGTAACATGGACGATAATGACGCTCAACGAATTAACGAAAACATAGAAAATCTAATCTCAAATCAGGCAAACATTAAAACAGAAATAAATAAACAAGTATCAATAAATAGTCAAATGATAGAAAGATTTGAAAATATAACATCCCATATTAACAAACAACAAGAATCAATAGAGAAATATCTGAAGCATTACAAAGAAACTATAAAAAATAGAGTAAAATCCGGTGACGACATTATAAAACACACACAATATTTAGCCCAAATAAATTATAATATCAACACACATTAAAAATATCAAGAAAAATCTGAAACAAATACACCTTTTCAGTAAAACAGGTACCTTTAACTTTACGAAAATTATATTTAGATTTCAACAAAAATGTTTTATACCCTAGACACACAGAGGTTGAAATTAAGTACTTTGCTAATTTCAGCTTCGAAATCCGCAAAAAACGACTGATTTGGGCTGAAATCTAGTTGGCGAAATTACATAAAAAATACGTAATAATCGTTCGAAATTTACCAAAGTTTCGCTCTACGTAGAATAGAGACATCTATTAAAAAAAAGTTAAGCAAAAAATTTTCATTGACATTTCATTTTTCTGTTGAAAACCAAAAAAAAATAAAGGTTTTTGCTTTTCTCTCATTAAATGTTTTTGCTTTTCTTTATTCAAAGCACACTTCTGGCTGTTATATATATTACTTCAAAACTTAATAGTTTCACTAAATTATTTTGTGAAAGTTTTGATTATTTCACATGCATGCACATAGATTTTGACATGTGAAATTAGCCAAATTTTCAAAATCTCTGTGTGTCACTTTTGTAATTTCAACTCGAAATTAAAATAAAATCTACTAGATTTCAATTTCTGTGTGTCTAGTGTAGAGTTATTAAGGATACACATTTCCATATTAATTTTTTAACAAAGAAAGTTACCCTGTTAAAAAATAATCTAAAAAACTCACTAGAAAATAATGTTTTCGATATGTTACATAACTGCATCAAAGAAAATTGCCAAACTAGTATAAGCAAATATAATTTAATAAGTAATAATAAATTCAAATCGTTAACTAAAGCCCTAGATAGACATGTGATTTCGATATCATAATAACAAAATCATGATATTGAAATATACTAGGTAGTGACAGACATAATATTATGATATCTTTGACAGTGCTATGTTTGACAGAAATAATTTTAATTTTTAATTTGAAACTGAAAGTTTTTGCAAATACATTCGAAGTTACTTTTTTGAAAGTGATTTCGGTTTTATTTAATACAAAATATTTATTTAGATTAAGAATGAACGTTTAAAAGACGTAAATTGTTAATTACTCTGCTATACCTGCTGAGAAAACGAAAATTTTATAGATTTATGATATTTCCGCTAGCCAGAAATAGCGCTGCTCTCATTAGAAGGTACACATATCACGTTTATATTAGGAAAGTTGGCTGTGTTTCAATATTACGTTAATATTATGTTGTGGTGTTTCGATATTATGATACAAAGGTGACAGACTAATACAAATATCATAATATTATAGTTATAGACCGGGAGATGATGACAGAAGTTCAAGCACGATTTTCTCACTCATGCCTCTTGGAGAACCGAAAGTTACATCAGAGATAAGTAGAATCATCGCAAAATTGAGCGGTCCCCGTGGTGCCAACATTTTTTAAAGAAATTTTTATTTTGTCACAAATTTTTGCTTTCTTAAACAATTTTCTCCCTTCTGCCAATATTATAAAACGATAGTTAAGCACCGACTTTACGATCGAATAGCTAGGCATAAGTGCAGCCAGGGTTCTAAGGGTTGATATGGTAGGGTGAAAGTGTAAAAAAAGTGAGTGATAGTAGGTAATTTTCTCACCGCTGCCAATGTTAGTTTGAAATTATTCAACTTACACAGTCCATTCAAAATATTGGCATAAGGGCAGATAAGGGCTGAATGAATTTCGGTTCTGCAAAAGTTGATAAACATTTTTAGCTTGGTTCTGTGATTTTCTCACTTATGCCATTGAAACTATATAATATTTATGATAAATTGAACAGAGTTTTTTTGAATCGGCATAACAGTCGGGCGTATCTATACTGAAGGCATAAGTCATTAAGTTGTAGAAAATTCGTGGAAATAACGACAATTTTCTCACTTATGCCATTTTTCATTTAGGTAGAAAAGGTTGTTTTAAACTAATAGTGAAAGAGGCATAAGTGCTACAAAAGGCTTATACGTTAATATCATTAATCAAGTATCAGCCAATGTAACGTCGGCTTTCGGGAGATTTATAATTGATTTAACAATTTTCTCACTTATGCTATTTTGCACGTGGGTAGAAACAAATGTTATAGACCAATATTGAAAGAGACATAAGCGTCACAAAGGGCCTTATTATTAAAAATTATTTCAGAAGTTAAAGGATGTAGGTATACTGTATTTGTGTACAATTTTATTATTATAAAGACAGTTGAAATATTTGTAAAAATTGCAACCATCTTCTCACTTATTTTATGTAAAATACATAGAAAAAGTTAATTTAGACAGTATAATAAAGAGCATAAGTGTCGGAAATGATATTTATAATAAATCGAAATAGTTTTTATACAAGAAATTCGAACTGGAAAATTAAAAAAAGTAAATATTATTATTATTATCCTGTTTTACCCCTCTCGGGAGCAAAGGGCTTCCACAAAGCTTCTCCATCGGACTCTGTTTTGAGCTATCCTCTTGGTTTCAATCCAGGTTTTGTCAAGATTTTTGATTTCTTTCATTACTGTCCTTCTCCACGTATTTTTAGGTCTACCGACACCTCTACTTCCTTGCGGATTCCATTCAAGTGCTTTTTTCGTTAAAGCATTATTTTCTTTTCGTAGGGTGTGCCCTACCCACGTCCATTTTCTTTTCTTTATCTGTTTGATAAATTAGTTCTTGTTTTGTAAAATTCCATAATTCTTAGTTTGATATTTGCCTGGGCCAGAAATATTATGTATTATTCCCTTATATTTATTATGCATATATAAAGTTTTTTCACTATATATTTCTTCAATTTGAATTACCTTCTCAAAAAAATGGAGAAAAGATGTCTATGATGTCTTGCGCATTCGTGTAGACATTTGTACGCCTTATAATACGTTGGAACATGTACGGATGATGATTATGAAGATGACAATAATAATAATAATGATACTGATGATTATTAATATTTACCTAGTTTATAGCTATTCTAAAAATAATTCGAATTATGGATCATCCAAAAATTTTTGTCGTATAAACGGGATAATTCGAATTATGGCTTAAACCGAAACTTTTCGGCTTAAGCCATAAGAATGTAATTATGAGAATCTTCGATATTAAATGCCCGCTTATACATTAATTCGAAATTTTGGCGTAATCTTGAGTTAAATCGATTTAATTTTGCTGCTATAAACTTGGTAATTGAATTGTAATTTATAATATAATTTTTAAAACTTTTTCAATAATTTTCTACCGTAGAGCCCTTTGTGGCACTTATGCCTCTTTCAATATAGGTTTATAACATCTTTTTCTACCAACATGCAAGATGGCATAAGTGAGAAAATTGTCAATGTTTCCACAAATTTCCTACAACTATTCCGATACTTTAAAGTATAAAAGCCCACCCAGGCACTTATGCCATTCAAACTAATGAATTTTTTAATTATTTATATTATGTTGATTTTTGTTTGATTAATGAGAAAATCACAGAACCAAGCTAAAAATGTTTATCAACTTTTGCAAAACCAAAATTCATTCAGCCCTTATCTGCCCTTATGCCAATATTTTGAATGGACTGTGTAAGTTGAATAATTTCAAACTTTACATTGGCAGCGGTGAGAAAATTACCTACTATGACCCACTTTTTTTACACTTTCACCCTACCATATCAACCCTTAGAACCCTGGCTGCACTTATGCCTAGCTATTCGATCATAAAGTCGGTGCTTAACTATCGTTTTATAATATTGGCAGAAGGGAGAAAATTGTTTAAGAAAGCAAAAATTTGTGACAAAATAAAAATTTCTTTAAAAAATGTTGGCACCACGGGGACCGCTCAATTTTGCGATGATTCTACTTATCTCTGATGTAACTTTCGGTTCTCCAAGAGGCATGAGTGAGAAAATCGTGCTTGAACTTCTGTCATCATCTCCCGGTCTATTATTGTGATATCGAAATCACATGTCTGTCTAGGGCTTAACACTAATAATAACAATGTTAAAGAACATAACTATATTAACGACAACATTTATAGTCTTGATATAAATATAATAGGAAAATAGTTCAGCCAGTCATAATAGTGGTGATAACAACATTAACAATATGCAAAAAAACATTGATTACGCTGCAATTGATATTAATACCCATAATTGGTTCGTTAACTTGACAAACAAAGAAATACCAAAAGATGTGATGGACATTGTTTCATTAGGTCTTAAATTTGCTTGTCATACTAATATTAACAAGGACCATATAATATACATATTTAAAAATATAGAAAATATGATATTTGTGAATCAAATAGATAATGTTACAGCAACTGATATTCGTGAAAAAGTTATTACAGACACGTAAACAAAGAAGAACATGAGTTGAACAAGAAACTCAAAATTTCTAAACAGTTTATGAATAACAACATAGATATACTTTTTATAACTGGATATAAAAGTAATAAAACTGTTGCAATATCGAATAAACAATACAAAGAAAAAATGTACAATCTTCCTAACGATAAATCGTCCTATACAAAAATTAATTACGATCCTACTGAAAGACTTAGAAAAGCCACATACAAAGTAACACAATGTTGGAATACCAAAAAATACCTTAATACAGAATACCATAAATATAACCTCACACAAAATAACACTTCGCTTTCTTTAATTTATGGTCTTCCCAAAATACATAAAGACAATATACCATTAAGACCTGTTGTTCCATTTATTGGTACTCCTACTTATTTTTTAGCCTCAGAAATCAATAAAATATTCAAACTGCCTTTAGATAAACAAGAATCCTATGTTCTTAATAGTCTAGATCTGATCAACAAAATTAAAAATAT
The DNA here is from genome assembly GCA_963855945.1 of Thereva nobilitata. Classification (NCBI taxonomy): domain Eukaryota; kingdom Metazoa; phylum Arthropoda; class Insecta; order Diptera; family Therevidae; genus Thereva; species Thereva nobilitata. Next base: position 122,764,021 of record OY979696.1, read on the forward strand.
TTCCGTACCTCCGAACTATATCTTGATCTCTTTGGATGTTAAATCATTATATCCTAATGTCCCGTTGGAATTAATAAAAAAAAGCATACGTAAAAGATACAACCTGTTCAAAAATGTTAATAAAAAATTATTACTTCAAGACATTATTAGGGCAATTGAATTTTTATATTATAATACCTATTTTTGTTCGATAATAGATATTACAAACAAATTTATGGCACACCTATGGGATCGCCTATATCACCAATACTTGCCGATATTGTTATGTCTAATTTAGAAACAACCTGCCTCGATAAACTACAATATAAACCCTTATTTTACTACCGGTATGTAGACGATATAATCACTTGTATACCCTGTAACCAAATTGAGAATACAGTAAAGATGTTTAACAGTTATCACGAAAGATTACAATTCAGTTATGAATTGGAAACGAATAATAAAATCAATTTCTTAGAACTAACCTTAAGGGGTAACACCACTGTAGGATTTTGAAAAAATGGAATTTTTGTTTTTTGGCTTGAAATATACTTCAGGATAACAAAAACAATGTGCAGTTGGTCCTATAACAGAAAAATAATTTTGAAGGATTTAATTTTCGATTTTCCCCGGCGCCTCGGAGAGCGCGTTGGTCCGACTTATTGCTTGTATATTGCGTTTACCAGTCGAAATAATAAGTGCTGCTATAGCAAAAAGGTTATTTGGGTTCCCCAGGTGTCCACCAGGGTGCGCTACAAAATAATAAACGTATTTTACACTACATCGCACAGTGAAGGTAAAATACAATTTTCAAAGATTAGAGTACTTTCAAAACTTTAAGCGCGATTATCTGGAAACCATGTTTTTCGAACTGGGTGGACGGATTACTCGGAGACTATTGCATGGATCGGTTTGAAATTTTGACATTAGCTTCACAATTGCATTCTTTACAAAAGTACGTAGCCGTTTTTTGATTCGTTGTAAAAAAAAATTTTTATAAACAATTTACTGCTCATTTTTTTGCCGAAAATCAATTTTTTTTTTCATAAGTGCGCCATTTTTACAAAAATCAGTTTAAAAAAAAATCCTACGTACTTTTATGGGCAAGGTCAAATAGATTAGGAAACTATTTGGATTTTGTTCCAGGTCTTCAGCTTTCGGAGAAATCCGTCCACCCGTGGAGGCCCTTAAGAAAAAGGCGATTTCGAAAAACGACTGTGGCGCCACCATTTTGTAACAAAAAGTCAATAAAAAAAATTTTTTTTACACTTTAATACATGTTTGATCAATCGCCTGAAAAGAATTTCGATCCCCTTTTCCATACTTTTTAAATTAATTCCCAAAATTTGGCCTTTTTTCGCACCTCTACAGTGGTGTTACCCCTTAATAAACAATGATAGTCAAATCATTCATAATTGGTATCGGAAAGATACGGCTTCCGACAGATTTCTTAATTTCAAATCGCACCATACTAAAACCCAAAAGATTGGAATGATTTACACCTTAGTTGACAAAGTGTATAAATTGTCACATTGTAGCTTTTATGAAAAAAATCTGAGTAAAATTAAAAAATTCCTATACAAAAATGGCTATCCTGATAATTTCGTTAATTTTTACATTAAAAAAAGAATTAACAGTATACACTACGGATTAATGGCTGACCAAAATAACAATACAAATAAAAACATCAATAGTAATGAACCAAATTATAAAACAACATGGAAATTATGTGTGCCATATTTGAATAACTTATTTAATAGCATAAAAACCTGCTTAAAATCTTATAATATATGTGTAATTCCTAAACCGGAATATAAATTTAAAAATATTATTAGCAAAGGTAAAGACAAGTTACATCTTTTTAAACAGACGAATAAAGTCTATAAAATAAATTGCTTTACATGTGATGCATCATATGTTGGTGAATCAAAACGAGAATTAGGTGTTAGAATTAATGAACATATTAAAAATATTAACCAAAGCGATAAAAAACATAATGTTATTAGTGATCATCGTAAATTAGGTCATGAATTTGATTGGAACAATATAAAAGTATTGGACACTGAGACACATTACTACAAAAGGTTGCTATCAGAGATGATACATATCAATTGCCAAAAACAAACCTATTAACAAAAAAGATGATACAAAAAAGTTACATACAACATACAATAAACTAATTTTATTGTTAAAAACTAAAAAACTGATTTAATTAGATTCACAAATGTCTGTACGTATAAACCTTAATAACTACTAGAAAACAGATGTCACTATTTCTCACCTGTTACAATGGCTAGTTCTTGACCAAACGTGGTCACTATGCATTTATAACCTAAAAAATTCTATTTTTGCTTGCAAGCAAGACTAAAGTGTTGTCTTTAATTAACTATTAGGAAAAATATTGTAAAAATTTAAGTGTAAAAATAAAAACAAAATAATGTATTGCTGACAAAAATTAATATAAGTGACAAGCATATCAATAAATGCACTTTTAATATAAATATAGGGGTAAGATATAATTAATCATAGGTCCAATACGTCCAATATTGTAAAGTTTTTATTGTATTCATTTTAGTTCTAATGAGGGGATGCAAATCCCGAAACGTTAACAAATAAACAATATTTTGCTAGAAAAGAAATCGTTTCAAATTATCAGTATACAATGTCTAGCGTTCTCCAACAGGATTATCAAAATTATAATATAGATTTAATAAGCAACCATTTAACAAATATAGCAGAAGCCATAGTACTCGCAAGATTAAAGATTATATCGAAACAAATTTTAAACCATAAAGAATTAAACGAGATTTACCACAATTTGAAAAATCAAGCAATAGAAATCAAATTCAAAGAGAACATTTACGAATTGTTAGAATTAGAAGCTTATTACATATGGAAGTTACATGACAAACCGAAAGTAAACCGAACTCAACTCGATCTGAGTTTGCAGTTTTGGTCGAGTGTTATAATTTTGGTTTTATTATTGTCAGTTCGTCAGTTAAATTATTCGTGAAAATGGAAATTTTTTTATGTATTTAATTAAATTATAATACTCCAACAAAAAAAGTTTTTCACTTTGTTAAAGCAATCTCGGTTTTTCAGTCGCTAGTTACATGACATTCCGACCGAAAATTGTACTCAACCAAGCAAAAACTTGTGAACCCTCTCAGAACACGTTCGGCACAATTTTTGCGGTCGGTTGCTAGTTACATGACTCAAACCGAACCGAAAATTGTACTCAGTTCGTATTGAGTATGTCATGTAACTTCCATAACAGTAATCTAAATATTATCTTTAATATTAAAATACCTGTTTTTTTACCAGAAACTTATTCTATGTTCCACATAATTCCTTTACCTATAAACCATACAAAAACAATAATCACAAAACCCTACCTAATTATAAATTCCCATAACATTCAATATTTCGACAATAAGTGTTTCAAGGTTGAAGGTACCCACTATTGTAAGGAATCACCACACCAGGAAGCCACCAACACGTCCAAATGCGTTGGACCCGTCATACAGAATCAACCAGCAGAATGCCAGCTTATAGAGCATTCTACCATACTTAGTATCCAGCAGCCAGAACCAAACTATATTCTTCTAAGCGATCTCCCGGAAACCAGAATTAAATCATCCTGTGACTCCACTAATTTAAACTTAAAAGGCACAAAATTAATACATTTTCAGAATTGTACCGTCGAAATCAACGGGATAACGTATCAAGGAACCATCGCCAACTTCTGGGATGACATTCACGTTTATCCTACCATATTTTAGAGGACCAATTACTCTTCCATCATAGAAGACATCCACCTACAAAAAATTAGAACACCCCACATCCGAAATAGAAAGGCCATAGAACTTCTAGATATAAAGACAACCCAAAAGGACAATATTACACTCATCTCCATAGTATTCATTGGCTTCATAATCCTTGCAATTTGTGCACTCATCATCTACGGACGAGTCAAAACTCTCCAAAATAAAACACTGCAATAAGATATCATCAATAGAAAATCCTGGTGATCCTCCGAGCATCCAGCATTACTAGCCGAGGACGCTCTCTTAGAGGGGAGGAGCTAAGGCTTCCGCCTTAACATAATGACTTCCACCATGCATGCGCCCGAAGCTTCAGCATTCACCTTCACTCAGATTACAACGTCACGGCTCAGGTGGTCCAAATTTCCACGCGCCACATAAATGCAAACAACCATCGGATACCCATCAGCAATAAACCCAGACGAAATTCTTAGAACTTCAATCAGGCCGGAAACCACCAAATTATTAAAAGTGTAATTATAAAATAAGTAATTTTTGGATTTAGTATTAAGTTGAAAATCAATGCAATAAGTCGTTAATAAACTTGTGAAAGGAAAAATTCTTTTTTTTAAACTATCGTGAGAGCAATATCCTATTTCCCGCTCCTTCATCCCGAAGATCGGCAGATGCGGGCACGAAGCGACAAGAATTTATAGGCTAATAAACTTGTCAACTTTTGCCTTAAAGGCTCTAAAACGCATGCCAGGCGAAGAAGAAGGCGTTTTTAACAACATCGTCACCTTGGCCCTCCGAGAGACCCTGGTGGAGCCCGGGATCCACAATGGAATCAATCAATGGATCCTCCGCATGTTGGAAGCTGAAATCATCCACAGCAGCTGGGGCAATAACAGAGTGATAAAGTCCTAGTGCCACGGCACACTTCAGGAAATAGTCCGGTCGCCTCTGCAATGGCTCATGGCGATTGAAAAGATTCTAAAGACACGAGAGAGCCACAGAATAGAGGCAGCTACCTATGAGGACGACATGGTGATTAGTATCCGGACAATTCCTCTACACAATCAGTGAGATTATGGAGTGGCTCTTGAAAAGGTTAGTGCATGGTCCAACAGCTGCACCTATTCGTCAACCCGGAAAAGACAATACTGATTTTTCACTAACAAGAGCAAACTTTAGCCCACCTTGAAGTAACGGTAAAGTACTGAGCTTATCCCAGTCGGCTAAGTACTTGGGTCTTATTCTGGAACCAAAGCTGAAATGGAGGCATAGAAATATAAACTAACACGGAACGGCTGTGCCGTGTAAAAACCCTGTAGTGAGCGGACACACTAAAGGTCTTCTTCTTCTTTAACGGCTCTACAACCGGGATCCGGTCCTGGCCTCTCGCAACTGTTCTCTCCACCGGTCCTGATTCTGAGCCGATGTCATCCAGTTTGGCATCCCTAAGCTCTGAGGGTCCTGGTCTACGCCATCCTTCCAGCGGAGGTTGGGTCTCCCCCGCTGTCGCACCCCATAGGTCTTACCGCAGAGGTAGCTTGTTAAAAAGGACAGCAATAGTGCGTAAGCGCGACACAAATTATTGAACTGTCAAGGGTGGCGTGCTAAGTCAATACCCGCGGGGCATAGATTTTATGCCAGGCACTTTAAACGCCCCGCTTTTAAACGCCCTTCTTATTATTTCTGCATATTTTGGCCTGCACTGCCTCACCACTACTATCCCAGTGAATTCAAACATATCAGGAATTGTGGTACGCGCAATCAGGCTTACAGCCATTCCGTGTTAAGTTTATATTTTTATGATTGGAGGTTGGATGTCAAAGAAAGGGCAAGGGACGCCAGTAGCTTTCTATGCCCGTAAGCAGACTTTCGGCAAAGGAAAGGAACACGGCAGTGATTAGGCCAATGCTGACATATGGCTCCGCCTTATGGTGACCCGTTCTTGCCAAAGAATATAACTGACACACACTAGATCAAGACCTAAGAATGGCCTGTCTCGGGATAATGAGCGGCATGTGTACAATACAACTCCAACAAAAGCGCTCAACACAATTCTCGATTTGCTGCCACCTTCCGGCTGTGTGAAGCCGGTTGCTGGGTCGAGAACGCATACAGGCACAGCTATTTTAGTAGGGTCTACAAATTACATGGTCGCAAAATTTCGGGGGAGACCTCAATATCCGGATCCCTAGACCCTAGCAGAGAGAATTGGGAAGATTTCCTGTCGGGTTGGGTTGGTTGACTTTATCCTGTACATAGACGGATCCAAATCAGAGAAGGGCTTGAGTTATTTCCCCATCGTTAATTTGCAAAAAAGCTACTGCCTGCCTAACTACGCCAGCGTTTTCCAGGCAGAACTTCTGGCAATTTTTCATGCCTGCCTAGCAGTATAGTCATACCCAAGACCGCGCTAGGGTAATTCTGTAATCAGAAAGCCAAGCGGCCATCAAGGCATAAGCTCGGCCCGTGTAACTTCAAAGCTGGTCGATAACTGCCAAAATAGCCGCTTTTCCCTGGCTGGGAGGTAAAGGGTCACTCTCAAATGGCTGCCGGATCACAGGGACATTGAGGGCAACGAGAAGGCAGATCAATTGACCAGGCTGGGGAGAACTCTCGCAGGCACAGGGGGAGGTGGAGAATGTACAGAAGCCTCTGTGCGTGCTAAAGAGAGACATCTTCATATACTTTCTCTCAGTAGCTGGCTCCAGACTGCGCCAAGCCTAGGAAGACTTGGCCTTGTTACAACAACCAGATTCTAGTTCTGGCCAATTGGGCATCATGCAGCCAGATCGAAAATTCGGTATAGCACCCACTGCCGTAGCCAAGGAGAGAAACAGACCAATCAGACAACCGAACAGTTTCTCTGCGGATGTCCGGCTCTGGCCAATATCAGGCACCGTCAAATGGGGGATGTTTTGAAGCTGAAAGTAGGAGATTTGATGCAGTACCTAAATATCACGGGATGGATCTAAAATCTCTCCTAGTTTACCGTCTCCTTTCACGCAAAGGCTTTTCGGAAGTGTTGCTACAGAACGGCACACTTCAGCACCAATTGTGTCTCTGCCTACGGCTTGGATGGGACTGTCGTTCCTACCTACCTACATACCACCATAGTGCAGGTTCTACTGCTATTAAGAACTTTCTACGTGCACGGCATCAACTATTCCGCTCGATTCACTACCATAAACTGCAATCCTCTTTTTCGGGCACACTACGCTCTACAAACTCGTTTCTAAATAGAACACCTCGAATGTGGAATAACAAACCTTCCGTAAGGTACATCAACATCTACCCAGACCCCTCTTACCTCTCCTGTTCTCTTCAACCCTTCAGGCTTAGTTTAATATTAGGCATTGCACCATGACGTGACCAACGACATGACGGACTGGTGCTGGTGGTACAAAGAGTGATCGCTAAGCTACATTTTTTCAAATAGAATAATTACGAGTTCACTTACTTACGTGACTTGAAAATATCTTGAATTTTTCTTGAACTGCACAAAATACTTACTGTATATAATATTCTTGTATTATACCACTCTTATTTGAAAAAACCGCTAAAGATAAACACTGATGCTCACTGTTAAAATCAGAAACAATTATTTTGAGGTTACGTTGCACTTCGTGGTTGTAAAAAATAACGCCCAATGAATCCCATCTAATAACTGTCCACCGAAATCCGAAATTACTTATATATTTGAGAACCAAGTTATATTAATATTTAATTTTAATTAAACTCTATTTTTAAAATATATTTTGTTGCGTGTTTTTTAATACTTGTTTTAGGTTAAATTTAAGTAAAAAATAATTTTTAAAAAGCGACATCTCTGGAAAATATTTCTAGTTAAGTAAATAAAAGTTTTTCCTGTGGTTTTGATAACATTTCTGCACCCAAGGCAAAACTCAATTTAATTTAAAATGGAGCTTTTGCTATAAATTTTTTTATAAACATTAAATTAAAGTGTTTTTTTTGTAAATTTTCATTTTACTGCAGTGTTTTAACAATTAACACATATTAATCCTAATCAATTAAATAATTTATCGGAAACTTTTTTTTATATAAATGAAAATAAATAGTAACCGCAGTATTAGTCTGGACTCGTACCATATTATAAACCATAAACCACTGTAAATGAAAATCCACAGCTGATTGTCAAGTTTTTACCACCCGAAATTCTTCCAACAGAATCTTGCCTGGCCAAATGCATTTCACAAGTTGTAAAGGCTCTTTTCGCAGAAGGTATAACTAATATAATATTAATTTGTGTATTAATGACATTGTACATTTCAGGATATACGTTTCATAACAATTCCACAACCGAAAATATAGATTTCAAAGGTAAAAACCCTTAAAATAATCCGTTTATAAAACATTTCGTTTGCAGTGTGTACATTGCCAAATCAGCACCGTGGCTTTCGCTCATAACAATATGCGGAGAACAAATTATAGCTATCAACCCCTGTCCCAGGAAGTTCCAAGTACTAGTCATGATGCTCTGGAAGAGGAAAATGAAAGAGTTGCCGAGGAACTAAAGGAGAAAATTGGTGCTCTAAAATCCCTTACAATTGACATAGGAAACGAAGTCCGATATCAAGATCGACTTGTTCGTGGCATTGATGATGATATGGACAGAACTGGGGGATTCCTACAGACAACAATGTCGAGGGTTATACGTTTGGGGAAGAACGGCGGCACCAAACATATGTGTTATATGTTTCTTTTTATTCTATTTGTATTTCTTGTTCTGTATTTGGTAATTAAGTTAAGGTAGGTAAATGCAAAATTTATTATAATTTTATATGTTGTTATATTCATTATTTTCCTATATAAATTTATTATAATAATTGGTATTGATTGCAAATGTGTTTTGTATAGAAGTTTTTTTGGAATAAGTAAATTGAGTTAAATTCATAAATCTAAAATGCTTATTCCAATTACAATCCTTTATTCCTTTGCGTCCTCGTTTATAAATGTAACGCTCGAGATTTAAGATACTATGAGTATGTAGCTATTTACGAAAAGTCATTGTTGGTTCGTTAATTTAGGTTCTCGATTCTCCTCTATCATCAAATTTACGTTATGCAACAGAAATCATCAAAACATCTCTTCTAGAATTGTATTACACTAAAGGTTAGGTGTTCGGCTGCCTCCAGTGCGACTGGAGGCCCAATTATCCCACGAACTCATGTACATTAAGGCCTCCATACACCAGCAATCCATCCATCCAAATGTGGGGGAAACTAGGATGAACTCGGGGGCCTAGAGCCCGTCGAAAGTGGAAGTTAATCTAAAAAACCACTTGTTTTGAGTTGTGTATCCAATGCGAACTGTCCATTCGATTGTCATTTGAATTTCGAAAATGAAATGTGTCGCTTCATATGGCAGTTGCGCCCGGCCGATTGAACAATCGCAGCGACAAGTGAAAGTGAAACTCTTTAGCGGCGGGAATCCCAAATCCGCCGGATTCAACAATCAGCCCCGCTTATTAGAGCTCTGACCCTTAATCTGGGGTGTTCCAGAATGTAACTGCCTAGTGCGCGCTGCCTGGCTTTAGCTAAAGCCGGATATTTACACAGGAAGTGAACAAATGTTTCCTTTGTATTCCGCAGCTTGCCCAGCTTGGTACCTTGGTGTCCTACGGGCCAATGTCCCGTGATGATTGCCGTAATTCTGACAATGGTGGTTATTCTCGTTGGCGAGTGAAGTGACTACGACGGTCGCGGTGGTATGAAACTGTCGATACCTACAAACGTATCGAGGGAAATATCACTTCACACGCCACCTTGCGACAATTAGAATACGACGTTTGTAGATCTAGTCGCCAGGAGTCTCTTAGATTGACAATGAGAATACAAATTTAAGGTCGAAGTGACATCTGTCACGTCACTCGACAACGAGAATAAGGCTGAATATCTCGTCGGGGTCGGTGGCCTAAGAGATAGTGCAGGTCTCCAATGCTTCACTTTTTGCTGACTAACAGCAGGTGGTGGCCAAAAATTTCGTTTGCACCTCGCCCACCTCTGCCCACCGTCTTATTCTCCGAACCCCGGAAAGAGACTCCCTGCTGGGCTAGGTAGTCAGCTCTCTTGTTCCTAAGCCCGTGAACCCAGACGAGAGTCACGTTGTGCTTTCTACGAAGCCTATTTACCTTAGTTCTGCATCGCTCCACTCGCTCATTACTGAATCCAAAGTTTTTATTGCGGCTTGGCTATCTATGAAAATTCCAATGATACTTCCTTGTGTATATTCAAAGTTCATTGTCTGGCACCAGATCACGAATCACGCTTCCTTGTGGTGCACATCTGTTGGCGCTTTTGATTACCGTCGTCGTTCGCAAATTTTATTCTCGAGCAGCCATTTCTATTTCGTGGATGTGATACTCGATGACCCTTTCCAGTGTCGTGAGCAAGAAGGATGTTAGGCTAATCGGCCTTTAGTCCCACGCAGATTCGTGACCTCTTCCTCCTGTCTTTGGGATGACTCTTGCTCGTCTCTAAATCATGGAGAGGTAACTGAGCCGCACACAGCTCTAAACATGACCACCAGCCATGGTATTACTAACTAACTCAAGTAATTTCTGCAGAATGACTGGTAATGGAGAGAAGGTATTAATCGCCAAGAGAACATTCTGCTTTCTAATAATAGCATCTGTTCTAATAAAAGCCCCGAATAAGAGGATTTGTCCAGCATAGTTCGAAATTCGGAAGGTTTTCCAGCTCTTGATCTTTAACTGCCAATAATTACTATAGCGTTCAATTCTTTCGAAGTCACGTTGCAGGAACATCTAGATCACTTCAATCTTCGGCCTCGTCCTGAACGCAATCAAGTCATCCGCATTCGCTAGTTCCAAGCAGAGTGTACTTATCAGGTCACTGGTACTTTTGCAGACCATTTTTAATTTTAAAGACCCTCCTAGATGTGAAGTCCCCACTTTTGGCGACGAACTTCTTTGAAATCATGTGTAGTTGAGGTTCGGTCATGTCGTATCTAACAACTAGGAGGAGAAAGTCTTCACACTGCATCGAGCGCCTCTTCAAAGTCGACAAGGCTTGTTCCGATACACTGGTCTTTCATAAAATTCCAGTGTATGGGTGCTATCAAAAATGCACGTTGCGCGAGCAATTGACTTTGTTGCTTTTGCACACAATTCAATAAATTAAAGCGATTTTCGTCAGATGTTCAATAATGCAGTGTGCGCTTGCAAACTGCTGCAAATACGCAAACGTTTTAGACAGTGTGCGAGTAATAAAAATCAAACTGGCACCTTAAAGAATCTCTTGTATACCCGCAAAATTAGCTAGAAAAAGTTGTTGATACCTCAAAAAAAGAAAGTAGGCAAATATAAAGCCTGAGTGCTTAGTAAATACTTTATTTTTGTTATTTATATTTTGACATAATAAATTATGACGATTATGGTCAATTTTATCAGATCAGTCACATACGCAAATGGTTTGTCTGAAGTTAGGCTGACTGTGTGTGCAGAGTCAAATAAGCATTGCACAGTGCATTATTGACAGCACCCTATGTCTGACACCAGTTTGGATGCGGTACGAATAGTGTCGTGCCTCGCCCGAAATCCGAACTGGTTATCGGGAATTGTCTTCTTTTGTTAAACCCCTTTGGATAATGATTTATTAATCACTGTTTCAAAAAGCTGATATTCAGTAGCAAACTTATTGGCCGGAGATTGTAGGCTACTTTGGCTTTACCTTTTTTTTAGGTATGGATACACCACTGCCATTTTCCAAAGCCCTGGAAAATATACGTTGTTTAATGCACTGTTAAACAAAGTAGTATATACTCGTATGTCTATAGCCGCCAGGGGCAGATGTTTCAGAACTATGTTCAGAATGCCATCTACTCCCGACGACGAAATATCCACAGGAGATCAATTTTTCCAAAGAATATAGAATTTACTTGCGCCTCGGAAATACCATTCGCTGGACAGTTTTCATTTAATTCGATGATTGGACACGCATACTAGAGAACAGAAGAGTGATTTTGTGCATGCATTGCCGAATTCGTTAGGCATTCTCTTTATGAAGCCTAAAAGCTTGTTGGCTCTGGCAGTAATATTATGGTAGGTTGAAACTAGGTTTTTTGTCTAGGACAACACCAAGATCTACGATATGATCAACCTGAATAAACATCATGTCGTTCACATAGTAGTATTGCTTCTGCGTGCTTATTTAACGCGACAAGGTAATTGCATGACATTTACTGGTGTTAAGTTGCAATTTGTTGGTGGTGCACCAGTCTTGTAAGACATTGAGTTTCGACTGCAAGAAGAAAACACCAGTTTGGGATTTAATGACTTGATATATTTTGAGGTTTGTGGAATATTTAATAATTTTGTTAGATCGAAGACGAAAATATTAAAAAGAACAGGACCAAGATGTCTACGTTGAGGAACGCCAGAGGTTACTTCGATTTCATTCAGAGATTCTTGAAATCTGATAATTTGTGTTCTTCCGTTTAGATATAATTTTAACCGCATTCCAGTGCAGAACCTGATTTTCCAAATAGAAATTACAGGCGCAATATTGTTATAAACAAGTTTTTCAAATAGCTTAGGGATTAATAATAAAATGACAATGCCCCTATAGTTGTCCACCGAGTGCTTATCACAGGATTTATAGATTGGCGTGAGGTAGGATTTCTTCCATATCGTAGAAAACTTTCATAACGATAAAGATTTGTTGCATTTAAGCAAAAGAGGAAATAAGCTATGTTTCGAGTAGTACTTGAATAAGATAGGATAGGTCATTACCTTGTCACCAGACAGGGATATGTCATTTATAAGAGCGGAGGTGTCAGTGAACGTATCAGTTAGATCAGTGGTTTTTGCATTGGGCATGGGGCTTTAAATTTTCTCAGCCCTATTAGCGAACATGTTATAAAATACTTGGGGGCACGAGAAGTGTTTTCTACAATTAATCATTGTTGTTGGATAGCCAATGGTGTTCCGTTTGATATTAAGGAAATCTAAAAATTTGTTGGTATCTCTTTTGATACTATCTTCAACAGAATTAATGTATGCAGTGTAAGCCCGGCGAGATCTAAGATTAAATTCCGAGGCTAACCTAAGGTTCGGATTTCAATCGCTCGTTTACATTTATGTTATCTCTAAACATATTATATAATTTATTTTTTTGATTACTTAGAAATCGAATGTTGTCATTAAGCCATGGGTCCCATTCCTTATGCCTTTTTTTAATTTTGGGTACATATTTGTCAATGGTGTTGAAAATGATAGTATATGGAGATGCCACTGTGGGTCCATTAAAGCTGTCCTGTCCTGTAGACCTGTGTCATCGCTATGTCGTATTTTTTTCTTCGAATAGAGAAGATAAGGAACCGAAAATAGCGTACATGTATACGGATTGGAGGGAAGCACTTAAATTAAAGAACCTCTCGCTCTAAAAGAAAAGAAACAACCGTATGTTCATAGGTTTCATGCAGTTCCCGGACAGAGGCGTACCGAAATTCGTTCGCGTTTGCTCCAAACATTTTCAGCCAAGTGATGTGTTCTCATTTGGATGGTTGCTGAGAAACGCAATCCCCTCCCGGTTTTTGACTAAATGTGATACCGCCACTGTCCGGGAACTGCACAACTACTATGGGAGTGCTGTGAATATGTGTTGCCGAAATGCTTCCCCGATTTTAATTAATTGCGCTTCCTTCTCTTCTCTATTCTAAGATTTTTTTATGATGATGAGAGCGAACGCCAAGCCCCTGTCCTGTTGACTTCTTCTTTCACTATAATTTCTACTTCGGAGCATATATTTTTTTCCTTAACCCATATACTACTAAAATCCGATTCTCGAAATCAGTACAGTACCAAAATCTAAAAAGTAATACATAAATTTAAATATATCCACAAACAATATTCTAAGAAGTAATTAATCAAAGTAATTTCAAGTAAATTTTCATTTGTCTACCTACCAAAAAATTTAAAATTATTTTCTCGTTCCATACAATTTCGTAGTAATTTTATTTTTAGGATTTTTATTTAAACTTGCAACGTTTTTGTATGCTTTGCTCGAGGTCATTTTTGATTACAGCAGTTTGCAAAAAACAAAACAGAATTTAACAAGAATCACGAGAGATAAGAGAGATGCCTTGTAATACTAATTTTTTTTGTAGTAGCTTAAATATTTGTAACTTAATTTAAAAAAAAGAATCTATTATATTCCCTTTCATATAGGTTTGTAGGTTTTTTTGTTATTAATAATAACAAACAGCAATAATTCTAATTTTATCTACATTCTATAATTAATAAAACAAATATGGTTGATCCAGTACAAAGTACATAGCGTTCGTGTGAGAAAGAAATAAATATTTGCTAACCTACGCAATATTATATGTATCTGGTGCAGTGTATCGGTTTTAAGTTTGATAAATATTAGTAGAAAATAATTTAATTTCAAATTAAGGTTTTATTTAAAAATTATGTTGAAAATTTGCGATTTTAAAAGACAATCTATCGAGGGGGATTTTTCGAATTTTATTTTCTGTTGATGAGAGCGTTTCATGAAAGGCAATGTTTAAACCGCCCAACTTAGCTTCAGTTAATTGTACGATTTTGCTTGTAACTTTTGAACAGTACTGTAGTTCCAGCAAGCGATCGAACCTCTAGTCTAGAGAAAATACGGGAAGACCGCGCGCATTACCATACTACAACACATGTTCATCGAAAAACTCTCATCGCGAAAAAAACTTACACATGACATCACAGACGAGCCCCTTTTTGTAACGTGAGAAAACTGGAATATTTATATAGAGCTGGGCAGTGGGTATGACGCTAGAGTGTAGTATCAGACAATTATGTCAATGGCAGCAGAGCCCCTTTCGCGCATCTGCGCTTTAAGTATATGGCCCCACCTGCTCTTGTTTGTTTCTGCACAAATATGCAGGAAAATTCTATAAAGATATCATCCACCGGTCTTTTTGCCTTGATTTTATATTTAACCCCACGTGGTATAAAAATCGTCAGAGTCAGAGAAGTATCAGCATCATCGCCTCTATCGTGTGTTGTGTTATCTCTCTGCTTTAGGATTAACACTTTTATATAATCTCCATAAAAAAAATTTTATTCACCGTGTTGGTGCTTTCATTATTCTGTGCTTTTATATTCCGTTAATGGGAACTGGGTCTGATACTCTATAGAGACTACACTATAGTATCTATAGCAGCTTGCATTTTGGGGGGAGATTTTCTGATTCTTGAAGAACGAAAACTGGCCGTGAAAAGTATATTATTGAGAGAAGCGGGAACAGCCAGTCGTTGTTTAACCGTCGTGTCGGTAAGTCCGATTTACTTTTTGGGTCCTATGTAAAGAAATGATATCCCAAGTGCTGCGAAGTACGTTTGATATTAGCTAAATACGTTTTTTTTCAAAATTAAACCGTTTAATAATAATACTGAAAAGAAAGTTCAAATTTCAAGCAAAATTCATAGAGCAGTGCCCAATAAAAATATATAAAGTGTGAAGTGCATTTTTGTTGTGAGGTTTTTGTCATCATAACAGGTATGAGAAGGAACTGAATCATTGATTCATTAATATTTCTACTATCATATATTTTTATGCATAAATATGATAAAAATTTCATTTCTAAAATATGTAAATCTAATTTATTAAATGTTTTGCAAATTTAATGTGAGTCGAATAGTATAGTCGTTGCATAGATTCAATATAATATTTACAGTAGCTGAAGAATATTATTTTACTTCGAGGAAATCCGGAAAAATTTCTGTTTAAAAAATTACTGGTGAACACATGGTTTTTATAAAATAAGTATGGCGTTATTTCCTTTTTAAATATAACCCACGAACTGTACTTCTTGTATAAATAATAATTGTTACCTTTTTTTTAAAGTAAACAAAACATTTAAAAAATTCAATATGTAAATCCATATTCACCGCAGAATCTTCGAGTTTTGTATCTTTAATTTTAAATTAAAGCAACTCTTTAAAAATTACGCACTTTTACCCAAACCTCTCTATAACAGTATTTGCTATTTGGCACACAAAAATTCAACACATAGAAAGGAACAAGGAAGCGTGTAAAAGGCTCCCCATAGTTTCTTTCTAGCAGAGATTCGGTTGGAGAAGAAGTGTTGGTGGTGATACAAAGTCTGGTGTCAATTAAAATTTGGGATAAGGTTACTGACTTCTACAGCTTTAGTATCAGTGAAAGTCATACTATATTTTTTTCGAATAAATAAACTTTTATATCTTTAGAAGTGTTGTAGAAATATGAAAATCATGTTGCATTCAAATTTTTTTTAAGGTATCAAATTTTTGAAAAATATTAAATACAAAATTTTTGTGGTTCAAATCAATTCTTTAGGTTATCACTAAAATTTTTTATTAAATTCGTGGAAAATATTGTGATTTTGAATTTAGTTACTAACCAGCGTTTTTTATTTTTGTTGATACATCTTTTTCCTATCTACTATGTTGTTTAGACTATACAATATATGCTCGTTTTCTGTCTCTTTCAATTACAAACTATAATTCAGCATTTATTATTAAACGCTTTGTAATGCACTATATTTGATTATAAACTATACTCTCTTTCAGTTGAGATGACCATTATATGTATAATATACTTAGTTAACTATACATAATCCAAACCAAAACAATGTGTAAACAAATTCATTTTTTCTACTTTTAGATAATGTGCAATTTTCGAATCATGACCTCTACAAATTGAAATTTCGTTTATCTAATCAAAGAAAGTAGCCAAAAAAATTAAAACCGCATTGGCGTAAAATTTATTGTATCTATTATTTTCATGAATAATTATTATTTTTATTATAGATTTTATATTACTTTTAAAGAATTCTAGTTACTTGGTGATAAAAATGATTTATAGCCACGCGTGTAACGATAAGCTGTTATTAATCAGATCATTTCTTTAAGTATTACTGCTAACTAGGGTAAACGGTTTCTTACAAGCATGCAATTAGCGGTAAAATGCTCATGTCAATCACAGTTTAAAAACTGATAAAGTTTGATAAGAAATTGTGTAACTGATCTAAGTAAAGTTTTCCATATTCAAGGTGATTTTTATGGTATTCTATTTGATTCTGTATTATTCGATAGGTATTTTATTAAGAATGGTCAAGCTCAAGCAAAAATTATGTAACAATAGGCTTATTTTAAAATCATGTGAGGTTTATATTTTGAAGCTAGCTTGTACCCAGCCACGTGTTGTTGTGGTTTAGTCTGGTTTAATGGAAAAGAACTGTGTCGAATTTAATGCATTCTACTGTCTCATCTCCAATAAAACTTGCAAGAACAACATAACGGCCGACCGCTAAATATCCTAGACATAACATTAGCCGAAGATCTGCGCTGGAATAACCACATATTCCAAATTGCTAAACAACCATCACAGTGCGTACGATTCCGCAAAAGGTGCAAATCCCTCCTACAGCCATCCGCCAGGGCTAAAATATATAATTCTACAAGTCCTACATTCGTCCTCGCCTCGAATACAACTCGTATATCTGGGCCGGGGTCCCGAAAACCACCTTAGCTTGGCTGGACAAGGTGCAAAACTGCGCTTTCAAACTTATTGGTGATAGCGCCATTTGCTCTTCAATTGAGTCATTAAGCCACCGTAGGAATGTAGAAGCTGAGGCAAAATTTTACCGCTTTTACCACAATGACTGCTCCACTGAAACTATTTGGGTTGTGGGTTTTACCCTTTCGGTCCACACGATCAACTTCCCAGTATGTTGAATGTTGAGTAAAGGGCTCGACCGAAGCTTATAAATTTTTTTTCAGAACATGTTTTCTTTAATATTCTTCGATCGGTACCTCAAAGAGGACGATAAGATTTACGATTCGCACCTTGCAAGAAAAAATGACGCAGGATGGTTTGCGCGATATCGTGCAGGTACAAAAATCACGTACGTCATTTAAACAAAAAAAAACGCTCGACCGAATTTAATAAAAATCTTTTCAGATTATAACATCGATAATACGCTACGATCGGCACCTTAACGAAGTCGGTATCATTGTTGGCTCGCGCGATATCGTGCAGGTACAAAAATCACATAAGTCGTTTTAACAAAAAACGGCTTGACCAAATTTTATGAAAATATTTTCAGATCATATTTCCGTTAATACGCTTCGAACGACACCTCAACGAAGTCGATATCTATCTTTTGTGCGCGCGATATCGTGCAAGAAAAAATGACCACATACGTACACGCACACACACACATACTTCTTCTCAAATTTTCGCTTAAAATGCTATTGGGACCTTGAAAAATGAAAATACGTTAAAAATTACGAGTTCGAGTTTCGAACCGATTACAATAACTTCCCTATAAACTGGGAAGTTAAGAAATAACCTCATGCCTCCACCGCAACATTTCTCCCGCAACACAAGACTTGCCCGCACAGTTCGATTTAGAAATTCGTTATAACAAGAACAACTCGACTGTGGAACAACCTTCCACAGCCAGTATTCCCGAACTCCTACAGCATTCAAGAGTTCAAACGCAAGGTTCATCGCCATCTCCTCCAACACCCTCCTGACTCCCCCTAACCTATGCTACCCTTCTCTCTATCCTTCGAGCCAAGCTTACTACCAGACATTGCACCATGACTTGTACGACATGACGAACTGTTAATACAAAGGTTAACACCTGAGATTGGACTAACACATAAAAAAAAGATAGAAAAAAAGGAAGCACCCGTATGTATAATTTCACAATGCTTGTTGGTATACAATATTGTTGTTCTATTGTCTGTGCAGATATATACAAATTTGTCTGGTTTTGCCGACTCTAGAACACGCAACATCTCCATTTGAGAAGCAATCCGTGTCTAAATCTAAACCGCACAATTCTAAAGATTGGCCCAGAGCTTTGTTGATCGTGAGTGGCAAACGCCAATCGAATTGGGAATTGCAATATCTTAAATCAAAATGTCATATCGCACACGTATTAATTAAATCAAAATGAAATTAAATTGAAATCTACGAGAATTCAATTTAACAATGCAATCAGAAACATTGAAAATACTAAGTGACAGGAGCTGTCTAGACGCACGTTGTTCGGCATGAGTAATGTTTAGTATTATACGTGTGTTGCTGTTACAGATGGTGTTCCATTGACCGTAAAATATTTAGTTCAGCGTGTGTTACTTTAACAGTTGGCGCTGTTATCGTCGGGTCTAGCTAGTAGGTGAAGAACTTTCGGAGATTTAAGATTTTGAACAAATGAACATTTACAGTTTTATTTAGATAAGGAAGACTGCAGACCAGTCGTTAGTATTGTAGGAGACTAGGATTAAAACAAAACGCCAGGGCTACGTAGGTAGTCATATAGTCCAAGCGATAGAGGCCAGTTTTGGAAATGATCTGCACCTCTTCCAATTTTGTTTTTAATATGTAAAAGGGATATTGGGGAACCTTTTTCGACAATGGCTGACAAACGCCTTGTTGCACGGGTGGGTGGTGCGAGGGTGAATATGGTTTTTGGGGGGAAAATGTAGTTTAATGATTTGCATTCAATAGAATTCCAAGCATAATGTTGGAAAAACATTTTTTTACAATTTTTTTTATTTTCAGTCGATTTCCTTTTCTTGTATATTTTCAGGGCTAAGAATCATATTTGTGATCTTTTATTATATTGTTGATGCAAGTCCACTTTTTCTTCTTTCTTCGTCTATTTTAGTTATGTCCAACTTCTTCTTTCTTACAGTCCGTCGTTATATCCCCAGTAAAAATTGTATGATCGCTATCAATGTCCGCACCTGTTCTCATTCTCACGTCAAGAATTGATTGCCTCCACTTACGACTGATATAGATATGGTCTATTTGATTTCCATACATTCCGTTTGGAGAGGTCCATGTATATTTATGTATATGCTTTATAGGGAAATAATGTTCCACCAATAACCAGGTTGTACTATATTGTTCATATAGTTCTTTCAGTCTCTCTCTATTATTATTTGTTAAAGTGCTCGGGCCATGACGATCTGGTTGCGGTATTTCCCCTATCAAATGTTACTTAGCTATGTTGTTTTTTCAAGTCATTTTGATTCCTAAGATAGTTATATAGCATGTTAGTTAAAATAACATTGAAATTGTCTTTTACTTTCATTGAAAATTTATTTGGAATACACAAATCAGCCACATGCATAGTATATTGAATTTTATTCTATAAATTTTAAAACCTGTTCGGTTCGTGTTTATTTAACACATTCCCCGTGCAAGTAAAAATTGCATAAAACTTGAACCTCAGTGTACTCAAGCGTCGAGAAGTAAAAGTTTAATGTCTGTTCATAAATCTTATTTTACTTAAAAAACTCAACTAATTATTGATCTGCCTTATCATTGAAGTATAACAATGAAGACTTCTTTAATATACAACCAGGCTTTTGGACGACACTAGCTATGAACGTGTATTGATCGTTGTTATTTTTTGTTTAGTTCAAAGATGTAAATATTACATGAAGACGCGTGTTTTCTGTGGGATTTCCAGATTACTATCTGTTTTGTTGAACATCCGTACGGATTTCCCCCAATTTACAGGGCTTCCTTATAACAACTCTACATATAAATGCTTAGTCTAACGTTAATATGTAATTTTCAATAATTTTTACCGGCTTGAAACGTGCCATTGCCGAGCTTATGAGATAAAGATTAACAAATTAAGGTCAAATACTGATAACTGCAACGCGATCTTTAAAAAAAAGGTTAAAACGCGGTCATATAATGCATGGTTATTATTAAGTATAATTTCTAACTAGTTCCCCTGGGGGTGTTTCTAAAGTATGAACAATTTAATTTTACAATAACGGAATTTTATTATCATAAAAAATGAAAATAGAGAGTTTTAATGGGGGTAACAGGTGATCATATATTTACAATACCATATTTTCTGAGTCTTGTTTGTATGTTTATTTTTTATATTCTGAACAAAAATGGAGAAATCCACTTATTAATCTCGCCTACGATTGGTTAAGCAGATTAAAGTAGAGTTTTTTTTATAATCTTGAAAATATTTCTTTTTCTGCATTTTTTTAAAAAACATCACTGTCCAATAACGTGACAAGATAGCATTGATTTGTTATCAAATTAGATTGTTTACAATATCTTTTAAAGTATTTCAAGCGATATGCATGATTTTATTGTTTTTTATCTGTTTTTTAAGAAAGTGATATAATTTTTATATAATTTTGGAATTTACTGAAAAAATCGAAAGTTTATAAATCTTTTTTTGTAGGTCATGAATCAGCTAGAAAACTTTACTATACAGTATATGAACGATTACATAAATATTCTCAACTGACATTGAGAAATTTTTGTTAACTGTGTCATTCATTCTCAAAAAATTGTTTTATTGTATTATATATTTCCATAAAAAGGTAATCGATTTTTTTCTTTATTTTGATTAAATGGCTTTGTAGGGTTTCTACCCCAAAAAAAGTAATACTTATTGATTGTACAAAAAATGCCAATTTAAATATGGTAATAATTGATTGATGTTTTTAAAAGCGGTTACTTTTAGTCATAAATTAAATTTTACGACAGTTATTCCATCCATAAATTAATAATTTAATGCATATATGATTAAAGTAGCATATATTAAATAAAACAATTTCTCTTTATTTTTCCAGTAAATGATAACTATTTCAAGTTAGTTCTATATTGAATTTAAATTTTAAAAATGACAAACTACATACAAAACAGAAAGACCTAAAAAATTTGTCATGTTTGATAGTACAAATGCACGATCAGTTTTTCTTGGTATCTCCTTCTTTAAAAGCTGTGTAGTAAATTCATAGATGGCGTCCATCGCTCTGGCCGACGAACTACAGAAAAAAGTATATGAAATATTGAAACAGTGTTTTCATGGCATTATTAAAGAAAGGCTTAAAGCACCACTAAATTATTATACAAAATGTTTTAAAATATTTGCCCAAAACTAGGTAATACCCGTATTCTAAATGCAGTCACAAGTCACAATGTAATCACAAGTGTGTGGTGAGTCTCAACTTGAGACATTTGGTATTATAATTGTGTAGTCCATTATCCCGACTTTTTGAAATATAGCCTATACCGAAAAAAGGTGACTCTAGTGACTCCTGTAACTATCGCGCTATTCTCTCCAAAGTAATGCAGACATTAAACTATATAAAGCTGATGGATTACCGAAATCCTTACGACAGGCAGTATGAGTTCAAAACCCAAAAGATCTCCTGGCGACCTTTTCGTGTATCTGACGGAGCATCTCAACCAAAACTTTCATCGCTTTGGCGAGTCTAGTTTTGTTGCTCTAGATATTTCCAAGGCTTGTGACAGAGTATGGCATCCCGCTCTGCTGACTAAACTCCAAGCTTTTGATATAGACTTACTATAGGGAACTGAATTGAGAGTTTTCTTTCTGGCCATTCAATCATTTTAGTATTGGATGGCGTCGAATCTAATCTCTATACCATATCGGCCGGTCTTCACCAGGG
This sequence comes from Thereva nobilitata, assembly GCA_963855945.1. Classification (NCBI taxonomy): domain Eukaryota; kingdom Metazoa; phylum Arthropoda; class Insecta; order Diptera; family Therevidae; genus Thereva; species Thereva nobilitata. Next base: position 122,786,268 of record OY979696.1, read on the forward strand.
GTCAATTTTCTCACCCGGTCTCTTTCTAATATTCAAAAAGGGTCTGCTCTGCTGAATCCCCTCTTCTGCGTTACTCATACGCCGTCGACATTACAAGACAACGCGTGCCAGACCTTGCCTCTTAGATCCATCTCTTTCAACAAGAACTCTGAACTCATTCTTGATTTGGGCCGCAAGAGTCGTGTCGAATTTAATGCCTCCAAAACGAAGTACTCTCTGATTACTTATAAAGCTTGCATAGCCCTTCCTTCTGTCTCCGTGGACAGTTTCTCTTAACATCTTGTGTATAACTTTATCTGAAGATCTGGGACAGAATGATCACATATTCCAAATCGCCAAACAAGCATCTCAATGCCGAAAATTTCTTAAGAGATGAGATGAGAGATGACCTCGAGTACAACTCATTTATCTAGGCTGGCGCCTCGAAAACAGACTTAGCATAGCTGGACAAAATGCAAAACCGCCAGATCATCGGAGATCTGTACATATCCATTGACTCTTGAGCCACCGCAGGAATGTAGCAGCCTTGTCAAATTTGTATCACTGATTCACTGAAATTATCGCCCTCCTGCCTGTACGGCAATATTTTTCCCGCAACACATGACTAGCCTGCTCGGCTCAACCTCACACTCTGCAACCCCTTTTCCCCTTTTAGCGCACACTTACATACGTCTAAAATAAATAAAACAGTTCGACTGTGCAACAATCTCCCACATTCTGTTTTTCCGAGCTCGTACAGCATCTAAAAGTTCAAGTGTAAGGTTCTCGGTCTCTCTCACTGTCGCATCCCATACATCTTACCGCAGCAGACTTTTCGATCAGGTTCCTCTTAGCTCATACGATCTAGATGCCGTGTCCATCGGAGCCTACCAACCTTTATTTTCTTCACAACATAATTGTCGCGAAAGCGCTTGCCGATTTCGTCGTTGTATAGTGTCGGGAATCGTCCTTCCTCACAAAAGGGCCAACAAATTATAGTAGGCTTTGCTGGCTTTTAGCAGTCGTGCGCGTATTTCTCGTTCGAATTTATTCATAAATCTTTTGGTGTAGTTCTAGTGTAAGCCCTCCATATTTAATTAGATCTGCGGAGATGTCATCTACACCTGAGGCTTTGCTGTTTTTAGGCCGGTTTATGGCTCTGCTAACTTCTACTAAGCTTAGTGGTTATTATCAGATATTGGCGACTCTAATTCCTCAGTTAGCTCACCATTTAGCAATTCATGAAAGTGCTCTTGTCATCTTCCAGTTTCTTCGATAGAATTCCCACGCCTGGTGTGACTTTCGCTCTCTGTACGAGGGGCCCTAGTAACTTATATTCAGCTCAAAAAGAGTTATCCAAAGACGTATTACACATATATAGCTATTGGAGGTGAGTAACAAAGTACATAAATTTTCTGGAATCATCGTTTAGAATTAAACTCAACACCTATACACTGTAAAAAATTTCTGTGGTAATTTTACAAAAAAAATACTGGAAGTTTTATTCACAAGCAGTTTTGTAAATTTGCAATATATATTATTAGGAATATTCATAATCTACTTTACGTATTTTTACCAACTGTGTAGTAAATACACAATATCTCTGGGACGTAAAAATACAATCAGTATTGGAGCTTTCACTTCATAGTTTTGTAAATTTCCAAAATTTTTGTTTATGCCCTCTCCCTATACATAAAAATAGCATTTTGCTCACCATGCCTTGTTAAGGACCGATTCGCAAGGAAAGCTTCAAGCTTCAAGTTGCAAGCTTCAAACTACAAGCTTCAAGCTTCAGCTGAGTTTTGCTTTATTTGAGCACTGCTGCTTGAAGCTGTGAATGTGAATCATTGTACATAAACCCTATTATCCTAATTTTTGAAGCTTGAAGCTTTCATTGTGTATCGGCCCTAAGCATGTACTTGAGGCAACGTCTATCAAAAATTTCTTGGCTGTTACAAGAACTGCCCAGACCAGAACTTAAAAACAATTGGGTTTATATGCTTAGTATTCCATTGTTGCCTGTGAATTATATATCCATGAGAGGAAAAATATAAACCTTACATTCCAATAACCAATTTGTAATTTTACTGAGAATTTATGTTCTAAAATTACCCCTCTTACTGTAAAATTACAGTATGAAGTGTATAAAGTATAAAGATTTTTTTAGTACTAACATTGATAAATATAATAAGAAATATTGTAATTTTCCTGTATAAACGATTTAGGAAAATACACAACATTGTGTAAAATATACGTCACATTCGTGTAATCAACATTTACGTTAAGCAGTATTGGAGATTCTCAATTTCATTATGTGAAATTACAAAATTTATAGTAAAATTACAATAATTGTGTAGTAAATTAGTATTTCATACAGCTATTTGTAATTTTGCTATACATTTGCACTGTGAATTTACATATTTTTTTTACAGTATAGGTTTCTGACTGAGTCAACATAAGGCAGAATGACATCACTTATTGCAATTGGTGCGAGAGTACTCAATGCAATGGGAGTCTTACTAACCACCAAATATGAAGATTTCCTCGGATTCAGGGGCAGTTTATTGGTAACAGTCCAATCAGAAATACTTCTCAGATCATTGTTAAAGTCTACGAATAAACTCAACGGTTTAATCGACGGGTGTATTTATGTAGAATTGAACATTATCTGCAAATAAGTGAATAAATGTGTTCTTAGTTACAAGCAGAAGGTCATTAATGTATTGCCAAAGAGCAAGAGACCTATAATTAGTGTTGAGCCGGACTTACACGAGGCAGTACATTTTTCCCTTACACGATGTAAATTGTACTGAGGCCTCAATTATTTTAAATGTCCCGGTTCAAAAATAATGTCCTACAGCTATATGAGCCGAGCGTGTATCGAGAAAAATGAATCGAGGTGTGATTGTAAATTTCTTCCTTCTTTTGCGGCAGTAAAATATCCAATTTGAACTGCGGCGAGGTGAGATTGTAAACACGAACGGGAGAGACATTTCTCACTTCTTTTGGGGCAGTAAAATATCCTATTCAAACTTAGCCGTGGTGAGATTGTAAATACAAATTGGATGGAGAGACATTTCTTACATTTTTCGAGGGAGTGAAGTTTTGTACTTGAGGACAATTCTTACATTTTTCGAGGGAGGGAAGTTTTGTAGTGAAGAGACAATTCTTACATTTTTCGAGGGAGTGAAATTTTATAGTGGAGATACATTTCTTATTTCTTTTGCGGCATCAAAATTCCCAACTTTAAATTAGGCGAGGTGAGATTGTAAAATATAAATATACTTTCTGGAGGCATAGGTTTCGTACCTACTCTGAGACAGTTTTATGCATAAGACAATCAAACCCATAATAAAAGCTTTACATTGGTATGTATTTATTTTCTTTCTTTCTTTAATTTGATTGTTTTTGTCATTTTGGTGAGGGACTTAAATTAAGCTACCACCTTTTGTAATTTAGTTTGCGAATTAAGATTTCAGTGATTTTTTTATAGACAAAAACGTAAGTAAACAAAATTGTTTTTATTTAAATTTTTTCGTAAGGCAGTTTAAAAAAAAATTAACTATTTTTCTTCTTACACGAAAAAAATGTAAAAAAGCATTATACTATTTTTTTCTCCTACATACGTATGTCACGTCTGCATATGTATTTATTTTTTGACCAACATTTATAATATTCATTTCTTCTTTTCTGTGATTTGTTCCTTATTTTAATATATTAAGAATGGCTGAGGAGTAAAAAAAGACATCGAGGGCATGGGAATATTTTGTGGACTTAAAAAATGATAAAGCTAAATGCAATTTCTGTGCTAAAGTTTTGTCTTACAAAGGTGGCGGCGCTTACAAGCTAATTCGGCACACAAAGAGCAAGCAACCTCATGTTTTCTCTGCAACTTGTGAATCTCAGATTGTAAACACCGATAGCATCAGAAATGCTTCGCTTACTTCCACTTCAACATCAAATGCACCGGAACCCGAAACACCTGAATTTTGCACGCCCTCCACCTCATGTACTAATAGATATTTATCCTACGTGCACCTCGCCTCATTTCAAGTTGAGAATTTTACTGCCTTAAAAAAGTAAGAGAGCATAAACCCACCAATGCGACAATCACACCTCGCCTCATTTGAAGTGAGACATTGTACTGGTTCAAAAGGAAAAAGAGGCTCCTCTTACAAACTCATTTTATAATCGTGTCCTACCCAACACTACCTATAATAGAGCCTTGGGGAGTCCCACAGCGTAGAAATATGGGTTCATAGAGTTTAACCTGGATTTTCGATTTGAGAACGACCAAATAAGTAGCTTAGAAGTAGTTTCACAGCAGTAGAACCAAGACCGAAATTATTACCTAATTTCTGGTAGTTTGCATGATCAACTGAATCAAATGCCTTCGCGAAGTTTAGTTAAGTCAAGAAAGTTACTTTATTGCTGTCCAAAACATCATAGAAGAGACTTTCAATAGTCCAGTTTCACAACTGTGTCCAGATCAAAAGCCATATTGCCATTTATAAAGAATACAGTTTCAGTTAAGTTGCTTTAAAATTACTACAGAATCCAGTGGCATGTGTCCAACTGCGTGTTTATTTAAATAGTTTGTCTGACTACTCACCCTGGGCTAACACGATCCGCCGGCTCTGAGGTATCCATTACCCAACAAAAGAATACAATTTGTTTTGATCTATGCATAACAGCTTTTTTAAAGGTGAACAAACAGTGACACAAATACATACGTATTTGGTTTAATAAAATTCAATTAGAAAATGAAAATACCTTTCTTAAACTATAAAGAATTTTTCTCCACGATCATTACGCTTGCGCTGAACTGAAATATTTCGGAGGTTCAATGAAATAAATTTCAGTTTTGAATTTGTCGTGATTTATGCGTGTTAGATTCTTTATTCTACAATTCAGATCGGCTCAAGAAGGATAGCTCCTATCATGACTTTTTATTTATATATTTTCAAATGATAAAAGAACTTTTTTCGAATTTTTCGAAGCTTTTTCGCCAATTACCCAAGTAGAACGTCGTCTTAGTCTATTTATTTTCGGCAAAACAAAATTCCTAAAATAAAACATATTGACTTTGACCCTACTTCTAACTCTTGCAGCTTTTATTTTTTAATTATTTAAATTAATCGTTTTCAAAATATTCCGAAAAAAAACAAATTTCTAAGAATTGTTCGAACGTGCTTAAATTTGTGAACTTGAACTTGATATCACAATGTTTATATGACGTTATGCAGGAAATAGAAGGTGTGAGCTAGAGTAGTTAATCAATTTATTTAAAAAAACTATTGAAACTATTTTTACTCTTAGAAACAATATTTTATCGATTAACAAATATATCAGTAAACTGTTTTATCGTAATCAAGTAGAGTTAATGTTAGCTTAATTTATTCGGATTAATAATTATTTTTTATTTATTATGTCTTAATAAAAGAAACTCTCTAATTTGATCTAATAAACATTTAACTGAATGACAAATTAAATATTGTCACATAAATAATTAACCGATTAACTGATAACAACACTTAAAAAGATAATTGGTTGGCTGGCATTGGAGTGCGCCTGGTATTGAACTCTCCCAAATAAAGTTTATTAATTCAATGCTTGTTCTGTATATTTTTTTAAAAAGGCCGCCAATAGTTTTATTGTTTTAATTTATTTTTTTTTACCTGTTTCTTTCTTCCCCACCTTCAACAACAACTCACCTCATTGCAATTCTGTACGATTAAATGCATCATGAATGAAATTTTTATTCTTCCGACTTATGTATTTTTAGAGGTTGAAAAAAAATGCAACTTATGTAAATAGAAAAACGATGTGCCAAGTAGACAGTTTTACATGTTTTCAAAATATTTTGTTGATTACTCTTGCAAATCGGTAACAAAAATATTATGGTTTAAAATTAAAAAACACATGGTTATTGTGTCAACTGATAAGCAGCTGTTAAGTAATTTAACGGTGGAAGAAAGGTATACGTGATTTTTCCGACCTTAGCGCTTTCTAAGAGATAGAAATAAACTTTATTTACAGAATAGTAAAAATTTAATATCTTTTATTGCATTTTTTTTTTGTATCAATAAAAGTATAGTAATAAATTACTAAAGCTTCAAAATTATGAACGCCAATCAGGAAAAGTGAATAACAGACTAATTTTTGTAACTAACAATGCATAACGATTTTTGGGACTAATTATATTGTCGCCGCAAAATGTCATCAAACTTTAATAAAAACAAATGATGAGTTCAGGAAGTATTGACAAAGCCAAATGTTTTTTATTGTCTTAAAAATTAGCTTAAACACGATTTTTAATAGAGTGTTGACAAAAATTAAAACAAAATTAACTATAAAAACTTCTTAAATTTTATCTATCAAAACATCGGAATTTTGATGTATGGTTGGTTGATTGGTTGAATTGGCGAGGTCCACATTCTCTGTACTTGACCTCCAATTAGCACATTAGCGTTGTTTTGATGCCACTCATTCCCGTGGCCACTAGGCTTTAAATTGGGTTTTAGATCAACTTTGTAGCATTAAAGGACTGTGTCAAGTTCATTGGATAATTTGCTGCTAGATGCTCAAGCTCGTTTAATATGTGGCTGCCAAATGAACTGTGACTGGCCCTGCCTACATTTGCACAAGAAGTGCGCGACCGTGTTGATAGGGCTTATGCATTCAAGGTCATCTGAGTATTAGTTGACTAGTTTTGATGAGATCAGGGTGGAGTTAACAGCAAAGATGGCTGCATAGTTGTTAGTTACCAGCGCCATATTCTCTCTTGTAGAGTTGTCTTCTTTCGGTAGTTCGATTGTTCGTTCCAGGGTTCTCATCAGAAAAGAGAACATCGGCGTGGAATCTTTAGCTGTGCTGAAGAGCTGTAGCTTTTCTTTTCGCGGCTTTCGGTATAAAGACCACCTTCACTTTGCTCCACACCTGCAGAATGTGGCCATGCAGAAGCCTTCTTTTAACTAACTTAACTATCCAAGGGCTAATTAGCTCTTTATGCGCTGAAATTCGAGTCGTGCTTCGTGACAAGTCGTTTGAGTTGAAGAAAATGACATTTCAGTCGAATCACGACTTTTAGTACAGGAGCCTAAACTCAACTTAGCGCTACTACTCTAGGGCCCTGTTCTAAAAGTCGTAAATCGATTGAAACGTCACTTTCTTCAACTCAAACGACTTGTCACGAAGCACGAATCGACTTTCAGTGCAGGGGCCGGTGTTACTGCTCACTTTGGCTTTGATAGTCTCTTGGCTGGAGTCTTAAAGTTCATGCTCAATTTGAGAGAATTGGGTATGGCCTTCGCCATAAGGGAAATGAGCGCGCATGTGGAACTGTGAATGAGAATATAAATGAGTTGGTTATTTGCGTTTTTAAACAAACAGAGGGACGTTGCTCGCTTATGGGGACTTGAGATTCTCATATTTACATGGAAACAGCGATTTTGAGATTCCCTTGTTTTATGGCGCGAGCTCTATTCTAATTTTGCAGATACAATTTTTACAATTCACAAACAGAAACGGCTATCAAAATTGTAAATGTATAAATAGCAGATTTCTAGCATACTTTTTATAATTTCTCACAAACTCGACATACAACACAACCAACTTCAATGAGACGTACTCAGAGGTTCATATACACTCTGCCTTACTAAATCAATATTTTCAGGCGTTCGTTGGCTACGATGTCGTCCAGATTTTGCTTTATCTCATTACACCAATACCAATTCATCATTAAATGTGAATTATTTAACATTTTTCTTGTGACTGGGTGCTTACAAATAGCTGATAGTCACAAAAATTCCTTCAACTGTTACCAAACCTGTTTTTTAGGAGAAAGAAATATAGAAAGGACAAGTGATAAGTGTAGTAACATCTTCCCCAGAAAATGTTGGCGTGAAAACTTAACACAAACACAATGTGCTTCTGCTAACTCTTTTTAATAGTTTGCTACCCTACCCATAATTATCGCCACAAAACAAATGACAAGAAAATTATTCGTGATGAAGGAATATCCGTCTAGACCTAGATTATGTACAGTTGAAACGAATACTAGTGTAGATACCCACAATCACAAGCACGAGTCACAAAAATTTGCATCCTATGACTGGTCACAATTTAGAATAGCGGGGTAGTTTTCATTCTCAAATTCAGGGCAGTTTCAATTTGTTTAAATAAGCACTGGGTTATTAGAGTTTATCTTATAGGGGTTTTTCAACTCTTAACTAATTTATTTATTTAAAATAACAAAATAAACGGGTTGGCTTGCATGACTGCTTAGAGTTTAAAAACTCGCCACTCATTTACTTGTGCCTACAGAGAAGTTGGGTTGTGTGGGACACGTTTATTTTCTTTGTTTTTTGTAACACCCTTTATATTTTTCTTTCTAATATTTAAACTTGGTTACCAGGGTTATTAGGTTTTGGAGTTGGGGGGGGGTGGCGGTCGCCTCTATCACCCACCTAAAGCCGCCTTTAGCACCCGTGTCATGGACTGGTCACGCATACTTGGAGGTCGTCGCCGTTCACCTTATATCGTTGTATAATTAACTATGTTTTTTATTAATTAAGTTCGTCAAAATCAAATAAACAACTAACTTTTCTGATGATCTCTAAAACGAGCACATAGCTAGTTATCTATTTTTTTTTATTTACATTTTTTTAAATTATTTATCTTTAAGTAACTTGACATTATGGACATGGATTATAAATGTATTTTATCTGCTAATAAAATTGTTCAAATAGAGCTAGATAACGAAAATTCAAATTTTTCACATCATATTTTTAGATAATAAGAATGACAAAATAATAAACAAAAATATTTATGTATAAAAATCGATAAATTATGAGGACTTAACTTTCACGTAGCAATAACTATATTGACCTTTTAGTTCTTTGATCATTCTATCTCTAGATATGGTGTTTATTGTATGTATATATTACTGAAAGTAAAATTATTTGTTATTTTTTCCTACGCCTCGTTCATGATTAGTAAAGTTCTCTATTTTGCCTTTACATTTTTTTCTGGCCTTGATTATGTTTATCAAATAAATAAAGTAAAAATATTATTATAGTATTATTACCATTTTTAGGTATTCTTGTATTGGAAAAGATTAGAAAGAAACATCAGGTGTTTTTTTGTGAGCAATTGTTCTGCTTGATTAATTTTCGTTTGCGCAATTTAAGCAACAAAACTTATACGAGTATCAAATCAAAGCCACTTCAAGCGTGTGATATTTTTGTATTGTTCTGTATTATTATATACCGAATATTTCGTAATAATTGTTGCAATAACGTACATAAATAGAAAAATAGATAACTTTAACAAGGAAAATATTCCGGAAATTAAATAATTTAATTTTCCATTTTTTTTTCACACTCTCATTCTATAAATTTCATCCACGAGCTTGATTGATACTTGAAAATGCTCTTGTGAGATTGTAAAAGCTCAATACTTTCCGGAAATATTCTATGGTGTACAACAACGTAATTAAAAAAGCATAGAAATTATTAAATAGTTAGTTGCCAATGAAATTTCAATAGAACTTTTATATCTAGTCAAGGTTTCATTTAAATTAGAAGATTTCTTTATTAATTGCAATCAGAACTTTTATCATAGGTTGGTGCCCCAATGTTTGCCCGTTTTAATTAAAAAAAAATCGATCATGAGACTTGATTATTTGAAATGCTTCTCCTACAATGCATTTTTAATCCTTGCAATGTTTATGATCAGATTACTTTACATTATTTCTCACAATAACTAAAAATTTCTTCTAAAAAATTAATTACGCTGATACGTAACCGCAGGTGTTACCCGATATTAATACATTACTCATCTTTACCAATTACACACCAAAACATTTGAAATTCCCATTTAAATTTAAAAAGCCATACAACAATAATCCAATCGCGATTACGTACAACTTTTATAGTAATTAATGTAAAAGTAGATGACTATCTCTTTACGGCGCTACTTTTACGTAACAGAAATTAAGTTGAGGTTAAAATTTCTTTATAACATAAATTCTATATTACATGAACATTTGTACTATTAGAATTTAAACCCACATAAATTAAGCCAAGGATTAAGTTATACTTGAAATATAATATTATAGTTTTTTTTTTGTACTACATATCCAATCATTACACAATTACTGAGCGTCTCGTGCAGTTTAAGAGTGTAAAATTGTAATTGTCTCAAAGTCATGGTCGGGCATAGTTGTAGGTGCAGGTCGTAGTCTATTGTTTATGAACATGTGGTAAACTAACAATATAATGACGCACCAACCGCACGAACTATTTTATACAGGTGAAATAAATTCCCAGGTTAACAGGGATTTTTATTTTATGTATTGTAAAAAGTTAAGTTTTTTTGATGATTAATATTGTATCTATTAATTAATGAGTAGTGACTAATAAAATTGCAAATCTTTGATATATCTAATATCATTAAATAATCGGGAATAGAAAAGCAAAATATGGTATTTAAGCCTATTACATCAATCATAAGTTCATAGGATGACATACAGGCTCCTAGTCCGATTGTCGTCAAACAGTCGAAGAAATAGTACTTCGATTTTTGATTGTAGTGCACCAAGTCGATTACATCGATGACAGTTCCCTATAATTTCGATATACACGTTGATATTCTATTTCAATATTTATTTTATTTACCAAACAACTTTCTTAAAAAAACTCCCTTAAAAAAGTTCCCTAATAATAATTGATCAAAGTAACAGAAAATTCTCAGTTACAATGGCGGTACTTTTTATTCGTTTCGATTGCTTTACGGACGATCAATATTTTTCACACTGGAAGCAGCTCTTGATTCGACGTAATTCGCTCTAGGCGCCATTATATGGCGCCACTATTGGCAAATCCATATGATGTTTAGGTAGTAGCAGCCAGGGTTGGCGCTGGGTTTTTTTTGCGCCCGGTGCAGTATGCCATATTGCGCCCCCATCAGCTCTTCATTTTTTGATCGCAGTAATTGAAAAAGACTCAAACACTCTGTGGAGCTCCTTTAATATATGAAAATGAAGGCACGGGAACTCATTTTCAAATTTTGTTTTTCAAAGCTTAAATTTTTTTTTTAAAATCGTAATTTCTGAAATTGCGCCCCGTCCAACTGCGCCCAATGCAAGTGCATCATTTGCACCTATGAAAGTCTGTCCAATCAGGATTTGGTTCTCGATCTTGATGTTATGCTGGGTTTGCTTACGCTTTAACTTCACAAAACTATCCTGCTAATGCTGTTTCTTTAAGCTTCTTGCTGCTTAAGCTTCTGGTAGATGGCCTTCAGCGCCACTGCCACCATTCTCCACACATCTCCCAACCTCATCATCTGTTCCAGGATGTGTTTCGTTGTTTTTCCTAGCACAATCCTGCGCTCCACCTATCTATAGACCTATACACTCGAATCTCTATAATAGAGGACCCTATGTCGTTCTCCAAGCCTTCATATTTCAAGAGATAAAAGGTGGTCACTGCACTGCATGTATTAGTTTCCACTGCAGAATTCTGCATAGAATAAAAACAGTCCACCTTGGCAGCCTTCCTGAACATATAAGGCGCTTTCAACAACTTCAGATAGCGCCCCGTCCAATTGCGCCCGGTGCAAGTGCACCATTCGCACCTATGAAAGAGCCGCCCCTGTTAGCAGCCTAAAAACGATCTATGTAATGTATTTCATTACATTCCGACCATTATTTTACAATTCACAGTGGTTTTGCCAGTGGCGTAGCGTGGATATCTGCCACCCGGGGCGAACCGTAAACTGACCGCCCTATACTTTCACAACTAAGAAAAAAATTGCTAAAAAGTCACTATTGCGATGTGGAAAAGTCACTATTTTCAAAGGATTCCAAATAAAACGTGTTTTTTTTGCAAAGCAAACTCTTTAAAACAATAGCCAATGCCACTTGTTCCACATGCGCGTTTATTTCCCTTTTTTTATGGCGCGAGCTCTACTCTATCTCATGAAGAAAATATGTTTGCTACGTATTATTCACGCAAGTGTTTTGAACCATTTACGCAAATCTGGATACAAAAAGAACGTCGATTTATGAGTTCGTCGTGGGTTGAACGCGAAAAACATGATAGACCAAATTAACATCTCCTGCATCTGCATTGGAATGGAATCGTTCACTATGAGGTACTTCCAGTTGATAAGACGATTCATTCTGTGGACAACTAGAGAGATTACGCCACGCAATTGAACTAAAACGACCCGAACTGAATAATAGAAAAGGTGTTGTCTTTGTAAAATCTTGAGTGGCGGGTCAGCTATTAGAGATTTCCAAGGTTTAAATGAAATTCCGAATTTACGTTTATTGTTTTTAATTGTTTGAATTCAAGAAATTATATTTTATTCGTGTTCAATTATCGACGGTAGGGAAAGGAGAGGAAATCAGGTTTTTCGGGTTACCACCAGTAGCTGGTTTCTGTAACTTCAGTGGAGAAAAATCTCTATCCCATCACGTCACGCGCACAGTGCCTTTTAAGAATGATGCGGTGAAATGTGGGTACAGTGGTGTAGAATGACGTCAAATAGAGAATTTTTGGTAGAGAAGAAGATTAAACTCATCCTGCTCAAGGCAAAGCCTGCAAGTGGAGAGTATCCTGGCATCAAGCCAACAGGTGGGGAGTATCCTAACATCAGCCCACAAGCGTCCTGATATCAAGCCAACAAGTGTCCTGACATCCTTTCCGCTGCGCCCCAAAAATTCCTCAGCCGCGTTAAGAGGCGGCGGCATAGAAGAAACAGGTTAGAGTTGACCAATCCAGGCATGAATTTCCATCGTTCGGCGTGTTTCATCCAGGTCCGATCGGCAAAGACTCTCTTCACCAAACTGTTGGGAGCCCCAAAAGCCTATTCCAGACCAATGAATAGATGTAATAGGCCTATATAATGGGGCCCACCCACGGCCCAACTAGTTGTCAAAACTGAGTCCCATGACTTTAGTAGGAAAATGCAGGTCGATCAGAAAGACCAACAACTTTAGACAATGTCGTGGTGGACGAAAGTGGAAGCAAATCCGTGTCAGATAATCGACGAACTGTGAAACACTTTAACTACCAACCTTGGTCGACCATCCAAGAACATTTGCAGTAAGTAGATTGGTAAATGTTGAAGTATGCAGAGCAGGTGCTATGCAAATAAACGACACTACTTTCCGGTCCCCATAATATATTAATAAATTAATATACATATTTATAATAATATTCTAGTATCTAATAATAAAATAAAAATTTTGTATACAATGAGTGAGTTTACACCGCTGCATCAAATAATTAAATTTAATTTGATACTCATTCAATGAATCAAGTATTCTACAATAGGTCTGTTCCCGTACCTGCAGAAAGTATAGAATCTGCCAGTTGCTTCGAATTACTTAACAGAATTCTGTTCCCGTATTTTTACTGCAGCCGCCATACTCATTTCCCCACCGTGCAGTAAGAAGCAGAAACCTGCAGTAGCTACGAGCTGCTGTAACCTGCTGCAGCTTAGATATTTGAAATATGGCAATGTCAGAACTATCATTATCACAGTATTAAAATTGCAGAAACCTGCAGAAGCATGTTCCTGTACTTTCTGTACTTCATCCCCACCTCTCAATAAGCAACTTGCAGTAAGTGGCAGAATGCAGAAAGTACGGGAACAAACCTAATATGATTAAGTGAAAATCTAACTGAACCGAACAAAAAAATCCTCAAACTGCTATCAAAACAGAAAAATTCGCATCACTGATAGACTATCGAAATAGGGTTGCCAAGTGGCCGGTTTTCAGCCGGCTCGGTCGGGAATATCAGTCTCGAGCCGGCGCACACAGGCGGATTTTCAAATATTCCTGGCCAAAACCTCAATAAACGAAGTTAACCATAACAACCACGTGACTTAATTTTTTGAATCTTATGAGTTTCTTACATTCAGTTATGATTCGTATGATATTTTTAACCAATGTTTCCATTACTTCCCGCATAGACAAAGTGTCGCCCCTGAGCAACAATTAATTACGGGTAAAAATTGAGGTTTTTTAAAAATATAGTGTCGCGCGTTAAAATTGTTCAATGTAACTTTTGTCATGAATTGTGAACCTGAGGGTATATATCTGTGTTATTTTGAATATTTTTACATATTTCTAAGTTTAATTATAAGAACTAGAATAAAACTAATTTATACGTTAAATTTTTAATTATAATTAATCTTATTAGCCTAAAAAGTTACAAATTCATTAGAATCAGACTATACTTTATAAAGTTTACAATAAAGTTACATATCTAAGCTTAATATCTGTGTTAATTTTAGTTGCTAATATGTGCTACCCTCCTACTACTTAAATAATTAATAAATTGAATTCGAAAAAAAGAAAAATTCTAAAAACGTTTCTGAGAGCAGTGATCGATCAAAACGCAGAAAAACTGAAAACTTACTTAAAGAAAGATCCAGCAGTGAACTTTTGCCGCTAAAATGAATTTAAGAAAAGATGGTCGGTGGAATCGGCTGAACAATGTAAAGCTGTGGTCATACAACAAGACACAAGTTCAAGCCAATATTACACACCTTACACGCCAGACGAAACTTTAGTTGTTGGGGAAAAACTTACAATTTAATAAGGAAAACTGCAAGTGATCATAATTGCAAGATTTATTCTCCTTATGAAAATGTGACTTCTGTAAAAAAAGATGCTACCCGGAAAATATATCTATTACTGGATCATCTGTAAAAGTATCTTTACAAGATTGGTTAGATCACATATCAGCGAGACTGTGTCATTCATTGCATGAGGTAATGTCCGCATTTCCTAAAAACCAACTGCAAACCATTTCCATCCGGACAAATTGAATATAAACAGCTTTCCAGAATGACACAGTTTCAGATTCATGCATTTATTTAATTACTATTGCTCCGATACAATTAGAAGCCGATATCATAGGCGGCGGAGGTAAAACTATTGTTTGGAGAAATGCGACTGCATCTTCACCAAGAAGTTGTAGGCCATTAATGCATCTTTTTGCCAAAGAATCGACAGAGTTGACCAAATAACAAGTCAACGATATTAATACTCAAATAGAAACATTAATACCAACAAAAATAGAATGCTGAAATAAATTTGAGACATAATTTCATTCTGTGTATGATTGGCGGAAGAATGTTAAACTGACACTAAATATTATCAACGTTTTCTATGTCAATTGACGTCAAAGGGTTTTATAATAAGGTATCTCTTAGTATATCCAAAAGATGTAATCAATAACCTTCTGGTGGCATCTGGTCAGACCCATATATTACAGATATTTCCAGAAAATTTTAATACAAATCTTTAAATGAATATCCAAAAGAATTAAAGTATTTGTTAGATATGGATATATAAGAAAAAAAAATTTTAAAATAGTTTGTTAAAGCTTCAGTAATAATTGTTAGTCATGTTTTTTCTTCGATTCCTTCAAATTTTTATACTTTTAAATCAGTCCATAAGTTTTGTCCAAAAATTAAGGAAAATCCGCCTGTGTGCGGCGGCCGGCCAGAAATTTGAAAAATTCGAAAAATACCGGCAATTTCAATTTCTTCCATCAAAAATGTTTTAATCTGTTAATACTTGTTTTAATTTTTGTTAATACTTGAAAAATTAGAAAATCTTTACAACTATTAAGAAATTCGTACATTTTTAACATTTTATACTCAAACACAATTTGAATCTAGCGTGTTATCATGCGCATCGACCTGGTAGCTTTTGTACCGACTATCTATAGCGGTGGTCTCCAAACTTTTTTGACCGCGTACCCTTCTGCCGAAAATAATCTTTAATTGTACCCCCTAATTATGTGAGCGGCACTATTCGCACCATATATGAGTGACACGCTATACGGGGCTGTCAGGATATGGTTATAACGTTTCACGAGCCTACGCGGGATACGGCCATACCATTTATAAATGACAGCAACACTTATAATAGAATTGAAGTTGTCGTAGCAAAGTTGAGGTACTTTTCTTAAGGCCCTCGTACCGTCTCGAAAAAAAAAATTTTCCAAAAATTTTTTTTTTTCATAAATGGGTTCATTTAGTCCTCAAGAATGTTTTTTTTAATCTTTTTCTTTTTACTTGTTATTAGTTATAGTAAATATTAACAAGATAATTTTATAACTTTTTAAGTTTTACATAAGAAAAAACTTATTTTGAAACTTTAAACTCATTTAACTCGAAACATGATTTTTGAAATTGGCGGACGTGATAACTCAAAATATAATCGCCGAATTTACCCTATATTTTTTATTTGCGCTTTTCTAACTATTTTTTAGGGAACATGGAGCCATTTTGCTGATAAAGTGACTGAAAAAAAATTTACATCTTTCTTTAGACTGAAAAATGTAGACTTTTTTCGGACTTTAACTTTAATTATCTGCCATTTTCTCAAAAAAAAATATTTTTTAAAAAACAACTCGTCATTCCCAAAATTTCAAGTGTCTTATTTACAGTGAATTTTTTTGTTTTTTTTAGTTGGTCCAAAGTCGAGATATCACGCCCGCCAATTTTTTCATATTTTTTGCAGTGTTCCAGAATTTTATATGGGAGGCGGAAATGACGCAATAAAAAAAATTAAAAAAAATGTTATTTTACAATTTATTATTCTTCTAAACAAATAAAAAAAGTTTTATCTCAATATCTGTTACCATTTTCTCATAATCCTTCTTTAAAAATCACCTAAAATACTCGCTCCGAGGCGGTACGAGGGCCTTAAGGCTGAACTACAATGTGGCGCTGGCGCGTGGTGCTGGCGCTGCAGCGCAAACTGTCAAAAGTAAAAAACGTAGCCCACCGAAGTGCAGCTACAATGTGCAGCTGGCGCTGGCGCGTGGTAGCTCACTTTTGCCAACTTTCTATATTTGGTGCGCGCCAGTACAGCAGCCAGTTGGGAATTTTGATAAATGGCGCTGAAGTCAAAAGTATTCCAAAAAACATTCGAATTTAATCAATTTTTGGATTTTCCTGTAAAAAAATAATTTCCAATGAATTTTTTTTGCATTGCCCCATTTCCACTAACTTAAGCCTCAAACAGAACCAATCCGCTCCATCCGTTTTTAAAGTTTTGACATGACTTAGCGCCACGCATTGTATTTGCACTCAGCTGCATGGTGCGCACCAGAGAAGGCGCCAGCACCAAGAAGAGCGCCAGCACCACGCGGCAGCGCCACATTGTAGTTCCCACTTTAAGTACCACAGGGGAATATTGTCAGGGCCAGTAGATTTATTGCCGTCAAGCTCTTTGAGGCATTTATACATCTTGTGAATCCTGAAGAAAACTCCGAAGATTGAGTGGGCGTTGTACTCGAGAACGGGTTGGCAATTCAGTTTCGGGTAAAGAAGAATTTGAAGCGAACCGAGGTGTTAACTCAGCATTAGATTTGGTATCTGGTGTGACTTCGTGATTATAAATGATAGAAGGTGTTGTGGAAGAGATAAAATTGTTCTGGATGAAAGTTACCAAGAACCCAGGGCCGCAGCGAAGGGGATTTAGGTTAGGTCAACCCTCCTGGTTTTTTGCTTATAACTCGGGAACTGTCAACTTTTCCTAAATCCGTTTCACCTCCTGAACAGGCGGACTTGAACGATAGACAATATGTGAAGTCAAACTACGAATCAAATGCCGTCATTTTAGATGGCTTCCTTTACAAAGCTAGTGACACACCAAGCGAATAGAACCATTGAGAAGAGCGCAAACAATTTGCTGCAATATCATTTACAGAATCGATGGTGCTCACTGCTTCGCAGGATAGTTTCCTACCAAACTCCACAAACAAGAGCCGGCTGATATCTATTCTGGCTACCTCCCGGAAACATTGTCGAAGTGATTAAAATAATATGGATTGATCAAGTCGAACGAGGTCCGGAACGGAACCCGGCAAAGATAGTGTTGCTGAAAGTACCAACAGAAAAAGGAGACCAGGACGACCTAAGAAAAGATATACATAAGACGAGGAAGATATAAGACAATTACGAATAAGAAACTGGAAAAGACCGGCCAGAGATCGAAAACCATGGAAGCGAACGCAAGTCAAAGCCCACAATGGGCTGTAAAGCTCCTGATGATAATGAAAACTCAAAGGAGCTTCATTTGCTGCTCGATTTTAAACCCGTATTCCGTGTAGCCGCCCATTTCAAAGAGGGTGTTGACGATTATTTGCCTTTTTGTTCCTCTTAATGTTTATATCTGTTAGTTTAGTATGGATATAAAAACTTTTTATTCTTTTCTTTCTTTCAAAAATAAGGGTTTAAAAATAAAAATTCGCAACAGTATTGAATATCTCAGAAAAGGACAGGAAATAAAGTACTTGAAGAGAAATTTGGCGTACCTCCTAAAATTTTCTGCATACCCTTCGGGGTACGCGTACCACACTTTGGAAACACTGATCTATAGATATGTCACTATAAGCATCACTAGCAAACGGCAGTCAGCTTTGTGTTGATTCGACGCTGTCAGATTTTGCGGGTGAATAAATAATATTTAAAAGCAGGCATTTTAGTGTGTACGAAAGTAATACTTCAATACTATGTCGGGCAAC
This sequence comes from Thereva nobilitata, assembly GCA_963855945.1. NCBI lineage: Eukaryota > Metazoa > Arthropoda > Insecta > Diptera > Therevidae > Thereva > Thereva nobilitata. The sequence goes on from OY979696.1 coordinate 122,804,813, forward strand.
GAAAAGTCACCGCCTCTGAAAAAACCACGATCTAGAAACTGCGTTTTCAATAAATCGCGGTTAACTGATCCAAAATTTTCAAGTTTTCTTGTAATTGGAAGAGACCAAAGCTAAGCCAAGTGCATTGTATGCAGTACATTTTTTACTGTAAAATACGATGACTTTAAATCCATTCAAAGACACTACGACGGCAAAGGGGGGAGGCCGGCAATTCCGTCCCGTCGAGTTGGCAACCCTATATCGAAATGCTTACTTTATCTAAAAAATCGTGTGTATTTTGTCATGTAATTTTGCCTTTATAGTTTCATAAATATGTGAAACTTTACTCAAACCTAGAACAGTACTAGGCAACTTTCTATCTGGAAATATGAATTTCGATTCATACAATCCAACATCAGACTTCCATTTATTTTCAGCTCTTCAAAACAGATGTTAATCTGCCTTTAAAAGAGACATACAAGAATCGATGATATTAATTTTTCAGTTAAAACCCCCGAAATTCATTCATGTAAACATAATTGCTGATATTATTGTCCTATCACATTTTATGAAGCCCTTAGAAATTATCTTACAGCTGGATGACACATTTCAAGAAGTCTTGACCTTAAAAAATTTTAAAAACCCCAAAACGGAATAAGAGGAACCCCAAATCACAGTCGATCGATGTATGACTCACGCTATGTTTATGAACTCCTTCAAGAGTTTATCTGCTTTAGCATAGGCCATTTGCGTGAATGATCTCAAAGCTCTAAGAAGAACTGCTAATTATCTCTCTGCCATTTGTTTAAAATGAATATACTACACTTTAGCTCATTTTTTAAAATCAGAAAATAAACTAAAAATTCCCAATTTTATTTTTAAATCAGTGGGCGAACGATGCTTGCACGCTTGCTTCATCAAAAGTTGTATTGATATTGCTAACGACGTAGTTAGTCAGGTATTCATATTTCCAGATTATCTGTATCAGTTTAAAAAAAAACTGTGCAGAAAGTTGATTATTAAATAAAAGAGTAAAATGAATTTCTGGGATGCAAATTGAAACTATACAGAGGAGGAGAACTTTTGAAAGTTTCTTCTTTTAGAAGTCCTGTAATACGTCATCGAAAAAACCTAGACTCTCGTGACCGAGAAAAATCAATTTTCACCAGCATCTCGTTCAGATTGTGTATAACATATACACACACAAACAATAGGGAAAATATTTTTTTATTGTGGATCTAAATTGGAAAACTACATATACATATATTCTATTATCTTAAAACATAACACAAAAAGTCCTTTTAAGAGGAAACCCCATATTTCTTAATCGTATACCAATGTTTGACCTTTTCGATTAGAATTTCGATGTTAGCTAATCGGTCTAAAAACAAAATCAAAAACGTAATTAGATGTGTTTTATGTTACTCGAAAAAAATCTCTTTTACGACTAGTACGACACGTACTAAGAATATAACCATCAAGATGAGCCACAAGCAAGTGATAAAAAATTTAAGCTTTACAATAATAAATATAAATTTTAGCTCGAATGATATAAACTAAGAAAGTTGATTTGAGCACGTCACATCTGTGACGGTGTATCATATAGCCCCTGGCTTTGTCAGTACATTTACTTCCACCATGGATCCATTTTTTTAGCGAACAGAAAGTGCTGAGCGCTAAAATCGATATTGTAGAAATTTAAAAGATTGTGATATAAGCACTATACTTTATCATAATTTTTTTTAAAGAACTAGTAGTGGCCATGAACTTTGAATTGAACTATAAATTGCGAAGATGCAGAAGAATTATTTATATTTACAACGATATTTTTAATTTTATTCACGACGACTAATTTTATTAATTTTTTTTAACCGTGTCGATGGAAATTTCCGAATAGTTATTTTATTTATTTTCTAAAAATATATCAAAAGTATTTTTTGAGTTATTTGTTCATATTTATTATAATTTACCATAGGTAAATTGAAGTAGTATGCAAAATTATAACGAATTTCAAATATAACATAATCTTAGTAGATTTTTTATTTTTGTTTTTTTGTTTTTAGATAATAAACGACCTTCTTTGACCTTATCGATGATATAAGAAAACACTCTCTAGAAAATTAAAGGGACATCTATTTTCCTATGTAATTTATGTGCACCATCAAACTCTCACAATATTCCAAAAAAGTAGTAGGAAAGGGAACGTAATGGATGAAAAAAGTAGAAGAGAAAAAGAAATAGCATGGATGAAAGAAAAATTTGCAGCTAATAAAATAAGACAAGAAGCTAAAAAAGCTGAAAAAGATAGACAACAACAAGAAACAGAAAACAAAAAGAAAAATGAAACTAAAAAAACTTTATAAAATTAATATTTAAATAAAAAATCACTTAATAATTAATTGATTTTTTACAAAAATTAACAATTTTAATATTTTGTTTTTCTTTTTCATTTTGAATTACTATCAATATTACGTTTAAAATCGTTTCTATTATTATGAGATGAAAAATTTAATTCATTTGGTACTTTAACAACGGGTAAATTCAAAAACTCATCACTGCCGCATCACTGCAGAATTCAGCCACAGACTCATTGAAGTCTGTAGCTGAATTCTGCAGTGATGCGGCAGTGATGAGTTTTTGAATTTACCCAACATTTTTAGGTAAATTTCAACCTGTAGTATCTAGTAAAGTAATTTCATGATTTTGATAATACTGAAATTCTTGAATTTCATTATATTGAACTCGTAATAGCAGTCTCTTGTGCTCCAGCACGAGCTGTTCTACCAATACGATGAGTATAGTATTCATATTCTACGTGGAATACCATAATTAAAAACATAATCAATACTAGTAAAAAAATAATTTTAGTTCTAGTCTAAAACAAATTGTATATGGACACAATTAAATTATAATAGCATAGCATCGATTCGACACCTTTAGACGTGTTCATTGGCTGCAAAACAAAACAAAACATTGCTATCAATTAGATTTCGGAACATACAGAGGGGTAATTTTTTCTCTAGTTTATCATTTTATCAATCTTATTAAATACTCCACTACGTTTAAGGTAAATCAAATAGACGACTTAACTCACGTTGCTGACGATTGTAATATAAACGTAGAACATGAAGCTTTTCTTTCTTAAACAGAGAGAAAAATTTCTCCTTCATATATCTGCACATTTCGATTGACCTCTGCACAAAGTCGCCCAGTATATACCGTTGTGCATAAAATCATATTCATGAGCACACAACAACGAACACAAACATTCTAACCCTGCAAACAATTTCTCGGCTTTTCTCGGAGGCTCGCTTTCTCGAACCATTCTCGATTCGAAAACTGCTTGCGAAAGGTACGAGAAAAGCTTCAAAACCCACCATAAAAGCTTTCCTAGTACATTGGTTTCGATATCTTGCTCCGCTTTTATTGCCTTCGAATTCGTTTACGAGCCCGAGTTCGAAGCAGGCTCTCGCTTTTGCGTGTCGTTCTCGAATCGTTTCCGAATGTAAATGTTTGCAGGGAAAGAGCATGTCCAATTTTGCACCACACAACATGTGATTCTTAGCAATTACTTCAACATGAGTTGCCGAGTTGTTATTGGTCGATAAAAGGGCTCGATTGTTACTTACCTTTAAAGGTTGTCGAGGCGTTTAATTAGAACATGAATGACGTGTTTCCATGACTGCAGGAATGCGCAAAATGTATTCTGTTAAAAGTAGGTCTTTGAAAAATTATGAATGAAATTTCGACACTTAATAAATAAAATCTAGTGTTTAAAATAGGTCAGGTCGATATATCTGCGTAGTTTGCAAAAATGTTGACTATCTTTAAAGTATAACCAATATTATGGATTGAATCGTACTAGTTTAACACGTTTATTTTACCATTTTCTCTTGCTTATTACAAATACTTTAAACTATATTAAAAATATATTTAGTTTTCAATCTTTAATTCATAGTTAGCATAGCATAATTTTAATACGCTCTGGGAAAATGATTTTTTGATTTTTTCAAGTGATATTGTGGATTGTTTGTTTTTATTGCAGCGCGGTACTCTCGGAAAATTATCTACATTAGAATAATTTGTTAGCGTTTTTTAGAAGGAAGTAATTATAAAGTTGCAATGACAAAAGTTAACAATAGAGAGTGTCATATAATTATTATGGAATATGCGACGTATGTATCTAGACAAATTAATTTTTATCCACAATTTGTTTTAATTATGGAAAAAATCTCGTCGATGTTAAGTTCAGTAAAAACATTGATGAAAGTTTGATAATAATTTTTTTATGTCTAGTAATTTTATTATATTTCAAACGATTAAGTTGAGTTTGTTTTGTTTGTTTTAATTCTACTTCTTCCTTCCTAGAATATTCTCCAGTCAGATCTGTTTTACTGACTGGCATTTTCTTTCCAGTTGTCCACTTTCATCATTTTGATATCTTCTAACACATTGTCTTTCCATCTCATCCTTGATAGGCCTTAGTTTCAGTTTACTTCCAGTTTATATTCAAATACTGTCTTTGGTACTTTGTCTTCTATTCTTTCGGCCTTAGCCATTGTATCTTTTGCGACGTTATAAATCTAATTATGAGTGAGTTTACACGACTGCATCAAATTAAATTTAATATTTGATGCAGCAGTGTAAACTCACTCTTTGCTTTTGTATTAGATCTTCTAATTCGTCATCACATATGTGTCTCCATATATTGTTTGCCAATGGTGACCATACGTCCCGAATTTCCCGGGACAGTCCCGAAATTTCAGTCTCTGTTCCGATTTTTCACAACTCTTCTTTTGGTCCCAAATTTATACCATTTTCCCGAATTATTTCGAAAAACCGTAGTGTGAGGACGTTAAAGTTTAAAAGGCACATAATGGGGCTACGTAGACTAGTCATTATTACTATGTAGTAAAAACCGACTTTTAAGTAGAGAGGGGTGAATGGGCGGGGTGTGTATGCCGCCCCTTCACCTCTCTCTTCTTAAAAATCGGTTTTATTACATAGTAATCATGACTAGTCTACGTAGCCCAATGGGTATTTTTTTAACGTTTGGTTGAAAAATTGGAAAAGGTATACAATTTTTATTGGAGATGAAAAATCAATCCTTGCCATTTACTTTTTAAAGATTATTTCATGTAAATGTTCGCCACGACTACATTTCCGGTGGTCCATACGGGAAGTCCAATTTTGAGTGACTTTCGAGCATAGCCGCTGGTATGTGTGATGTTGTCTTCTAGTGCTTGAATCGATGTTGGTTTATCGGCATAAACAATAGATTTGACGCACCCCTGCAAAAATTAGTCGAATGGTGTCAAATCGCACGATCTAGGCGGCCAATGCACTGGTCCAAAACGAGGGATGAATTGCTTGACGAATGGACACAACAAGGTCAAAACAGAATTGCGACTGCAACGGCGCACGGCGAAGTTTAGCGCAAATGTAAAACAACGTTGTATAACAAAATTAAAACTGCAGCGGCACTGCGCCGCGAAGTCGAAGTCGGCGTACAAAACATAATTTTTTTCAAACACAATTTTTGGATGTGCAAAACGTCATGTCTCAATAGAAGTTGCGGTTGCAATTTCGTTATACATTAACTGCGCCGTGCAACTATGACATAAATCGCAGTTGCAGTCGGCCGTCGCAGTCGCTATTCTGTTTTGACCTTAACGGCTACTCCAGCAATATTTTCTTCTGTACGCACTCTACGCTTGATGTCCAATAACGGCTTGATGTCCAATAACGTGAAATTGGTCAGAAATTTGGTCACTATGGCTTGAATTGCGTGCTCAGTAGGGCGATTATGACGACCATAAAATGGTCGAAGTGCACGAAACACATTTTTCATAGAGGACAATAATTTGTAAGCGTTATTTATTTAAGTAGTGTAGATTGCAAACTGACAAGCGTAAGTTAAGAGAGGCACACCGTACCGGCCGCATAAACAAGTGATTTCCCCCCCATCTAGCGTTTATCTTACAAAAATTATAGTGGGGAGTGTTATTTCTCATTCGCGCATTTCTCTCTCTTCTCTTAATTCGATTGTGATTTGAATTTATGACCGGTTTTACACATTAATTTTTTCATTCAATGTTCTGATGTTCAATCCTGCCATATATCTTGACTTGAAAGAAACTAGTGTCTACACATATTCAACTTTTTCCTTTTTTTAGGTTTAGTTAAAATATAAGCTCATACGTGTCGAAGTTCTGATGCTGAGGTCATATTCGTGTATAGTGCCCGACCGACAGTTCGGCTTCGGCCAACTTCGGTCAAAAAACAACTTCGGCCGCACGGCCAAACGAGCCGAAGATTTAGCCGAAGCCGAAGTTTTTATATCCAGCCAGACCAGTCGCTGAAAACGAAAAGAATTGAAAATGTAACATTGAAACGTAACGGTATTGTTCAAATAAAAATAAACAAAAAAAAATTTCTGATCGGCTTAAGTGCTTCTTATGTAAACCGGGCTTGAAAACTTGTATGCTCGAAATTGTTCAGTCCACCAGTTTCTCAAGAATTCAAGTACATTTCAAACTAATATACACCTTCAAGTAGTTACAGCATCCCACAAGGAAAAGGAAACATACAATCATGAATGCAAGAAACATCCTGAAGAAGTTTAGAAGCATTCGCTTCCGTGCTCTAGTTCATATTCTTTTTATACGTTCATGTCATTGGATGGAAGACTTCCTTTTATCTTCCATGGAAGTTTTTCCGAAGTCTTCTGTTTTTATTCTGCAGAAGTGATATGAAAACATTCTTTGTAAATTATTTCGAATTTTATAAGAAAACTTTATTTGAATTTTCTTAAGAGCTACTTTGAAGGCTGCACTTTGCATTCCGGAAGAGTAGTAGATCGCAAACATGATTTTCAATTACAAATCTTAGTTTTTATATCTGTGGATTTGTTCACTATAAAATAGTTCTTTACAGTAACCACAGCTCTAACAAAAACAGAATTCTTTAAAACGGAAAACTAAATAAGTCCAGCTTCAAAAAATTCTCTATACCTTCTCCTGGCAACGGACAGGAAGGCTTCCTTATTCCTACCAAGAGAAAGCATTCTCAATTTTCCTTGTGGGATATTCGCGCTCGAGTTCACGAGATTTTCAAGCTTTCGAGCACTCAAGCTGTCATGCAATCGCAATAACATTCATACATATATGTACAATGTACTTATGGTGCTGTTACACGAATGACACACTTGCCATTTTTTCTGTCATAATTTGTCATTATCGTCATACACGGTCATAATTTGTGTCATTATTTCTGTCATAAAAAATAAACAACAACAATGCCATTAATTATGACCAGAGATTATGACAATTGTCATTTTTTGTCATTCGTGTAACTGGGGCATTACGTACACTCATAAAAAATTTGAATGAAAACCCAGGACTTGAACGAAAATTTCCGTTCCACTCTGAGCTGCGTTCAGTTCTCCTTTCAAATAGAACCTCTTTCTAACTTTGTATTTGAGCGAAAGAGAAGGAAGTCTTGAAAGTCAGAAAATTGAATGTGTAGAATCGGTCTATAACATACGTATATTTTTTAATTATCAACGATGCATTACATACATACGTCCTAAAGGAAGAATTAGCTGTAGTAGACGGTTCTTTTTGCATATCATAGCTTAGCCATAACCATAGCTTTAGGTCTATGGATTGTACGTCCAAGCTGCTTCAAGTATCATCCCGAATATAACATCCCGAATTCAGAACTTCAAAATCTGGTCACTTTACCAATATAGAATCGTATATTGATCTTAAAATTTTTCTTTAAAAATTCTTAGTGCATTTTCTTCTGCTTTTAGCATCGTCCTTGGCTTTATTATTATTATTTTTATTTTAGTACCTCTAGATAGCTTGATAGTCGTGATTTAAGAAGTTGAATATATTTATAATAAACCCGCGACTTCTTTCACGCCGGACTCTATTTTAATGTACCTTTTTTTCGTAAATATATGTATGTATGAAATAATAGTTATTGCCCGTGACTTTCTTCGCGTGGAACTCATTACGCCATGGGAATGTAAATATCTAATTGATTTTTAGAGGATTTCCTTATAAATAATATTTTTTGTTGCTTTATTGAGCGGAACTAATATTACCAGGCCCTTGGGTAACCTTATACGCGTGAGCAAGCTACATAAAACTGACCATGAAGAAACAGTTCCCTCTTAAATCTACACCAGCATATTTTAAAATAATTGCAGTCTTTTAAAGTCAAAGCGGAGATAATTGGATTAGAGGAATGGGTGACAGGAATACTTTTTCTCCTTGAGCACACCCGGTTAAAATAATGGCTTTGATTAAATTTGTATGCAGGGAGGCTTTGACTTGTAGTCGGTCAGGGAGGCTTTGACAATTTCAGTGGTTTTAAACTTCGAAGGAGCTCTACGGGTGTGTCCTTCCACCAAGTAACCTTATGGTATGAAAGACCTGGAGCGCGTTCAAAAACCTTGATAACCTATGGTAAACTTTTGTCGTTTTGTCGTGGTCAACTACAACATAACCACGAGCATAACTTTTTGACGTTCAAAAACTCCCGTTGTTAACTACATAGGTCTAGCTAACCTTTAGCCTTGCTCAGGAGCATGGTTAGTGATGCATAAGAAGAATAAGAAAAACTCTCTAACAGTTATTTTAATATATGATTCTGTGTCATTTTTATTTTGTCCATTGTCTACTGGGTTAGGTTATTATGTAGATTTGTTACCGGGTGGTGATGGCAAACTTAGAAGACCGGCGGCAGTACACGCTCGCACTTAACGCTCTAGACTACATATAATATCAAAACAGAGCAGTGGCCAATTACACAGTTAGAGTAACAAACATCTAGCTAAATTACAAAAGACGAATACTAAATCATAAACATTTTAGAAATCGCTAATATTTATTTCTTAGATTGAAAGAAAATAACTTTCAATTGGTCATATTAAGATGTAACAATTGTTTTCGTTTCGATGCAAATAACTTCAAGAGAGACCCACTTTGAAAACAACTTCAGTCTCTACAACGAATAAATTTTGTAAATATACTTGTTTTTATACAAGCAAAGCACTCATGTTAATGGATTTAATCTAATACTCACAAATCGTCACAGTAGCACTATCTATCTATATATATCAATCTATAGGACTTGAGGTTATGAAGGAAAGTCGTTGCTTAAATCGCAAATGTGAACCAATTTATATTTATTACAAACAAATTGTATTTTCAGGGAAAAACCTTTTATGGAATGCGCATCTTCACTAATCATTTTCTTACATAAAAACATGATAAGTAGAGTAACAAGATTCGTTTTAGATTTAATCGTTTAGTTTAGTGTCAATAGCTTTGATGTAACCGAAATTACTTACATGATCTTCTCAGAATACGATGAGGAGATTATTTTAGAGAGAATAGCTTAGTTACAATAACAAGTAATAAATAAAATATGTCGATTTAAGCCCGATTTCAAAAGAAACATTAATTAGCATTACATATTTATTAATTTCCTTGGACATTTCCTGAAATGGATGGAGTAAACAAGAGATCACATTACAATCCTAAGTTTTCTAGATCTGTGTCGCCAGCTCAGTCAGCTGAGATCATGAACCTTGCACAAAACAGGCCTCGAGACAAACATTTGTTTCCTTTTGATTTTTGTAATATCCGGGGATTTCTCACAAATTTCTTCCCCGTTATGTGCCATTTATTTCAACATGCCCCGGTCATACTCGCACTAAGTGAACTTAACTACTGAAAGTGATTTTGATCGATTTCAGGGGACTGGGTATACATTAGTGCACAACTTCTCCGATCGAAGGGCAGTTGCCATATATATTAGGAATTACGCGGCTTTCCAGAAGGTGTAGATAGTGTAGATTTAGATTAAAATAATTCTCACATTCTTCTGTTTTCTATACAGAAGCTCTAATATTAGAAATGAAGTCTCGACTAAAGTTGCTATTTTCGAACGTTTCACTGGATTTTTATCTTCCCACATGGAGTGGGAATGAAATCATTGTTGCGGGTGATTTAAACGTTCATAATGTCGATTGGCTAAATTACTCGAGTGGCACCAGTGTTTCAGGCAAATACGCTCAGCTCTTTGCAGACAGCAATAATTTATACCAAATTGTGAATTGTCCAACAAGAGTCCCAGATGTTGCAGCACACGGAGCCCATCTTTCAAACGCTTCAACTGGAGTCGGAGCAAAATTTTTACTTATTGGCCGGAGACTTAAACGCACGACATGCGGCATGGGGAGATCAAACAGCTAACACCAGGGGCAACCAACTGAATGACTGGTTGGCCCAAAATAGAATTCAGCGGAAAGTTAACCTTCTCGCTACAGACATACCATCATACCCAGGCGGTGGGTCTTTTCTGGACATATGCTTGCTAGACTCTCGGATGGGGCTACCAAGGATAAATACCAACGAGATAAACTGTTTAACGACAGTGCCGTACGACAGTGACCACTATGGACTTGAAATAACAGTACAAGTCCCTGACGATTTCATAGAACTTCTGGAATATTGCGAATCGCATCCTTTGGCATACCAAAGGATGTACTGGCCAAGATTCGAGAAGGCTATGAAAAGGGCAATACATAATAACAGACTCCTACCTCCAACGACCAGGAATCTAACCAACAATGAGATTGATTCATATCTCAAAGATATGGATAATCTCATCATACAAACGATGGACAAGACTATACCAAGAGCAAAGAAAAAGGATAGCACGGACTGCTACAGGAATGCAACGATCGACGCACTACAAAAATACAAAAGTCGAATGTTGACGAGACTGAAAGCCCTTCACCGCCAGTTCAGAGACCGAACGAGTCCGGAGATCGTGACTCTTAAATCGGTCTTGAAAAATCTCCAACATCTTTTGAAACAACAATACTCACATTCTGTGAATCTGTATTGGAACAACAAGATTCGTGCTATACAAACAAATAGCGCGAGCATGTTCCCACAGATAAATAAAATATTTAGGAGTAAAACACATAACCGACTAGACAAGTTACGCATTCCTCGGACTCGGTCAAACGAGGACCTACTGAGGTCTGCTGGCATGGATCCGGAAGAAATCAGCCGCATAGACGACAATTATTGTATAGAGGATGAACAGGAGAAGGTGGATTTTGTGGGGGCCTACTATCAGGAAATCTATTCGGTGAACACCTGTGTTCGGGCGAATTTTGACCTCGAGAATAGGGCCTCACTGAACCATGACAGATTATCTAATGAAATTGAAACTTGGAAATCCGAGAATCGATCAATCATCGAATTCAGTGAAGACTGCCCAGCGAATGACATTCCCGCGGCCCAACTAAATTCTACTTTCATTAGAAAAATCGATCTCCTGTTAATATTTCGTCAACTAAACAATAAGAAGTCGTCTGGGGTAGATGGTATTCCGAACATCGTCTTAAAGCACTTGCCCCTGGTGGCTATAGACACATACACCACCTTGTTTAACAATGCGTTAAACAATGCCCATTTTCCAAGGCACTGGAAGACGGCAGTGGTGTACCCAATACCCAAGAAGGGTAAAGATAAAAGTAATCCCGCTAATCTTCGGTCAATAAGTCTTCTCCCGAATATCAGCAAAGTGTTTGAAATAGTGATCAATAGATCATTATCCAAATGGGTTGAGGAAAAAAATATAATTCCCGATAACCAATTCGGATTCCGGGCAGAGCATGACACTATTCATGCCGTGTCGAAATTGGTATCAGACATACACTGGAACTTCATGAAAGGCCAGTGTACCGGAGCATGCCTGATCGATTTTGAAAAGGCATTCGATACAGTATGGATCGAAGGTCTTCTCTACAAACTGGTCAGGCACGGCATGACCGGACCTCAGCTATACACGATTTTTAATATGATTTCCAAGAAGAAGTTCGTCGTCAAAAGTGGCAACTTCACATCAACTAGGGTTTTTGACATTAAAAATGGTCTGCAACAGGGTGCGGTAAACTCGCCGCTCTTATTTAATATCTTCACGAGTGACCTAGCAAGTTCACTCCGCTTCGCACTAGCGTACGCGGATGACCTGATTGTGTACAGGACGGGCCCGAAGATTGGAGTGATCCAGACGCTCCTGCAACGTGACTTCGAGACAATCGAACGCTATAGTGATGATTGGAAGTTGAAAATCAATTTTAGCAAATGCGAATCGATCCTTTTCCGGACTCCTCTAAACAGAGCTTCTCGCGATGTGCGGAGGAATTGGAAATCCTTCAAAATTTCGAATAATGCTGGGCAAGCATTAGAAAAGAAATTGGAAGTGAAATACCTTGGGCTTTGGCTGGACCAATACTTATATTTCAATAGAAATGCAAGTGCTGCTGTGGCCAAGGCAAACAAGGCGTTTCACATGACCAAAAGGCTTTTTTATAGCAGACACCTAAGCCCACGGGTGAAGGTGATCTGCTATCAAGCCTTGGTCAGACCGATTTTAACTTATGGATGCCCAGTATGGTTCAACATATCCCCTTTTTATATGGAAAAGCTTCGGGTTTTCGAAAGACAATGCTTAAGAGCGTGCTTAAGCTTGTATCGAACACCCGAATCAGGCTTCACTAAGTATCACGCCAACAATGTTCTCTATGATAAGGCATTTGTTAATAGGATCGACAACTTCATAATCAAGTTGATTCGAAGCCACATTGCTAGAGCGATGGAGAGCGACAATCCTCTCATTCGGGGAGCGTTCTACCCGAACGCAAGATACCACAAAACAGCTTGTGAACGCGGCTTTATTCCTCCAGAGGCATTTGTCTACCTGGATTCAAAAAGATTGGTCCAAGATAGATCGGGGGTGCCTCTCTTCTACCACATGTATCGCAGAGCATCTGACAAGCGATACATTTTTAGCGAACAAGATATGAATGCTCAGGATCTCTTGAGGTTCAGTTCAAGAATTTCAGAGAGAGATAAAATAGATGCCTCCAAGGCCAGCACTTTGTACTGGTGGCTGGAGGACGAATAATTATTGCGTATTCGCCCTAAATACTCTAGACATAGACTAGTTTAGCTTGTAATTTAGTTTTAATGACTAGCTTAGGGCTTAAGTAAGATCTAGCTCTAGTTTGTACCTAGAATGTAATACTCTTTAGATTTAAGTAAGCTTAGATTAAGGTTGTGAGCTTCCACGAGCTTTTGTTATTTTTCGCAATTCGAGCTCGTGGAAGCTCGTCGCCTGGACGGGGGTCACCCGAGACGTTTGCTTCTCCGCTGCCCCCGCCCAGATAGTCTTTTTAGGGGTAAGTTAGGAGATTAAGTAGAATAAGATAGTTTTAAGATTTTTTTTTATATATAAAATGAACATAGTTTCTAAGTTTTTTGTTCAAATTTTTCTTAGAGGTAACATTATAATAATTTTTCTTTATATTAAAATAAAATGAAAAAAATAGATAAGATTTAACCGAAAGGCATAGGTTAATTTAAAATATAGATTAATTTAGAGTGCCTGCTGAGGGCCAGTAAGTTAGTTAGATTAGAATAGGCTAAAATAATTAACTTTAAGCATTAGTTAAATTTATATTAAGATAGAGGGTAAGGAAATAAATAAATGCTTTTTTAAAACTAAAACTAAACTAAACACACGGAGCCCATCTCCTTGCCCTGATTCTTACAATTCATCCTACCCAATATTCCGTTTGGTTTGGTGAAAAAACTGACTTTCCGAGTATGTTTTTCCATTATTAATATGTTTCTAAATATACTTTTTTTGTTACTTGTACTTTTGAAGAAAGTTTCAAGCTCTCTAAAAAAATCCATGGACCAAGAGGAGCATTTTTAGAAGAACGCCTTTTTTACAAAAAGTGGAATTTCAGGGAAAGCAACAAAAATAAAACGGTTTATTCAACTAGCAAGAAGCCATATTTTTACCAAATAATAAATATCTAAGTTGCGTTAAACAAAAGTCATTAACAAATTAAAAAAACGTGATTTTTAACGGCTTTTTCCATTTTCTCGTTTTGTGCCCTAACATATATCTCAATATATTTATGTACATCAATCGAAAGATAATTTGAATTCCTACAATTTTGATTTCTTTCGATCCGAGCTCACGTTTTTGTTTTATGCACTAAAAACCGTTTTTTGCACTTTCCGGAATATTTTTAGGTTAGGTCCGCCATTCCAAATTCAAAAAACAAAGTCGTTTTCTTTTTTTAAATTTTTTTCCTATATTACCATATTTTTTGTTTCCTGTAGGCAATCCGAACTCTGCCGCTCCCTGCGTCTCTAAAATCATACGGACAGGAATGCGTTTATTTATTCCTCATTCCACCAAATTTAAAAAGCTTAGGCCGAATAGATGGTTCAGTGGGAATGTATAAACAAAACCCAAGCTAAAGAAGCCGCCTATAGAGCGTACAAACGTTCCCCAAAATGAGTAACTTCGCCGTGACTATATCAAATTGAGAATCTCCTGAAATCTAATCATCAGGAAAGACAAATCGATGATAGGTTGAGAAGTAAGATTCTTAATACAAGTGCAGGCAGTAAAAACGTCTGATGCTTGGTAACTTCCCACTAAAGGGGCCAATACACGAGCGCTCCATCCGACCACGTCACGCCAAAGCAACAACAATTTCTATGCACTCAAAATTTCCAGTGCATACAAATTGTTGTTTTGGCGTGGAGTGGTCGAATGGAGCGCTCGTGTATTGGGCCCTTAAGACTCCTGGCGTTTATTTGCCTGTTTCTCTTCGTCTTAAAGCACTTGCCCCTGGTGGCTATAGACACATACACCACCTTGTTTAACAATGCGTTAAACAATGCCCATTTTCCAAGGCACTGGAAGACGGCAGTGGTGTACCCAATACCCAAGAAGGGTAAAGATAAAAGTAATCCCGCTAATCTTCGGTCAATAAGTCTTCTCCCGAATATCAGCAAAGTGTTTGAAATAGTGATCAATAGATCATTATCCAAATGGGTTGAGGAAAAAAATATAATTCCCGATAACCAATTCGGATTCCGGGCAGAGCATGACACTATTCATGCCGTGTCGAAATTGGTATCAGACATACACTGGAACTTCATGAAAGGCCAGTGTACCGGAGCATGCCTGATCGATTTTGAAAAGGCATTCGATACAGTATGGATCGAAGGTCTTCTCTACAAACTGGTCAGGCACGGCATGACCGGACCTCAGCTATACACGATTTTTAATATGATTTCCAAGAAGAAGTTCGTCGTCAAAAGTGGCAACTTCACATCAACTAGGGTTTTTGACATTAAAAATGGTCTGCAACAGGGTGCGGTAAACTCGCCGCTCTTATTTAATATCTTCACGAGTGACCTAGCAAGTTCACTCCGCTTCGCACTAGCGTACGCGGATGACCTGATTGTGTACAGGACGGGCCCGAAGATTGGAGTGATCCAGACGCTCCTGCAACGTGACTTCGAGACAATCGAACGCTATAGTGATGATTGGAAGTTGAAAATCAATTTTAGCAAATGCGAATCGATCCTTTTCCGGACTCCTCTAAACAGAGCTTCTCGCGATGTGCGGAGGAATTGGAAATCCTTCAAAATTTCGAATAATGCTGGGCAAGCATTAGAAAAGAAATTGGAAGTGAAATACCTTGGGCTTTGGCTGGACCAATACTTATATTTCAATAGAAATGCAAGTGCTGCTGTGGCCAAGGCAAACAAGGCGTTTCACATGACCAAAAGGCTTTTTTATAGCAGACACCTAAGCCCACGGGTGAAGGTGATCTGCTATCAAGCCTTGGTCAGACCGATTTTAACTTATGGATGCCCAGTATGGTTCAACATATCCCCTTTTTATATGGAAAAGCTTCGGGTTTTCGAAAGACAATGCTTAAGAGCGTGCTTAAGCTTGTATCGAACACCCGAATCAGGCTTCACTAAGTATCACGCCAACAATGTTCTCTATGATAAGGCATTTGTTAATAGGATCGACAACTTCATAATCAAGTTGATTCGAAGCCACATTGCTAGAGCGATGGAGAGCGACAATCCTCTCATTCGGGGAGCGTTCTACCCGAACGCAAGATACCACAAAACAGCTTGTGAACGCGGCTTTATTCCTCCAGAGGCATTTGTCTACCTGGATTCAAAAAGATTGGTCCAAGATAGATCGGGGGTGCCTCTCTTCTACCACATGTATCGCAGAGCATCTGACAAGCGATACATTTTTAGCGAACAAGATATGAATGCTCAGGATCTCTTGAGGTTCAGTTCAAGAATTTCAGAGAGAGATAAAATAGATGCCTCCAAGGCCAGCACTTTGTACTGGTGGCTGGAGGACGAATAATTATTGCGTATTCGCCCTAAATACTCTAGACATAGACTAGTTTAGCTTGTAATTTAGTTTTAATGACTAGCTTAGGGCTTAAGTAAGATCTAGCTCTAGTTTGTACCTAGAATGTAATACTCTTTAGATTTAAGTAAGCTTAGATTAAGGTTGTGAGCTTCCACGAGCTTTTGTTATTTTTCGCAATTCGAGCTCGTGGAAGCTCGTCGCCTGGACGGGGGTCACCCGAGACGTTTGCTTCTCCGCTGCCCCCCGCCCAGATAGTCTTTTTAGGGGTAAGTTAGGAGATTAAGTAGAATAAGATAGTTTTAAGATTTTTTTTTATATATAAAATGAACATAGTTTCTAAGTTTTTTGTTCAAATTTTTCTTAGAGGTAACATTATAATAATTTTTCTTTATATTAAAATAAAATGAAAAAAATAGATAAGATTTAACCGAAAGGCATAGGTTAATTTAAAATATAGATTAATTTAGAGTGCCTGCTGAGGGCCAGTAAGTTAGTTAGATTAGAATAGGCTAAAATAATTAACTTTAAGCATTAGTTAAATTTATATTAAGATAGAGGGTAAGGAAATAAATAAATGCTTTTTTAAAACTAAAACTAAACTAAACACACGGAGCCCATCTCCTTGCCCTGATTCTTACAATTCATCCTACCCAATATTCCGTTTGGTTTGGTGAAAAAACTGACTTTCCGAGTATGTTTTTCCATTATTAATATGTTTCTAAATATACTTTTTTTGTTACTTGTACTTTTGAAGAAAGTTTCAAGCTCTCTAAAAAAATCCATGGACCAAGAGGAGCATTTTTAGAAGAACGCCTTTTTTACAAAAAGTGGAATTTCAGGGAAAGCAACAAAAATAAAACGGTTTATTCAACTAGCAAGAAGCCATATTTTTACCAAATAATAAATATCTAAGTTGCGTTAAACAAAAGTCATTAACAAATTAAAAAAACGTGATTTTTAACGGCTTTTTCCATTTTCTCGTTTTGTGCCCTAACATATATCTCAATATATTTATGTACATCAATCGAAAGATAATTTGAATTCCTACAATTTTGATTTCTTTCGATCCGAGCTCACGTTTTTGTTTTATGCACTAAAAACCGTTTTTTGCACTTTCCGGAATATTTTTAGGTTAGGTCCGCCATTCCAAATTCAAAAAACAAAGTCGTTTTCTTTTTTTAAATTTTTTTCCTATATTACCATATTTTTTGTTTCCTGTAGGCAATCCGAACTCTGCCGCTCCCTGCGTCTCTAAAATCATACGGACAGGAATGCGTTTATTTATTCCTCATTCCACCAAATTTAAAAAGCTTAGGCCGAATAGATGGTTCAGTGGGAATGTATAAACAAAACCCAAGCTAAAGAAGCCGCCTATAGAGCGTACAAACGTTCCCCAAAATGAGTAACTTCGCCGTGACTATATCAAATTGAGAATCTCCTGAAATCTAATCATCAGGAAAGACAAATCGATGATAGGTTGAGAAGTAAGATTCTTAATACAAGTGCAGGCAGTAAAAACGTCTGATGCTTGGTAACTTCCCACTAAAGGGGCCAATACACGAGCGCTCCATCCGACCACGTCACGCCAAAGCAACAACAATTTCTATGCACTCAAAATTTCCAGTGCATACAAATTGTTGTTTTGGCGTGGAGTGGTCGAATGGAGCGCTCGTGTATTGGGCCCTTAAGACTCCTGGCGTTTATTTGCCTGTTTCTCTTCTTCTCAACTTCGGCTTCTTCCAGCCTCAACTTCCTGTGAATGGGTTTTAGCATCGCTTCCAATTTCCTCCATTTATCCATCCCTCATCAGTTGTCCTAGGTTGTTTTTCGGTGTTAGTGGCGCCTCGGCCATTGCCTCTAGTTCCGCCTTATATTCGCGGAACCTTAGAAAGAAAGCTTGCTCTGCGTTATCCTAGACAACTGGGCATGCCGGGTACAGCGGTGAATCATCGTGTTCGAAACTATGTAAGTATTTCCTATTTCCTTCATGCCCACTCAAGAACTGTGTAAGGTCGTAATTCACTTCCTCACGCTCATTCGTAACCCATCTTTCCAAGTTCTCTGTGGGCTCACTGACCCTTAATAGACTCGTCCGACTTCCATTGCCATTTCTTTACGGACTCGCAGTGCGTCTTCTGCCGGCGTGCTGTATTTGGCTCTCCCTAGCCTATTCTGGGAGTCAAATACATCACGCACGCTACCTCATTGCACATGATCCTGTGTGCGCAGAACGCGCTTTGTGAGTCTGTATGTGGCCCTTAATTTTCTGCTATTCAACGCTGCTGCCTACACTGGCACTGCGTATAGCAGTACTGAGTTAAGGGTCCCCACGTTGGACAGCATTCTTGGGAGTGCTGCACAAAAAGCGGACGCTTTACCCACCATGCCCTCTAAGTGGGCTTTAAAATTTAGCCTCCGGTCGATCATCATTCCCAGGCATCTTAGGGTGGGCTGTAAGTGAATGGTTTCTTCCCATACCTTGATCCTTGCGGCCACTGGTTTTCTCCGTTTGCACAGCTTGTTTTGTGCCAGACCACCGCTTTAATCTCCCAGATCATTTCGTTGGCGCACAATTCAATCTCATCGAGGCGTCGTTCTACGAGCACTACTCCTAATATCATCCGCGAATCTGATGGCAACATTGTAATCCACCGAGATACCCAAAAAACGGATCACTGCGGAATCCGTATGTTGTTCTCAGCGCCGGCCCTGGGGTAGAGCGAGGGGAGCAGTTGCTCTAGGCGCAAGGTGGCAAGGGGGCCAAAATGAATGCGAAAAACAAGTTCGAGCGAAGAATAAAATTTTGAAGACGAGGAGAATGATAACATGTTTTCTTTTAATTATATTATTACAATACCTAATTGCAATTAAAAGTTGATTTTGCAAAAGTCAGTCCAAAGGGCGCCGAAAGACAATCTCCCTTACCCTGGTCAAGTCCTAGGGCCGGCGCTTGTTGTTTTGTACACCGTCGACCGATGCACAATGAAGTGGCCCTACCATTCTTTCCTTTTTTAGGTAAAATACCAAATAACAGTTTCGGAGGGGGGCTATGTTTGTCTGACTATCCACCCGGGCACAACACGATAGGCCGGCACTGACCGGGGGAATGTAGCAGCCCTTTCCAAATTTTATCGCTATTACCATATAGCGACTGTTTGACTGAAATTAATTACCTCCTGCTTGCACGGCAACAGTTTTTACGCAATACAAGACTAGCCTGTTCGGCTTACTCCCACAAGCTGCAAACCTCCTGTTCGTGCACACTATGGTCAAGAAGTTCGTTTATAAATAGAACAACTCGATTGTGGAGTAACCTTTCGCAGTCAGAATTTTCGAACTCATGCAACATCCCAGTGTTCAAACGCAAGGTTCATCAACATATACTCAAGCATCCCTCCCTACCTATCCTATTTTCAGATATCCTTAAAATCAGGCCTAATACTATAGACATTGCACCATGACTTAAACGACATGACAGACTGATAGTATAAATGGTGATTCCTTAGTCTGATTTTTTCAGTTTTTGTTATAAAGTTGTACTAAATTAAATGCATTCTTTATACATATAAAGAGTCTTCAGCTTAAATTAATTTTTTTTATGTGGACGACTAGAGCTCAGGGAAAGCCCTTTGTAATGTCGACAGTCTATTGAATTGAAAACAACCTTCTTCTAATTACTATCTTCAACGAATAATTAAAAACACTTAAATATTTAACTGAACTTCAAGCCTAGCTTAGAACTTAAAGCTGATTTAAAGTATTCAAGTGACTATATAAACGTGATAAGACAATCATATGGGAAATCCCAAGCTTTAAAGCTCAGAGCAGCCTCAGCTGATATATTTTACTTTTGTGCTGCTGTTTCGTCACTGTTGACAGCAGCCGCCGTAGGCTGTAGTTATTTACTTACTTAATTTTTTATAGTAGTCAAAATTGATTAGGATACTACACTTCAATTCTGTGCCAAATTATAAGATAGTCGCCCAAACTTTGGACTTAGTGAAGTGCTATCTATTTATAGTACATAAGAGCCACTGAGCATGACAGGGATTTGGCATTGAAGGATTGGTGGGCGTGTACAAAAATATAATCTTTGTTATACAAACTTTCGAATCGAGTGTTTGCACATATCATAATTGCAATATAGTGAATTAATAGTACAATTAAAACCAGAAACTATGGAGAGAAATATGGGCAACGAGAGCTCCAGCCTGCTGGCACATTCATCCCAGTCGCTTGGATATGGATCAAGAATTATAGTAAATAATTATTCAGTTTTTACTCATAATCTTAGTTTAATTACGTCTTGTTTATAAGAATATACTTAGTATATACATACGTAGGATGTTGACCCAAAATGGATATGCTGAATTCTTATCCTATATAGACATACATATGTATTAATAATAATATAAAAAAAGGTAGAAATATACTTTGTACTCTCATTTTTATCATATTTGTATCATCGTTTTGCTTTGACTTGTTTGTTATCATGCATACGCCCACTGTTTTCTTCTGTATTCTACGCATTTCAGTTCTATAAAATTGTTATCTTTGTTCAAGTTTGAAGCTTGTTTATAGAATATAGAGGATTATTTTAACATTACATATCATTATCACTAGCACTGCAGCCCTTTTTGAGTCTTGGCCTCCTCAAGAATCTTCTTCCATTTTCTTTATGGTATTGCGTCTTACTCTTCCAGTTGGTAATCCCGGTACGGTAGGTTCTGATACTACTTTCGCATTCCTGGTGCTTTCGTTCTTATCAAATGTGCGTCCACTTTGTCCTTCTTCATGTTGATCCAAGAATTTACCGAAATGTTCCACCCATCGATTTAGTATTTGTCCTGCCTTACTTAGAATATTTCTCTGCAGGGTGATGTCTTAGGTTTAAATTCTTTTCTATCATCTCTGATTTTCTTGTAGAACACCCGTGTAAAAATAATTTAATGGGTTAATTTTTTGAAAAACATACGCGCCCGCAACTAGCACGCATAGAATCGAAGGAGAATTACTCAATGAGTACTTTTTACTCCTTCAAAAGTACTCGATTCCTTAAGAATCGATGAGTACTTTTTTGACATTACGCTTGCGGGGACATGGAACCAAAAGGGGCAAATTTGCCATCCCTTGCTTTGGCATTACTGATAACTTTCAACGAAGGGTTGTCTTACATCTGCGGCATGCGTTAGCGTATGAATTACTACATTTCGGGCTGGAACAGATTACAAATACTTTATACAGCTAACATGGGGCTTAAATTCAAACCTATAAAGGCCATTTACATCCCAAACGCAAAGTTGAAACACAAAGTTTAGCTCTTTTATTTGGAATCCAGAGAGGGAAGCATACAAACTTGCGATAAAAGAATTCCAATTTACGTTTCCACTTTGCGTTTGGTATATAAACGGCCCTCAACTCTCCTTAATTGAGGCAGAAAAAAACATATATGACGTGCTGGTAGTACAAAGGGTGATCCTTAGCCGGATTTTATCACATACATAAAAAAAATGTGGAAAGCGTTTATATGGAAAGTATTCACGACTGAGATAAACTTGCAGTTAGGTTGAATTCTGACGAATGCAAATTGCACTCGGTACCCGATTCTACCCTATAAGTAATTATATGAGTAAAAGTAGTCGGTCAAAAGTGTCGAGTACTGATATGAGTAGAATCGAAAACCAAGTATTTATATGAGTACCGATACCGCATCGGCATAGACCATTCCAAACGCGAATGTCGTCTTACTAAGCGTTCACCCAACTAAGTACTAACCACGTCCAATGCTGCTTGATCTACGCAATCGAACGAGAACCGGTCTACTGAGTATGCTAATGGCACCCTTATGGTCACCAAGATGATTGCCTGTTTTCGTTTTCCTATACAATTTTTACAGCCCCAATTTTGCTCTCTTTAGTCTATAAATGTGTGAGCGTACCGTGCTTCGTTTGGACTATTCCGTGCGTCTTTTATTGGTACGAGCCTATGGGGGGCTGCATTTGCAAAAATAGAATTTTTACTTAGGCGAACCGTGCCTCTTTCATGCTAAGTGCGGGCGAGTCTTATTTTTACTCAGGCGCACATTGGTCGCTCTAGGCGTTATGACATCTAATTTACTCAAACTATTCCTATCGTCAATAAGAGCATGATCGATCTGTTTACAAACTACAAATATTAAATTTGTCGAGTCATTTAATTTTTCGTGCTTTGCATTATCCTTTGCTACATTTTCCAATAAATTTTTGCGATGGGTTATAATTAGTTTCTAGCATCATGCTTGGTACTTTTATGTCAAAGAATTATGCAGTGCTTATTTACCTTTTTACACATAAAAGTTTTGTTCGGCGACCTACTGGAA
Source organism: Thereva nobilitata (assembly GCA_963855945.1). Classification (NCBI taxonomy): domain Eukaryota; kingdom Metazoa; phylum Arthropoda; class Insecta; order Diptera; family Therevidae; genus Thereva; species Thereva nobilitata. The sequence goes on from OY979696.1 coordinate 122,827,461, forward strand.
CTTAACCTAGGGCACAAGGGTGCTGACAAACGGCTCAATGTATTGGCTTAATTCCTACATTATTGATAGGCTAAAGCAGGGATCAGTGTGAAACTTGCGAGGGAATTGAGTCAATACATTGAGGCGTCTATCATCACCCTTGTGATGAGCTGCAGCAGATCACCAAATAGACTTGATAATATTCTTATATTTGTTCAACTTGAAGTATTCTACGAAATTTGAAAATGCATTTCATAATGCTTGCTCAACTTTTTTTATATTGAAATGCATATACGTTTTTATCTAAAAGAAATATTAAAGAAATCTTATCTCTATTCCAGGAACAAGAAGATCAACCACAAAATATGGGACAATCTACAGTACAATCTCGTACTTTACCGCAGTATGTAGCAGCCCTAGCTGCCACTGGTGGTGCTTTAGCTGCTGGTGTACTTCTTGGATGGACATCACCAGCCGAACCTCGTTTAGTGACTAATAAGGAATACGATTTTGAAATAACTAAAGAGCAATTCTCCTGGGTTGGTGCTATTGTAACACTTGGCGCCGCAAGCGTTTGTCTGCCAATTGGGATTCTTATTAATATTTTGGGCAGAAAAATCTCCATGCTTTTACTAGTCTTACCCTTTACACTTGGATGGGCCCTATTAATATGGGCAAGTAATATTGAAATGATGTATACAGCAAGATTTATACTTGGAATATCAGGTGGTGCATTTTGTGTAACAGCACCAATGTATACTGGTGAAATAGCACAAAAAGAAATTCGTGGATCTCTTGGAAGCTATTTCCAATTAATGGTCACAGTTGGTATACTTTTTGTATATATAGTAGGTTGGCGGCTATCAGTGTTTGTAATGAGTTTAATTGGAGGCGTCATTCCACTTGTTTTTGGAGTAATTTTTGTTTTTATGCCAGAAACACCAGCATATTTGGTAATTTTAACAAAAAAAAAATCACAATTTTTTTTATATTAATATGCTTTATATTGTAGGTCAGTAAAGGAAAAATTGAGAAGGCTATCGAATCAATGAAGTGGTTACGAGGTGCTGAATATGATTACAGCAATGAACTGGCAGAACTTCAAGAGGAAGACGCAAGAAATAAAGCTAATCCAGTTTCTGTTGGTACTGCTTTGTTAAGACGAGTTACACTTAAAGCTTTGTTTGTCAGCTTGGGTTTAATGTTTTTCCAGCAACTTAGTGGTATTAACGCTGTTATCTTCTATACAAATCAAATATTTGAGGTAATTTCCATTATTATTATTTGTTTACAATTTTTTTACACACATACATACTTCTTATACTCCTTTAATCCGTCATTGGACATAGGGCCGAAACAGTTTCCGTCCAGCGGGCTCTGTTTTGTGCGACAGCTCTCAGCTTAGTCCAGGGTCTCCTCCACCTACGGTTAATAAGGTTCTCTCCCATGTTGTTCTAGGTCTTCCAACTCGATGGGTTCGTTGCGGATTCCAGTCGGCACGGCGCCATAGTTCTTCATTTCTAATTCTATCGTGCTAGCGAATTTTTAGGATATGATGTAGGCATCTGTTGATGCAAACTTGAAGGCGCCTTGTGATGATAAAAAAGAACTGTATTAACATTGGAGTTGAACGGCCACAATTTGGTGTTAGTTGAGATCTTCGTCGATCTCCATATGCGAAAAGGGCATGCTGTGACCGAAATCCAGTGTTACTGGTTTCGTTGTTTCCTTATATTATCTTCTTGTAACAAAAGTAAGTTCCACCTACTATGAGTTGGTGGGAACTACAGAAGTAAACGAAAAGCTTACTTTTGCTGTTAGTGACTTGGCTTATGCCTTGATTTCCAATTGTGTGTTCAAGGAATTGGAATAGAGCGAAAAACCTCATTCAGTCGCATATACAATTCGTCCTTGATGTCATTGTCTGCGTCTTCGTTTCGCGGGCGGCTGAGATACTCATTGTGGGTAGGGAGCACGTGAACAGATAACCGTTAAAATGTAAAAAGTTAATCGTTCAATTTATTTACAAGATGCCTGTTGAGTTATATGGTTTTAAATTCTTTGGTTATGGGGTTATGCCCGACTAGCATTTTGGGGGGAGTGCAGATAGGGCCCCTATTAGGCTAGCCCCAATGCCTTAAGGCCGGGCCACACATATCCGCACCGCGTCCGCACCGCATGACGGCCGTGTGTTGGACAACACACGGAGAAAAAGTAAACAAGTGAAATCTTACCAGTCAGTCCCCACTTTTCCGCGTCTCCGTGTCCGCACCGCGTCAAATTTTACTTGTTTAATCTCTCTCCGTGTGTTGCCCAACACACGGCCGTCATGCGGTGCGGACGCGGTGCGGATATGTGTGGCCCGGCCTTTATGCGGACCCCTTGTTTATTGTCCTATAAGGCCCACACAAGGCGTCTAACGTCTTACCTCATTCGCGCCCGTCATAAGGAATGCCCCATTTGACCCCCTTGAGGAAAAATCATTGCTACCCGATCCCGAGTGGAAAAAAGAGGCCGAAAAATTTGAGAATTTCGCCGTGGATATCTGAGTAATTACTGCGCCGGGGTGTCCAAAGTTTTATATTTTTAAACGCGAATGTTGTTTTACCGATGTCGTCCCTTAACTGAGTACTAATCACGTCCAATGCTGCTTGATCTCTGTAATCGAACCAGAACAAGCCTATTGAGTATGCTAAATGACACCCTTCACGGTCACCAACATAATTGCCTGAAATATGAAGAAATGCAACAACAAAAACTAAAGCTTTGTATGATCCGCGCCTGCTTCGGTTGGAGCGTAGCATTGGACTATCGTAGTACTTCTTAGTCTTGTACGCAAACGCACAGTAATAATCCTTTCAGAAACTAGAAACACTCCTATGGTTTCGGTTTCCTTTCTGCCGCAATATAAGGACTCAACGTTTGGGCTAAGTCCCATGATCTTGATTTTATAGCGATTCATCTCGATTTAATCCAGCCGCCCATCCGAAGGCAGCGTTCTCACATTCCATGTTCCAATTCGTGTCTTGGTTCGAAAAGCCAAGGTTGTGTTGTCCATTCGGTTCCGAGGCATTGTTTGCCGATTCGTAACAATGGTGTTTTTATGGGAGCGGGTTGCTAACCCTTAACCCAACCGAATTTTTTTTTGTGGTGAGATATTGGGTCCAAAAGTACCGCGGCCGTGCGTTTGGCCTATTGTGCTACACCCCTATACGTCATATTTGGAACAAGCTCAGCAGCCTGCCTAGTAGCTTGTCGCTTACACTTGACTGTTCAAGCTTCGCGGGTTCCCGACCGCAGTCCTGCTTTCGGTCTGTTCGGAAGGAGTTCACGAAAGAGCGGCGGCGGTCTGGGTCAGATTGTAATGGGTAATTGTGATTCCACACTTTGTTTTAATTTTTTTTCCTTGGTCGTGCCTCACGGGGCTCCCCAATTCCATTCCGGCTCTCCTTGCCTTGGCCCTCTCCAGCTTAATTAGTCCCATGAGTATGGTAGGAAGGGGAAGGTCCATCCTGGCAAAGACTTCATATCAGAATAAGGCATTATACAACTGGGTGCGCCCGGAGCCCAAAGGATATTGTTAAACGACAGTGCAAAACCTACCCACTGCCATGCAGCACTCGACACGATAACTTTACATCTTGGCTTGGTAGGCGGCACCGCGGGTAGATGGAATTAGGACTTTTTAAGAGAGCTGCTAGGTGTTCATCTGCAGTGACTTTTCGGGTTTTGATAGAAGTAACAAAGCGGGTGCCACCACCTTCCGAGGTCTTTGTTACCCGTTCCCCACCCATACATACATACTCGTATATTAAATTTAAATTGGACTATTAAAAAAAGAAAGAATCAAAAATATATTCATATTTTTTTTTATATTTACAGGCTGCAAATACGGGCATTGACGATGCGGTTGCCACAATTCTAGTTGGTGTTATGCAAGTTATAGCCACACTTGTATCGTCAATGGTTGTCGACAAATTAGGCCGTCGGCTTTTATTAATGACATCTGGTGCATTAATGGCAGTTTGTTCAATATTAATGGGCGTTTACTTTTTTATGCAAAAGAACGATGCAACTTCTGTTGTAAACATCGGCTGGTTACCAATTGCATCACTTTGTGTATTTATTATTATGTTTTCAATGGGATATGGTCCTGTACCATGGTTAATGATGGGTGAGCTATTTCCATCAGATATTAAAGGCATTGCTGGATCAATTGCTGGTACATTAAATTGGACACTTGCATTTATTGTTACAAAAACATTCACAAATCTTAATGATGCTATGGGCATTGGACCAACATTTTGGCTATTTTCATCTATTTCAATTGTTGGTGTTTTCTTTGTATACTTTTTTGTTCCGGAAACGAAAGGTAGATCACTTAGTGAGATCCAAAAAATGTTAGAAGGTGAAAAAACAACGCCGATAGATCAAACACAGCATTAAATTAAGAAACTAAATGTTATATTTTTTATGTAGCCAAACACTTTTTAGTTTAATTTAAAAAAAACATATGAACATTCATCAAGTAAAAAGCTTAAGTTTTATACAAAACAAAAATTTCTAAAGTTTTTTTTAGTAAATTAAATAGACCCTATTTTTACTTGATGATACGTTTAGAATGTAAGATGTAAAGTTTATACCTAATTATTATACAATCCCACAAATTGGAAATACTTATATTTTTGGTGAAATACATTATAAAAGAATTGTTTATATATAGGATAAGACTGATCAATTTTAGAAATACATTTATGTCTTACATCTGTAAAAAAAACAACAAATATTTGTGATTTAAAGGCACATAAACTGTATCTTTATTGTATTGTTATTCAAATTGTTAAATGTAATCAGTTGTAAAGATGTAAACTTAAAGTGCGAGTTTTTAATTAGTTTGTTTTAAAAATTAATGCAGTAACGCCAAAATTCAGAAAAACACAGTTTATAAAGACATAAAACATCGCTACTGAATCCATTTGTCTAAAATACATGTAGTACCTATTGCATATAGCTTCGACCCTTCGAAAATTGTAATTGCCAAAATTTTCAAAAAACCTTTGATATTAACATCATTTGCATTTAATTTACATATCATAATAAATAAATACCACAATATATATAAAGTATATAATAAGCAGTTAACAAACAGTTTGTACAAACATTCCGAAAACAATTTTTGTGCTTGGGTTCAGTACATAGTGTTTTTTCGAAGCATTTACTTGCCAAAAAAACTTCAAGATATAAATATTTTTTTAGTGAAATTTTAATAATTTGTTAACTTAATTCTGGTCATACTTAGATTTAAATGCGATGTAAATTTTTTTAGATAACTTTTTTTTTAAATTAAGTTTCTCTAAATCACGTGTGGTTTGCTCTCTCGTGAGTTTTGTAAATTTTAAGTTTTTAATATATTAAATACAAGTCAACAAATATAAACAAACGTTTTTAATTTAATACCTTTAATTTTGTTGATTGTAATGGATTCAGCAAGCTTATGCAAGCAATCTGAACTGTAGAGTAGATGCCGGGGTTTTCTCTGAATCATGCAATATTTTTTTTATGTGGAAGACTAGAGCTCAGCGAAAGTCCTTTGTACTGTCGAAAATCTATTTTTTTTGTATAGAGTGCAATGTCGAACAGCAAGCTATAGTCAAAAAATTCCGACTCCCGGATGGATCCATTGCTTTCCAAGCAGAAATGTTGGCAATGGAAGGCGTGTCAACTACAGAGAGAAGACAGCTCTAGAATAGGGAATATTGCGGTGGTAACTGACAACCAAGCCGCTATCTTGACTCTCAACTCCATCCTGATCTCATCAAAGCTAGTCAAGAAATGCTCATATGAGCTCGAACTCATAAACAGAAATGTATAGGTCACCTTACTGTGGGTTCCAGTTCCAGGCCATAGGAACGTACCGGGGAATTACCCGGCGATTACACGAGTCAGTTCTGCTGACTGCCAGTACTGACTCTGTTTGTCAAATCCACTGACTCTGCGTTGATTACGTTCGGTCAACTGACAAGCCAGGGGCCGTATTTGGTTTCTCGAGTCGATATCGACTTCTGTCGATAAATAAAAATTGGCATTTGGCGACACGATATCGACAACCTTCTCGTCTCGATAAAGACGTTTGACGTTTATTAAAAGCCTCAATTTATGCATACAATAAACTTTTACCAGTTTTTCATTTAACTAAATTAAGTGTTTTGCTGCATTTGAAGTAATATCGCACAATTTGATGGTTTTCTATGGCCACACATATCTGTCGATTCGGTCGTAATGCCAAATATAAAACTAGAGAAAATCGACAAGCTTTTTTTGTCGAGTCGACTGATCGACTCGAGAAACCAAATACGGCCCCAGTTCATTTCTAAAATGTCCTCGACCAGTGTACATGCTTCCTTGGCTGCGTTATTATTAACACAAATTATTGAAGCCATGGAAAGGGAAGAGAAAAGGAAGTATAGAAAAAGAAAATATTGAGTCAATCCTTGGTTAAATCACATAAACGAAGATTTTCCTCGTACTTTTCAATTAGGTTGATGATTTCCAGACGACTTAATTTTTTTCTGCCATTTTTTCCTAAAATAAACGAATTTTGAGATTTTTTAATTATTTATTCTAAGGACATATCTATCGCATCCGTTAAAAATAAGGATTTGACATTTCACTGACTAGTCAGCACTGACTCGGAAACTGTCTCGTCAGCGCTGACTTGTGAGTAAATATATAGTTTAAAAAAACTAAAAAATACGCTTGATTTTAAAATTAACTAAAAAATAAAAAATAATTTTGAATGTAAAGTTTTTATTGCTCCAGCCAGAATATGGAAAGAACCTACCTTTCGAAATGTAAAACAACGTGGGACTCTCTTCCTATATTCTTATTTTATTAACACCGGAAATTTTCGCTAGAGGCCCACGCTTTTTTACATTTCTAAAGGTAGGTTGCGTCCTCTCAGAATTCCAGGTTGTTTGGGTGACGGGCAGACCTCATGGTCTGAAACGGAACCCTAGTGCTTCCCTAAGCATCGAGGACTGCAGCTGACAGTTCGTCCAAGGGGATAATTGACGACGAAGCTGTGCTCGCACCAACATAAGGACCATGTTGCAAATCCCCCCCCCCCAAGGCTGTATCAATGGTCAAGCAACTTGTGGCAGAACGAGCAGCGGGTCGGAGAAAGAACACTTCTGGCGGCCCTGGAGACGGTACGAAGGACAAAACAGTCCCTCAAGACCAAAGGCGGTAGGACAAAAAGAGCTAGACAAGCTTAGAAGACCGGGCTTGTCAAACGCTCCTTGGAAGAAAAAATGAGCGCCGTAAGGGCACTCCAGGTGTACCTGCACCAACATATGTAACACTTTCGTGTAGAAGCATTTTACCCTTGCACTTATTCAGGAGCTTTGGGTAACTCTGATGGCAAAATCCGAGGACTTACCACCGGTTCAAATTAGCTAGTGTATTATCAGAGATGCGGAAGCCCCGCTGTTCTTTTAATTGACAATCGTGTCACTTATCTCGACATTACAAAGTTTATATCTAGAGATCTAGTGGCGATCTCGATAGGAGATCCCACCGACAGCGTTTATCAGGAAATTGTCTGCATCTTCGGCTGCATGCTTCAATTGGGGATACATTCCAACCCTTTGGAGGAGAGTGGTGGTGGTTTTTATCCGTAAGCAAGACAACAAGCTTCTGCTGAAGCAACCTAAATCGTATAGACCTATCAGCTTAACCTCTTTCCTTTGAAAACTATGGAAAGGCTGCTTAACTTTCATATTAGGTGCACGCTGGAGCTCTCCCTTACTCTACGTAACTATCAGTTTGCTTACCGACTGGTGCCAGACTCCATTGGAACCAACACATAAGATGATTTGATGAGCACGAAGATGGGACCTTTCATCGCACCAAACCTAATAGCTTTGCTATCAGAATCTGACCGAGGTAAGTGTGGGTGCCAGGATCTGGGGCCTAAACGAGCGTGCATACTGGCATATACCCACGAAAACCTAACAAATGTCTAGCTAAACAATTAGAATTTTATATTATGTACATATATTTTGGCAGCCAAGTGCCAATTAGAGCAATAAATTCGAAAAGGAGCAAGCCTCAATCATTTCGGGGTTGCCAGCAAGCACCTTTGAATCTCCTCTAAACAATTCTATCCGTTATCTTTCCTTCGAGTTTATATTTCTACTAGACATTGGAAATTGCACTATGAATGACGTGAATACCAACAATGGTGTACAAAAGGAAGGAAGGTAATGTGGATATCTACCAGATATTTGTTGACTTTCAACAAGCATATAACTCAATAAATAGAGAGAGGCTGTACGAGATCTTATCGGAATTAGGAGTCCCCTCAAAGCTTATACGACTGATCAAAAGCGCAACAAAAGGATCCAAAATGCAGTAACAGAAGAGTTCGAAGTGCGACAAGGACTTAGAGAAGGGGATGGGTTGGCCCCAATGCTTTTCAACCTGGCCCTAGAATGGGTGATAAGGAAAACGTCAGTCCAGAGAAGCGCATCAATAGCAACCTAGTCTGTACAATTACTTGCGTACGCGGGCGACGTGAACATCGTGGGAAGGTCCTTTTTGGCAGCAAAAGAAGTTTATGTCGAACTAAAAGAGGCGACAAAGGACATAGGTCTGAGCATCAACGACGAGAAAACAAAGATGATGCAACAATCCAGAGCTGGAAGATTTAGAATGGGAAGAAATATAACTATCGACGAACACAACCTAGAAGTAGTCGATAAAACAGTCTACCTTGGGTCTACAATTACAAAAAGAAACGAAGAAAAGGAAGATATACTATAACTCCACGAATACTATTGGCTAATAGAGCCTTTTATGCCCAAAAACAAATACTGCACTCAAGATTTGTGCACAGAAAAACGAAACTCTCACTCTACAAAACAGTAATACGACCAGTACTGTGCTATGGCAGCGTGACTTGACTATGACCCAGGACATGGAGGAACGAGTTAACAGGTTTGAGAGAAAATTCCTCAGGTGCATAATAGGCCCAACCAGAGAGCATGGAATATGGCGGAGGAGATACAACAGCGAGTTGTATGAAATTTTTGACGACCCAGAACTCTCAACTTTAATAAAAATTAACAGAGTAAGACTAGCCGGTCACGTAGTCAGGATGGAGGACAATCGCATCCCAAAACGGCTTATGATATCAGAAATTTCAGGAAATAGACCAGTAGGCAGACCCAGGAGGAGATGGATAGACTCTGTGACGGCTGACGCAGACGCAATGCTCAACATCCGGAACTGGAGACATGCTGCAAGGGACCGTCAAACGCCATAGAGGAGGCCAAGGCTCGATTTAGGCTGTAGCGCCATTGGATGGATGGATGGTGTACAAAATGTAATACCTACATACGCATTGATTTTTACAAAAAAAAATTCTATAAAAATGCATTTTTATCAAAACTTTAGAGTGAAACTTGTCATTGTAATTTCTGACATGTCATACAGGATCCGTGCGATTAACAAAAAATGTACTTTTTAGAATTGTTATTGTCCCCCTGAAAGTATGTGATTTTGTTTTTCTGACCTGGGCTTCGTTAACCAAATTATCTTTTTTAGGAGCCTGAGAATTCCGTATAACACCCACTGTTACAGCTGGGGCGGAGGAAACAGGCCAGTGAGGCAACCGAACACTTTTTCTGCGGATGTCCGGCTCTGGCCAATATCAGTAACCGCGAATTTGGAAGCCTGTCTTCTTAAAAGATTTGGGGAATGTTTCGTAACTCAAAATAGGAGATTTGATGCGGTACATAAATATGACGGAATGGATCTAAAATCACCCCTAGTTTACTGCCTCCTTTCACGCAAATTTTCCAGGTAACAATAGTTTTTAATATCAAATTGGAGAATATTATCGTTAGACCGAACCGTTTAGTAACAAAAGAAGGAATCTATGAGCATGTCTACACGTTCAACTTTTCTTTCAACTATTCGAAATTAGGAAGTTCCTTCTCTTTCGCTCGCATTTAGAGTTAGAAAGAGACTCGTCGTGATTCGAAAATTGAAGCCAACTAAAAGTTGGTCGAACATTTTCGTTCCAGTCCTGGTTTTTCCTTCAACTTTTTTTAAAAGTGTGGGCTTTTGTACGATTTCTTATCGGTTAACCTTGTCATATTGTAAAAAATGGAAAAAAAATCGCTTTTCTTTATTTTTCCTCCATTCCTCGAACTTTTTTCGTTTTGTTTTTGCACTTTCATTAGTTTCAGAATTTTGGAGAATAACACCACAACACGCAGCGGCGACTGAGATCACGATTTCTCCTTCCGACTCGGTGAACTCATTTTTTAAACTGTGCTTAAAAGTTGAAAGAAAAAGTTGAACGCATATATAGACACCGGTTTCGTTAAGGCAAGAAATCTGATAGTTCGAATATCGAAAAATTGAATGAAAAAGGGGTATAGAACCCCGACTTGAACTGCAGCCCCTTTGGATTAAGAAATTAAATTATATTTTACGAAAAATGAAATGTATTTATTGCTATTATTCACTATAATAAAATTTAAATATAAATACATTGTAACATATAAAATTCTTATACTTTACATAATTTCAAGTCTTTGTTAATATCTATTATTACATTTTAGAAAATAGAGTCTAATAGCTCTCGTTAATTTTTCATCACGCGAAATGTTCTTCGAAAATATTAATAGTGTAAAAAGAATGCACTTACATGCAGAACCATAGATAATTAAATTTCTGGCCAGCACTTAACAGCAATTAATGGAATAAATACAGCTGTGATAATATTTGAAATCAAGTTTACACTATGATTATCAAAAATTCGCATGCCACTGATATGTTTAACATTGCTACCTGGCATATCTACAATTTGTCCCTCAGAATTAATGCCCGAGTATTGCACAGTAGCTCCAAGCAAAGAATCTACCAATGATCCGAAAAGTCCAGCTAATCCACCAAAAGCAATTATTGGCCATTGAACTGGGCTAATCATAAGTTGGGTAGCTTCTGCAGTATATTTAATAGTTAAATAGTATGCTAAGCCAATTATCAGACCACCGAGGAAACTGACTATTAAACCTACAATTGATATTCCACCATTTGTTCCACGGGGAACTTTCTTTCCTGTTGTAATAAGAAAAGGTTCAGTCTTACTTAAAACAGTTCCTAACTCGCTCGCCCAAGTATCACCATTACAGCAAGCAATCGCACCTGAAAATGTAATTTATCATATTCTAGTGGAAGAAAGCGTTTTCTAATAAATTTTCAGGGACCTATGTAGTAAAAAAGGTTGGTTAGCTTGTTTCTAGTTTTACTTACTTAAAACTGCAATGCCTAACCAACTTGATCTGTAATTGATTGAAAAATTGATTGGCCTTTCTCCACTGCCACAGTCCAAAAGATAAAGTATAGCTAATTGAGTTGCCATGCCTCCGTTACAAAGTACTTGTACCCAATTCCTTTGCCCTTCTCCTTATAAATCAAAATTACATCAAATAGATTTAAATTAAATAAAAACAAAACAGAATAATAGTTACCTTCCTTAAAGTCTTTGTCAAATTTCCTTTTAATATGTGATCGGAATTTTGTTGCTTTGGAAGATGTTATATAAAAAACGAACAAACTAACAAAAAACGCATGGCTAGCAATAGAAAGAGTAATAGCAACAATGAGGCCAAGTAGGGCTCCAGAGTAATTCACGCCTTTACGTCGAAGTCCATATACCATAAAAGCAAAAGGAGTTAGTGTAGAAAATAGCCATCGTGTTGGAGGTATTACTGAATTTTCTGTAAAATGATAAAATGTTTTAAAACCTACATTATTATCTAGAACACTTTGTACCATCATACTCAGGATCTTTCGCCAATTTAGAAAACGCTAGATTTCCCAGCCACATAAATATCGAAAGTGGAATTGAAAGTCCACATAGCAGCAGTGGCAGGAAATCATAAAGTTTCGATTTTACCTTTTCTGCCATATTTTACTTGCCCAACTCGATTTCTTTTAGGGACTATGAACTTTCAACTGAAAACATACCACTTGCACTTCGAGATATTTCAAGTCTTGATAACTAAGCGCAAAGAACTGTCAAATTGAAGATTTGATAGCGTTAAATGACAGCCGACAGCCCCTGGAAATGTTCCCAGGTTGACGTTTTCCACTGGAATTTGATGAAACTTCACTTTGAATTTACAAGGAATACGGAGCATGCTAAATATGGGCTATTGAATCTTCCTCTAGCTTAAAATCTCAATTTTCCTTCATGAATTAATATCTTAATTTAAATTCATTCTGCTATTGTGGAGATTGGGTTCATTAGAAGAAGTTGCAAATGCCGTGGCGGAACTCAAAAATCATAAGGCTCCAGGTCTAGATGGTATACCTTTAGAAATCTTAAAACATAGTGGATAGAAGCTACGCCATGCCGTACACATTCTCATTTGCAAACTATGTAGAAGCTGGAAACACTACAGACACCAATCACATTATTGAACACAGCTCACGAAGTAAGTACTTTCACACTCATTCTTCAAGGCGACGTTTTAGCGGGCACTGCGATCTATTTTATTTAGTCTATTGTGCCAACCCCATCGTTAAAAACCTTCCAGAAAGGTTTTTAATATAGCCTAAAATTGATTTGGAATTCATCTCCCTGGGAGCATGGAAGCCGCGATCGAGGAGACTCAATCCCCTCCTCACTGTAGCCTCACGGCAAGGGGTCCGCAGTTTCGGAAGCTGCCTTCCAAAACCGACAGCTACAATCAACTATCAGACCTATTCTGCTTAGATGGTAATTAAACGCACACTCCGTCAGGAGATCTGTCACTATTTTTAACTCCTACCTTTTGAAATCAAAAGTTTGCCTACCTTAGCTTTGTCGAATAGAATGAATCGATTAGCTTGACGAGCGCGCTAAGTCTTCGTCCAGCTATGGTGAAATAACTGGTAAACCCAATTCCTGATGGCCGATCTTAAGTGTTTAAGCAGCTGAAAGGCTCCGGCCCAAAAAGTGATGAATTCCCCCTACTCTAGCTAGGCCATCGACAATTTCATTACCAATACGGCGTGATTCGAATAAAAGCTTTGTTATAAGCGATTTCTGATGGAGTAGTTGGATGAGCCAGTGGTGTAAGCAAGTAAGTTTTACATGCATATCCGGCATCACCTAGCAAGAACGCTTCTCCAAATTCTGCCGACTCTAGTCTCGCTTTTAATTTAGAGAAATTAAAAATCATTTGGTCATGGCATGAGCCCGGCCATCTGAAAATATTAAATTGTTGCGTCTTTTCTTAAAATTTGTACGTACACATTTTTACCTTGCGTTAAGATCTAATATATTCATATTAGCTTCAGCAACTATTTGCGTGTTAATCGAAAAATGCCCCTTCCTATTTCTAAAATGTTCAGCACATTCACCCCCAACGGATTGAATGGGTATGTGAGTACCTTAAAAGAACGGTGTGTATGATATATATGTATGAAATATATATTCACTACAAGCAATGTTTATATCATAACTATGTACCGTCCATCACTCCAACTACGTGAGGAATTCCACCTTTTTTATAAAATTCCTCCTTTATGCGACTTATTTCGTTTGTAGGAGGGAATTTCATATCTTGGGATGCAAGTTCTGCTATTGCTTTGGATACTTTGCTTCTAATACGAGAAACTGTAGACTGGCACACGCCAAAGAGATCCCCATTGACAATTTGAAAACTACCAGTGGCATAATATCTTAACGCTATTAAAATTTGATTTAATACAGGCACTGGGTTGTTTCTATTAGTATTGCGGTGTTTTAGTTTTGACTCTAGAACGCTGCATAAACGCAGCACCAAAGACTTTGGAAGACGGAAGCGTTTCTCAAACTCATCATCGAAAAATTTGTCGAAACATTCTATTCTATGTAGAATTCTATGCTTTTTGCCATACTTAGTTAAATTGTTAGCTTGCTCCAAAAAAAATAACAACTCTTCTTCATCAGATCTATCTTCAGAAGAGGAGGAACTTGAGCTATCAAAAAGATCCATCATAGGAATTATTTCTAAAGCTGGAAAAATTACAAAATAATAAGTGAAAAAATATACCATAATCGTTTTTCTACCATCCATTATTGTAATATTTTCCTTTATTATCGCAGCTACAACAAAATCAACAGAACAAAGTTATTTTTCACTTTATATTAATTTCGAATTCCCATTCGAAATTTCCTGACTTAAAAGTTTATGACAACTTGGGAGCAGTCATAAGTCTAGGCCTTTTTCTTAAATTGAGTTTAAATCTGCTTGGTGCATAAACTTAACACAGACTTAAGTTAAACTTGCTTGGTGCATACGGCCCTTAATGTCCAACAGTGCAAGCTTGACTGACCGAGAAAATGTTGGTGTTAGAGCTATTTGGAGCTCAAAATGTACTCAAATGCGTTTTTCGATCCTCAAATACATTTAATTATACTAAAAAGGTGCATCAATAATTGTTAGTCAACATATTAACTCTTCGAGGAACTGAAAAAAAAACTCATCTAAAACTTTCTGCACATCAATTTCGACCTCACACGTTGTGAGGCTAAAGTCGATCTTCAGAAATGGTCGATCAGAGATACGATTTAAGACGACCTAGTGTGGAGAAAGAGCGGTAGGGACAAAAAAAATAGCTATAATGCGGAGAATTTGATTTACATTCGGAAATGCATCTACATTGCAAATAGCTGCGATCCATTGGACGATTTTTCTACTCGCATATACTTGCGGGTACATCACCAATGGAACACGATTTTTGACAATTACCCTTAAAATGTATCTGCCGAAAAACAAGAGCAAGGATAGTTGCGAGTAGCTAGAAGCAGTTTTGAGTAGTTTACCACCCCATGGATCGCAGCTAATATCGAGTGCTTCAAGCGAATTTTTTACGTCCTTTCGGTCAATGCGTCGTCGCCAAATTTAAACTTTACTGATCCAGATGATCAGATAGATTCGGGTAAATGAAAAAAGTGTGAATGCTTTCAAGAGTTCCCAGGCTATTCTTAAATGCAGTTACATTGCATGCAGAGCTGATCGCTAAAATAAAACTATGGGCAGCACAATGCGAGTAAAGCGCCAGTTGGATCAATATTTCCGCTAATAGCTTGGGCTCCATAAAAGTGTCCGCTAACCGCTTTTGCGCCATTGTATCCGTGTCCAAAAAGATCTTCACGAATAGTGAACTTGCCATCAACTTCATCTATGTATCAAATGCAAATTAAAGCTTGTTCTATTCCACCGATGCTAGGCGTGTCACTCCTAAGAACAGAAAACCCTCTTGATTTGTTCATTCGATCAAAATCAAATTGTGGCAAATAGTGATGAGTTCATGCTGGATTCGGTTGCATTCTTCGGTGAACATTGTAAATGCAGTTTCAGGTTTTTGTCATTTTTTTCTTGCAGTGTCAAGAGCACCCTACAGTTTCTGTCATTTATCTCATGAGAATTTTCGGAAATTTTAGCCTTGCCGCCCTCAGAAAATGATCGCTGGAGTCAAATTTCGTTTTCTTTTGATTAAGAAAATCCAGCTTCTGTTTCGAGACTTGCAAATCACAGGCAAAACTTTTTTGTCTTAGATCACATGACTCACATTTTCGACTTCTAGGCTAGTTTTTTTATGAAAAAAACGTCGAATATCCATGCAATTCCAAAAGATGCTGGATATTTTCTACGACCATGATCAGTGAGGCTGCTGCTGAGGTTTTGTTGCTGCGATGGCTAGTGGTTCACTAATTATAGGCTCCGGGAGAACGCTAACGCGCCAATAAGAGACTAAGGAAACATGAAAGTCAAAAAAACACGACGCCAACTACTGTAGAAAATATTAACTTTAAATAGTCATTTTGTTTAGTATCACACAGCTATCGTATATGTATAATCTGTATTTTTGCAGCCGGGGTACCGTTTTAATTAGTTATTCTGTAACATTTGTACCCCGACTGCAAAAATACAGATTATATTCAGGGTGTTTGGCAGATGAACCGTCAAAATTTTTTGGTGATTTGGGGGGCCATTTGCTGTTTTCGCCGGTAGCCGCAATGTCCTAAGGGCCACGGTAGCTGAGATATTGTTTTTTTCGTTTTTTTACAAAATTACTCAAAATTTCACTTTAAAATCGTCATAACTTTTTTGTTTGTAGTTGTAATAGCACGAAATCACTTTTGTTATATTCTTCAATGTATTCTTACTCTAAATCATTCAATACTTGATCCAACTGATATTAAGAAAAAAAGTTGACATTTCAAATTCGTAAAAAGGTTTAAATAATATTAGTTTTAATGCAAAACTAAAGTTATCGAAGTTTGGTTTATTCCAGCTAAATTTAGACACGCCGACAGATTAGGCAAAAGCGGTGCTTGGATCAATTAGTATATAGAGATGTGAGCGAAAATTCCATTGGCTCTCATTGGTCGAGCTTTCTGAGCCGATCTAACTCTTTGAGTGAATAACTTTACAAGGATCCAAATAGCTAAGAGCTAGACCTTCTAACTTCCTTACGCGACTGAGCGCGACATAAGCCTGCCCCTTGGTAAAAATTTTAGAGCCTAGATTACAGCTCTATCTAGCCCAATCAGAAAAAGATAATAATAAAGGCATATTCATATTGACCCAATCAGAAAAAAAAATTTGAGTGTGACGTAAATTGCGCCTGCCGGCCGCCATATTCTTTTTTTAGAAATTAACCTAGCCTATGTTGCTCAGGCTCATTCAACGATTCTAACGGTACTTCAGCCATCTAAGTCCGTTCAAGATTTTAGAAGTTATGGTGGTACAAAGCAACGTACATACACATAACAAACCTAAACACATTAAACTCCTTTTTTGGGGCAGTCGTGTAAAAACGGCGAAAATTTCGGAAGGAAAAGTTCATTGTATAACACTTTTTCTAGCGAATGCACTCTTATTAGATTAATTTCATTTTATTCTAAGATTTTCAATTCATAGTTTATTGAATTTTTTGTGTATCCTCATTTGGGGGGTTCAAACCCCGAACCCCCCTCCGCCTGGCCTGGTCAGCGATAAACCTTAATGAGTCGCGCATAAACCAGAATCAGTGCGATGTTGTTTCATCGTTTGTGTACTGATGAGTGCGCCAACATGAGAAAAATCAAAGCGGGTTTTATTTTTTTGTGGATCTATAGGGTATGACAGCAAGAGAGACCCAGGCTCCGTTAGAAGAATGGTAGGCCAGGACACGCAGAGCTTAGGGATACCAAACTGGATCGGTTCAAAATCGGGACCGGTGAAGAGAACAGTTGCAAGAACCCGGGGCCAGATCCCGGTTTTAGAGCCGTTAAATAAAGTAAATAAATATTTAAGGCGAGGTCAAATACGGTCGGGTAGGGCCTGAGGAGGCCCTCGCTAATGGATAAATTTGTATCTCTTGATATATTAAAAATCAAATCACCAAAGTCTAAACATCGTGTGGAAACATCGTGTGGAAACATCGTGTGTCGTCGACCTTTAGTTTAGAAGGAAGAAAGGGACCTGCAAGAACTGTTCTCATTTGGCGCTTCTCGTCGAAAATGTATTTTACTATCTCTTAAGAAATCCACTGGAGTGCTTGTTTAGCAATTTGGAATATGTGTCCAATTGCCATGTAGATCCTTGTTTCATATTACATTAGCTATTAGTTCTTTACCTACTACAATGGAAGGAAAAGTGACGCGTTTTATTAGAGAGGATAGTCAGCTTTATTATGGTTGTCACTTATGGTGAGTCCAAAATGGTATCATAATTCTCTAAAAAGGTAACATTCAGTGAAATAACCCGAATTACAGTTCTCACTGATATCGAGAAACGGCAAATTTAGTGACAATCGTTCTCACTTGATGTTTGGAAGTGAGGTTTTTCTCATTTGATTTTAAAGGTGACATTTCTCACTATGGTGAAGTGACAACCATAATAAGGGCCAGTATTTTGTTTCGGCAGCTTTGAATTCGACACACTTCTTGAGCTCTGCCCTAGTTAATATATTAATAGGCTGCATTCGAAAATTCAGCCAGCTGCGCAGGGCGTATATGCCCGGGTGCAGCGGTTTGATTTTTTGAATGATATGCAGCCATATTCCCGATATTAAACATGCTTATTTCTACTCCATCTCGTTTGACTTAAAAATTCATTTGTTTTCCCTTGCGAGTTATCATTTATCAATATTACCTAAAAAAAACTACAGCCAATATTAAGATAAAATTTATTAAACTTTCATACAAAAAATAATAATGATATTATTCTTGATGTTTATAACAAGCAAAATTTACTAAATAAAAAACAAAAAAATAATAATATAGTAATGAATAAACTTGAGGACATTCGAAATATCCTATAAAAAAAGGATTTATTTTTTTTTTATCGAGAAAGGGAAATTTAATTTTATTTTCTTTTACATAATAATATATGATATAAAATAAACGAATAGAGAGTCGCAAAATTTGAATAAAAATAAAAAGTAATAATATAGTAATACAAAAATTAAGGTAATTAATCAATTCTTCTAAAAATATGTAACAAAAATAACATGTTTTATTTATCAAAGTTATTAGTATCTATTTTTCCTTTTTTTATTATTTATACAACTGTTACTAATAATATAAAATATGTTTTCCGTGTCTATATATGTATTTTTTATTTGTGTATACAATAATATCCTTAAAAATTCATCATTATTGATGTGTTTTATTTCGCTATATAAAAAAGAATTATATATATATATATGTATATAAAAGATGTTTTTTTGTTAACCATGTATAAATATATTAAATTTATATATTTTTATAAAAAGCTATATACAGATATTTCGCTTTGATAAATTGTGTAAAAAAATTTCTAAAGCAAAAATTAATATTTACATAATTCTTATTTTTTTATAAGTTTTGAATATTTTAAAAATATGTTATGTGTAATTTTTTTTTTGTTTTATATAAAAAAATGGCATATTATTGTGTATATAAGTTACTTCTATTTTCATATTAGGACACATATTTAATATTGTTTATTTATTTATTTTTTTGATTTTATTATCCTAATACTTTCATATAAAAAATGTTCGTTTTGAAAACTGAAGGCCACAATTAGTTAGTTTCGATCTTAAACAAAATAATAATAATAATAATGGTTTTCTGTCTATACGTACACTAAAAATATTTTTGTGCAAATCAAAAATTACTTTCAAATGTTTTTTTTATATAATATTAACGTAATTATCTCATATATGTACAAAAAAAAACAAAAATTTTATTTGAAAAACCCGAAATAAGAAAATAAAGGAATGTATACGTACATACAGTTACTCAAAACAATGTACAAACAAAGAAAAATATTTTTACAACAAAAAAAATGATAATTAATAATATTGATTTTTTTTATCTTACCATTAACGTAATAAATGCAATAAAATACTATAAACTAGTAAACAACCGAAAAAAAATAATATTATGATATAATAAAAAGTGTATAATTATTAAAGTGTTAAACTTCGAGTTCTTCCATGGTACGTGATAGACGATTATTATCTATTCGTCGCCTTTGACTTCGTCGGACAGCATCGGCACGTCGATATGGTTCATTTTTTAATCCCAATAGAATATCCTCTAATGCACCATTATATACTTCGTCCTGTTGTAATAGTTTCTTTTCGCGTACAGCATTTGTTTTACTTTTAAGCTCATTTATTACAGCCTCCTAATGGGGAAAAAGAAGGAAAGATAAAATGAATATTTTCTTTTGAGGCAATTAAATCTTTTCATTTAGATGTTTTAAACCCAAAATTTGCTTTTTAAATATCAGTTTCTGTTATACCAATACATTTAATAAAATATTTCTAAGCAGCGAACATACAAACAAAATGGTTATAAAAACTGAACAAACAATAATTTTACACTTAAAAATATATATACACCAACTTTTACACACCATAATACTCGTAAACATAATAGCTGTATTCCAAAATTCGAGCAAAGTGCTCGCAAACAGTTGGCTTTCTCTCTCTACTCATGCCTTTGTTGAGAAGTAGGAACGAGTAGGCCAACTGCTTGCGAGTACTTTGCTCGAATTTTGAAACACAGCTAATAATTGGAAGTACAAGCTGACCAAGTTTTTATAAAGTTAAAAAGTTTATAAGAAAATAATGAAGGTAATTAACGAGTTATGCACAATTACATTCAAATTAAATGATTTTTTAAATATAATTCATTTTTAATTACAATCAGGACCAACCAGGAGCAGTCTACATAAAATATGGGAATAACATTTGCAGGCTGTAAAGAACACACTTTGTTATTCGAGAAAAACTATCTAATATAACTATTCATACTTTTAACTAACTACACATTAGACTGCCATATCATGATATCCTGCGAGACGGTTTCGCTTTCGCTTCACATAATTGGAAATTTGCCGACACTCCTGTATGCATTATACACGGCTTAGCTCTAGCCCGATCATAAGTCTTAAAGTATTATTATTTTCGAAAGGGTGATATACAATAGACTACTCCCAAACGCCGAGGGGAAAGCGGTTTGTCGGGTTCAGGAAAGCTAGATCGACAAGGGATGCTGTCAATATGGTGACTAGCCTTGCAAGGGCTGCAATGGACGTGAAGAAGAGTTGCGCATTGATAACCCTTGACGTGAAAAACTTGATACACCAAGTATCTAGTGCGCACTGTGATAGAATTCCTAGTAGATAGGACACTGCACTGCGAGTCAGACGAGGGAGTCAGTGAGTATAGGAAAACCCGTGGAGTCCCCAAGGCTCTGTCCTAGGTCCTTTTCTGTGGATCATCATGTACGATGAAGTACTGGCGCTACGACTCCCGCGAGAAGCGGTCGCTATTGGGTACGTCGATGACATCGGGGTAGCTGTAGTAGGAAAGCGACTCGACGAAATCGAGATATTCGCGAACGAAGCGATATGGGAAATAAAAACGTGGCTCGAGAACGCTGGTCTAATGCTAGCTGAGCACAAAACGGAAGTAGTGCTAATCAGCAAGCGGAAAAAGGCGGAGACCATAGCGGTGAAAGTAGGTGACCAGGTCATCCGCTCCTAGCCCGCACTTAGGTATTTGGAAGTGATGATTGACCGAAAGCTCAACTTCGGGGTACGCTTGGCGGACATAGCGGAAAAAGCTTCCGCCATCAACGCAGGACTCGCGAGGATGCTGCCTAATATAGGGGGCCCCAGGCCAAGCCGACGCCTCCTCATCACAAGAGTAGTTGGATCGGTCCTATTGTATACAGCGCCAGTGTGGGCAGCGTCATTGGACAGAACGGGCAATAGGAGGAAAATAAACTCTGTGTATCGGTTAAGTGCCCTTGGGCATGCTGTACTACGTCTGACGAAGCAACATGCGTGATAGCTAGAATGATTCCCATTGATATTCTTGCAATCGAGGGAAAGAGGTTGTATGACCCAGAATATGCAAGAGAGAGGTCCAAGGAAGTACGGCGGACTCTGGCGCGCAGCCAGTCCATAGCAATATGGCAGAGGAGGTGGGACGAGCCTACTCAGAGCTGATGGACCCATAGACTCATACCAAATGTGGAGAAATGGGTTATAAGGGAACATGGGGAAGTGAGTTATTACCTCACATAGTTCCTGAGTGGCCATGGAGGTTATAGGGCATACCTTCAACGCTTCAGGTGGGACGATTCACCGTTCTGCGCGGACTGCCCGGACGATAAAAAGGACGCGAAGCATGTTTTCTTTAAATGCCCGAGGTTTGCGGAGCACAGAACTGCGTTAGCAGTTGCTGAAGTGCAGATAACTCCTGAAAATATCTTGGACCATATGATAAGGTCGGAGGTTGTGTGGAAAAGGATGGAAGTGGCGCTGAAGGCCATTCAACAGAAGCTTAAGCATTACGAAGTCCAAAGAAACAGAGAAAGGCAAAGAAATGCAAGGAGAGGTAGCTAGAGGGCTAGACTGTTCCGTTGAGGGATGCCTTTGTTTGTAAGGGTCATGCTGATAACGCCAGACTGAAGTAATGCCTTAACGGCTCGAACCGGTCTGGACTTGAACGGCATGCAAAAAAAGGTGGGTGAGTTTAGTCAGTAGGAATCTGACACGGAGTCTCCTGTCATAGGCATGGAAGCCTTAGACCGGCGGTCGCACACACTCCCTGCTGCTTGACCGATGTAAGCATTCTCAAAAAGTATTATTATTAAGTAGCCCTAATAAGGCATCCCGCCGGCTTAACCAGTTAATAATAGGGTACCAATACCATACAACATCCAAGAGCCCAAAGGCGAGGTTTATTGCCTCGTCCTCATGCATGCTCCCGACTACCCTTAACCTATCATATCCTTTTTCTATCCTTTGAACTAAGCTTCTTACTAGATATTGCACCATGACGAGAACGACATGACGGACTTATCGAACAAAGAGTGATTCCTAAGCTTAGACTTTCACATAAAAAGACGAGTGCATCCTTGTGATTAAAAACTATTTATACAATTTAAGTATAATCTTTATCTTTAATTAATCTTTATCCTCCAGGGTACAATTTCTGGGTATTGGGCTCAACACTCAGTCGAGCATCGAGCCGTGGAACATCCAAGTCTCACTTACGTTTCGCTGGTATGGTGGCCTGCGCTGAGCAAGACGCCTTTCTTCTTCCTTCGACGCTACCGTCAATTATGAACCTTGGCCGTCTCAACGTGTAAAGCAAAAATGTTCGGGAATCTCAACAGATAGCTCGGACATGGTATACGAACGCGGCTGAGCCAGACCTATAATATCATCAAGTTGAGAAGGGGCCATAGGACGGCAACAGAAGCCCTTGAAGCTTTCTTGTACTTGCTCCCTCTAGACCTTCAAATCAAACAACTAGCCTCGTGCAGGGCCCTAAGACTGAGGTAATTCCGCGTTTGGATCTCAAAACCCAGCGAGCATCACTCAAATGCCGTTGTCTCCCTGAAGACTCCTGAAGAGTCCCACACGGAGAACCCCAGGGATACCATGGAGCTATTAATGAGCACTTATTTCCCGAGTTCTCTAGTAACTGACCATGTATTGGCCTCAGGACTTAACACTGGATCAGAGGTAGTTCTTGCCCACGGGTCCTACAATAGGAACAAAGGCTTGGCTGGTAAACAGGACCATCAACGCGCGTAAGATCGAACAGGCCTGGAAAAGACTAGATCTTCCCGGCGGAAGGAAGCTTGAGGCTTGGAAGAGATCGTACCAATCCTGCTGCCACTATTCCCGAGGTAACTTTGCCCGGCCCATATTCTGAGGTGCTGGACAGATGCTAAATCGAGAAGATCGTAAAAGGTGGCAAAATCCTATCGATCCATTAGCCTCTCCTCCTTTCTCCTGAAAACGATAGAGAAGGTTTTAGACAAGCTATTAGTGAGGGTCTTACAGCAAACCCACGTCACTGCTGCCAATTTGCCTACCGGCCAGGCAAATCTACAGAGATTGCCTTTCACGTGCTATTGAGATATCGAGAGGACCCTTCGGGCCAAGATCTCAATGTTATCTTTGAAGCAATCAATGAATCAACAGAAATAAAGGATATTGAATACCCCACTGCGAGATGAATCACGTCGCTTCTCCGCAGCAGATTGATAACTGCTGAAATGAATGGCGAATGGTGATCGTTAATAGAAAGAAGCTAAATTAAAAGCTCCATTTCTAGAAGGTATAAAAAAGGTTTTCTCAAAGGAGGCTGAATATCCAGGTAGGTATAATCCAAGATCAAAAGCTCTTCTGGCAACCCCAGATTGAGAGATTAACTGCCAAGGTAATTACATACCTCCATATTTCTCGTCAATTTGTAGGCAAAACCTGGGGCCTTAAACCGAGGTTAATGTTTTGGCTATACACAACGGTCAAAAGGCCCAAGAAGCAGAAACTGGCCTGTTTAGGTACCACGGGAGTTTCAAGCATCTGTCCGACTGCGATTATAGCTCCACTCCACCTAGATCGCCGTGAGCAACTTTTATCTATGGGGGCTACGTCTTCGGGGACCATTCTCCTTTAAGCCAGGGCCCTTATTCTCTATTACAATATTGCGATATTTTTTAACGAAGCTGACGAAATCGTATTCTCTATTACAATATTGGCATCAATTTTACTTGAAAATGTAACAATATTGTTAAATTTTTACTCGAAAGCTATTTCGTTTTCGAATCAGATTTAACAATATTGTAATAGAGAATAGGGCACCAGGAGAACTTTTGGATTACTTATCGATTCTCAAGGAACTAAACCTGAAGCCAATGCTCTCATTGTCCGCTACCATTCCTGCAACTCTGGACTTCGGCAAACCTTTTATGACGATTATCGGAAGTCGGTCAGGATGGCAACACGGCAGGCCCCTCTTTAGAGGCAGCACGACCTTCAAATATCTCGAACGTCATTATTTTCTCGGATAGTCAAGCTTGCTCTGTTGGACATTAAATCCCTCGATTGCCTCGATTGTCTCCTATCTCTGAAATCCCTCAGAAGGAACAACAATGCTATGTTGATGTGGATTTCGGGCCACATTGATAATCAAATTGTTGATTGGCCTGGCTAGACAAGGGGGAGCAAACTCATCACTTGTTGGCTCGGAGCTTTTCTGCAGCTTACCAGTAGCGAAGTAAGTTTGGCCATCCGGAATTGGGTCGATCAGTAGTTTCGTCATAGCTTACCAAGGACCCAAGGTGCTCGTCATATTAAAAGAGTGCCATGTATAAGATATTCTTCGCTATCCTACAAACAAAGATAGCCCCATACGCTAGAAAAATCTTAGGCCAATACTAGAGTGGCTTCAGGCAGGCAAATCAACAACTGATCAGATTTTCACCCTGGGCCAGACAATGGAAAAATGTCTAGAGATTCTAAACTCAATGCAACACCTCTTAATAGACTTTAAGGCCGCCAATGATAGCATATTTATTTATTTGTTAAGCCAAACAAGGCACACTTAAATTAAAAAACACGGTAGTACAACAGTCCTTATTATAAAAAATAATTGATTAACAACTATAAATTAATAACTATTGACAACTACTGAAACATAGCTTATTGTCAAGAGAGGTGCAGTCCGCGGCACCCATATGTGCAGACTGCATGTGCACTGGGTGGCACTTAGGGGGCGGCATTTTCGCGAGCGAATTGAGCGCAAAATTTGTACAATATATGTATTTTATAAATATGTCGGCAAGGGCGGCATCTCAATTTAAACGGGCGACGACAGCCGCCAAAAGACAAGGCATGTTTGGAGATGAGCGCAAAAATTTAAATGAGCGGCGACGATAAACAAAAAGAAGACAAACATCCAGCACAGCACTCAATAGATTCCCAATAATTAATTAGCACACGTAGCATGTACACAATAAACAAACGATGAAAAAAAGGCTACACAAAAACAACCCAGTAGGGAATAGAAACCTTCTAGAGTCGATTCCGTAAATTATCGTTCGAATGCGAAATGTTTATTTTCTAGATCGAAACAACTCCTCGATTAACATTGCGAGGTCCTAGGGTCGAACGCGTAACGACAACCTTTTGCATTACCATTCATTTCAATAAGAAGGTATAAGCACAGATAAGTAAAATGCAGATGCCTAGTCGAATAGGCTAAACGTGTTCCATGTTGCCGAAAGCTATTTGCAGCCATTTAGCTGGCTAGAGCATAGCAACTTTTGGTCGAGCTCCAGCAACAGACTAGTTGATTTATCGACTACAACGTAAATCTCTAATTATGAACCGCGAAACGGTCCCTTTCAGGACCAACAACCGGATTAATCGTTAAATGATAAACGAATGACGAAACGATAAACAGAAACGGTTCAGTTTGCGGAGCAGAAGGCTAAACAAGAAGTTTCGCCGAAACGAACGGCATTGGCACAGCAAGAAGTAGAAGAGAAATCCCCATCCGTTTTCAGCTTGTCAGCGCGGGTCTTATCAGCGAAAGCGAAGAAATGAAATTAAATGAATTAATTTGACCATTTGAGTGGATTCTAAAGTAAGAGAGGAACTGTACTAATAAATGACTTTGCTGACTTTGCCCAATAAAAAGAAAATTTATTTAATTAACAATTTTTTATATAGTAATTCCTGTAAAGAAGAAAAAAACCGAAATGTTTGCCTTAAAGGGGGCGGCATCGGCGGATGTGCACTGGGCGGCAAAGTGCCTAGCCGCGGCCCTGGAGAGGTGGGAGTTATGTTAGTAGAGATCTGAGTATTTTCTTATAGGATGCCTTGATGAGTGAGGAGGAGAATCAGGAGCTGTGAATATTAAAGACCATACAACATCTGTTGACGGGCTCGTTCCTAGCGTAATCGGTGCGATGAAGGTATTCACGAAGTAATTTAGTATGACGTGTGTGTCGGACTTCATCATGAATTTTATCTTGTTCGAGAGAAACTGCACTTTAAGTTTTCCACTTAGGACGTCAAAGGCAACGCAAGATATGAGAAGTTTTCTCCTGCTAGATAACGGCATGAGACAAGCACTTTGAGCCTGTCCAAGTAGTGCGGTAGGCTTTCGTAGTCATGCGGGTCGTGTAGATTTCTCAAGGCAAAAAGGAGAAATCTCTTCTGAACTGATTCAATCCTGCTGCTGCTTACTTGGAATATAGGATCCCAGATAGGACACGCATACTCCAGGATAGGGTGGACTAGAGAACAGAAGAGTGTTTTTGTGACCCATACATTACCGAATTCTTTGGCTCTCCTCTTGATGAAACCAAGAAGCTTGTTGTAGTCAGAGTAGAACTCTAAAAAGGCATGAGAGAATTCGGCATCCCCAATAAACAGACACGATTATGACCAATGTGACAAGCCAAGTACAGATATCTGGAACACTGTCTAGATCAATCAACATCTATAATGGACTCCGACAAGGACACGGTCTGACTTGCCTCCTTTTCAACCTGGCGTTGGACAAAGTGATCCGAGATTCGAGGGTAATAGCAAGGGCACAATCCTCGACAAGTCCGCCTAATTACTACCTTAGGCAGACGACATTGTCATCATTGGTAGAACGTCAAGAGCTGTATAGGATGCTTCACTCAGATTGAGCTGGAGTTGCACATCAATGAAAGTAAAATAATAATCGAGACATTGAGAAGAAAATAAAGCTCGGTATGGTGCCAGGAATCTGCTCGGACGGTCTGCCGAGCTTAGGGATGCCAAAGTGGTTGACATTGGCTCGAAATCTGGCCCAGCGGAGAAAACAGTTGCGAGAGGTCAGAAAAAGAGAATTTTTAAAACATAAATTCCGCATGATTTCACTGTAATTATATTTGATTTTTGTAAGTGTAAAATCTCCCGGCGGACATCCTGTATCATTCGCCGGGTCATTTTAATTACTTTGAAAAGAGACCGCTTGTCGCTCTTCATAAAATACGAGAATAATTTTGTAAAAAATATGAAATTAATACCATTCCAAATGAAAAAAGTCATGCATCAAAATGTAATATATAGAATATTCGAGCACTTAATTATTATAATATTCTAAAAGTAACCTACGTAGACAAATTTTTATAAAAAAACGAATATCATGCGTAAAAAAATAAAAAAAATTAAAATAAAAAATAAAATATTCACTTACATACAGTGTTCTTTAAGCAAACTTAAGAATGTTCTGGTTTTATTGTATTTATATGGTTGGAGAAAAGATGACAGGAGAAAAAAATGCCGGATGAAAATGAAAATTAATGTGAAAAATAAGCAAAAAACAAATAAACACTTTACAGGAGAAGTTGTAACAATATATAGGTATTTATATAACACATCAAGCCATTTTAGCGAGTTGTTTGTGTATCAAAGTCTTATCTGAAGGCACATACCCAAATTTCTAATTGATGGAAGAAAGAAAAAAAAATATTGCTCAGAATAAATAACGCAAACAAAGATACATTTTAAAATTGAAACAAAATATATACAAAAGTAAAGAAAAAAAAAATAATAATAAAATGCTAAAAAAATAATAAAATTTAAGCTTTCTTTCATTTGTTCATTCACCCTTTTTTCCTATGATACTTGTAATGAAATTGGATAAATAACTTTCTTCTTTTCTTCTCTTAATGAAATCTATTCAAAAATTTTTTATATAAAAGAAAAATTCAAGAAGAAATTTATATTTCCATAGAATTATTATATTTATGTAAAAATAAATATTTTTTTTAACGGATTATGTTACATTTTCATTAAAAGTGCTATTCTTGTGCATACCTGTTGCTTTTTCTGATTCACTTTATTTCTAAGAATGACTTGTTCATTTTCCTTTTTGCTAGCAGCTAAAGCTGCTGCCTGTTCCAGTCGTCTTCTTTGTTCATTCTCTTGATCAGTAGTCTACAAAAAAAATTGTTTCATAAATAACAACAATAAAATAACTTAAAGCTAGCTCAAAAAAAAATTATATTTATCTTACCTTAAAAGCTCTTGTGAATCGCACAATTAAAGAAAAGAAGGCATTAGCGTCTGCATTACGTGCTGATTCTCCAAAGTACTCAACACATTCCTTAAATGCCTCTTGGGCATTCTTCATATCTTGACGGATTTTCTTTAATTTCTCTTCAGAATTATTAAGAAAATCTTTCAGTATATGTGTCTGAGCACCTTTCACTCTTAAGTCTGCCTCCTTTCTTACAATTTCCATGCCTTTTTCCAATTCATGAACGTCTGTTATAACATTTTCAAGTGACACTTGAGCCGCCTTATCGATACAGAATAGTTCACTATCGAAATTGAGAAGGTCGGGGAACTTTTGTCGTATTGTTGCAACAATATAATGCAGCAGGCATATTCTTTTATCTGTTGATTTTGTATCGAGTAAGGTGTCTAAGCTTTGTAATTTAAATCCATAAGCTGGACCACGTTTGCTGCTGTTCAAATAATTACCAAAAGCTAATACAATTTCAAGTACTGCCTTGAATTTGCGGGAAGACTTAAGTGAATTGGCAGCATTTGTTATGGCATAAATTTGCTGAAATTAGCAAAAAAATTATAGAAATTATTTTTGTATATTTTCAACAGGTGTTAGTTAACCCTTTGAGGACTATGGGCTCAGGGAAATACAATTATCCAACCTCATGGGTTGCTTATACATATGCATTTAACTAAATTGAAATGAATGACGACTAATAGAAGGGCCCGCAGTTGAGAGAATTGTTTTGATTATATTTTTATACTAACGTTATTGTTGAAAAATTAAAATGTAAATAATATTTAAATAATTAGAAAGTCTTTAGCTTACATTTTCATATGAAATAAGCTCGATATCTTTTTATCACTTTTCACAAGTCGTATTAGTTTTCAAATTAGATTTTTTTATGCGCAAGTCCAAGCTTAGGAGTCACCCTTTGTACTTCCAGTCCATCATCGTATTTGTCATTTTGCAATGTCTAGTAGTAAAGCTTGGGCGAAAAGCGCATGGCTTCCTCTGGGCGAAGACATTCTATAATAGTCAACATTACCACCAGTCCGTCACGTCGTTCATGTCACTGTGCAATGTCTAGTAATAAGCTTAGCTCGAAGATAGAAAAAGGATAAGAAAGGTTAAGGCTAGTCTGGAGAATGCATGAGGAGGCGGCAGTGAGCCTCGCGTTTGAACTCTTGGATGCTGTATGAGTTGACCTTGTTAAGCATCCGGCTGAGCCACAACCCTCGGGGTTAGCGGGAAACAGCCTCGTCGGAGTGTTATGCTTCCTGAAATAAGTGAATCCCGCTAACCAGCCGACAAAAGCTGTGACGCAGGCACTACTAGACTACCAGGTGAACAAAGAGGTGCACCGTCCGCTAACTGAAGACCTGATCTAAGCGGAACTTTGGTACACAATTATTTACCAGTTAAGCCCGCGGGGTACCTTATTAGGGCTACCTACCATAGTGTAGAACACAAGTGAGAAAACGAGATTGCAATAATTCAATAAACTTCCATCAAGCATCTCACTAATACTTTTTAACATTGCTCTCTGGAAGCAATAATGAGAAAAGCAGAGCCTAATGGAGAAATGATCATCTTCCCAAGAAACATTCAGATTCTAACTTGCCTCCGCAGATGACATTTACCTAGTTTATAGCTACTCCAAAAATAATTCGAATTATGGATCATCCAAAATGTTTTGTCGTATAAACGGGATAATTCGAATTATGGCTTAAACCGAAATTTTTCGGCTTAAGCCAAAGTTATTAGAAAGTAAGTTGAAATCGATTGCGTATTAAATACCCGTTTATACCTTAATTCGAAATTTTGGCGTAACTTTAAGTTAAATCGATTTAATTTTGCTGCTATAAACTTGGTAATTGTCATAATTGCACGCAAACTGCAAGACGTAAAGGAACCTTTTTCAAGAATTGTAGAAAGCTCAGCTAAAAAGAGCCCGCTCCGTAAAAGAAGGGAAATGAGAGCGAATGTTGAGAATATAAATGAGGCAGTAATTTGCGCATGAAAACAGAAATTTTGAGATTCCCGTCTTTTTTGGTGCGGCCACTATAGAAAAGAAAACAAATATTACGATTAAGGTTAACCCTTGAAGATAATAGAATGGAAATTGATGACAAAAGAATAATTACAATCAAATCACAAAATTCAACAATGCTTTCCGTTCAAATTACTTCCACTTTAATCTATATTATTAAAAGTAAGCTTCCGTATGTATGGATGGATTTATGTGTGCTACATGAAAATCCGTAGGGTCTCCCAAGATGCACCTAGAAGCCGGATTTTCGAAATTCAAAATGGCGACGGAAATATGGCTTTTATTCAGACTATTTCATGTGGGTTTATTTTAAGTTCCTCACGGGCAATGCTGTGCGGGTCTTACTAATAGATAAAACGTACATCATAATAAATAACATTTTAATATCTTTTCATTTTGATTAAAAACTTGCTTTTATCAAGAAAAATATTTCATTT
Source organism: Thereva nobilitata (assembly GCA_963855945.1). NCBI lineage: Eukaryota > Metazoa > Arthropoda > Insecta > Diptera > Therevidae > Thereva > Thereva nobilitata. The sequence continues at coordinate 122,858,322 of OY979696.1, forward strand.
AAAAACCCCCACACAAATTTAATTTCCCCGTTGCAGTCTTGTTTTAGCAAAGTATCATGAAGCCTTTGTTAATAATATTCGTAGCTGTTCTTGAAGTAAATGCAGGATAGGATGAGCCAGGGAAAGTGGATGTAAGTAATTGTATTTATTTATACATATACGAGTATATATAATTTTATAAGTAACTATAAATTTTAGGATATTTTTATCCTCCGCCATATCTTACCCCACGTATAATATCAGGGCAGAGAGCTACCTTGGGACAATTCGCCTGGCATGTTGCCTTAACATTTACATAAAATGGTCGATACTTTTGTGGAGGATCACTTATATCAACCGAATGGGTTTTGTCTGCTGCACATTGCTTTATCCATTGCCCATATCCTATAAATGAAGTTTTAATAATTTTCGGTGCTGTAAACATTAATCAAACAGAGACAAAATTAACATCCAATAAAATTATAATTCATCCAAAATATAATGCCGCGAATCTTAACAATGATATTGCTTTAATAAGACTCCCCACCAGTGTTGCCAACTTTATTAGCAGCAAAGCGCTAGAATTTAGCGCCAATTTAAATGAATGAGCGCTAAAATTTAGCCCCAATTTAAATGAAAGAGCGCTAAAAGATTGAGCGCTCTATTTTAATGAAACGGTCTAACTATAGAGCATAATTTTTTGCAGTTTTATGATGCGGCGTGAATTTTAGAAACACGTTTATGGGCAGTTAAATAAAAAAACATTTTTTTTAATATTATTCTAACTTTTCATTACTTTACGTTAAATCTAATTTCTAAAAACGTAACAATTCATCGATTTCCATTGCATATCATTATTGTTATAAGAGTTTAAAGTTCCTATCTTTTCCACGATTTTGTAAGCGATAAGCCAAACCTAATGTGTAAAATAGCTTCCAACATAGGTAATATTTCTACTTCTCAATTTTGTTTTTACTATAATCATTTGACTGAATACTCTTTCAATATCGGCATTTGAAGAAGGTAAGGAGAAAATCGAGCTCCGCAACATTTTTAAAAGGATTGATGCCATATGAATCTTTATAATTATATAGTTTTAAGGAAATAGTCGGTTATTTTTAAAAGCTGTTGCTCAAAAATTATTTCGAAGTTGAAAAGCCCTAAGAGTTCTTTGAAAGCACTAAATTAGCGCAGTTAATATGACTTAACATGAAATAGTTATACTATTAATGTATGTTGTCTGTGTTTAAAATATTATACTTAAAATGTAATTTTAGGATTGTTTTCGAAATGGCAATATTACAATTATTTTCGCGCGCTACGACTTGAGCCCCGTCTACCGGCGGCTTAGCCAGCTCCTATTGAAAGTAGACCAAGTAGTTAATAATTATTAACTTTAAGTGCTTGTGCAACAAAAAGTAGCTTTGTAGAATCAATTTTAATATGGGTGTTTACAATAATTCAGAGCGATTTGAGCTCGCCTAATCGTACATTCCATGGCGTCTACCGAGGCTTTACCATCATTAGATAAGCGGTAGACCCTTTTTTTTTGTTGCTTTACAAGCTTCTTTATTTTATAAAAAAATTTGAACCTTGTAGGAATAAGCTAATCGGGGTCATTTTGACCACATTTTGCGAGGGTGGTAGACCCTTGATACCCAGGCTTACAAAATGGTAGACTATCACTAGCCTTCATTTTCAGCCTTTCTCACACATTCTACGAAGTTTCAGACTTGTAGGTATAAGGTATTGGTATATTGTTTTTTTACATAATCGATAATTTGTTATTATTGAACCCACCGCTAAAAGCTCGGTAGACTTTCACTTTCCTAATTTACAGTGTATTAACATTAAGTGTAGTAAATATTAGCTTTGTAGGAATGAGGTCAAAAAATATGACGCTCCCTCCCGGACTATTAGGCAGACCACTGTTCAAGCGGTCAACAAAGGCCGTGACGCTGGCAGTAACAGCCTACCAATTAACAAGGAGAAGTACTGGTCGCTAGCTAACCTAAACGCTTTAGTACAATATTATTAACTGGTTAAGCCAGAGAAATGCCTACTATTGGGCTACTCTAATAATAATAGATTATTTCGGCACTGATTAGTGAAACGAATTAATACCTATACAATAAAACTGCAATTTATCATGATCCGGTTAATAGGCTTCCCACATATTATACGGCCTCGACCATTGCCTCTAGTTCCGCCTTATATTCGCCGAATCTCATAAAATAAAAGAAGCCGTGCTCTGCATTTTCCTAGATACCTGGGCATGCCGGCAAAGCCGTGAGTATTTCCTATATCCTCCATGTCCACTCAAGAGCTGCGTGACGTAGTAATTCACTTCCTCACACTCCCTCCTAGCCCATCTATCCAGGTTTGGGATGTCTGTGGGGGCAGTGACCCTTAACAGACTGGTCCCACTTCTCTTGCAATTCCGTTACGGACTCGCAGTGCGTCATCTGCCGTCGTAGTGTATTTGGCTCCCCTCTAAAAGCGGTTCTATGCGCAGAACGCCCGGAGGGCAGTGGTGCCAATTCGTGGGAATTCTCCCTTTTCGTGGGAATTCTTATTGCTAAAAATTGGTAAAAGGGAAAAGGGAATAATTTTGTCCTCCTGAAGGAAAATGTGGGAAAAGTTACAAGATCTAAATATTTAAAAAAATGTAAAACAAAACAACGAATTTTATCGTGCAACATCATTTTTACCTTTTTAAATTTATGCCAAAAGTATAACTTAAAGCCGATTCACACACATCAGACACGTCACGTCTCACTTACGTCAGTTCCGAGAAACATCAGTCACAAAAATATGCTTTCTTTGAAAATTAATGGCACCGTCTACACTGAGCCGCGGCCGTTCGGAATCAGTCACGTCAAGCTCATCGCCGTCACTGAACCGTAATTTCAGATTTCTTCTGGGCGATTTTTTCTGTTTTTGACTGACGTGTTTTGTACTTTGTTTTTCGAAAGACTTAATAAAAATGGGTGACGAAAAATTAATTGAGGGGTTCGTAAATAGCCCGTAATTTACGATTTACGAAATCCAAAGTACATATATGGATATTGCGTTCCAGAATGACATTTGGGAAAAAATTGTGAACCCATTTTCTTTTTTCTTCTGCTATTGTTCCTCTTCTTCATCCAAAATTAAAGCTATAATAGCCAAATCCTCATTTGAAAACTTCATCACAAAAATAGGTACATATACATAGGTATGACACACTTGACAGAAAATAAATTACTGAATGGAGTAAAAAAACTGACGGACATATGTGAATACAGCCATCATTTGACTGAGCCTGGACGGCGACATTTCTGATTCGGAACAGTGACTGAACAGTGACGTGACTGATGTGTATGAATCGACGTTTAATCGGCAACACAGTTTGACGGTGATTAGACTGCTCCTTCCTACGTACGTTCATCTAAAAAGCTCGTGAGGAACGTACGTAGGAACGAACAGTCTAATGTCTTAGGTTATAAAGCTTTATCGCAATTCCTTTTGTATCGTGAGTTTGTCAGTCAATAATTTGTAAACGCATGCAAGAGGAACAAATATCCTTCGTTTTGCTTTCCGCCTTTTCAAAATTTCTAAATTTCTTCTCCGTGGGAAAACCTAAGGGAATTTATATAAAAGCCTGTGGGAAAAACTCCTTGGAATTCCTATTTTCGTGGGAATTATTGCCAAAAATACCTGGCAACACTGCCGGAGGGTGCTTAGGCTGTATGCGGCCCACGATTTTGTGCTGTTGACCGTCTTGTTCAACACTCTGGCCGGGCTTTGGGTGAAAGGTTTGGGGTGGCAGCATGTAAATTGTTTCAATTCGATTGGTACGAGTTTTTGTAATTCCGGGGATAGTTCAATCCATTTGACAGTTGTTTCAATATTTGCGATAGCATTATATCATATCAAACTCGTTTCAATTTACAGCTACCAAATGGAATTTAGAACGAGTTTTGAGTCAAGTGGAAACAAAAAGTTTGTAACAAATTCCGTACTGCTTGATCCTTACGGACACTGGTTTATTTCGTTTGCACATCTTCAATTTTGTGCTCAGCTGGGAATACAACATTCACGTGTATTAAGTTCTCGTCGATTTCAAGCAAGGGTACGTACGCGGAGAGACGTCTGGAGGAAGAAGCTGATGGAGGCCAAGACTGAAATTGAGCCTTAGAGCCATCGATAAAGAAGAATAGAGCTATTCTCTAGAGTTGCTATGTAAGCATTTTAATTTTATTTTATCTTACTTATAAGAAAACTGTAAGTAAATTATAAATAAAAAAATATATTCAAAAAAAACTTACCGGACTTATTAAATGTAAGCTATCGAAGAAATTTCCCATATAATTCATAATAGACAACTTAGATGATATTCTTTCTACTTTGGTTAACTGTAACATAAACTTATCTTCATCGCTTAGTAAGCTTTGATCTTTCTTTTCTCCTATATATTCTTTATATGCTTTTATTTCAACATCAGTAGGCACCATTTTTTGGAGAATTTCAACATTTTCTAATGATAATTTCTTTAAATCTAAACTATTAATGGCTGCAATCACTTCATCTATGGGCATGTCAAGCTTTCGACGAGATATTGCTGAAATAATCAAATATATCTTTTATAAAAGGCAAAAAATTATAAAATTAGTTTTAAATACCAATATTTCTTAATCTCGTATGTTCCAACACAGAAACAGTTTCTTGTTTCTTAAATCGTTTACTAGGGAATGATGATAATCCATCAATTTCTGACGTACCATTTGCTATCGGTCCACACATGCCAATCTTAAATCGTTCTTCAAAATCGGTGAAGTCGATTTGTTTATGAAGTTTCTCATCATCTAGTTCGTTGAATATTGTGCCTCGTACCTTTAAAACAAAAAAATAGTGATGATTATGATTATCGGTAATCAATTATTCATGAAATTCGATGTAAATATACAAAAAAAAGACAGATTCGTGAAATTACTCACCTGATTTGGTTTTAGGGCGATCCAATTCAGTGTAGGCAATTTGTATTTGGTTTGAACTTTTCTCTTGATGGTCATTGCACCATCAGGTGCTGGCATAAATCCAGCTGCCGGTGGAGGTGGGACAAATGATGACAAGAATGGTGGAGGTTTAGGTGGATCACGTGGGTTATCAACTGCACTCATTGGAGGTGGCGGTGGAACTGGCGGAGGTGGCGGTGTTGGTGTTGCAGATATTTTTGGAGGCGGTGGTGGCGGCGGAGGTGCTGCAACAGGTGACATTTGCGGTGATAATGGTGATTTTGCATTACCATTCATTATAACATCATGATGTGATCCAGATCTTGGTAAAGATTTAGTCAATGTCTGTAGTTCTAGATTCTTACTTTCAAGCATTGATTCACGATTTCTTAGCTCTTGTTCATTTTGTTTTAAAATTTTACGCAGTGTTGATACTTCCTCGTCCGCTTGTCTTTTAACTTGAACTAACTCATCACGTTCAGAACGAATTTGATTAAATTCTGATTCCAGCTCAGCTAATTTACACATAAATTCACGTTCCATTTCTGTATTACGATCTAAGGCCCGCCCTAGATCATCTTCTAATTCTTGTACACGTTCAAGTGCAGCAGTTTTTGTTTCAGAATCTTCCATTAATGCTGCTACATCAAAAACATTATCTAGATATGCAGAAATTTGAACTTGCAATTCTTCAGATTCTGTTAATCGTAATTTTTCTAAATATTTATCAAGACCAAGCGCTGTAAATTCATATTGCAAATGTACCCTATAGTTCATGTCCTCAACAGAATGTACAACAATATTAACAAATTGCATGCATGCCACCATAAAGTCAATATTGAATACGTCATAGTTAATAAAATAATCCATTAGAGTTTGAAATCGTCGATTCTCTTGACACACCTCTTTAAAATTATCAAATGACGAGAGAATTATTTCATGACCACCTTTAACTAAGCATATAGCTGCTAAGAGTTCCAGAACCAAAGCTTTTGTTCTTAATGATTTATGAATTAAGCTTAGCGCTATACAATTAATTGCTTCTCGATGCTGTATTACCATATTAAATCCATATTTATTATTCATGATTGCTCGCAAACACATGATACAAACATGTATATCATCAGTTGAGGCTCCCATGTTCAATTTAGCTATATGTCGTGATCTTCGTTTTATACTTGGGCTATCTAATACATCGCCCAGTGAGGGACGTAAGAAGCCATTCGTTGCTGGTTGACCTTTAGTTTCATTGCTCCCAGAGGATGTTAGAGTTGAATTTGCATTCAATCGTTCCTCTGATTCAGTTTTTGCTTCTTGTATCCTTTGTTCGTGCAACATCATTTGTAAACGAAAACTAAGATAATCAACTAAAGCATCTAAGCCTTGATTACCTTCATCGAGAAATTCTTTAACCCATTCTATGTGATTTGTTCGTAAAGATATTTCAAGATCACGAAGTACTTGTGTTGATGTTGATTCTCCAACTATTTTTCGTTTCTGTAAAATGAATAAAATGTAGAAAAATTAAATAGGAGCTTTGTAGAATTTTTATACAATAGGTTTAGTATAGTATAAAGCACCCAGCAATTATTTTGGAAGAGAACTTCCTCGTTGAGAGTGCGTTGATGGCAGCTTGACTGTCCGAAAAGATTCTAATTTTGGCGCCTTTCAAACAATAGCCGTGTTTTTTTAATGAACTATATGCGCTATGTGCAAGGGGGCAGGTCTTAGCTTTGACAAGACACGTGGCGCGACGACGGAAAAATGCCGAACTATTGAACCGCCAGTGTACATTGAAAATATATTGACAACTGCGTTTAATATAGAGTTTGAGTTTGTTTTTTTATAGAGTAAATTGTTTTCAATTAAAATAAATAAAACCTTTGTTCACTAAGTACATTTAATGATGATAGGTACGGAGCAATGGAACGTCGCAAACCAGACAATCGTTGTTGCGTTGTCGGATGTAAAAACAACAACGTAAATTCACCTGGTACGAAATTTTATTGCTTTCCAAAAAATCCGAATAAAATTGAACAATGAGAAAAATGGATGAAATTGTTCAAACGAACAAAGTAAGTATAAAATTTTTCATTCGCAATTCACATTATGAATTTGAATGTCATATTGATGATTGTTGCAAATCTCATGTAATGTTCATGTATTTTTCAGTTTCAATGGACCATCATGGGAACCCAACAATCGTAGTAGATTATGCAGCAGACATTTCATTGGGAACGAAAAATGTGATCACCCTCGTAGTCCCAATTTTGTTCCATCAATTTTTCCATTTGAGAACTCTTCGAACGTGAAAACTGAAGAGGCATTGAAGCGTAAACAAGAAAGGTATTTTTTAAAACTATACATAAATATTTTAAAATTGTATATGAAGATTGTAAATATGATTTAACTTGCAGGTTTCAACGAGCACTAAAAAGGTCGCTGTCAACTCCTGTTGACGCTGTCTCGTCCGTCAATGCGCCTGTAGGCTCAATCGAAGTGCAGCCAACAACAGTTGACATTCAACATTTAGATGAAGTACTTCTGTTCAAGGACGAAGGTACTCAGGTCGACTTCCTGGATGTCCCCAATGAGTGCAACGTTTTTATATGCAACCTTAGAAAGGAAAACAATACATGCGAAGCGGAAACTCAGGCAAATTTCAACTACAACCAAGTGCGTCCCCCACCGAAAATCAAAGTCGCTGATAAATGTTGTGGAAATCACGTAGAATATTGTGATTCAATGGTTGGACCAAATGCAGATGGCGATAGTGGCGATTCGTTCATCAGCTCTCCAGGCGGATTTCACGGGATGAGTTCAGTAAAGAAAGATCAAGATTTACTGGATCTAGGAGGAGTGAATTTTGCAACATTTGATCTTTTATTAAGAATCCTCGTTGACTCGAAGAATTGTAAAATTGATAAGAAAAATCGCCTTTTTATCTTTTTGATAAAAATGAGACTCGGACTTACATTCTCAGCCATTGGGGTTTTGTTCGGTGTTCACAGGACTACAGTTTCACGAATTTTTTATTTTGTCTTACAATTTCTAGCTAGAGCTTGTATAAACTTTGTGTTTTGGCCTACAAAACAGTGTTTCATTTACAATGCCTGAAATTTTCAAAAAAAATTATCCGGACTGTCGAGTTATAATTGATTGTACTGATTTTCCAGTTGAACAACCGCCTGAAGTACCGCAGCGTGTTTTCTTTTACTCTCATTATAAAAAACGTTTTACTATTAAAATATTAGTTGGTTGCACACCAAACGGACTGGTTTCATTTGTTTCTCAAGCTTTCGGGGGTCGAACAACAGATTCACAGATTACGAACTACAGTGGGTTTTTGGAATTGTTAGAATCGGGCGATTTAGTACTTGCAGATAAGGGGTTTCCTGAAATTAAAACAGCTGTCGATGAATCTGGCCAAGAAATACTAGTTGTGATGCCTCCTTTCCTTACAGACAATACTTTCACAGCGGAACAAGTGAAAGAAACCCAACATGTGGCTAAAATCAGGATTCATATTGAGAGAATTATGCAAAGGATAAAAACGTTCCGAATTTTGTCTAAAATTAACATCTCTGAATTGCCTTACATTGATGACATTATTTTCATGGCTTGTGTCTTAGTAAATTTGCAACCACCTATTATACAATATGATAAACAAACTGATGTAGAAGGATAAGCCCTCATTTAGGTTTTATTATATTATTTTACTATTTTTTAAGTTTTGTACTTCGTTTTTGAACATGTATTCATTATAACTTAAAATAAATTATGACATAATGTAACAGCAATAATGTCTCTTTTTAAACCTCTGTTTATATCACTATTCAAACACATTATCAACAACTCTTATATCCAAATATGTCCAAACTCATCTCTTTAAATATAAAATATTGATGATAAAATATATTCATATAAATCTTGTTCATAACTAGTTCATATAAAAACTAAAATACTATTACTTTATTTACACTTATAATTAAGCATTCTCTTTCTTTTCTTCGCAGAGCGCTTTTAAATAATATGAAAAATAAAACTCTTTCAAACGAGGAAACAGATTAATCATAAAAATATCGTCGTAATGAACTTCAACCTTAAATCTATCAAAAGGACTCCACACAAACAAATCACAGACTGTCGTTCCTGTTACAAACATTTGGAATTGGCACTGCGTGTAGTATTCGCTAGTAGGTACCAACTCAACGTCGCCATTTACCATTTTCAAATATCTCACGTTGAACTTTTCTTCTTTCGTATCATAAATCGGTTGTGACTTGCAAGATATCGGGCACTTGATTTCTACCAACTTTTCCACTTGCCCTTCGTTGACGACAATAGCATCTACAGAAGCACTGATCCAGGGGAACAGAGGAGACACGAAAGTTCCAATGCAATAAACCTCATCAGCTTCATACCAAAGCTGATAGTCACGAAGAGCATTTTTTTCGTTCAAGATACCATAAGCTAAATTCTTATGTTGGATTTGTGGAGTTGATAAAAAATCACTTGCCAAACTTTCAAGTTTTCCTTTTTAAAGTTTTGATTTTATGCGCTTTGGAACTTGCCGTGATTCTCAACCGTCGAACCTCGTGCCATCTTTTGGAATCGCTTTGGTTTTTGGTTTCGATACATAACTTTATAATATCACTTTCATTCAGTTGCACATTCTTCTCGTAAAAATCTTTGGCTTCTTTACTGGCGAAGCTAACGCTCGTGTCATACTTCAAACTAGAACTTATTAGCTCTGTAGACATGTTGATCAAAGAAACAGCACACGCCTCAATGCTCTGATTTTCTATCTCGTCCTGTTGCTTCTTTGCATTCTCTCGTTCGACCGCAATTCGACTTCTTTCCTCTGCGGTACGATTTTCCTCTACCATAATTGGGGAAAGTGGGCATCTTATGTTTTGAAAATCTTCTGCTGTAGGAATGTATGCAGGAACATCCCCGACGGTTTGTTTCGGAGGAAACAATTTTGAAACCGCGATGCCTTTCGCATAAATATCTTTTGCCAGTTGATTCGGAGATGGTTTTCCCCACAGTTGCTCGAAACTTGTTTTGGACTCACTTCTATCGTTGTTAATTCTATGAATTAACGCATACATATGTTTACATGCCTTTAATTCTTTAGCTACGCAAGTACAGCTCTGGTCAATTACATTTCTGTGTTCATCAACCTAATTGAACAAATAATAATTATAAAAATTAATAAAGAATAGTAATATTTCAATTCAAAAGAAAATATTGAATGAATGCTTACTTTCAGAGTTACTGTGTACGCCTTTTTTGAAACTGATGTTTGGCGAACGCAAGAACATGTGATGACACTTGTGTCCATTGTTTTACTTTCCCGGACATCGAGAGCATGACAAAATGCCAATTTTTCCCCCTTTTCGATCGATTTTTCCGAGAAATTTATATTGTGGGTTATGCTAGCAAAACCAGTTTTCAAAAGGATGTTCATTTTGGGTTAAATTTGGTTGTCTGTTTTTTGCATTTCAAACGGTAATAAAAAGAATCTGGAATACACATTTTTATTGAGAACGAGTTAAAATAGCTAACTAATGTTCATTCGAAAATTACAATACCTTTTTTGGCGTCAGCATATAATAATTTTAACAAATATTGCAAAAAACTTTCTTCTCTTTTTACGAGCGCTCGGGGTGAACACCATTGTAAATTGTGAACTTAATTTTTCAGTAAGCATTGTTGTTGCGGATATGTCAAAATCAACGCAAAATCATAGTTTGAGGTTATGCTAGTTACGCAAAGGAATTAATTATTTTTGTTTTATACGTCATAATTGAAGTAAAAAATACTCAAAATAAATAATTTGCACGTACCTTTAATGATATGCTATTTGTATTATATGCATACAATTACATTAAATGGCATTTGTTTATTAAAAATGTTCGCCGTATAAAACAATTACAAAAAGCGGTTCGATTGTTTTTTCCCACCCGCTACCGGCGCTAGTAGGCATCGTGCACATAGCGCATAGGTCTTCGATCCAGTTCATTAAAAAAACGACAAGGGAAATTTCACTAAGCGCCATCTTCAGTTCTTTAAATATATTAAAATTAATCCGAAGTTGCGGGTCAGTAAACAACTGTTACACGAATTCCCCTCTAGAAAATAATGAATAAGTTTCTAAAAAATAAATTATTTGTTTCCTCATGCCTTCAAATTTGCTCTCGTCACTTCTATGTTGTTTTTATTTTAAATGACGATTTTCCGACAGCCGGTAAGTATGCTACATTCCGAAAAGAAAGGGAAATTTTGAAATGTCCCAAGACCTGGATAAAAACCTGGATAAAACCTGGGTTTTCAGATTTGTATGGGGAAGAACTATATAGTTCATTAAAAAAACACGGCTAATGGCATGCTTTTCAGCCGGATCTTCCACCAACCCATTGCAATCGAGACCTTGAAGTTGGGTCCTGCGACGTCACCTACTTGACCCGTCGGTAAACCAATGGAGATTTCTTGGACCCCAGGAAGGATAAGTTCCTCTCACTCAGAGCATTCCCGGAATCATCGCCCTGAATTTCTTCTGGAACCTCAGATCGCCAACCACACGGACCGTTAAGGATATTCATATGTCATTTGAGTGTGTGTAGAGAAGACCGTTATGAGGGAATAAGGGGAAGTGAGTTACTACCTCACGCAGTTCCTGAGTGAGCATGGAGATTATAGGGCATACCTTGAACGCTTCAGGATGGATTCACAACACTCCCTCGTAACAAAAAAAAGCAATTTCCTTGGCGAGAAGGGCTTTCTCGATTTTGCTGACTAGGTAGTGCAAAGCAATCTCTGTTGATTTAGCCTTTAAGTAAGCGAACTGAGAGCTATGTGGAGGAAGGGAAAGCTCCAACTTCCACCGGATGTGACCACCGTTTTTATCGAGGTTAAGCTGATAGGACTAAACGATTTAGGCAGCTCAAAAGGCCTGTTGCCCTGTTTAGAGATTAAAAAAACACCACGACTTTCCTCCAGATAGTTGGAGTGTATCCCTAATTGTATCTGGCTCTAAACAGACAGGTCAGGTTGTCGAAAGTCAAATCAAGGCACTTTTAAAAGAGTGTCGGGAAGATTCCATGTCCTCCCGGGGATTTGTAAGGTTGAAAAGAGGCCACTGAGTATTTAACCTTGTCCGGGAAACCATGCTACCAAAGAGGCTCCAAGAAAAACGGTCTGGAATGGTCCTATGACTGTACCCAGCGACCAAGGGTAAGCGGTCTAGAGGTAGACGCTGGAAAGTACTCACTGAGCAGGTTCCTCAAGGTACTTCATTGTTAAAAGTGTATAAGCCATTCTTCTTTTTGAGTAGGTCCACTCCGTTGAAGGAGTGTTTGGAAAGGAGATTTTGGAGTCTAGTTGCTTCTGGTGCAATCTGTAGGCTCTCACAATGCTTCCTCCAAACAATCCTTTTGGAGCGTCTCAACTCCCTGTTGTAGACTGTTGGAGTGAATCTAGATTCTTCCCATTGTCCAGCATGTTTTGCTCTATTGAACAAACTCCCAACATTCCTACGCATTGCAGTCTGTTCTACCAGGGACACGACTACTTCGACGACTTGGAGGAAGAGACAGTATTGCTGTTATGGTAGGAGATCCGCATCTCAGTGAGCTACGTGGCAGCCATCTCCAGTTCACACACTGAGTTGATAAAGGAGGTGTGCAGGTCTCAGTTTCGTGGTCACAAGCACCTGAAACTAAGAACCAGTTGGTTTTCTTAGGAACCAGGGAAGAGGCGCGGATATGTGGGAGTCCCACAATGTCGAACCTGATGTGCAGTCCGATGTGCACCTGATGTGCAGAGCACGCCAGTTTTCGATGCTGTGGGATAGTAACCTGCTAGTGAGGTCCAACACTAGCAAGCAGTGACAAAGATAGGTTTGCATTTGTAAGATCTATGTTATTCATAACAAGAAATTCTATGAGACACTCACTTCTCTCGATTACACAGGTTCTCCCCGCAATAGAGTGGTGAGCATTGATGAATTGTCGGTTCGTTTTGCGACTGAACTTTTAACAGTTCTTGAACCTCCTGGGGTGGCACTATTGCTACATCCCCCGGAAAATAACCGGTCACAAGGAAAATTTCCTGACAACCGTTGGCGGTGGGAACCCACTGGAGATAAAGTGGATTGCCCTTACGGCGCTCATTTGTTCCAAGGATCGTTTCACAAGCCCGGTCAGGGATGGGTTGATTTTGATCAGGGTCAAGTTGGATGTACATCCAGATTTTCATCAAACCAATGCGCGCAACGAGTTTTGATCGGGCGACCGGCTCACAATCGATAGTTTTGGTTGTACATCCGCACTTCGATGTACATCCAATTTGACGGTGTATGGGGTCCTTAAAAGGGCCAACTACTATTTACTTTCTACCAGTAGTACCTTTGGGTCATAAAACCCACTAACTATACATTATTTAAAGTTATTTATATAACTTCTACAAACTGCGTCATTTACTATACACTTTAACCGCTCGCAGCCACAGGATGACCAGGGTCGGCTTCATGTAAGGTGATCGGTGATTATCATCAATCACTTATATGTAAATAAAGCCAGCCCAGTATAAGTGATTGATGATAATCGCCCATCACCTTACATGAAGCCAGCCCTTGTCTCAGTTTAACGGCGTGTTACCAGACCGGGCTTTCGTCTGATGTTCGATTCTAATTGCTACACTTGCAAGAAATGCATTCTGAATTCTGAGTAGGAGGCTATTAATTGCTCTATATCTTTAAGACCAATATCAAAATAATTTTCAATGGCTTTAAAAAGCACATTATTAAGTTTTTAATTAAAATCAAAAAAATCATGATTTTTATGATTTTTTTTGAAAAATCAATGAAATTTGATTTTTTTAATTAAAATCAAATTTTGCCCAACCTTGCCCGGTAGTCTTAGCTTGTCTAGTACCCTTTATCCTATTGCCTTTGGTCTTGGGGGCGCTGTTTTGCCCCTTTGCTTCGACTCCAAGACCGTCATTACTGTCCTTTCTCCGCTCCGCCGTTAGCTCTGGGACAAGCTCCTTGACTTTTGCTACAGCTGCGGGGGCCGGATCTTGAAGTTATGAGCAAAAGGTCTTGCAGTCTTGTCTTGTCTTGGTCTTGCAAGACTTTTTGCTCATCACTATCAGATGGTTCCGGAGTTTGTGCGAGCGCTTCTCCGTCGTCAGATGACCCTTTGGCCTATCTGTCGGCTTTACTGCAGTCCTCGGTACTCAAGAAAGCACTGGGAGGTGCCGTTTCAAACTCTGAGGTCTGCTCGTTACCTCTTAAGAAGATCCTTGAAGATCAGGCTGATTTGGGCGAATCGATAGGCGAGCTTCCCCTTCAGGCTAAACAACTTTGGTATGGAATTCGCTATCCACCACCATGACCAAGTGAAGAATATTGTATTTCCCACTTCCCACTTGTCAGCGGAACGGAGTTTTATGTGGCGATAGTCGACAACACTTTCTAATTGGTTAGTGTAACACTCTGACGCAAGTACCCTGGAATTACATGAGTGTGAAGGAAGTTACCTCTTCTACTAGAGTCATATCAAGAGTACTTTTCCCCTTGATGTCGGAGACGTTACCCCTCACCAATTCTGCTGTGGCAGGGTTTGAGCAAACCAGCAGCAGCTAGCCTATTTTTGGGAAGCTTCGCTCGAAAACCGCGTACCTTTTCAGTGACGACGTCAATGATCGCCTCCTGCGGCTGTGTCAATTGCTCAGGTGCAAGGAAGTGTTGACCATATTCGTCGAGTGAAAGCGAAGCTAAAAGAATCATTTTAAGGCTGGGAAAATTTCAAATTTTTACACAAAAAAAAGGAAAATAAATATAGAAGCAAATACCACTCCAGCAGGCGATTCTCCTTATTTGGATTGAAAAAAAGTCTCCAAAGCTATTTTTTTTCTTTGCATTCCATTCCAAATTTCCAAACGCGTGCAACATTTTGTATTATGAAACTTTTAAATAAATTTCTTTAATATCTGATTGAGCATATCAAATAAAAAGAGCAAAATCCCGATTGCATTTATGCAACACTTTAACGAAAGAAGTCCATTAACTTCCAATTGAAGTGACGGTTTAATTACGCGCATTATCATTATTACCGCATAACAAATTTCTTTACTTACTCGATGACTTCTCGATGCCTTCGGGTCCAGGTAAGTTCTCAGTTTTGTTAGGTAATGTGATGGGGGGTCTTTCGCATGTACCATTTCCTGTAAAATATAAAAAAATACTGTTATATAAAAAAATCTAGCCGGTTGATAATTTATTATTATGAATATATAAAAATACAATAAAAAAAATGTACAAACAAACGACGGTGTAACAACAAAACAGAAAATAAATTTCATTTTAATCTACTCTTTGGGGTTCGTAATTTGTGTTGTGTGTGTATACACACAAAAATGAACAGGAAACACTGACCGCAATCATCAAGTTGAAAAGTCGCCGATGACAGTTGATAACGTTCAGATTGTGCCCCACTGGATTGGGATTGAACATAAAAGAGTGACTACATACAACACAACCACCCAAGATATATGGGCAATGATATGGAGCCACGAAACGGAAGTCGTCCATTTGCCAAAAGGCTAGTAACAAACTAAAATTGATTTGCATTGTGACCCTCGCTCTTCTGTAGGGTGAACACATTGCACAAATTTTGAACCTCTAGCTCCTCTATAAACAGTTTTCAGAATGAACATTCATTGTAGCCAACCAAAAGGGGTTTTAATAATGTAAGCCTCAGTGGTTTATTACGCCGGATATTTTATATTATAAATTGTGACAAGCATTTTTAATTTTTATAATTAAAGCGAAGACTTGATTTGTACTATTCGAATTTCGACGTATAATTCCAGGGTCATTACACGATCGATTATTATAGATCAACGAAAAACCGAGGAACTTAAGTATGCCACGTTAATATTTAATCTACAATTCAAATATTTACCTTCTTTTTTTTCAATTCTAAAGGCACAATCAAATAAATATACTCTTTCAAACTAAAGTAAAAAAAACTGATCTAATAAATTTGGCCTTCATTTAAATTACTACACAAAGTCGAAAGGCCAAAGAGTGAAAAAAAAAACTAAAAATTAATTCTCGCGTCATACTTCTTCAACCGGAAGACAAACGGTGCCAGCTTAAGGGGCAGAGGTTTGAAATATACTTTAAAATGTCTTGCAATTCGATTCAGAAGAAATTTCGCAACATGGTTGATTGATGTAGACTTTTTAAAGTAGTTTGAAAGTTAGTTTTATTTTCGAGTTTAGCCAGTCTTCGATTCTTTTTATTTCTACACAACAAATTCACGATAATTTACACGTTTGTTTATGGATCAATGAATTTGTGTGAGTAATATACAAAACAATTCGAATATGGACCAAGAATTCCGATATTATTCTGAACGAATTGGGCCACTAATTGATAATTTCATGGTCATTAGTTCCAGTTTGAAGTGAGATTAGAAAAAAATAAATAAATGTGTAAACACATTTCTGTTAACGTGAATTTAATTCTTTTACAAATACTGGATTGTATGCAAAAATTTTAACATATTAGCAAAGTAGGAGATTGACAAGCAGGAATTAGAAAGAACAGATCGACAACAGACCAGGTTTTTATAAGGAAACGAATTCTTGCTGGGAATCCTGGCATTGATATAAATCTTCTTTTGGTTGACTACAGAAATACGAGGTTGTAATTCAATAACCTTCCCTCAAGCATCAGGTCTAAGACAAGGTTATGCGATCTCATCAATACTTTTTAACATTGCTTTCGAAGAGCTGAAGAGGGGGGCGAACGGCTAACAAAGACCTCGGAAGGTGGTGGCACCCGATTTGTCACTTCTGCCAAAACCCGAGAACTGCAGACGAACACCTAGCAGCTCTGTTAGCAAGTCCTAATCCCACCTCCGCGTGGTGCCCCTGGGGTACTTCTTCGGAAGGAGCTAACGGGAGACGGTCGAATGGCGAGTTCTCTGCGCCACAAAACAGAGTTTTAAGTCGGTTGGGCTGAGGGTTAGCTACCCGCTCCCATAAAACACACAATTGCTACGAATCGGCAAACATTGCCTCGGAACCGGACGGATAACACGACGACGACCTATGCTTTTCGAAACAGGACACGAATCGGATCATGGAATGTGAGAACTCTGCTTGCTGATGGTCGGCTGGATGAAGTCCTCAACGAGATGAACCGCTATAAAATCAAGGTCATGGGACTCAGCGAGACCAGATGGCCCGATGCGGGGGAACATATCTGCCCAAACGGTGAGTCCTTCTTATATTCTGGGAGAAACGAAACTGAAAACCGTAGGAATGGCGTTGGGATAATACTCACCAACGAAGCCAGGTCCAGCCTCATTAGAGAAGTACTACGATAGTCCAATGCTACGCTCCAACTGAAGACGCAGACGATGACATCAAAGACGAGTTCTATATGCGACTGGATGAGGTTTTTCTCTCAATTCCAAGGGGAGCAATCATTGTTTTGATGGGTGACTTAAACGCACAGATCGGCCCCAACAACACCGGCCTTGAAAACACAATTGGAAATCAAGACCTAAGCCAAGATACCAATAACAATGGTGAACTTTTCGTTGACTTCTGTAGTTCCCATCAACTCATGGTAGGTGGCACTTACTTTTGTCACAAGAAGATACACAAGGAGACCTGGGTATCGCCCGATGGTAGAACGAGAAATCAGATAGATCACGTGGCCGTCAGTCGCAGATGGCGAACTATTCTGGAGGATGTCAGGAGCTTTAGGGGAGCAGACACTGGAAGTGACCACCATTTGGTAGTAGCAACTATCCGCCTAAAAATCGCCGCAATCAGAAACGTCCAACGCGATGCCATAAACTGTAGACGGTTTAACGTAGACCTTCTGCGTGCGAGCACCAAAAAGCGAGAATTTGCTGGCAAACTGCAAGAAATCTTTAACCGTTTCTGACGACACAAATATTGAAGAGCTGTGGAGCACAACAAAGGGCGCTATAATAACAGCAGCGGAAACAAATAAATGAGCTCGCAGAAAAAGCGGAGAACGCGGCAAACACAGGCAACAGTAAAGTGCTGTACCAGATTACTAAACAGCTCTCGGGAAAGCACTCTACTAAAAAGCATGCCGTAAAGAGTGCGGATGGAAGGCTGCTGTGCAGCGACGAGGGGCAACTCCAAATATGGAGAGATTACTTCTTCGCCGCCCCGAATGGTTCATTTGCACAGGAACCTCAGGAAAACAGCAACAATGCACAGCCAATAAGAATCACCACTCGTGCCCCATCCAAGACTGAAATAGTAACTGCAATTCATGCAATGGCCAATGGTAAAGCAGCTGGAAAAGATGGCATCCCGCCAGAATTGTTGAAAGCCGACTCAAGCCTCATAGCAGATGCGCTACAGCCAATCCTGGAAATAGCATGGAACACCTGTACCTTTCCGGAGGATTGGACGGAAGGTATCATAGTCAAAATACCAAAAAAGGGGGACCTAACAATATGTGACAACTGGAGAGGCATCTGTCTATTATCTACGGTGGGAAAAATCTTGTCCCACATATTATTATCAAGGATAAGAGAGGCAGTAGATCGAAGGCTTAGAAGACAGCAGGCTGGATTTAGAAAAGGCCGCTCCTGCATAGACCACATTAACACCTTGACAATCATAGTGGAGCAGTCTACTGAATTCCGATCCCCCCTTTACCTTGCTTTCGTAGACTATGAGAAAGCGTTCGACTCGGTTAATAGGAGCTTTATATGGCGAGCTCTACGGCAACGTGGACTGCCGAATAAAATAATATAATTGATAAAAGCTCTGTACAATAATTCCAGACAATGGAAAACTATCCGACAGCTTTGAAGTGAGCTCAGGAGTACGGCAAGGATGCCTACTTTCGCCATTACTATTTCTTATAGTAATAAACGACATCTTTAGCCGTGTTTTTTTAATGAACTATATAGTTCTTTCCCATACAAATCTGAAAACCTAGGTTTTATCCAGGTTTTTATCCAGGTCTTGGAACATTTCAAAATTTCCCTTTCTTTTCGGAATGTAGCATACTTACCGGCTGTCGGAAAAACGTCATTTAAAATAAAAACTACATAGAAGTGACGAGAGCAAATTTGAAGGCATGAGGAGACAAATAATTTATTTTTTATAAACTTATTCATTATTTTCTAGAGGGGAATTCGTGTAACAGTTGTTTACTGACACGCAACTTCGGATTAATTTTAATATATTTAAAGCACTGAAGATGGCGCTTAGTGAAATTACCCTTGTCGTTTTTTTAATGAACTGGATCGAAGACCTATATAGTTCATTAAAAAAACACGGCTCTTGTCAGCGCTCTAGATAGTGGAACAGGTGGCATTCAATGGGGATTGCTAAACCGCCTTAAGGATCTCGACTACGCGGATGATATCTGTTTGCTGGCCCACAGAGACCAGGACCTCAAAAACATGTTAAACAAATTGGCAACAGAAAGTAGCTCGACGGGCTTAAGGTTAAATCAGACTAAAACAAAAGAAATGCGGATAAATGCAAACACCCTTGAACGGACAGCGCTAAATAATTGTGAGGTGGAACTAGTAGACAAATTCTGTTACCTCGGTAGTATTATTACCGAAAACGGCGGTACAGAAGAAGACGTCAGTTCTAGAATAAATAAAGCAAGAAGCGCATATGCATGCCTGTTTCACATATGGAGATCGACGGAGATCTCAATTAACACCAAATTGCGGCTGTTCAACTCCAACGTTAAGGCAGTTCTTTTGTACGGTTGCGAAACATGAAAAGTCACCCAATTCATCACAGGGCGCCTACAAGTTTTCATCAACAGATGCCTACGTCGTATCCTAAAAATCCCCTGGCATGATAGAATTTCAAATGAAGAACTATGGCGCGGTGCCGGCAAAGAAAGGATAGACGACCAAATCAGACGAAGGAAATGGAATTGGATTGGCCACACCTTGCGACGCGAAGACGATAATCTAGCCAAACAGGCCCTTGACTGGAATCCGCAAGGATCCCGTCGAGTCGGAAGACCTAGAACAAGGTGGAGGAGAACCCTATTATCAGAGGCGGCAACAACCGGGAGATCCTGGTCAGAGCTGAGAGCTGTCGCGCAAAACAGAGTCCGCTGGAGGGCAACTGTTTCCGCCCTATGTCCCATGAGGGATTAAAGGACCAATTAGTTAGTTTCGAAGAAATAATGAGAAAAGCAGAATTTCTCCTTCTTCTTTTGGTGAGATATTGAGTCCAATAGTACCGCGCCCACTGCCTCGGGTCTATTGACCCCTACACCTAATTTTTGTAGGCCACACCGCTTCAGCAGATTAAGCAATCAGCCTAGCGGCTTGTCGCTTAGACTTGACTGTTCGAACAGGATTCTCGTTGAACAACGAACCACTAACATGGTGATCTCGGCCAATTGAGGCTTCCCAGCTTCCTGACCGCAGTTCTGTTTTCAGTCTGTCGGCCGTAGGGCTCCCCAATTCCATTTCGGGCCTCTTTGACTGTGGTCCTCTGGTGGGTTAAGAAACTTAGGGCAGAGCGACGGCTGTCTGGGTCAGCTTGTTGTCTCGGTAGTAGCGTCATTGCAGCTCCTCTCTTTTCTTGTTCTGTGGTCGCACTCCTCTGGAGAGTTCTCTGACCGTTGTCGTTTAGGCAGCACACCAGGTGAGGCCGGCACCGGACTTTTTCGACTAGCTAGGTGATATGGGATCTGGTGCTGACAATTTTTTGGTTAGTCCAGAAACTTTGGGCAGAGTGGCGCCTGTATGGGTCTGTTTCTTGGGTTCCTGACCTCCGTCCTGGGCTTCGGTCTGTTGAGAGGGAGTTTGCGAAATCGGGGCTCGGGTGTGATCTCCAATTCCACTCCCGCCCTGCTTGCCTTGGCCCTCTCCAGCTTCTCCTTGCAATGGCGGTACAGCCTTGGCCTCCTCTAATCTTTTCCTTCAGTCGTCTCGATTTCTGACTGCCTTTCTCCAGTTCTACATCTGGAGAAGTGTCTCCGCATCTGATACAACTGCATCCGTCCACCTTTTCCTCGGCCTGCCTGCGGCCCTTTCTCCTTCCAGGATGCCAGTGAAAACCTTCTTTGCTGCTCTTTCTTCTAGCATGGGTTCGACGTGTCCAGTCGCCCAGCGAAGTTTATTGAGTTTTACGAATGTTGTCGTCATAGATTTGATATAACTTGCTGTTACATCTGATTTTCCATGTCCATTTCTGACAAATTGGTCCTATTATGCTTCTTAAAATACCTTTCAAAGGAATTTAGCATGCCCTCTATCCTTTGTGTAAGCGTCCCTGTTTCACATCCATCCATCCGTGTCTTATATAATGGTCCAGATCGGCCTCACTGATGGGGTTATTGCCTATTTGGCTGACTCTTAACGTGAGGGCTGTGCAATATTTGAACTATTAACTAACTAATTGCTCCTTTAATCCCTCATGGGACATAGGGCGGAAACAGTTGCCCTCCAGCGGACTCTGTTTTGCGCGACAGCTCTCAGCTCTGAGACCAGGATCACCCGGTTGTTGCGGCCTCTGATAATAGGGTTCTCCTTCACGTTGTTCTAGGTCTTCCATTTCCATTTGAACTATTACAATTATCGAATTATTACGCTTAACTATAACTTTTTACTGCATTTTTACCTCTTTTAATGTCATAGCACATGGACTAAAGTTGGATGTAAAAATACTTTGGACATTCGTCATAAAGCAAAGGAAAGAGTCTTTGTAGGTCGTGGTCAAAACAGAAAGGTATAGCCAAAAATCGTACGTCAAGGGACAAGTATTTCATTCAAAAGGCTCTACAGTACTTCTATGAACATCGCCTTTCCTTCTGCTTTTACCTTTTCCCACGGTTGCTGCTACTGCCATTCCAGTGACGATGGCTGCGTGGCTAACTAGTGGTTAAAGAATGCCGGTCGTAAACGGTCGTTAGTGTCCCTGCCCTGAGAGCTATTCGCCGGTAATTGAGATGACCACCAGCTTTGGGGTGAGTGTCAGCCATAGCACACTCGTTTTGGATCGGCCAGGTAAACCGAATCCAGGAAAGCGTAGGTCAGGCCGGAACTGTGCATGAGCGAGATCGGACCGACATCAAACGACTGGCAAAAAATCAAGCCAACCTTCCTGAGTTACCTGATGGACCGAAAAGACTTCAATCCTTTCCTAAAGAAAAGATCGTGCAAGAACCCAAAAAGACCAAAGTCTCCCAGGGAAAGAGGATCTGGGCCCAGAAAGGCTGGTAAGCGAGTAGCTTTGATGGACGAGGGGGCTTTGGGCGAACACATTAGCCCCAAACACCTGGGTGGATGTGGAAGCAAACTATCAGAGATGGTGTTGGTCCACATTCTCTCAAGCAAGGGAAGAACAACGCCCTGCTTTGATTCCTTGGAGTTAGTCAGAGGCTTTAGTGTAATTAGATGTGAAGACCAGGTCTCAAAGAACTTCCTAGGCGATTGCGTCACTAAGATCTGTGGCACATAGGAAGGCAAGAGTTTCAAGCTAATGCCAGCTGTGGATATCCCGAGAAGACCCAGATCCCGTCTCTGCTTACCTAAAGAAAGTAAAGCTGGGCCCTAGAAAGCTTATACAGTGTCTCCTGCTGCTTATCACAAAATCGTGCTGACTGGGTGGTCATCAAAGCAGAGGAACCGCTGAAGAATGTATTTCATTCTTTCTCCTTATCAACGCCGGTCCCTCGAGATATTGGATTTGAATGAAAGCCGCCTAAGGTTTTTCGCAATCTGAACTAACTGATGAAGGTTTTGAGTATAAAGAAGAGCGCCGAAAACCGCGTCCAGGAAGCATCTGCAGATGCTTGAGATCGTGCAGATCAACCTCCAAAACAGCCACAGACAACCTTCAAATTTTCCTAAAGGAGGGAAACCTGTATGTCGCCTTAATAGAGACAAGTCAATCACCTCTTGTCTAATCACATTGAGAAAGGAAGGTTCGTGCCCCCTGTTCATAACCCTTGAGTACTTTGAATAGGTTCATATCATTGCGCATGTTAAATGCGGAAGTATCATTTAGAAAAATGGAAACGTAATTGTTTTAATATTCACGAAAAAAACGAATCTTTTACACAATACAATTGTCGACTGATTACTTCATTTTCTCTTCGCCCAGCTTAATTACGAAACTCAATATTTAAAAGCATTGCTGTTGACTACACAACATTTTTACCTTTATGTACACATGTCGTGAAATTGCAAATCCACCTACGAATTATCACGTATAACGGTGTTTTTTTTAAAATATAACTGGTTATGATTATAGAGTAGCAAAAATATCATATTTTATAAAAGTAAAGACAATTTTAACAGTAGCAGAAATTGATGACAATTTTAACAGTAGCAGAAATTTGCTTGCGCAATATACTAAGAATTATTATTATTATTATTACTTATATTCAGCATAAGTTCATCTGGATGCCATTTGAGAATTACCTGATTTACTTGTTTTTTCCTTATCATATCATGTTGTATAAAGGAATGTCGAGAAGTTGTTCTCATGTTGCACGTCGTTCCTGCTGCCCAAGTGGGTTCTTGCAAATTTTTGAATCGTTACATTTCTTCACATTGACGACGGCGACAGAACTGATTGAATTGCATAACTAAAATGCAGCGCAGTGGTAGTAGTACAACGACCTTATCGACCAGATTGAATGAAATAATTTTCACGACAAAGTGAAATTTTCAAAACAGCACACAAATTTTTATTTTTATGCTTAACAAGAAAAAAGCATACCTGTGCAACACTCACCTTTAATTTTTCTCTCATTTTCTTGTTGCACAACAAAAATCGTGTTTGTTTCACTTACTTCAATAATTTTTGTGTTAATGTTAAAATTCATTTTGTTTTCATTTGATGTGATCGTATCATGCACGAGAATTCAATTATTTATAATTTCTATTGGAATTTCATTTCGCTTTTAATTAATTGCACATGAGAAGTGCGATTTACTTTATTACTTTGGGGAGTTTATGTTTTTTGGTTTTTTTATTCGAAAAAAAACAAGGTTAGGAATCACCCTTTGTACTATCAGTCGGTCACGTCGTTCAGGTCATTGTAAAATGTCTAGTAGTAGCAAGCTGAGTTTGAAAGATAGAAGAGAATAGGATAGATCAGGGAAGTCTGAGAGGTGTTGGAGTAGATGGCGATGAACCTTACGTTTGAACTTTTGAATGTTGTACGAGTACTAACTAACTAACTAATTGCTCCTTTAATCCCTCATGGGACATAGGGCGGAAACAGTTGCCCTCCAGCGGACTCTGTTTTGCGCGACAGCTCTCAGCTCTGACCAGGATCTCCCGGTTGTTGCGGCCTCTGCTAATAGGGTTCTCCTCCACGTTGTTCTAGGTCTTCCGACTCGACGGGACCCTTGCGGATTCCAGTCGAGGGCCTGTTTGGCTAGATTCTCGTTTTCGCGTCGCAAGGTGTGGCCAATCCAATTCCATTTCCTTCGCCTGATTTGGTCGTCTATCCTTTCTTGGCCGGCACGGCGCCATAGTTCTTCATTTGAAATTCTATCTTGCCAGCGGATTTTTAGGATACGACGTAGGCATCTGTTGATGAAAACTTGTAGGCGCCCTGTGATGAATTGGGTGACTTTCCATGTTTCGCAACCGTACAAAAGAACTGCCTTAACGTTGGAGTTGAACAGCCGCAATTTGGTGTTAATTGAGATCTCCGTCGATCTCCATATGTGAAACAGGCATGCATATGCGCTTCTTGCTTTGTTTATTCTGGAACTGACGTCTTCTTCTGTACCGCCGTTTTCGGTAATAATACTACCGAGGTAACAGAGTTTATCTACCAGTTCCACGTCACGGTTATTTAGCGCTGTTGGTTCACGGGTGTTTGCATTTATCCGCATTTCTTTGGTTTTAGTCGGATTTAACCTTAAGCCTGCTGAACTACTTTCTGTTGCCAAATTGTTTAACATGTTTCTGAGGTCCTGGTGTCTGTGGGCCAGCAAACAGATATCATCCGCGTAGTCGAGGTCCTTAAGGCGGTCTAACAATCCCCATTGTATGCCACCTGTTCTAGTATCGAGAGCGCTGACAAGGATGTCGTTTATTACTATAAGAAATAGTAATGGCGAAAGTAGGCATCCTTGCCGTACTCCTGAGCTCACTTCAAAGCTGTCGGAGAGTTTTCCATTGTGAAGAACTCTGCATTTGGAATTGTTGTATAGAGCTTTTATCAATTCTATTATTTTATTCGGCAGTCCACGTTGCCGAAGAGCTCGCCATATAAAGCTCCTATTAACCGAGTCGAACGCTTTCTCATAGTCTACGAAAGCAAGGTAAAGGGGGGATCGGAATTCAGTAGACTGCTCCACTATGATTCTCAAGGTGTTAATGTGGTCTATGCAGGAGCGGCCTTTTCTGAATCCAGCCTGCTGTCTTCTAAGCGTTCGATCTACTGCCTCTCTTATCCTTGATAGTAATATGTGGGACAAGATTTTGCCCACAGTAGATAATAGACAGATGCCTCTCCAGTTGTCACATATTGTTAGGTCCCCCTTTTTTGGTATTTTGACTATGATACCTTCCGTCCAATCCTCCGGAAAGGTACAGGTGTTCCATGCTATTTCCAGGATTGGATGTAGCGCATCTGCTATGAGGCTTGAGTCGGCTTTCAACAATTCTGGCGGGATGCCATCTTTTCCAGCTGCTTTACCATTGGCCATTGCATGAATTGCGGTTACTATTTCAGTCTTGGATGGGGCACGAGTGGTGATTCTTATTGGCTGTGCATTGTTGCTGTTGTTTTCCTGAGGTTCCTGTGTAAATGAACCATTCAGGGCGGCGAAGAAGTAATCTCTCCATCTTTGGAGTTGCTCCTCGTCGCTGCACAGCAGCCTTCCATCCGCACTCTTTACGGCGTGCTTTTTAGTAGAGTGCTTTCCCGAGAGCTGTTTAGTGATTTGGTACAGCACCTTACTGTTGCCTGTGTTTGCCGCGTTTTCCGCTCTCTCTGCGAGCTCATTTATCTGCCGCCTTTTATCACGCCGGACACTTCTCTTTACCTACCGTTGTACGAGTACGGAAAAAGTGATTGTGGGAGATTGTTTCACAGCCAAATTGTTCTATTTATAAACGAACTTCTAGTGTGCGCTAAAAGGGGATTGCAATGTGTGAGGATGAGCGGAGGGAACTAGTCTTGTGTCGCGGGAAAAATATTGCCGTGCATGTAGGAGGGCGATAATCTCAATGGAAGAGTCACTATGGTAATGGCTATACAACTTTGACAACGCGGCTTAATTCCTGCGGTGGCTCAAATAGTCAATGTAGATGCAAAAGCTGCCATCTCCGATGATTAGGATGACGCGGTTTGTTTTGCACCTTTTCCAGCTTCAGCTAGCAGCCACTCTAAGGCCATTCATACACGAGGGACCATGCTGAATATACATGGAGCAACAGCGATCGAAGCAGCTTGTGTGATTTCTGCCGATCTGCCGGACGCGATCGTGACAGCCTTTGAAAGCAACTGTTCTGTGAAACCACGAAGCAGCAACCGAGTGTTGCGTGGTGAAACAGCGATCTCTGCAGGAAAAGATACAATTTAGGAAACTATTCAACAGGACCAAGGTCTCGAGTAACGGGAACCTCTACAAGGAAGCATTTACGGATTACAACAAAGAGTTGGAAGAGCCAAACGAAGTTCATGGGAAGACTTCTGGGTAAAAATAGACAAGCTTCCAGTCTCCATCAGGTTAAACAAAGTCTTGTCTAAGGATCACTCAAATGGCATTGTCTCCATCAAGACTCCTAAGGGGTCCTTGACAGAAAATAGCAGGGATACCATGGAATTATTAATGAGCACTCCCCGGGTTCCTTAGTAACTGAGCCTGGATTGGCCTTAGGGCCTAACACTTGCCCACCGGCCTTACAATAGAAACAAAGTCCTGGCTGGAAAACAGGATTTTCACTTCAGGTAAGATCGAATGATGATTGTCACCTTCAATGTTGCTGGGAAACACCAGATCTTCCCGGCTCTCCTTCAGAAGGGCTGGAGAAAGGCTAGGGTGTCGGGAAGAAGGTTGCATAAGGAAGCAAAATTCTGTCGACCTATCAGCCTCTCCTTCTTTCTCCTGAAAACGATGGAAAATGTTTTACACAAGCATATTAGGGGGGTCTTACAGCAAACTCACTCCACTTCTTGCAATTTGATCTACAGGGACTGGCCACTCACATGCTAGTGAGAGATATCAAAAGATCCCTCCGAACCAAGGAAATCACTCTCTATGATTTTTCAGATATCGATGGTGTGTCAAACAAATTACAGGAAAGGCCCTCGCATCTAAAATGAAAAAACCTTTATGTGAGCGTAGTGAAATCTGGGGTCTGTCGACTGTAAAATTGGGTTAGTTGCTTGTTAGTTGACTGTCAAATTATCCCGCGTTCGGCATCGTACATTCTTTCGTACGAGGTTTTTTTTATAAAATTTACTTACAGTTTTTTTTAAATCTAATTTAAAAAAAGAAGAAACTTTAAAGAATTTGTTTTTAGTGTAATTGAAGTTGTTATGAGTGAATTTTCAGTGAAAAAAAGAACAATGAATTGTGGAGTTTGTCGATGTAGGGCTAATTAAAATACTTCTTAAACTCATATATGTATTTCTTATTTTCGTTAATAATTATGTAAATCACTGCGCTAAATACTCCAAATAATATAAATTTTGTTTGCTGGATTTCTTTGTTTACATTAACTGACCTAATGCAAAATTCAAGAGGATCAGCTGATTAGAATGCGTAGTGACGGCGTGTAAAAAGTTCATTTGTAGGGGCAAGATTTTATTTTAGTTAATTGATTATTTCAACTCGCTCTTGCCCCTCCTCTATTCTATTCGCTTTATCCGCTTGTAAGGGACAAACAACTACTAAAACGTGAGCACTCACACAAGAAGAATTTCATTACGCTAAAATTCAGCGAGGGCCCTTCCTGTAGTTCTATATTCTAAGGTTTGACAAAGTCACTTTTCACGCAATCACAGAAAAAATGGCATTGAAGTCCCACTGCGAGATATATCCCGTCCCTTCCTCAAGGAGGCGTTCTATCACTGTTTCTATAGTCAATCGTAAACGACGAATTTCTGTCCGACCTGAATAACCGGGGCTTAAATGCACAAGCCTATGTAGATGATATCGGCATAATGATCAGCGGCTGGGCATCATCCCAGACCCTTCTATAATATGTGCATAGCTATTTGTGGAGCAAGAAATTGGGTATTAACCTACAAAAAATTGTTATCGTACCATTTACTTAATATAAGGACACTAAATTTAAAAGCTTCCTTTCTAGATAGTAAAAAATGGGATTCTCAAAGGAGACCGTAAACAACATCAAGGAATACCTGAAACCGAGAATCAAGGATTAACCTTACCCGCATTCGGTGATATGTTTAAAATGCTTAAACACCAAATTTTGTAAAGCATGAGTATTTTGAGGTTTGATAATGCTTTTCTAATATTTTCGAAAATCACTGAGATTTTTTATCGCGACTATTGTCCACGTTTTCGCATATGGATCTTTCGCTTTTACTTCTATTTCAATGTAAAGCTCAATCTCAGAGTAAAGCTCACTCCAATATTGTTAACGTTTACTGGTAGAGTAAAACCCATAAACGAAGATACCCGAGTGTCCCATTCGCTCTAGTTGTTTGAAAGCACAGCTTTTTCACTAAAACAACCAGAGGAAATGGAAAGCTCGTTGCCTTCTTTTATGGTTTTTAGTCTATTGAAAATAAGAGCTTTCAGAGCGACGTAAAAAATGAACACCTACCATCCCAAACCATTGCATTTTTATTGTAATTTAACAAAAAAAGCTGTCAGATTACGCTTTCGAAGTATCCTTGGTTTCGATCTTTTACACATGGTGTAGGTGGAGTAAAGTTATCAAATCAACCCAAATCTTGGAATTTATGTGAAGTGAACTAGGTTGATATGTATGATAAAATTATAATTAAGGATTATATGGCCCTGATGTATACGGCAATAAATATTTACGGATAAGCCTTTACCAAAAGCTCTCCTAAAAACCCTAGATTGAGAAAGTAACTGCCAAGGCAATTACATCTCTCCATATCTGTTGTCAATTTGAAGGCAAAACCTGGGGCCTCAAACCGAGATTTAAGTTTTGGCTATACACGACAGTTATAAAGCGCATAGTCACGTATGCATCTATTGCATCGTGGATCAAGACCAAACAAAAGGGTATTGTCATTAAGCTGGCCAAGGTGCAAAGACTGGACTGTCTTGGTATCATGGGAGCTAAATCCACCTGTCCTACTGCGACTAGGTGAAGCTCTACTAAACCTACCTCTACTCCATCTAGTAGTGAAGAAGTTGTTCTGGCGGAGGTGCTGATTCTACGGGGGCTATTCTCCTTTAAGCCAGGATCACCTATCGATTCTCAAGGAAGTAAACCTGGAGCCAACGCCCTCATTGTCCGATACCATTCTTGCCACTCTGGACAAACCGCCCGAGTAAAAATAATTTTGTTGGTTAATTTTTTTAAAAGCATATGCGCCCGAATCTAGCACTCATTTAAAACCTTTGTTGTCACCAAGATATTTGCAAGTTTTTTTGCTCCTATACAATTCTTTATAGCTTCAATTTTGCTCCCTTTAGTCTAAAAAAGTGTGAGCGAACCGTACTTCGTTTGGACTATTCCGTGCGCCTTTTATTGGTACGTGCCTGTAACGGGCTGCATTTTGAATAGTAGAAAGTTTCGGGCGCCATAAGGGCGTTCTGAAGTTTGCGTGCCTGTTGCATGCTAAGATGGGGCGAACCTGATTTTTACTCGGGTGGTTATGACGATTATTGGAAGTCGGTCGGAATGGTAGCACGGCTATTTAGAGGAAGCACGGCCTTTTGGTATACGGAAGTTCCAAACCTGATAATCGGGTAAGACTGGGCGCATGTCTCCCAAGGAGCAAAATATCCATGGCCCTAGGCCCTACCACCACTGTTGTCCAGGCTGAGATACTCGTCATCCAGGTATGTGCCCAGACTAGACGTATTAAGTGAGCATGGCCATTTTAGCACACACCAAATTTTTTATGGTAATTAATTGCAAAACCTTTATTGCTAATTAATTACCACGAAAAACAATTTATTACCATTTTTTTTTAAAAAATTACCGATGGCTTTGCTAGCTTAAGTTTAAGCTAGCACAGCCATTGATAATTTTTTAAAAAACATAACAACAAAGTGATAATTAATAGCAAAACATTTATTGCTAATTAATTACCACTACAAAAAATTTATTTCCGATTGTTAACATTAAAAAATTAATAAATTAGTATTTTGCGTTCGAGGGCGCCACGTGGCATCCGAGCCGTGATTGACGGTTTGTCGGCCGGAGCAGCAAACCGTGTTTCGGACGCTGTCCCAGACGTACACAATCTGTTTCGATGCCCTTCCAGTTCACTCTAAGGAATCACTAATTAAAATAATAAGAAGTAACATAATAATTTTACTTTTTACAACAAAGGAATATCCTTATACTCTGTGGGCAACTTCATGTCGTAAGATATTGGATTACTTACGTGAAAACGAGAAAAAGAACCCTTTCAAAACAGCTTTTGCATTGTAAAAATAAAAAACAATAATGTTTATATATGGAAAGGATGAAAAAAAAACATTACAATTTCTAAACAACTTATTTACAAATATGATTCTTATTCACAAGTAAATTTCTGCTTAAAAAAATAGTTTCAAGACTTTTGCAAATCGTTTGTCACTTTTCCTTCTCGAAATTTCAGAGGTCAGGACAACGTGGACACTCCTCAAAAAATTCTGTCCCCTTTCTTTTCTTCTTCGCTGTTGCTTTTCTGAGGGCTTTGTTTTTTCTTTTGTTTCCTTCGTCTTTCTCGTAACTTTTGCCTGTACCTCTCATTACAATTTTTTTTTGTCATCTTCTGTCCGGATGTGAGCCAATCGGAGCCATGAGCCTCTCTGCTGCTGTTCGGAGCTTACGAGTCCTTTGGATCTCGTCCGGTCTCGTGACGGTCTCGCGGCGGAGGCCGGCAGACTGTCACTGGAGAGACTCGACCTGGGCTCGACCTGGAGCGCGTTCAAAAACCTTACTTAGGTTTTTGAACGCGCTCCAGGTCGAGCCCAGGTCGAGTCTCTCCAGTGACAGTCTGCCGGCCTCC
This sequence comes from Thereva nobilitata, assembly GCA_963855945.1. Lineage (NCBI taxonomy): Eukaryota > Metazoa > Arthropoda > Insecta > Diptera > Therevidae > Thereva > Thereva nobilitata. Next base: position 122,889,503 of record OY979696.1, read on the forward strand.
GCCGCGAGACCGTCACGAGACCGGACGAGATCCAAAGGACTCGTAAGCTCCGAACAGCAGCAGAGAGGCTCATGGCTCCGATTGGCTCACATCCGGACAGAAGATGACAAAAAAAAATTGTAATGAGAGGTACAGGCAAAAGTTACGAGAAAGACGAAGGAAACAAAAGAAAAAACAAAGCCCTCAGAAAAGCAACAGCGAAGAAGAAAAGAAAGGGGACAGAATTTTTTGAGGAGTGTCCACGTTGTCCTGACCTCTGAAATTTCGAGAAGGAAAAGTGACAAACGATTTGCAAAAGTCTTGAAACTATTTTTTTAAGCAGAAATTTACTTGTGAATAAGAATCATATTTGTAAATAAGTTGTTTAGAAATTGTAATGTTTTTTTTTCATCCTTTCCATATATAAACATTATTGTTTTTTATTTTTACAATGCAAAAGCTGTTTTGAAAGGGTTCTTTTTCTCGTTTTCACGTAAGTAATCCAATATCTTACGACATGAAGTTGCCCACAGAGTATAAGGATATTCCTTTGTTGTAAAAAGTAAAATTATTATGTTACTTCTTATTATTTTAATTAGTGATTCCTTAGAGTGAACTGGAAGGGCATCGAAACAGATTGTGTACGTCTGGGACAGCGTCCGAAACACGGTTTGCTGCTCCGGCCGACAAACCGTCAATCACGGCTCGGATGCCACGTGGCGCCCTCGAACGCAAAATACTAATTTATTAATTTTTTAATGTTAACAATCGGAAATAAATTTTTTGTAGTGGTAATTAATTAGCAATAAATGTTTTGCTATTAATTATCACTTTGTTGTTATGTTTTTTAAAAAATTATCAATGGCTGTGCTAGCTTAAACTTAAGCTAGCAAAGCCATCGGTAATTTTTTAAAAAAAAATGGTAATAAATTGTTTTTCGTGGTAATTAATTAGCAATAAAAGTTTTGCAATTAATTACCATAAAAAATTTGGTGTGTGCTAAAATGGCCATGCTCACTTAATACGTCTGCCCAGACTTGTACTAATAGACTTTCAAATAGGTCTAACATCATAATTTTCTCGGACAGTCAAGTTCTCCTTTGGGGATTTAATCCCACAGAGTCTCAACAACGATTGTACTGAATTACACAGGCCTACACATTTTTAACCAAGAGACTAGACCTATCGTATCCGAAGGATTTTGATGCGCTGAATCCGAATCCGTGTTCAGAATGGCTCCTACACGTCTGGTTTTCGAGATATCCTGTAGTGCCTTCCCGGGTGTATATCACACAAAAAAACAATACGAACAATATCAAAACAAAACAAGTTAATTTCACGAGAGTTTATTGCAGACTGCCGACTGCAGTCAAAATTTACAGCGCCTGATGCAAATTCTAGATTTCGTATACCGTTATTACAGTTAATTGTTTTTATAATATATTCTTAAAACTGCTACAATCCTAACCTAAAAGTGCAAAAAACGGGGTTTTTGCAGTTTTTGAGGTTACGTGACGTAAGGAAAAAAATTATAATCAAAAAATGTTGTATGGCAATTGAAAGTACCACCCTGTCCCTTTTAAACCAATTTGGATTTTTTGAAATATCTTTTTTTTTCACCAAAATATCGCTATTTGAAATTTTACACTTTAGCGTATTAACCCAACTACAAAAAAAAATCGAATAAATAGGTAGGTAGGTATTAGGGGGGTTGGGGGTGGGTAAGTAAGCTCGCTAGTATTGTGGGATCCAATTTGAATAAAAATAGGACTTATTTCAAAAGAAATAATCTGCTTAACTCCCTGTTTCCAAGCTCAGGTGGGTTAGCCTGGTTATGGTTTGGTAGGCGTGGTTTTTAGGGGTTGTTTTTTGAGCTTACGAAAAATTCTGACCTTATGGGGTGAATTAGACCTCGGATTCGGAATCAGCGACCTCAACATGCGAATCAGAGAAGATCAACATGATCTGGTCTCGGGCAGAATTTTTTCGATTTTTGAATTTTTTTCCTTACGTCACGTAACCTCAAAAACTGCAAAAAAACGCGTTTTTTGCACTTTTAGGTTAGGATATCTCGAAAACCAGGGGTGGTAGCACGTAAGTTGTTTCAATCGACCTCTTCATACAAAAATTCTGAATTTTTGTATGAAAAGGTCGATTCAAACAAATTACGTGCTACCAATCCAGAAGTGTAGGAGCCACACGGATTCGGATTCAGCGCATCAAAATCCTTCGGGTATGTTAGGTCTGGTCTCTGGGTCTGGACTTTTGTTAAATTTTGTCGGCCTGTGTTATCTTCTACCTCTTAAACCGCTCAGTAGTAACAATAATGTTAGGCTAGAGTAAACTCATCACTAGCTGGCCCAGAACCTTTCTGCAGTTTAGCCAGCTGCAACGTAAGATTGGTCAGAAGGAATGGGTCAACCATTTGTTTCGTCACAGCTGGACAAGGGCTCAGGGTACTGTTCCAGCTAAAAGCTAAAATATTAATTTAAATCGACAAAGCTAAAGCGAGCAAACTTTTAAACTTCAAGAGGTTGGAGCTAAAAATAATAACAGAGAACCTGACAGGACGGACGCTCAATTATCATTTAAGCAGAGTAGGCCTGTTGATACAATCATGTCGGTTCTGCGGAGTAACTCCCAAAAACTGCAGAGCACTAGCTGTTTGACAGCAAGGAGGAGATTGAGTCTCCTCCTTCGCTCCCGGGGAGATTAGGGGTACGAATCCCAACTCAATTTTAGGCTTTATCAAAAGCCTTAACCTGGAAGGTTTTTAACGACTGGATTAGAATAATAGGCCAAATAAAGAATGAATTCAAGGTCATTTCTAGTCATAGCCTTGAGAGTTATGATGTTGTCTAGACACAAGCAAAACCATAAAAAACTATGATGATTTAACCATGTTCACACATATTGTAACAGACTGTAACCTTACACACTTTTCAGTTGTACCACACCTATTAACTTAACTCTTCATATGCAATTCAGGTGTTTCGCATTTTTTTTCTCAGTCGACATCCAATTAAAGTTACGTAATCTGATTACTTGATTAGCCTTTTACACCGTTTGCACACGTTCGCATCAAGTTGCTTTCATATCATGTAATTATGGCAGTCTTTTCGGATTTTAAAGTCTAGTTTTAATGCGATTTTAAATTCTATGTCCGTGATTTCTTAGTTTACATTCAACTGTTATAGTACATTACTACAGAAGATTTTCTGGTCTTATGCCTCCGAACATCTGATATCATTCCAGCAGTTCTGTTATACCTTAAGCCAGCACAGGTTAAATACCCGGCAAAGATATCTGGGTAAATTGTTAAAAAAACGCCCAACTTCTTCGCCCGGTTATACCAGGGATAAAGTAATACCACGATTAGGTATTATGAGTATTATTAAGCTAAACGGAATGTAGCGTTATCTGAGGTACGAGTATAACTATGGCAGTGAAAAAATCGTGCATAATATAAACAAACAATATTATCTATTTGACTACCAAAAAACTATTTCCTCGTAGGAGTATATATTCTCATATTACGACTATGGCCTCCCTTGATACACAGCCATGCTGAAATAAATTTTACGCTTGGTATCACTTTCATCGAAAACGTTGATGATGGTTCGTTTTTGGTGACGTCCGACGTTACTAATGTGGCCCAATTATTATGCGTTTTTATTGTAGCAAAGGTAATGATGGCAAGCCTCTGCAAATTATGTTAAGCTCATCCAACCTGATAGTATCATGGAATTTTTCCATACATTTTGTTGAATGTATATTTTATGCCTTTTGATGAATTTCGAATGATCCAATTATAGGAAAATAATGCGGTGTGCTTGTGTGTGTGCGGTTGAATATCAAAATTGAACGAAGAAGAAAAAAATAAATAATTGACTTCTCTTGGACTATAAATTTTTTAGGGCAATCAGATTTATGCTGAAATTATACTAAATTGATTTTACCTTGTTTTCTTTACTTAAATAATAAAATTTATGACCCAGCAATTTCGTGGTAGGAGGCTGGGTTGGGTAATAGTTTGTTATTTACGATCAAGTCTGTTTCCGTCTGTGTTCAAACTTTAAGAGAACTGTAAGTATCCTAAACGAGATACAGTATTGAACCGTCACTTCGTCGTGGTGCTCCCTGGATAACCAACTAATGACGGTAGTATGGAGCACACCCTTCAAAGCCTACCAAGTCAAGATTTAAATGTCATCGTGTTGATGACTGCATGGCAGTGGGTAGTTTTTGCGCTGTCGTGAACGATCTCCTCTTGATACCGAACGCCCCCAGTTCTATAATGCCTTATCCTAATAAGAAGGCTCTGTCAAGATGGACCTTTCCTTTCATGCTATACTCGTGGGACGTTTATGGACCAATCAAATACTTCAAAAAAAACCTGACGATGGAGGTGCTTGTGGGGCTTTTGCTATATGCATCAGCTCAGTGCTGGAGAAGGATCTCCTCAGAGGAGTCTCGTCCAAGCTTCGGCTTCGCAAACAACAACTACACCCTGGGGGAAATGTAGTTGAAGAATACCTGCCAAGGTTGTCGGTAAGACCGTGGAACCCTGCAGGAAAGAATTTTCTGGCGCCGACAGGAAGATGAGGGTCAAGCAAGAAAGGTCGGCGTGGAATTGGGGATCTCCAAGGAGTGAACTTCAGCCCCGCTTTCACAAATTCCTTCCCAACAAACGGAAAGCAAGACGACGGTCAGGATCCTGGGAGACCCCAAGAAGCAGACACAGGCAGCCCACGTTCTACCAAAGTTTCTGGACCCTCCAGCAAATTGGCAGCACCAGGTCCCATACCTTCTAAGGGGCCCAGTTGCATGCCGGACCCATCTGGTCTACTGCCCAAACGGCAGCAATCAGAGGATTCTCCAGGGGAACAGAGATTCCCCAAGAAAAAAAGGGGCGATAAGTTGGCCTGGATCACCATAGCAGCAGTGGTCCCGGACAAATTCACCGAAGGCAAATTCTACGGAGGAGCTATTCTCCACAAATTGTAGCTTCATCCTGACTTAGGTGGAAGACAGTCTTGAAGGCGATTGCTCATCTAATTTATTGGGTGTGAAGGTGGCAAGAGGGTTCATTAAGATCACCTGTGCCAACAAACCCACCAGCCAATGGCTGACGAATGCTGTCGCTAGGCTACAGGTTTGGGAGGGCTGCAATCTCAAAGTAATCGAGGAAAAGAACCTTCCGAAAATCACGAGGATCAGCTTCTGAGTTCCTAGCAATGTTAGGGAATCGGTTCGTGTGCTCCGCAGAATGGTGATCCAAAACCAGCCGATTGAGGTGACCTTTTGGCATGTGATGGGTAGGAAGGTCAAACTCCTACCCTAACCCCCTAAGGATTGACGAGAGGTCGCTGCTGCAGCTAAAAGAGCAGAGAGTTTCGCTATTTTACGGATTTGACCGAATAAGTGCTAAGAAAATTTGCATGATAAAGGAGACTTCTGCTGGCTCATAACAGCAGGAATAATCGACGTGGTACAGTGCAACATGCAACTCAGTAGGGCTGCCTTTGCAGTCTTTTACAAGATGCTGGCCATTAAAGCTGTTGTTTCTTGGGTTGAAGGGGTGCGCCACTGTGTGTAAGTAGTTGTACTTCGCTGGGGTGGGTGGGGTTTCATGCTGGGGAATCTTGTACGGGCGAAATCTTGTGGGGGCTTTGAAGTTAGTGGGACTTGGGCTGGCGGAGTCTTGGGTGGGCGGCGACCCTCGTCGACATATGTCGTTTCCAATAAAAACACTAGGTAACTGCTTTCCTCTCATAAATAAAACGTCAAGAGACCAGGCAGTGGTGAAGATAAATATTAGCAGCGGTGGAAGCAAGAACCTGAACCACTGCTTACAACAAAATTTGCCCTTTTTTGATGTGGACGCGCAAAAAGAAAACTCCATGGTGGAATAATGAGCTCTCCAAGTTGAGATCCGCCATGCGGAAGCTATTCAATGCACCCAAGAAGAGCGGCAACTCGGAGGCTCACTAACCACCTACGATAGAGCGATTAGACGAGCAAAAAAAGTTAGCTGGAAGCATTTTTGCAAGATCATTCGAGACCAGCAAAACCCATAAAGCTCTGGTAAAAGGCGCATCGAGAGATCAGGGTCAATTAAGAGAATCGATGGCTTCTTCACACAATCTAGGGAAGAAACCTTGATAATATCACTTCAAGCACACTTTTCAGGCAAAACCATTTATTCAAATAAGAACGAAACTTCTGCTTGGCAGTTAACAGGCTCACGGTCTAGGGTGACCAAAGCTGCCTGGGCAGAAGCTAAATCTTTCAGGCCAATAAGTCTCTCGTCTTTTGCCTTAAAGACAATGGAGAAAATTGTGCTCAGTTCTGCATCGCTCCACTAGCTTGGAACGCATCGTACTGAATCCATAGCTTTTATAGAGGCTTGGCTATCTATGCAAATTCCAATGCTACAACGTTATGTAGGTTCCAAGTTCATTGCCTGTCAGGCCTTCAGGATCGCCATCACTTCCGCTGGAAAGATACTAGCGTGCAGCGGGAGGTGCCAGGACCGTGAATTGTTAGTGGCCGCTAGATAAATCCCTCCCCCGACGCCCTCTGAGGTAATGGAGCCGTTGGTGAATATTGGTACTCGAACTTCCTCAGAAGTCTCGTTTTTCTACTCTCTTCTTGAGGGTATTTCGACGGAGAAGTCCTTGCCGAAGGTCAACCTAGCAGAAGGTAGTCCGTGTTTGTACGACCATACCTTCGGGTAGCAGATTCAAAATATTGCTATGTCCGTAGGGTTTTGAGGTGCAGGCCCCGGATTCCTTCAGTCTGAGGGCGCTACACAAGGCAAGGTGTTTGATGTGAAGGTCGGGAGTAGATGCAAGAGAACATCAAAGGCATTCGTGGGGCATGATCTCATGGCCCCTTTTGTCCCTATTACCGCCGTCGTCTGGATCATTCGCACCTTTATGACATCATAGGCCCTGCTCAGCGCTGGTCATCATACTAGCGAACCGTACGTGAGAATTGGACGTACCACGGTTGTATACATCGACAGGACCATCTCTTGCCAAAGGTATTTTTACAGGTGTAGGAAGCTATGCAGGCTTTCTTTACCCTTTCGCCGATGTTCGACCTCCAGTTGAGTTTTGCGTTCAGTATTAAGCGGCCTACAGTCGAACAACTTGGGTTTTCAACCCGTTGTCAACTAGCCTTAGTTGTCAACGAGTTGCAGGTCTGTAGTCGTGTTTATGATTGAAAACAACCGTTGATAAATGGTTGAGCAAAATCAAAATTTTTGGTAGGCGTCTGTAGTGACGTTGACAACTGTAGTGGGCAACATAATTTTAAATCGTGAGCTTGAGCATTGAACATCAACGTGCTTTGCAATCAAAAACTGGAAATGAAATGATGTTTACAAACTGGTTGACAACAAGTTGAAGCGTGTGTACACTTTCTGTTGGCAACAGGTTGACAACCCAAGTTGATCGCCTGTAGGCCGCTTTAGGCCCAGAAATTTCACTCTGGAGGATATAGCAAGAATGTGCCCCTTCAACCTGTGAACAGCATCAGTTCAGCTTTTCCTGGATTGACTGCCAGATCACAGCCTGCTGACCAGTTGCCAATTTTATTGGGCCATCCTTGCATGTTTTCACTAATCACTGTTGGAAACATTCCTGACACCATTATCATCTGCATTGTCATCTGTGTATGCTACTACCTTAGCTCCACTTCTGTCTAGCTTTTGTAGTAAGCCTTACCTTACTAACCACATTAAAGGGGAGCTCCCGCCTCCTTGTGGTGTACCTCTGTTGGCGTATTTAATTTCCGCCTCGGTTCGCTAATACGCTTGGATCCTCGCCATTTCCAACTCATGGGGATGTAGCTGAACAACACGCAGCTTCTGAACATGACCATGGTACTACTGCCGCAGGTAGTTTGTGTAGCATGAGTGGTAGTATGCCGTGCGGGCCGGGTGCTTTGAAGAGAGAGAAGCTATTAATCGCCCAGAGGACCTTTTCCTCTGTAATAATAGCGGCAATCTCCTCCTAGGAGTGTCTCTCTCCGTTCCCTGTTGCTCCTCCAAAGTAACTCAGAAGATGTTGTCATCGCGGTAACATGCAAAACAGAAGGTACAACATCAAGGCGCCTGCAACAGGCACTTGATTTGGTCTCTAGTGTACGAATAAATGTCAATCTCGACAAAACGATTCTGGTTCCGTATATCAGAAGACGAACACTGCCGGGACTTGCAAAACCACTCTCGCCGGCAGAACTCGAGGCTTTTCACATCAATTGAGCTATTAGGGCAACCACTAGTGTACTCATGAGGGCCCTTGTTGATCGGGCTTTGATAAAACATACCGAACACTGGAGGTCAACGCCCGAACTAGCGATTCCTTTCTGCGACGTCTCCTAACGCGGCCAAGGAATTGTTGGGATGCTGTAGAAATGATGTCAGGACAATTGTTGGATTGATTGCCGAACACTGCGCCCTAAATGACTACTTATGGAGGATAGGAAGGGTGGAGGACCCCACCTGCAGGCTTTGTCTTTAGGAAGATGAGTCTGCTCTTCAGGTTCTGTGGGAGGGGTCCACAATAGGGTGGAACTTAAGTATATGGTAAAAAAAAAACTTTTTTGTTTTGATATCTAATAGTGATATTTTTTTTCCTTTTTGAATGCCTAAACTACCGGTAAAAAAATTTTAAGGGAATTACTTCGTCTTCCGGTTCCTCACGAGGATCAAAGTTTTACCAATTTAAACAAAAAGTAATTTGAAGTTAAAAACGCAGCTCCTTACCTCATATCTCCCTAAATTAAGCGTAATATTTGCTTAATTTAAGCAGATATGAGGTAAGAGCTGCGTTTTTACTACCATCCGTCTTGGCTGTGTGTCCACTTCCACCCTCTTCCCTTTGTTAATTTAGTTATTCTGCCTAGTGTGGCTTATAATCCTTTTTAATTCTAAAATTTGGCATAATATTGCGGGACTTCAACTTTCGCAAGATAAAATCATCTCTAGCTTCTGATCCACCCACGCTTTAAGCGGCTTCCATAACAGTATGACAAGGAAAACATAGAAAATCAGGTATTTCTCCTGTTAGTTCCATTTTTTTCAATTGTTCGTCAGAAAAGTCTGACAAGACAGGAGGTTCCGTCAGCTTGAAATCATTCCAGTTTATTCAATCCTAATATGTATTCAGAAGCTTCAAAATTAAGAACAGGAACTTCAAAACTTTTCTTAGGTTTAGATCTAGTTGCAATAATCCTTCTAACCGCAAGGTCTCTGATATCTTTCCGGGCATCAGTTAACATTGTTAAACGGATATTTTCATGATTACCACAGAAGGCATTTCTTTGGGTAACTGGATCGATGATGCCTTTATACTGTTTTTTAAGGTATCTGGAATAGTGATGAGCAAAAATGGTCTTGGTCTTGCAGTCTTGTCTTGGTCTTGCACATTTAGCAAGACCAAGACTTAGCTCTGCTCGCAAGACCAAGACTAAGTGAACAAGACCCAGACCAAAACCAAGACTTTGGCAAAATTCTCAGCAACACTATCATCATCAGATTCTGATGTTTGGTCTTCGCGTAAAAATAAATGACACGGAACACAAAAGAGAGTACCACTATGATTCCGTTTAAATATGTATTTACGAACGTAACCCAATGTTACTCTTAACATACATAACACCATTGCGGAATCAAGGTTCAACTTTGATTTCTTCAAGCTCGACATTATTATTGTTATTATTATTATTATTAGCATTCTTATTACATGAAGGAATGTATAATAAACAATTGAATTAATTTTTATAAAATAAAACTAAAGTACAATAAGTATCATATCAATTTTTTAATTTTTCTAAACTGTTACGATAAGTCTTGCAAAAACAAGAACCGATCTCGCAAGAACAAGACCAAGACTTATCTGGGCTCGCAAGACCAAGACAACACCAAGCCTTAGGTACGCTCGCAAGACCAAGACCAACTAAACAAGAACAAGGCGAAGACTATATTAGTCCTGTCTTGTTCTTGCGTTTGTTCATCATTAATCTGGAAAAATTAATCATTTCCCACAAATGAGTAGAGCCATCCTTATAAAAAGGTTTTACTTTAATGTTAAACCACATATGACTGTAAATTTTAATGATATATTCGGCAACAACCTTTAAATTGTAAGATGGTGTTTTACACGACACATATAAATGCAAAAGTCTGTTGGCTGTTGTTAACCAACGAGAGTGGGAGAGTTTTCCAAGGTTCCTTTTCGCTAAGTCTTTTGGAAATATTCCGCTTGATACTGCATGTCAAATGTAAAACAATACGTTTGGTCCGTACTTAAGTCCTCAAAATTCATATTCACATGTTTCAATTTTTTTATAATCCTGAATTTCCATATCTTCTCATTTTTCAAGTTGTTTTCCTATTAGCCCAGAAAATCTCTTAGGTTCCGTAGTTTTCCCATTGAGTCGTTAAAATAAGTACCTGAAGGGGAGCTCATTCGTATGTAGTAAGCATATTATTATGCATTGTAAAGGTTTTTTTAATTTAGTTTCCAATATCCTTATAACTCCAGCTTTACGTCCGGTATTGACAGCGGTTCCGTTGCACCATAACCTTCTATATTACAAGCCATGAACAAGGAAAATATTGAGAGCGAATTTCCGCTGAATCGGACCACAACTCGGTGAAGTCACGTTATGTTGTTAGTGTAATTTGGAGAATTTGGGAGAATTTGGTGGTCCGATTCTCTCAATTGAGATTCTTGTTCATGGCTTGTAAATATAGAAGGTTATGGTCGCACCCAATAGACTCACAAACACCACTTTACGTTAACTCGAACTAATCTATCATGAGTCTTATGGGGCCCTAGACTATCAATAATATTGTGCAATATTTTGATTTGTTCGTGATATTGAAAGAATGTCTGGGGAAAAGAAGGAAACCGTCAATATTTTGCTCAATATAACTGCACAATATTATTGATAGTCGTCTATGGGCCGCTTTACTCTCACTTAAGTAAAAGACACTATGAAAGCCACCGTCAAACACTATGAACGCCAATCCAAACTAAACTATACATTAATTACGAAACTAAAAAGCCTTCTTCATTTTGTTTCGCATCATATAATTTTATTGATAGGCTTAAAGGCGTAATGCAGTTTTTTCGCGTTTTACTAATTTTTCTAGAAATTCACAGGCTTTGAGGAACCGGTAAACATCATTTTAAATTTAAAAGTAAAATATTTTCGTTATATGGAGTAAAAAAGAAAACAAGTTTTCACTATTACAATATTAAATTCGAAAATTCGTTTTTTAGTTCCACCCTAGTCCACAATGGCGCTAGCAGGGTCTCGTTGTTCGACGAGACCTTTCTCGAACGTTTAAGTCTAAGCAATAAGCCATCAGGCAGACTCGACCCAGTATCAGAAGAAAAAAAAATAATATTTTTACTCAGTTTGTTTTGTTTAAAACAACCATCATTGAGTGACTAAATACCAATTAAAAAAATTAATGCCATTTATTTGTGACGTTCAAAAAGAAAGTTGTAGCGGATTTGTTTCCGCTTGAAAAAAACTGGTCTAAGCAAATTTTTATCTTTATTTTTTTGTTAACACGAAAAACCAGGTTTCAGTTTGATGTCACAATATAACTGAAAAGATACATATACACGACGGTCATTGCCTCATCAAACAAAATCAAATACTGAGATTCTTTTTGGGATTTAACTGATCGATTTTCACAAACAATTGTAAAAGATTGATCTAGGTCCTAAAGGATTGCTCTGGAGTTAAAACCGTTTCATGAATATTTAATAAAAAAAACAGAAGTGAAATTCCATTTCTTTAAACGCCTACAATTCTTTAGAAACTTGAATTCATTTTTTCTTCATTTCCGTGCTTGTGTACCGTGGTCGCTCAGACCACATAAAGATTTACAGAGAGATTTCCCAAGTTCACATAAAACCTCTAACTTTACAGAAAATCATATATAATAATAAATAGACTTTTTTTCTACAGTTAAACTCTGAATGAAAAAAGAAATATTTCCCACTTTTATTCCTTGTTTGATTTATCCATTCAGGATTTTCAAACTCTCGGAGTGTATAGAGTTGTATAGGCATAGGCATTCACGAAAGACTCCTACCATTTAAGCCAGACAACAAGTACGCGCTACTCTCTGAAAGGTGGAAAAAACCTGTTCGACAAGAAATTAATTTGACTCCACTTGAATAATGCGCCCCCCTCTATAGAATTCGCCCTGTGTGTACATGTTTACTTATTTATGTACTTACGGTGGACCAAGTTGAGGTGTACTCGTACAGGTACCACCAGCCAGATCTCATCGTATAGTGAAAGAAGAGATGATGATGATTCGTGGGATGTTTCACATTCTTAATCATTTTTTCTCACAGTTCTCGCAAAGTAATTTGTAGTCTATTTAATACCGCAGAGTTCCTACAGAGTCATTCACATCTACCGGATAGAAAAATATTGTATATCTTTGGTGTTTGGTCGGCATTTAAAAGTGTGCCAACAGTATCAATGGAAATACTTAATTTTTAATTCAGTAGTAACTGTAGAAATATAATACAGCTTATATATTTAACCGATTTGATCAAGATATGAGGGAACTTTATATGGTTATAAATTCCATCGAACAATCTAACTATTGTACGAAGCTACAAAACTTACATGAAGGAAGCAACGAATTCAATTAAAAAAATCTGCAATAAGAAGCTTATCAAAAAATTAATATGTAATTCTTTCCGCAAAAATACTGCAGGTTGTATAACAGAAAATAGCAGGTTGATGCCACACACATATTTCCTACCTTATAATTATACAAAATTGATTGCTAATTATGATTACATTGTTAATTCATTTCAATAATCTCAAGCTCTTTTCTTATGATGTAAGTTTCTTTCGAGTTGCACAACGCTTGATTGGAGTGTAAGAAGCTGTAATACTAAGTTTTCGCCTGTGAAATAGTTTCAGTAATTGATGTTAAGTACTAATTGACACAGATTTGATTTACTTTTGTTTCATTTGATGTGTGCGTTAATTGAGACATTTTTTGGGACAGAATTGATTACATTTTTTTTTGAATTATTCAAAATCTCAATAGCTGAGAATTATTCCAAATTTAGCGAGTATAAACAAGCAAATACAACATTAAGATTCACTTTCTTAACCAATTAAAGGGTGTTTAGTAATAAGCTTATTAATTCTAGATATCAAGAGAATGTAATTGGTAACATGAAGTCTAAGAAGTTCTGGAAGAGATATTAATGAATCTTCTGTTCGAACTAGTACAGGTTTACTTGAGGAGCAAGCATGCAAAACGTGATAAATCCACTTAAACTAGTCTTGAGTAAATCGCAAAAATGTTATAACTACAGGTCCGTTTCAAATAGAAATATATTTGTAAACCAATGTTGCAGAAGGTGTTGAGGTAATATTACTACTAATTTTTGAAAAAAATGTGTGGGGCCGTTTTGATGATAAACGCACATTTGTTTTGGATTTATCCCGTTTCGATTGATTGAAATGGATTTCATCAAGGCAATCATATTTAAAGTTTCGTGAATTATACGTGAATTTTTGTTTTGGCCTTCACAGCCATCGCAAAATAATCGTACCTTTTCTGTACCCTCTAGGTCCAAAGAATCTAAGTGGGTTAAAAGTGCTGAACCTATCTGTACAGACGCTCGTCCAGCTTGGTCTTCGGACCACGTGTAGAACGTGGGATTTCGGGATTGCATATTATATTTTACTGGCAATTGTCAAAAATCGTGTTCCATTGGTGATGTACTCGCAAGTACTTACGAGGAGAAAAAATCGCTGGCATCTAGTAAGCTAGGGGTTTATCACGTTTTGCTGGAGTTCGATTTTGCTTTTGGATTTAACCCGTTTTGTTTGATATGCGAGTTTTTAAACGAGAATTTCACTAGGTTTTAACGCGTTTAGCTCGATTCTGACATCGCCATTGGATTTATCTCAGTCCAAATATATAAAAACTGCATCAGACTCCCAAAGTGTCAAAAATGGATTTAACGCGTTTTGAATGCTTGCTCCTCACTTATACTCATAGGCTAGTGCCGATAGTTTTTGCAAAAAAAAAAATTAATAGCAGGGAGGGACTAGCAATGAAATGTCGTTAAGGTTATAACTAAAAGAAAAAACATTTTATACTCGAAAAAAAGGGAAATGGTAAAATGGGGATGCTATTTAGGGGTTGAAAACGATTTTTTGCGATTTGCGGTGAAACATGACCTCCTAGTGAAAAATGTTTAATACAAAAGCTGTAGATAATAAAAAGATCTAAAACTTTTGTATTTAGCACATTTTGATATAACCTCAAATTTTCCAAGAATATGGCGGAAAATCGATTTTTCAGTTTTTAAATTTTTTCTCTCGTAAAAATAATTCAATTTACATGAAAATTTGTAAGAGTATACCTTGTGTTGCGTTAAATAAGTATGATTTTTTTTTATTTGGAAAACGGATAGTTTCCCAGAAATTAACATTTTTCGAAAAAAATACCCTTTTCTTGCATGGAAAACTTTATTGATGTTTTTTTCGAATTTTGATATTCAATAAGTGCTCATTTAACCATTGGAATGTCTAGTTTCAAATGGTCTATACATTTTGATACTTTATTTTCAAATTTTTTAATTTTTTCTGTTAATGAGGGATTAAATTTTAATGACAGAACTTAAATAAATTTAATTACATAAAGTGTGGAAAAACTATCCTGAACATTTTAAATAAATAAGAAATAAAATAACAATTTCGTTTGAATTGAATTACTCCGTGACTAGGTAAATGTTTCCAGTTTCGTCGATTTTTACAGCATCATATTCAATATGGTTTTCGGAGATTTTTTATACATTATTTATTTTAATTAAGGGGTCTTTCTGGTTACAAATTTTCAAAAAATTGAAAATTTTTTTTTACGCATTTTGCTAATAAATATATTCAAAAACATGATACAAAAGGTTTTAGAGCGATATCGTAATTCTAAAATTATTTTTGAACTTATACAGTGAGACGCTGTGAGAAAGAATTTTCGACGCTCGGCTGTGTTTCGATAATCTCGACTCCACCCCTTTTTAACATCTGCTTCGATCTGATTCACTCTATACTATGAAGTATTATATTATACCCTGCAAACGTTTCGATTTATGCTGCAAGAGAAGTATGAGCAGGAGGAAGGACTTATTTACGGCCCGGACATGGCAGATTAAAAAGCTATATAGTTTTTCTTTAAATTTTTTTTAACAAAACTTCAAACGCGATTATCTAGAAACTATGTTTTTTAAGGTGGCGGGCACGATTTAAGAAAAACTACTTGACCAATTGTTCTGATTTTTGAATATGTTATTGTACACATTTATGGCTATCGCATGAACCAGAATCGTTTTAATTGGTAAAAAATTGTCCGATTTTCAGCCGATTTTCCATCCTAAAAAAATGGTTTTTTCGAAAAATGGCCGCCATTTTTTTATTTTTTGACAAAAACAAATTATTCTGGTTCATGCCATAGCCACTTCAACAAGGAATAATTTGCCTTTTTTTTGTTTTTTTCAGATCATCCATTCGCCCAAAATCATGCCCGCCGTCATTTTTTGATGTTTTTTTAAAAAAATCCGTATGTCAAAAAAAATTTTTTTTAAAATCAAAAAAAATCTTTTTTGTAATACTGTTTTGTCAATAAACATACCTACAAATTTTCAAAACGATATCTCTCTACTTTCTATGAAAAAAAAAATGTTTAAAAAAAATTTTTTTTTGAAAATGTAACCAGAAAGACCCCTTAATTTAAAAATTATAGATTGACAAAATGGACGGACCTGCTTGTATTATTTCCAAAAAATATGATCCAAATGATTTGTATGAAATCAAAGCAGGTGCTATCAATCGTTTGGTTCGGTCGAACAAACAAAGATTTTACCACAAATACAAAATAATGGAAAAATTAACAGCCGCTCACATTCATCGAAAATGTCAAGCTAGTTATAATAGACAAAGTTCAATCGAGGAATCTATTTCTTATTTATTTAAAAATTTCAGGATGGTTTTTTCACACTTTATGTAATTAAATTTAATTAAGTTCTGTCATTAAAATTTAATCCCTCATTAACAGAAAAAATTAAAAAATTTGAAAAAAATTGAAAAAATCGAGAAATATGTACGTGATTCGAAAAATCAGGTGTTCGGATTTTCTTAATTTTAAGCGGTTTAATGAAAATAAAGTATCAAAATGTATAGACCATTTGAAACTAGACATTTCAATGGTTAAATGAGCACTTATTGAATATCAAAATTCGAAAAAAACATAAATAAAGTTGTCCATGCAAGATAAGGGTATATTTTTCGAAAAATGTTAATTTCTGGGAAACTATCCGAAAAAAAATCATGCTTATTTAACGCAACACAAGGTATACTCTTACAAATTTTCATGTAAATTGAATTATTTTTACGGGAGAAAAAAATTAACGAAAACTAACGAAGATAGAGCGTTTCAAGCGACCGGCCCTTATGCTTGGATGTTCGAGTACAAAAAACTTTAAATCGATTTTCTCGCAAACGTCATTTTTGAAGTCCGTGAACATCAGAACTCAAAATCTACTTGACCGATCCTTTTGAATTTTTAAACACTAATTCTACACATAAATCAACAAGTAATCAGGAAGAGTTTTTTTTTACTATTTTTTTCCATTTTTTAATAACAAATTAACCCAAAATTTTGTAGCGAAAATCGCGTTTTTCACTTCCAAATGCTGCCAAAAATAAAAAAATCGACAAAAAAACTCTTCCTGATTACCTCGGGAAACATATCACCTTTTAAACGTATTTTGTTTTTTTTTTGTTTCTGATGATCCGGTAAAGCGTAATCGTGTTCACCGCAAAACAACTTTTTTTCGACGCACCTTCGGAGATTCGCTGTCACGGACTTATTTCTTGATATTTTTAATTGAAATTTTTTCCAAAGACACGTCAGATGTTATACTATAACGTGTATATGAAATAAATAAACCAACATTATTCATATCTCCAAACAAAAATCATAAAAAAATATGCCTTTTTTCGCCTTTAAAACCTTACCCCCCCCCCCCCCCCCGTCCCTAAAGGGTCAAATACACGAGCGCTCCATCCGACAACGCCACGCCAAAACAACAACAATTTGTACGCACTCGAAATTTCGAGTCCATACAAATTGTTGTTGTTTTGGGGTGGCGTGGTCGGATGGAGCGCTTGTGTATTTGGCCTCTTAGTGGAGTTCCTGGAGCGTCAAAAACATGAAAATCGGTATCTGGGGTTTTTTAAGGCCCTCGTACCGCCTCGGAGCGAGTATTTTAGGTGATTTTTAAAGAAGGATTATGAGAAAATGGTTACAGATATTGAGATAACACTTTTTTTATTTGTTTAGCAGATTAATAAATTGTACAATAAAAAAAATTTTTTTTATTGCATCATTATTATATAAAATGCTAGAACACTGCAAAAAATATGAAAAATTGGCGGGCGAGATATCACGACTTTGGAGCAACTAAAAAAACAACAAAAAATTCACTGTAAATAAGACACTTGAAATTTGGGAATGACAAGTTGTATTTTAAAAAAATATTTTTTTTTGAGAAAATGACAATGGTTAAAGTTAAAGTCCGAAAAAAATCTACAATTTTCAGTCTAAAGAAAGATGTAGATTTTTTTGCAGACACTTTATCAGCAAAATGGCTCGATGTTCCCTAAAAAATAGTTAGAAAAACCCAAACAAAAAATATCGGGTAAATTCGGCGATTATATATTGAGTTATCATGCGTTCGTTCGTTGCAGTTCGTCCGTGTAAAACCCATGCGACATTTCATCGGACTTTCATGTAAAAGTAGCCAAAGTAATATGAGGACGACAATACCGTATGAAAACATACCAATTAATGATCTTTTAATATATTGAGTTTTTTCTGTCCAGAGTAGCTCTTATTCAAGGTGGGGCAAAAGTAATGTCGTAATGTGAAGGTACTATAATTTTTGCAAATGGCGTCAAATGTCATCTGACAAAAGCAGAGACATTAGTAATAAGCTCATGCAAAATTTAAAAATTCGTGTGGATGGCCTAATGAACGAGGATGTCATGAAATTATTGCGAAGCCTCAAGGATCTCACAGTCACTCCATCAAAAACTACCCTAAATTTTGCCGGCAATCTAACCTGTCATCTCTTTGTTGTGATCGATGTAAGGATAGACGATGTAGTTCAACACTGGCCGCATACTGATCAGAACGAAAATTTTTCGTTACAAGATGAATTGATGAATAACATCGCGTCTTTCAGACAAATCACTCCAGGCGCTTGTGTTTTTGAAATACTATTACAAGAAGTGAAAATGTATAATAAAATGATATTATATAAAAAAACTATTTATTACTTGTAAAATTAGAGAAAACTCGAAAAACAGTAAAAACAGCTGTTATCAGCAGTACCACTGTTTTTGAAGAACCCTAATTATGCAGTGTCACATCTCAATTTAGTACGGTTGTTCTAACTAAACCGCCAAGAAGAGGAAGGAGGAACACATGTGTGCAAGAAGTTTTGTTTTGAAATTAAAGTTGTTAAAAAGAAACAAAATGTTCCAATAAATCCCTGACAAATCCGAGAACGCTCGAGAAGAAATATTACAATATTTTTTATAGGCAACTCTAAATTTTTATATGGTATCCAAAATAATTTTTCCCAGATTTGCTGTTTTTTTCATTATAGTTTTTTCTACCGCGGACAGTACA
The DNA here is from genome assembly GCA_963855945.1 of Thereva nobilitata. Lineage (NCBI taxonomy): Eukaryota > Metazoa > Arthropoda > Insecta > Diptera > Therevidae > Thereva > Thereva nobilitata. The sequence goes on from OY979696.1 coordinate 122,908,251, forward strand.
CCCATAAACTTTTTTTTATTTAAAGGGCACCGCCCGCGGGTTTTATGCAAGAGACTCAGGTAACTTATCTTTAGTGTTGTCAGTCAGTCAAAACATATAAAAATTGCGAGAAAGTCCCTCGCTTTTTGAGATCTCCAAGGATAAAGGATACTTAAAATGTCCTTTGAATCCTTTTTTCGTCGAATGTCCTTTTTGGTATTTTTATTTAGAAGCTTGAAGGTTTTTGTTCAAAATGATGTATATATCTCAGCGCTAGGATAATATTTGCACTTTGTACGATTTTTTTAAGGAACTTGTATTATGCAAATTTCAAAATATTTAAGTACCGTTATTTATGAAACTACCTAACATTTTGGCAAAATATTCCACCTACGTAATACTAGTACTCTAAATGCACGAAATATGAAGGAAATCGGAGAAGGTCGGGTTCTAAATTTTCTTTTTTTTTTTGGTAGAATTTTCATGGAATGGTAAAATCAAAAGCACAAAAATTTTTTTTGGTAAACTTTGCAATTTATAGTATAAAAAACAAAATTCCACCTCGACCACATAAATTCATTCACTGTAACGTGTGAGTGTGAGAGTGTGCGACGAAAACCCCCAGGCACTCCACTATCTTTACACCGTACGCCGAGGGCATCATAAAAAACCGGTTTTTTAGTGTTCACATTATGATCCGTGTACGCCAGCCCAATGAAGTCAAAACTACCATAAAATGTCAAATGACATTTGTTTTTGACATGTCATACGACAATCTGTCAAAATTTGCTTTGAATATTTCTGTTTTGACTTGTCAAAATTAAGTGTGAATACAGGAGAAACAACTCGTAATTTTGACAGTCAAGTCATATGACGTCAAGGTACCTTTTATGGAAGTTACATGACAAACCGAAAGTAAACCGAACTCAACTCGATCTGAGCTTGCAGTTTCGGTCGAGTGTTATATGACATACCGAACTTGAGTTTTTAGTTGTAATTTTGGGTTTATTATTGTCAGTTCGTCAGTGAAATTATTCTTGGAATTGGAAAAATTTTTTTTATGTATTTAATGAAATTATAATACTCCAACAAAAAAAGTTTTTCACCTTGTTAAAGCAATCTCGCTTTTTCAGTCGCTAGTTACATGACATTCCGACCGAAATTTGTACTCAACCAGGCAAAAACTTATGAGCCCACTCAGAACACGTTCGGCACAATTTTTGGGGTCGGTTGCTGGTTACATGACTCAAACCGAACCGAAAATTGTACTCAGTTCGTGTTGAGTATGTCATGTAACTTCCATATTTAGCGACAGAGTTTTGATACCCAATTTGACATAGTATATTTGAATCCTACTCAATGATATAATCTTTCGCTTTTCCACAGTTTTCGCATTTCTTCGTTTTCCGTCACAAGTTCGCCTATAAGCATAACGAGGACATTTTGGCTTTTATTCAATTGCCAAAATCAACATCTACTAAACTGTATGTTGTCTGATACTGCATTCTATGATATAAGAACGTCGGATGTGCAAAAGCGGTCTACCACAAAGCGTAATACTTCAAGGATGCCATATCAGATGAGTTATATGCCGAGAACCTCGTTACTCAAGGCCAACTGATTTTAATGCCCTACTAGAATTGGTGTGCAGATAGGGCCGCTATGAGGCTAGTCTCATTACCAATATGGACTCTTTAGGGCCCACAAATGGCATTTAACGCCTTGCCTAATTGCTACCTGATATCGAGTGAAAAAAGAAGCCGAAAAATTAGAGATATGTGAGTAAAGGTCCTTTTACATCCCAAAAGCAAATTGGAAAAGTAAATTGGAGCTCTTTTATCGCACTTAAATTTATTTGCATTTCTCTCTGTTGCACGAATCTGGATTCCAGACAGAGAGATAAAAGTATACAAATTTCTGTGCGATAAAAAAGCTCCAAATTGCGTTTGTGATCTAAAAGGGCCTTAATAACTACGGCGGTGTCGAAAGCTTTACCAAGCGGTCCCCAACTGAGTACTAATCACATCCAATGCTGTTTGACCTCTGTAATCGAACGAGAACTAGTATATTGGGTATGTTAAATGGAACCCTTCACGGTCACCAACATAATTGCCAGCAATATGAAGCAAGGCAACAACAAAAACTAAAGCTTTGAATGAGTAAAACCAGACCTTAAGAGTAAAAAGTTTTCTGAATACGTAAAGCAAATGATGGAATTGCCCCATTTCATTTGTAATAAGGTTTGCCTCATAGGCCCTTCTGAGACACTGATAAGGCATTCCTCACTTCAGTATCACTGATTTATTTTTTGTGTGGTGCATATGAGGAATCTAAGGCGGAAAACAATGATCTTCATTTGCCAGATGAGGCCATGAAACATTTAAATTCTAGTCACGTACTGCCCTATTTAGCTTTCGTAATATGGCCCACACGGAAATACATAAAGCTTTTTACTCTATCAACTTTGATTTTTGATAATTTTTGAGGATGCAGAGAAGCTTTGAATAACAAAATTTTTCAGACAAAAGTTTCATATTTCTCTTTCCGCGCTCTGTATAAAAGACTTCGGGAATGTCCGACTGTCACTTTTTTGACAATTGTCGCTTAAGTGACTACGACAATACGAAAACTGGTTTGTCACATTTTACACTAGGTGACGTGGCTAGGGATTAGGAATAGAATAGGGAATAAGAGCTTCTTTCTTTTCTGATTTCAAGCCTGGGGGGGCTCGGCAGGCGTTACGATCCTGTTACGAGGGCGAAGAGGAAAAATTGATGACTTTAACATTACTTAATTTATTGATAGCCCCTAAGCAGAAGAATATGACAGAGTTCAGAAATTAATGTTTAGTAATTTAGTTAAAGGTACTTAAATTCAGAAAATGCACCTTCGGCTGGCTGCTCGAGGATACAGAAAAATGTGAAATCTTCATCAATAAAATTTAAACCTAAGCTAACAAGTTCAACACCCTCAGCAACAATCAACTCGCAATATCTGTGACTGTGAACTCTAAATATTGATTCAGCAGAAATATTGCCATTTTGTATAAAATTACGAGAACAAAAAAGAAAAAGTAAAAAAAGTGAATTTTATTTAAGGTAGAGAAATAAAACCGTGAGATTATTTCTTTCAATTACGAACCTGATCACAAATTATATCCCATTTCTTCTCGTCATCATAGTTTTTAAGTAGTTTTGCTTTATCGGGTGGTAAATCCATTGAAGCCTGAAATTAAGAAAAAAAAATAAATAGTTTAATTTAAAGTTATATAAAAAGCAATTGCATAAAAAATGTCTTAAATACTTTTACATAAACGAGAGTAGCTTTAATAAAATCACGAATTGATTCAGTTTAATTAAATTGGTTGAACTGATAACATTTTACGTGAACGTGAATGGATGGGAGGAAAAGAAAAACAAGACACACTCTTTCTTTTAATTATGTTAAATTATATCAATCACTAAAAACCTAAGCGGACATAAACGAGGTCATAATAACAATCTTAACATAGTTGCGGAAATTTGCTCCTATATGACGTGACCATTTCCATTTAATTTTCTCGGAATAGCATGCAACTTATACAGGCAGAAAAAGCAGCGATGGGTGTGACTTACCAACCAACAACCATGATGGGTATAGGTGGCTATCTGATGACATAGTAATAAACAGACCAGGTCATCCCCCATCCTGGCGCGGTGGTTAAGGGATGGCTTTAATGTATTGCTGGAATATAGTCTAGTTCTAGTTGCAGTCTTACGACTATGCTTTATGGTTCCCTTTTGATTATTATCTACAAACAGATTTTGTTGGCATTTTTATGGGATTAATACACGCGTCCTAGTTTGCACAATAGCTAAAAGGGATGGAAAATAAAAGTATTGGGCACGATTTTTAATTTCAATTCATGAAATTGATTTTTTTTATATAGCAAAGCAAAAAGGCGGTTTGTCAAACAAATTAAAAACAAAAAAAAACAGAAAACAATTTTCAATGTTGAAGTCTCTTTCAGTTTGGCTCAGTTTTTGTGTTGTGTTGTCTGAAAATTTATAAAAAAAAGCAGACAAATAAATACCCTTTAGGATGATGATGGCATGATTATGAAATCACATCACATCGTCAAGCACATCCTGTTTAACTGCGACTACTACTTCCACACACAAGTTTGAGCGGCACACTTCTTGTGATAGTTGTGTTGTTCCTGATGATTATGCTGGAGCTGGGATGGATAAATATAAAAGGCACACAGTACTTCTACTGTTCACCAGCAGATAGTCTGTGAGCTATGAGAGTTGACTGTGTGCCTCCACAACTGTTTTAATATAAAGAGGAATCTGTTTGCATAATTACTGTACGACATTCATTTTGTGAAATATTTTTTGTTTAAAGTTGTTGGCAAATAGTTTCAATGTGAAAAATAATTGAGCTTTTTACCTAAAATTTATACATGACGATATCAGAAACACATTTAAATAAAGAAATTTTTAAGTGACTACTAAATAAATAATGTATTTTAAGTTATTTACACAGGTCTCAATATACAACCCCTACGTCCACGTCGTAAGAGCTGGGCAATATACATAGTGCTGCTAACAGTGGCTATGAACCTAGTGTCTGGGGGTATAGTCAGGGGGTCCGGGGGAGTATAATATAATGAACTATCGCTGTAGGCTAATCACCTGCACGATAATATCTATCGATTACAGAAGCTAAAGCACAGCCTCGGCATCGGATGAACAAAACATGGCAATGACTTTTGAAACACGAAACAGGACTAGAATTATGGAACATTGACAGAAGCATCTAGGCAGGATGTGAGCTTTAATTTATCAATTCCTGTGTCCTATGATGAAATTTTAATACACAAGAGAAAAGAAATGCGTCATGCACATTACATTTATTTTCAATCTTAAGCATTAAAGCAGCATTGCCTTGAATCCAATAGAAAAGATTGTCTATTTCTTTGTCACACACTTATATAACAGGAGAAGAGCAGCGGTAGCTAATAAAGAAATTGCGATGGCGAACTCCCTCGATGTCGAGGACACCTTTGACAATACATTCTTTTAACCCTCAACCGGGCAAGCTAAAAACATAACGTTGGAAGGCAAGCCGGGTCCATTGGACCCTTAACAGATTTTTCATTGCAAGCTTAAGAATAATGATTTAAAACAAGTTAATTTATTTTAAATAATATTTATTAATTCAAGGGAAATAGAGAAAATTTTAAAAATAAAATGTTTTTATTCGCTGTCTGATTCATTTAGCGCTGGCAATTTGGCACATTTTTTGCATTTGATTGCAATAATTGCGTGTTCTTGCAAACATGTTTATTGCAAACTGAACATACTTGTCGCACCTTTCTGTCTTTTGATGAAGGACAGATTACACACCGCACTTTAGTTTTTTTGCTGGTGGTACGGTCGATGATGTTCCACTAGCCGTTTCTGCTCTTGACAATGTGACGTCTTTTCTAAGAACGGATTCTATAGCTTGTCGGTGTTCAGTATGTATGAAGGCCAATTTTGTTCCTTGCTTTTATTTGGTCATACACCAAATTATCACATAATCTTGTCAAGAAACTTTTTCTTTGAGACTGGTTGACCGCTAGTAGTAACACTTCGGTGTATAACAAAGGCTGCAATTGCAGCAACATTGACTAAATTGAAGAAAAGTGCATTTGACCAACGGTTAGTTTTACGTTGAACCGTGTATGTATGACACATTTGATCAAGGACATCGACGCCAAAATAGATGTATAGCTGATTTTCCATTTGCATCTGTTTGGTTCCTAAAATGCAATGTAGACAATAACCCGACAGCTTTATTTGTTTTTTGTACGTATCACATTGGCACACTTGCCAATTTTCTGAAACCAAACAAATTACTTCATTCCAAGCGTTGTCTATTTGGAAGAAATTCGCGTGGAATAAATGATTTATTTTTGCGTACCGTCCCAACGTAGGTCAAACCATTTCCTTTAAGATTTTGAGCTAAAGTGTAACTTGTAAAAATGTTATCCATGGTTACATTTCGTCCTGTGCGCTGATACTGCTCACACAATTCAGTCTTTTTTTTTGAGTTAACATGCTGTTTATACCTAACACTTGAAATTTTAGGCGCGATTTTGTCGCCAATCTTAAAGGAGCGTTAGAACGGGAATATGATATAATAATAGGGTCCAATGGACCCGGCATGCCTTTTTGAGGGAGTTTCAACTTTAAATGCTCTTTCAGCGTTATCTATGAGTTACCGTTGTGGAACTCTTGAATTTTTATATGACTTACAACTAAATTGGCAGGAATTTCCATGCTAACCCCGGGTCTCCACGGACATTTTTTTCCAGCAATGGTAACTGACAATATTGCTTGTCAACGTATCTAAGCCGGAATTTCATTGCTCGGCAATTTTATTTTTAAAATATGCGTTTACTCGAGAAAAGTACCAAAAATAAAAAAACAAATACTAATTTTAATTGTTTTTAAAATGGAAGAATATATAAAAAATATCTTCCATTTTATGTATCGGCTTTAACCCAGAAAAACAAAAGTTCTTTTTGTTTATTTTCGTTTTCCGCCATCTTGATTTCAGAAATTCCTGAACTTATTACATAGGCAATTATTGCTTTGATAATATTTTAGAGGAATATTGCCGAACATGCTGCTGCGTCTCCACGGTCAATTTTCTCCGGTAATGACAATAATTTCCGATTGCCAGTGCCAAAAATTGCCCGTGGAGACCCTGGGTAAAGCTTTACATAATTATAAATCGTATATAACTTGAATTAATCCAACTGGCCGCGTCCACTGCACCCGCTTGCCCGTTTAAGGGTTAAGTAAAATTACATTAAACGGCTTCAATATAGCCTTTTTTTGTACATTATACAGAAAAATCAAGCTTAGGAATAAGCCTTTGCAATACCAGTGCGATGTAATTCAGCGGCCGAATGTAGAACTTGTATATTACAGCACGGACCGATGGCTGGAGTAGGAACTTGCACCTCTTAAGAAATCCCAAGCACTGGGATGCTTGTATGGTAATTTGGAATATTTGGTCATTCCATCGCAAGTCTTTGGCTAATGTCACGCCAGAGATGTGTAGGGATGGGTCGGCCCTTAGTTCAACTTCGCCCACTGTCACGGATGGAGAGGTATTGCACTTTTTTTGGACATAAGACAGTATGTACTTGGTTTTGGAGGCATTGAATTGGACACGATTCTCGCTTTCCCAATCTAGAATGAGTTCAATGCCTTTGTTTATTGAATTGGACATTAGTTCACGATCATCAAGACAGGATCTGGCACGTGCTTGTCTTGCATTATCGAAGCCGTAAGAGTAACGCAGGGTACCGTCGCACAGTGGTTCAGAAGGCATGAAAACTTGGACAAAAATCGAAAAATAAAAGTCCTTATTTCGTTTTTTGTAATGTTGAATCTTGTAGAGGGGGCTTTGGAGCATCCGAAACGGAGTCGCTAACGTGCGTGTCGTTTGTAATTTTCGTTTACCATGTGGTTGAATTCGAGCGATCGCTTCATTGTGTAAACGTAGGTTACAGTGAGCGCATTGTACGTGATAGTGAACGTTTGGCTTCAGTGATTTGTATGAAATATTTTTTACAAATTTCGTAATGGCTGACGTTAATCAAGGTATGTTTAATATGATTAAACGAATATGTGATCAAATATTTGTTAATATTAGTCCATATAAACTCAGTCTAAACGTGGACCTGAAAATGTGATTATTTGTTCAAGATATTTAAATTTGGCGATGCATATCTTTTTTCATCCGTCTTCATCCGCCTAATTGTTGATCTTAAGGCCTTACATACGTCTGGCAGCGCCAAAAATGCGCTAAAAGAAACATTTTTTTAGTAGGGATAACAATAGAAATTAATAAAAATAAATAGTACACATTGTTTATTGGTATTTAAACTTTATAAAAAAAATTATTCCACTTTATTTTAACAAAAATTACTAGGGTAAAAAATCACGTGATCCACACCACTAAAAAAAAGTTGCTCCACGGTAGGAATCATATCTCCAATAAATGTTGATCGATTTGCAAATTTCAAAAAAATTCTTGCTGCATCTCCTCGTTCACATGGGTGCATCTGCTGGTTGTCAAAAATCAGCTGTTTTGTGATTTTGAAAAAGTGAAAAGTGAAATGGATTACTTTAAAAATAAAAAAAAATTGTGTTAAGGAGTGCAATAGTACTAATAACTAAATATAAAGAAAGACAAAGTGACAAAAAAAGAAAATTAAGAAAAATACGGGTTTGGAATTTTCAACTTGAAAGTTCCGTGATTTTGCAGCACGTTCACATGGTCTGCATGCAGCAAGGCAAAAGCTCGAACTTGACAGTTCCGTGATTTTGCCGCATGGATAAGAGATTTCCTCTTTGCATGATTTTTGCAGCAATGCTGTGCAAGAGAGAGAGCATGTGCCGAGACAGATATTTTTTCCTGGGCAATCAGAGAACATTAAGAGCTTTTGTCGTGCGGCATGCAGCCCATGTGAACGTGGCCTTACTCTTATAAAATTTGTAAATCAAAATATCAAAAATCCGGCTCGACATACTATAACTACAACTTTATTTTGCAAGAAATTTATTATAGTTTACAATAATGTCATCATTATTTGATTTCAGGCTAATTTGCGACCCCTAGATTGTACACAGCTGGGCAATTTCCGAAAAACATGCCTTCGGAGAAGCTGAATAACGGGCACCAATTTGTTTTTTTTTTGCATAAAAAAATTTTTATGTATAGATAAATGTACAATAAAAGATACTGCCAAATATCATTTCCCTATGTCTTTTCATTTTCCTTCAAAAAAATCACCTACTTTTTGGCGCGCTAGATGAGAACCTCCCCTTAAATGTTAACAATAATAGGAGTGTTTTCAGCATGCAAACTAGTGAAGATGTCCTTAAAAGGACTCTTTTAAATGTGGCGTGACTCCCTGCGTGTCCAACTCTTTCATTGTTTTTGCACGCTTCTCTGTTTGATGTTATTAGCGTGAGCATTAGTAAGGACGTCCTTAAAAGGAGTCTTTTCAGTCTCACTTGGCTTGACTTCTTTGTGTATTGCATTTCTTTCTGTTTTATTTTAATTGAATGTGCAATCTCTGGGGGGTCACATCTCGCATATAAAAATGTGCGAGGTGTGACCTTCTCGCGATTGCATATTCAATTTATTTGCATGCTTTAGTTGAGCCTATCTCAGTGCTACTTGTGCTGAGCTGGTAAATTTTTCTTGGCCCTTCTGAATTAGAAGGGTTAACTCTATTGCATGATTGTGTTGTTGCATGAAAAAAAATATAACTATTGCCCCGGCTTGCCCCTGTAATTTTTATGACATGCAACTTCATCCAGTTTAAAAGTAGTCCGCCATTTTAAATCCGCCATTTTGAATTTTCAGAATTTGATATCAAATTCGAATTACGTGATCCCGAAAACCCCTGTATACAAATATTCATGCAAATCCATCGACTTTTTCCAAATCAGTCCGCCGTTTTGGATCCGCCATTTTGAATTTTCAAATTTTATTATCAAATTCGAATTCAGAGACATAAAAAACCCTTATTTACAAATATTTCTGTAAATCCAAACGATTTTTGACTTTTGTCCAGGTTGTCATGCCTTCTGAACCACTGTGCGTCGCCAGCGAAGCTGAGAAGTGGGTTAGAGGGGATTGAAAGTAGGACATTTATAAAGATAAGAAATAGAGCAGGTGATAAAATTGATCCCTGGGGGACCACCGCAGAGATCGGGTGGTGGGGTTCGGATCTGCCGCCATCCAATACCACCTTGATTGAACGGCCAGAAAGGAAACTCAATCCAATTCTGTAGAAGTGACTCAACACCAATAGCTTTGAGTTTAGCTAGCAGGGCTGAATGCCTGTTGATGTTTTTTATGAACCTTACTCTTAAGTTTTTTTTTTATGTAGAAGACTAGAGCTCAGGGACAGCCCTTTGTACTGTCGACAATCTATTTTCTTCGTATAGAGTGCAATGTCAAACAGCAAGCTCTAGTCGATAGATAGTAAGGGGAAGAGAGAAGTAGGAAGGAACTGCCACAACCATCTAACCCCAACCATTTCTATCGCGACTCTGGCATCGGGGCAATGAGAAACAACTCGCTGGAGTGTTATGCCTCCTGAAACGAGTTGAATCCCATCAACCAACCGATGACATGCGCTTGGTGGAGCGGGGCAGTGCTAGCGGAAGGCTATGACAGGGGAATGAGGAATGTAAGGAGGGAAGAAGAAAGAAGGCGGGAAAGGCGAAGGACCGTGGGGTTCTGCCGGGATTCGAACCCGGGACCTCTGGGATAGTAGCCAGGCGCCTTACTCCCTAGACTACCGAGGCCCCGAGTGATGCTCTTTTCCGCAGCTGTAGAACATCCTGTAGTTACCAAGGTGAATTGTCCCGTATCCTATCGATCCAACCTCTTGTATCGCCAGTTCTTTTGTTTTATATTTGTTCCCTACCTCTAGTAGGGATTTAGCTGTTGTAGCAGTTCTGTACATACTTCGCGTGTTCCATGTTCCGAAAATCTTTTCCAGATGTTGTTGCCACAGTCGTTGCCGTTTTTCCCAACAGTTCCGAGGCGTTGCTTCTGGTTTCTTAACTGGTGTGTTTTAACGAGGTTCAGTAGTTAGCCGAATGCCCGACCCGTCTAGCAGGAGGACCGCATCTGTGAATTTGACCCCATCAGATATAGGACCCAGTTATACCCTGAATACCAGGTACGACCGTCGTAGGTTGGTTATCCAGCGGCACCAGCGAGGAAGTGGAGCTACGATTTTACCAGCCTCTCTACCAAAGTATAATCTAACCATCCTTCCAATACCATTACAGCCCAAATCGACCTTTGGCCTCCTCTAGAGCGTTTCTCCGGAGTCGATAAACCATTATATGATCGTTAGGATATTTTACCCATATAAAAATTTAAAAAAAAAGAAACTACATAATGTCGTTAATAAAGTACATGTCTCAAAACGCGTACGATTAAATAGTATTTACTCATACTACCTACGAAAACTGATGAGCGAGCGTCGATACGGTGAAAATGAGGGTCGTGGCGACCGTGATCAGCACTTTCGAATGCTTGTAAGAAATACTTCTTTAAGTTTCATAGCTGGAATTCTTACATGTTTATAACAATACTAGTAAAAAAACCGCGTGCGTTGCAACGCCTCCAAATAAAAAAAGTTTATGTGTGCACAGTCCTCGGTAGGAAAAAAGTATAATGAAAACAACAAAAAATCTGGAAAAAATGATTTTGGATACCATACAGAAATTTAGAGTTACCTATAAAAAATATTGTAATATTTCTTCTCGAGCGTTCTCGGATTCGTCAGGGATTTATTGGAACAATTTGTTTCTTTTTAACAACTTTAATTTCAAAACAAAACTTCTTGCACACATGTGCTCCTCCTTTCTCTTCTTGGCGGTTCAGTTAGAACAACCGTACTAAATTGAGATGTGACACTGCGTTATGTATGCATTCAAGTAGGTGCCTCTGAACATGAAACTTCTGGGTGAATTGGAATTTTAAATTTTTTTCTTCGGTTAGCCGTTACACTGCCCCTTTCTTACTTAATATTCGTCCCGAACACAGTTTCCTACAGGTCCCGTTCTTACCGATCGAACCTTTTTGTATGCGATAGATGACATCGTTTAACCTCGTGATTACTGTGGAGGGGCCGTTCCATTTCCTTTGTAGTTTTGACAATTTACCTTTCATTCGTGGAGGATTATACTCGTATAGCTAGACTCGATTGCCTTCCTTAGGTCGCCCTTAGGTCGTAGTGGGTCTTCATCCTGTTGGGCCATTCCCAAATTTAAATCACTTGGCAGCGTAATCTGTTATCCGAAAATCATCTTTGCAGGCGTCTGACCGGTAGAACGTGGATAACTGTCCTGTACAGCGTTGAATTATATAGAGATGTTCTTCATATTAATTTGAAAACCTATTTCTACCGTTTTTACTGTTTCTATACTGGTTAGGGCAAATTTAAGAAATTTCCTACATGTTCTTCCATTTGGAGCTAGGATGTGAAAATTTTTCGATTTCCTAACCCTTGAACAACCTACATACAGCTGACCGGGAAATGACACTTATTTGGCCCCGAAAATTAAAATTTATAAGTTTTGATTATAAATTCTTTATTTGTTACCTTAAAATCCCCCAGATACCGATTTTCATTGGAATCGGAATACAATTGGCAAACTCATTGGCCATATTGGTGCGGCCATTTTGAATTTATAAGTTTTGATCATAAATTCTATATTTGCAACCGTAAAAACCCTAGATATCCACTTTCATTGGAATCGGAATACAATTGCAAAAATTCGTCCACCATATTGACGCGGCCATTTTGAATTTATAAGTTTTGATTAAACATTCGTTATTTGCTACCTCAAAAAACTCCAGATACCGATTTTCATTGGAATCGGAACACAATTGGCAAATTCGTCGGCCATATTGGCGCGCCCATTTTGAATTTGTAAGTTTTGATTAAACATTCTTTATTTACTACCTAAAAAAACCCCAGATACCGATTTTCATTGAAATCGGAATACGATTGGCAAATTCGTCGGCCATATTGGCGCGGCCATTTTGAATTTGTAAGTTTTGATTAAACATTCTTTATTTACTACCTCAAGAAACCCCAGATACCGATTTTCATTGACAATTGGCAAATTCGTCGGCCATATTGGCGCGGCCATTTTGAATTTAATTCTATAACCACCCCCTGGATGTAAGTAATATGTGGTTAAATTTTTGTGGCAATCGGTTGGATGGTTTCAAAGTCTACAACGGACAAAGAAACATTTTTTGTGTTTTATTAGATTGTGCAAAAACGCCCCGCGCGCGACTCCCGGGCTAGAGCCAATGTTTCATACTTTTTGTAAATAACTATTCTCATTACATTTCATAAGCGGTCAGATGTCGCATATTTTTGACCGCGAGCTCCCGGATTATAACGATAGTTCGTCGTGTAGGGCGAATACCAGAATGCGACAAGTTGTGATCGGAATTGAACGCTAGTTTGCGTAAAATGGCTGGTATATAACTACGCGGAATACCCGTACTAATTTCACACCAGAGCTGATGCGACGTAAATTTCACACCAGAGCTGATGCGACGGTATGACCATCTGTGCTAGCTTCACCTAGAGCTTTGCTGGGGTGCTCTAGGATGGTTTCTAACTCTTTTTCATCTTTTTAGTCTAAGCTAATATAGGCAAATCGAAGATGACGGAGTTGACGTCGCCAGTCGCTAACAGATAGTCTGCGATCACGTTTTTTTACCAAACAAGCAGACACATGACAAATGTCTATGGTAAACTATGAAATCACATCTAGATGTCTGGTCTGACGAAGGGTCGTTCGGTCTTTGTATGAAGCGCTATATTTAGTATCCTCGACTGCATGGTTCAGCAATGTAGCTTCTGCCATCGAAGTCTTTACTATGATGAATGTTTCTTAACATTCTGCGGGCCAAGGGAATTCTTTATCCTTCGCGGCACGAACACGATAGAGAAGATATCACAAATGCTCGTGGATTGGTACCAACATTTTAGCCAAATTAGGGATGAATCGGTGATAAAAGTTTACCATCCCTAAGAACTTCTGTATCTGTTTAACAGAGGTTGGGGGTGCGAGATCAGTTATCGCCTTAACCGATCTGAGGATGGAAGTATTCATTCTTTCTAGAGCCGTGTTCCTTTTCTACTTTTAAGTACTCCAGAGTAAAAAATTAAAGGAACGCAAAATTTGTCGATATGAGTAAAACCTATGAATTCTCTGTGAGAGCAGGAGTAGTTCCAAGTAAATACGAGTAAAAAAGAGCAGAAAAGGAACACGGCTTAGATGTGATGGCTAAGGACGTTGATCTCTGGCGTCCCAAAAACGAACTTTTCCAACTTATTGGTCAAGCCGCAGTTGTCAAGGGCACTACAGAACAATGCAAGATTTAAAAAGTAATAACCAACTATATTCGGTGGAGTAACTATTTTATTCGCAGTAGATTTCAGGCAAACTTTGCCAGTTTCACGAGGTACGCGGGCCCATAAAATTAATGCGTGTCTAAAACGATCAGTCATTTGGGAACAGATAAAAAAAACTTTATTTAAAACAAAATTGCCAGTGCCGTACGGACGGTATGACCATCTGTGCAAGCTGCACAGGGCGTCAAGGCCAATGGACGCCATAATACACGAAATGACGAAACACGAAAACGAGAAGCAGGAACGTCCCCTTTTTGGGATCAATTCAGTGTTAGGAGATTCACCACGATAACAGCATAACACCACAGTTTTAATGTAGCCGATGTTCGTCTCAAGGCGAAATGTATTTTTTCGATTTTTTTTTATGTTTTTTCCGGCTGCACAAGGAGCGCCAAATTTTATAAAATTGATTACCTTTTTTTGGCGCTTTGTTTTGGGGAAAAATTTTTAAGGGCGCCACGGCAAAATCTACTCGGACGAGCTAGTATAAAATATTAATGTTCTCGAGTGGAACTATTTACGAAGCAACAATCATGAAAACGTGAATAATATGACCTTTACCATTCTCATAAAGCTTCAAACAATACAACAAAAAAAACAACAACCAAAGTTTGAATCAGCATGAAGAGCACATTAAGTGAAATTGCCGGTAATTAACAATCATGAAACTTAGAGGAACTTATTATTGCTGAGAGCTTACGCAAGTAGTTTCGAATGAATTGTTGTTTGCTATTTAGCTTGGATATTATGCTTATATTTATATTTATGATTATTTATAGAAGCTTGTTGGTGCCATCGCCTTTTCCCTTAAGTATAAATATAAAAAAAAAATTAATATGACAATTTCTGTGTTTGACTTAATCACTATCAGTATGTGCATGACAAACATTTGTTAATAATAATGTCAGAGTTTTTCTGATTATTCTTGGAATATTTGTTACGAAAAAAAAGAAAGAAAGAAAGAAACCAGTCGTGACTCACTTCCTCAGTATCTCCATTCAATTTGCTTGCAGTGATTTTTTTTATATTTATTTTGCTGTTCACATTTGTAATTTCCATAAAAAGCGTTCAGTTTATAATTTTTACACTTTCCGAGGAGATATGAAAGGGCCTTCAGATTTCTTAACCAGATATTTTCAAGTTCATGGAACCTTGGATCGAACGCTTTTTTTCGTTGCGTTTTAATGAAATTACATCGTTTTGTCAACCGTAAAATGAATTTCGTGGCACACACAAGCATTGCGCATTTATTTTTTTCTAAATATATTTTTATAAACGACACGGCGAACACATTTCTACGTTTATTGCGACTGTTACAACGACAACCGACAATGGTGGCATTCATACGAGGCTATATACTGCCTCTCATATCAGAATGGAAATGGTCTGATATCATGGCATATAACCATTCGGATATTTCCAGCGTTTTTTTTTTCTTAGGAAGGTCGTTGTCAGCACAGTTCTCTCTGTATTTTGTTCACTGTGGAATTTTTTTCTTGACAACTTTTTTATCATTACCAGACAGAAATGTTTATCCTGTAGGGAGCTATACCCCTTGGTGATATGCTGACTGTCACGGTTGGTTGAGTTAATTTCTAATATAGTTTTTAGATATTAATTCGGAAAAACACAAGCATTTCGTTCAACAAGGCAGAATTTTAGTACTTATTTGTATAGATAGTAATTTTTGTCGAAAACACAACTGTTTTAGAGATATTAACAAAACTCTTTTTCATGACTTTTTATCCCGCGAAATCTTTGTAAATGCATTGACTCAATTCCTACGTCAATTTTCAGTTTATAGTCCAGGGGAGGGTGTTCAATAACGCAGACATCACTCCCAGCCTCTCTTGTCCTATAAATTGACAATTGATAGTTCGAATTGATCAATGCATTGACTAGTGCAACGGTGGGCAACCTCCGGCCCGCGGGTCATCTACGGCCCGCGAAAAGTTTCTATCCGGCCCGCGAGATGTTTAGAAGAAACTATAAAACAATATTTTTCTATGTATTTCGTCTAGTTAAAATTGAATATTACATCCATGGGGGTAAGTTACACTATGCATCATTTCATCACAAACTGGTTTTATAGACAAGAGGTCACACTAACACAATTATAACATCGTTCTCGGGCGTCTGAAAAAACTATGAGTTGCAGGAAAAAGAGATAGAAAAATTAATATTTAGAGGGTTATACCTACATTATAAACAAACCTGTTTGAGTTGAGGACCGAGTGATGGATAATGCGATTTGCCCCATTAAAGCATCTTTCACTTCAAACGCAGACTAAAAATTTAGTGTTGGGTAGGACACGATTATAAAATAATTGGTACGAGGTGCCTCTTTTTTCTTTTGAGCCAGTACAATGTCATACTTCAAATTAGGCGAGGGGCCATTTTAATGCAAAAAAAACAGCAATTTAAGAAAGAAGCTTATATGCATTAAACTGCCTCAGAGTAAGTAAGATATCTATGCCTCCACAATGTATATTTATATTTAACAATCTCACCTCACCTAATTTCAAGTTGGAACTTTTGCTGCCACAAAAGACGTAAGAAATGTCTCTCCAGTACGTATTTACAATCTTGCCTCGCCTCATTTCAAGTTGGAAATTCCATTGCCTCAAAAGAAGTAAGAAATGCCTCTCGTATTTACAACCTCACCTCACCTCATTTTAAGTTGAATTTTACTGCCCAAAAAGAAGTAAGTGTCTCTCCACTACGTAATTACAATCACACCTCGCCTCATTTATCTCGATACACACTATACTACCAGTACCAGGACATTATTTTTGTACCGGGACATTTCCAAAAATTGAGGCCTCAGTAAAAGGAGGATGCCAGAAAATGTATGGACTTTGGTACCACCTCCAATAACTATGTGTAATACGTCGTTGGATAGGTCTTGTTGAGCTGAATATAAGTTACTATGGCGCCTAGCTCGATAACTTTGTCCGTTCTGAGTGATACGGTCAGAATTGTACAAAGATAGAGTTTTATACATATCACCCTGTATTTTTGTAACCGTATAAACCTATTTCCATGAATTAGGTACCAATGAACGCAGAATGAACGACTGATGATTAAAGCGATGGTTCTATCTTAGCAACTTTTGGAGTTATGAGTTGTCAGTTTTAGCTTTTGGAAAAAAAAGTATAGATTAATAATTACGTATTTTTTGGACAAAAAGGAAGTTGAAGTTGGTTTTTTATTAAAAAAAACTAAATTTCGATTTTAGCTATATGTGGAGAAATTCTGCGTTCATTGGTACCTTCCTTATTCATGGAAATAGGTTTATACGGTTACAAAAATACAGGGTGATATGTAAAACTCTATCTTTGTACAGTTCTGACCGTATCATCACATTTATTCTGGCCCATGTTATAAAAAGGTTGCCCACCCTTGGACTAGTGTATCATCGGGCTAAGAATCTTTATCTCCCCAAATTCCCATTTTTGTTAAAATTCAGCATTTTTAAACTTTATTTCTTGGATTATAAAATTTAAATTTGTGTAGAGTTGCGCCGCACCTTCGTGTATAGAGTTGCGTTTTTCGATAGATAAAGTTTAAGTTTAGGCATGAAAAGAACAACAGATATCGATACGGTGTTATCTATGTAAGGAAGCAAGTTGTTTGTTAAACCTAATAAGGTTCATTGCAATGTAGGTCACGGATTCGTGAATGTTTTTCATCACGAAGTAGCCTAATTTCATAAGGGTAACTTGTTACAACTTTGTTATTGATTGAAAATATATTTAGATGCTGAATCTAAGTCTACCATAAACCATAAAAGGTATTAGTAACTTAATTATACTAAGGGAAAAGCAGTCATGTTAGCCATAACAAGTAATATTGTTACATTCTACATTTTATAAAAAATACTAATTCATATAATAATGAGATTGCTTGAATGAGTTGAGTATTCAGTCACGTTTATTGAATCAAAATCGATGACAAGGTTGCTGGACGTTCACATCGGGTGGAAGCTGGAGCTCTGCCTTTCTTCGGCTAAACAGATGATATTGCCATCATTGTCTCGAGCAAGTTTAACTTGACCATTACAAAGGTCATGAGAACAGCACTCGGAGAAGTTCAAAGATGACGTACCACTATCAATCAACCCATATAAGGTCATACTGTTCCCTTTTTCCAAATGTTACAAATTGGACCTATGTATGTCCTATTGTGAAGCATTAATGTAGTGTCAGCCCTCTATATGTAACCCGCTCCGCGGAATGCCGTCTGCCTTGTTGTCTTTGAGTCGGTGTATGGCTGTTAACATCTTCTAAGCTCGGTGTCGGCAGCTTAGGAATATTCATCAAATATTGGTGGGCTTCTAATTCCTCAGTTAGCTCGTCATTTAGGCCAGGCAACGAAAAGGTATACATAGAGGGAAATGTTTGGAACACAATTTTTTACTTCGTAACTTTGTTTGGACTAGTTAGGAGGTGAACATATCAAAAGTCCCATTTTTCGGGTGGGTCCTAGCGACATGACCACTCGGTACAAAATGAAAGCTGATTAAATTTGCTACAAGTTTTACTCAGTCAAGTTTTTCGATATCTTGTATAGTTTTCGAGATATCTGCCCTTGAAAGTCTGTAATTTTGGAAAAAAAACATTTTTGCCTCACATTTTTTGCTCTTTTTGACCGGATAACTCTTCAATGCTTCACCCAAAAAATAAATGCCGGCAAAAGGGTTGTAGAGCATTAAATTCCCTTCAATAATATTTATTACTTTACTATTTTATCTATTTTCCTTCAATTGTTAAAGCAAGAAGGTGAAATCTGAAGTTTTGCGACAACTGTCGACTAATGAATCTTTCAATTTCTCACCCTTCTCAGTCAACGTATTGACCGAAATATGCACCATTATGTACACATAGTGAGTACTGGGGTGGGATTACAGAAGTTGTTACAACTCATTTGTTACGAGTTTTTAATGGAAAAATTCAATGGAAAACTCGAAACAGGTGACTTGAAACAACTTTTGTAATGCCATCCTGGACGTCTAAATAGCACAGGTACTCATTTTAGATATGTATTTGTAGGCCCGCTGACCTCACACTTAATTAAAGAAGATCTAGACCATTATAATGGGAAAATATGTTGCTATGATCATGTTTGTGCATATATGAGTGTCTATAAGGCATTGCGATAGTTTTATAAATCACAACCATTAAATGAAAACGAAGTTTATTGACATAGAAAAGTGAATTAACATAAAACATTACAACAGTAGGCACCATTGAGTTAATTTCTTGCGCTCTTGGGATGGGAAGGATCTTCATCCTCGTCTTCATTTTCATCTTCTTTTCCTCCAATATCTTCCCCATCGGACCCCTGTAGGGAAACGGTCAGAGGATCCTCCTGTTCTTCTTGATCCTCTGAGTTAACTTGAGGGACCCCATTCAGGCAGCTCCACTGGCAATTTTGGCATGCTGGGGAACATTTGAGGCTTGCTTTTTTGCAGCCACACTTCGCGCTGGCACAGTCTTTCTTGCATCGGCAGAAAACCATTTTCAGGATATCCTCCGGTGCAGCTGCTAACTCACTGTGCACTAGGACCAGGCAATTGTTCTCAATCTTCCACCCACACATCTGAGGAGGCAGGTCATTTCCCAGCCACAGATGAACTTGGTGGAATGTTCGGAGGGAATGCTGTTTTACTGCTCCCTCGGTGGGGGAAGAAAAGAGAAACCAAGCTTAATGCTGGCCACCGATTTCAAGAATGACTTCTACCTGTAGAGGGAGATCTCTTTCGCCGGAGCCCCATACCACCTTAAGATGCAGGTTCACCTGCCTTTGTACTTGGGCGGTGGTGGAGGAAGGGTCTGAAAAGACCGCTGCTGCTTTCTGGACCTCTGGCGACTTCAGATACAACTTCGCAAATGCGACCTTGCTTTTTGAAATGCGGAAGACGTTGTGTCAAGTAAAGGCGTGCAAAAACAGCACGTTCTTGAAACCTTGATGCTGAAGCTCTTGGGACGAGAAGAAGGAATCCCTTATAGTCTAAAATATCGCCGCCTGATTGTAAGAACTAGGTAACTCCAAATTTTGTGATTTTGAGTTATCTATAGTTTCATGTAGTCAATATCAAGCAGGATTTAATGCAAAGAGCCGGCAACTTGTTAAAGCAAACTAGCAACATCTATTAGACAATGTAAAAATTGGACAAATGAAAATACCGCACTTATTATCATGTTAGGGATAGGTAACTAGAGAAATTTATTTTTTACAGAATTCTGAGTTGCCTAGTTCTTGCAATCAGGCGGCGATATGTAGAAGAGCGACCTTCACCGATCAAGTAACCGAATGAAATATTTTTTATATGATAAAAAATATGCTAACAAACGAAACGGTGATGGGTTGCCTAACGAAATATGTTCAAGGCTATATTTAATAGGCGTTTTTTCCCCATTTCCGCCCTTTTCTCTAGTTTGCGGAGAAACTATGCATTTTGGTGAAAATATCAAAAGATCAAAGTTGTAGAGCATAAAATTTCCTACAAATTTTGTCTTCACTGTTTTTTCGAATTCCGCATAGTTTCGCCGCTAGCGGCCGTTTGCGCCTTTTTTCAGATTCTGTTGATAAATCAAAGCGTCCAAAGAAAAGCCGTTGGAAAACTGCAACAACTACTTTGATCTCATTTCATTTTTCATACAAAAGCATAATTTTGGCGCAAAATCTAAAAAACTATACAAGATATCAAAAACTTGACTGAGTAAAACTTGTAGCAAATTTAATCAGCTTTCATTTTGTACAGAGTGGTCATGTCGCTAGGACGCATAGTTTCCGAGATATAAGCGAAAACCCGAAAAATGGGACCTTCAAACCCCCCCCCCCCCCTTTGGCTCAAGGACTACGGGCGGGAACTTTTGATACGCTCACCTCCTAACTAGTCCAAACAAAGTTACGAAGTCAAAAATTGTATTCCAAGCATTTCCCTCTATACCTTTTTTTGAGCATTCGTTGCCTGGCGTAATTTAGCAATTCCGTGAAAGTGCTCCAAGACGCCTTTAGTATCGGTGATCAGATTACCCTCTTTGTCCTTGCAGTATGTGCAACGTGGTGTAAATGGCCTCAGACATGTTCTCGCAATGTTTTAGCCACAGAAAAAAATTAATTTCATATGAAAGACCGCCCAATCTCTAGTCTCTATCTTGTGGACACTCCACCTTTTCAAGCATAGGCTTTTGTTTGCGCAGCTTTGCCAGCACGGTGAAAATTGAATAAAATTTTTAAAATTAATTGCAAATGTCAAACGCCTCAGTAAAGGCAACAGCCTAGTTGGAAGTTATATTTTAGTCACGCCAAAGTGATTCTGGCAAAAGAGATTCTTAATTGCCAAATTTAATATTTGATATTTCATTGTTCGTTGCCACAAGGACAATAATTTTGTAAGCACAATTTTTCTTCATTGTATTTTTTTTTTAAATTTAACAGCATTTATTAAGTATATACAGATTTATGGCAGGACTTTTAAGATTTTACAACTTAAAAAAACCTTCATTGTATGTACTATATTCTGAAGCTATCATTTTTGCATATTTAATAAAAATTAAACCGACTAAGTTTATTTTTTTGGTAAAGTACTTCTCAGTAAAATCAAAATTTATAAAATGCACCGTCTACTATCAAAAGACCCCAAAGTAGTTGTATAATTGTATGTACCTCAATTGAATAATGGGCTTGAAATCCAAAACTGTATCAATTAGTCTACAACATTTCTGATTTAACATAGTTAAGAAAATTTGATAATCCGGAAAGCTTTAATACGTCTATAACTATCAAGTATACGAAGACTACAACCATGTAAAATTTGCATTATTCTAAAAAAAATCATAATTTTTATGCGTAAGCAATCTTGCGTCACTTCGTTCAAGAGTCTCCCCAAATGGAATCTACAATATGTACATCATATCTAACCTTAAACACCGATGTATTTTATCGGGCATTAAGTTGCTCGCGCATGAGTCACTTGCATTCACGGCGATGCTCTAAAAAAAGTGGACGTGAAGAGACTTGCAAAATGAATGAAATCATCAACAACGATCCAACTAAAAGCTCCAAAGGCAAAACTTGTAAATTGGCTTGAATCGGATAAATATTTTCTTTAATATACTTATAGCACCAAATCAGGATGACATAACTGGAATGAAGCTAAAATATATAGAGTCAAAGTCTGCCTTCCTGGTAAAAATAAGCTAAATTGGAACACACTAATCCAATCCATCTTAAAGCTCGAGGAACACAGAATTTTTTCTATCTCCACCTTTGACGAGAAGCCGATTTGAATATTGCAAAAACAAAACCTGATTGAAAAACCTGTTTTCCCAGGTTACTTCTATATAACAATAATCTCGCAATGGGGGTGTGACGGATGCGGGGTCAAATTCATTCGAATGACTCACTTAATGGTTGTTGATGACTGAGAGTTCCATCAGTGGTTGTTTCCCCTTGCTTATTTTTATATTTTTTTTTTTGGTGGTTTACTACGTCGCGCACACTTAAGGAAAGAAGATGGTACATCCTAAGTTGATTTTCATATTTACACGAATGGCTTGCTTCAAGGAAATCTGCAGTCTCTCCGCATGCACACGAGATCTGCATCGGCGACTCAATGGCAGACAATAAACAATTTTATATATATTATTTTTACATTGTCCGGAAGTAGTCATAAAACTCGAAAAATTTCTCAGACAGACCACAGATTTCTTCAACACCAAAAATAATATGTATGTTCGTGGAAATGAAAATTGATAAGAAGGAAAAGTAATCTATTCAAGAGTTGCCTTCTTCTCTATAAATAGAAGTTGACTCGACGCCACGACTGCATCCCATTTGGGGTTTTTATATAGAAATGCGACTGGCGCGAGTAGAGGAAATCATTTTCTGTTCAGCTGCTATATGTGAAGAAAAAAAACTCCAGTATTGACTTCTGAGCTTTGTTTAATATTGATTTATAGATATGATTAATAAAGGCTGAGATATTGTGGATAAGAAGGAAACGATCAAGATCAAACTTCAAATTCAATTGCAATAAATATTAGCTAATTGTGATATTGTTGTGGGTTAAGGCGTTCGGCTACAAATATTAGATATTGTGGGTTCGATATACTCTGAGTGACTTGGCTCTTTGTTAATCGAAGAAATGTAGAAAATAGTGTTTGGTGTCGTACCCAGTTAATACCATCAAGCTTCTTCTGCCTAATCCAAGTGACAACTCCTGACAACCTGAATAAGCCTGAAGAAAATTGAGCAACCAAACCACAGTGAGACCAAGGGCCTAGGCTGAGAGTAGAAGAAATAGCACTCCAATAGGAAGACTGGACGAAAGACCAAGGTCCTGTTTACACGGTTCGTCCCCAGGAGCGTTTATCACGAACTTCATCTTCATCGATTCCGTTGAGCGAACCGTCTCTAAACAGACCCCAACATTCTAACTCCATAACAGTACAGAAAACAGTACAGAAACAAGCAACAATATATTTAGGTACACAAAAAAGGAGAGATGACGCCTCCTTGTGGTGTACCTCTGTTGGCGTATTTAATTACCGGCTTGGTTCCCAAATCAGTTTGGATTATTTTCGAGTTCAACACAGCCGCTAGCCGTTACCTAAGGCTAGGTTCACACGGCACTGCACTGTACGTTTTTAGCAGTATTCGATATTTACCGTACAAACTGCGGGCTGTTCACACGATCCATTTTTTATTAGTGTAAAAAACGAATAGTCACAGTTAAATGTTATAATATGCGCTACTGCAGACCGAATACGTTAAAAGTTCGTTCGGTTTGCTTGACAAGTCCGGTGAGTATTCGATAAACGTGTTGAGCTGTGTACGTTATTTTGCAGTACAGGCGACGTGTGAACGGTTCTATACTCAATGTATGCGCCACTACTTATTCGGTAAGATTTGTCCCGCAAAAAAACGTGCAGTGCAGTGCCGTGTGAACCTAGCCCAAGGCTTGCTTCTACGTTTATTGCTATGAAAGCCTCTCGAATCGATTCAGTACGTATGTTGTTAAAGGCGCCTTCTATGTCTAGGAAGGCTGCCAAGGTATGTTGTTTGTAATATAGGGTGTTTTCGGTCACTTCCACCACTTCGTGTAAATCTGTCTCAGTGGATCTACCACTGCGATAGGCGTGTTGAGCTGGTGACAGTAAAGTCACATCTACCGATTGACGGACGTGGGTGTGGATGACTCTTTCTAGATGATTAAGCACGAAAGACGTCAGGCTAATCGGCCTATAGTCCTTCCCGGATTCGTGACCTCTTCTCCCTATCTTTGTGATGAAGACGATTCTCGCCCGTCTCCAACTTATGCAGCTCTTGAACATGACAACCAGTCATGGTACTACTACCTCAGGTAGTTTCTCCAGCATGATTGATAGTATGAGGTCTGGGCCAGGTGTTTTGAAGGAGGAGAAGCGATAATCGCCCCGATGACTTTTCCTTTGTACTAATAGCGGAAGTCTCTTCCCCGAAGTGTCTGTCCGTTCCTTGATGCTTCGACCTTATTTTCGTTCTTGTAACCGGAAAAGTGTATGTTCATTGTTCATTAATAGCTTTATAAACCCCTCACGACCAGGTTGGCTTCAATCGATTTTAGTGGTGTGGTCATCTGCATCATCTCCCTCAGGGTGTAGGCAGGTCATACGCCATGTAGGCTGAGGCTAAGTAAAGACTCGTCCCACCTCCAAGCTTCAATCTGACTACCGCTAGGTCCGTTGGACTTAAGTTCGGGCAGAGGTAGGCTTTGAGATCCCTTTAAACTAGAATACATGATCATGGGTTACCGAGCGGTGGTCCGGAAGTCCTTTTATGTTTCGTCCTAGTACCTTGTATTAGGGTGACATCCAGGGTTTTCTCCTTTAGGAAAATCTAGACGTTGTTTGTGACTGTTTGGGAATGTTGGAGGTTGATCTGCACGATATCAAGCATCTGCGTCGGCGGCCTCTTCTATGCTCGAACCCTCCACCAGTTCATCCAGATTGGGAGACTCCTCCTCTGGGGAAGGGTCTTGAACCTAAACCAGCTTTCATTCTTCTGCAATATCTCGAGGGAATCCTCGTATGAAGTACGAAAATGAAGTACTATTCTTCAGCGGTTCTTCTGCTCGGTTCATCCATAGGAACCGCACGATTTTGAGCCTGGAGACTCGCAATAAGCTTTCCAGGTTTCAACTTTACTTTAGGCAACCAGATGCGAGCTCGAGATCACCTCTGGGCCCGGCTGTGATCCACCTGCCGCTACTTGCTGCAGCAGGCTTTTTCTTGGGGAGAACCTGTATAACTTTGGCCTTTTTGGAACTCGCTCGTCCTTCTCTTTTGGAGATGATCGAGGTCTTTTCTGTACCACCCGCGACTCGGGAGGGTTGGCTTGGTTTATTGCCAGCTGTTTGTTTTATTCCGCAACAATCCACTGGAACTTTATTTAGTCAGATACCAGCCTTCTCATTATTAGCAATCTTGTGAAGAATCCTTAATTAAGACTGTTCTATTCCTGATATATTAGCAGATCTCACCACTATGGAAAAACTACCAATCACCATTGCCGGCAGTATTAAAAATCTAGAGCTCAGTCTCTCTCATATAAAATTTCGCGTTTCTACTATTCTTTTGAGTCTTTTATGGCCATTCCTACACGAGGGACCATGGTTCTGGGAGCACGAGCTTTTTTTGGGCAAGGGAGGCGTGCGGGGACACTCCGCGCGCTTCGCTGGCCCGTAAAAAGTTCGTGCTCCTCAAACCATGCCCCTCGTGTAGGAATGGCCTATGGTGTGAACTTCCGGAGCTTCCGGTAGTTCCAGAGCCTTCCTACCCTGTTTGTGAGTTCGAGTGAAAGAGGTGTAGGCAAAAGCTTTGAGTTCGAGTGAGAGAGGTTTAAATAAAAACTTGGCTGGTTGCTCTGGAAAAGTCGGCTTGTCCCAACACTGAAGTATGGGATTCAAATATGATTTTTTTTATCGTGTAAGAAACGGTAGACATGGTAAAAGAGAAGCATTTCTTATCTCTCTTAGAGCAAACCACAACGGCTAGGATAGTAGCTGGACCTACCCCATACGCATGTTTGTTCAAGTCAATTTTTATGCTATAGACAGGAAAAGTAGAATCGCGATGTTCCATAATATTTTCACACCTTAAATTCGCTTGTTTTGGTTTTACATCTGTTTTACAAAGTTCCCACCATCAACATTAAGCAGATCATCTATCTTTAAGACACCACCAACTAGGGAAGAAAAACAGAACGACAATCGGCTTGTGTTAAATTGCTTCTTTGTTACTTAATCACGTTTTCGCTGCACAACTACCTGAACATAATCTTTTGTACTTAACTCCATTTGAAGAAAAAAGCATATTACTGCTTGGATTATTTTCTTCACCATTTATGTATGCAAGGGCAAGAGTCTACTCTTCATGGAAAACCGCGACAAGAGGCAAAATAAAAAAGAAGGAAGAAGAATTACATAACAAAATTTTCTCACTTTGTGCAGTCGAATTGGTTGGATTTAAATCAAAGACTCAAAAGAAATTCAAACATTGAAGCCTATATGGACGTCTAGAAAGGATCTCTGCTGTGTCATTAAGGTGGTCGGACAATTGAGGATTCTAGAAAAAAGGGAAATAGAACGAGTAAAAAAGGGCATTGTAGATTAAGAAATTCTTTCAATTCGAGGAATTTCTCAACGGGATAAGGGCGAAGGCAGCCAAGAACGTGCTGATTGGGGTGTTTTCTGCTGAAAGGGAAGCATGACAATAAAACACGCTGTCAGCAGGCTTTTATCTCTTCAAAAGACAACATCTGACAAAATAAAAGCATTCTCAGGATATATATATGTACATGCGAAAAACCCTAGAACACACGTTTAAGCTAATTTCTATGCGACGAAGTGTACTGGGAATGGGGATTTTTAAAGACGTGTTGATTTAAAAAGTTGGAAATTTTCTGTAAAGAGACGGAACAGAAAATGAATGATGGAAAAAATTTTAAAGGAAATTCTAAATAAAGGATTTTAAATTAAAAATAGGAAGTTGATTTGTCGTATTTTGGTAGTTGTTAATTATGAGAGGGTTTCATGATAATTGAACCTTATATGTATTTATATATGTATGTATGTACATATTTCGGTATTGAGCTGCTTTTATGCAATATGTATACAAAGGCATGAGATTACAAGCCAGTAAAGCTTGTCATCTTTCATCCTAAAGACCCTAAAACATGGTAGACCTTTGTACCGTCGTAACAGAGGTTCCTATGTCGACATCTCAGTATGCATACTGCAAAGGGAGATCGGTGGACATTGCTCTTCACTAAGCAGCGCGCAATCTTGTGGCAAGGGAAAGCGCAACCATCGCAGCCCTTAGAATAAAAGAATCTGGATTTTGGACCGGAATCAGGGGAGGGCACACGAAGATGCTGAACTCTGTTATCGTCCCCACAAAAACCGAATTTTGCATATGCGAGGTTTCCTTCACGAAGAACTACGGAGCCCACATCCCTTCACGTCGTGAATGGAGAAATAGAGCACACAGTATTCAGGATGCCATAAACTTCTTTACTGGCGGCTCTAAGCTCGATGGTCGAGTAGGAGGAGGAGTCTTTTCCCCGAAGCTTGGGATTGAAGTCTCCTTCCGACTACCCGATCACTTCAGTGTATACCAAGCGGAGGTTCTAGCCATACATGAAACTGCTCTACAAATTAACCAACAACGCTATAGGAATCGGTCTACATCTTCTCAGATAGTCAGCCGGCTCTGAAGGCCCTGCGCTCTTGCACCACTTAACAGCTCTAGAACTATCTCTGAATGCCACAGATCTCTTAACGAGATGGCTCAGCATTTCAGGACCCCTCGTATAGGTGCCCGGTCACTGAAATATAGAGGGAAACTGTAAAGCTGACAAACTGGCTAGGAAAGGCACGATCTGGAAAGGAAAGGGTTGGTATGCCTTGGGCCACTTTTAAACTCCGATGCAAACAGCACACAATGTAACCACCAAAGAAGTATTGAAGGGATCTTAATAAATGCACCTTGGCCAAAATTACCTGGCCCTCTTATGATCTCAGGCGGACCACTTTACTATTGAGCCTCGGAAAACAAGACCTCTCAGTTATAGTGGGAGTGCTGACCGGACACTGTCTGATAGGGACGCATGCGGCCCGCTTAGGTCTTAACACGTACGATTTTTGCAGAAGCTGTAAAAGTCCGGACGAGAAGGAAAGTGAACAACACGTCCTCTATTACTGCCCAGTCCTAAGCAGAAGGAGACTAACCACATTTGGTTAACCCTTTCTAAGCACGCTTGCGGAAAACTCGAAGATTGGGATCCCGCAACTAAGAAGATTCATTACGTCCTCGAGGTGGTTTAGCGAAGAAACGACACTTTAACATCAGGTTTGAAGTGGGATCACTATGGCATCACAATGGGCCTATCCTTTTGGCCTAAGTGTATGAGCTTAAAACCAGCAGCTCAGTCATATCTAAGGCTGAACCCACACTGAAGCAGTCAGAGCAAAACAAAAGCAAAAGAATACAATTTTTTAGAATTTTCAAATTTAAATCCTCATGTTACAATTAGTGCGCCCTACTAATTCACACAAGTCAGAGCAAAACAAACAAAGCAGTTTTCCAAAATGTTCGCATCACACTATGTACAATGTTTAAATGAAACAACCCACACTGCGCCAAACAAATCGGTAGGAACACGCAAAGCACAGGCAATCCCACACAAGCACACACAGGCACACAAAGCAGTCAAAGCAAACAGACAAAATATACACGCATTCCAAGGAAGCAACCCACACTAAAGCAATCAGGACAAAAAAACGGAGGCAAGCAAACAAAGCATGCTTGTGATGACTGCATGGTTTTTGCTTTGCCACACAGTCAGTTTTCAACTTCGATCCAGTGTGCTAATCTGGATCTTTCATTTAAATGATGCACCCAAAACTTTCTTACCACTTTTTCACTTAACATGACATAGCCCACTCGTCTCACTCCCTCCACCTGCAGCCTGTATTTTCGCGCACTCTACAAACTAGTAATTGGTTTCTAAATAGAACAACTCGATTGTGGAACAACCTCTCTCAGCCAGTATTTCCGAGCTCCCACAACATCCAAGAGCTCAAACGCAGGGTTCATCGCCACCTTCTCCAACACCCTCCCGAACCCTCATAACTCTTAACCTTCCTCTCCCGTACTAAGCTTACTGGAACGCGTTCACAAACCTTACTATGGTAAAACACGAGGTAAGCTGTGGTTATGCTGCATAACTTCACTTAACCACGAAAGTTTATGTTTAACCATGGAGGTTTTTGAACGGACCGTGGTTAATTACGAGTTTAAAATGAAAAATAATTTTCCATAAAATAATCTCCGCTATTTGCTTCAATTATTTCTTGTGTCCATTAATTATTTATTTGCAGTAATTTAACAAATCCCCCTTTGATTTCACCATTAAAACAACTGAGTTGTTTTTATTCTTCTTCTTCTTAACTATCGTTAACCATGCTCCCGAGCAGGGTTAAAATTTAACTACACCATGGTTAACGACGGGAGTTTTTGAGCGCCAAAAAGTTATGCTCGTGGTTATGTTGTAGTCCACGGAGTTTTTGAACGAAAAAAGTTTACCATTGTTAACCATAGTAAGGTTTTTGAACGATTTGCTGCTAGACATTGCACCATGACGTGACAAACGACATAACGGACTGTTAGTACAAAGGGTGACTCCTGTCCTTGGAACTACCACATAAAAAAAAATAAGTTGCCATTACTACAACATCACTTTCTTCTTCCGATTCCGATGACTTTGCCGCATTGACTGGCTACAACCCACATTAAATCAAGCACGTCAAATATGTTTTTGCTTTGTTTTTGTTTTACTCGTTTTGATGTGTTTTGGGAGACAGTCAAAACAATCGCCTTTTTCTTGTTTGTGTGTTGTTCGGTGCAGTGTGGGCTTAGCCTAACCTAACCTAAGTAGCGCGCACCGTGGAATACTTCCTAGAATTCAGCTTACCTAGATATAGAAGACGCTTTTAACAACATCAGCACTGTGGCCATTCGGTATGTCGTGGCGAAAGTTGGGGTCTACAATAGAATCAGTTAATGGATCCTTCCAATGCTGGAAACTATATAGAATCATCCACAGCAGAGTAATAAAGTCGATCTAAAGATCCTAAAGTCACTATAGAACCACAGAATAAAGGCAGTTGCCTATCCGGATGACATGGTGACATTAGTAACCGAAAAATTCCTCCACACAATCAGTGAGATTATGGAGATGGCTCTTGGAAAGGTGAGCGCATGGTCCAACAGCTTCGGGCGGTTCTAGATACATATAAGTAAAGGGCCAATTACAATGCATCCGCTTCCGTTCCGATCCGCTAAGCTGTCAAAGTTAAAATTCGAAGTTTGCTTAGAACTTATATGGCAGTTCGGAAAGGTGGTTCCAATGGTACTTACGGATCGGAACGAAAAAAATGAATAAATTTCGGGGCAACGATGCGTCCATGATTATCGTCCTTTATCTTATTTCTTAAAATTATCGCAGCTCTTCATTTGAATTTTTCACGGTAGTCATTAGTATGCCATACACTAAGAGTTTTTCCCCCGCGCCAATTGTCGCGCCACGCAATCTGCCAGTTTTATGCCATCGTGTGTGGTCAACATCACACGCCAATTTTTTCTGCATTCCATTTGACAGTCAATTTTACGGTTTTTCTTTTGATCTATGCACACATGGAGAAATTCAAAAAGTGGCGTGTCGTTTGGAGTGTAGTGTTGATAGTTGTTTAGGTTTGGTGGATTTTCTGAAAAAGGTATTATACTCAGGCTGATAGTTTATTTATGTCCCCGACATGATTGCCCCTTCAATCGACGCATACCTTAACAAACAACAACATGGATACAGAAAAGGGCGTTCGACCACCTGAAATCTTATGCTTCTAATCTCCGAACTACGTTGTGCTATGGAGAGCGGCCATAAAATTGTCTATACGGATTTCAGCAAGGCCTTTGATCGAGTGGACCACCACATTTTAATTGCAAAACTATTCAAATTTGGAATCTCTGGCTCTGGAGTGAATAAAATCATATCTTAACGGAAGAGCACAAGTTGTGAGATTTCAAGGATTTCTGTCCAACGAAAGTGAAGAAACTTTCGGTGTTCCTCAGCATAGTCACCAAGGTCATCTTCTTTTTAATATCTTCATCTCCGATTAGTCAATATTCCACATCTCTTCTACGCTGATGACCTAGGTGTTGCCTTAGACAACAAATTGAGCTTCAATAAGCACTATGATAATATTACTGAGCCAACAAGTTTCTTGACGATCTTGAAATTTGTACGACCTGCATGATTATCTCAGCCTACCACCCTACGCGGACAGACTTAAGATCTTGGGTCTCATGCCGCTGTCTTGTAGGAGAAAATTGCTTTTATCATGCTTTACCTTAAATTTTCTAAACGGAAACGTCTTATTTCTTCAAGTAAATTCCCAAACTCATGTGCATCCATTCTGAAATAGTTATATAAATCTGCCGGATAATTTGTTTTCACTAAATTTATTCCTGTTAGCCAGCTAATTTTTTTGCCAAAGCCTTTTTGGTTTTATGAAATACTCGTATAAATTCTTTATACTAGGTACTGAGTTTTGGTGGTTTATGGCGTGGAACGTTGAAAAAACAGCCACTCCACACGCCGAGTCAAATACATATATTTTGTTGTTGTTTTTCAAAAGCTCCTTAACTGCCACGCAATCCGACTAATTAACTGTTATAGTGTATGGACATCGAGCTTTGTCAAACACGCAACGCAAAGTGGCAGTTTTTTTAACGCGTCAACCGACAGTTTTTTCGAAAGAAAAAACTCTTAGTGTATGGCTTACTATTCGTTGGAAAAATGTGGGTTATCATCTCCTTGGACAAGTTGAAGTTGATCCTCTCATCTTCGATAATAATATATACTACCTGGGACCCGGTGCGCCTATGCTGCACCCATAAGCCAATAGTAGTAATCAGGTGATATGAATTTTAATATACAGTAGGAGAGTTTGAAAAAGGGAATTTTTTGGTATTTTTGATTCCAAATAACAAAATGTGAAACTATTAGGGATCTGACATTTTGATCGAGACAATAAAAACCATCCCCCTGGCATTTATCGTTCAGATTTGATTTTGCTATGCCGGTGGAGTAGACGCCCTGTGCAGAACTTCGCTCGATTTTTTAGTTCATTTTAATTTAAAAGTGTATATTTTAGTTTTTTTAAACTATATTTTATTTTCTACATTTTAGACTATTATATGTCTTCTGCCATTTTGTGGTGACCGCCATATTAGATTTAAAATGACGTCACGCAGACTGTACTATACTCGTCATACACTTTCATTTGATACCCATACCGAGGGCGGGCCCCGGGCGTTGTAAAGAAAAATGTAAACTGTAATTTTGTGTTGGCCGCCATTTTGCACAGCAGTTTGGACGCCACACAGCTAATAGTATTCTACTTGTCATACCTTTTCATTTGATACCCATACCGGATGGCTTGCATAGAAAAGGTAATCCGTCATTTTGTGTAAGCGGCCATTTTGAATTTGGAATGACGCCACACAGCTAATAATATTCTATTTGTCATACCCTTTCATTTGATACCCATGCCGGGGGTCGGGCAACACAATTGCAAAATTCGGCCGCCATATTGGAACCGCGATCTTTGCGAAAGTAATGGACATGACCAATCGCTTTCTCGTACCCAGAAACCTTTATAAATACATTTTCACCCTCGTAGAACGTATATTATTATGCTTTTTAAAGCTCTCCAAGTCAGCGCCCCCTAGGAGTGATTTTTAAAAGTAGGCACCGATGCTAAAACCACCCCCTTGATGTAAGTAATGTGTGGTTAAATTTTTGTGGCGATCGGTTGAATGGTTTAGGAGTTATTAGGGAACATACATACATACACACATACATCGAATTTTATATATATAGATGTACTTAGTGACATTAGATTAGTGGTCTCTGGGAAAGAAGGAGGCTCGTGAAACTAATTCAGGAACTTATGTGCCGCAGTTTTGACTCTCTTTTGCATAGTATTTATGCTGTCAACGTGTTATTCTGACGTTGCGAACTCCACTCCCGTAAAGTGCTTACATTATGCAGTGTTGTCATGCCTTATAACCATCTTGTGCAGGACTCACCACGAGTGAGACCACCGCTTTGTCTTCATTAACTTCATTGGAGTTTTTTCAATCGCCATTCCCCTTCAGCTGCCACACCACAATTTTTCACTCTTACGAATTCACGAATTGACAGCCTTTAATTATAAAAGCGAGTTTTGGAATGGAAAAGCCTGGAAAAGGCTCTCTCCGAAATACGGTGGAGAAAAAACCAATTATAGTGAAATTTATAGAAAATTTTAATACTTTCATTTTGAATACGGGGGTTATTTAAGAAAAGTTGATAGGTCCGAGTTATAAGCAAAAAACCGATTATAAATGTCTTTTTACCTTTATTGCGTTTTTGGTCTCGAAATTTTGTTAGTAAACTTCGCACTCGGACCCCCAAAACCCCACCTTCGCTGCGTCCCTGAAATCGATCAACATATCGCCGTATTTTTAGTTTTTCACTCATTACTTATTAAAAAGAAACTAGAAATATTAATTTCACCTGTGAAAATCCCAGTAATAAGCATTTTTGGTAATTAATTGAAAAATGCTTTAGCCAACAACGAAAAAAAAAGTGCAATTCAATGGAACAGGTAATCAGCCGTGTCGTATGACTGAATACAATGGGAGGAATTAAATACTGTCTAGTCGCGATATTTCCAACCAACGCAAATTCGTCAAAATCTGTACTCTGACTCGTGGGAGGAGACGGTAATAAATTTAAACAACAATAATCACTTTTTCTATGTCTACTTTTTCTTGTTGTTGGTTATAGTCAGGCAACTTGTGTGGTAGGCCTTCAAATTTATGGGAAATCGGACGTTTACTCACTTATATGTCAGCATTTTATAGTTTCTATATTGTCACTCCCTGCTTCAAATGAAGATCCCCTCTCTCCAGTTTAAATGGAAGAAGTCTTTCATTGTCAATTTTGTCCCCCATATTCTGTCATTACAAAAAAAAACTCTAATCCA
Organism: Thereva nobilitata; assembly: GCA_963855945.1. Lineage (NCBI taxonomy): Eukaryota > Metazoa > Arthropoda > Insecta > Diptera > Therevidae > Thereva > Thereva nobilitata. The sequence goes on from OY979696.1 coordinate 122,942,390, forward strand.
TTTTCAATGACGTCCACATATACGAGTATGTATTCTGCTGAGCGGTTGTTGGTGCATCAATGTGGCCAGGTCTGTATAGAGACTCACAATAAATTAAATGTCAGTGACCGATTAAAATTCGTTGTAGATGCCTCAAGTGTCAGTGCTAATGATAAAAATAGACAAAACAGCAGCCGACCGACGGACTGACAGATGATGGAGTATTGGGTGTTTTCCGAAGAAAAACCTCATCGTTTTCTATGAAAAAGCAAGATCTGATCTTCTTATCCACTACACATCTATACACTCATACATATGTTGGCTGCACTCCTTGAGAAACGGAAATATAGACTTGCTCAAAGGCGGATCTTGAACTTGGCTTCTTCCAAGACTTAAATTAGAAACTCTCATATTTTCATCTGCTGTTGGCTATAAACAAAAATAGGAAAGCATTTAAAAATGTATTCTTAGAAATGTATAAATGCATTTAAACAGAAAAACGTTTTTCTAGATGAGCTTATCATCGATATTTTATAGATAGATTAAGTAACTTTAAAGTAATATAATTTTTTAATATTGTCCTTTTACCATTATCTAAGCTTAGGAATCGCCCTTTGTACTTTGGTCACGCCATGGTGCAATGTTTAGTCGTAAGTTTAGTACGGGGAAAGAAAAGGTTTGGGGTTATGACCTATAAGGTGATAATGATGAGATGGCGATGAACCCTGGGTTTGAATTCTTGGATGTTGCAGGAATTCGGAAATACTGACTTCGAATGATTGTTCCACAGTCGTTGTTCCAGTTATGAACGAAATCCTTGTTTGTATTAGGCGCAAAAAGGGAAGATGTCAACAGAAGGAATAAGCCGAGTGGGGTAATGTGGTGTTGTGGTTATAAGATTCGTTGGAACAATCGCTATTACAGTAACGACAAAGTTTTATCAGTGCTGCCATTCGGGAACGGGTAGCATGATTTTTCCTCATAGGGACTACATGCGACATTCTTAATGATGCACGAATGAGGCGTTCAAGTCCCCTTATGGGCCCTACAGGGCAATCCACATGTGGTCCGCGTGAGGCAGTAAGGCTAGCCCCAAAGGGACCCTGTAATAACTGTTGGGCTGTAGTCGTAGGGATGGCTGGAGTCACCTTTTTCGGTATAGCTAGGCGAAACATGTGAGTTTCCAATCGTCTGAATAAAATTCGGAAAAGTATAAAATGACAAAGAGCTTGCGCAGAGGTTGAGCTAAAGGTAAGGCGAAATTCTTTAGGACTATAGGGTGTATATTGTGAGGTCCAGTGGATTTGTTAACATTAAGCTCTTTTAGGCACATATACACCTGCCGAGTCCTGAAGAAAACCCTGTCCATTGAGTGTGTGGAGCACTTGGTGGCATAGCAATATAGGGCGAAGAAGTATTCAAGGCGAACAGATAATCTAGTAAGTCGGCCGTGGAATTGCTGTCTGTTATCGGGTGAGGCAACTTCGACTTCAAGTACCTCGTTGGATGAGATGTAGGAAATAAATCAAGGAGAAGGTCAGACACTCTTGTGGGGTGATCAACAATTTGATGTAGATTATTAGTGTGTTCAAAAGTTCAGCGTCTTTGCCAGAAATACTGGTGCCGTTTGAGTACTTCAGATACTTTGCGTTGAGGACATTGAAATCACCTGCAATAATGATTTCACACTCAGGATTGTAGGATACAAATTCCGGTTAAAATTGAGGCTTCGTTACTTATCTAAAGATGACAATACCTCTATGGCGGAGAGGTTGTGCACTAATGACCCCTGCTATTGACCCAAATCAGCATCAGGTGATAAGTGAGTTCCACTTAGTGCGAAAATTGCCGGTTTAAATTGAAATAAATGGCCCTCGACAAAGGAAAAATTCGCATGAAGCCCACGATTGTTACAAAAATCCAAACAAAAATTTTTGTAACGCAACTTCAGTTGCGCGGGTTCAATCGCCACACATTTTTTTTCGTATTTTTCTCGGCCTCAACCATCAGGGTTCATAAAATTGGTCCTTGCCAGAGTGTTATGCCCTCTTGGCTGCTTGACCTGCGGGACCGTGCTTGAGTTATGTTGGGATAATTAAATTCTTTTACCTATAATATAAACTTTAAAGGACACGATTTTCAACGTCCATTTCCGTTAACAAGCAAAAGAAAATTCTATCACTAATCTAAAAGTGTTTTTTCTGAGACTTGATTTGATTTGGTAAATATTTTCCCGATTTACATATACGTAGAATTCGTATCGTACATCATCGTTTAAATAGATTTTTTACAATCTAAAGTGTTCTATAAAGACCGGAACAAGTCATAATCATGATCAAAGTGGCGAATATGATGAGTGATACGATAGTACATCACAAACATACATTCGTAGCAGATTGCAGTGAATCATCAAAGCTATATGAAGTCATTATGACGGAACCCGGCCTTTTTTTGTTAATCAGTTCTGACCTCCCTTGTTTAGTACTGAAATCAGTCAATTTGTCCAATTGGTGACTGTGCCTTTTTGAAATGATTGCGAAATTGTCTGATCGTATGCTGGAGCTCATACACAATGCGATGCCAATGCAATTTTTCGGCAAAATCACGCATTTGTATTTAAATTCCATATTTAATTATGAAATAAAGTGTCACAGAAAAACGACGATCAAGTGTCCAATTTTTAAGAAAGGTAAACAGCAAAGCAACCGCGAAAATTTTTAGTAGTAGTATAGCTATGCGGCTACTGGGTCAGTGACGTCATCGGTTGTAGGATCGAGTGTGTGCTTTATTCGGGACAACAACCTGTGTGGTGAGCTTTATTGCCTGAAGGCTTTAATTTAACTTAAAATATTTCGTATACAAATTGAGACAACTAACTATACAGATAGACAGTTATATAGACCAGGCAAAGCAGATAGGCCAGCCACACAGATGGGAACCTACACAGTTATAAAAGTAGGCAGCTTTTTTTTGTGGAAGACTAGAGCTCAGGGAAAGCCCTTTGTACTGTCGACAATCAATATTTTTCGTATAGAGTGCAATGTCGAACAGCAAGCTCTAGTCGATAGATAGTGAAGGGAAATAGATAAGAAGGAACTGCCACAACCAACTACTCCCAACTATTACTTTCGCGACTCTGTCATTGGGGCAACGAGAAACAACTCGCTGGAGTGTTATGCCTCCTGAAACGAGTTGAATCCCATCAACCAACCTATAACATGCGCTGATGGAGCAGGGCAGTGCTAGCGGAAGGCTATGACAGGAGGAATGAGGAATGGAAGAAGAAAGAAGGTGGGAAAGGCGAAGGACCGTGGTGCTGCCGGGATTCGAACCCGGGACCTCTGACATGGTAGCCAGGCGCCTTACTTCCTAGACTACAGAGGCCCGCGCTATAGAGGAATAGGAGGAGGAGAAAGAGGAGGTCTGTCTAGTTTATATGGCGCGACAGCACAGAAGTCGTTTCAAGTCATCTGTTTCGAGTTTTCCATTGAATTTTTCCATTTAAAACTCGTAACAAAATGAGTTGAAACGACTTCTGTGCTGCCATTCCTGGTCTGATCCGTCTAGTCTACCTGGTTTGCCTGGTCTATATAATTGTCTTAGTTGTATCAAGCTCACCACATTGTTATTGTGATTGACCAGTTGCCTCAATCTTGGGAGTGTTTGTTCCCTGAAAAATGACACCAAAACACTTTTGCCGTGATTGACTCTAAGTCCTAAGCTATTCTACCGACTGAAGACCAAACCAATCGTGTGGTGCATGCGCTTTCACGTGGTTCCTATGTATCACCTACTACCACAATGACAACTTCATCAACGTGAACTTAGTTGAAAATGTTTTGTTCATCGTGTAGCTGCAGGAGCCCATTTAAAACAAGTTACAACAGGAGCAAAGAGATAACACTTTTCTGCGAACATCCTTTTGCTATAGTGCCCTCCACAGCCCAGTAAATTGCGAATTCTCAACATAGATTTAATCCAATCACAAAATGTCTAGCCTAGACTTCGTCCACTTAGAGCCCTTTTTTTAATGTGTGAAAGACTTGAGCTAAGAAGAACAGCGCTTTTCTACTGTCGCCGGTTTTATGCTTGAGTGCAGCATTCTATTGTCGATAAAAAAGAAGCCTAAAATGTATGCCCAATAAAATATTGCCCGTGTTATTGACCTTGGCTTCCTGCAACTTCATCCTATCCAGAACTGTCGGTCCCTGGTAAGATGTCAGAATTTTCCAATTTCTTATAACTACCTAGGGTTCGTAGATCTTCTTCTACGCTAGGTTAGGTTAGGTTGAAATGGCTGCTCCCCACTAGGGAGCCCACTTAGGCGCACCATTGGGCCCATTGTGATGCCTTTCTAGTGTTGGGACAAATTTTTGGCCATTTCAAGCCATTTGGAGCTTTTAATAAAGAAACAGAGGTCAAAAACACCAGTGTTTTGCAGCTCACTCGATCCATCAAGGAAAGGTGAGCCAAGTAAGGTCCCTCTTTTCCTCGCGAGGGCCGGGCATGTACAGAGAAGATGGGAGACAGTTTCTTCCTCATCCTCATTGCCACAACTTCTGCATAAGTCGTTATGGGGAAGTCCCAATCTTTCGGCGTGCGGGACAAAGGGACAGTGACCTGTCAGGACCTTCACTACATAGCTTATCTCTTTTTTGTTCAACTGAACTAGAGATTTTGAACGCTTTGCGTCCAAGGTCGGCCATATTGTGTGGAGAGTGCGACACACTGTTGCTGTGGTCCATCTCAGCCCGGCTCGAGCTAAGCTGATTTTTCTCACAGCCAGTTTATAGGTGGCTAAGGGAATTCCCATCTGGGTTAAGGGGGGTGTCCTTTCCATTTCGGTTCCCTGTCTAGCAAGCTCATCTGCCCTGCAGTTTCCTCTAATCCCTCTGTGTCCAGGAACCCAACACAGAGTTATATAAAACTGAGTGGCAGTCTCACAGAGACCTGCGGCAGTTCAGAACAGTCGAAAAGATGCCACAACCTACGCTGTTCCCAATTTTTGAGCCATCTGTATAAATACATAATGACCCGGTTGGGATAACACCATCTATCCAGTCATCTCTGGCCGGAATGATGGTATTGAAACCTTTCTCCAAGGTCCACGTAGGTGTAGTGTAATCTAGGTTGTCCGCAGCGGTATCAAACTTCCTAAGGACGGATGAGTGACCATATAAGTATGGAGTCCATCCAAGAGAAGCCTTTGTCCTGGCAGTAGTCCAGGCTGCCATTTGCTCGGCATATATGTCCAAGGGGATAAGATGCAATAAGACATCCAGCGCAGCTGTTGGGGTGCTTCTCATTGCACCACTAATACACAGCTCAGCTGTTCTTTGGACTCTTTCCAGTATCTTCCGATACGTAATTTTCTGTAATGCAGTCCACCATACCGATATGCCATGCATAAGTATAGGTCTGATTACGGCTGTATACAACCAGTGGACGATGCGGGGTTTAAGGCCCTAATTAACTCCGATCGTTCTTTGGCATAAGAAGACAGCTGTTTTGGCCTTATTGGCCTCTCTAAAAGATTCGGTCTCCACGTTACTTTTCTATCCAGTATGAGACCCAGAAATTTCGCAACCTCAAGTTGCAGTCTTTCATTGCAAAGTCTTAGAGAAGGATAATCGGGAAGTCTATGCTTCCTTGTGAAGAGCACTACTTTAGTCTTAGCTGGGTTAACGCCTAGACCCTTTGTAGTAGCCCATTCAACAAGAGTGTCCAATGCTCGTTGCATTATATCTCTTATTGTTGAGATGTACTTGCCAGTCACCACCAGCACAATATCATCAGCATAGGCCACAGTGGTGCAGCCAGACTCGTTGACTGTTATATTCCAAAGGAGCGGCGATAGGACTCCACCCTGCGATGTGCCTCTTCCAACCAGTCTGACTTCTTCCGAGAGCCCCAGACTAGACTTTATAACCCTGCACTTTAGCAGCTGATCAATAAAGGACCTGGAGGAGCCTTCTTCTTCTACGGTATCTGTATATCTCTTTTTTCGGTTACAGGCCTTAATAAAATAATGAATCTTCCCGTGAAAGTCCTAAAATCGGATAAGCCGTTTTCGAGCTTTGAGGTCTACAATTAGAATGATAAAAAAAGTTCCACTAATCCTATCAACATTTCCGATAGTCTCAAGATTAATTTTGGCAAAACTAACACGAAATCGATGAATAACGAAAATAAAAAATGTAATTTCCAATTCCTAGAATATAATCAAACTTGTCTGAATATTCTTGATAATAGAAATCAAAAGCAAACAAAAAATATCTCATAAAATATTATCAAAGGCACATATGTACTACAAAACTGGAATAAAAATACATGGTGGCAAGTAAGTATCCTAATTTACTACTAATTTCATAGAAGCAGCTTCTTCCGGAAATTTGCCCTTTGCATTTGTTTGTGAAAGTAAACTGCGAACTAAAAGAAAAGATAGCACAAGTTCCTTGATTTCTTTTGTTCAAACAATTGTCGCCGTTGTTCCTCTTGAAAGTGATAAGATAAGTGCGGCGATCTGTGAACATCTGCTCTCCATGCTTCCGCAGTAGATTTAAGTCTGTGAAAAAATAGCTTAAAATACTGGATATTTGTGCACAAAAAATTGGCGGGCTGATTTGGAGTTTAGGTACGAAATTAAATAATTTAGTTCTCACCGCCTAGTGGTGGGGGTGGTTTCCGATGCCCGAAGAGGGCGAGTTTTGTCTATATCTAGAAGGTATATACATATGGCAACGACAATTGGAGGGGTGAATCTTTATTTTGGGGAGGTTGGCGTTGCGGGTAGTTTTCCTTTTCACCTAGAGCAGAGGTGGCTAACTCCGCGCCCGTAAGCGATTTATGATGCGCCCACGACACGATTCCCGATAAATTAAAATAATTTTTTTATTTTATTTCCAAAATGACAAGACAGAGAATGAACAATAACAATCAGATGAAGTGGCACATAAAAAATTTAAGGAGTTAGAGCAGATAAGGGATCTGGAAATGGAAACTGATTAACAGTAACTGTAGTCAACTGACTTAACAGTAACAGTAGTCGTAAAAAGCCTTTACATAAGCGCATGTCAGTCTAAATACAGCCTGTCATATTCAGATATCGGATCATACCTCTCACTTTAAGCTTCGAAATCTCTCGCAAGTTCTGTAAGAAAAGGATTCCAAATGCACTTTGTTTGATCCTATCAAGAGCCAAACAACATACAAAGAGAATGTTCGTCTGTCTTTCAGGAAGTATTTTTCATCAAAGGGGAGAAAACAACAACAGTTTATTCACCCGCCTCTGATTTGGAGCCATCTATGTGCAAAACCACGTCATACCTCTTGTTAGGCTGGAAGAGTTCCCATCCTTTTATGATAGAGATCTGGACATTGAAACCTGAATTCAAATTAATTGTCGATGTCATGTTTTCAGAAGGCCCTTCTACCATACCCAGTATATTGCTTGTCCATACCTCTTCTCCACCCACCCGCCCGCTTCTCGTACCCTCAGGTCCTTGCAGGCTGCCTACTGCCTTATATATGGATTAGGTGGCAACTGATCAAGAATCACATTCACCGCCTCCGTGGTTATACACACCCCATAACTCCGCGACATGACACTCTTTGGACTTGGCCTAGTCTGGATTTATTATATTCTTTTGCAAGAGCGAAACACGAGAGTTGTATGTCAGCACTGGTCTAATCACTCCACACCCATCTCTTGCTGAAGGTTTGCTTACTGGCATAGAAAGCTATATTGGCGTTCTTTGCCCTTTCTTCTATGTTAACCCTGCAATACAGCGTTGGGTCTAAAATAAAGCCAAACTGGTTAGCTGATGAGAATAGGCTAGGTACACGTCCATAATTGTAGGTAGTCTGAAATCGGGCATTTTTTTCTATTGTTGAAAATAGCTGCGCCGAGGAGTCCTCTCTGGGGTGTGCTACTCTGCTGTTGTCTGCTAGTATGGACGATTCTACTTTTTAACCATAACCATTGTGGACGAGGTTTACATATTCAGAACGATTTTTGAGTGCTGACAAATTGAATGTTTATCAATATTGTTGTTGCGCCCGGGTCGCCCGGCAGCGGCGGACGTAGGAGACCCCCCAAGTTGTGATAAAAAAATATGTCTCCGCCGCCTTGAAATTACTATTGGAAATTTTGGTCTGGTGCCCCAATTCTAAATATTGATGCGCCGCAACGTTCATGAAAATTTTTAATTGTGACCTTGCTTACAAAAAGGTTGGCAATCCCTGACCTAGAGGGTTGATTTTGGGCTCAAAAAAATCGCTGGTGCTCATCGTTCACATAGGTGCATCTGGTAGGTAGTTATCAAAAACCAGCTGTAAAAATCACATTCATTAGTGACCCGATGGCCAGAGCTCCAATGGTGGTTGAGTGAAATGTCTACGCACAGCGACCACCACGCCATAATCTTCCGGGAAGAACAGAAAGCGGGCACAGATTAGGCCCAGAAGAAGCTCGATCAATAGCTGTTCAAATAGATAATCCTGCAGGAGAACACTGAGCAGATGTGACGCTTCCATGCCACAGCGCCCAAAACTCCGAAGACGCCCACCGAAATTCGGATCGACGAAATTCAGGAGCATCGAAGGATTTACCTAAGGGCAGCAAGCGTCCCCAACGATTACCTGCGCTGTAATGCTGCAAGACATCGTACAGACCCTATTCCCACAGAACAGAAACACGGACAACTGCCTGCAATAAACTCGATAATCTATAACCGCAGACATCCCAGAGGTAAAGGAGGTAGAAGCCGCGAAGAGGATTGCCGTTTGAAAAGCCCCTGAGCTGGACGATACACCGAATTCACTGCCTTACCTAAGTGGGCATAAAGTTTCTAGGGCAAGGGCATGCCTTTACCACTTCAAGCAGGACGATTAACCGTTCTGCCCAGAATGCCCAGACGATAACGAGGGCGCGGAGCATATCGTCTTTAAATGCTCGAGGTTTGCGGAGCACAGGACTGTGCTGGAATCGTCTGTGCCGAAGTAATGCCTTTACGACTCGTACTGGTCTGGACTCATAAAGTTATGCAAAAAGGGTTGGTGAGTTTAGTCAGTAGGAATCTGACACTACCGTCTGAGTGCGGACTCCAAGCGGGCCTTATACAGGCGGTCGCACACCTTCCCTGCTGTTCGACTGAAGAAAGATTTTCACAACTCCCTCGTAAAAAAGGGTAGTGTGTATTCCGGCCAGTTCACCATAGTCCACTGCCTTGTCTATTGATTCGTTTGCAAGTCCTCCAATTTATATAGCAAATTCATGTTTAATCTGTCATATCAAATATTCCAACTTGATCCATTTTTCCCTGTTAAACAAAATAATTACTGAATATACTTGAAAAAATAACGCGAATGCTTAAAGTTTGTTACATTCAATTTCTCAGAAATTATGAAGACAACCCAGCGCTTAAAAAGGCTGATAAATTTATAAATGCGATATTAATTCGAAAATTGTACAAAACCCATTGAACCATCAACAAAAGCGGTATGTGAACCAAGAATTAAGTTTCAATTTATGTATCCGCCAAACCACAAAACCGCTGTAGAGTTTAAAAATGTATAATATCAATAAAGACCACATTTATAGTACCTAGCAAAAGGGCTCTCTTGCGGTGTATTATTGTTATCGAAATGAAAAAATATCCAATTAAATATTATCCCCGAGAAAGAGAGAAAACCAAAATTGAAATGAAACTAGGTAAACTTTCTACTTACAAGAACTTTAGCAAATCTCCTATCAAGTTCACCAGGATCCGGCATTGGTTGAGATGATCTACTCCGAACACTAGGCTGTCGTATATGATTGCTTTGACTATACAAAATGGAGCTTTGTGGTGATATTTGATGGTGATATGTTGTCGGTTTCTGCTGTTGCTGCTGTTGTTGACCAGCCAATATTGACCCATTACCATCAGATAGAGATTCTGATGGTCCAATGGGACGTGATCGTACAGCCCCCATTTTTGTGCCTTTTAATGCTCTGCAGCAAAAGGCGCAACTAATAAGTTGCTCCTGTAAAATGCTTATAAGCTCCAGAACAAATGTATTTTTAACAAATTTATGGAGAAGAAAAATGTATTAATTATTTTCCAAGTTTTATTGTATGGTTGTTTTTTTTGGTATGGTTTGTTTTATTTTTAAATTCACTTATAAAGTTAGAAAGACGATATGATTTATGATCTCTATTTGAAATATAAATAATTTCTTTTTATATTTTTGAAACATTTTTTTACGGATTAAATCATTTCTGTTTTGAATAAAGAAATTTATTTTTGTTTGACAGGAATTTTTTTGTGTCAAACTACCAAAAAAAGCCAAAATAAAAAATTGCGCAAACTCGGCAACACTGAAGTCCTGTAACAAAAAAACTGATGTCAGAATTTTCCTGACGATGCACAGTGCACACACAAATGAAGGCAAGAGAAAAGGTCAAGAAACGATTTTCTTTTAACATTAGACAAGGACACAAGGCAAACAAAAAGCTCGCGACTTTCGCCCTCAAGAATTTTTACATTGTTTCTGCCGCAGCATAAAAAACAAACAAATTAACTCGATCCTTTTTTCCTGCTTTCAAAAACAAGACATGTTTTATGCACAATTTTTTTCTATGTTCAATAAACTGCACAATTTACACATTTTATAATTATTGCATCAAAAATATTCTCTTGAAAAGGACAAAATTTCGGCACAATACAGCGCGCACACACCCACAAATAAATTACACAAAATTATAAGGATTAGAAAACTGCATTTTCTTGGGATAAAATCTCCTAGTTGCATCAGTGTAGTGCAACAGGTTTTGCCTGTGTGTGTTATGCGGCGATAGCCGACGCAGAGTTGACTGCTGGCGAGATTTTTCTCTATCCTCGAAATGTGATGCTGGAAACTAGTCGAGGCTGGACTGGAGATGGACGAGAGAATTCCTTTGGTTTTATGTTTTTCACTGAATTGTAAAAAGCGTAATTAATTTTCCTTTAATCTGTATTACCACTACACACAATGGACCGATCCCTAAAACTACCGCTATTTAAATAAAACGCCTATACCCATGAAAAGGGCGATAATTATGTGGATAAAAAATAAATTTATGCGAAAGAGCGGACCAAACCCCGGGACCGAGACCGACGCTGACAAAGACTCGACTGATATGGGGAAATGGGGAGAACCCAAGTTTTCTCTGTTTTTTTGACGGATATCATCGCATGCGATCTTTACTATATAAAAATATCGCAAAGTTGCCATCTATCGGATTTAAGTCAAAATAATCATTTTGAAATGTTTCTTTGGGGTTATGTACCTTGTTTATGCGTAAGTCGAATTTCGGCTTAAGACAGAATCCGGCTCCCTATAAACAAGCTGAAGTCGAAATTCGTCTCAAGCTTAATTTATTTCAGCTTAAGACGAATTATTGTGTGGATGTGTGAGGAGTTCTCAAGATGGCTGATTTTGGTCTGACATTAAAAGAATAATCTCACTCTATTCCGGTTAGTGATTAAAGTTATGTTAATGCATAATATAGGACGTAAATTTTCAATTGTCTGAGAGAGAATCCGAATCTGTTTATGCAGGCAATTCGTCTTAAGCCGATTTTAAGCTTAAAACCGTCTTACGCATAAACAAGGTAATGGAAAATACAAGGGGATAAAATAAAAAAATTAAAATATTTTTGAAACAAGTTGGTTTATTTTTTTCAGCAGTGAGAAACTTAAGGCTCAAACAGAACCAATCCGTTCCGTCGGTTTTTAAAGTTGGAAGTTTGACATTTCCATAAGCTTGCCACGAACGGAGCGGTAGTCACAACCAAAGCGGACGGAACGAACGGACCGAAAGAAGTTGGTCAACTTTTAACTTTTGAGGCAATGTTGCTGACATTCAGTTTGACACCATCAAGGATACAGAAGCTTTTATTGAAAATGCTAAATGTCACAAGGAATTGTATGACAAAAAGAATAATACCTGTGACACATTATACTTTCATTATGATGGTAACTTTCATTATGATGGTCAAGGAAATGATGGGGTGACACATTACACTTTACTATCATTTGCATCTATCATATCAAGTGAGGATATAAACCTGCGTTTTTTTTGCTTTAATTCTAAGTTGTTTTAATTTGGAATATTTAAAAAAATATTTTTTAAAGTAGTAAAGAAAATATCTTTTTGTGGTACGCGCGTGCCCACCGCTGTAGGTTTATACCATGGAGAATATACAAGGAGACAAAACTCTTATGGGGAAAATAACAGGAAATAGATGGGTAGAAGAAACTAAACTTCTAGTTCATTTTTGGCCACAGATGTCACCTTTGTCCGATGTACCCCAAATGAAATTAATAAAAATTCATCGGAAACATCAAAAATTGATTAATTACGAATAATCGCATTGTTATCAATTGAATTTAGAAGCTGCTAAACAGCTGTAAGCTGGTAAACGTAAAATATATTAGTAATAAACGAACTTTGCCATGAACCGGATAAATACAATCGGCCATGTTTTTTGGGGTACATTTGACTGCAGCGCCACCAATAATCAAACGAAAATTGACAACACGTAGTTTTGTCTCCTTGTATAGCCTCCATGGTTTATACGATGAAGTTTTTAACGTGCGTCAAAAATGACGAATTGTTGTGTTTTTACAGAGTGATGTTTGTGTTTCTGTGTGTTTGTTTGTTTGTATGACGAAAAAGGGAGAAAAGAAAACCAAGAAATCGTCTGCTCTGAGTAGTCTACCCACTGACATATAATAATGGACATTATTCCCATACAAACTCATGGCACCAAAAAGTATAGAAAAGTATAGTCCTCTCGCTCATCCATAAGCCCCGTTTGTCACTGAACTCAAATTTTGTTAAATTTCGTGTTAAGAGTTCAGTGCATTCACTGGCAGAAATAAAATCAGATAGTGCCAAATTTGAAAAAATAAAATTTGACATTCAAAAACTGCACACTTTTCCATTTTCTTAAATATTTTTACTCTTGACATTCAATAAACCACAAAATACGATAACTTTGTTATCTTTGCAGTAAAATAAGAACGGTAAATAAAATTCTGGAATGATTTTAAGCGAGATTTAAAATAAAACCGCCACAACGGTTGCACGATATTAAAGTTGCCATACCTGATTTCATTTTTTCCTTTGAACTAATGTCAGAATATTTACAAAAAATACATGGGTATAGTGATTTTTTTATTTCTGTCTCGTTTCGCCATAAGACCCGGAATCACTGACATTTAGATGAAACAGAGGTAGAGAACTCGCATGGTTTAACATAAATATTTGTAATTAATGAAAAAAGGCATTTTAAAAGAGAAATAACATCAAAATTTCATTTGTTATTTTTTTTAACAAAAATTTAATATTGTTTCTATCGTCCAAAAACGAATATAAAAATGTGTAATTTACAAAAGTGTTTACATATCAGTGAAAAAAGGTTTGTCAGCTATGGAACGAATTGGTGCCATGAAAATTTCCTGATGAGCAGTCCATTCTATATGTCAGTGGGTCTACCCGTGATGGCAGTCCCTCTCGGTCCCTCAGCTTCCCTCTCCCAAAAACTCGTGCTTCATGCAGCAAAAAACGTGTCGTGTAGATCAAGTCTATATGTCGGACACAGTGTAACACTGTGTCTAAATGGAAGGCACCCAGTCATTCGTGTTTTGTTTAGCGGACAACAAAGACGTTTATGTGATTTTTATATTATTTTTTAACTTGCGAATTTTGTTTGTACAAGAAAGATTTGGAAAAATTACTTTTTATTAAAGAAATTTTGGGCCTTTTTGTTGAATCCGCCGGCAGGGAAATGAATGCGGATTGTTGAATCCCCGGCGGGAAAGTGAATGAGAATTTCACAGCCGAAAGTGGAAGTTAAACTAAAAAACCACTTGTTTGGCGTTGTGTATCCAATGCGAACTATCCATTCGATTGTCATTCATTTCGAAAATGAAATATGTCCATTCATATGGCGGTTGCGCCCGGCGGATTGAACAATCGCAGCGACAAGTGAAAGTGAAACTCTTTAACGGCGGGAATCCCAAATCCGCCGGATTCAACAATCAGGCCCTTTATCTGTAGACTGAGTTTCTTTTCTCTTTACGATATTCATTTTTTTAGAGAAGAGGGTGAGAAAGTTGGGTGGGAAAATCTTCCCTACCCATCGTCCTCTCTCACCCTCTTCTCTAAAAAAAATGAATATCGTACGATTTCTGTTGGTTGGTCGTCGTCCCGTGTGAAACAGGCCCAACTGCAATTGAACGTGAGTGATGCGTACCGAGCAATACAGCAGTATCAGGGACACGGGCACACGACGTGAAATACAAGTAGCTCAGAACAGAAGAAAAGAGATTTCACAGAGGGAAAAGGGAAGCCTGGGAAAAAATCGTTTGTGAATTATAATAGTACAGAAAGTGAAGGCCGCACCAGGCGCGGGAGTTCTATTGAAGAGAGAGAATTCACATCACGTTGCACATACTGCCAGGACAAATAAGGGAATCTGATTACCGATCCTAAAGGCGATGGGAAGAGGGACATAATCTCCACTTCCCCGTTTATCTAAAAGCTCGTGAGGAACGTACGTAGGAACGAACAGTCTAACCACCGTCTATCTATCAAATCGTAATTTTGACAGTAAAGCCATATGACAAATCACATAATGGGCCTTATTCTGAGAGTCATGTGACATTGCAAGTGATGTGACCCTCAAGCAATGGTATTCCCCGAGTCGACTTAGAGACATCTCTCATTCAAAATTGCCAACCGTCAGTTGCATGGGGCATTCCAAGAGTGAAATGAAGTGAGTTACTGCGTTTCTACTCTGGGAATACCTCTCCGAAATTGAGGTGACAGCCAATCGAGAAATGTCATGTGAGTGATTCGAGTGCAAAAGGCACCTTAAAGAATTACCCCGGGTCTACACGAGATATATCTTCTGGTATGATATCTCTTTTGACATATGACAGAACATTATTTGTGGGCCAATTCTGTCATGACATTTCAGTTGAAAATAATTTTCAACGAAGCAACATTGTTTTAAAAGCGCCAAAATCATCGGGAAAAAATGGCAAAGTGAACAAAATCGTTTGTAATCTTTTGCAGTTGATTCATTATTCTCGTCCTGAAATAATTTGGTTAGGTATTGTAAACATCCATTCGCAAAAAAACACTTCAAATCGACAAACCGCCATTTCTCTTTTACCAAATGTCAAAAATCTTTCTTAATCGGTGTCTTGCCATCGCCATCGCTTGATAGATATTTTCATGGCCAACTTGGGGGACTCTCTTTCTAACTTTGCATGCGAGCGAAAGAGAAGGGGCACATGTCAAGAGAGAATTTATGTCTGGTGTAGACCGGGGGTTAGATTCGGAGAATAATTTCATATTCTAAGCTAATTTCACCCATTCATTTAATATTGTCATCAAAGCCTTTGTTAAACATGGGATAATAGTTAACACAATGTCCGCATTGAAAATATAATTATTATGTACACAAATTAAATAATTGCTAATTATATAAGATTAACGGTAATTATTTGATTTAAAAAATTATTTTATTAATTCAAATTATATTCTACGACCCGTTCCAGCCTAGCTGTGTCTCGCAAGAAGAAGAAGCAAAACATTTCAAAATACTATTTTTTTTGAGGTTGTGTTTCATTTATTTTAGAATTGCAAGAATTTTTTTTAAAAAAAATACTTTAAAACTTTTATATTTTAAAATCTTATTGTGAAATTAAATTAAGTTATAATTTAATACATATAATTAATTTTAATGCAACAAGATATTGTATTGGATAAATCCTATGGTATAGCAATAATATCTGCATGGCTAGTATTTGAGATTTTCCGTTTCATAATGGCAATGGAAGTAACTGCAGATCCCGTAAAGGAATTTCTTAATAAATTTAAGCTGGGCGGCGGTACGGTACATAATAAAAATAATATTGAGCCTAAAAAGAAAGACGGTGCAAATGCTAATTTAAGTCGTAAAGCAGCTGGATCAAACTGGGAGAGCGCCAATACAGCACATGGGGGACAACAACAAAGTCGAACAAATAAAAAAAATAGGCGCGCGCAAAATTTCACTAAATATGTTGCAATGGACTGTGAAATGGTCGGAATAGGCCATAATGGACAAGATGATATGCTGGCACGGGTTTCAATTGTAAATCAAAATGGTGAGGTGCTTCTGGATAAATTTGTGCAGCCTCGACACCCAGTCACTGATTATAGAACAAAAGTTAGCGGTGTACGACCAAGAGATGTCGAGAATGGAGAGAATTTCGAGAAGGTACAAAATGAAGTTCTTGCATTGCTTCGTGATAAAATTCTTGTTGGCCACTCAATTCATAATGATTTGGCTGTGCTCTATATTAAGCATCCAAATAAATATATACGCGATACTGCCAAGTATCGACCATTAGCCAAATTGGTCGCAAATGGGGCAACTCCAAGCCTTAAGAGACTCAGCAAAGCTATCCTGGGAGTTGATATTCAAACTGGTGAGCATAGTTCAGTGGAGGATGCTAGAGCTGCTATGTCGATATACAATCGCTTCAGTGTTGAATGGGAACGCTACTTGAAGAAGGTATTACAGCAACGAAGGAATGGAAAAGGAAGGAGTTAATTTATAAGGATCAAAATCTGTATCTGATTCACTAATAATTTTTTTTTTCATTTTGTAAATAAAACATTTTTTTTGTCGTTGACTCTTAAAATATTCTGCATACAAATTCATTTGTACCAATAGTTTCCAAAAAACAAAAAATGGCATGTTTAATCGGAGGTTGCTAAAAAATGAACTGACGATTGCCAGTCCATTACTTTTTACTTACAAATCTACCACAAAAAACTTTTGTATTTTGGTAAAAGAGAATTAAAATTTACGCTTATTACAAGTTCCTTAACTTATTTTTTCTCATTCCCGCTATCGTCGTTGTCGTCTTCACTATCATCTAGATTTTTACTTGAATTATTTTCATCGCAGCTCCTGTTATGACGCTCCAATAAAAACTTCCAAGGATCTTCAAGCATAGATGGATGAAAATATTGGTCACGTCGATCATCATATCGTTCAAACATCTAAAAAAAATTATAATTATGAGATATTTATTTTCTTATGGTCATGCATATTTGATTTTATACTTTATTACTGTATCGCCCTCCACCATCATTTTTCTTGTTTCTATAATCTTTTTGCGGGTAAGTTTTGTTCCTGTTGTTAAAACTATTTCGATTGCTGTTCTTATTTCCATAATTATTGTATTTTTTATGCTGAAGCTTCTTTTCTGAATCGCCATGAATGGGGCTACTAAATCCAAGTGGTATAAAGCTTGGGTCCATAGATGGATATTGTGGCGTAGAATATGATGAACCCATTTGTGTTGAAAACTTCTCTTCTTGCGATGAATTCATTCTGATGTTATATATAAATAGCGCTTTATTAATTAAAATGGACGCAACGAAGACAAATTTCACTATTTATAAACAAGTATTGCAAAAAAAGCTGGGACAAATGATGAACTGTCAATATTTAACGAAAGTTAAATGACAGATATTTTTTAACGATGAGCTGCTTTCCATTCTCTTTCCAAATAGAGGCTGTTTCTGACTTTGCATTGGAGTGAAAGAGAAAGAAAACTTGAACGTCAAAAAATTGAATGAAAAATTTAATGTGATCCAAGCAATCTTGCCCGAAGTTGCTCTACCAAAAAAGATAGAACAGAAAACCGTGCTTTAAATTGCTCGAGTTCAACTAGAGAGAGCAGCTCATTAAAAACAGCTTTTGTAAACGAAAGAAGTCCCGCCGGGTTTGCTGTCACATTTTGTTTTGAGTAATTTCTAATCTTTTTTTAGTTATAATAATTTATGTATTTTCGATACTACATGAAATGTACATTATAAAATAAATAAAAATGGAATTAGATAACGACAATAATGACTGTATCATCCGATACTTGGACAAAATAAAAATGCAATATACCGGTAGGTTTCTTTTTGTATTTAAAAGTTATTTTTGGCCTCGAAGGAAAACATAGCGTTAGATCTGATAAGTATTTTTTAGTGAGATCCTAAATTATATATTTACTGCAGAATCATTTATGAATCCATTGTAATGTTTTGTCTTGGGGTGCGTATCCTTTTGAAGTGCCAAGATACTTAGTTTTTGCCACGTTGGTCATTTCATTCTATTCCCAAGCTAGTTTTAGCTTCCTCAAATTTCGCCTTCGAAAGTTCGCGGTCCCTTGCGACTTCTCTCCACGTTCTTGCTAGGAAGGATATTGCCAGGTCCTTTTTCATGTTGTCCCTCCAGCTTGTTTTTGGTCGCCCTACGAGGGGCGGGAGCGTTTTCCTTCCAAGATCAACAATTTTCTAGTGAGCGAGTTCAAACGACCAAGGGCACCAGTTCGATTACACGACAAAGGCTCATTCAGATTTTGCTTTGCGTTGTTGTTGTTGTTTTTAAATTTTACTAGCATAAAGCTAGTGTACCCAGAGGGTCCCTTATTGATCTGAGCCTTGCAGCTATATTGACCATGAAACTACGATGAAACAACTTTATTTTGGCCTTACTTGTTCTCAGAGTTAAATTGTCCCATGCATAAGGCCGGTGCAAAGGGGACTTCGTCAAAGCTTAGTTAATGAAAGATGCAGTCCTTCGTTCTTCTATTTATATGTAGCCAGATTGGCCCACTCGACTCATTCTCCTGCTAGAGGTGGAAAATTATCGATAGTGAGTACCATCGATAGTGTGATATGCAACCATCGATTATTATCGATAGTTTTCGATAGTGAAATTTTTACATTTTTTGAGCTCTTTGTAATTTTTTTACATTTTTGGAACGCTCAAACATAACAAAATCTACAATAACGTATATCCTTGACATCCATTTTTATTTTTTAAAATTAAAAATTACGGATTATATAATATTTGTGTATTCAAGGGGTTACATCCAGCTGTAGGATCGAAAAATGCGTACTTATTGAAAAATTCATTATAACTAAATTAAATGATTATTATTATCTATAGAAGTATATGATACATTTACAAAATAAAAATAATCATCTAAACTCTAAAGTAAAAACAAAAATTGGTTTGAGGGTGGTCGATCGCCAGAACTACATTCTTAAAGACGGTGTCGGTACACCATAAATTAGAAAATAATAAACTATTTTTATCATTTAATTTAGTTGTAATGATTTTTTTAATAAATGCCCATTTTTCGGCTCTAACTATGTTACCTTTTTAATATATTATAATAGCCATTTATTTTTATTCAAAAAGGTAAGTATTTGAATATACTTTTCTTTTAACCGCGAACGCCTTTCCGAAATAATCATCCCTGCAGTACGGAACATTCGTTCTGATTCAACAGAATGTTGCTGGCATGCAGAAGTATTTTAAGACGATTTCAGGTAGTAGAAGGTTCATTTTATTTCCGGTGACCTTTAATAAATAATAACAAACTTGCTTGTCTAGTTAACAATAATCTTGATCAACCAAACCAAAAGTTATATAGAAAATGCTTTACCTATTACATGCTTAAAAAATATCGAAAACTATCGATAGTTAAATGCTGCTATCAAAACACTTTCGATAGGGAAGACTATCGAAAACTATCCTTAGCGCTATCGATATTTTTCCACCTCTAGTAGCCATGGCTACTAGGGTCTCTTCAGGTCTTTAGCTTACGCAGCCAAATTGATCATGTGTCAGTGATATAAACAACTTAGGTCTCTAAAATCTCTCCCGTGCAACGTGGGCAACGCAGCTGAAAATCGTCTTTAATTCAGTTGATATTCAATGTCGTCAATATTCTTTAGGGTCTAACCAGGCTTAATAAAGGTTTAATCAATAATCTGACTTGGTTCTTTAATTTTAATTTTATGTATTGAAAATTAAACCTCTACTACCATTAATGAATTATCATCGTCAATGTTCTGTAATTAATCCGAAGATAAGATAAAACCTACAAAGATTAGTGAGCCCTTTCTTATAAACTTAAGAACCAAGCTCCAGAGCGTATAAGAACGTACAATAAATAGTGATATAAGTAATTTGTTCCAATGGCTCTAGGTTGGTGAGACATATTACACTCATACAACACAACCACTGATCCAGAGATGTAAGATTTAATTCTTGATTGTCAAATGATCTGAAAGTGTGATGTTTCACTGGAACTTTGCACTTGTAAATTAATAGGGCATAGAAAGCCGTAAAGGATGAAAATAGAGAACCGAGTTGGTCTATTTACAGAGATAGACCTATGATTAGAATGTTGGTGCCGCTCGAAGTGAGCATTGCCGACAGTGATTCAGTACTAGTTGTCGTTTTTTTCTCTATTAGGTTCTTATGAAATAAGGACCAGTATCTGACTGGGCTCTTTAGCTTGTTTTCGTTTATCATCGGAGGTTGTAAGGATTTATACTTAGCGAAACCTGAGTTGCCCAGGAGAATCAAGGAAGAGTCCTTAGACTTATTCGATATACAGTCCAAGCTACCGGTGGGAGGATTTGTAATGTCATTTCTTTTTTGAAAGAATTCTACCGAAGTAGAATTTTCTTCGATTTTTTCGAAGTTTCTATAGGCCTGTTTGTAGACAGTGAAATAGAAACAATTTCACTAGAATTGCTACTATTTTGGACCAGGTTGCGTTGGTTTAAAGCTTCCTTTAGTGGATGCGATTTTTTATTACAGAGAGGGCAAACCTTTTCAAATGCTCCGTGGTTGCCATGGCAGTTTGCACATTTAGAGGCTTTTATGCAATTCTTTACTTCTTCACAGTTTTGCCCATTTACCATAGATCCTCCATTTGGATCTGCATGCTTTACTAATGTGCCCGAACCTCTGGCATTTAAAGCATCTCAACGGAGGGGGACAAATTTATTAAATTTGAGACTGGAGTAGTGCAGATTTAACTTTTCTGGGATCTTGCTACCACTCATATATACCTTGATTTTATTTATTTCCCTAATGACAGCCTTTCCGTCGGAAACCCCTTTCCACTTTAATCTGAAACGCCTTTTGAAGCTAACAAATGGGTTGCATTCTCTTAAAGCCTCAAGCAGCTCTCCCTCACATAGGCCTACATCAACGCCCTGATCTATAAAGGGTGTGGCTACCAGTCCCAGAGGAATGTATGCTCTAAACGTTGAGTTTAAGAGGCAGTTCTTGCTAAAATTGTTTGCGTTTTCTGCTGAGTCAAAGATGACTTTGCATTTATCATTGGATGATTTAGCAATTGATACAACTCTGAGTCTGGACTGAGGCTGCAGTGAGTGCGGTCGGGTGTTGCCGTCAGTCTCCTTTAATCGCATCCAAACCACAAAAAAAACATAATAAAATAGCCCAACCAACAACCATAATTCCAATCCAAAAAAAAAAAAAAACATAAACTCAATAAACATTTAACATATAACAATATAATAATAAAGTTTTTCGCTCCAAAATACAAAAACAAACATAACATAAATAGTGCAGTGAAAAAAAAAACAGATAGTGAAGATCACCACACGGGACCCACAACATCAATACAGACGGACGACAAGTAAGTTTTCCCGTTTCCACATCTCCCGCACTCTGAGCTAGACATCGCCGGCGCTGCAGCGCTTATCGGCCAGCTGATGGGAATCGTCTTGCTTTAGCAGGCATAACACTGCGGCAAGGTTGTTCCCGTTAGCCCCGATGGTTGCATCGCCGGCGGAGTCAGCCACAAATGAGGTCATGGACCTTGCGCAGGAGAGGACCCGAAACAAAAACAATGATTTTTCTATTGTTTTTTGTAATATCAGGGGCCTCCTTGCGAACTTCTTCCCTGTAATGTGCCATCTCCATATCCATGCCCCGGCCATTCTTGCACTAAGTGAAACTCAAGTCACCGATACTGATCTCGATCGATTTCAAGTGACTGGGTATACCTTAGTGCACAATTTCTCCAACCATAGAGGAGTCGCCATGTATATTAGGAACGACGTGGCTTTCCAGATGGTGTACAATAGTACATCTTCTGAATTTAATCATGTATGGATTAAAATAATTCTTCGTAGCCACGTCATATTCTTCTGTTTTCTATACAGAAGTCCTAATATAAGTAATGAAGCCTCGACGTTAGCCTTCGACGCTATCTCCGAACGAATCTCCGGATTTTTATTTTCCCACCCGGAGTGTGAAATCATTGTTGCGGGTGATTTAAACGTCCATAATGAAGAGTGGCTAAATTACTCAAATGGCACCAGTGTTTCTGGCAAAGACGCAGAGATCTTTGCAGACTTAAATAATTTGCACCAATTAGTGAACTGTGCGACTCGAGTTCCGGACGTTGAAGGTCACGGAGCCCATCTCCTTGACCTATTTCTTACAACTCATCCAACTCGATACTCCGTCGAGGTTAGCTCACCCCTTGGCAACTCGGACCACAAACTAATCAGCGCCAATTTCCCATATCCATCTTCTACTCCAACCGGAGCAGTTCCCAAAAGAACTGTCTGGCACTATGGGAAAGCCAACTGGTTGAGACTTATTCGCTTTTTCCAAGCCACTGACTGGAATTTGTGTTTCCGCGCTGCCAGTGCGAACTATGCCGCGCTCTGTATTACTAAAATAATACGGGCAGGAATGTGTTTGTTTATTCCTCGTTCTACCAAATCTATTAAGCCTAGGCCAAATTTTACCTCTTCCTCAACCCCTCCATTTATTAATGGAAGGGAGGTGATAACAGAAAGCAAACCCAAGGCCGATTTATTAGCATCTCTGTTCGCCTCAAATTCTTCTTTACCTGAAACTGATACGCCACCCCCGGTTCTCGAGCGCAACGCCCATTCAATGGATGGAATTTTTTTCAGAACTCGAGAGGTGTATAAATGTCTCAAAGAACTCGACGTCAATAAATCCACTGGCCCTGACAATATTCCCCCTATGGTACTCAAGAAATGTGCCTCACCTTTGGCTAAACCCCTGCGAAAACTTTTTGCCCTGTCTTACTTCTCCGGAGTGTATCCCGACTCTTGGAAACTAGCTCATGTTCAGCCCATTCCGAAAAAAGGTGAAGCCAGCGACCCTTTAAACTACCGCCCAATAGCAATTACTTCTGTTCTCTCCAAAATCATGGAGACAATAATCAACCGAAAGCTGATGAAATATCTAGAATCTAACCAAATTATACACGACAGGCAGTACGGCTTTAGACCTAAAAGATCTACTGGCGATCTTCTTGTGTGTCTGACTGAGGATCTCAACCAAAGCATCCATCGCTTTGGTGAGTCTGGTCTGGTTGCTCTGGATATTTCCAAGGCTTTCGACAGAGTATGGCATCCCGCTCTGCTGTCTAAACTCCAAGCTATTGGTATCGACTCAGTTCTAAGGAACTGGATTGAGAGCTTCCTTTCTGGCCGTTCCATCAAGGTAGTGTTGGATGGCGTAGAATCTGACCCTCATTCCATCTCGGCCGGCGTCCCCCAAGGCTCGATCCTCTCTCCTGCTCTCTTTCTTATATTCATTAATGACCTGCTCTCAATCCCCTCCAACCCACTTCATAGTTTTGCCGATGACGGTACTTTGCGTTACTCCTACGCCTTTGACAATATAAGACAAGCACGTGCCAGACCTTGTCTCCTAGACCGCGAACTCATGTCCAACTCCATTAACAGGGACATTGAATTCATTCTTGCTTGGGGCCTCAAGAATCGCGTCGAATTCAACGCAACCAAAACAAAGTACTGCCTTTTCTCCACAAAAACCTGTACCGACCGTCCCTCTATCTCAGTGGGCGAAAAGAATGTAATGGCTGACCCATCTCTTACTATCCTAGGCGTAACCTTATCTTCTAATCTGCGATGGAATAATCACATATTCCAAATCGCCAAACAAGCTTACCAATGCCTGGGATTCCTCAAGAGATGCAAGTTCCTCCTTCAGCCATCTGCTCTGGCTACAATCTACAAGTCCTACATTCGGCCCCGCCTTGAATACAACTCGTACATTTGGGCGGGCGCCCCAAAAACCATCTTGGCTTGGCTGGACAAGGTGCAAAACCGCGCCATTAAACTCATTGGCGATAGGACCATTTGCTCCTCTATCGACTCTTTAAGCCACCGTAGGAATGTAGCAGCCCTCAGCAAGTTTTACCGCTATTACTATAGCGACTGCTCCACTGAAGTCAGAAACCTCATGCCTACACGGCAACTTTTTTCCCGCAACACAAGACTAGCCAACTCGGCTCACCCCCACACCCTTCAGCCCCCCTCTTCGCGCACATTACGTTTTAGAAGTTCGTTTATAAATAGAACTACTCGATTGTGGAATTGTCTTCCGCAGTCGATATTTCCGAACTCATATAACACCTCAGAGTTCAAACGCAAGGTCCACCGACATCTACTCACGCACCCTCCAGACCTCTAACCTATCCTTTCTTTCTCTATCCTTCACATCAAGCTTACTACTAGACATTGCACCATGACTTGAACGACATGACGGACTAGTAGTACAAAGGGTGAT
Source organism: Thereva nobilitata (assembly GCA_963855945.1). Classification (NCBI taxonomy): domain Eukaryota; kingdom Metazoa; phylum Arthropoda; class Insecta; order Diptera; family Therevidae; genus Thereva; species Thereva nobilitata. The sequence goes on from OY979696.1 coordinate 122,966,871, forward strand.
TCCTGAGCTTGACGTTTTCACATAAAAAAAAAAAAAAAAAAAAAAAACTCCCTTTGCGGTTGCTAATGGGTGCCTTCCATTTAGGCACAGCGAGCACAGTGTTATACTGTGTCAACGACACAGCTAGACGCAGCAGGGCACAATCAAGACAATGGGGCTTATTCTCGTTGTCGAATCACCTAAGTGAGATTTGTCTTAGGCGGTGTCACGCCACTTTGAATGTGGTATTCTCGTTGGCGAGTGACGGGGCTACGAGGAACGTTGTGAAATGAAACATATTTTCATTTGAAAAATGAGTTTGACATATTTAACAGTGCGATGTTTGTTGTGAAAAAAGCATAAAAAATTGTAAAAATAAATAAATAAAACGACTTCATTTGCGTTTTCGTTTTCGGATTCCGAATTTTGCAGCATAAACTCCACCATCAGTTTGAATTGTTTTCTTGTTGTTATTTTTACACCAAAAATATTAAAATTTATATATTTATTTTAATTTTCTATAATTTTTTAAGGAATATACAATCAAAAGAATTTTTGTTTAAATTTTTTCCTGCTTCCATTTTGCTAAAAATAGAACTGTCGATACCTACAAAGGTATCGAGGAAAATGTCACTTGATACTTCCACCTAGTGACAATTAGAATTCGACGTTTGTCGATCTAGTCGCCAGGTGTCACTTAGATTGGCAATGAGAATACCAATTGAGGGTCGAAGTGACATCTGCCACGGCACTCGACAACGAGAATAAGGCCCAATGCTACCAACAGTCACGAATTGAAATGTGATCGTAAGTTATTAATCTATAACAATATTGTTTCATTTTTAAGATTCCCAGCATTTATAAGATGTCGGGAAATTAATTTAAAGAAATGATCAACATAAAATTTACGATTTACTTGCCAAATAAAAATGAAGACGAGGAAAGTGCTCTGTGGCGGATTTTTCATGAACTTAAGGGTGCCATTTGGGCTTACACAGAACGACACAGAGCGACACGCTGTGTCGGACACAGTTGTCTTTCTGTGTCTAAATGGAAGGCACCCAATAAGAGTTTACCAGGGAGAGTGGATTAAGATTTTTGTCTTCCAATGAACAGGGGTTGGTTTTCCGACCAAGAACCAAGAGGGGTCCCACATCATTTTCGTGGTACTCAATCATGCCATTGTTACATGGAACAGAGACCGTATTTGACGTTTGTAGAGTTGTTTTGACTTCTACATGCTCTGTAGAAACAGCCGAAGATGACGATTCATGGGAGGACAAGATTGAGGAGTTCTTCGAGATGTCACTTTTACTCATAGACGCTGGCCCAGTCTTTCTTGTCGCTCTCAAGCTTTTGTGCTCACTGCAGGTTTCCCTTCATGGACTTCTTTGATCGTGGTAAGCGGTGCGGACTTTTTATTGATCAGTCTCGAAGATGTTCTTTTCATGACATTCGTTTTTTCTCTGTGTGAGAATTTTTTTATCCATTTATAAGAGGTATCAGATTTAACTTGAATGCTTGGAGGGTATGCTAGCAAAATCAAATAGGATAGAAAAGGCTCCCAAGATTAAAATCCGTAGGAAAAGGAAAAAAAGAAAGGAAAGAAAGGAACCCGCCCAGGTCCCTCAACACACCGCTAAGCAGGATAAACAGATGTGCGTTTGTTGTTAGCAGATGAGGGGAGGGAAAGCACATGAAAGTTGACGGTCTACGTCCAATGAGGTGTTTTCAAGTAAAATAAGGCACAGACCGACATAAGTTATGGTTTCTATTCTCTTTCTTGTTGAGGGGCGCCTTGGCGGGCACTGCGACCTATTTTATTTGGTCTATTGTGCCATCCCCGTCTTTAAAAACCATCTAGGTTAAGGCTTTCAATATAGCCTAAAACTGATTTAGGGTTCATGTCCCAAATCTCCCTGGGAGTAGGGAAGTCGCGATGGAGGAGGCTCAATCTCTTCCTCGCTGTAGCCTCACAGTCGCACAGCAAGTACTCCGCAGTTTCGGGAGCTGCCCCGCAGAACCGACAGCTACAATCGGCTGCCAGTCCTATTTTGTTTAAATGGTAGTTAAGCGAACAGTGGCCCGTCATGAGCTCTGTTATTATTTTAAGCTCCCACCTTCTGAGATTTAAAAGTTTGCCCGCTTTAGCTTTGTCGATTTGGATGAATCTTTTAGCTTGACGAGCCCCCTGGGTCCTTGTCCAACTATGATATGTAAAACTTTACCAAACAAATTTCAAAACGTCCTAGCTGCTAAACCGTTACGATTTGACTCCCCCCCGTCCCATACAATTTTGTGTTCGTCTATCTAAAACCTATCCACAGCCGGCCCCTTGTAAGGTTAAAGGTGTACACCCTGTATAATTACTGCAGTGTGCAATTTTTTTGTGTAATACTTCCAGAATCATCTATGAATCTATTGTAATGTTTTGTCTTGGGGTGCGTATCCTTTTGAAGTGCAAAGATACTTAGTTTTTGCTTCGTTGATGAATAATTTCATTCTATTTCCAAGCTAGTTTTAGCTTCCATAAATTTCGCCTTCAAAAGTTCGCGGTCCCTTGCGACTTCTCTCCAGTTTCTTGCTAGGAAGAATCTGATCAGGTCTTTTCTTATGTTGTCCCTCCAGCGTGTTCTTGGTCACCCTACGTCACGGGAGGCGATTACCTACGGGATTGCCTTCCAAGATCAACAATATTCTAGTGAGCAAATTCAAACGACCAAGGGCACCACTTCGATTACTCGACAAAGGCTCATTCAGATTTTCCATGGTAGAGTTGCTTTGCATCGTTAGATTTAATTACAGTATTGGCCATAACTAAAGCACCCCTTCAATATTTCATATATTTTCCCGATATTAGTGGCTTTTTAGCGGGTCTTCGACTTAATAATCCAGCTTCTACGGGTCTTCGTCGGATTGTTCTCTGGATTATTCCAAAGTCGAAATCTTTAGGAAGTTGCTGATGATATGAGAGGATTTAACAATGGTCCCTTTTAGCAAAAAGTCTTCCCTATTATATGCTTTTTTCGGTCTTCCGCCAGAATGGCAAGGTGAAACCCGGGCCGTTGCCTCGTACTTTTTTATCATTCACGATATTACTGACCGTTAAGGGGCCTATCCACTAGCAAGCATGCATGATATGCAATAACGAGCTTTTAGATAAACGGGGAAATGCAGATGATGAGCGGCCTCATCTCCAGTACCCCGTTTATCTAAAAGCTCGTTATTGCATATCATGCATGCTTGCTAGTGGATAGGCCCCTTAACGGTCAGTAATATGGTGAATGATAAAAAAGTACGAGGCAACGGCCCGGGTTTCACCTTGCCATTCTGGCGGAAGACCGAAAAAAGCATATAATAGGGAAGACTTTTTGCTAAAAGGGACCATTGTTAAATCCTCTCATATCATCAGCAACTTCCTAAAGATTTCGACTTTGGAATAATCCAGAGAACAATCCGACGAAGACCCGTAGAAGCTGGATTATTAAGTCGAAGACCCGCTAAAAAGCCACTAATATCGGGAAAATATATGAAATATTGAAGGGGTGCTTTAGTTATGGCCAATACTGTAATTAAATCTAACGATGCAAAGCAACTCTACCATGGAAAATCTGAATGAGCCTTTGTCGAGTATTCGACGGTCGTTTGAATTTGCTCACTAGAATATTGTTGATCTTGGAAGGCAATCCTGTAGGTAATCGCCTCCCGTGACGTAGGGTGCCCAAGAACACGCTGGAGGGACAACATAAGAAAAGACCTGATCAGATTCTTCCTAGCAAGAAACTGGAGAGAAGTCGCAAGGGACCGCGAACTTTTGAAGGCGAAATTTGAGGAAGCTAAAACTAGCTTGGAAATAGAATGAAATTACTCATCAACGAAGCAAAAACTAAGTATCTTTGCACTTCAAAAGGATACGCACCCCAAGACAAAACATTACAATAGATTCATACATGATTCTGGAAGTATTACACAAGAAAATTGCACACTGCAGTAATTATACAGGGTGTACACCTTTAACCTTACAAGGGGCCGGCTGTGGATAGGTTTTAGATAGACGAACAAAAAATTGTATGGTAGGGGGGGGGGGGTTAAATCGTAACGGTTTAGCAGCTAGGACGTTTTGAAATTTTTTTGGTAAAGTTTTACATATCATAGTTGGACAAGAACCCAGGGTGCTCGTCAAGCTAAAATATTCATCCAAATCGACAAAGCTAAAGCGGGTAAACTTTTAAATCTCAGAAGGTGGGAGCTTAAAATAATAACAGAGCTCATGACGGGTCACTGTTCGCTTAACCATTTAAACAAAATAGGACTGGCAGCCGATTGTAGCTGTCGGTTCTGCGGGGCAGCTTCCGAAACTGCGGAGCACTTGCTGTGCGACTGTGAGGCTACAGCGAGGAAGAGATTGAGCCTCCTCCATCGCGACTTCCCTACTCCCAGGGAGATTTGGGACATCAACCCTAAATCAGTTTTAGGCTATATTGAAAGCCTTAACCTAGATGGTTTTTAAAGACGGGGATGGTACAATAGACCAAATAAAATAGGTCGCAGTGCCCGCCAAGGCGCCCCTCAACAAGAGAATAGAAACCATAACTTATGTCGGTCTGTGCCTTATTTTCCTTGAAAACACCTCATTGGACGTAGACCGTCAACTTTCATGTGCTTTCCCTCCCCTCATCTGCTAACAACAAACGCACATCTGTTTATCCTGCTTAGCGGTGTGTTGAGGGACCTGGGCGGGTTCCTTTCTTTCCTTTCTTTTTTTCCTTTTCCTACGGATTTTAATCTTGGGAGCCTTTTCTATCCTATTTGATTTTGCTAGCATACCCTCCAAGCATTCAAGTTAAATCTGATACCTCTTATAAATGGATAAAATAATTCTCACACAGAGAAAAAAATAATGTCATGAAAAGAACATCTTCGAGACTGATCAATAAAAAGTCCGCACCGCTTACCACGATCAAAGAAGTCCATGAAGGGAAACCTGCAGTGAGCACAAAAGCTTGAGAGCGACAGGAAAGACTGGGCCAGCGTCTATGAGTAAAAGTGACATCTCGAAGAACTCCTCAATCTTGTCCTCCCATGAATCGTCATCTTCGGCTGTTTCTACAGAGCATGTAGAAGTCAAAACAAGGGCATTTTCATAAACGCAGAACTGCGGTCATTCTGCAATATTCAGCTACAGACTTCCAATTGCTGAATTCTGCAGTACTGCGGCAGTTCTGCGTTTATGAAAATGCCCCAACTCTACAAACGTCAAATACGGTCTCCGTTCCATGTAACAATGGCATGATTGAGTACCACGAAAATGATGTGGGACCCTTCTTGGTTCTTGGTCGGAAAACCAACCCCTGTTCATTGGAAGACAAAAATCTTAATCCACTCTCCCTGGTAAACTCTTATTGGGTGCCTTCCATTTAGACACAGAAAGACAACTGTGTCCGACACAGCGTGTCGCTCTGTGTCGTTCTGTGGCCGGGTTTATGCCGCGGACACTTTGGAGTTGCCTGACATCTTGGAAGCGGCATATACGACAAGAATTTTCGGCGCAACCTGCCAAAGTGGATCTGCTTTTTGGCGTGACCAAACATGTGGCACTGCCGGGAAGCTACGGTATAAACACTTTAGACTTTCTGAAAATGTCAAACGACGTAAACAAAGTGAAAAAGTGTAACATATATACATACTTATTACGTTTATTTTGTAACTGTTTCCAATATAAAATACTTTTTGCGCGCTTCAATTGATAATTTATTAATATTTTCTCCATTATTTAACAATGGTTTATTATTGATGAGAAATGTCAAACGTGTGATAATAATTGTCAAACGTTTCGGTTAAAACGATAACCAAGTTGGAAGCCCCGTTTCATAAATTCCAAAGTGTCCGCGGCATAAACCCGGCCTGTGTAAGCCCAAATGGCACCCTTAAGTTCATGAAAAATCCGCCACAGCGCACTTTCCTCGTCTTCATTTTTGTTTGGCAAGTAAATCGTAAATTTTATGTTGATCATTTCTTTAAATTAATTTCCCGACATCTTATAAATGCTGGGAATCTTAAAAATGAAACAATATTGTTATAGATTAATAACTTACGATCACATTTCAATTCGTGACTGTTGGTAGCATTGTCTTGATTGTGCCCGGCTGCGTCTAGCTGTGTCGTTGACACAGTGTAACACTGTGCTCGCTGTGCCTAAATGGAAGGCACCCATTAGCAACCGCAAAGGGAGTTGTATCAATTGCTAAATCATCCAATGATAAATGCAAAGTCATCTTTGACTCAGCATAAAACGCAAACAATTTTAGCAAGAACTGCCCCTTAAACTCAACGTTTAGAGCATACATTCCTCTGGGACTGGTAGCTACACCCTTTATAGTTCAGGGCGTTGATGTAGGCCTATGTGAGGGAGAGCTGCTTGAGGCTTTAAGAGAATGCAACCCATTTGTTAGCTTAAACGGTCTCCAGTACCCCGTTCATCTAAAAGCTCGTTCTTGCATGTCATGCATGCTCGCTAGTGGATAGGCCCCTTTAATCATTTATGATTGTGATTTTTTCCGCAACCCAAAAAATATAAAATAAAGATATATGAATAATTTGTGATGATTTATTGATTAGGTAACAATATACAACATATGAAAAATATTGTTTTAGAATTTGTTTAAAAACATACAAAAATATAAAATAAAAAAAAAAATATATTTTAAAAAAACTAAAAAATACGCTTTTATTTTAAAATGAACTAAAAAGTAAAAAATAATTTTGAATGTAAAGTTTTTATTGCTCCAGCCAGTATAAGAAAACAACCTACCTTTCGAAATGTAAAAAAATGGGAAATGTTATTATTTTTGCCTGTTATTAGCTGTAAAATGAGAATTGTCAAATGGCATGCTAGAAACGGTGCTAAGTTAACAGCGCTAATTTAACAGAGTTAAAATAACTCGGGCCTAAACGCGCCCAGAGACTAAATTATGCACAGATACGTCCGATGTTTTCTTGATGGTCCCAGTATTCCAAAGTGAACTGACAAATCTTTGCTGTCAGTGACCATTTTAGTAATTGTCAGTGTGTGTAGTCTTGCATTGCAAACCTCTGATAACAAGCAAGGAATCATGTTGCCAACCTAAAAACAACATTGAAAACCGCCAAGAGCCTCAGAAGGTGCAATGTAACCACAAATATAGTACATCAGGTGTTGTTTCGGACGGGCATGAGATAGGCAGTTCAATTTGTTTGCTATACCAGGTGTTGTAGCTTAGTTGCTCTCATCACCCAGCCACAGATCAAGTATATCAGCTGCAACCCATAAGCTTCAGACCCATCTCCCTCTGTAAATTTCCTATGATTCTAACGGTTGTCCTAACCTGGTAACGCTTTTATTTTCCATCTGTAGCATTTGAGGACGCGATGACGCATTGCCACCATCAAACAATTTGTCACCCATCTCCTGCTGCTAGAAGGAGCTGTGTTGGAATTTTTCAAATAACTCACGCCACTTAAACTAGAGATATGACCAATTGGTTGTTGAACAATGCCAGGATTGAGGGTCCGTTATAAATTGCGATGCTTAACACAAAACAAAGTACTTTTCACTGTTCATGTGAGATGAAAATGAACACGAGGATGACCGTTATGATATGTCTATACAGTCCCGTTAATCTATTCTCTTAGGCGGCACTACAGATTTGAGAAAAGTTATAAAATTTATGACCACAAGAATGGCAGACAAAATTTAAAACTAAAAAACTTTTAAAATTTTGATTAATGCTATTTTTCTTCGTCTAGTTGAGTTCTAGAATTCACACGATGTATAATATGCTATTAGCACTGATTCTTAAATCTTGTATATTTCATTATTCAAAAAGATATTTATGTAATTATTTCAAATTTCAATAAATGACACACAGTCTGAAAATTAACCATGTGCTTGAAGGTCTAGAAGACCATGATGGCTCCACGAGGAAGACCGTTATAAGAAAAACGGTCAGTTCCGTTATGTCTTGTTAGAAGGGCTTTTAGCTACAATTTAAGCCAGGGAAATCCCAAAAATCATTCACTATTTAAATATAGGAATCACTTAAATTTATCACGCGGTATAATTACTTAAGGGGGCCCGCACAGATCGAAATCCAAAAATAAAAATCCCGACAAGCCGATCGAGGGGTCGGCCGTCACGCGACACGACCTACCCAGTCGACTCCTAGAACTGAACTGATGAACCAAAATATGCACTATAAATTACGTACGAATGACGAAAGGTAAATTTGCTTAGCACCTGTCACAAGCGCAACTACCTACATACCTAATGGTCGTATCTTTATTTGGTCAAAATACAGTATATTTCCCCCAAAAATCCGATAAATACAGTATTTCGATTTTCAAAAATAGTAATTTTTAACAGTATTCATTTTATTCAATGAAAATCACCGAAAAAAGCTAATTAAATAACTATTAACTAAATTTTATCGTCTACATCGTCTCCATTTCAACATCTTCATCTCCTTCTGTGGCTGATGTTTTGTATTTCTCCTTTGCAGAAATTTGACGAAGCAATTCCGGCCTTGTTTGAAGATAGTTATAGAAATCAACGCATGCATTAGTTACATTTAACTATCATAATTGCCTTTAATGTTCCCACATCCAATGGAGTTTTGTCTGACGTCCATGTTTTGCTTACTGCAGCAAAAATTCGCTCGACCGATGCTGAAGTTGCTGGCAAGCATAAAATATATGCAACGATCGTAGCCATTTGTTTGTATCCGCAATCGGTGTAGTGACAAGACAAGAGTTAAAAGGGAAAGAAAGAGACGGATATATATGATATGTTGCAATGTACACTTCGCTGTTCGCCGTTTACATGTGATTAAATTCGCAACGTTTAAACTCGCTACGTACTGTGTCGCCATTGTTGTGTCTGACATTTTGAATTTCGAAGCGTAAAAAAATTAATATAAATACAGTATTTTGGGAAAAAATGCAGTATGCAGTATTTGGGTCGAAAATACAGTATAATACTGCGAAATACAGTAGAGATATGAGCCTGAGATTTGACCACAGAAAGCGTAAACGCTTACTAGCTTGAACAAGCGCAATCAGCTCACTCATTCTTGTTTGCCGGTCGAAACAATCGCTTGCATGTCCGTAATAGCTTTTTCTGTGAACGCACATCCTTGAAACAGTGGAGGCTTTTACTCGCGCCTGTAAGCGCTTGTCGGCGATTGTTTGCCTGCGCTGGAAATAAGCTTTGTACGTGACCCTTAAACTATTATAAGCGTGAGACGTCACCGCAGCCATGTTCCGTGTTTTGTATGGTATTACCACTATTTTAGAATACTTTTCTTTATCATATCTCCGAAATTGAGTTCAATCGAATTTTTATAAGACCCCGCACTGTTTGTATGGGAGGCGAATTTTCTTGAAATTTTACACGTTGATAGTTCTCAACATGTAGATCAAAAGTCTCCATGGGCACCAACTCCCAAAACCCCTCCTTCCCGCACAAAAACCACCCCAAGTATTTTTTTAGAGTTTCACATATCACGCTGTATTTTTGTAACCCTATGACCTATTTTCATGAATAAGGTATCTGCGTACGCAGAATACTCCCACCTATCTAAAACTGTAAAAGTCAAGGCTCGACCATTTCAACTTCCAGAGGAATGACTCATCAAAATCAAAATTTCGGTTTTTTAAACTAAAATTTCAACTAAAACCACCATTTTATCCATAAAATACCTAGTTAACTAATTTTTTTTTTGCAAAATTGGAAAGCTTGGACAATTTCCTATCAATAATTTCTGGACACTTTTTATGCTACGGCCTTTACTTTTGGATTTTTAAGCAATTTTAATGCTAAAATTGGCTCTGTTTCGTACTTTTTTAATACTTTTTCACCTAGGCTTTGCCAAAAAGTACCAAAAAAGTACCAAATAAGCACCAAATAAGGCCAATTTTAACATTAAACTTGCTAATAACTCTAAAAGTAAAGGCCGTAGCATAAAAATTGTACAAACATTATTGATAGGAAATTGTCCAAGCTTTGCAATTTTGCCCAAAAAAAAATTAGTTAACTAGGTATTTTATGGAGAAAATGGTGGCTTAAAATAGGTCATAGGGTTACAAAAATACAGGGTGATATGTGGAACTCTAAAAAAATACTTGGAGTGGTTTTTGGGGGGGGGGGGGGCGGGGAAGGAGGGGTTTTGGGAGTTGGAGCCCATGGACACTTTTGATCTACATGTTGAGAACTATCAACCTGCAAAATTTCAAGAAAATTCAACGAAAGACATTTTCCATACAAATGGTGCGGGGACCTTTATTCCTGTATTTCAATTATGTTTTTACATATACTTACAGGACTAAAAGAGGAGTTGCAAGAAACAAAATCGTTACTTAAGAAGGCCAACGAAAAGAATGCAGAGTTACTAGCTCAAATTGATTTACTAGTAACGCAACAAAAAAAGATCTCAAGCAATTCAGTTGACCCTAAATTGGAGAAAACAAATTCTTTTCAGAAAGAAAATGAACAAAACATTGAGTCTAAAAGTCGAGAAAAAATTCTACCAAATACTTCAACCGATGACTTAAATGAAATAATAAATTTCACTAAACATATGGAAGATGAGGACGAAGATTCATTTTTTGCACCAACCCAAACAAAAGCTCCAACTGCAAAAAAAATACAACACGTTACACCAACGGAGTCTTTATTAACAGATGATATAGTGCCACCACAAGTAAAACACTCTCCAGAACCCTATTTATTACCCAAGAGGTTAAAGTATCAGTCAGCTCAAAAATCTATTTCTAATAACGCTACCGTAAACACGTCCAAATGGATATCGTCAGAAAGGACCATTTTCAGAGCCTGTAAGGAGATGAATATAAATTTGAACCCACAGTTAAATCAATCAATAAAGTCCTCTGAAAATGAACATACCGGCCCTACAAAGAATAAAGGAACAAGTCCAAACTTTCGAAAGAGGAAAAACTTATTTGCTTCGCCTAAATTTAAACAGACCAAACTAAACTTCAAAGAGAACACCCGAATTGTGGTAACATTGTAAGTTTTTATTTTTTGAAATATTTGTAACTTCCTCTTTCAAAGGTTAATGACGTCGGCGATGATGACATCGTAGAAGCAAGTCCAACATCAGCTAATCCTCCAATTAAACTTGGGACTGCAAGGTAAATTTGAGATTAATTAAGAAAAAAATAGTTTTTTTTTGTTTTTGTTTTTTTCTTTTAAAATTAATTTATAGAAAACTAAGTCATCAAAAATCTATTTTATCTATACCCGAAAAGACAACCTCGCTTAATACGATTGGCGCTAAGGAATCAACGAAAAGCACACCAACAAAGACAAACATCAAGACCGAGCAGGAAACTATAAAGGAATCTAGTCATACTAATTTGGCTCCTTCAAAATCCCCATATTCAAATAATATAAAAGAATTAAGTGACAATTCTAGTCTATTTGTGCTGTCATCGCAGCCAGATGATTTGATACTTATTGAGGACACTCAGGAAGATATTACAGCTTCAGCTCTTCTTATGGAAATTACGGATTATACAGATGGAATTTCAGAAAGTCTGCAGAGATTTAAGGCAGAACGGCGGTAAGAACATATATTGAATTTACGTATATACGTAATGAATAAGTTTATTTTTATTCTTCTTCCTTAAACAATTTTCTTCTGCCTTAAAAAATAGCTTAATACACAGTAAGTAAATGTTTCAACTTATTTGTTTACCAGGGTTTTCGTATTTCCCTTTATTGTTCATTGCTGGCGTGGTTGGTTAATTGTATCAGACGTACTAGTTTAAGCCGGCTACTCACACGCCTGCCCGAAATTGCCCCTGCGGCAGGCGTGTGAGTAGCCGGCTTTAGCTGGCACACCTAATTCGAGTAGGATCTGAAGTAGCTTCTTTTTATGTATGGAGTCTATACCTACTTGAAGTCATCAAAGATCTGTATAAGTTAACAGAGCATTTGTTAATTAAGCATTTTGCTAGGAGTTGTTTTAGTAGGAAAAGCGGTGGAGGAAGAGGTGGTAATCTTCCTCTTCAAGATCTGAGTATTCGCTTAGTAAGCTTTTATATTCTATAGAAAGTAGTGAAATTCCTCTATAGTTCTCAAAGCGTACCTTATCCTCTTTCTTATGGATGGGGCAAATAACGGCTTCTTTCCAGTCGTTCGGTAGGGAATTTTCCCTTCACATTTTCGTGATCAGTTGATGCAATTTTTCTATTACTACTATAGTACAGTCATTTGGTAGTTTTACCTGGAAAGTTTTCCGGGAGTTTTGAAAATTTGTAATTTTATAGATTTCGATGTGCTCTTTCCGAATTTCAACTTTGCCACCTCGTATCTTTGCCGCTCGCGCCGCCATGTTGGAAAAATGGCGCAAAAAAGCAGTTTTTTGACAATATCTCCTTTCCGGCTCACTTTACGATAAAAACACTTATATACAAAATGAAATTAGAGAAAATTTCCTACAATTTATGTAATAACCTTTTTTTTCGTAAAGTCAATAGTTTTGGCGTACGAGCGCCGCAAACCCTTATACATCTACGCCAACCCGTCACATTTAATTTTACCTGAAATCTACAGGGTGTACTACGAAAAGTTACAAAGAGGCAGGCTGTGGATAGGTTATGGATAGACGAACAAAAAATCGTATGGGTGGGAGGAGGAAGTCGTAACGGTTTAGCCGCTAGGTTAAGGTTCTACTCTATCAACTTCCAGAGTAATGAGTCATCAAACGCGTGTTGAACTACACTTTGCGGCGACATAAATTGTAGGAAATTTTCTCTAGTTTCATTTTGTATATAAGTTTGTTTATCGTAAAGTGAGTCGGAAAGGAGATATTGTCAAAAAACTGCTTTTAGGCGTCATTTTTCCAACATGGCGGCGCGAGCGGCAAAGATACGAGGTGGCAAAGTTGAAATTCGGAAAGAGCACCTCGAAATCTATAAAATTACAAATTTTCAAAACTCCCGGAAAACTTTCCAGGTACCTATACGTATTTTTTTGGAGAAAAGAGTGGTTTTAGTTGAAATTTTGGTTAAAAAAACAGAAATTTTCACTTTGATGACTCATTACTCTGGAAGTTGATAGAGTAGAACCTTGACTTTTACAGTTTTAGATAGGTGGGAGTATTACACGTAGACTGATACTTTACTCATGAAAATAGGTCATAGGGTTACAAAAATACAGGGTGATATGTAAACCTCTAAAAAAAACTTCAAAACACCCTAGCGGCTAAACCGTTACGACTTCCTTCTCCCACCTATACGATTTTTTGTTCGTCTATCCATAACCTATCCACAGCCTGCCCCTTTGTAACTTTTCGTAGTACACCCTGTAGATTTCAGGTAAAATTAAATGTGACGGGTTGGCGTAGATGTATAAGGGTTTGCGGCGCTCCTACGCCAAAACTATTGACTTTACGAAAAAAAAGGTTATTACATAAATTGTAGGAAATTTTCTCTAGTTTCATTTTGTATATAAGTGTTTTTATCGTAAAGTGAGCCGGAAAGGAGATATTGTCAAAAAACTGCTTTTTGGCGCCATTTTTCCAACATGGCGGCGCGAGCGGCAAAGATACGAGGTGGCAAAGTTGAAATTCGGAAAGAGCACATCGAAATCTATAAAATTACAAATTTTCAAAACTCCCGGAAAACTTTCCAGGTAACCTTTTTTTTAGAACCAAATGACTGTACTACTATGCTTCCCTTTTTAACGAGTTCAGCGGCTGTGCAGAATTAATATAAACGCGCAGAAAACCTCATAAAATCGGCCAAAATTGCGATTTTTCAAAAATTTCACCGGGATTTAATTTTTCAATAGATTTTTGAATTTTCTAAATGAGTTTCCCAATTATAAACAGATCTTACAAAAAATGGCACCATTGTTAATTAAGGTTAAAAAAAATATATCGTGAATTACTCCAAACGTGATGAACTGATTTGGCTGAAATTTTTTGTACATTATCGGAACAAAAACGCCACTCTTCAAGAATTTCTATACAGGAGTCATATTATTAGTAATGAAGCTTCCTTATTAGCATTCAAGGCTATCTCCACTATTTGCTGGTGTGTGGGGGGTAAAATGGCAACTTCAGCTAGGGGTGGCTTGGGGAGGGTGCAAATAGTAAAAAATTTCTGCCACTAGTATTTAACGGTTATTTAGCCCTAATGGAACCTACATACGCATCGGCAGACATTTTTTCATTTTTAACCCCCTTTTTACCCCCAAAAACCACCTAACTCGAGATGGGTCCACTTACCGCAAAAATGACGTATTATAAAAAATGTTTGAAATTACTTGAAAAGCTTATATACTAAACGGCAGAATGTTGGGACGACACGATTTTTCCAAGTGCCAGCTCCCAGGCCGCATGGATGGTTTAATCAGGAGTGTATGAACGCATTTAAAACCAAAGAAGCTACCTACAGAGAGTACAGATATTCGCCGAGTGAATAATCTCGACGTGAGTACATCAGGTTGAGAAACTCCTGTAAATCCACCATCAGTAAAGTCAAAGAATCATTCGATGACAAACTGAAAGGTAAACTCATTAACTCCATTGCTGGCAGTAAAAACTTCTGGTCTTTGGTAACCTCGATCAGGAAGAATTTCACTTCACACACAGAGCCTCCATTCATTTGCAATAAGCAGGTGCTAACAGAGAGCAAACCCAAGGCCGACCTACTCGCATCTCTGTTCGCCGCAAATTCTTCCTTGCCCGATGGATAGAGTTTTCTTCAGGACGCGTGAAGTGTATAGATGTCTCAAAGAGCTTGACTCCAACAAATCCACTGGCCCCCACAATATTCCCCCCCCCCCCCCGGTGCTTAAAGAATGTGCCTCACCTTTGGCCAAACCTCTGCGCAAACTTTTTGCACTTTCATACTTCTCCGGAGTTTATCCTGACTCTTGGAAACTGGCTCATGTTCAGCCTATACCAAAAAAAGGTTACACTAGTGACTCCGCTAACTACCGCCCAAAGCAATTACTTCTATTCTCTCCAAAATAATGGAGACAATAATAAACCGAAACCTTGTGGAATATCTGGAATGCAACCAAATATTGGACGACAAGCAGTACGGCTTTAGATCCAAAAGATCTACTGGCGACTTCCTTGTTTGCCTAACTGAACACCTCAACCAAAGTATTCACCGATTTGGTGAATCTGGCCTGATTGCTCTAGATATCTCCACGGCTTTCGATAGAGTATGACATCCCGCTCTGTTGTATAAACTCCAAGCTATTGGTATTGACTCTGTTCTAAAGAACTGTATTAAGAGCTTTCTTTCTGGCCGTTCAATTAAGGTAGTATTGGATGGCGTCGAATCCAACCCCCACACCATCTCCGCAGGTGTTCCCCAGGGCTCAATTCTATCAACAGCTCTCTTCTGAGTTTTTATCAACGACCTGCTCTCAATCCCAACCAACTCACTTCAGCCCTCATCTTCACGCACACTTCGATTTAGAAATTCGTTTATAACAAGAACAACTCGACTGTGGACAACCTTCCACAGTCAGTATTCGTATTCCCGAACCCATACAACACCCAGTTCAAAGGCAAGGTTCATCGCCATCTGCTCCAACACCCCCTGACTCCACCTAACCTATCCTATCCTTCTCTTTCTCCTTCGGGCCAAGCTTACTACCAGACATTGCACCATGACTTGTACGATATGACGAACTGGTAGTACAAAGGTTGACACCTGATCTTGGACTATCACATAAAAAAAAAGAATTTTTGGCCCTCTGTCTATGTTCAGCTGTTTTCGAGGAAAAAAATAGTGAAAATAACGTCATTTGAAAACTTTGGAGTTTTGGAAATTTGCAAGTTCACAATTGCACCTAGCGACCTTCGGTACTCATTTTTTAGAGAATTTCATAATGAATAACTTTTCCAAAGCATATCTTATACTTATCAGGAGCGGAGATATTGAAAGAAGTATAGAAAAAGTGCCTATTTTATTCACAATTAGTCAATTAAAAAGTTATGCGGTCAACCAATTTGTGCGCAAACTCAGGGTGTTCAACTACACCCTAAAACGAAGCAATTCCAACAATAATCTCGCCTGTGCACAGTGGTTCCGTCCATAGGACATAATTCTGAAAAATTTGTACTCGAAAAAGTCAAACAAGTTGGTACGTATCATTAGTCCGATGGATAAGCTACCCTCAGGTATAAATATTTCAGCCCTGTTAGTTAATTATCATTTATTTCTCGAGCTCTGAAGTGAACGCATCTGCATTGTACTAACGCATTGTTTTCAGTGACGCACTTTTTTTTGGTATTTTCAATTCTCGGAATACAGGTGTTTGTGTTGGGTTTTTGTGACATGGAAATCGAAGAACTAGGTATGTACTTTATATTTAATTATATCTTATATAAATATTGCATGTACTGTTTATAAAATTTGGGTGCTATGCGCGGTACATAAATTTTTAAAAATATTGATTCCCTTACTGATTTGACATAGGCATACAAAGAATCGCAATGTTAAGCAACTATCCGCACTACATACAAAGTAAGGTAATAATTGTACATTTTCAAAATATTATAATTTAATCTGCCCTTTGCTACCCCCAGGTGAGTAATGGAACCTTTTGTCGTCGTAGCACCCTGCCTCTACGAAACAGTTATTTAAACTAATATGTTTTATTTTCATGTACTTTAGTGAAATGTTCTTTCTCAAGGATATATTTATTTGAGATTTGGGCTACAGCAAATGGAACCATCAAGGAAAAATACCAACGCGCGTTGGTAGTCTTACTAGGAACCGTCGACGATGCTGAAAACCTAGATGTAAGTGCTTTAGGTACACGTATTTACATTTTGGGTAAAAGTCTAGATGATTATTGGAAACTTGTACATAGAGATAAATCTAAGTCAATTTAGATCTAGATTGGGATTAATCGTAGATAAACGAAGTGGTGGAAGCGCGACATCGAACAACGGTAATACCGCAAGGAAATTTTTCATGAATTCTGCAATATTGACTGAAATCGCAGGCTTAAATAAAGATTTAATTGATCGTTGCTCTATAATTTTACAGGTTATATCATCAGGATATAATATACCTTTGGAAAAATTCAGGAACAATGCTTCAGAAACTGCGCGACTTTTGATTCAGCAATATCCGTGGTACAATCTCCCGGCTTCCGTCCACAAAGTCCTCATACATGGATCTGAAGTTATTAAACACGCGATATTGTCAATCGGGGAACTCTCCGAAGAAGCAGCTGAATCCAATAATAAAACTATCAAGGAATGCCGCCGAGATCATACTCGAAAAATGTCACGGGAACTCACAAACATGGATAATCAATAGGCTTTTGATCAATTCGAACCCTTCATCACAAGTCTTCGTAAGCTTCTCCGAAAGAAAAGGAGTCTTTTTTCAAGTCAACTGTTAGATTTATGTATAGTTTAGCTTATATTTCACTTAATTTTGTTAAGTCTTTACTTTTAAGCTGTTTAAAGTATGTAATTCGCATTTTAATTAACACGTTTGTGACTATGTGTTTGTGGACATTAAAATCCAATAAAATAGGTTTTTTATTTATTTAATACATCGCTTATCTATAGCACACACTATATTATGTTAATTTTATTCGAAACTTTTAATTAAAGTATCGCAAATAAATGTTTTGATATGAGACAACACATTTGAGTTTTTTTTTACAATTGTTACTTTCAAAAGTGAAAATATATATAACTATATATTAAAAAATGAAAAATTAAATAAATTGTGTCATAATTTATAATTTTATTTAATTTTATTTAATTAGTGGTTAAATAAGATATAAGTAATTATGACCGCCCTTGCTTGGGTGCTGAACCACTGTGCTGTGGGCCAAAAATTTATTGTTTAGCATTTTTTCCTTCTCACCGACTAGCCTAATACTAATCCACCCAGCGGTACTTGAGGAAAAGTCCAGGTTAGCCTATCTTGTATGAGCACGGAAGGTGGCTCAAATTTTGCGATCTTAAAGGGCATACAGCTCGATAGCATTCCCGCTTCCGGAATCTCGTCTATAATGTTGAATATTATAGATTGTCCTCGCCCAAGACCAGCGCCCAGATAGCCATCCGCTTTCAGCTGCAGCGCCGCGTTTATGGTGGATTCCTCTACCTCTAGGTGGAGTGGTACGAAATAGAGGAGAGTCTTCAGCGATGCCGTCGGGAAAGTGCGGATGGGCCCGGTGATGGAAAGGGAGTAGTTATCACTCACATATCCACGCCGAAATTCTCCAATTGTTCGGCGTCTTTTTTCCACTCGTATCGGATAGCGATAGCAATGACTTTTCCTCAACGGGGTCAAATGGGGCATTTCTTATGATGAGCGCGAATGAGGCTAGGAGTTAGATGCCTTGTTCGACTCCCGCCGCTCCCCTGCTGCTAGTCGGGCATAACCCGATAACCAAAGAATTTAAAACCATATAACCCAACAGACAGTTGGTTAATAAATTGACCGATTAAGGAGTATCCCCACATGTCAGGGCCGTGCCCGGGATATCACAGGGCCGTGTTCTGTCATGTGTGAACGAGCCCGTGCCCGGACACGGACATGTGTGACTAGTAAAGGAGTATCCACATATGTATATCAGTGTTCCGTCAGGGGCTCAAAAAATATCGGTGCTTACATTTTAACTCGTTCACACATGTCCGGGCCGGAGTAAAAATCGACCTACCCGCGCACGGCCCTGATGTGTGGATACTCCATTAACCTTTTACATTTTAACGGTTATCTGTTCCAGTGCTCGCCGCCCACAATGATTATGCTCCTCCACCTCTGATGGCGTTTGTCAGTCTCCCCATTAGTTTTTGAATTTCAATATTTGATAAGTAGCGGTTGGAAGAAGCTTCCCTCGATAGATAAAATTTACGTCGACGAGTAACAATCTTCTCCAGTCAATATTTCCGTACTGCTACAGCATACCGAAAATCAAACGCAATGTTGTCATCTCCTTCAGCATTCCCACACATCTGCTAACCTATATTCTCTTGATATCTTTCGAGATAAGCTGACTAGTACTAGACATTGCACCACAAAAATTGTTTTATTCACTTTATCACTTTTTTCCTAACCTCTAGAATTGAAAAAGGAAAGCAGCAACAGCTACAGGAAGAAGCACAAAAAAACATCACAATAGGAAAAGACGAAAAAATGTCTGATGAATCAAAACATTTGCCAACGATACATTGTGAACAATGCCAAGCGGTAAGTTAATTTTTCTTCGGTTCTACTGTTTGTGATTACTCAACAATATATTTTGCAGTATGCCAATTATATTGGTAAAAATTTATCTAGAGAGGAAATTGCTAACAGGCTGAGTAATTGTAAGCATCTAAAATCTGTGCCATTAAATGAAACACCAGATGGATTTTGGGATCCAATATTTCGTCCTCTACCTGATGATGACTTAAGAAATATCACATTAATTGATACTAGATTTATAGATAAAAAAATTAATAATTTTTGTTGATTTATTTTTATTGTAGTTAATATATAATCGATGAAGGAAATGTTGTTATTTTAATAGTTTTTATTTTTCCCGCTGTGCATTGTGCATTTTATAAATTGCCTCGTTTTGCTTGTTCCAACTCAATCGCTTCGAAAAGTGCTTTGAAGTTTCCAGCACCAAAACCCTGAAATTAAAAATAAAGTAATTAACAAAATAAGTTAAATAAATGTCTTTTGCAGTATTAGAAATACTGATTAAAAAAATTAAACCACTAGACCACTATTGGAAAGGCCATATGACCATATACTCATGGGCAGAAGGGCAGCTTTCTGTATCGTTCAAGTAAGATCCTGTGTAGGTGGGGATTGTGAATCGGACCACTTCCTAGCAAAAGCTGCATTCAGATGTCGACTTTCCACTCAAATAAAAGGAAACAACAAACAAAACAAATTCGACAATTCGGGAATCGAGGCCAATGCAGATACAGTCGAGGGAAAATGGATTAAACTGAAGACGATACTGGTAGATGTCACCAGGAAACTGTAGCTTACAAACGCACAGGTAGAGCCAGCGAATGGTACGACGTGGAATGTAAAGCAGCTTTAGAGGCCAGAAATAAAAATAGAAAAATATACATAGAGAGACCAACGAGGAGCAGGAAAATTAAATACGAGGAAACGAGAACAGCAAAAAACATTTGTAGGAAGAAGAAAAGACAATTCCTGAACAACTCCATTCTGAGGGCAGAGGAAAACTGGACAAATCAAAACGCGGGAAGCATACAAGGAAAAACAACAAATCCCCAGGAATTGATAACATCCCAGCAGATTTGATCAAACATAAGGAGGCGAGTCGGTGTCAGCAGCTACACACGAACTACTGTGCTGCATATGGAGGAACGAAAAAATGCAAGGCTTAAAGCAGGGCGATCGGTTGGAACCCTTGCTATTTAATCGCGAATGCAACCCTGCTTAACAAATCAAAACAGTTGGCAGGATATGCCTATGGCATAAATTGCCTTGCCAGATCATACCTTAGAAAAATATTCACGGAATTAGAAGGGGCTAAACATATAGGACTACATACAAATAAATGCAGATAAGAGCAAGACCTCTGAATCTACAGAACCTCGCTACACTCTCTCAAATCAAGGACACGCTCTTGCAGAGAGTTGTCTTGGTATGTTGTCTCCTGCAAGAGCGTGTCCTTGATTTTTTTTATGTGGAAGACTAGAGCTCAGGGAAAGCCCTTTGTACTGTCGACAATCTATTTTCTTCGTATAGAAATCACATTCAGTGGACAGTGCTGAAGAACCAAATTCCGTTAAAATATTTCTTGCTACGAAGAACCAACATGCGCTGTTAGCAACAGCATTAGTAGTCGCTCGCACAGAACAAGGAAAACAAATGCGATGCGTCGTCGACACCGGGTCAAAGTTACCTAGGTGCCAAGGCAACCAATACAGCAGTACAAATTACAGGCCTGAGCACAAGCCCAGCAGCCATACCAAGAAAACAGGTTAAACTCACATTACAGCCACATACCCTTTTTGGTAATTATTTGTGACCTGAAGCAAGGCATAAATAACAGATGAGTTTTTAGTGCTCGATAGGATCACGGACCCTTTGCCACAAAGTGCAGTTCGAAAGAAAGGGCGGAACACCTTTTAGATTTAGAGTTTGCAGACCTAACATTTTGGAAAACAGGAGGAATCGATGCTCTACTCGGAGTACGAAAAGCTTCGATCGATTCGAAGATCCTACAAAGCGGCATCAAACGAGGACCCAACACAGCTCCAATAGGTATCAGGGCAATGTTTGGTTGGATTATGATAGGACCGAATAAGCCAATGCCAACAAAACAGGTTGCAGCATTCATGGTTCAAACCAAGGGGAGATGAACAACTGAGGCGCTTCTGGGAAGTGGAAGAAGTTCCGACAGCCCCACTGCAAAGTAAGGGAGAAGAACTCTGTCAACAGATCTTCACTGAAACACACTTGCGGAAACCCAATGGAAGGTACCAAGTTACTCTGGGGGAAATATAGTTTTGAACGGGTAAACCAATTGTACTACCTGGGGTCCACAGTCAGCGAAGACAACGATGAAACGATAGAAATGCAAAGAAGAATAAATACTGTAAATAGAACATACTTCTCACTTCTGCCAGCAATTAAATCTAGAGACATACACAGAAAAACCAAAATAAGAATCTACAAAACGATCATACGCACAGTAGTTGCGTATGGATGTGAAGCATGGAGTATCTTCCAAAAATCAGCAGACAAGATGAATATATTTGAGAGAAAGGTTATCTGACGGATATACCATACGGCCCAATTAGTGAAGACAATGCATGAAGAATAAGTTGTAATCGCGAATTGTATGAGTTGAGTGTGAACTAGCAACATCTGCCAAGCTACTGCGTTTACTTTGGGCCGGTCATGTTCAATAATAGCATGGCTCAAGGATACCGAAACCAAATGGGAAAATATCAGTCGGCAAACCACTATCTATCAAGGTGGAAAGACGGTGTTAAGGCTGATGCAGCAAAACTCCTCAACACAAGAAACTGGAGCCAAGCTTCGAAACACAGGGAGCCAAGGCTCGAATTCTGCTGTAAAGCCATCGACGAAGAAGAAAAACGCTTAAAATTATAAAATATAAAAGCTTACTTACATTATGATTTCTACGTTGAATAACTTCCAAGAAAAGTGTAGGTCTGTCTTGCATATTTTTAGTAAATATCTGTAGTAAATATCCATTTTCATCATAATCAATTAAAATTTTCAATTCTTGCAAAATAGTTAAGTCTTCAATAACTTTCACTTTACTTTTACTCAAATTTTTCCTCAATGCATCATAATAAGTATCTGGAACCATTAAAAAGTCCATTCCTCTAGCTCTTAAGTTGCGTATAGATGTAATTATATCACTTGAATTGAGTGCTATATGTTGAACACCAGCACCACCATAATATTCAACGTATTCCTGAATTTGTGACTTCTTTTTACCTGGTGCTGGCTCATTAATTGGCATTTTAACAGTTTCTTCATAATTGGACATTACAATTGATCTTAATGCAGAATATTCAGTATGAATTTGGCTATCATCCACAGACCAGAATCGATGAAACATTAACACACGCTCATACCAAGCTGCGACACTTTCCATTTCTAAATCCGGTTGGTTACCAACCACATGATCAATAAAATCTAATTTTCCAGGTGGTAAATTATTTAATAAACAGTCTTTTGGTAGCTGCTGATAGCCTGGTAAAAATGTTCCATTATAGTTCTTACGTTCGACTAGAGTATGCGTTGTATCACCATACTGAAATTTTATATAGTGTTTAACAAAAATATGACTTTTTAATTAATATTATTTACCGTTTTAACAGTAGCAAACCGGACAGTTCCATTACTATCAGATTCTGTCCAAATATCACGGATAATCACAGCTCCACGTTCTTTAGCACGCTGGATAAATTTTTAATATAAATTATTTGATGTATAATTTGGGAATTTTATTATCCTCTACAATACCTTTAAAATTATATCTAAGTCTTCAACTTCAAATGCAATATCCTTAGCTCCATCACCATGTTTAGCTAAATGCGATCCATGCTCAGTGTTTTCTGGCTGATAAGCCGACACGAAAACAAAAACTATCTATTTTTTGAAAAAAACAGGTTTGTTATCACACATAGATAAATTTTTTATGCAATCACCTTATTTTGTTTAACTGCATGTTTTGCAAATTGACGATTTCCGGTTTCTAATCCTTGATAGCATAAAGGCTCAAAACCGAGGCGTGTTGTATAGAAACTGGCTGCTTGCTTTGCGTTGCCAACATAAAATGTTATGTGGTCAAATGATAAAAATTTACCTCCTTCTGGCTAATTTTTTTAAAAAGAAAAATCATTATAATTTTTTTTTATATATAAAAGTATTGAACTTACTTTTGGTCCCTTGTCGGTATATGTTGTCTGCAAAATAAAGTATCGATTATTTAACTATAATTTGAAAATTTTGATAGAAGTATTTGTATTGTAATCATAAGAATATACAGAAGGTGACATGGAATATCTCGCAAATTATCGGTTTTACGTAAATTTAGGCTAAGTAAAATTTGTTTGTGAGATAAATTTGTATAAAAATGTCCCATACAAAATTTACGTAGAATCAATAGTTTTCGAGAAATTTGGGTGACAAGCTGTGGAGCAACGCATATCCCATTATCCTATACGAGTGCATTTGTTTGTTGTGTATGCTTGTTGGAGCGTTATGAATGAGATCCCAGAAGCTATCACATTACAACCCCATGAAGATTTTAACAGGTTAAACCTTCTTCGGTGCATATAAAAGGTGGGCCATCTGTTACTTTCTTTTTGAACTTGTTATTAAAACTACACCATTCAATATTTTTCAATGAATTCTGCTTTATTGAAGAGAGTATATCTTTCGATTAGTTATGTAAAACAATTTCACCAAAATGGCTGCGGTGGTTGGCTTGGCAGTGGCCCATTCTGTTAGCCAAATTTTGTTTGTGGCCTTATTTCACGAATAGCTCGACAGATGTTTTCCTCAAATGGGTCAGATATTAGTGGATCGTAGGTCCACCGAATAAATGTTATTTAGCCAAAATTAACGTAAAACAGATAATGATGATTTTTGTGACCTTTAGCCCTCCGTGACTTGAGTATCCGGTCAGTTGGCTTTATGGATTTTTGAGTAATTATTTGTGATGCCAAAATAAAGAGAACCCCTCTGGAAAATCTCCAGTTGGCATTTCTTAGAGGTGGATGATGGGAAGTGGATGCAGGAAAGTAGGATTGCCATGTTCCGTAACGTATGGCTCTTGTCGAGGCCCGTCGTGTCTCAATTCGATGTCCGAGGATACAACCATTGAACCTGAGTTGAACGATAATAACGTCGACCACATTTCGTTGTTTTCCTCTGAGATGAGTGTTGATGAAGGTGACAATATGAAAGAAGTGGCAATAGAAGACATAGAGGGATAATCAACAAAATTATATCATAACTTGTAATCTATCAAAACGCATTCTACTTCAAAGGTGGTGCGGAAACGAATGCAGCGCGATGTCCGAGTTTTCTCAACCCGATATCTCGAAAATTATTGGTTCTACGTAAATTATTATGCAGATTTATCTCACGAACAAATTTTATTTCGCCAAAATTTACGTAAAACCGATAATTTACGAGATATTTGAGAAAAACTGATTTTCGTCACCTTTGACCCTCCGTGACTTGAGTGGCCGGTCAGCTGGCTTTATGGACTTTTGGGTAATTATTTGTGACCCCAAAATAACTCCGCCGGCAAATCTCCAGTTGGATTTTTTTAGAGGTTCATGTATAAAGTGACTGGGTTAATAGAAAAACTAATATAAGAAATGAAGAAGCAAAACAAGAGCATGAAAGAATACAACAAACCTTCAACGAAAAATCTTTTTAATGTTCAAGTATTGTTTCTCTCATATTTGTTGGTGCTCATTACGGGAAAAATAGTCAAAAGTTTCCATCACGTCAGAATTTTGAAGAAATTGCATTTTTATCATTTCATAATTTCTAGGCGACGACGTACGTTTCGTTAAATTTATGATTATGATATAAACTTGAGTCTGTCTGATTGTAATGGATCAATTTCCCTGTTATTTGAATAAAAAGAATAATACTTCTTTGAGTTCTTAGTTTATCAGCTAAGGTTCACACTTATTTATAAAAAAGTTTTGAGTAAAATTAACGTTAGTTGAATTTCGAAAAACGTACCTATTTACGCAAATACTTTGACTATGGCTCCGCGTAAGTGTGTTAACTCTCGTGAACGTTCTTGTTACATTTGTGATACATATTGGTGTTAACACAACAAAACACCATAACGGACTTTTTGTACAACATGTACAAGCCATACTTTGGTATTCCTATTTGTGACTATTAGAATCAGAAGGGGCACATTGTCATACTAATGGCCGATTTGTTCACTTTAAACTTATCCACGGGTTTTCTAACTTTCGAATAAAGATAAACTTCGATTAAATATGGGACGGTTTTCTTCACGCGAATCCAAAGTTACGTATTCCACAGATAGTTAACCTACCATTCATATGGCATCTCTGCAAATTGCTGAGATATATTTGGCTTTTGCGCAAGTCTCGTTAAAAAAACGCAACATAATAATATTTGGCGGTTTTTTTTGACGTCAAACGTTGAAACAATTTAAAAAATATTTAAATTGTAATTGGGATACAGGCAAATACTTCCGCCTACTTAATACTTAATACTTAAATTAATGTTCTAATTTATGAATGAAAATGTATTTTTTCTAATTTTAATGTAATATTTTCCATTAAATTTTCCTCTTCGCTCTCATCGGTCGAGAAAACATTAACATTTACAAATGCGTCCATTTTTAATATAATTAAATATTTAAAAATATGTCAACAACAAATATTTTGACACTAACCAAGAGATAAACCCTCAAAATTGGCCAGTTAACTTTAACCCCCCATTAAGTCTTAACCCAACGATAGCAAAAGTGAAGAAAACCAATTTCTCTAGATATACTATGGATAAAGCTAGCAGAGGCATAACCCATTGTGAAGAAATCGGGCATAAATGATTTTCAGATATAGAGCGAAACGTGATACAATGTTACAATTTGTAGTTTTCGTTTAAGGATGAATAGCTTCAAAAACTCATCACTCCCGCATCACTGCAGAATTCAG
Organism: Thereva nobilitata; assembly: GCA_963855945.1. Classification (NCBI taxonomy): domain Eukaryota; kingdom Metazoa; phylum Arthropoda; class Insecta; order Diptera; family Therevidae; genus Thereva; species Thereva nobilitata. The sequence goes on from OY979696.1 coordinate 122,993,084, forward strand.
CTACAGACTTCCAATTGCTGAATTCTGCAGTGATGCCGCAATGATGAGTTTTTGATGATACTCGATAGCATCAGAATTATTTAAAATAAGTAGAAAAACAAATTGAGAATATTTAAATAATTGGAATTGCATAAATAAACTCTCAATAACGAATTTTTTTTGGAAAAGACACCTTTTGGTACTTACAAATGGAAAAGCGACATTTTGATACCAGAAGTGAGGAAATGTTTCTATTTGGGACAAATAAAAAAGTGAAAATGAGGGTCTTGTAACATTTTCTTTTGGCTGTCAAAAAAATTCTATCTTTCCAACAGTAGCTGATCAAGCTGCTTACTACAGCCGGCAGCTAAATTTGTATAATTTCGGTGTAGTAAAAGGATCTTCTAAATCACAAATGCTTAAGGACGATGTATTTTTATATTTATGGACAGAACATGAACTTTTTAAGGTACTAGTACACAAATAAAAGCAAAAAAAGGGCAAATTTTTAAAAATTGATTTCTCAGAACCCTTAATACATATTAATGTAAACTTTTTTCTAAAAAATTATTCTATTCTTAAATAAAACAAAACAAATTTTTTTTTTAGTTTCGACTACTTGTACCATTTCTAGATGGCGCCGAAGTCAAGGTCAAGGAAAAATTTATGTATCCATGGCAGAGAGCGTATGGCTCTTGACGGGGCCAGTCGTGTCTCAATTCGGTGTCCGAGGATACAACCATTGAACCGGAGTTGAGCGATTATAACGCCGACCACATTTCGTTATTTTCCTCTGAGATGAGTGTTGATGAAGATGACAATATGAAAGAAGTGGAAATAGAAGAGATAAAGAGATAATAAAAAAAATTTATCATAACTTGTAACCCATGGAACACCCTGGAAAAACGCCCTTGCATTCTACGTCAGAGGTGGTGCGGAAACGAATGCAGCACAATGCCAAAATTTCTCAGCCCTCGAAAACTATTGGTTCTACGTAAATTCGGTATAGGACACTTTTATGCAGATTTATCTAACGAACAAACTTTACTTAACCAAAATTTACGTAAAGCCGATAATTTACGAGATATTTGCGAAAAACTGATTTTGGTGACCTTTGACCTCTAATATCTCAAGACGCGGACACGAGATTTTATGAGACTTTTGACACATCATTTAGAATGCCAAAACCAGACAATTGCATAAAAGGAAAACCTGTGTATATCAAACCATCAAAAGACACAATGAATGTGGGACCTTTGACCATGCAGAACAAAGCAAATTCAGGAGGAAGAAAGTTCTTTGTTCAAGTTAGTCAAAGAAAATCGAGCGCTGATCTTTCGATATATCTCCACCAAAAAAGTGGTACACAAGTGTCTGCTGAATACATTCGACGAATCCTGTGCGCAAGAGGATTGTTTACCCAGAGCGCGCATGAAAAACAATCCTAAGACCCAGGCATGCTCGATCAGGAGTTTTGTGGTGTAGAGCCCACAGGAATTGCACTCCGCAGGACTGGAAATCAGTTCTTCAGTTTCATGACAAAGTGTACGTGGTATTAATGTTTTACGCAGCACTGTATTTAGGGACAATGCTCACTCCATAAAATAAGATAAAGGACGACATCCATAGACGCATTGTAGCCTAAAGCCACTATTTCACACTAGTCCCGATCCTTAAGTATCAAGAAATCTCAAGACAATGCAGTGAGAATGAATATATAAAACACTAATCAGACCAGCACGGATCTACAAAATATCAGCTCAAAATCTTCAAAAGGAAAATTCTAAGAAGTCTTGGTCTTGTAAGGGTTAACCAAAACGAATGACTCATTAGAACAAACGAAGCGCTTGAAGAAATGCATGTCGAAATAAATATGGTCGCACATATAAAATTGAGTAGACTACGATCGCTCGGACACGTTGCCCGAGCTTCGGAGGAAAGAATGCTAACCAGGATTTTCAATGGTAGACCATCACGAAAAAGAAGTGCAGGATGACCAAGGTGGACGGATGACGTGCTAAAAGATATTCGGAAACTTCCTATAACAAGTTGGAGAGAATTACTAAGACGTAGAGATGACTGGAAGAAAAGACTTCAAGAGAGCCGAATCCTAGAAGGACTGTAGCACCATTTAAGAATAATAATAATTGTATTGTACCTAACACTGAAAATTATATTCCACATCTTGTTTAATCACTTTAATACTCAAACCTACACTATTGAATACAGAAATTAAAAATCTAGAAAACTTTCTTCAAAATTAACTAAGATCACTAAACTATAACTTTTTGTTTCACATACCATTATCACCAGGCGAATTAATTTATATATCACTTTCTTCAGGAAAAATTAAAACGATCAACGAACCAAATTAAATTCAAAGAAATAGATCACCAAGTAGTAAATGCTCTCGCTCTTCAAAAATGAGGATTGATACCCAAAACGATACTGTTGTTACCTGGCTAAACGTTACGTTCTTATATAGCCTATACCCGTTCTCAACTATTAGAACCAATCAAAAAAAATCATTTTAGGTAGGTAACATCGAATGCAACTCGCAGATCGAAACTTGTTATTTAAATATTAACCACGGGCTTCAGAAATCTATTACGATTTCCATAAATTCTTGAACGATTTTTTTTGCTATTCCAATATGTGCCATCAACTTACCTCATGGAGCTCGATGATCATTTACGTAGCCTACTGTAGTAACAGGTGAAGGAAACAAGATGTGTGAATATCTAGAATATCGAGAAAATATGCATATCAACAAATTAAGAGGAACTTGTTGAACCAGATAATTGTGGCGCCACATACTTTAGATTGTGCTAAGTCATCTCGAGAGATGATTCTCTCCATATATATTTTCCTTACAAGTCGAGCCCCTTGGAAAGTTTTACGTCGTTACTAATTGAATTGTATCTTGGTATTCATAATAATTATTTGCTTCCGTTTACTTTTGTTTACATTTTTACTGACTTTACTTATAAACATACTCTCTGCATACTTTGTTGTTGCTGACCAGTAACTGCCCGTCGATTGAATTTAATTTATTTACCTGTTTTGATAAAGCCACACGTAAACACGGAATATTTCAACTAAAACTAGGTAAACAAGTTGAAGGACTTTTCTAAAGAGAATTCAAAAACCTGCTTTAATTCTGTCTCCTGTTATTGTAGAACCATACAAAGCGTAAAAAATTGATAAAACTTCATTGAGTTCACAGCTCACTATTCTGGCACGCTTATTATTATTATGTGAGTATGGGACAACACATATGGTGAACACCGCGGCCAAGGCGAGAAGGTCTTTAGTTGAAGAAGATCGGCCTGGACCGGGGATCTAAAGCTGAAGATAAACGTTCTTCTTCTAAGCCAGATCGGAGTAGGACATTCACAGAGAATCTGCATTTTGTCTCTTGAGACAGTCCTACGTTGGGGAGCTGGTGCCGCAGCCCTACATGGCCAGTCAGATATACCACCTAGAGCCTAAGGTCCGCCTTGTTCAAAGTGAGTGAGTGTTTAAGGGTCTTATTAGTTCTTTAGCCTGTTTAAGACCTGGGACTGATTCCCAGTAGGCGAGGTACAGTCCCTTAACCCAGTCCTCGATCACGGACTTGGAGGTGGGCCATGAAGGGTTTGATCCCTCCGTCTTAGACCCCTCCCTCGCAAGTTTTTCTGCAGTCTCTTTGCCCTCAATATCCCAGTGCCCGGGGACCCGGAAACGCGAAGTCCTCTTTTTCCTGGTTAGACTCGGGCGTATGTACGTCAAACCCTGCAACTATTTTGGAAGAAAACTTCCACGTTGAGAGTGCCTTGGTTTTAATGTTGTCGCCTTTCATACCTGCCTTATGGAGATGTGCAATGGAGTCAATCCAATGATAGCCTCCATCGAAACTGTGGGACAAGTCCGCACAGCTCAAGTAATGGAGAGGCAAACAAGCCGTTGCAGTCTGTTGTGCTTAGTGGCTTTACTGATGGCATAGTCCAGTTTAGCGTTCCAGTTCAGTATCTTATCCAACATTACTACCATCGCATTTATCCACTCAATTGTGCGAGGTTTCTGAGAGCCAGTTCTGTAGAAATATAATCATAACCAGTGTTATCATAGTGCCATCCTTACCTCCACCGTTATTGGAGTAGCTGCCGCTCATATTACTAATGTATTAAGGGTAAACAGTAATTGGTATAATTTTCAGTCGGTATGTGCCTGTTCACACAGGTCGCTTTGAGGCGCGACAAAGCGAACCAAAAAGCGAATATTTGTTTACACGTTTCGCTTTGTGTCCAGTCGTTTTTATGACAGGTGGAACATACGGTACGGGAACAAAGTTTGTGATTTTCATAAAAGTGACATAAATTTTTATAAACTGTGATTACCTGAATATAATTAATTTTAGTAAAAAATCAGTGCAACAAAACTGAAGCCTGAAAATTGTCCTATCGCACGTTTGCTCCCAATACGGGTGAAACGAAAATAAAATGGAACAGTAAGGTGATACAAAATGAAATTGAAACAGTCAGCTGGTCAGAAAAGCGAACGTGAGTCGCTTTCAAATCGAGACGCACTTCCTTCCCACCCGAACGCTCCCCGCACCTGTAAATTTCGTGTTGAAAGGTTGCGGTGACCACCCGTGTGAACAGGCACAAGCAATCTCTGTTGATTTACCCTTTGAGTAAGCGAACTGAGAGGTGGGAAAGGTAGGGAGAATCCATGTTGGACGGACGTGTTTAAAGAGAGTGTGAGAAATCTAAAGGAAAATTTCTGCAATTGAATTATAGTGAGTTTCCACTTTCAAAGTGATTGTGTACGGAAGTATTAATCGTATTAATTGTATAATCAAATTAATATTAATAATTGCTTGAAATTGTGAAATACCCAGAGTGCCAACGTGGAAATAGGGCCCCATACACTACAAGGTTTTATGCGTACAAACAAGGCGTTCAAACAAAGATTGACAGTGTGTGGTGAATTTGGTTTTTGGTTTTATGTTTGTCACAAGTTTGTCCCAAATATCAAAACGTTTTGATTTTTTCGTGGTTTTATCTGACAGTTCTCTCCATAACATAAAAAAAGTCTGCTCTGGTGTTGTTTATTTTGTTTCGGTGTTTTTAGTATTTAGCTGTATTTATTTATTTAGTTTTGCTGTAAAACCTTATAGTGTATGGGCAGGCTTAGCGTACAAACAAGTTTGTCACAAAGACTGCGGGACATGTTTGTACGCATAAAACCTTGTAGTGTATGGGGCCCTAATGTCTGAGGTTTAGGACAACTATCCCCAACCCAGCAATTCCAATGACAACTCGGCCGTAGGGTCTAAAACATTTAAAGAAGCTAAATCTATTAGCATAACGTTTAATAAATGATGCTGCATTTGTTAGCAAAATTGAAGAAAATGTCCTAAACTGGTCCCAAGTGGACACAAATCTGCAGGATAAAATGGCGGCGAATCTGCAAAGGGAGATGGCTGCTAACGGTTGCACGGAATCTACGCGGGATAAATCGGCGTCCACTAATACTGGTGCTGTTACTAGTGAGGATTGTATTGGTGATGATGTCAGCGCTCGTGATGAAACTATTAATGATGGCGGATGGATATACGTTCCTAATAAAAGTAAAAAAAGCAAATATTGAGCCAGGTAATTTAAATTCAGTTGCCCTTATATTTAAAAATAAAGATAAAAATTTTATTGGAAAAATAATATTGGAGTAGGTTCTAAAAATAATCATGAAAGTAGATTTAAAATGCTTAATCCAGACAGTGTCAAGGTTAAAACTAATAGATCTCAGTATTATGAGGTGCAAGTGACTCTGATAAGAGTTCAGGCAATGTGCCTAAAAATTATAATAAAAGTGCCAACAAATATTGCGTGGCGATTATCCTACCCAACGCTAATGTTCGCAGCATTAACGAACATATGTTTGCGGACTCTCCAGAGAGTACGCACAAAATTATCATCTCGCGGTTCGGTACCGCCAAATTATTCATTAAGGATCCGCACGAACAACAGGCGATATTTACCAAAATGGGAGGTGCCGGGTTCCCTGCCACACTTTCACGGCCAAAGAGCTGAGATATACAACTTTCCTAATGAAAGGCCTAAGTGCTGACTACTCCTGCGAGGAGTTTAAGAAGGATTTGAGGAGAAATTATCCCAACTTAAAAGTAGAGGGCGTGGGAAGGTATCAGGGGAGCTCTGAGTTCCTCTCAGGCTGGCATACCGTTCAATTCCCACCGGGGGCGGATATACACGAAATATCCCGTGCAAACAAAATATTATACCAAGGCGTGAGATGGGAGAAATCGAAGAAAAATGGCGTGCCGCAATGTAGGAACTGCCAGAAATTTGGTCACGCGGCTGTAAATTGTAGCTATAAATTTAATTGCGTCAGATGCAACGAGGGACATGCGTCCCCTAAGTGCCTCGGGCCAAAATCCGAAACTCCTTACTGCGCCAACTGCAGAAGCGAGGGTCACCCTGCGAGTTACAGGGGATGCCCTGTATTCCAAAAATATAACGAGAAACAACAAAAAAACCAATCAAGGTAAGACTAATAGGGCAAAGGAATTCAGGTCCGTGGAGGAATCCTTCCCGGGACTTGGTAAAAATTTAGTAGGCCTCCCCCAGCAGCCACGCGGTCTGAATCATACCCCGAAACATTACGAAATGGTAGCCCCAAAACTGGCAATTTTCAAGATATACTTGAAATGCCAAAAATTCATTTTAGTCTCAGTCCCACTGAACTTATGTATAAGCTGGATGAATTCTTGCCCGAATATCAGAAAACCGTGGATCCTGTTGAGAGGAGTTTCCTATTCCTATCTTTCTACGTTAGCCTCCAAGTTGGTAATAACCAGAAATAGGGTACTGAAATGGGAAGGTGGAGTTTGGCGACTCTCAATGCTCGATCTTCGGTGTCTGGTGTGAAAAGGCTGGAACTCAGAAACTTTATTATCATCACGGGCTATCCCCAGGGACCCCTATTCGGAATTGTACTGATGGCTTGGACATTGTCTGAATTTGTCGCATTGTCGCAATTTGAATTTATTGCCGTTGAAATAAAGTCCGCTTATGACAAATGTGTTGTGATCAATGTATACTGTCCTCCAAATGTGTTTAACCCTGACATTGCTGTTGAGTTCTTCAACCTTGTTTCAAGCCTCTCTCGCCACTATGAGACTATAGTTGTTGCTGGTGATTTTAATGTCGATCTGTTGAAGGACAACGTACGTGCGAATTCCTTTAGATACTTTCTTGAATCTCTGGATTTGCATATTTTAAATCATCTTCCAACATTTCTGAACTGCCAAAACCCCTCCCTACTTGATGTTCTAAGTGTTACCTCCACTGATTCCGTACTAAAATACAATCAAATTTCCCCTCCCAGCTTTCTTGACCACGATATATTATTCCTCTCCCTTCGCTTTACTTTCATCCCTTCTTCTGCGCCTTCTTCATTCTCATATCGCGACTATAATAACATCAATTTAGACCGGCTTTCTGAAGTCGCCTCCTCTATACCGTGGAGTGATATCTATAACACCGATATCCTGACCTCATTCATTCAATCAGCTTACAACCAATGTGTACCCCTTGTCACAAGAAGACGCAGTCCCTCCTTAGCTTGTCCTTGGTTTTCGCGTGAAATCCGCGACTTGATAATTCAGCGTGAATTCATGTACAGACGTTACCGTAGGACTAAGTTACTTAGGTACCGTAATGACTACAAACGGCTCCGCAACCTTATCAACAGTAAGGTTAAGTCTGCAAAACGTGAGTATTATTCCCGCAAGCTTGATCCCACTTTAAATTCTAAAAAACTCTGGTCTAATCTTCGTTCGCTGGGCATCCATGCTCCTGTGGTCATCCCGTTTGATGCTGATGTAAACCTCCTCAATGCGTCTTTTATTCAATCTCTTCCTGAACCTGCTTCCTTTTCTGTTTCTCCTCCCCCTGACCCACTTAGTTCTGATGGTTTTAATTTCCGTTGTGTTGACACAATTGAAGTTCTTGAGATACTGCCTTCCATCTCTTCCGACAGCATTGGCTGTGATGATCTGTCTCCCCGTTTTCTTAAGCTTCTCTCGCCGCTAATCGCTGAAACTATCACGCATATCTTCAATTACTGCCTGACAACTTCTCAGGTTCCGCTGCTTTGGAAAAAAGCCATAGTGATTCCTTTACCTAAAAAATCCCCTCCAGTTGACATAACAGATTTTCGTCCCATCAGTATTCTTCCTTTTCTTGCCAAAGCCTTTGAAAAAATCCTTTATATACAAGTACTACGATATCTTGAGTCTAACAACCTTCTCTCTAAATACCAGTCTGGCTTCCGTAGATCCCATAGTTGTGAAACGGCAGTATTAAAGGTAACGACTGATTTGCGTTCTGCGCTCGACAATGGTGACATTGCCTTACTGGTTCTTTTAGATTTCTCCAAGGCATTTGATTCTGTGGTTCACTCTCTTTTGCTCTCCAAACTTAGCCAACTCTATCACTTTTCTTCTTCTGCCATTCGACTCTTTGCCTCTCTTCTCTCTAATAGGCTTCAATGTGTTCGCCTTAACAATGCGGTATCCTCGTTCCTACCTGTGTCTCTTGGAGTTCCGCAAGGCTCAATACTTGGTCCTCTTCTCTTCTCGCTGTATGTTAATGACCTTCCCGCTGTCATCCATAATTGTTCCTACCATCTCTATGCTGACGATCTCCAGCTGTACTCTTCAGGTAATCCCAACCAGATCGAACAATGTATTTCTGAATTCAACAGCACATTATCCCGAATTAATGAATGGTGCTCTGTAAATTTTCTTAAACTTAATCCTAATAAATCCCAAGTAATGTTCCTTAGTCGTCGCTCTCTGTCCCTTGGTAACGTCTCGTCTCTTCTACTCAATAATATTTCCCTTCCTAATGTTGACTGTGTCAATAATCTTGGAATTGTTATTAACTCTAAGCTTTCTTGTTGCAAATATGTTTCACTTATGCTCTCGAAGATATATGGAACATTACGCAAACTTTGGCTCTACTCCAGTCTTTTGTCCTCTTCTATTCGGCTTAAGCTTGTCAAGTCCCTCATCCTGCCACATTTCCTCTACGGCTCTCTCATATACGTATCTTTCGACTCATCCTGTCGTCAGCGTCTCAAAGTTGCTTTCAATGACTGTTTAAGGTTCATATTCCCCATGAGAAGATCTGATCATGTGTCTGGTGTCCAAGATTCCTTGTTAGGTTGTGGCCTCTTTCGCTTTATTGATATCATGGCTTTGGTCCTCCTGCATAAAGTTTTCTACACTAAGAGCCCTCCCTACCTTTCTGACTTCCTCATGCCTCTCCAATCCCTGCGTTCAATTAAATTTCTCATTCCTGCACATCATTCCCTAATTGGTAGTCGTTCCTTCTTTGTGCACTCGCTCAGACTTTGGAATAATCTTCCTAACTATATTCAAAGAATAGGCACAGCCAGGGCTTTCAGAAGGCAAGCTTCTCTCTTTCTATCTTCTTCCTCTTCCTCTATTTAGTATTTCTAATCACTCTCTCTCTCCATCTTTCCCACATTTACTTCCTTTAACTTTGTCCTTTCGCTTTCTGCTTCCTTAGAATAGTACATTAAGTTCTTGCTTTTTTCTAGTGTTTTTTTTTCTCTTTATTTAAGTTTAGAATATTTAGATACTAGATTATGATAAGTTAAGTCTCATAAATAAAAATATGTACATAGCATGTAGTATAGGTACTATAAAAGATGTAAATCTTGTGTACTACTTTAACAATAAATTATTATTATTATTATTATTATTGTCTGGAATTAATCTAAACTGACTGACACACTTATAGCCCTGGGCATTTGCTAATATAATCTATTATGATAATGATGAAATCTTCCAATGTTATTTTAGTATCGATATTTTGTAGTCTTCGGAAAGCTTTGCAGATTGTAAAACCTAATTTTGTCTTTCTATTTTGTTTCGTAAATTGTTCTGGCTCAATATGGTTAGGAAGAATTTATTTTGTTGTAATAATTTGAGTTTTAGATTTTATTTCATTGTTCACTTTATAAAAACTTTAATATCCTTAGGCTAAAATCGTAATTTAAAATAGCAGTAAAACCTCCTAAATAAGACTATGCAAGAATTTCTTAAGAAAAAAAAATAAAAATGTCAACAATTAAAAATGCAATAATCTGCCTCAAAATATATAAATAAATGACTGAGCGCAATAACTTTATTTGATATATGTACATGAAGTATAAATTAGTTATAAGTTACCAGAATTCCATATTTATTTAAATTGTTTTCTTGTTATGCTTTTGTTGTTTTTAGTACTGAGTTTTTAATAATTTTTGGGGGTTTGCAGCAACAAAGAGTTAACTCCAGTTTTTATAATTTTTGGGAAAATGGAAAAAACTGTTCAAAAATTGAGAATGTATTTAAATCGCCTTGGCCTTCGTCCAATTATTTGTCACCTACCACTTCATGTTTTGGCCAAATTCCATTGAGAAATTCGTCAAATTCGCAATTCTAGAGTCAATTTTATTCTGAAGTTAACTCCTTTTTGACCCAAATAATTGAAAATTATTTTCTTTTTAAAGTAAGGAAGCATTGAGTAATTTCAAGAAAGAACACAGTAACGAGTGTACTAACTAAATTTTAAGCCCAAAAACACTTTCTAGTAAATGAAAAATGAAGCTCCAAAGAAAAAATAAGAATGTAAAACTATCAAAACTAGTAATCATCATAGCAAGAAATTTTAAAATCAATAATATTGATTTCAATCAATAAAATCAATAATTATCATTGATTTTATCAATAATTACGAATTATTAAGTAAATATATAGTTTAAAAAAACTAAAAAATACGCTTTGATTTTAAAATTAACTAAAAAGTAAAAAATAATTTTGAATGTAAAGTTTTTATTGCTCCAGTCAGAATATGGAAACAACCTACCTTTCGAAATGTAAAACAGCGTGGGACTCTCTTCCTATATTCTTATTTTATTAACACCGGAAATTTTCGCTAGAGGCCCGCGCTTTTTTACATTTCGAAAGGTAGGTTGTTTCCATATTCTGACTGGAGCAATAAAAACTTTACATTCAAAATTATTTTTTACTTTTTAGTTAATTTTAAAATCAAAGCGTATTTTTTAGTTTTTTTAAACTATATATTTTTTATTTTCTATTTTTTAGTCTATTATATGTCTCCCGCTATTTTGTAGTGACCGCCATATTGGTTTTAAAATGACATCACACAGTTTACTATACTATACTCGTCGTTCACTTTCATTTGATACCCATACCGAGGGCGTTGTAAAGAAAAAGGTAAAACGCCATTTTGTGTTGACCGCCATTTTGAATTTGGAACCCCGCCACACAGTTAATAGTATTCTAATCGTCCCACCCTTTCATTTGATACCCATACCGAGGGTGTTATAAAGAAAAAGGTAGTCCGCCATTTTGTGTTGGCGGCCATTTTGAATTTTGAATGACGCCACAGAGCTAATAGTATTCTACTTGTCATTTCCTTTCATTTGATACCCATATCGAGTGGGTTGTAAAGAAAATGGTAGTCCGCCATTTTTTGTTGTCCGCCATTTTGAATTTTGAATTACGCCACATAGCTAATTGTATTCTACTCGTAATACTCTTTCATTTGATACCCATGTTGGGGGTCGGGGAGCACAATTGCAAAATTCGGCCGCCATCTTGGAACCGCCATCTTGATTTTTTTACAAAATTGTCAGATTGCATTGTCACGCGAACTATACATATGTGCAAAATTTCAAGTGGATCCGTTATCTGGAAGTGGGTCAAAATCAAGTTGCAAGATTTTACATGAAACATACAACATACAACATACAGGTCAAGATAATATAAAGCGTATAAAAAGTACTATGAAATAGGAACTCATAAACATTGAAAACTTGTTTGCAGAATAAAACAGAAAAGTAATCAAGACGCTTAATCACAACCAGACGCGCCACTGTTATCTCCATACTGTTTTACGACAATCATTTGCGGCATCAAAGAGTCAGCTCCTGGAGTTAACTCCATTTTGACCCCAGCGAATGAAGCAGCTAACTCATTCTAGCGGATACCTTGAGAACTATCACCGGTAGATAATACCATGTTTCCATCGCACTTGAAATCCTCCGATTTCGGCAAAAATGCAGATTTCGAACGAAACCTCATATGAAATCTCGTGTTTTGCATTTTATTTTCATTTTAATTTCTTGAAACGTTTTTAATATTTTGTTATGACAAGCGAAAACTGTTTGATGCGATGTAAACGCATTTGGATTTCGTGAAATCGTTTTATTAAAAACTGCGGATTTCAAGTGCGATGGAAACATGGTATAACTCTTTGTTGAACCAAACGAAAAAATGATTTTTTCGCCCAAGAAACGGTTGTTAACTCTGTTTGGCCTAAAAATGGAGTTAACTCTTTGTTGCTGCAAACCCCTCAATTATTTTTTTTCGAGTCACAGACGCCCGATGTCCCAAGCCAAAGAAACTTTCTCCGAAGCCATTTTGTGTGGCTCTCAGCATGCTATATAATAAGAAACTTAACATTGAAAGTTATTCACTCATTGTTGTCTAAAGTTGATAAACTAAATCCAGTTAATATAAATAATACCTAAAATAAATGTTAGGAATATAAGTACTCAGTGCCTTACAGTTGGCTACGGCCTAGTAGAAAAAAAATTGAACTGAGAGGTATTTAGGTTTAGGGATATAAACCACAGACTTTCCTCCAAATGGTTAGAATGTATCCTCAATTGAAGCTGGCACTAAAGAGATAGACCAGGTTGTCGAGAATCAGATCGAAGCAGTTCTGAAGGAGTGCCGGAAAAATTCCATTTCCTGCGAGGGATTTGCAGGGTTGAAAAGAGGTCACTTCCCATTTAACCATAACGTGAACGACATGACGTACTGGTAGTACAAAGGGTGATTTCTAAGCCGGATTTTATCACATAAAAAAACCGAGTCTAGTTGCCTCTAGTAGAGTCTGCAGGCTCTCACAACGCTTCCAGGCAATCTTTTTGGAGGGTCCCAGCTCCTTTTTTAAGCTGTTACCGTGAACCTGCATTCTTTCCATTGCCCAGCTTGTTTTCCCGCATTGAACAATCTCCTAACTTCCCTATGAATTACAGCCAGTCTGTCGATCCACCAGGTCACCAGGAAGGAAGAGACAGTATTGCAGTAATGGTAGTGGAAGATCAGCACCTTAGTGAGCTGTGTGGCAGGCAGCCATCTCCAGTTCACTCACTGATTTGAAAGAGGCGGCGAGCAGGTCTGATTTTGAGACTACAAGTCCCTGAAACTTAAGGCCCCCATACACGGTCAAATTGGATAGTTTTGGTTGTACATCCACACTTCGATGTACATCCAATTTGACCGTGTATGTGGGCCTTTAGACCAGTTAGTTTGCTTAGGAATCTGGTGAAAAACGCGGTTATGTGGAGGCCCACAATGTCGAACCTGATGTGCAGATGGTCCGACAGTGAGGCCTCGCTCGCACGCTTCTTATAATTGGATAAATTTTGCAGTGCATGACCTAACGATTGCTTAATAAAGACATCAGTACGAATTTATCGCCCACGATCTATAGAAAGAAATTAACTGGGTCTTTCAAAAACGTGTATGTTTCGCAAAATTTAACCAGGGAAAAATTAAATAAGGTAAACAAAAAATGTACGTGTTGAACAAACATAATTTTGCAATCATCAAAGATTGGGATTAGGTAGCAATCTTCAAGTGAGTATAAGTATCTTACTTAATAACACTAGGGTATTCACAACAAATGTAAACACCTTAAGTGGCACTTCATTGTTGTTCAGTGTAACATTTAATTAAAATTTAAAACCTTCAATCAAGTTAGATAATAAAGGGTTAGTAAAAAAGGGTTAGTAAAACCTTGGCCTCCTCAGGAATCTTCTTCCATCGTTCTCGGTCTTGCGCCTTACTCTTCCATTAATCCCAATTGTGCGTAAGTCAATTTCTATGTCGTCTTTACATCTCTTCCTAGGTCCTCTTTCCTCTTTGCTTTTGGAGGAATAGGATTTTTGGTAACGCTTCCTCAGGCATTCTAATTACATATCCTATCCAAATCCAGGGTAGTAGTAGGCATGAAATCTTCGTCATATTTGGTACAACTCGTGGTTGAATCTTCTCCTCCTAACACCCTGTTCTCAGGGCCGGCTTTAGGTATTTTTGCGCCCCGAGCGAGATTTTTTTATGCGCCCTTAACTTTTTAAAGATTTTTCTTTTAGGTAGTATATGTTATTATGCACTAAACAAAAGTTGACGCACGTGCAAGCTTGTAATGTACATCTGCAAACGGGGCAATCAGTATGTCGTCCAGCCGGGTTAAAGTTCCGATAGTATAGTTGACTTTTTCCGAGCACCAGCTAAGGCTTTGTTTTAGTAGAATGGACCCCTTCCACGTAGCCCACTATTCTACTTGTGACACTAAGGCACACTGTCCACGGCGGCGTCATTTGACGAATGCATGCAAGCTACAAATGACGTAAGGAATCTTTTGCATGTTACTTATGTCCACGTATCGTCATACAATCGACATTCAAGCTACAAAACGTTTCAGTTTTCTTTCAAGTAGCAGCGCCAAAGAACGTCTTGGGTTGGGGAAAATGTCAAGTGATGATCAGGATGTATGTGTGCATACAACTTTATTAGAAGACAACGCAGCAGACGTAGATTGTGTTGGCTTCATACATACATTGAAAGAAATAGAAATGGTAGACTGTTTGTTGCTGCCAGAGAGTTATCAGAAGATGATTCTGTATTTCAGTCATTTTAACGAAAAATAAAAAAACGATATACTGCAATGCGACATTGTGTCAGTCCAGAAGAAAAGATACTTATAACTTTGAGCTACATAAGTTATTATTTAAATACATAATCCTACATACTTACTGTAAGCAGGACATCCTCTAGTATAAAATAAAAAGAAATTATTAAGTAGAAAATGTATTATATTTAATATTAGAAAATAAAATTACATACAAAAGACAAAATAAACAAGCTTTTGCGTCTTGCAATCCGCTTGAGTAGTGACATGCTACCGCACGAGCTTCATGACGAACGCATGACGATAGGCAAACGCGACGGTGCCGCTCCGTGGACACAGTTTCTTTTGTTTCTAGCCAAGATGCAAGCAAGCGTCAAATAACGATAGTGTGCGTATAACGTGCGGTTTACGTGGACAGTAGGCCTAAGTGAGCGAGGTGTTCCTCTATAGTTCTCTTCTTTCTTTAAGCCCAAAAGAAGAAAAGAGAGAACAATTGAGGGTCCTATACCTCTCTCACTCGAACTCAGAGCTGCTAATGCCCAGCATTGGCACCAGAAATTGGAGACAATATGGGTATCTACACTAGGGATATTCGATATACATCGATGTATCGAATTCACTCGATGTTTACAACACGATACATCGAATCGATCCAATATTTTTGAAATTTGATTTTGAAAGTTAGTCCTGTCTTGGTGTTGCGAGCATAGCTGAGTCTTGGTCTTGTTCTTGCGAGATCGGTTGCAAAACTGACCCTAAGAATCGTATAATTAGAATCATACGTACTATTATTTAAATTTTTTTTCGTATTTGTTCTTACAGGAATACCAAACTATGAATGAACTTATTCTTACCACAGATTTTAAAAAGTATTAAACATTTTTTTAGTTAATTTTTTTTGGAATTTCAATCTCCTTAAAGGGCCCCAATCATATTTTAGCCCCGGGCCCCGCAAGTTGATGTGGCGGGCCTGTACGAATGAACTACGATTATCGGTATAGGAGTTATAAAAGTTTAATTAAATTAGAAAATTTTCGAATTTTCTTTTCGTAAACACCCTGTGCCGATAGCCCCTCTTTAGAACAATTTTTCCTCCCGGGATGCCTGGGATCCCAATTCATGTTTCTTTACTTTCTCGCGATCATTTCCCCTCCATCCCAAAGAGCCAGAGGTCTGGACTTCTGGCGGCGTGGATTAAATGAGAAATGTCAAAAGGTGACAGTTCTCAGCTAAGGAGACAGTTCTCAATTTTCAACATCAATTGATTTAATAAAAGATATTCGTGTTATCGAGGCAATAGTGCAAATAATAAATAAATTGAAGTTTTTTGTTATCGAGACTATTAGTGCAAATAAATAAATAGTTCTTCTTCTTGGATTTCTCAATCATCCCAGAAAGCATTTCTTTACTTTGACAGTTGTATCCCCACCCTTTAACAAAAACTCGGGATCCCAGGGATCCCGGGATTTAGTTAAGAAACACACTTATTGAGAGCCGATTTCCCCTGAATTGGACTTCAAATCTCCAAATTACACTAACAACATAACGTCATTTCACCGATTTTAAGTCCTATTGAGAGCGAGGTTTCTCTTCAACGATTTGTTTAGAAAGTTTGAGCTTTTGACTTGTTTTGCTCGGCGGAGTGATTTTCGGCGCAGAAGCGATTTTCTATCGATACGAGCATGCGATTCGTGATCAGCACGAGAAAGCGATTCGATCTCTTGCTCCGCTTTTATTGCCTTCGAATTCGTTTACGAGTCGTTAACGAGTCCGAGATCGAAGTAAGCTTTCGCTTTTGGCAAATCGTTCTCGAATCGTTTCCGAATCGAAATGTTTGCAGGAACTTTTCTTGTCTTTACACCGAGATATTTATGTTGATATTTATTAGGCTCAACTATAATGCACGTAAGAAACGCACGTCAGCCGACGTGCGTAAATATCAAACTTTCGTCAAACGTGTAATGGTTTGGATATACGGTAATTTTTCACAAGTTTAAAATTATTAAAATGCATAAATATTATTCATTGATTATTATAACTTGGCTATTAATCTTTGCATATTAAAAATAATCGTGTGTATTTTTAATTATAATAAATTTCTCATCAAAATCACTCCCATAAATTTGAAGCACAACATTTTCCATACTCTTTTTTGTTTAAAACCCACAAAACAACAACAAAAATCAGCTGTCATCAATTTAACTACAAATTCTCACAAAACGTACGTTGAGCGCGGTTCTTTTCGCAATTCTTACGTTGAACGAAACCTAACGAAACAAAATATGACCCACGCACAGTGGGGCAAATAGCTCATTTTTTGGACAATTGATAATTCCCAAGCTTGGAATTAATGAAACTTAAAATTTTTTTGTAAACTATTCGTCCTAAAATTGCCTTTAATTCTATCGAGCCCGAATTTTGAAATTTCAAAATTAAAGATGGATAATTCAATATGGCGGACATAAATTTTGTAAGTAAAAGAAAATTTTATCAAAAGATTCTTTAAAATTATTGAAATTAATTATTATTAATTAATTTTAGGTTTCCAAAAAACCCCCCAAGTAACAATTTTTTATAATTTTAAAGAATCTTTTTGTAAAATTTTAATTTACTTACAAAATTTATGTCCGCCATATTGGATTAGCCATCTTTAATTTTGAAATTTCAAAATTCGGGCTCGATAGAATTAAAGGCAATTTTAGGACGAATAGTTTACAAAAAAAAATTTTAAGTTTCATTAATTCCAGGCTTGGGAATTATCGATTGTCCAAAAAATGAGCTATTTGCCCCACTGTGCGACGTACGTCCAATATGGCCGAACCCATTAATTCCCATGAGAGCGCCCAGATGACGTGCGTTTCTTACGTGCATTATAGTTGGGCCTTAAGAGAGTAAGCAGAAGCACATTGTGTATGTGTTAAGTTTTCACGGCGAAATTTTCTGGTGAACATGTTACTACAATACCCTCTTGTCCTTTCTATACCTCTCTCGTAAAAAACCGGTTCTGTTGCTGCTGACGGAGTACTAGTGTGGATTGGGCCAAGCCAAAAGTTGCAAAAGTATAATAAAGCGCCCTTGTGCTCTTACGTTTTTTCAAACATAAGCTCTGTTTATCTCTTGTGCACATCCGGCATTGTCTTGTATTGTGGAGGCGTTTTCTTTTAATAGCTAAATAAATGAACATATTACTGGATCTCGGCGGTGGTGGCCTCGCCCTCACATTAAAAAAAATTTTACTACCTTCATTGTAGATTTTGTTATTTCGATCATGTGTTTCACTCTCCTCACGCTTCATGCAAATTCCTCCTTTAGCCATTGGCTCTGGCTGTAATATATAAATACTACACTCGGCATCTACTCGAATAAAGCTCTATTATTTGGGGCGGGGCTTCGAAAAGCACTCTAGCATGGTTAGATAAAGTGCAAAAAAAAGGCTCTCAAACTCATCGGAAACTATGCTACCCTTCAGTCTGTAACAGCCCTGACAAAATTTAATCGCTGCTATCATAACAATCGTTCATGCAAATAAACGCTTTCCTGTCTCCAGGGCAATATACTCAACACCAGATTAGCCCGTGCGGTTCATTCCGTCTGCCTACAGACCCACGTTTCGAGCACGCTACAGACTAGGAATTCGTTCTTAAACAGAACAACTCGACTGTGGAATAATCTTAGTCAGTATTCCTGAGCTCCTACAAACGCAGGATTCATAGCCATCTTCTCCAACTTACCCGCGACCCATAGTCTCAAACCTAATCAAACTCTCGAACTAAGCTTGCTGCTAGACATTGCACTATGACGTGATAACAACATGACGGACTGATAGTACAAAGGATGAGTCCTGAGCTTAGAACTGCCACATAACAAAAAAAAATGTTAGTCTACAACTACTAGAATGATTTTGATTAGATTAAAATTACTAGAATTACGATTAAAAAAAGGTATTAAATAAAACAAATTATGTTGTTGTAAATTTATAATTACCTATATTTTAACAAAGAATCATTTTCGTTCCAAAAAGATTGCAGATTTGAGAATGCCGCAGATTTTGGTCTTGTCTTTTTGTAGTTACCAGAATTTCCATTAACTGTTGAACTACTATAACTTACTGTATTGTGCACTGAATATCTTAATTGATTTTTATCACTTCCATGTAGTTTAGTACTTTGGCTTACTGAAGTATTCAAAACGATTTCTTTCTTTCCCACGATAGGCGAGCGATTACTTGTTTGAGTGTTAAAATTATTGCAAGGCGGAGGGCTTGGGGCTGGGACTTGAACTGGAATGTTTTTCATTTCTTCATAATATGGTGCTCGTGGTGGTAAACTAGGCTTCCATCCTGTAGATAGTCTTTCCCTTTTCTTATAAACATCTAATTGTTTCTTCAGTTCTATTTTTTCCATTGATTCTTTTTCTAAACGCGTTTCTAAAAGTTCAATCTGTTTCTTTAGTTGTTTTATCTCTCGATCTTTTTGTTCAACACACAAATTCATCCCTGACGATGTTTGCTCCATTGGTGGTGCTGTTGGATGCATTATTTCTCGGCCAGCTCTTCCTACATTTTTATTAAACACATCCTCATCTTCACTATCTGTACTAAAATCGGAATCATATTCATCTACACTATCGTCTGGTATTTGATTTAATCGATGCATTGATTGAAATTGCATTCGATGATTGTTTCTTAAACCGTTTTGTTTTGTTGCATCATCAACAGTATACGAATATCTTCTATTACCTTCAAGAATTTGTGGTGATTCATTAAATTTCATACATTCTAAAAGTTTACTATCGGAAAAACTTGGTGGAGTATCAGACATGCTTGGTATCCAAATTATATCTTTAATCATTTCTAATTTACTTGATTCTTCATAAAATGTTTTTATTTCTTTAAATATTTGTAGAAATCGATCTCGATGACCCTTTAGTGTTGTATATGGTAGCTGCATATGAGCCCTGTGCAATACTTGAACTAAGTGAAAGTAAAGAAGTTTTGATTCTTCTACTAGTGTTGTAAGTGCCATAAATCGACATTCTCTTACTGGAGCTATAGCGAAAAAAAGGTTCGTATGGAATACTGAAAAAAAATTGAAATAAAGTTTAATTTTGTTTATCCTTATTAAATTTTATAATTTATAGTTATGAAGGAAGGAAAAATGAGACTACTTCAGGAATAGAATTAGTGCAATTAAACAAAGCTACAATGATAAAAATACTTGGGGTTTCTACAAAGAAGTAAACATGATAAAGAAAGGATGTAAACCACGTGCACCATGGTAAGAGAGGATGGCACTATAGCTAATAGTATTGTCGACATACAAGAGGTGTGCGAGAAATTCTTTAGAGACTTATTTAAAGAGAACATAATCCTAGCACTTGTACAGCGAGAAGCAGACAACCGAAGTCAGAAAACGATGCGCCAGACCATACAATAGAATAAGTTTCAAATGTAATAGCGAAACTCAAAAATCATAAGGCTCCAGGTATGGTTTATCCACAGAAAACTTAAAAAATCCTAGAGACAAGCTATGCCTTGCATAGTCTCATTTGCAAACTATGGAGAAACTGAAAAATTTTTTATGTGGCAGTTCTAAGCTTAGGAATCATCTTTTATACTACCGGACCGTCTCATCGTTGGTAACGTTATGGTGCAATGTCTAGTAGTAAGCTTTGTTCGTAGGGTAGAATAGGTTTGGGATTATAAGGAGTCGGGGGGGGGGCGTTGAAGGAGGTGGCGATGAGACCTGTGTATGATCTCTTCATACAGTCAGCGAAATTGATATAAAGGCACCCTTGTTGCGGTACTTTGGCAACATGTTGCTCTGGTATTTGTTGCTGGAGCTCAATGATACGCACCATGTTTTGAAGCTACTGCCGTCTACTTTAATGTTTCAAGTTTCATACTCCTTCTACTCTGTTTGGCAGAGCGGTACTCATTTTAACCGTTACAGTTCAATTTTGAAGCATTTTTACTGCGAAATTGAAATAAAGTCAGTAAGTTTGTGTGCCAATAAAGAGACTTAAAAAGGTTTTTGTTTAAAAAAATTGGTAAGTTAATTATTTTATAACGGATTTATGTTGATTTAAATCAATTTTTTTTATTGGCATGTTAGATTTTTAGAATTTTGCCATCATGCCAAGAGGAAAGCCGTTGTCATCAGAAGAGCGAGCTCAAATAGGAGCATTAAAAGCACGGGGTTTTTCAAATCGCGATATTTCCAACGAAATCAACCGGTCCCCGACAGTTGTGAATAATTTTGTTAATTTGGGAGACAATTATGGGAAAAAAAAGTCACCAGGAGCTAAGCCCGTTCTCTCAATGCGATTGAAAAATCGCATTGCACAAGAAGCGCGCTGCAATAAATTGTCAGCGGCTCAAATTAAGGAGAAGCTCGACCTGCCAGTATCAAGGAGAAGGGTTCAACAGGTTCTCCAAAACAACCCCCACCTGAAATATAGAAAAAAAATGAAGAAAGTCCCTTTAACAGAGGAACACAGAAATGCGCGAATGAGTTTCGCAAGGGCGCACATGTCCTGGACCTCGGAGTGGCAAAATGTAGTGTTCAGCGATGAAAAACAATTCAATCTTGATGGTCCTGACGGTTGCCACTATTATTGGCACCACGTCCAAGATGAAAGGGAGGTCCGAATGAGTCGTCACTTAGGTGGGGGTAGCGTTATGGTTTGGGCTGCATTTAGTTTCCGTGGTATGGTTTATTATGGGTTCCTTCCCGTATGAATGCAGAAAAGTATATTGAATTGCTGGAAGTGGGATTAGACGACTTCCAGGACGAGCTCGGTGTCCCCAACTTCATTTTCCAGCAAGACAATGCTGCTCTTCATCGGGCAAGGATCGTTGAAGAATGGTTCCGGAAGACCGAAACACCGACTATTTCCTGACCAGCCCGAAGCCCAGACCTGAACCCAATTGAAAATCTTTAGGGAATTCTCATCCGAAGGGTTTTCGCCAACGCACGGCAGACAATTATTAACCGTTCAGCAGTTAAAAGAAGCGCTGAAGGCTGCTTGGGAAAGCATTGAGATTACAATTTTACAAAATTTAATAAATTCAATGTAAAATCGCATTTTTGATTTAATACTAAATAATGGTGGACCCACCAAATATTAAATAAAAGATTTTTTAAGAATTTTGTTTTTTATTTTCCACATAAAATGCTAATTTTAAAGAGTGACTTTATTTCAATTTCGCAGCAAAAATGTTTTAAAATTGTACTGTAACGGTTCAAATGAATACCGCTCTGCCAAACAGAGTAGAAGGAGTATGAAACTTGAAACATATAAAGTAGACGGCAGTAGCTTCAAAACATGGTGCGTATCTTTGAGCTCCAGCAACAAATACCAGAGCAACATGTTGCCAAAGTACCGCAACAAGGGTGTCTTTATATCAATTTCGCTGACGTAGGTGGACAAAGTTAATCCAAAATTTAACTTCGCTAATCGTTATTCCGTTACTCAAAAAGTTAACTTAGTTAATCGTTAATGCGTTAGCTTGTTGAAAATGTAGCGAAAGTTAAAGTTAATCGTTACGTTAACTATCGAATATTTTTTTAATGTGAAATCAGTGAGTCAACCAAACAATAGTTTATTGCTAGAAGAAAGGTGTATGTCTTTGCAGCTCGCACGCACACTACGTTTTGCTACTCGTCTTACTCGCACTCCTTTACGTTCGCCGGCCGCGAAGTTAATGGACAATTGCTGTGGTTCCATGTAGAGTTTATCTTGGTTTAACTCAGAATTAGCACTCCTGGAAGCAGGGATTGAATAGAGTTTCTAGACGGAAAAAGGCTTTCTGTAAACTCAACGAAAACTAGCCTATCTCATGCGAACACAGTGAATAGTGCATGCATCGACATGACATGACACCTAAGAAACGTTTAACGGACTTATGTTAACGGAAGCTGAATTTAACGAAAGTTAATAAGACCGTTAATGGTTTTTGAAATTAACTTAAAAGTTAATTCGTTAAAAAAAAGTTAACTTCGTTAATTAACGATTAACGGTTTTGCGCCCAGCTCTGGATCTCTTGTAGGAGTTCGGAAATGCCGACGGTGCAAGGTTGTTCTATTTATAAATTAATTCTAGGTAATTTGCAGATTGCGCGAAAAGAGGGGCCGTAGGCAGAGGGAATGAGCCGAGTGGGACAATCTGGTGTTGCGGGTGTAAGACTGAGGCAAGAGAGTTTTATTTCGGCGAAGTAATGGCTATGGAAGTAGCGATAAAACTTTACGGGGTAACTACCTATGGCGCTCGTGGAGCGAACGCCGTCTTTTCCAAAGTCCTAGACTCTGAAATGCTCGTTTGGGGACTTGTATTACATGCTCATTCCATCGCAGATCTTTGCTTAATGACACACTTAAGATGTTGAGCGATAAGTCAGTCATTATTTCTACAGCATCTACTGACACGGATAGAGAGATGTTCCTGACTTTATTGGAAATAAGACAGTGCTTCTTTTTGGAGGCATTGAATTCGACACGATTCTGATGGCCCCAATCAAAAATGAGTTCAATGTCCCAGTTGATTAAATCAGACATCAGTCCACAGACAGGATCTGGAACGTGCATTATCGAAGGCGTATGAGTAACGCAGTGTACCGTCATCAGCAAAGTCGTGAAGTTGGTCGGAAGAGACAGATTTATGAACATTAAAAAACAGCGGCTGATATAATTGACTCTTGGGGGACAGCGGCGGAGATGGTGTGCGTCTGTGTTCGTGTGCCATTGAAGGGCCGGAAAGAAAACTCAATCCAGTTCTTCAGAACTAAGTCAATATAAATAGCTTGGAGTTTAGCTAACAGAAAACTCTGTCAAAATATCCAGAGCAACAAAACTCGACTCAACAAAGCGGTGCATACCTTGTTTGAGGTGTTCTGTCAGACACTTCCCACGGTGCGCGATTTTTCGGATTTTCACGAACGGCCGACGTCCACGGACCAGCCCGGACCACAGTACCACATACATTTGAACAAAATGGAGTAGCAAAAAGGATGAATCGTACCATTATGGAAAAAGTGCGATGCATGCTCATAGACAGCGGTTTGGGTCGAAATTTTTGGGCAGAGGCAGCAATGACAGCGGTGTATTTGACTAACCAAATCCCATACCATGGCATGAAGAACATCACACCACAAGAACGTTGGTGAAAAACAAAGCCAAATCTGTCATCTCTACGTGTATTTGGTTGCGCTACATACCGAAAGTGCAACGAAAAAAAATATAGTTTAAAAAAACTAAAAAATACGCTTTTATTTTAAAATGAACTAAAAAGTAAAAAATAATTTTGAATGTAAATATTTTATTGCTCCAGCCAGTATAAGAAAACAACCTACCTTTCGAAATGTAAAAAAGCGTGGGGCTCTCTATATTCTTATTTTATTAACACCGGAACTTTTAGCTAGCGCCCCACGCTTTTTTAGATTTCGAAAGGTAGGTTGTTTTCTTATACTGGCTGGAGCAATAAAAACTTTACATTCAAAATTATTTTTTACTTTTTAGTTCATTTTAAAATAAAAGCGTATTTTTTAGTTTTTTTAAACTATATTTTTTATTTTCTATTTTTTAGTCTATTATATGTATGTGTTCGGCCATTTTGTAGTGACCGCCATATTAGATTTAAAACGACATCACAAAGCTTACTATACTATACTCGTCATACACTTTCATTTGATACCCATGCCGAGTGGGTTGTAAACAAAAAGGTAAACCGCCATTTTGTGGTGGCCGCCATTTTGAATTTGGAAAGACGCCCCACAGCGAAAAGTATTCTATTATCACATCCTTTTATTTGATACTCATACCGAGTGGGTTGTAAAGAAAAAGATAATCCGCCATTTTGTGTTGGCCGCCATTTTGAATTTGGAATGACGCCACACAGATAATACAATTCTAATTGTCACACCCTTTCATTTGATACCCATATCGAGTGGGTTGTAAAGAAAAAGGTAGTCCGCCATTTTGTTTGCCGCCATTTTGAATTTGGAATGACGCCATACAGCTAATTGTATTCTATCTGTCATGCCGTTTCATTTGATACCCATGTCGGGGGTCGGGGAACACAATAGCAAAAATCGACCGCCATATTGGAACCGCCATCTTGATTTTCTTACAAAATGGTCAGATTGCATTGTCGCGCGAACTATGCATATGTGCAAAATTTGAAGTTGATCGGTTATATAGAAGTGGGTCAAAATCAAGTTACAAGATTTTTTTACATAGAACATACATACATGCATACATACATACACACATACATTAGGGTGGGTCAAAAAAATCAATTATTTTTTTTTTTACAAGTGCCACGGAAAAATGGGTTGCTGGACACCTTACAAAAATTCTCACTCAATATGAGCTCTTAATTTTAATAGGAAGATCCTCTGCATCGCAGTTTTTTATTTTTTCCTCAGTCCAATAGAAAAAAATGCATACCTCATCATTAATTGATTGTACAGAAAAATGTTTTCGGAGAATTTTGTAGGAAATTTAATGCTCTACAAAAAAGGTATATTATATTTTTTCTGTAAACCTCACCATTTGGAAGATATTGAAGATTTAAGTTTGATTATTTTAAGACAAATTTCATTTCATTTCATACATACAGGTGAAGCTAATATAAAGCGTATAATAAATTGGCTGAAAAATCCAACGTGTGCAGATTCATGGGATACAGCGAACAAACAAAAGGATTTCGACTATACAATCCAAATACCAGAAAGGTGATCGTAAGCAAACCCACACAGACCGATTGGCACCGTGCGGTGAGGTCCGGGCTTGCCCGTGGACACAAAATCCGAAAAATCGCGCACCGTGCGAAGCCGGATTTACCGACTTGCGGTGGATCTTACAGACCGCTACAGACTTATCTTTGCCTTTACAGACGACACTCTCCCATGGTGCGTGGTCCGCGTCTGTCCGCAATATCGCGTACCGTGGGAAGCCAGCCTAAAAGGTCACCGAAGTACTATTTGTCATTTTGTCATTTAGGCCTTTTATTGATATCTAATCGTCTCCATGGTTTTAGAGAGAATAGAAGTACTTGCTATTGGGCGTACTTGAAGAGATTGCTTGAGTCACCTGTTTTTAGAATGAATTGAACATGGAAAAGCTTTCAAGAATCTGCATAAACTCCCGACAAATAGGAGTGGATGTATGTATTAAAATTCTCTTCTTGATGACACTTATCCAGGACCAGCTGTTTTTTGCTGCGACCGGTTGCATTAGAGTTTAATTCTGAACCTATTATTAAATGATGATTTGACATTCTTGATGACTGATTTACAGGAATTCACTCGGCGAGCTCTAAGATTATTGGTATCTGCAAGGAGCTCGACATTGAATTCATGAAAATTATTTCACACTGAGGATTGGATGATCAAAATATCGAGATCTGTTCAGAAATAAATATGCACCATCAAAAACTGAAGTTGCAATGCTTCGTTTCATATGTTTGGATTTCTGTATAGGAATCAGAAGAATATTACATGATTTCGAATGATGATTTTAAGCCAGAGGTGTTTAAAATCAGAAGGGGTACTTTTATATATTTTTGTGTTAAGACAACACTTGGTAAAGAACAGAAATCGCGA
The DNA here is from genome assembly GCA_963855945.1 of Thereva nobilitata. NCBI lineage: Eukaryota > Metazoa > Arthropoda > Insecta > Diptera > Therevidae > Thereva > Thereva nobilitata. Next base: position 123,019,469 of record OY979696.1, read on the forward strand.
CCGAACGGAAGAGGGGACTTTGGTGTAGCATTTATTGTAGAAAAAGATATGAAATAACTGTATTCTGGACTTCAAGCCACTAAATAACAGAATATGCACGCTTCGCAACGAAACAAGACTATAAAGCATTAGTCTCATAAACATCCATGCTCCCACAGAAAGCACGACGGATGTTGAGAACGAGGAATTCTACCAAAAGTTAACAAATGTCATCAGTGCTTGGAGATATGAACGATAAAATAGGAAAAAAAGAGGAGTTCCTCCTAGGAAAGCATAGTTGTGTACGCTGCCAATGACAATAGTAGTATATTGGTGAACAATGTACCCATACAAAAATAGTCATAAATGGCCGGGCAACAAATAACCAAATTGACCACATCCTAATTGAGAGAGGAGGGGCATACCATGACCGTGCTATGAACGTATCAGGCACGAAAAGAAACAGGACACGCACTACTAAGCCCACTGCAACGGATCGACAGCGTTCTATACCTGTATGCAACGTTAGCCGTTCGGAATTCATTCATTAACGTGCAGCACCGGATGTCATTTTCGCACGCTACGGTTTTGGTCGTTGACGGAACGGTCTACTGGGCGTTGTTTCATATCAATTCATAGAAAGAACATTGTGGAATGTCCTTATTGACAGCAAAAAAAAGCTTATTTTGAATTAAAATAGGCGGCATAGGACTGCACATCCACGAAGAAAAAAAAAGGTGCTACAACAGTCCAGAGCTGGGAGATTTAGAATAGGAAGAAATATAACTATCGACGAGCACAACCCAGAAGTAGTCGATAAAGCAGTCTATCTTGGGTTTGCAATTACAAGAGGAAAGGAAGAAAAGGAATAAATAACTAAAAGAATAGGAGAAATACCCTAGAGGAGGCCAAGGCTCGATTTGGGCTGTAGTGCCAATGGATGGATGGAATAGAAATATCGAGGAAGTGAAATACAGATGTAATTTGCACACTCCATAACACGGGAGACTCCTTAGACAGAAAACATAGAGGAATAGCTTTACTGAATATATGGTACAAAATACTGTTGACCTCCCGTGTGCAAAAATTATACTCTACCTAGAAAGAGTCATGGGATCCAACCAATGCGGTTTCCGTTGCAGACTACGAATACACGATACGAATTATGCTGGAGTTCAATATTGATTTTTAAAGTAGCCTATATGTCCCTAATTTGCTAGTGCTACGCTGTTAGACGAAAAGATATCGGCTATGAATATTAGGAATTGGAAAACCATCACAAGAGATATATTTACTACGGATTGTTCAGCAGGGTAAAGGTCACAATATTGAAGATGCCATTCAAGGGCTTCTGAGTAAGGGTTTGTTAATAAAAATTTCGTGACTATGACTTCAAATTGATGTAAAATAAAAAATATTATTAATTTCATCATAACAAGAAAATAAATTTTCAAGAACACAGATAAGTATTTTTATCAATTTATATAAATTAAGTCTCACCTTGTTTCTGTAGCGCAATTATATCAGACAAATAATCAAAAAGTTCCACTGCAAGTTGAAACCTACAAAAAAAATAATAAATAATAATTTATAAAAAAACTCCAACACAACTACTTATTAAAAATTCATACCGTTCTTCAGCATTATCACCAAATGCTGATTCCAAATTATCTCTTGCTATTGTTAAGCTAGATGGAATCATTTTATTTCTATCATGAAATTCAATTTTTGTTATAAGTAATTTTGTATATTTTTCTATACATTCGCCATAACCATCGTATGCAATACCGCGGTAATTATTCCAATGTTGACCAATATCTTTTAAAAAATTTATTTTATTAACACCAATCTTAATGCATTCTGTATGTCCTTTCAATAAGACCTTATGTAAAAGCTGACAGAATTTCCATGTTATTATATGGTTTTTTGTTAATTGCTGTTTACAAATAACATCCCAAAAATATTCCGGATACATTGGTTGATATGTTTGAATAACAACTGTTCGGAGATGGTGTAAAGGTATTGCACTTTCATCTGATTTTATACTTTTTTTTATGCTTGTATGCTAAAAGCGAGATTTAGTAAATAATATTTATAAATAATAATTAATCAATTTCTTTATTACCATTGTGTTTGTTTTCTTAACCGACATTTTAGGTGTTAATTAATTTTTATATTAAATTACACTTATTAGTGAAATACTTTCGTTTTTTTCCTCACAGAAAACACCAGCATTATTAAGATTCATTGACTGAGTGCACAGTAATCATTTTTTCGAAGAGGCTACTTTTTTTTAAATCGCGATACTAATTTTTATCTGCAAATATTATCTAGACTTATCAGTAAAATATATAATTTGGACTGGTGCGATTATAACTATCTTTTACGTCATAGTACTTAAGATAAAATGCAAACAGAAACAAAAACTAGATTTAGTAATTATAATTTAGGTAGATAATAATTAGACATTGATATAATAGTTAGAGAGACGGCGACAAAAAAGGCTCATAACTACAAAATGGACGTTGAGCATATTTTTCTATAGTTCGAGTCCCCCTCTCAAAATCCGTCTTGTCGAGTAGGGGTCTGGCGCGGTGCGGTGAGCGACTACGGCGTTTTTTCCAGATTTGCCCTAGCGATTTCAAAAAATTTCTACCATTTGGGTGAAAATGACTGGAGGGCATCTGGGACACCCCCAGATTACGGGAAAAATATTTTCCTCCAAATTGCTCGGTGCAAAGACCCCTTCCAGAAGCTCCAAAAAATGGCGAAAAAAATTAAAATAAAAAAATTAAAAAAATTTGAAAATTTGAAGTTGAAACCCAATAGGGGGGATCAAGTTTGTTGCAAAGAATACAGAAAAAAAAATTTTTTTGCTCCATGTGTCAGCATTGCCATATAAAAAATTTTCAAATTTTAAATTTTCAAAAATTCAAAAAATAATTACAAAATGGATGAAAATTTGCCTGTGGGTTCTTTACTACCTATAGAATGTGGAAAAATTATTTTCCTCCAAATTTCTTACCGCCAGAGCGCAATCATCCAAAAAATCCTCAGAATGGTCACGAACGCTGAAAAGTTTCGGATCACTTGTGTAAAAGTTTACCTAAGCACAGAATTCCAAATTGCACACACTAAGTAAATTCACTTATGATAGCAACTGGCAATAATAATCATTTAGGATCTTGAGATTCCAGTGCGAAAATGATTATCGAATCACTTGACCTGATTACCACCGTCGATCGACCCGTAAAACGAACAATTCAATCAAATCGGTATATTTGGTTGAATGAAAAAGCACGGAGACACGAGGTCTTCACGTTGATTGAGCGCGACCAAAAAGAAAATCTTTACTGTGACAGTAAATGAATCCTGCTCCTTGAACAGTCGGAAAATGAAAGAGGAAATCAGTTTAAAGAGATAATTTCTTGTCCACCGACACGTGCACATGGCCTGCCTTTCAATTTTCTCCTCTGTTTTAAATATTAAACATAAAAAAATGTATACTTACCAGTAGTTATTCATAAAATTTTTCCATGGGTTCGGGACCACTTCAGTCCATTTTTACATCAATTAAGAATAAATATTGTTTTTTTTTAATTTTTAAAATAGAGACCAAGAAGTTCATAAAACTTGCAACTATGTAATTCTCTTGTCAAAAAAGCGGGAGAACTCTGGGATCAAGCGCCAATGCAATAACGGGGTTTTTTGTTATTTAACATATTTTAGCAAGACGCATTTTGGAGGAAAACTTTATTTTTGGATAAAATACATTGTAACGAATCATTTGACACCGGTTTTTTGTATGTGGCTGAAATTTTTTGAAATTTCGGAGTTTCGGGCGGATTTATTGAACCGCGGGTGAAGGCACCGAGCAATTTGGAGGAAAATATTTTTCCCGTAATCTGGGGGTGTCCCAGATGCCCTCCAGTCATTTTCACCCAAATGGTAGAAATTTTTTGAAATCGCTAGGGCAAATCTGGAAAAAACGCCGTAGTCGCTCACCGCACCGCGCCAGACCCCTACTCGACAAGACGGATTTTGAGAGGGGGACTCGAACTATAGAAAAATATGCTCAACGTCCATTTTGTAGTTATGAGCCTTTTTTGTCGCCGTCTCTCTAACTATAAGAATTGATAAGACTAATGCCCGGTTTCACAGTGTCGATTTGAGCTTTCGCTCAGCTGAACCTGAGCAGTAATTTTGAGCTTTACCTCAAGTCAAAACTGTTTCACAGTTTGTTTTTGTGCTCAGTTCAGCTGAACTTAGTTCACTCGATTTTGCAGGCCACTGTGGTTGAATCAGTTGGGGAAATTTTTGCTTTTGGTTGATAAATTGTGTGATTTTTATAGTTTTTCATCTTTAGTTGTAAGGATTTTTGAAAAGATATGGCCCCTTATTACTATAAGAATGAGTACGACGAAAGTAGACATCCTTATCGTATTCCTGAGCTCACCTCAAAGTTTCGGATAATTTTCCATTGTGGGGAACTCTGCATTTGGAATTGTTATATGGAGCGTTTATCAATATTATTATTTTGTCAGGTAAATGGTGGATCGTAATCCAGGAAACTGATCCCCTATGATTCTGAAGGTGTTCATATGGTATATGCAGGAGCGGCCCTTTCTGAATCCAGCTATCTTCAAAGCGTTCGGTAGCCCCCCCCCCCTCTCCGCCTGTTTGACTATGACACCTTCCGACCAATCCTCCGGAATGGTACAGCTGTTCCGGGCTATTTCCAGGCGTGGATGTATCGCGTCTGCTATCAAGCTTGAATCGGGTTTTAGCAATTCTGGCAAGATTGGCCATTGCAAGAATTGCGGTTGCTATTTCTGTCTGATGCACGTTTGGTGATTATTATTTGCTGCGCATTGATAAGTTTTCTCCAGGTTCCTGTGAAAATGAAACATTCAAAGCAGCAAGAAATAATCTCTCCATCGTTACACAGCAGCCTTCTATCCGCATTCTTTACGGCATGCTTTGTAATAGAATGCTCTCTTCTCTTTACCATTGAAAAATCAAACTTCAAACTTATAATTAAAACCAATAAATAAACACAAGTTCACTGTGATTTCTCTAAAAGTTATGACATTACTCTCACTTATACCCTTAGCTTTGGCTTACTGCAGGAACAGAATGTGTCGCTTGTCGCTGCCGCGGTCGCTGTCGCCGTCGCCGTGAAATATTAAAACCATGCCACCCCTATTACACGAACAGAATTTGTCGCTGTCGCTAACCCTGCCGCAGTCGCGGTCGCCAGGTTTTCGAAAATTTGAAATTTTACGGGCGACAAATGACAGCTCGTGTGGATTGCTACGATTCAAGTACATATACAGCTGAAATTTTAGTATACAAATTATAAATTCGAGAACGTGTGCAGTCGTGTTCTTAGATTGCGTTGAAGGAAAGTAGTGTAATACCAAACAAGCACTCCGAACAAAAATTACGACTTGAATGCTGCACTCTGCTATATCATTCTGTTCATCAAAGCGACAAGCATAGCGACAGCAACGGCGACAGTGACGGCGACAGCGGCAAGGCAGCGACAAGCGACACACTCTGTTCCTGCAGTTAAGTGCCCAAATTTAGTCGCTCAGTCCAAATCAATTTTGAACCAAGTTCAACAGTTGAACCACTACTGTGAAACAATAAAATGAGTTGAGCGAAAGCTCAAGGCTGAGCGAAAGCTTAAAGGCCTGTCCTCACTACGCGGACTTAGAATCCACGCGCTTTTGGTCGTACGGCCAGCCAAAAGCGCGCATGATCTTTTAATTTTCTGAATCATAAGTGAGAAAAAATCAATTCTCATTTGAAACGGCGTACGCGCTTTTGAAAAGCTCATAGTGTGTGGACGCACAATGTACCTTTTTAACCACAGCCTTTTGTCCGCGTTGTTTGGCCGCACGGCCTTTACCATGGACAAAGTCGTAAAAAAGTCGTAAAAAAGTCATAAAACTCTATATGAAAAAAAAGGCAAAAGCGCGTACGACCCAAGACCGCGTAGTGTGGTCCCACCATAAAGGCCCGTCCTCACTAAGCGGACTTAGAATCCACGCGCTTTTGGTCGTACGGCCAGCCAAAAGCGCGCGTGATCTTTTAATTTTCTGAATCATGAGTGAGAAAAAATCAATTCTCACTTGAAACGGCGTACGCGCTTTTGAAAAGCTCATAGTGTGTGGACGCACAATGTACCTTTTTAAGCACAGCCTTTTGTCCGCGTTGTTGTGCCGCACGACCTTTACCATGGACAAAGTCGTAAAAAAGTCGTAAAAAAGTCATAAAACTCTATATGAAAAAAAAAGGCAAAAGCGCGTACGACCCAAGACCGCGTAGTGTGGTCCCACCATTAGTGAACACTGTGAAACCGGGCATAAGTTATTACTTTTTATTTAACCTTAAATACGATTTTTTTTAAATTTTTGTAATCTATTCGATTCCCGGATGCCTTTTGCAGGTTTTTCAGTTTTTCCCCATTACTTATTTTGTTTGCTAAGCTTTCTGTTTGGAGGTATGATGTTGCAGGTTTTTGATATAGCATACAGTAAGTTACCGATTCGGCAAACGTCAGTGCTCTGGAGAAAACAACGCCAAATTTACTAGGTCTCATTCAAAGTATAATGTCCAATCAACCGCAGAAGAAAATCGTCCCCCCGTGGTGGGGCGACAGCAGTGTTGGGCAAAATTCAATCTGATTGATGACTAATGATTACGATTAAAAACTGTAGTCTGCAATCATGATTAGAGATTGAAATTATTAATCAGAAAAGTACTCATTTTAGGCGATTGATGATTGATCAATTGTAACCGTAGTCATGATTAAATGATTAGATTTTTAGATTAAAAATGAAAATTTTCACGAGGTGTTAAGTTTGTTGTCCTAAGGAAACAAATGTTGTATTTCTATTTTCTTTAATGGTTTATTAACATAAACTTTTCAAGTGGGATGGCAATTGAATATTTCATTGATGTGAATCCGTTAAGGGTTTTGTGGTCAAAGTTTTTGAATTCAAAATGGCGGACTAATTTTGGCAATTGTGTTCCGATTGTACTGAAAATCAGTATCTGGGGACTTTAAGGTTGCCAAATTACGAATTTGTGATTAGAATTTGAAAATTCAAAATGGCGGACTAATTTTGGCAATTGTGTTCCGATTGTACTGAAAATCACTATCTGGTGACTTTAGGGTTTCCAAATTATGAATTTGTGGTTAAAATTTAAAATTCAAAATGGCGGACTAATTTTAGCAATTGTGTTCAGATTGTACTGAAAATCAGTATCTGGGGACTTTAAGCTTTCCAAATGACGAATTGGTGGTTAAAATTTGAAGATTCAAAATGGCGAGTTAATTTTAGCAATTGTGTTCAGATTGCACTGAAAATCGGTATCGGGGGGTTTTTAAGGTGGCAAATAACGGATTTGTGCTTAAAATTCGTGAATTAAAAATGACGGACTAATTTTGGCAATTGTGCTCCGATTGCACTGAAAATGGGCCCAGGCTTTTTACATTTAAGTCGTTAAATTTTAAAATTATGTTTTGTTTTTTATTAATTAATTATAAAAAGCGTGTTTTAGATTTTTTAAATTATATATTGTTCTGTTTACCTCTTTTGAGAGGGCTTGTTATTAGTAGATTTCATTGGGGCTTCCCTCGCTGTGCTTCCCGCACCTCCTGAAAATCGCGGTTTTCTTTGTAGTTGCACCTTATCACAAGTACTTTTATTGTACTCATGCTCAGTATTAACGCGTACTATTTTTATGCCAATTTTTGGGTTATTTCCCTTTACCACATAACGTAAAATACACTTCAACGTAGAAAAAACAATACCGCCTTATTTTTGATATATAGAGATGATTCTGATTCTGACCATACAAGGGCGGATCCACCGTTGTGGGCACGATGGGCATGCCCACAACCCTAATAGGCTTTTGACGTCACACTTTCACGGTCTATTGAGATTGATAGGCTGATGATATTATATCCTATCCCTTAATAAAATAAAAAAATATGCTTCAGACCACACTTTAGAAGTACAACTTTTTTACCCAACAACTGCCACAATTATTAAAATATTAATCAGCTAGCAATATGCAATTGATATAGGAGGGTCTGTTGGATATATAGTACGGTTTCAGAAAAGTAGGGCCAACGACAGATGCAGGAAGAATAGTGACGAGCCTACCGAGGGACTTGATACAAGTACAATTTCAGAATATCAATATTTATGAATTCCTATTTAAATTAAAACCTAAAAACGAAGCAAAGGTTTTAGGATAACTGAAATATTTTCGATTGAAACTGGTCTAAAAATCGTGAGGTTCCTTATGTCGTGGTTCTTTTGTCAATATTGGGTCTGTTTAGACCCTTCGCTTCCAAGAACGTTCTTCATGAACTTTGTGGATGAAGGGAGAAGTGGGGTGGTACCTCTCATCATCCCCACTTTCCCCTTCATCCACAAAGTTCGAACCTAGTATCTAATGAAAAAATAATATTGAAATCGCCACTCAAAATCATGGGGATTTCGTTGAAGTTTTGACCTAGTAAAATTGAACCTTCAGAAGTGAAGATTGTCATGTATGAATTCCGGCAGAATGAAATCGGCAGAAGAGTACTTTCGGAAATCAATTTACATACCTTTATTAGATTCCGTTATTAATGATTTACCGCAGAGATTGTCTCCGGAAGTATAGATGTTTTCAAAAGAAGAAAATAGATTGTCGACAGTACAAAGGGCTTTCCCTCTAATCTTCCACATAAAAAAAAACTCCGTGACACAAAAAATTTGAACAGTTCTGCGCACCTCGTTGCCAAGTTTTATAAATTTTGTTCTATCATTTCCCTTCTTTTCATTTAAAAAGACAACAAATGCAGCAAAAACTCAACAAAATAATTTGGGAAGGGATGTGCCATAACCTTCTATATTTACAAGCCATTAACAAGGAAAATATTGAGAGCGAATTTCCGCTCAATCGGACTACAGCTCGGTGCAGTCACGTTATGTTGTTAGTGTAATTTGGAGAATTTGGGAGAATTTGGTAGTCCGATTCTCTCAATATCTATTCTTGTTTATGGCTTGTAAATATAGAAGGTTATGGATGCGCGCATGCCGAATGAATAAAGTTAAGTTATCTTTATATGTATTGAGCAGAGTTCAACCAAGTAAATCTATTCATAATAATAAGTATAATTTTACTATAATTATGCGAAATATTTCTGATCTCTAAATTTAAAATAATTTAAAAACAATCCTGAATAATTTTTTTTAAATATACATGAGCGTTTTCATTCATAAGATGAAACTTCTCCGCAGCCGCAAGCAACACAATCTCCCCAGGCAGAAGTGCGCATGCGACTGACGAAAAACGTCACAATCCTAGTACCAAAGTATTAAAAACACAAATTTCGTATTTTTTAATTGAAATTGCTACAAATTATTTCTGTAGCAAATATGTAAAATACAAAGAAGAAAATTTATCTCAAGCTTTTAAACATTTTTAAGAGCTTTTTACCCCAACACGCGCTAAATGTCACGGAGTTTGAAAAGATGGGCCAAGTCATTAATGCACGTTGCGCGAGCAAATGACTTCTTCAGCAATTGGAAGTCTGTAGCTGAATAAGTCATTTGCTCGCGCAACGTGCATTATTGACTTGGCCCGATCTATACTCGACCTGTTTCAGTTTGGAGTTTTTCTACCTATACCAAATGTTAGTGTCAGCGACTGGAATATCGATATCGAAAAAGTTAAAAAAGTTTTCCAGATGTACCTACCGGCTATTCATTAACGATAATGAATCAACTGTTATAAATGAATACCGACTCTGGATGGCCAAATGGAAAAGAGAATGTGAAAAAAATTTCGCTATACCAGAGGTGGTAGCTTATCTCATTGAAGCGACCAAGATTTGTACCCTAACATAAAAATTTTCTTACAAATACTGGCAACTTTCCCGGTCAGCGTAGCTACCGCAGAGAGATCGTTTTCTACTCTGTGAAGCGTAAAATCTTGGTTTCGTGCCTCAATGGCACAGGAAAGATTGTCCGGGCTCTCCTAAATATACACAAAGATGTGAACCTGAATATCGATGAAATTACCAACGCTTCCGCGAAAAAGAAACGTAAGCTTGAATTTGTAATTTAAGTAAGCACCTAAATAAAATTATTTAATGTAAAATGTATACTAGCGTTTAATTTAATTTGATATCCATTAAAGCTGTAAAAATTTCATCAAAATCGGTTCAGTAGTTTAGAGTCTAAATGTGACATTGTGATGTGTAAACAAACACTCATTTACTTTTGTAATTTTCGTGAGCGAACAAACTAACATTTTACAGGGTAATTAATTTACCTACTAGTGTTTGCCCACGTGGAATTATACACTGTACAAAATCTTGGTCAGGGCGTCATATATTTTGTAAACATCTCCTTTGTAGGAATGAACTATATCGATCATGAGCGAGTTCATACTCCGACTTGCACTTGTCCGATTTTCGGGTGGCTGTGCCCACAACCTTTTTTGAGGGCTGGATCCGCCCCTGTGACCATAGATAAATTATGTAGATGAGAAAAGTATAACAAGAAATCCGTTCTATGGAATTAGACGATCAAAACTAACTGAGCGATTGAATGTGTTAGCGAGTAAGATTGTAAAGCTGAGGAGGATTTAACAAATTTAACCTAAGGTTGGTCGAAAAGTACCAAATAAGGCCAATTTTGACATCACAACTGCTTATAACTTCAGAAGTAAAGGCCGTAGCATAAAAATTGTCTGGAAATTATTTCGAGGAAATACTCCAAGCTTTCTAATTTTGGAAAAAAAATTATCGGTTAACTATGTACGTTTTGGAGAAAAAGATGGTTTTAGTTGAAATTCGTCCTTTATGACTTTAAAAAGTGCAATCGGAACACAATTGCCAAAACTAGTCCGCAATTTTGAATTTTTAAATTTTAACCACAAATTCGTCATTTAGAACCCTTAAAGCTTCCCGATACTGATTTTCAGTACAATCGGAACACCATTGCCAAAATTAGTCCGCCATTTTGAATTTTCTAATTCTAACCACATATTCGTATTTGGAACCCTTAAAGCCCCTAGTTACTGATTTTCAGTACAAACGGAACACAATTGCCAAAATTAGTCCGCCATTTTGAATTTTATAATTTTAACCACAAATTCGCCATTTAGAACCCTTAAAGCCCCAAGAAACTGATTTTCAGTACAATCGCCACAATTGCCAAAATTAGTCCGCCATTTTGAATTTTCAAATTTTAACCACAAATTCGCCATTTACGGCCCGTCCTCACTACGCGGACTTAGATCCCACGCGCTTTTGGTCGTAGGGCCGGACAAAAGCGCAGTGGCGGACTAAGGGTGGGGCGGAAGGGGCGGTCCGCCCCGGGCCTCTGGTTCCTGGGGGCCTCCACATGTCTACAAGTTCCCTTGATCAAATCCTAAACAAGGCTTTTAAAATATGGTCAGTGCCTACCTAAGTGCTACTTTGGAGTCGGAGGTCCCGTACAATGTTCCCGTAGACACAAATAAGTACAGCATGTAATTGTTAAAATGGGACTTTATTGAATCGTTATCCTGTACACCGCTTATTATTCAATACTTCTGGACCATTTTCATCTCGGTTGCAACATGCAAGATGAGTTTTTCTAAACTTAAGCCTGGGGCCCGATTCCACAACGTTCACCGATTTCAGTGTACACTGCTTATTTTCGCGTCCGCAAGAGTGAGAATGATTTTTTTTGACATTTGCGGTGAACACCGCCGCGCCGTGAAAAATTTCTCACTGAGCAAAAGGCTGTGAATTTACGGTGAGTAAAGTTGTTTTTGTAATTTCGTGCGATTATTTTTGAATAAGTTTTTTAATTGTTTTTAAAAATAATTTTTTTGAGAGATTTGTTTGGTATGTAAAAATAGTTTTAGTTTATTGTTCTAAAAGATTTTATTTAATTAGAATTTTTAAAATGGGAAGGTCAAGATAGTACCAACTCAGCGCATCATTCAGCCACTTTAAAAATCATTCAGCACTTTAAAACTCACTGGCACTTACGGAATCGCATTGTAAAGAAAAGTGAACATCGAGGTTGTCAGTTAGTTTTTCCTTCGGTGTTCACTGGCGAAAAACTCACCGTTTCGGAATCGGTCCCCTGGTGTCCACTATAGAGCTTTTTGCATAGAGCTAGAGAAAACTCTCCCATAGAGACGCGTAGAGAAGTGTATACACCCTCTGGAGCTGTACACATGCACTCTACACCCACTCTACGGGAAAATTTTCTCTGCTAAAAAACTCTATAGTGTATAAGCAATTTGTTTGTGTTATGTAGAGCTCTACATCTGCTCTACGCTCTATCAAGCATGTTTGATAGAGTTTTCTCTCTACAGTATTCATTCTTATTTACATTTCGACTGCGCTTCGAATTGTTGTACATCCGCCTTGTAAATAACAACGAAATTCGAATACGACATACGCAGAAAATGTGTCTTTTTCCGTGAGCTCATTCAAAAATTCTCGATACATTCCAGCGTTTTATTTTCTTTTCGCAATCCAATCTCGCGCCGAACATTTCCTTTCCTTCTTTTTCTCTTCTTCGAGCAAAAATACAACGGCAGCAGCTTGTTTTTGGCGAGACCTCATTATATTATTTTTTTGTTTTCTATTAATTTCCTTTAAATTTTTTTCACAATATGTGTACGCACGCATCTCTGAATAACTGAGAAATTAAATGACATGCAAAAGTTGATGGCGACTCTACAGTAGAGAAAACGCATCTGCAGTGTGCAGTCTGTAGAGCACGTGGTAGAGATCTATTCAAAATTTCTCTAGAGCAATTCTACGGGCGGTGGGGTGGTAGAGTGGTAGAGACGCGCTGTAGTGTACACACTACAGGTAGAGCTTTACACTCTACACTCTACCAAAAAAACTCCATAGTGGACACTTGGCTTTAGAACTACTTTCGGAATCGAATTAGATGCTTTCCCTGCTGGGAAATAAACCTACACACACTTTTACATACAAATGAAAACTGAATAAAAGGCTTCTATAATTACATCAACTTCTTAGACTGAGGGCCTCATTCAGCTTTGCCGCCCCGGGCCTCTGACGGGCTTAGTCCGCCACTGCAAAAGCGCGCGTGATCTTTTAATTTTCTGAATCATGAGTGAGAAAAAATCAATTCTCATTTGAAACGGCCGGCGTACGCGCTTTTGAAAAGCTCATAGTGTGGACGCACAATGTACCTTTTTAAGCACAGCCTTTTGTCCGCGTTGTTTTGCCGCACGGCCTTTACCATGGACAAAGTCGTAAAAAAGTCATAAAACTCTATATAAAAAAAAGGCAAAAGCGCGTACGACCCAAGATCGCGTAGTGTGGTCCCACCATTAAGAACCCTTAAAGCCCCAAGAAACTGATTTTCAGTACAATCGGAACACAATTGCCAAAATTAGTCCGCCATTTTGAATTGGCAAATTTTGACCACAAATCCATTATTTGCGACCTTAAAAAGCCCCAGATGTCGATTTTCAGTGCAATCGGAACACAATTGCCAAAATTCGTCTACCTTTTTGGAGCCGCCATTTTGAATTTATTATAAAATGGCCAGATTGTATTTTTACGCGAACTAAACATATCTGCCAATTTTGAAGTTGATCAGTTATGCGCAAGCACGTGAAAAAATTCCAAAAAAAATTCAGGGAAGCTCATATTAATCGCTAAAGAGTTAATCATTCAATCATGATTAAGATTTGATTTCATAATTATTAGTCTGCTGATGATTAGATTTTACCCAAGATTAGTCGAAGTAATCTTGATTAAAGATTGATTTAATCATGATTGGTTTTAATCATGATTATTAGTCTGATTAAAAAAAAACATAACCTCAAATTAATTTATTGCCCTTAAAAGAAATGTGAAATAATTATTTTTCTTTAAATAAAAGGAAATTTTATATCTTACTGTATACTATATTTACCGTTTTTGTAGATTTACTTTAAAAAACACTTTAAAATAATTAATCGACAGTTTACTTAACCTTAAAAAACAAAAGGCCATCTATTTTTAAATAGTTAAAGCTTGCAAACCTGGCGGAAATTTTATGCGTTTCTAATAGGAGTGAAATCCCCTAAAGCAAGAGCAGGGGTAGTTGAGTATACCCGGGAGTACTCCGGAGTAGCAAATATTGCCCAATGGAACGCAGCTAATGTCTGTTACAGGCAAGGCTTATGGCAGTTCTATAAGGCTGGCCGCACACATACGGTTTCCGAGTTCGGTTTCCGAATTCGGTTTCCGTACTCGGAAACCCGAATGCAGGCATTTCATACAAATAACTCTACACAGCGCACACGTTCTTAAATTTTCCGTTCGGAAACCATTCCTGATATTCGGTTCGAAAGCCAAGACGTGGGTTCAGGATGCCAAAAACCGAACGTCTGCGCTAGGCTCACGGAATTCCGAGTCGGAATTCCGTATTCGGAAACCGAACACGGAAACCGTATGTGTGCGGCCAGCCTAAGTCACGCGGATTCACTCCGGGCAATGCGCTCAAGGACCTCTAGAACGTAGCATACAGTCACCTCCCTAGCCTTAGTCTAACAATCCTAATGGGGGGTGCAACACACGAGACTAACACGGACGGGTGAAACCGGTTTTATGGGAGAGAAACGAAGTGAAGAAAGGGGAAAATAGCCTATTTTCCCCTTTCTTCACTTCGTTCCTCTCCCATAAAACCGGATTCACCCGTCCGTCTTAGTCTCGTGTGTAGCACCACCTATTGGGGCTACGTAGACTAGTCATGATTACTATGTAGTAAAACCGATTTTTAAGAAGAGAGGTGAAGGGGCGTCATACTCACCCCGCCCCTTCACCCCTCTCTTCTTAAAAGTCGTTTTACTACATAGTAATCATGACTAGTCTACGTAGCCTCAATCGGTGGTGCCACACAGGAGACTAAGGTCGCGTGCACATTGAACAGCGATGAGCATTGAACGGTACGCGGTGAGTGATGCGTAAACACCACGTAACCTCTGTAAATATTTAAAAGTGTTCACATAGGACCGCGATGAGCGTTACAGCTGAGCGGTCTTTTCACCGCTTAAACAATCTTGATTGTGAGCGGTGCAATTTAATTGGGGCATTTATTAATTGCAAACTATGTATTTTTTGTAATTTTTGTTTAAATATATTAAATTAGTTAGTTCCACCATAATTTTTACAGTTAATCAAAAATATAAAAAGGACGTTGCAAAATGATTTTGAATATTTTCCGCTACCCTTTGTGGATTACGAAATCCGCCATGTCCTTAAAGCTCTCAGTTGAAATTAAATTTACGGAGTAATAACGTTTCTTTTGTTGAAAATAGTGTAGATCACTATAGCCATCCATTTTTCTTATCACGTTATGCAATAAGCAGATACATATTACTATAGCAATTGCCTTTTTTGGACAAACTTCGTTATCTTTTCCCAAGAGGTGCCATTTAGCTCGTAAAATTCCAAATACAAACTCAATGCATTTTCTAGCAAATGATGAACGATTATTAAAATTTTATTTTATGTTATTTAAGTTTCTCGACGGATATGGGCTTAAAAGGTATAATTTGAAAGGGTATGTCGCATCCCCTTTCAAATCATGTGACGCTTCGGTATTGGTTCCAGGTAACTGACGGTTAGGCGACAAGTAATTTAAACTTTACTAATTAAAAATTTACCTAACTCGAAAATTACAGCAAACCAATGTGCAAACATATCCGCTTACCGCTCATCGTTCACCGCTCAGCGCGCACCGCTCACCGTTCATCGCTGTTCAATGTGCACGCGGCCTAAGACGCACGGTGAATCCGGTTTTATGGGCTATAAACGAGGTAACAAAGGGGAAAGTAGGACACACTTGACGAAACTTTAACGAAAGTATTTTCATCAAAAAATTTGATGGGTGAAAACTAACACATAAGCACATTTCTTTCTCTCCCCCCTTCTCAAAAGTATAAACAATGGGCCTATCCACACAGTGCATTTTACAAGTAAATTTCATCTGCATGTTCACACGTTGCCATAAGTGTGGTGAGTAAAACCGGTTTTATTCAACTCCTAGCAACTCACACGGGGCGTAAATTGAGGAGCTGGGGAACAAAACCGGACTTGTCCCAAAAATTGATTTTTACACTAGAGCAAAAATACTGAATTCGATAGTTGCACATTAGTTAAAATTTTTGCGTTTGAATATAATTATAGCTTATTGTATAAATAATCAATAGCCTAATTTTTGGGCACAAAAATTCATGTTTTCTATTTTTTTTTAATTTTTTTTGAATGGACAAGTCCGGTTTTGTTTCGCAACGATGGATATGTATGGGACATCTCCGGTTTTGATTCAAAACCGTCATGGACAAGTCTAGTTATGAAACAAATTCCTTTGAATTTTTTCATTTTTTAACAGGACAAGTCCACTTATGAACCAAATCAGTATTTTTAAAAATTTTTTTTTGTGGGTTTGCAACACTTGGATGGAAATATTTCAGGGGTCTATAGAGGTGGGCTTAGAGAGTAAAAAAAAAATTAAAAAAAAACCGTTATCGTGGACAAGTCCGGTTTTGTTCCCCAGCTCCTCAATTATGGATAGTAAATTTGAATGCTACACAGGAACATTTAAATGTATTGCAGATGAAATTTACTTGTTAGAGAAAAACAGAGCTAAAGAATGCAAGAGATAGAAGTAATATGTGTGCTAGTTTTCACGCGTTTGGTTTTGCGTGAAAAATGTTTCGTTAAGTTCTTCCGCTCCCTTCCCTCTCTCATCTATAAAACCGGTTTTCATGAATATGCACTGTGTGAATAGGCCCAATGAGCCTATTCACACAGTGCATATTCATGGCAAGTAAAACCGGTTTTATAACAATAAAAACAAGAAGAGGAAACAGAGACAGAAAATACAACGTGGCAGGATTGCAGGAAGAGCAAACTAGGGCTGATTATGAGAACCTGCTCAACGTAAGAATAAATGAAATTGGTCAAAACACACATGAAAACTTGAACGACCAATGGAATGACATAAAAAGAGCAGTGAAAGGATCAGCAGAAGATATTCTAGGTTTCGTTCAACAAGAACGAAGAGTAGAATGGTTTGACGAAGAATGCGTCCAGGTGACAATGGAGAAAAACCGAGCTTACCAAGTCATGCTAAGTAGGAGGCACAGAACAAGAAACTCTGAAGAGGAGTATAAAGAAAAGAGGCGAGCTGAGAAGAGAATGCACAAAGCGAAAAAAAGGCAGTATTGGGAAGAACAAATGAAAAAAATAGAAGAATCAGCAAGCTTAAATGATGCAAGGAACCTCTACAAAAAGGTAAACCAACAACGGAAAGAATTTAAGCCTAGAGTGACAATGTGCAAGGATAAAAGTGGGGAGATATTAAGTAAAAAGGACGAAGTATTGGCTAGATGGGCAGATCATTTCACTACTCCAGATCACTACTACTATAGTACAGGCTGAGAAAGTTCAGATCGAAAAAAAATAACCTGGTTGGTTTTTCAACGGGATAATATAGGTAAAAGTTCTAGTTTTTTAAAAAAAATACTTTGGAAAAAATCGGTTTGTAGGAAGTTATCGAAAAAAAATCAGAAAGGTGGAAAAACCGATATATCGGATAAAAAAACAGGGAAACAAATTTTTAATGGAAAAACAAAATATAGGAGGTTGTAGAGTGAGAAAAAACGAAAAAAATGATAGTGGTTGAAGTCAAATCCGTTAGAAACTTTACGAGAAAACAAACTTTTATCTCGAAAAAATTGCGATTTTTCGCCCTTCATTTTCTCAGCTTGTGTGAGTCGGAGGAAATCCGCTTGGGGCTTAAATTATAGATTTTAATAGTGTTTCTTTGTAAAAAAAATTTCGTCGCAAAATAATATTAAGTTTCCGCACAATTTGCGAAAATGTAAAAATAGGTGCTTCGGAAAAACCGTGCGCGATCGGTTAGAAAGCATCCTACGACAATTTAAAAAAATAAATTTTTTTCGTTAAGAGTTGCCCTACAACCTCTGCATAATTATAAATTTCCCAAATGCATGACAGAGCCGTGAAAACGCAAACAAAATCGAGCGATTTTTTCCGCGAGCGCTCTCTTTAAGTATATTGACCTCGTTTCAAGTATATACCCTGCACCAAGACCTTCTCAAGTACAGGCCTGGAAGTTGCCTATCTCACTAATACCAAGTTTATAGCAGCAAAATTAAATCGATTTAACTGAAACTTACGCCAAAATTTCGAATTAACGTATAAACGGCTAATTTACATTCTTCTAACTTTGGCTTAAGCCGAAAAATTTCGGTTTAAGCCATAATTCGAATTACCCCGTTTATACAACAAAAAATTTTGTATGATCCATAATTCGAATTATTTTTGGAGTAGCTATAAACTAGGTATAACACTAACGCAGCTGCTCGTAGTCCCAGAATCTGTCACTTTTGTTGGATTTATACGCCGTGATGTAAAGTTCGGAATATTTTTGCATTAGTTTGCCGTAAAAAGTCGTAAAATAATATATTTAACCAGTTTTTGTTGCAATAGGATTACCAGTGAATAGTGCTTTAGTGATTTAATTAAAAAAATTGAGAGTTTAAGTGTGTTTTAAGTGTGTTAAATGTGAAGGTGGCCAATTTTGTTTACATTCGCGGTGGTTTTTTCTTGTTTATTTAGCGGAAAAATGTTGAATTTGTGTAGTAATATAATAAAAAGTGCTTTTTGAGTGATTAAAGATTATTATAGAATACTTATTAAAAACATAAGTGCAGAAAAATATGAAGGAAAAGTGAAAAAGTTATTGTTATGCATGTTGTATGGTGGTACTTGCACTTAATGTGTTTAATAACTATTCTATAATAATCTTTAATCATTCAAAAAGCACTTTTTATTATATTACTGCACAAATTCAACATTTTTCCGCTAAATAAACAAGAAAAAACCACCGCGAATGTAAACAAAATTGGCCACCTTTACAATTAACACACTTAAAACACACTTAACCACTCGATTTTTTTAACTTTTCTTAAATAAATCACTAAAGCACTATTAACTGGTAATCCTATTGCAACAAAAACTGGTTAAATATATTATTTTATGACTTTTTACGGCAAAATATCCCGAACTTTTACCTCCTCCATATAATTTCTTCCTATTTGACAGATAATGGGTCTATTACCAACACAAACACAAACTCTGCTTCCAGGCCTGTACTTACGAGGGTCTTGCCTGCACATATACTTATGAATGCATACACATCCATTACGTTTCTTCCGTACAGGCTTTTAACGTACCGCAAAAGGGAAAATCAGAATGGGGAGTGAGGTTGAGAAATGCATTCTGTGCGGCAATAACATCATGGATGAAGAATCTTCATCGGTTGTACAACAGCAAGGGATTAAAAAATTCATTCAATCAAGCAAAGAACAGAAGGATGGAATGCACATTCAGCTCTTGAAACATACATACATACGTCTGTAGAGTTCACAGCAGTTGCCACCGAGTGTACGATTCCGATACTGTCCTAAATAATCCTACTAGGAGCGCTCACGGAAAAAATCGCTCGATTTTGTTTGCGTTTTCACGGCTCTGTCTTGCATTTGGGAAATTTATAATTATGCAGAGGTTGTAGGGCAACTCTTAACGAAAAAAATGTATTTTTTTTAATTGTCGTAGGATGCTTTCTAACCGATCGCGCACGGTTTTTCCGAAGCCCCTATTTTTACATTTTCGCAAATTGTGCGGAAACTAAATATTATTTTGCGACGAAATTTTTTTTACAAAGAAACAGTATTAAAATCTATAATTTAAGCCCCAAGCGGATTTCCTCCGACTCACACAAGCTGAGAAAATGAAGGGCGAAAAATTGCAATTTTTTCGAGATAAAAGCGTGTTTTCTCATAAAGTTTCTAACGGATTTGACTTCAACAACTATCATTTTTTTCGTTTTTTCTCACTCTACAACCTCCTATTTTTTGTTTTTCAATTAAAATTTTTTTTCCCTGTTTTTTTTCCGATATATCGGTTTTTCCACCTTTCCGATTTTTTTTCGATAACTTCCTACAAACCGATTTTTTCCAAAGTATTTTTTTTAAAAAACTAGAACTTTTACCTATATTATCCCGTTGAAAAACCAGCCAGGTTATTTTTTTTCGATCTGAAGGAATTTTGCGCCGCACAGCCTGTACTACTAATGAACCCAGAGCAGGAGCACATTGGTACCCGAAATGTGCAGAACATGAACGCGGACGATGAGAATGACAGCACAGCAGCCCCCACCATAGAGGAAGAACGCCTGGCATTGCGAGCACTAAAAAATAATAAGGCATCAGGGTCTGACAGCATACCTGCAGAACTCATTAAGCAAGGCGGAGAGGAAACTATCCAAAAACTACATGAAGTAATAGTGGAAATCTGGAGACGGAAAGAAATGCCTGATGAGTGAAACGAGGGCATAGTGTGTCCCTTACACAAAAAAGGAGACCCTCTATCTTGCAACAACTATAGAGGAATAACGCTATTGAACACAACGTACAAAGTATTTTCACGTGTACTCTATATTAGACTACGACCATAAGTGGAAATAATATTAGGAGAGTATCAATGCGGTTTTCGACCTGGAAGATCCACAACCGACCAGCTATTTGTACTCAGAGAAACCCTAGAAAAAGCTGTTGAATTTAACATAAACATCCACATGTTATTCATCGACTACAAATATGCTTACGATAGTGTGAACCGTAATGAGTTATTTGATGCTATGGAGCAGCTCGGAATACCTAACAACCTAGTAGAACTGACGAAAATTTCGATGAAAGATGCAAGGTGTAGAGTCAGAATAGATGGTGAACTATCCCCACCCCTCAGAACAAATAGAGGATTAAGGCAAGGCGACGCACTTTCCTGCTTGTTATTCAACGTGGCCCTAGAAAAAGCAGTAAAGGCCGTATCAGAACCTAAAAATATGCAGCGTGCAGCAGCAGCACCAGAGCAACATGCTGCAGTCGGTATCAGATACTAGTCTTTTCCGCTGTGCAGCGCACTTTTTATTTGATAGCTAAACCTCAAATTAAAAATTTAAAAATTGCACTAGTTCTACCAATTATTACTCCATGTCCTTTTAAATAATTTAAAACAAAAATTTCCGCGTCTCCTTGTTTAAAATCACTTGCCGCATTACGAAGTGTCGAAAGTGCTGCATGTATATGCAGCAAAATTAGGATTTGAGATGAAAATGCAGCACGCTGGTCTGGTGCTGCTTTGCTTGTCATTTTACCAGCCTCAGCCAATAGAAACACTTGTCGTTGCAGCGCTGCAGAGGTTCTGATACGGCCTTAAGAGATGCATCGATTAACACATCAGGGTGCATCTTCGATAGGTCAGTGCAAATATTAGCCTTTGCCGACGATATAGCTATCCTTGGAAGATCATTTGAGAGCATGAAGGAGACCTTTGTAGCACTTGAGCAAGCCGCAAAAAAAATCGGGTTGGAAATAAACGAGCACAAAACAAAGTATATGTACACAAAAAACGCCAGAAGTAGCAGACAGAACATAACGATAGACACCTACAATATAGAAGCAGTAGATGAGTTTGTGTACCTCGGCACGATTATAAAAAAAGGTAATGATACATCGGCCGAAATCAGAAGACGAATAGCACTGGCTAATAAATGCTACTTTGGTCTACGCAGGCACCTGGCGTCTAGAAATATATCAAGGAAGACAAAACTGGCACTTTACACGACACTAATAAGGCCTGTCCTACTATATGGTTCGGAAGTGTGGACATTGAAAAACGCAGACGAAGCATTGGTAGGAAGATTTGAAAGGAGAATTCTTCGTTCGATCTACAAAGGAATACAGGTTGATGGCATTTGGAGAAGAAGATACAACTCAGAGTTGTATGAAATCAGCAAGATTCCAAACATTGTCAAAGTGATCAAAATAAACAGACTGCGATGGATTGGTCACGTCCAACGAGGTGCGGAACGGAACCCGACAAAGATAGTGCTGGGGAAAGTACCGTCAGGAAAACGCAGACCCGGCCGGCCTAAGAAAAGATATATAGATGACGTCGAAGAAGACTTGAGGCAGTTGGGAATAAGAAACTGGAAAAGTCGGGCCAGAGATCGAGAATCATGGAGGCGAACGCTGGAGGAAGCCAAGGCCAACAATAGGCTGTGGAGGTCCTGATGATGATGAAAACCGGTTTTATAGATGAGAGAGGGAAGGGAGCGGAAGAACTTAACGAAACACTTTTCACGCAAAAGCAAACGCGTGAAAATGAACACACATATAAAAAGTTATTTCTGTCTCTTGCTTTCTTTATCTCTAACAAGTGAATTTCATCTGCAATACATTTAAATGTTCCTGTGTAGCATTCAAATTTACTATCCATAATTTCGCCCCGTGTGAGTTGCTAGGAGTTGAATAAAACCGGTTTTACTCACTACACTTATGGCATCGTGTGAATAGGCCCAATGGTCACGCTCTAACACACTTACAAAGTTGCATATACGGTACAGAATTAATCGACGAAGGCGACCACCTCGTGTAGCACTAAAAAAGGAGGAAAAAACCGGTTTCAACAGTGCGTCTTAGTCCCCTGTGTGGTACCACCCATTCATCCTTCCAATTCCAAAAGCTAACAGTCCATTCAAAACGCGGGGGGAGGTGTTCCAACATAACACCGTTAAGAAAATCGAACCATACAAGGATTTTGGGTCGCTGATCACGAAAATCGGGGTCCGGCGGTCCTAAAATATGGGCGTCACCCTAAAATCGTGAAAAACACCCATTTGTAAGGGGGTTTCGCGATAATTTCAATAGTAATGAAAAATAATCCGATAAAATGCACTTTTTTCAATATTTATTGGCGAAGGTGGTTGATTTATACTAAATCAAGCAAAACTTTATGATAAGGGATGATCCTAAAGGGTTAAAACCACCCCTAAATCGACTGAAAATAAAAAAAATTGTAAACATTTTTTTTTTCAAATTTATGCTTCAAATTCGATTGTATGCGTATTGTCAGGCAAAAATGAATTATTTTCACCCCTAAAGGGGTTTAAACTACCCCCACAATTTGAAAAAACAACTTTAAATAACCTTAAAACACATCGAAAAAAGAATAATATATATCGTTCATAAGCATCGATGTTTTTGACTCTCTCTTACTCTCTGTGTCACGAACGAGAGCAATACATACAAATTTCTGTGCGATAAAAGAGATCCAATTTGCGCTTTGAGGTGTAAACGGGCTTTTATAGGTTTGAATTTATATCCTATCCTGACTAAAAAACAAACTCGTCCGTCCTTAGCCTGAAACAGACACGCACAGCGTCAAAACGTTTGCAAAGCACCCCGAAACAGGCACGATACGCCTGAGTAAAAATTCTGCTTTTCCAAATGCAGCCCGCTACAGGCCCGAACAGAATAGTCCAAACGAAGCACAGTGCCCCCTACACTTTTTTCGACTAAATGGAGCAAAATTGCGGCTTTAAAAAATTGTATAGAACGAAGAAAACGGGCAATAAACTTGGTAACTATAAAGAGTGCCATCAAGCATACTCAGAAGATCGGTTCTCGCTCGATTGCGCGGTGAAGCTGCATTGGACATGGTTCGTACTTAGTTGGGGATCCCTTGGTAAAGCGGCACTCGCGTTTGGAATGGTTGATTATGAATACATTCATACCTGTAACAGATTCGTGCATCGGATGCATTTTTACATTTTCATGAATGTAGCGGAAGCGTACATATCTCTTTTAGATTTTCGTGCATGGAAGCGTGCATACCCGTGTGACATGCGCATTTGTTAGCTATGCGGGTTTTTACTCGAGATGTAAGCTACATAAGCATTTGTAATCTGTAGCGGCCGAAAATCGAGTAATTCATACGCTAAGGCAGTTCGCCTCGAGTTCGGAATCGAGTACTTTTGAACAAGTAAAAAGGACTCATTGAGTAATTTTCTTTCGATTCTACTCATGAGTATTTAACCGAGTACTCTCCACCGATTCCGTATCCCTACCCAGGAGGCAGCCATACACCTAGCCTAACGAAAACAATATTTTAACTTTGAAACAAAATAATAGTGTGTAATATGAAGGAACAGAGATGGAATATTAATTTCTTAATTAAAGATTATTGAGCTTAATATTGCAACACGTCTTACCTTCTATGTTTTATTCTTTAATTCCCTCAATGAAGAATGGAAATAAAAACGATACTTATTAGGTAATAATATAATTTGTTTTTTATTAAGATTGATTTTTATACAATTTATATTAAGCAATTAACTAAATATAAATAGGTTTTGTTCAAATTAATTTTTTTAAACCCACGTTTATGTTATTGATCATTAATTCAAACATATTATAAGTATGATTATATCTTTTGGCGGCTTCACAATTTTACCATACAATTTATTATGACAAACAGATAAAAAAACTTAACAAGACAAAATAATCATTGGTTACAAAATTATTATAAGAAAAAAACAATTTCCATATAATATATAATTAATATATAATAAAAAATTCAAAAGAAAAGAAAACATGTCACACAGTACGCAATTTAAGTAATAACTGATTTAAATGACCGACACATGCTAATATATCCTCATAATCTTTGGACATTGATTTAAGATCTTTTTCCAAATCAGTTAATCTTTGTTGGCCTAATTTAGCGCCGCCATGGCGGATGGCAGCTGAACAATGACATGAAAGTATCTTAAAGCAATGCTTTCTAATTGAATTATGGGATGGATTATCCCAAATTGGTGTATCACGAACATAATTCCATGCCATATTTACATAATCCAGAAGAGCATCCCAGTGTTTGGAATCATATAGCAATCGACTTTGTTCAACTACACATTTTTTAAATGCTGATAGATGTGTTGCCGCCCTTGCATACGCTACACTGTCTGTTTTCTTACATAATCGTGATGATGGTAGACTTTTAAATATATTTCTTTTTATATGAATTAATTGATCTTCCATTGGGCTGAAACGTTTAAAAAACCTAAATTATAAATTACAACCGGACTTGCATGATATACAATAAAATAAATTATTTTTTATACACTTCTCGAAAGAATAGACTGGTTAGATTTCTAACGTTAAGAATTTGAAACGTGGTTTTTATTGGATCAACTAAGAAAAAACTGAACGAAACGAAGGAATCGCCAAAAAGCGACAAAATGGAAAGCGGGGAGGAGTTAAACTGTCAGCATCAACTTGTTATAAAAACAGGTAGTAATTTTACCTGGTTATTATTCCTTTATTCTGGAAGGAACCAAACTGAAAGCCGTAGAAGTGGCCTTGCCGTAATATTCACCAAGGAAGCCAGGTCCAGTTTCATAGTCACCAGTTTCTGAAAGAATTAAACTACGCGCCTGCGTACAAGACTAAGAAGCCCTTCGATAGTCCAATGCTACGCTCCAACTGAAGACACACGCATCAAGGACAATGGTGAGGTCGTTGACTTCTGTAGTTCCCGCCAACTCATCATAAGTGGAACTTACTTTTCTCACAAGAAGATACACAAAGAGTCCTGAGTGTCGACAGATGGTAGAATGAGAAGATAGATCACGTAGCCGTCAGCCGTAAATGGAGAACAATTGTGGAGGATATCAGGAACTTTAGGGATGCAGACATTGGAAATGACCACCATTTGGTAGTAGTAAAAATTCGCCTCAAAATCGCCGCAATCAGTAACGTCCAACGAGATCTCATAAACCGTAGGCGGTTTAAGATAAACCTTCTGTGGGGCAGCATTAAAAGGCTACAATTTGGTAGGAAACTGCAACAAACCTTAAACCAACAAAGCGTTTCTGGCGAAACCGATATTGGAGAGTTGTGGAGTAAAACTAGGGGTGCTATATTGGCAGCAGCGTAAGTATCGGTTATATCCACTGGCAACACTGGATTTCGGCCATATCCTGGTATAAAATAGAATGCAAGAGGGCCCTAAAAAATACTAACTTGACTCGGAATACTCCCAATCACACCGGGTGGTAAAGAGAAGTATCCGGCGTGATAAAAGGCGGCAGATAAACGAACTCGAAGACAAAGAGCAAAACGCGGCAAACATAGGCAACAGTAAGGTGATGTACCTGTACTTAATTGCTAAATAGCTCTCGTAAAAGCACTCTTACTGAAAAGCATATCGTGAAGAGTGCGGATGTAAGGCTGCTGCTGTACAGCGATGATGAGCAACTTCAAAGATGGAGAGATTATTTCTTCGTCTCGTTCAACGGTTAATCTTCACAGGAACCTGAAGAAAACAGCAAAAATGGAAAGCCAATAAGAATCACCACTCCGGCCAATGGTAAAGTTACTGGAAATACAAAAAAGGGAGACCTAACAATATGCAACAACTGACATATGTCTATTATCCACTGTTTGTCAAGTTTTGTCCAACATTTCATTATCTAGGATAAGAGAAGCAGAAAGGGCCGCTGGTGCATAGATCAGGAGAACACTTCGTAAATCAGGACACTTTGAGGAGCAGTCTACTGAATTATTTTGAAAAATTACAACGAGTAACCCGGGCCTAACACATATAAACAACCCCCCTTTTACTCCCCTTGTGTTTTCCTCTAGTATTGCGGGAAAAGGGATCCCGCTATCCTGCTGTCCACTCCTTCCCTGTAGACAAATTTCTACCTACAGATTATCAGTTCATGCTTAATTACCGAAGAATAAAGAAATCGTAAATTTAACGCAATGTATTTTATTTCCTTGTTTCTAGCCAGGTTTAATTAACTATTTTTTATAATTATAATCCCTCATTTACTTTACTTTCATGCAAGAAGCACATATGCATGTCTGTCTCACATATGGAGATCAACGGAGATCTGAACTAAACCCAAATTGCGGCTGTTCAACTCCAACGTTAAAGCAGTACTTTTGTATGGCTGCGAAACATGTGAAGTTATCCAATTCAACGCTTCAACTTTTAACAGATGCAGGCGAAGGAAAATGAATTGGATTGGCTACACCTTGCGATGCAAGAGTTAGATTCTAGCCAAACAGTCCCTTGATTTGAATCCGCAGAGTCCGTCGAATTGGAAGACTTAAACCAACCTGGCGGAAACCCTTATTAGCAAAGTCCGCAACAAATGGGAGATCCTGGACGGAGCTGTAGCACAAAACAGAGTCCGCCGGAGGCAACTACCCATTTATATTAAGGAAAATAGTTGCCAGTAAATGCCAATAAAAGTTTGACCCAGTCAAACTTTTATCGTTGAGGTCCGCCATAGCTATGACTATTGGGTCAAACTTTTATTGATCAACTTTAGGTTCTCCGAATTTATTCAAATTTTGTTGGGCAACTATAACCCCGGTCAACACAATTTTTGAGTCTGCGTTCTGCGTATCTGATTTGTATTTCTCACACATTCCTAATTAAAGAAAAAATAGCTTTACCTGAAAAAGTTTGCTTTTGTACATGACAGAATGAAAGCCTTGATGAAAAAGTTCACCTTGTTCGTTCTTGCGAATAACCACCAATGTTTTTTAAGGGACATTCTGTAACATGTGTTTAAAGTTAACAAGCGTAAGCGTAGTTGAAATAAGCTGTTTGTAATTGTCAGCTCTGTTGTTTTCGAGAAAAACATGAACCACTCCTATGAGGCTGCCCCATGCTTGACTTTCGTGAATGAAGCTACTGACAGCTACTCAAGTCAACATTTATTGGTCCGACTAAAATACATACCAGTTAATACTTTGGCTTCCGAAAAATTAGAATAGAAATTCTTTAAATAATATTGAAAAGCTACAGAATCTCGACGGAAAGCTTTAACGAATTGCGTCTAGTTGTATAGCTTCCGGTTCTGTCGCAGTGACATTATCGGTTGTAGTCCAGAATATCAAAACTAGTGGCGATATCTCTAGAATATTAAAGCTCAAGGAAAGCTTGTAAGTCCACCAAAAACTCACCACCAAGGTTGTCCCAGCTTCATGCCAAGAACAAACCAAAACCCAAGCGTCAAGCGAAGCCCACATTCACACCCGAGACTAAACCCGATGACTTTACTGTACCAGAACCGACATTGCTATACTAACAGCACTCGTAGATCTCGTCGTTGTAGAGTCTCAAAACGTCCTCCCTCATATAATATTTAGTTATTTGCTCTGCTCATACAAAAGCTTAAAATGTATTGATCATTGTTAACGGTACAAAAGCAAAGTTTTGCAAGAGTCAACGATGGTTTTATTTATTTTTTGGTATAGAGGCTTAGAAAATCATCATTAAAATGGAGACTCAAAAACAAAATTTATTTTTGTTGACCACAGGTCGCTCAAATAAACTTGAATCGTGAGAACATGCCTTAAATAAAACGCAACAAGTTATTAGATCTTGAAAAAAAACGAGAGCTTCTCTAATTTGTTTTACTAAATTAACGATTACGTTTAGGTAAATATGTCGCCCGATGGAACAGGCTCCGACAAGATTCATATAGAGATATCCGAACCTAACAAGGAGCTAAATCGACTGTGAAGTACAACAGCCATAAAACTTGCTAGCTGGAAGAGTGGACAGAAATCGAGGTTTTGAGATATTGTGGTACGTGACCTTTTAAAAGTAACCGATGTGATCATCCGGATAAGCTTTTTGTTATCAAAACTCACGATAACCACTGTGTCCAGTATGGGAATTTTCTTTCTAAGAAATGTAAATAAGTGAAAAACTACGAACTTAATCTGTTACATGAGCTTTGATCTTAAGGAAATCCAAAACCAAATACCCTTGGCTAATATATAATTACCTTATATCTGGCATAGGAAACTCAGATCTTATTTGCTGCTCTAATTCTGGTTCCTTACGAACAATATTTTTTATAATTGCTATCAATTGATCCTGACTGAGACCTTTTAACAGTACATTCAGCGGTGTCCCAGTGTTTGTCTGTGCCATCGGCTTTTCTTCCATCTTACAGCGTTTCATTATCGGCGTTGGAAGGATCTTAACAGCACTATCAGTATGTCGAGGAGAGCTTAATGATTTTTCTGGTGAATTAGGATTAAATTCTGTTAGCAGCAATCGTTTCCTCGGTGAACTTCTTAACGTCATTGTAGTACATTTTGTCGGAGTCTTTTGTAGTGTATGGCTTTTTGGGCATTTTTCTGGTGACCAGCTTAATGTAATACGACGTCGCCCACGCTGCCGTATGACAATTTCATCAGGAGATTCAAATGTTGCTGTTGTATATGTTGTTGAAATATTATCTTGTGGATTATCCATTATTGTTTGATTTAAAATATTTGCAGGTGTTGGCTCATCGGCAATTCTTGTTGTTGGTGTTGTTGCAACACGTAATTGCTCTAATCTGTCTGGAATTTCCGATAAAGCCAATCTCATTTGATGGGGTGTCGCCATTTTTTTGGCATGGATTACTTTTTTTTACGAAAAACAGCAATTTACAAATATCTAATATACATTAATAAATTATATAAATGAAGTTTATGCACACATAAAAATGTTTTTTATAATTTTAAATCGTAAAATTACGTAAAAATCGCGGCACAAACAAATTTCTTCCCGCCAAAGGCTTCCGATGCGCAACACAAAATTTTCATTTAAGATTTTTGTTTACATGACACTTGTGACATCTGGTGATTTATTTTTACTTTTTTTTTTAATAATTGAAAATTATTAATAATTTATATTTGTTTTTATTTTTTGTAAAAGAATAGTTAAAATTACAAAAAAAAGTTATTTAAAACTTTTATATAACCAACTTTTTATTTGAAATTTTAATTTTTTTATTGTTACTTTATTATATAAGCAGCTATCTTCGAATGCCTGTATGCTATACGTTTTTCGAAAGAAGCAGAAGATTTTTAACTGATAACTGACAGCCCCGTCAAAAATGTTTTAATTGCAATCTGTGCCAGCAGTAAACAATTTTTGTAATTAATTATGGAAGCGCAAAAAGGTAAATCTGTAAGAAACTTCCGAAGTTCAAATTAAATATAGTTTATTATAAAAAATAAATAGCAAACATTTGTCCCCATTTCAGGGGATTTGGAAGTCACTGGAATATCTCGTAGTGGGCGCGTGCGTAAAAAATCATCAAAACTAATGGATTTTCAATCACCCGATGATATAGAACCAAAAGTGAAAAAGACGACAATTAATAAGCCCGCACAAAATATTAAACAAGCTGGCAATGTCCATGTTCCACAGCAGCAGCAGCATCATCATCAACAAACCTCTTTTGTTATAAGTTCTCATGCTGCAAATGCACCAACGCCCACGCACAGTTCTGAAACGCATTCTGATGATGATTTATCTGGAGAAGATTTTGTTGCTGTGGATAACGATGATAGCATTGAATCAGATGAAGACTCGGACGAAATTGATGCTGAGAATGTAGACGAAGACTATACAGATGAGGGCATAG
The DNA here is from genome assembly GCA_963855945.1 of Thereva nobilitata. Taxonomy (NCBI): domain Eukaryota; kingdom Metazoa; phylum Arthropoda; class Insecta; order Diptera; family Therevidae; genus Thereva; species Thereva nobilitata. The sequence continues at coordinate 123,049,876 of OY979696.1, forward strand.
TGGATCCTGTTGTAAAGCAAAGCATTTACATGACAGAAAAAACAAATAAAAGGAAAATCTTAAAGGATGGAAAGGTAGTTGATTGTCTTTTAAAAATGTACGAGAAAGGCTAACTTTGTTTCAAGATTGTGTACAGTAAAGCGCAGAGGAAGGACAAAGGTAAAACGCGATTTACTGCTTATATGTTATGGGCAAAAGATGTTCGCAAACAAATGTTAGCACAACAGCCCGATTTAGGTAATATTTTGTTAAATTAATTCCTGTTACCAAGTTTATTTGTTTTATACATTGTAAATTATAGATTTTGCTGCGATATCTCGTCGCCTTGGTGAAATGTGGGCAAACGTACCGACAAATGAAAAATGCTCTTGGAAAAAACGCGCAAAACGCCTTGCAACAAAAACTAAAACTATCGATCGTTCTGAAGTAATTAATAAATCTACATCAAAATTTCTTAATAGAAATACAGGAGCAATCAACAATAATCGCAATAAAACTATATCTGAAAATGCTCCTCATAGTAATGAATCAATTGAAGCAATCACATTACAGCAGAATCAGACCGCAACAAAAACTAGTCCAATGTCAACTGCTGGTGCATATAAAGTTACTGGCACTGATCCAGTTGATGTTGCTGCACATTTACGGTTGCTTGGAGAAAGTTTATCAATAATTGGGGAACGTTTAAAAGAGCACGAGGGACAAATAACGGTATCGGGAAGCTTATCAGTGTTACTTGATAGCTTGTTGTGTTCAATTGGCCCGCTTATGTGTCTGACATCGCAAATACCGGGTTTTAATGAAAATAATCAACATCTCAAGGATTCACTACAAAATACTTTAGATAATATCGCTTATGTCATGCCCGGATTGTAAATAACTAAATCTTATTCATTATGTTTTAAAATTATGGAAATAAAATGAAATATGTATGTTTTAATCGCAATAACTCTGTTACTTTTTGATGTGAAACATCTGCGCGCGTTGAGAGTAATTCTTCAAGGTCGGGAACATTTTGTGGGAACGCTTTATAGGGAACGCTTCGTCCAATCCAATTTTCATTCCGGGAAACGGAAGATCTGTATTGAGGAAGACAGAATAAGACGGAGATTTTAAAAAAAAATAGTAGCACCAAAGAAAAGTGTTTATATGCCGCGAGCCAGACATAGGCAGAATGGAACAAATGGTTGAGTGGTTGCCTTACGACGTTGATATTCAAAAAAGTCGCGGGTTCGTTTCTTGATCTCGTCATTTGAATTTTATTATTTTAGCATTGTCACGGGAACTAAATGTGTGTGCAAAGTGGTTTTATTTAGCAACCTCGTATATTTGTTTGTTTGGTTAAATCTTGCGACAGCTTTTTCAACTACTTCTACTTAACCGATTCTTATGAAACTTTGCACACACATTGAGTTCCCGTCACAATGCAATCTGACATTTTTGTAAAAAAAATCAAGATGGCGGTTCCTAGATGACGGACAAATTTTCCAATTGTGTTCCGATTCCATTGAAAATCCGTATCGGGGGTTTTTAGGGCCAAAAGTGACGATTCTGTGGTCAAAAATTCAATATGGCGGATGAATTTTGCGATTGTGTTCTGAATACATTGAAAATCGATATCGGAGGGTTTTTAGGGCCACAAATGACGATTCTGTTGTCAAAATTTGAAAATTCAAAATGGCGGATGAATTTTGCAAATGTGTTCTGAATATGTTGAAAATCGGTATTGGGGAGTTTTTAAGATCACAAATGACGAATCTGTTTTCAAAATTAGAAAATTCACAACGGCGGCGGCAATATGGCGGATGAATCTTGCAGATGTGTTCTGAATACATTGAAAATCGGTATGGGGGGTTTTTAAGGTGACAGATCACGGTATACAGAAACAAGGTAATGTAACAAAGACTGACAGCTTCGAATATCGTAGAAATTTCGTGCCGAGTGACGTAAGCACTAATGTAGAAACAACAACACAACTCCGATATTATATGGGAAGAGCGTGCCAAGTGACGTCAGCACTCAAATGACATTTCTCCATTACATTACCTTGTTTCTGTATACCGTGGTGACAGATGACGAATGTGTGGTCAAAATTTGAAAATTCAAAATGGCAGTACGATTTTGGTAATAACAATTCGATTTCACTGAAAATCGGTATTTAGGTGTGTTTAAGGTCGGGAATAATGAATTTGTTGTTAAAATTAGAAAATTCAAAATGCCGCTGGCAATATGGTATGTAGAATTGAGTCGCGTAAGAACTTTGGAAGGGCTATATATTGAGAAGTTTGATTGTGAGAAATTAACAGGTAAGAAACCGTGCAACAAAGATGCAATGAAAGAGTTGGAAAGGATGAGAAGTTTGCATGATGATACGAGCCAAAAACCAAACTAAAAGCTAGAAAATAAAAACAGGTAAAAAAACTTTTAAGTTAAATGGTTTTATTTGAAATCATAAGCTGTACCAAAAACTAGAAAATAATTAGAACACAAACATGGGCCTTCTTGAGATTCTGACGTCTGGTAAGAAATCGTGTGATAGTAGCCGTGCTGTTTTCTCATGTCGTTTGCCAAGGGTCACTTTATGTCGCTGCGTCGCGTCAGCGGATTAAGTAATAGTCGAGACAGACTAAAATAAAAACATGGGAGCACAAAAATCTATATAACGACTGTATAATTAAATAAAATCGACTTGTCTAGAAAAATGTGTTTCCAAGCCCACCAAAAATATATTTCAAATGCGGTCAGACATCATGGTCGAAGGTCATCAACGGCAATGGTACATTTTCAACACAAATCGGTGTATATAAAACTTAGGGCTATTTCTAATTATTCAATCTAAAGAAAGATAAAGATCGCCAAAGATGTTTCACATCTTTCACGTGCACTGGTTACACGGGCTATCTGATTGGCTACACTATCTGATTTTATTTCTGCCAGTGAATGCACTGAACTCTTAACACGAAATTTAACAAAATTTGAGTTCAGTGACAAAAGGGGCTTATCGATGAGCGAGGACTATACTTTTCTATACTTTTTGGTGCCATGAGTTTGTATGGAAATAATGTCTGATGAGCAGTCCTTTATTATATGTCAGTGGCCACGGCTTGCCCGCGGCCTGTAAGTGAATGGTGCCTTAAAGCTTTTTAAAAAGCTTTCAGAATACGTAAGAAGGCAGATGTTGGGTTTGCCTCATTTCATTTGTAACGAGGTTTGCCTCACAAGGCCCTTATGGAGAAAATCCTTCCAAGGTTCTGGGTTATTAGGTCTTCATAAAATATTTGTGTGGATTTCCCCACCCAAAGCGAAAGTACACGCCCATCCCATCCCCACGCCCTCCACCGCCCCTGGTCGTTTTGGAATAAAAAATCGCGTAGTTTTAGACGGTCGTTTGTCGAAGAACGTATTATTAGCAGTAAAATGAAAAGAACCTGAGAAGAAAAGAAGCTAACCCCCCGATTCTAAATTATGACCAATCATAAGTCATAAGCTTTTGAGACTCTTGCTTGTGATTGAAAGCTTGAAGGCGATAGCCCAATCACGACTTTATTCAAAGTGTTGACGCGCTTTGACGTCGATATTTGATTGTGTGTAATTAAAATAGAGTTGTCCAAGCCCCTCGTAAGTACAGGCCTGGAAGCAGAGTTTGTGTTTGTGTTGGTAATAGACCCATTATCTGTCAAATAGGAAGAAATTATATGGAGGAGGTAAAAGTTCGGGATATTTTGCAGTAAAAAGTCATAAAATAATATATTTAACCAGTTTTTGTTGCAATAGGATTACCAGTTAATAGTGCTTTAGTGATTTATTTAAGAAAAGTTAAAAAAACCTAGTGGTTAAGTGTGTTTTAAGTGTGTTAATTGTAAAGGTGGCCAATTTTTTTTACATTCGCGGTGGTTTTTTCTTGTTTATTTAGCGGAAAAATGTTGAATTTGTGTAGTAATATAATAAAAAGTGCTTTTTGAATGATTAAAGATTATTATAGAATAGTTATTAAACACATTAAGTGCAAGTACCACCATACAACATGCATAACAATAACTTTTTCACTTTTCCTTCATATTTTTCTGCACTTATGTTTTTAATAAGTATTCTATAATAACCTTTTATCACTCAAAAAGCACTTTTTATTATATTACTACACAAATTCAACATTTTTCCGCTAAATAAACAAGAAAAAACCACCGCGAATGTAAACAAAATTGGCCACCTTCACATTTAACACACTTAAAACACACTTAAACTCTCAATTTTTTTAAATTTTCTTAATTAAATCACTAAAGCACTATTCACTGGTAATCCTATTGCAACAAAAACTGGTTAAATATATTATTTTATGACTTTTTACGGCAAACTAATGCAAAAATATTCCGAACTTTACATCACGGCGTATAAATCCAACAAAAGTGACAGATTCTGGGACTACGAGCAGCTGCGTTAGTGTTAGTGAGATAGGCAACTTCCAGGCCTGTACTTGAGAAGGTCTTGAGTTGTCCCATTCACGACTTTGCGGCGTCAATCGACGGCAAAAGTCGACCAACTTTCAGGCGATGGCCCAATCACGACTTTATTCACGTTTACGCGCGTCAAAGCGTTAACGCGCTTAGACGTCGATATTTGATTGTGTGTAATTCAAATCGAGCTCTCCCATTCACGACTTTGCGGTGTCAGGGGCGTCAAGCGACGGCAAAAGTCGACCAACTTTCAACTTTTCGCGCGTTGGCAGGCGTTGAAAATTGCAAAACTGTCAAAGTGTCGAAATTAAAACTTTATAAAAGGGGTATTCATGATTTGTGTTATTTGTGTTATTCGTGTTATTTATGTTAAATCGAGAAAAAATTTTAACAAATCGAGAAACTTTCCTTAGTAAATGACATTTGTTTCGATTTTAACAAATAACATCTGAAAAGGCGTGTTAATTCAACAACTCGAGATCGAGATCGAAAAAGGCACGTGATTTTTTTTCATTTACTGTCAACAGCTGTTTAGAATTTATTTTGATTGATAGTTTTATTTGAAAAGTGCAAATTAATATAAAAAATAACATTTTCACATGGAAATTTAAAGGGGTCGCTCACGATCTTGTCTATTTCGAAGATAACATTTTACGATTTCTCGACGTTTAACACAGATCATGAATACCCCTAAAGACAAAAATCCATACATGAATTTAAATCAAAGCAACCTCTTTGACGTCCTGACGCTATGAATGAACCTTCAACGGACGTCAACGCGCATGAAGCCCCTGCCGCGTATAACGCGCCGTCGGCATTGGGCCATCGCCTTCAACTTTTCGCGCGTTGGCAGGCGTTGAAAATTGCAAAACTGTCAAACTGTCGGAATTAAAACTTTATAAAGAGAAAAATCCATACATGAATTTAAATCAAAGCAACCTTGTTGACGCCCTGGCGCTATGAATGAATCTTCAACGAACGTCAACGCGCATGAAGCCCCTGCCGCGTATAACGCGCCGTCTGCACTGGGCCATCGCCTTGAGACACCATTCTTGATACTATCAGCTGTTTTGATATTCTAAGCACCCAGTCACAAGAAAATGTAAAAAAAATTCACTTCTAATGCCGGGTTTTCATTAGTAGAATTAGCGGTCGAGTAACTGGCGTACTTTTAAGTGGTAGAGTAACTTTACCACGGTGCTATACCACTCCACTCTACTATACCCGAGTTTTCATTAGGTGAGTTCACAAGATAGTTAATACTCGACCAGTACACTCTACCACTAATTCTACTAATGAAAACCCGGCATAATGGTGAATTTGTATTTGTATAATGAGATAGAGGAAAGCCTGAGCATCAAGTAGCAAACGTACGCCAAAAAACATTGAGCACCTCTCATCGAAGCTGGCTGTGTGTAGAGATTGTGTGAAATTTTGAAAAATATACTAGAAACGTGCTCTTTACACCCTTGTGACCAGTGTTGCCACTTTGGATACGTTCGTATCATTTTGGATACTATTTAGTCGAGAAAAATCATATGGATACGATGATACGTTTTGCCGAAAAAGGATACCTTCGCGCTTATCGTAATTTTATTTTCATTTTTCAAAATCTACTATTACTTAACGTTTCTTGTCTAATCACCACAATTAGTTTCTAACATTTGCTACATTTTCGCTCAAAGTTGTGACCTACTTTTCATTATTTTGTCTTTAGCCTTGTCATGTTCATATGGGGTTTTAAAAGTGAAAAACGGTTACGTTACTTGTTGTTTGCGTATTGTATCGTATTGGGCTGCTGTGAAATTAGTGCGATGGATAGGTCATTTTTTTAATAATTACGAGTTACGACATTTTTAAGTAATTTCCTGTTTTCATAGAAGAAATGCAACGGAAGACAGTCGCTCGATTTGAACCAATATGCAATTGGGCTGGCATACACGGATCATAACGTCAACAATAAAAACCGGTTTTCAAGATAGAGGGACAAAAGCAAGGGTTGTTGTAACTTTTTGAACAGAAATTTTTGGCGTGAAAACTAACACATGCACAAATGTATCTTCTTATCATCTTTTTTTTGGGTCTGATGTTGACATATCTGTTTAAGGATCATAAAGTTACTCTCGCTGAAGGGAATAGCCATGTACGCCGAGAGCATCATAAAAACCCGGTTTTTTTTAATGTTGACGTTATGATCCGTGTACGACAGCCCATTTAGTATCATATGGATACCTACAGAAACGTTATGGATACGATCGGATACTTTTTCTGTGTTGTAATGGATACGACCAAGCGCTCAGAGAGTGGCAACACTGCTTGTGACCTGCTATGTATACAGTCATAATTTTGAGAGTCGTTGAGACTGTTTGCGGATTGTCAAAATTGCGAGACCAAAATTAGAATACCAAATTGTCTAAACTTGATACTCACCGCACACTTGATATTGCGTTATAGTCGAGGCAATGAAGCAAAAAAGTTCCTAATTGGTTGGGCGCGGACGGATCGGAATGCGGTTTTTTGCATTCGCTTCCAAAAATTATTTGTAAAAAATAGCTCATTTTTTTTTTCTGAACAAACCGGAAATTGCACCTGTTCACCTGTATGTATGTTTGTATGTATGTAGACAAATCTTGCAACTTGATTTTGACCCACTTCCATATAACCGATCAACTTGAAATTTTGCATATATGTATAGTTCGCGTGACAATGCAATCTGACCATTTTGTAAAAAAATCAAGATGGCGGTTCCAAGATGGCGGCCGAATTTTGCAATTTTGCTCCTCGACCCCCGACATGGGTATCAAATGAAAGGGTATGACAAGTACAATACAATTACCTAAGTGGTGTCATTGTAAATTCAAAATGGCGGCCAACACAAAATGGCGGACTACCTTTTTCTTTACAACACCCTCGGTGTGGGTATCAAATGAAAGGAAATGACGATGATTTAAATCACACCCTTTCATTTGATACCCATACCGAGCGCGTTGTAAAGAAAAAGGTAATACGCCATTTTGAGTTGGCCGCCATTTTGAATTTGAAATGACGCCACATAGGTAATTGTATTGTACTTGTCATACTCTTTCATTTGATACCCATGTCGGGGGTCGAGGAGCAAAAATGCAAAATTCGGCCGCCATCTTGGAACCGCCATCTTGATTTTTTTACAAAATGGTCAGATTGCATTGGCACGCGAACTATACATATATGCAAACTTTCAAGTTGATCGGTTATATGGAAGTGGGTCAAAATCAAGTTGCAAGATTTGTCTACATACATACAAACATACATACAGGTGAACAGGTGCAATTTCCGGTTTGTTCAGAAAAAAAAAATGAGCCATTTTTTACAAATAATTTTTGGAAGCGAATGCAAAAAACCGCATTCCGATCCGTCCGCGCCCAACCAATTAGGAACTTTTGGCCTTTTTAGTGCTTCATTGCCTCGACTATTATGACTTATGACTGGCTTGAGAATACGGGTGTAAATCAGGAAGATCACCCAGAAGCTACCAATAGTTTCCTAGAAACTAGTTGTCCAAGAAAAAGCGAAGCCGTATCGGGTTTTTAGACACTGTACTGCCTAGCGTAATTTTCCACGTAACAGGGAAACTCTCGACTAAATTCCTTGCTCGTGATCGGGTAAATATTGGAATTTATCTGCATCATCAATAAAATCAGTCTCATGCTGATTTTTGAACTGGGCCCAAACGGTAGCCACTTTTTTAACTCTCGACCAAACCTTTTCAACTCGATCTGTGGCAGTTTAAAGGCGCGTGTTGTTGTTTGTTCCGAAGTACTCCTCTGGCTAGCTAAACTTCAACTGTCGACTTCGGCTCGTTCTGTTGCTTCCAGCGCGGCAACCTTCGCTTTTGCTTTGATCACACTGCACTTGAAGTCATTATTATTATTAGGTATCTTGGTTAAAGAATCGCCGTCTGTGATTGGAGCGACATACAGAAGTACTTGTATGCGCAGAAACTACTAACAGGCGCTGCTAGATTGGCAGTTGAACCATAATGTCATATTTTAAAATAATGGAAATAACATTAAATATGTGTGTATGTTTTAATCAAGATTAGCCTCGGTTACTTTTTTTAAATCGAGTCTCATGCAAAAAGTCTATTTATTATCAACTCAAAACGCTAAGAGATTTTGCTCGAAAAAGTCACCACTCAAGTTCAGTTGAGTGTTTCCTCGTCACAGCCCCTTGCTCTTGCCAAGATTAAATATTAATCCATACAAAACAGAGTTTATCTACATAGTGTCGATAATGTTCTATCTGTATTATCATTACAATTAAGAAATGTTTCATTGTAGTCTAGTTCGTCCTTCAATAGTACTATTGAATTTTTAGACTAAGTAACGCTAATCTAAATCAACCTTGACTTTAACCTTTAATCTATACTGATAAGTATACATTTTTTATTTACTGTAACGGGAAGAATCTATTAATCACACGTTCATTTTATTCAGCAAGGGTATTTTCACATTTTGATCTTATAAAAAATGTAAAATGATTATTTCCTTCTTTCTTATCACAAAATATACGAAACATAGTTCTACACTTCAGTTTTAGATCGAAGAAGCTACACGATGGCAGTAAAATTTGCATTTGGATTAATTATATTTTCCGTCATAACGACGACTTTGTCACATCCCATTACGATTAGTCAAATTGGAGATATTAAAATTCAAAGAGACGGAGGTAAGCTTTATTAAATATTAGATTGATAAAATACTAAAAGAAATTAAAATTATTATTAGATAATATAATTTGCGACACTTTAGTCTGCCCAACAAGTGCGACTAGATGTTCTGTTGATAAGAAAACTAATGCTGATCGAGAGAGGATTACTATAAGCCGAAAATGCTTCGATAGTAATAATAAAATTGTTCTTGAAGGACAACAAATTAAGGATAATGATAATCCTAATGAATCTGTGAATTTTCATCTTGAAAATGGCGGAAGTAATATTATAATAAATGGAAATGATCCTGAAGCTCAGAAATTAGCTAATGAAATTACAAAAGAAATTGAACAAGAACTTGAGAAATTAAATATAGAAATTTTTAAATCATTTAACGTTAACTATTGATAATTCTAAACATAATTTAAAAATAAACAAAATCCTTCACTCATTGTGTTATTCATTGGAAACAACAACTAAACTACAACTAAATTCAAATATTACTTGCTAACTTGAACCTAAGCTCTTAAAATCTAAATTGAGTCCAGAAGAGCCTTGTTATCATGTCTAAAAATTACTGTATTAAGCACATTTTCAACCACAGAAATTTGTTATCTATCTTAAAAGTTTTTATGTATTCCAACTTTTTTAACTAGAAATATACAATAATACTATACTTATTTCCGCCTATCTCTCTACCGCAACATTGGAGGAAAAATTATCTGGTGCCGCCATGAGAAGAGGCGGAGTGGAAATGTGGAGCCCAACGGAGCATACCCGAGCCCGCAGGACGCAGGCAGGAACCCGACCCGGGAACCCTCAAGAAGCAGATCCAGAGAGCAGCCTCTCTGCCCAAAGTTTCTGGACCATCAGAAAATTGGCAGCAGCAGTTCCCATATCTTCTAGGGGGAAGAAAACGGGGAGCCGTAAGGATCCTCCTACCGGGATAAGTTGGCCGGCTAATTTGGGAAACTTCTACGAGGGCAAATTAACAGTGGAGTGTTGTGGAAGTGTAGATTTGTGGAAGTACTAAATGAAACTCTAAAGGTAGAAACAGAATGGCACGGCGACCGTGGCGGTGGCCGCCGCTCAGAGAGTTTCCCATACATTTAATTTCTCCCCAGGCGGCGCGGACAAATTAAATGTATCGGAAACTCTGAGCGGCGGCCACCGCCACGGTCGCCGTGCCATTCTGTTTCTACCTTAAAGCTGCTGACAGAAACAGGCGCAAACGCCGTGCGGGCAATGACATAGAGAATAGAAGTAGTGTCATGGAGGCTATACAAGGAGATAAAACTCCGTGTTGTCAATTTTCGTTGGATTATTGGTGGCGCTGCAGTCAAATGTACCCCAAAAAACATGGCCGATTGTATTTATCCGGTTCATGGTAAAGTTCGTTTATTACTAATATATTTTACGTTTAGCAGCTTACAGCTGTTTACATTCGATTTTATATCAATGTCTAAATTCGATTTTATATCAATGCGATTATTCGTAATTAATCAATTTTTGATGTTTCCAATGAATTTTTATTAAATTCATGTGGGGTACATCGGACAAAGGTGGCACCTGTGGCCAAAAATGAACTAGAAGTTTAGTTTCTTCTACCCATCCATTTCCTGTCATTTTCCCCATAAGAGTTTTGTCTCCTTGTATATTCTCCATGAGTAGTGTATTCAAATGCGCACTAACCACTGACATATATATACCCCGTTTATGACTAGGTTCAACCTAGGTTCAACCCAGGTTGAACCCAGTCATAAACGGGGATCGAGTTGAAACTGGGTCCACTCAACCCAACTCAGCTCTCCTACCTGGGTCGAGTTGATATTTCAGCTCATAAACGCGTGTTGAGTTGAAATTGTGTTGAAGTAACATTTGTTTTGTTTGTTTATCATCCGTGAAGTCTGCCTTCGGCGTTAGTTTTGTGTTCGGTGTTTTTGTAGCGCGTTAATTATTTTATATTAACTATATATGTAAAAACAGAGGAAATTTAATTTTGACAATGGCTAAAAGAAATGTTTGGGAGCATCAGGAAACAAACACTATGTTAGAAATAATGCGGAAACAAAATTCGATTCACCATTTTGATGGAAAACTGTATAGGAAGTCAGAAATATAGAAAAAGAATTAACAAAAAGAGGTTATGTTTTGATGGCAGTTCAACCCGATTTCAACCCAAAGTGAACTCAACTCGGAATCATATACGGTGGTCGAAATTTCAACTCAACCTCGACTCAACTTTTCAACCTAATCATAAACGGGGTAAATGTAAAATTCGTAATCAGCGACCTCGAAAACCCCCGGGTACAGAATTTCATCCGCGAATATGCATTTTTTCATATGGTCGTCCGCCATATTGGATCCCCCATCTTGTTTTTTGAAATAATAATGTCAAATTCGTAATCAGCGACCTCGAAAACCCGCAAGTAAGAAATTTCAAAGCGATTATTGCACGTTTTGAGGTTTTGGCCAGCTTTTTGGAATTCTGTCCAACTGTGCGACGTAGGCATCTGTTGATGAAAACTTGTAGGCGCCCCGTGTTGAATTGGGTGACTTTCCATGTTTCGCAACCATACAAAAGAACTGCCTTAACGTTGGAGTTGAACAGCCGCAATTTGTTGTTAATTGAGATCTCCGTTGATCTCCATATGTGAGAGAGGCATGCATATGCTCTTCGTGCTTTATTTATTCTGGAACTGACGTCTTCTTCTGTACCGCCATTTTCGGTAATAATGCTACCGAGGTAACAGAATTTATCTACCAGTTCCACGCCACTGTTATTCAGCGCTGTGCGTTCAATGGTGTTTGCATTTATCCGCATTTCTTTAGTTTTAGTCGAATTTAGCCTTAAGCCTGCTGAACTACTTTCTGTTGCCAAATTGTTTACCATGTTTTTGAGGTCCTGGTGTCTGTGGACCGGCAAACAGATATCATCCGCGTAGTCGAGGTCCTTAAAGCGGTCTAACAATCCCCATTGTGTGCCACCTGTTCTAGTATCTAGAGCGCTGACAAGGATGTCGTTTATTACTATAAGAAATAGTAATGGCGAAAGTAGGCATCCTTGCCGTACTCCTGAGCTCACTTCAAAGCTGTCTAATAGTTTTCCATTGTGAAGAACTCTGCATTTGGAATTGTTGTATAGAGCTTTTATCAATTCTATTATTTTATTCGGCAGTCCACGTTGCCGAAGAGCTCGCCATATAAAGCTCCTATTAACCGAGTCGAACGCTTTCTCATAGTCTACGAAAGCAAGGTAAAGGGGGATCGGAATTCAGTAGACTGCTCCACTATGATTCTCAAGGTGTTAATGTGGTCTATGCAGAAGCGGCCTTTTCTGAATCCAGCCTGCTGTTTTCTAAGCATTCGATCTACTGCCTCTCCAATCCATGATAGTAATATATGGGACAAGATTTTTCCCACCGTAGATAATAGACAGATGCCTCTCCAGTTGTCACATATTGTTAGGTCCCTCTTTTTGGGTATTTTGACTATGATACCTTCCGTCCAATCCTCCGGGAAGGTACATGTGTTCCATGCTATTTCCAGGATTGGCTGTAGCGCATCTACTATGAGGCTTGGGTCGGCTTTCAACAATTCTGGCCGGATGCCATCTTTTCCAGCAGCTTTACCATTGGCCATTGCATGAATTGCGGTTACTATTTCAGCCTTGGATGGGGCACGAGTGGTGATTCTTATTGCCTGTGCATTGTTGTTGTTGTTTTCCTGAGGTTCCTGTGTAAATGAACTTTAGCCACTTTACCATGCGATTGCACAATAATAACACCGTAGTTGTTGTTATATATAAAATTTTATTATCACTTTAGTATTTACAATATTAAGTTTAGTTTTTATTATAGTGTACACTATGAATAGACCTTTTTGGTAACTTTTCTGGCAATCTAGAGAGACCGTCTGGTATTGCTCATAAGAACTTTCAGAATGGAGTGATGGCGAAGATGCCGGAAATTGGGGAGATCACTGAACTATCGTTCGGTGATCGATGGAGTGTTCCGACCGATCGTTTTTATCGTGCCGGAAGTTGTTGTGTGACATTGCGTACAGTTTAGTGATAAAACTTATACGCGGTCACCACATACTCCCCCCCCCAGCGTAGCGTTAACGGAATGTTACCGCTTTAGACGGCTTAGCTTCGTTGTCGCGGTCACAACCGAAGGCTGGTTTTAGCCTGTCAATGGATATTGACTTGGTTGTGCCGTTCAATTTGACGACGAAGTGTTTTCGTAATCGTTTGATTACTTCGTATGGGCCCTCATATGGAGGTTCGAAAGGTTTTCGAACTCGGTCGACTCGTATGAAAACGTAGTCGGCGTTCTCCAGGGCTTCTGGCACGTAGACATCCTTTTGGACGGGTTGCCGAGGATGTATTGCCTTAATGTTCTGCATATGAGAACGAAGGCGAGAGAGGAATTCTGATTCTTCAATTGGATTTTCATCGGTTGTGATAGAAATCGAATTGGGAAGTCTTAGATTCTGACCGTATACGAGCTCGGCTGGTGAGCATTGTAAGTCGGTCTTAATTGCCGTGCGTATGCCTAACATGACAAAGGGTAAGTCTTCACTCCAATGAGTAGTGTTATCCCTTGCCATTAAGGCTGCTTTTAGTTGCCTGTGGAACCGTTCGACCATCCCATTTGCTTGCGGATGGTAGGCGGTTGTCCGGATTCGATGAGTGCCGAGTAATTTGGCAACTTCGTTGAACAGTTTCGATTCGAACTGCGTACCTTGATCGGTTGTGATCTCAAGTGGTACGCCGAATCGTGGGACAAATTCAGTGACGAATCTTTTTGCCACTGTTGAAGCTGAGATATCCCGAATTGGGTATGCTTCAGGCCATCGCGTGAACCTATCGACTATCGTTAAGATATAAGAGTATCCACGAGATGGGGGTAGGGGTCCCACTATATCCATATGAATATGGTCAAATCTATTATTTGGAAGTTTGAAAGCTTCCAATGGAGATTTGGTATGCCGTGAAACTTTGGACTTTTGGCAACCAAGGCATGATCGAGACCACTCATTGCAGTCTTTATTGATCGATGGCCAGAAGTATTTCTTGGTAACGGCTCGTCTTGTAGCACGAATACCAGGGTGAGAGAGACTATGTTCGGAGTTGAACGCTAGTCTACGTAAGGAAGTGGGTATATAAGGCCTAGGAATGCCTATACTAGTTTCACACCACACCTGATGGGCGGTAAATGGTATTGGTGTGAGAACTAGTTTTACCCGTGAGCCGTTGCTGGGGTGTTCTTGTAGGGATTTCAGCTCTGTGTCACCTTGTTGAGCCTGAGCTAGTGTAGGCAGGTCGAAGGTGGCTGAGTCAACGTTGTCGGTTGCCAGTGAGCGCGACAAGTAGTCTGCGACAACGTTTTGTTTACCCGACACATGTCTGATGTCTGTGGTAAACTGAGAGATTAGACCCAAATGTCTGGTCTGTCGAGGGGATCGTTCGGTCTTTGTATGAAGGGCACGAACCAGTGGTTTGTGATCAGTATAGACCACGAAATTGCGTCCTTCAACGAAATAACGGAAGTGTTTGATCGCTGCGTAGATTGCGAGAAGTTCGCGATCGAATGCAGAGTACTTCCGTTCTGTTGGTGACAGCTTTTTGGAATAAAAAGCTAGAGGTTGCCACCGTTGACCGTTGAATTGTTCCAAAACGCCTCCGATTGCATAATCAGAAGCGTCAGTCGTTAGACTGTATTTTGCATCCTCGATTGGATGGTTCAGCAGAGTTGCTTCAGCCATCGAGGTTTTAACCTTGAGGAATGCTGCCTGACATTCTGCTGGCCAGGTAAATACTTTATTGGCACGTGAGCGGTTGAGAAGGTCTCTCAAATGCTCGTTTCTCGGCACCAACTGTTCAGCCAATTTTGGGATAAATCGGTGATAAAAATTCACCATTCCCAAAAACTTCTGGATCGATTTGACAGAAGTTGGAGGTGCGAGATCAACGATAGCCTGAACCCGATCGGAGGATGGAAGTATTCCATCTTTTGTGATGCGGTGGCTTAGAAACTTAATCTCTTGTGCACCAAAAACGCATTTCTCTAGCTTAATGGTTAAACCGAAGCTATCGAGGCGTTTAAAGAGCTCTTCGAGGTGAACGATATGTTCTTCCTCGGTTTTACTGGCGATAAGTATATCGTCCAAGTATACATAAATGAAGTCGAGATCTCTCGTAACTTCGTTAATAAACCTTTGAAAGGTTTGAGCTGCGTTCCGTAAGCCGAATGGCATACGGGTAAACTCATATAGGCCGAATGGCGTAATGAGTGCAGTCTTATGCACGTCTTCTGGAGCGATTGGTATGTGATGATATGCACGTACCAAGTCAACCTTCGAAAAAATTGTGCAACCGTGAAGATTCACGGAAAAATTCTGTATATGCGGGATCGGGTATCTATCCGGCACAGTGACAGCATTTAGGCGACGGTAGTCGTCGCATGGCCTCCAATCATGTGAGTCCCGTTTAGGGACCAGATGAAGTGGAGATGCTGCGGGGGACGACGAAGGTCGACAAATCCCCAATTGGACCATATGGTCAAATTCTAATTTTGCCACCTTCAGTTTCTCCGGATGGAGTCGCCGAGCGGTGACGAAAGGTAATTGCCCTTTAGTCACAATGTGGTGTTGCACATTGTGTTTAACTGGAAGGTTAAAATTGGGCGGTTTTGTTAACGAAGCGTACTTCGTTAATAGCTCTTTATATATGCCGGTAATTAGGCATGGATGGGATTCGGGGTTGTAGTCGACTGTAGCGCACACGTTAATTTTAAAATTTGTGCGCTGGTCTACTAAATGTCGATACTTGAAATCGACGCACAACTCGAACTTCGTTAAGAAGTCCGCCCCAATAATGGCTTTTGTGGTGGCGGCTATGATAAAGTTGTGAACATATCGTCGGCGTAAGCCGAGATGGAGTTCAAGCAACTTTGTGCCGAAAGTTCGGATCAGTGATCCGTTGGCCGCATGCAGAAGGACGTTCGGGCTTCCGTTATGGGCCGGGAACGCCTTGCCGGGAACAATTGAAACGTCCGAGCCCGAATCAATCAGGAAATCCATCCGATTGTTGGTGTCACGGACGAATAAACGATATGAGCGGCCAGTTATATGCTCGCTCATTTCGATCCCCAGTCTCTTTAGTTTTTTTTAGGGGTGGTGTTTGGCTTCTTTGCCGACTTGGCCTTACCACCACCGACACTGCAGGGGGCCTTGCAGGTGCGTGCTTCCTTACCATCGGTAATGGAAGTAGCACAGGCTACCCCTTAGTTTGTTGGCCCCTGGTGGCCGATTAGCCGAGGGCTGTGAATGGCCGCCCTGCCGATTGGCAGGTGTTCGGCCTCTTGGGCTGTTGGGCTGCCGTATCCACTGCTCCATCCTGGAAGTCAGTTTGTTGATGGCACTTTGCAGTGACATCCACGGTGGTTCCGCGTTGGATGGTGTTGCATGGACGGCGGACGCGTATGAGGCGCTTCCGTGTGGAAGCACCTCCCATACCTTGTCTGCCGTGACGGCCAGCCCGGCTAGCGTTTGGTCGCCAGCGGTGGCCAATGTTACCTGGATGGCCTGTGGAAGTCTCCTCTCCCACAGGGTCCGGATCAGGTCATCATTGACCGCCGTCGATCCACCGGCTAGTGCCTTGAGAGCCTGGAGGAACTCCGAAGGTTTTCGGTCTCCAGGCTCTTGCACTGACAGCAGCTGCTCGAGCCGGCGCTTCTCCGAAGTGCCGTATTTCTCGAGCAGGTACTGTTTGAGTTCGTCATAGGTGGAGGCGGCATGGTCTACATTGCTCAGCCGCATCGCCGTTACCGCTTCTTCCGGTAGTGCGGCCATAACATTGTAGACCCTGCTGCTGTCCGACTTGTAGCCCGCCATCCTGAACATTATTTCCGCCTGGTAAAACCAGGAGGCGGGCTGGTGTGCCCAGAACTTCGGAATGTCTAATTTGGACACTTTGACTCCATCGACCACAGAAGTTCCGGGCTTTGGTTCATCTGCATTTGAATCGTTATGTTCCATGAACGTATCCTCTGTTCTTGACATTATGAAATTCTTTTAAAAACAATGAAAAAAGGATAAAAACAAATCAGAAAAGCTACCAATAAATCCGTAGAAGAAAAAAAAAATCGATGTTGTGTTAAATACCTAATAAATGGTAATAATTATATAATATTATAGTGGAAACAAAATATGAAAATGACTAAAAACAACTCTCGGTAGCTATACAAAAAAATATATGTATTATTAATTGCAGCTTAATCTTAAATCGTACTTTAAACTTTCATTTCTTTTTAGAAATGGGTAAAATTTGTTTAAAAGAAAAGGATTTAATAATAAAAGGTTAGGTATATGTAGGTATATATGGAGAAACAAATATATATATATATATATATATATATATATATATATATATATATATATATATATATATATATATATATATATATATATATATATATATATATATATATATATATATATATATATATATATATATATATATATATATATATATATATATATATATATATATATATATATATATATATATATATATATATATATATATATATATATATAAATTATGTATGTATATATAAGAAAGACTGTGTATATATATGTATGTAAAAAATTGTAATTTAGAATAAAAATATGTATGTAAAATGTGTGAGAAAAAAAATATATATATAAATTGTGTATGTGTATATAAGAAAAAAAATGTGTATATATTTATATGTATATGAGAAAAAAAAATGTGATTAAGAATAGAAAAAATTGTAAAAAAAATATGTAATTAAGAATATAAAAAAAAATTTTATTCAAATGTTATGTATTTTAAAATTATCTGTTGTTCCGTGTCTCCTGTTATGGACAGTGTCTTCCACTATTGTTTTGATATCTTCTATCGTTGCAGTTTTACCGTTGGTATGGCATGTTGAACTTGAAATTTTAACAATTATGTATACGGTATTCTGTAATTCTGATCAAAATTCTTCCAACTTAAGTCGATGACGTATTCAATAAATGAAGAATACAAACGAAAAAAATTTTATTTGGCTATGAAGTAGCAATTAGTTAATGTAATTTTATGTTCTTTTAAGCAAATAGCATTCTTATTAGTTTATATTTCATATAAAGCTTGCGTGTAATAAATACCCATAAAGTTGTTATTTATTATTTTTGCAGTAATCACTTGATTTTATTTATCGATGCACTTTTTCCCGCGTGTTTTGCGGTCGGGGTCACCAATTTAGCCACTTTACCATGCGATTGCACAATAATAACACCGTAGTTGTTGTTATATATAAAATTTTATTATCACTTTAGTATTTACAATATTAAGTTTAGTTTTTATTATAGTGTACACTATGAATAGACCTTTTTGGTAACTTTTCTGGCAATCTAGAGAGACCGTCTGGTATTGCTCATAAGAACTTTCAGAATGGAGTGATGGCGAAGATGCCGGAAATTGGGGAGATCACTGAACTATCGTTCGGTGATCGATGGAGTGTTCCGACCGATCGTTTTTATCGTGCCGGAAGTTGTTGTGTGACATTGCGTACAGTTTAGTGATAAAACTTATACGCGGTCACCACAGAACCATTCAGGGTGGCGAAGAAGTAATCTCTCCATATTTGGAGTTGCCCTCGTCGCTGCACAGCAGCCTTCCATCCGCACTCTTTACGGCATGTTTTTTTGTAGAGTGCTTTCCCGAGACCTGTTTAATAATTTGGTACAGCACCTTACTGTTGCCTGTGTTTGCCGCGTTTTCCGCTTTCTCTGCGAGCTCATTTATCTGCTGCCTTTTATCACGCCGGATACTTCTCTTTACCTCCCGGTGTAATTGCGAGTATTCCCGTTCAAGTTGTTGTTGTTGTTTACTCCTCAGCTCTTCAATATTTGTGTCGTCAGAAACGGTCTGCTGGTTTAAGATTTGTTGCAGATTCCCAGCAAATTCTCTCATTTTAGTGCTCTCCCGTAGAAGGTCTACGTTAAACCGTCTACGGTTTACGACATCTCGTTGGACGTTTCTCATTACGGCGACTTTTAGGCGGATAGTTGCCACTACCAAATGGTGGTCACTTCCAGTGTCTGCTCCCCTAAAGCTCCTGACATCCTCCAGAATAGTTCTCCATCTGCGGCTGACGGCTACGTGATCTATCTGATTTTTCGTTCTACCATCGCGCGATACCCAGGTCTCCTTGTGTATCTTCTTGTGACAAAAGTAAGTTCCACCTACCATGAGTTTATGGGAACTACAGAAGTCAACGAAAAGCTCACCATTGTTATTGGTAACTTGGCTTAGGCCTTGATTTCCAATTGTGTGTTCAAGGCCGGTGTTGTTGGGGCCGATCTGTGCGTTTAAGTCACCCATCAAAACAATGATGTCTACCCTTGGAATAGAGCGAAAAACATCATTCAGTCGCATATAGAACTCTTTGATGTCAACTTCTGCGTCTTCAGTTGGAGCGTAGCATTGGACTATCGTAGTACTTCTTAGTCTGGTACATAGGCGTACGGTAATAATCCTCTCAGAAACTGATGACCAGCTAATGAGGCTGGTCCTGGCTTCCTTGGTGAGTCCCATGTTTTTATTACGAATGGTACGCCAACGCCATTCCTACGGTTTTCAGTTTCGTTTCTCCCAGAATATAAGAAGGACTCACCGTTTGGGCAGATATGCTCCCCTGCATCGGGCCATCTGGTCTCGCTGAATCCCATGACCTTGATTTTATAGCGGTTCATCTCGTTGAGGACTTCATCCAGCCGTCCATCAGCAAGCAGCGTTCTCACATTCTATGATCCGATTGGTGTCCTGGTTCGAAAAGCAAAGGTCGTCGTCGTGTTGTCCATCCGGTTCCGAGGCATTGTTTGCCGATTCGTAGCAGTTATGTGTTTTATAGGAACGGGTTGCTAACCCTCAGCCCAACCGACTTAGAACTCTGCTTTGTGGCGCAGAGAACTCGCCATTCGACCGTCTCCCGTTAGCTCCTTCCGAAGAAGTACCCCAGGCGGCACCGCGGGGAGGTGGGATTAGGACTTGCTAACAGAGCTGCTAGGTGTTCGTCTGCAGTGACTCTTCTCGGCTTCGTAATGAGTAAACTAAAATTCGCTTTGCATTAATCTTATGATATGATCGTCTTAAAACTCGTGAAGTGTATAGGTGTCATAAAGAGCTCGACTCTAATAAATCCATTGGCTCTGATAATATTCCCATAAAAAATGTGCCTCACCTGTTGGCTAAACTTCTGCGCAAACCATATTCCTTTCATACTTCCATACATCCAATAACGTTGCCATGCTGCCAAAATTGTAGGGCATTTCTCCAAGTATGACGGTCTTTGCAGCATATCTCCAGTTTTGGATGTTGAGCATTGATTCTGCGTCAGCCGTTACTGAGTCTATCCATCTCTTCCTGGGTCTGCCTACTGGTCTGTTTCTCGAAATCTCTGCAACCATAAGCCGGTTGTGCTCCCTCCTGATTACGTGGCCGGCTAGTCTTTAGTCTGGGGTGGCATTACAGAAGTTGTTTCAAGTCATCTGTTTCGAGTTTTCCATTGAATTTTTCCATTTAAAACTCGTAAGGCGCCCATTACACGATAGGTTTTGCTGTCAGTTTTTCCACAGTTTTCCCTACGACTGGAATTGATTGCCCCTTGCAAGAACGTGTAATGGCCGCCTAACAAATGAGTTGAAACGCCTTCTGTAATCCCACTCCTAGTATTCGTAGTATTCGTCTAGTTACCTCTTTCTTTTATTCGTTTTCTTTTGTAATTGTAGTCCCAAGGTAGCGTTATTACAAAGTTCTTTTTTCTAATAAAGAGTTTTTTATTGAGCTTTCCATACAAAAGTGAGTTCATTTGTAGTACAAATATTTCCTTATTCTATTTTTGCCGATTTATTATTATATCTGTCCTATCTGTGTTATGATTTATGGACCTTGGTCCTATCTTCTATTTTCTTTTCAAGTCTACTACACATTTCTTTTATATTTATTGGCTATTGCCTGCTCATGGCCTGGACCGTATTTGGTTTCTCGAGTCGATATCGATTTCTGTCGATGAGTAAAAATTCACATTTGACAACACGATATCGAAACATTATCGTCTCTTTACGTGTCGATCAAGACTTTTGACGTTTAATAAAAAGATCAATTTATGCATACAATAACCTTTTGACAGTTTCTATTTTAATTAAATATGCGTGGTTTGCTGCTTTATATGTCGATTTGGCCGTGATGCCAAATATGAAACTTAGAGAAAATCGAGAAGCTTTTTTTGTCGATTCGATTCATCAACTCGAGAAACCAAATACGGCCCCTGGCCTCTTCTTTTTGCCTGTATTATTACAAAGGAAAATGGCCTCTGGGCGATTAATAGCTTCTCCTCCTTCAAAGCACCCGCCCTGAACGACATAATACCGGTCATGGTGCAGAAACTACCTGATTTTGTAGGGACTGTTCAAAAACGCATGACTCACGCTAGCATGCAGCCAGCTCGAAAACTACTCCTGCAAAGCAGGTTATGAATTCAAAAACGCGGCAAATGATTTTTCTACGGAAAAAGTATGCGCAGACGCGCAGCCAGTAAACTGGTGCTGCACGAATAAAACTTCAAAGAAAAGTTTATGCCCATGAAAAGTGAGCGTGCTGCATTTACGTTCAAAAACTTTTCTTTGCAGGGCGTGAAATGCGCATCAGTTGCTTTTGTCAAAGCTGAAGCATCAGTGCTACAGCTGCTTTTCTGCATACAAGGAGGTAAAACTCTTATGGGGAAAATGACAGGAAATGGATGGGTAGAAGAAAGAAGAAACTAAACTTCTAGTTCATATTTGCCCACAGATGTCACCTTTGTCCGATGTACCCCACATGAAGTTAGCTGAATTTGACGTATTTCGACGATTCGTTCAAAATTAAGTTAGTCGAAATGGGGCAATGCAAAAAAAATCATTGGAAATTAATAAAAATTCATTGGAAACATCAAAAATTGATTAATAAATCGCATTGATATAAATCGAATTTAGAAGCTGGTTTTTCAAATTAGGCGTAAACATGAAATATCTTAGCAATAAATGAACTTGGCCATGAACCGGATAAATACAATCGGCCATGTTTTTTTGGGTACATTTGACTGCAGCACCACCGTTAATCAAACGAAAATCGACAACACGTAGTTTAATATCCTTGTATAGTCTCCATGGCACATGCGATCAAAATATTGACGTTTTTGACCAGGCCTCTAGTACCATGGCTGCTGGACAACTGTGTTACGCCCAATTCTTGGGTATGGTTTAGTATGGTTGCCAGCGTTGGTGGCCAACGATAGGGCAGCAGCGTCTATGAGAACACGAACGCTCTTGATTTTCTCTTGCACAATCTGACGTAAAATCCTATTTTGAAAATCAGGATAGCAGAAATATGTGGTTTATTAACAATATTTATTAATGTTCCATACACAGGTGATAGTGGTTACCCATTAGAACCATGGCTGATTACACCATATAGATGTCCAACTGACCCAGCTGAAAAATACTTCAATGAAGTCCATTCAAGAGCGCGAAGCATAGTCGAAAGATGTTTTGGACGATTAAAAGGTTGACTATTTAAATATGATTTTTTTTAATAATATTGCATTTCCAGGTGTGTGGCGTGTCCTTTTGGAAGAGCGTAAGGCTCGGTACTCACCGCAAAAGGTAATTCGTATGGCTAATGTCTGTGCAGCACTACACAATATAGCCATACGATTTAATGTGTGGTATCCATTGAATTTGGGACTTACTGATGAAGATAACTCCATTGAAGATGTTGTTGGATCATTACTTACTACGAGCTCACTTAAACAAAGAGGACAATTAATTAGAAATAGTATTAAAAATTCATTTAATTAACATTTATTTTATATATACAGGGTGTTTTACACTAAGATGCTAATCCGTTAACGGGTGATGGATGGATGGATGTATTTGGAGAAAATAGGACGTTTGGACAATTTTTTATTTACTTAAACTATTAATCATAGAGAAACGTAATTAGGCTTATTTTTTTAGACAAATGTACATTTTTTATTTTGATATCATTGTGGGGTGCTACACGGAGACTCAAGACGTACGAAAAACCCGGTTTTATAGGAAAGAAACGAAGGAGAGGAGAGAAAGAAGGACGCACATGACGAAACTTTAACGAAAGAATTTTCACCCAAAAATTTCCGGGGTGAAAACTAACTCATACGCACATTTCTTTCTCTTGTCCCTTCTCAGATGTAAACAATGACCGCGGTAAACACACACAATCAAAGCTTTCATGTAGGATATAGAATTATTCCAAGCCGAAGACAGCCTCGTGTAGCATTAAATAACGAGACTCAAATCTGATTTCGGCCGACTTCTCGAGTCTCCGTGTAGCACCACCCAATAGCATTAACCTCAGTCACTCCGTTTAGAAGACATGTAAGTTCAAAGTCAAAATTTTGTTTTTTTAACTAAAATTTCAACAAAAACCACCTTTTTCTCCAAAAAATACCTAGTTACCCGGTACTTTTTTTCCAAAATTAGGATGCTTCCTATAAATAATGTTCGGCAAATTTTTATGCTACGGCCTTTACTTTTGAACTTATAAGTAATTTTGATGTTAAAATTAACCTTATTTGGTAGTTTTCGAACCAAGCTTAGGTGAAAAAGTACTAAAAAAGTTTTTTACCATTAAAATTGCTTTTAACTTCAAAAATAAAGACCGTAGCATAAAGATTATTTATAGGAAATACTCTAATGCCCGGTTTCACAGTGTTCACTTAAGGCCCAAACATATAGCAGAAACGAAAACGAACCGAAACGAAAAGAATGAAATAAATCGTATGAAAATGTATGAACTCGATTATATAAACGAACAGAACCGAATTGGAACGAATGATATAAATTTATTTCATTTCGGAATTCGTTTCAGCTATTCAGCCCGTTACTTTGACAGTTCGACAGACAGTTTGTTTTCGAATTTAAAGTAGTTGAAAGAACGAAAAAGAAGTTATTTTAAAAGAATGCAGTCAATACGAGGTGAAAAAATTTAAATTATGATTTCTCTTGTGATTTCTCGACATCCGCCATAAATTATATCAAGTGTATAATATATGTATTTATCGAAAATAAAAAACTCTTCTACTCAATGCAAAACCTGTCAACAAACGTCAAGAACCGATTCGCTCAGGCACCTATATAATCGCTATCATTTTCAAGTTCATTTCGTTTTCGTTTCGGTTTCTTTTCGTTTCTGCTATATGTTTGGGCCTTTAAGCTTTCGCTCAGCCTTGAGCTTTCGCTCAACTCATTTTACTGTTTCACAGTAGTGGTTCAACTGTTGAACTTGGTTCAAAATTGATTTGAACTGAGCCACTAAATTTTGGCACTTAAGCCAAAGCTCAGGGTATAAGTGAGAGTAATGTCATTAATTTTAGAGAAATCACAGTGAACTTGTGTTTATTTATTGATTTTAATTATAAGTTTGAAGTTTGATTTTTCAATTGTAAAGAGAAGAGAGCATTCTATTACAAAGCATGCCGTAAATAGTGCGGATAGAAGGCTGCTGTGTAACTCTAAAGATGGAGATTATTTCTTGCCGCTTTGAATGCTTCATTTTCACAGGAACCTGGAGAAAACTTATCAATGCGCAGCAAATAAGAATCACCACACGTGCATCATCTCAGACAGAAATATCAACCGCAATTCTTGCAATGGCCAATGTTGCCAGAATTGCTAAAAACCGATTGAAGCTTGATAGCAGACGCGATACATCCACGCCTGGAAATAGCCCGGAACAGCTGTACCATTCCGGAGGATTGGTCGGAAGGTGTCATAGTCAAACAGGGGGGGGAGGGGTACCGAACGCTTTGAAGATAGCTGGATTCAGAAAGGGCCGCTCCTGCATATACCATATGAACACCTTGAGAATCATAGTGGACCAGTTTCCTGGATTACGATCCACCTTTTACCTGACAAAATAATAATATTGATAAACGCTCCATATAACAATTCCAAATGCAGAGTTCCCCACAATGGAAAATTATCCGAAACTTTGAGGTGAGCTCGGGAGTACGATAAGGATATCTACTTTCGTCGTACTCATTCTTATAGTAATAAGGGGCCATATCTTTTCAAAAATCCTTACAACTAAAGATGAAAAACTAGAAAAATCACACAATTTATCAACCAAAAGCAAAAATTTCGCCAACTGATTCAACCACAGTGGCCTGCAAAATCCAGTGAACTAAGTTCAGCTGAACTGAGCACAAAAACAAACTGTGAAACAGTTTTGACTTGAGCTAAAGCTCAAAATTATTGCTCAGGTTCAGGTGAGCGAAAGCTCAAATCGACACTGTGAAACCGGGTATAAGCTTTCCAATTTTGGAAAAAAAATTATCGGTTAACGAGGTATTTTTTAGAGAAAAAGGTGGTTTTCGTTGAAATTTTAGTTAAAAAAACTAAATTTTGAATTTGAACTTACATGTCTTCTAAACGGAGTGACTGAGGTTAATGCTATTGATATCAAAATGAAGAATGTACATTTCTCTAAAAAATGAGCCAAATTTTAACAATTCATATATATAAAAAAAAACAAGAGTGCATACAATGAATAACTATAAAAAATTCATTTTTTTATTTACTATATTAATTCAATTGGCACAGCCACAGCTTTTAGTTTCAATTCAATTCATATAAGTATATAAAAAAAAATAATAAACAATAATTCACACAATAAATAACTAATAAAAATTCACTCTTTTACTTATTATATTAATTCAATTGGCACAGCCACAGTTCTTAGTTTTTACAACTTCGATTTCTATTAATCTTAGTTCCAGTTTTCTTTTTCGATATTCCATACTGTCTTTTGTTTGCTTTGCTAATATTGCGTTCGTTCCTTAGAAGCACCTTCTAAAGGTGCATTCTCGGTAATAGTGGGAGATACGCTTATACTTGGACTTTGGGAAGGGCTTTTTAATATTTCTCCCAGCAAAAGTTCCACTTCATCTTCGTCATGCGGCGTGCTGTTAATACCAAAAATTTTAGCTTGGGGTACACCTTCCACCGCGGCCTCTATACCAGCTGCTGCAATAGCCGTTTCTTCTAAAGAAGATATAAAAGCTCTTTCTGGGGGCCCACCACCAGTTTTTTTTATTGACTTACTAGTTGGGACCCGGCGCGCCTATGCTGCTCCCATAAGCCAATAGTAATCAGGTGATATAAATTACCCACAGTAGAGAGTTTGAAAAAGGCAATTTTTTTTGGTATTTTTGATTCCAAATAACAAAATGTGAAACCATTAGGGATCTGACATTTTGATCGAGACAATAAAAACCATCCATTAACATGGCATTTTTCGAGATATGAATTTTCATACACAGATGAAGTGTCTCAATGAATCGCTTATTTTCTGTATTTTGGATAGCTGGGACCGGGGCGCCTCGCTGCACCCAACGTTTAAACATTTAAAATCAATCCAAACCTTCAAAATTCAACTCTCCTTAACCATTAACGAAAAACCAACTATTCCTATAAAATTTGGAGTCATTAGATTCAAAATAAATATATTAGAACTATGACCAAAATTGCCTGTGTATTCTCTTAAAACCGAACGTTAAAAGATTTAAAATTAATGCAAATATCAGCATCCAGCACTCGAAATTCGAGGGCCGTTTTCTATAACTTTTTTTAATTTAAATCTAGAAGTCTTCAATAACAAAATTTTTCGAGAACAATAAAACTAAATCGAAAAATGAAACAAATATTTTATAGTTGGAAAAAGCAATGCCAAAAAACCAACTTTTATTTTCTCTTATATTGTGAAAATGTGTTCGTCGAAAATGTGAAATTAATGCAAATATTGGAAATCAAACTATTCGCAATATCTAAGGAAAGAACCAATACTTATTTCTGTAAAATTTGAAGACATTAGATTCAATATGCTTTCATATTAAGTGTGACCAAAATTACCTATGTATGTATTCTTTTACAAAACTTGCTGGTAAACTATGTTTTTGGTTTTGTTTTCCGGCGCGTAAATAAACAAAGATGATGCCTTTCCGACTCGCTGCAGCCAACCTTAAGACATTTAAAATTAATCCAAATCTTCAAAATTCAACTCTTCAACAAATATTTATAACCATTAATGAAAAACCAATTATTCCTATAAAGGTTCGAGAGTTTGGATATTGGTTTGTTTGTCTAATCATGCGAAGTATGTCTTCAGTCATGCCGTTCTTGTATTTTTCCCACAAAACCGATGGTTCTGTTGGGTATCATGTCGTCAATATAATTGCGAATAGTTGACGAATGTTATTCGACGTAGATGCAAATGCTGCATCAGTAAGTGTCAGATCCCAATGATTGTCGTCTTCCACCAATTGCAACTCGCGACATGCATCTTGAAATGTATTGAATATTTGACCATTGACTGTTGGTAAAAATTCGAAAGACGTTGGTCCTGGAACATTCAGCAACAACAAACGCAAAAAGAAACATTCACATTGTTTTGGATGTACTGTGTAAAGTCGTCTCAATGTCTTTGCTTTCAATGCGCGTGCGATAGTTGGATGTGGTTCGCCTTGTCTACGTGGCTTCCATTTTTTACCTGATTTGTTCCATGTATAATAGCGAGGGACGTCGGTACATAGAGGCTATACAAGGAGATAAAACTCCGTGTTGTCAATTTTCGTTTGATTATTGGTGGCGCTGCAGTCAAATGTACCCCAAAAAACATGGGCGATTGTATTTATCCGGTTCATGGTAAAGTTCGTTTATTACTAATATATTTTACGTTTAGCAGCTTACAGCTGTTTACCAGCTTCTAAATTCGATTTTATATCAATGCGATTATTCGTAATTAATCAATTTTTGATGTTTCCAATGAATTTTTATTAAATTCATGTGGGGTACATCGGACAAAGGTGACATCTGTGGCCAAAAATGAACTAGAAGTTTAGTTTCTTCTACCCATCCATTTCCTGTCATTTTCACCATAAGAGTTTTGTCTCCTTGTATATTCTCCATGCGTCGGTATATAAGAATGTTGTTGCGAATTGTCCGAAAATATCAGGTTTTTGCCACAGTGTGAACAATTCAGTAAGTGTAGTTTTTGGTGGCTGGAAAGCTCATTGGAGAGCATTTTCTTCAGTGAAATATACACGCTCACCGTTTTCAAGATGTACCGCAATCTGAGGCATAATGCAAAAACTCGACATTTATATATTTTCTCATTAACACTTTATTTAATCGTACCAATTAAAAGCTTTTACGCAAGAACAATGGATGCTAATATTTTACAGGTTTCCCAATGTTCACAAATATTTTTATTTTGTAATATAAATTATATGTTTCTTAACTGGTGTGTTTTTTCGGGCTCCGGTAGTTTTAGTATACAGTATATACATAGTATATAGTACACAATACACACTACACTGTACATACTGTACACACAGTGCACTCAGTACACTCGGTTCACTCAATACACTAATTCATACGTTGTCACTCGTAAATTTCGGAGTGCTTTTTTAAAGCAAACGGTTTTTTATATGTACATGACACTTAAAATTAAATATTTTTTTGGTAAATATTCAGATTAACTCCTCCACGCCAGATTTTGATGAAATTTTTACACAAGGTACAGTTAATTATGTACACCTCAGGTATGTTAATAAAAAGTGTCGGTCAAGTCCCGTTATCTTGTAATTCCACTTCCACGTACCGAAATTTCAAAAATTGAACAGGTCATAATTTCTATATTATTTCTATATAAAGTAACTTTATAATACTTAAATTTCAAAAATGCGATAATTGCCAAAGTACACCACGTTTTTTTATGAAATTTATATATAATGTATATCTTTCTTTGTACATATAATAAATTGGTTTTAAAAAAATTGCCGTTTTTTTAATACATTAAAGCACCGCATTCTATGGGAGTATGAAATAGTAACTGTCACATTTGACTTTTAATTATTTTAAAATTTATATACATATTTCATATATTGGCTAAAATTTAATTTCACACTTTGAAATATATGAAATATATGAATTTTAAAATAATTAAAAGTCAAATGTGACAGTTACTATTTCATACTTCCATAGAATGCGGTGCTTTACAAATGTATTAAAAAAACGGTATATAGAAGGCAATTTTTTTTTAAAACCAATTTATTACACAGAGAAAGATATACATTATATATAAATTTCATAAAAAAACGTGGTGTACTTTGGCAATTATCGCACTTTTGACATTTAAGTATTATAAAGTTAAATAAAAAGTAACGGTGCTTGCGTGCCAATTTTTTTTCCAAAAATAAGTTGTCCACATTAAAATACACAATGTGTGTAAATTTCATCAGTATTGGTGAAATAATATGGCAATAATTGCATTTTGAATTTTTGAAATTTCGGCACTTTAAAGTAGAATTACAAGATAACGGGACTTGACCGACATTTTTTGTTAACATACCTGAGTTGTACATAATTAACTGTACCTTGTGTAAAAATTTCATCAAAATTGGGCGTGGAGGAGTTAATCTGAATATTTACCATTTTTTCGCCCCGCCAACTTAAATATAATCAGTGAAACATTGAAATTTTCTATTACCCCGTTTATGACTAGGTTCAACCTAAGTTCAACCCAGGTTGAACGCAGTCATAAACGGGGATCGAGTTGAAACTGGGTCCACTCAACCCAACTCAGCTCTCCTACCTGGGTCGAGTTGATATTTCACCTCATAAACGGCTGTTGAGTTGAAATTGGGTTGAAGTGACATTTGTTTTGTTTGTTTACCATCCGTGAAGTCTGCCTTCGGCGTTAGTTTTGTGTTCGGTGTTTTTGTAGCGCGTTAATTATTTTATATTAACTATATATGTAAAAACAGAGGAAATTTAATTTTGACAATGGCTAAAAGAAATGTTGGGAGCATCAGGAGACAAAAACTATGTTAGAAATAATGCGGGAACAAAATTCCCTTCATCATTTTGATGGAAAACTGTATAGGAAGTCAGAAATATAGAAAAAGAATTAACAAAAAGAGGTTATGTTTTGATGGCAATTCAAGCCGATTTCAACCCAAAGTGAACTCAGCTCAGAATCATATACGGTGGTCGAAATTTCAACTCAACCTCGACTCAACTTTTCAACCTAATCATAAACGGGGTAATTATTTTTTCAAAAAACAAAATGGCGGATCCAATATGGCGGACGACCACATGAAAAAATGCATATTCGCGGATGAAATTCTGTACCCGGGGGTTTTCGAGGTCGCTGATTACGAATTTGACATTATTTTTGCAAAAAACAAGATGGCGGTTCCAATAGGGCGGACAGTCATATAAAAAATTGATATTTTTAGTTTTAATACAATTTCATCGTATTAAAAAAATTTCAGAAGCATAAAAATAGTATCGTACACAAGGAATAGGTACAAATAAATACAAAATAATAATTCAGTTTATAATTTACATTTTTATTTTTAACACATACGCTCCATCTATTCGCTATCGCTATCACATAAATCGATGTCGGAATCTAAAGTAGACACATCAGTTTCATCTTCAGTGTCACTGTCATCGGGTACAAATAAAGCCTGAACCAGATATGACGTGCCGGACCGTAAGAAAACTGAACGAATTCTTACCCCGTTTATGACTAGGTTCAACCTAGGTTCAACCCAGGTTGAACCCAGTCATAAACGGGGATCGAGTTGAAACTGGGTCCACTCAACCCAACTCAGCTCTCCTACCTGGGTCGAGTTGATATTTCGCCTCATAAACGGGTGTTGAGTTGAAATTGGGTTGAAGTGACATTTTTTTTGTTTGTTTACCATCCGTGAAGTCTGCCTTCGGCGTTAGATTTGTGTTCGGTGTTTTTGTAGCGCGTTAATTATTTTATATTAACTATATATATTTGATGTTCATGTGCGTGAGTGAGTAGAGCTGCCGTTTGTGCTCCGCGATTTTTAACCGCCAGATCACCATAAAAATAACTAAATTAATTAATTTTGGTCACATCGTGTTTCCTATCAACCCCCCTTTTTCGCGTTTGGTGTTGTGCGTGTTTGCATCTTTATATTGGCAGTTTATCCCTTGTAAACGGAACAATGGAGAAAGCAAAAGTTCCTGTGAGATTGCCTTCCAAAAAAAACAACAACAACAATCTGCAAAATCCATCACCGGTCACCACCAGAAGTGCTGCTCGAACTTTTTCAGAAAGTGCCTGCGGTTGTAACTCCTTCGAAGAGCTTTTATCTGCGGTTGAAGAGAGATTTTCCGCAAAAATTGACGTCCTGGTAAAACAACTAAAAAAGTCCGAGGCTCAGTTTTTGGAGCATTTCACCACCTTTAAAACACTAACGGACAGACTGGACTCTATGGAGCGCCGTCTAACGGATGGGCTTAGCAGCATCGCTGACACATATTCAAGCCAGCTGATGGACGTAAACAACGCAGTGCAGACTCTCCAGACTAAAGTGTCTAAAATCAGTAAACGCTTAACGGTTTTTAATTTTGAGGTCAACAGCACCAACAGCCAGTTCGCCTCCATGAAGTCCAGTCTATCTGATGATGCGGTACGATATCAGAGGCTGAGTGACGTCATCATCAGAGGGATACCAAGAAAGGCAGAGAAGGATCCACTGAGAATTATTAAATGCATATCAGCTGATGTCAAACACCAACTCTCACCGTATGTTGATGCGTTTCGCCTCAAACGGGGTAAACAGACTGGCGACAACCCAATTGTTGTCAAATTTTCAGGTCTCCGTGAAGCAAAGGCCTTTATGACTGCTGTGCGAAGTAGCAAAAAATTTAAGTTTGCTCTCAACAACCTTGAGGGCTTTACAGCTGACTCCCCAGTTTATATAAATGAAAGCCTCTCACCGCACAACAACAAATTGCTGAGTGCTGCACTGAGGATGCGAAGAATGGGACTCTTGCATAGTGTCAACACCATTGATGGCCTTGTGCGGGTTGCTCATAGGAAGGAAGATCCCCCTTTCACTGTACGTGATCTTGCTGAGTTGGAGTGTCCGTCTGTGGAATCGTTGGAGCCGCAAAGCGCAAGCGTATGATTGCTTAGTGCCAGCATATGATATATGTAATTTTCATTTATTGTTAAGTTTTATTCATTTATTGTTAAGTTTTAGTTATTCTGTTTCTCAATTTTATTTTCTTGGGTTTGTGATGTTTCGTTTGTATTTCTTATTGTGTTCGAACTCTAATATGCGTCTTGGTTTAGGAAATTTTGTAACTGCAGTGCCTTTTCGTCTGCGCTCGTCGATTCCCGTTTTGATATATACTTTATGTCTTTGAATTTTACTGGCGAAAACAAAGTAAGAACACTTATTAAAATTTTCAGTTCCAGGTGTAAAGGTTTTAAAGTTGTTTCAGTCAACGCCCGTAGCGTAAGAAATAAAGTGGATGAATTTGGTGAAATGTTCCTCAATACCGGTGTTCATGCAATTTTCGTTAGTGAAACATGGTTAAACGAATCTATACCTTCTTCGCTGGTTTCTCTTAGCGGATATAGGTTATTACGCAATAATCGGCGGGATCGCACTGGTGGGGGAGTGGCCATCTATCTGAGTGACAATATTAAATCTAAGATTGTAGGTTTCTCTTCTTCTCCTGGGATGGAATTCCTATGTGTTGAAGTGGTGTGTAACTTCGTTAAAACTCTCCTTGTCTGTGTTTACTGCCCTCCTGGTAATTTTAGTATTGAAAATTTCCTTGAATTTGAGGTAGTCTTGGCTAATTTATCACGTGTATATTCCAATATCTTGGTCGGTGGCGACTTCAATGTCAACTTAATAAGGTCGAGCAATCAACAACATTTATTCCTCTATGCTATGCATAAATTAGGGCTAAATGTAATCAATGAGCTCCCTACTTATTATAATACGTTGCATCCTTCACTTCTCGATGTTTTTCTTGTAAGCGATCTGAACCTGATCAACTTTCAGAACCAAATATCAGCCCCTAGTTTTTTGGACCACGATTTATTGTTTTGTTGTTGTAACATCCCAGTTGACTCGAAGCCCCCTAAAACCATATTTTTCCGTGATTATGCTAATATTGATCATAACAACCTTAAAGATAGATGTGTATCTCTACCCTGGGCGAATATTTTTACCCTCTCTTGCGTGAACGAAAAAACTGCACGCCTTGAGGAGCTGATCTTACAACTGCACGATGAGTTTGCCCCTATCTGCTCCAAAACTATTACTGATAAGTCCAAACCATGGTTCAGCTCGGAGTTGAAATCCTTAATCGCTGAGAGGGAATTTCTTTACCAAAGATATTTTTCAACTAAAAGTGCAAGTGCTAGAAACTCGTACAAACGTATTCGTAATTTAGTCACAACCAAAATCAAGGTGGCCAAACGTAATTTTTACTCGCGCAAGCTTGACCCATCACTACCATCTAATACTTTGTGGAAAAACTTACGAACGTTAAGTGTCCACTGCAAAAATGAGATAATAGCTCATGACTTTGACGGAGAAAGCTTGAACACTTACTTCACTGCCAACCATTACTCAAATCAACTAGTTACACTGCCTCCCGCTCCAAGAGATGATTTCAGTTTTCGCTGTGTGGATTCTTCCGAAATAATTAGTGCAGTATATTCAATTCAATCTAATGCCACTGGTAGTGATAATATGTCACCTAGATTCTTGTTAATGCCTTGTATCCTGCCTGCTTTAGTTCATCTATTTAACACCTGCCTTACTGCATCCGAGTTTCCCAATTCCTGGAAACATGCGCTTGTCTTGCCGATTGCAAAATGTGCAACTCCTACATGTCCTGCGGACTTTCGTCCAATCAGCATCCTCCCATTTCTCGCTAAGGTTCTTGAAAAGCTAATTGCAATGCAAATCATCGAGTTTTGTGAACGAAATCAGGTGATTAATGCTTGCCAATCAGGCTTTCGTAAATCTCATAGCTGTGATACGGCACTTCTCAAAATTACCACTGATATAAGGCACTCTCTAAATGATCATGAAGTTTGTCTACTCGCTCTATTAGATTTTTCAAAAGCTTTTGATAAAGTTAACCACTCCCTACTTCTAGCGAAACTTG
The DNA here is from genome assembly GCA_963855945.1 of Thereva nobilitata. NCBI lineage: Eukaryota > Metazoa > Arthropoda > Insecta > Diptera > Therevidae > Thereva > Thereva nobilitata. The sequence goes on from OY979696.1 coordinate 123,084,133, forward strand.
CTCGCTTCGGCTTTTCGTCATCTGCCCTCAAGCTTTTGCACAGTTTCCTAACCAATCGCTCGCAGCAGGTTAAACTCCCTAACTCTATTTCTTCTCCTGCTATGTTATCAGATGGTGTTCCCCAAGGGTCGATACTTGGCCCACTTCTTTTTAGTTTATTCATTAATGATCTTCCCGCGGTTGTAACGAACTGTAATGTTCATATGTATGCTGACGACGTTCAGCTCTATCTTGCAATGCCTAAAGACAAGCTTGAGGTTGGGATAAGTAAATTGACGGCAGACCTGCATAACATCCTCGACTGGTCTTCATCTAATCTCCTGACTCTCAATCCTGCTAAGTCCCAGTTTATAGTTTTCTCCAACTCCTCTATCTCTGACCTCGACCTTCCACAAGTATCACTGGGCCACACTCACATCGAACGGGTGAACAAAGTTAAGAACCTTGGGGTTATTCTAAATGACAGAATGACCTGTTGCGACCACATACAAGGAATACTCAGCAAAGTTTATGGAGTTTTAAGGAAGCTGCGTGTACACGGTAACTTATTAAGCTGTGCCCTCCGGATGAGATTAGTAAAATCGCTAGTCTTACCTCATCTAATGCACGGCCACGTTGTATTTCCTTCTCTGGATTCTTCATGTGGTCGGAAAATTACAGTGGCTTTCAACGATTGCGTTCGCTTTATATATAATCTTCGCAGGCATGATCACATTTCACCTTATTCATCTAATGTTCTAGGCTACCCTTTTCATATCTACTTGCACTATAGGCTATTAAAATTCTTTCATGATATTCTGCACCGGCGCAAACCTTCTTACCTCTCTGAATTTATACAGTTGTCCCAATCACCTAGAAACCTCAATGTATTAATCCCGCGTTTTCGACTTTTATCAGGACAACGTTCTTACTTTGTTTGCGTCGCTCAACTTTGGAATTCTCTTCCTACTAATATACAAATGACGGAATCGAGCAGCGTTTTCAAAAGGAGTCTCATTAAGTATTTAGCCAACAGGATAGCAAATTAGAATTCGAACATCACTTAGTTTCACTTAATTTTAATTTAATTTTATTCTAGTTCTACTTGTTTTGTTTAATAACTACCATAATTTTTTAGATTCTGTTTTTGTTCTCTTTTCCCTCATTATTAAGGTAATTTTTAGTGTAAGCTCAATTTATATATCGTTTTCTTATGTACTATTATAAGACTAACGTCTTGTGTACTGTCAAACAAATAAATAAATAAATAAATAAAATAAATAAATATATGTAAAAACAGTGGAAATTTAATTTTAACAATGGCTAAAAAAAATGTTTGGGAGCATCAGGAAACAAAAACTATGATAGAAATAATGCACGAACAAAATTCCCTTCATCATTTTGATGGGAAACTGTATAGGAAGTCAGAAATATAGAAAAAGAATTAACAAAAAGAGGTTGTTTTGATGTCAGTTCAACTCGATTTCAACCCAAACTGAACTCAACTCGGAATCATATACGGTGGTCGAAATTTCAACTCAACCTCGACTCAACTTTTCAACCTGATCATAAACGGGGTATCTAGCTCAGTTACGGCACTTTGACAGATATCCCTAAATGGAAGTGTAAAGTGACCAGTGACACCGCAGTGAAAAGTGAAAATGCAGAGAATAAATAAAGATTTAAGTGATTTGATTGATTTATTTAAGTTGTGGACAGATTATAAAAAACTTAGAAGTGCTCGGCAAAAAAAAGAAAAAGAATCGCGAAATCAACGAAATGAGGAACAGCCACGGATATTACCGTGTCACATTTTTAAAAATAAAGAAATTGAATTCAGCACAATTTTTTATTAACACAAGAATAAGTAAAAAAAACTTTGAAATTTTATTGTCCATATGTCATAGTTTCTTGGTTAAACAATCTAGAAGGCCTTCAATACTTCCTTTATCTGTTTTATGTCATTTACTGCTCCAAATTTATTAAAAAATTGTTAAAATGTGAACAGATTTTTTCAATAGCTAACGGATGCGAAGGTTTTGTGCCATTCTTACGGCACTCGTACGTACGGTACGTACCATTCGAGAATTTAACGAACACTCGGCAAGTTCATTAAGTCAATTTAGGTCGATGCCATAGAAACACTCATGATCGTACGTTACGGTACGTACGGTTACGGTCCGTCACGTCATATCTGGTTCAGGCTTAAATCAGACGACAGCATCAGACGACGTTTGTTTTCATTTAGTTTTTGGAAGTTTTTTGCCTCTTGAAATGTAAGGATCAGAACTAATTAAAAGGCGGCAAAATACATCTCTCATTGTCAAAGAACGGCTGCTTTTGCGTGAGAAGTCCTGACGAAATTTTTTAATATATTTATTGCAACTTTCCTGGGCTTCTTCAGACATCTGACCGATTGGAAGCAAAGCCGAAGCAATGATTTCTGGGCCATGAATGAGCAGTTTATGAACTGATGGTGGCATGAAGAACCATGGGTACAATTCAACAAATAGTTTCGCAGTTTCCCAAGGGTAATCTCTAAATTTTTGAATATTAATTTTGCGTCCTGATGGAACAACTTGTAAAATGGAATGAAATCTGGTAATCAAACGAAGGTCTACTCCAGTTACTTCGAATGAAATTTTGGCATTTTCAAAAAAACGACGAGCAGTGTTACCATCATTCGTGCTCCCGAATCCTGGCTTTGGCTTGTCAACAATTAGACCAAGGTTTTTTCTAAAAGACTCTTGAGTGGCTGTTTTTCGTTCTTTTACATTTTGTTTTTCTTTCTCTGATCGTGCTTGCCATTTTTAATGTCTAATTTATAAGATACATTCAAACAGCACTGGAGGCAGCGTATCCACGAATGCAACGAAGAGAGACCAAAGTTAAAATGTTCTTCATTGACTGACAGCGTTAACATTTTGTCAAGATTATTAAAATATTTTGACGTGGCTTTGCAAAGGTAGCAGCGTTGAGTACCTGGATTGTCCGCCAATGCATTGCACAGTTTTCCGTCGATCATGGTTAAAGCAAGATTCCAATTTACTTTTATTAATCTTCCGTTAACCATGTCTGAAAATGGAACTAGATTTTTTATTTGATCTTCCACATATTTAACTTCAGCTTTCGTTGCATCTGCTGTTTCTTTTAGGAATTCTATTTTAATTGGTCGACAAGAGAAGAAGGCACAGGATTTTGCCAAACAACAATTTTTTCGTTTTTCTCATCAAGATAAAACAGTTGTAATGCCCGGTTCACATTATTCCAGTCCAGTAATCCAGTGAGTCAATCCAGTCCAGTGCTGGACTGGATCATATCGTCTACATTATTCCAGTCCAGTAATCCAGCGAGTCAATCCAGTCCAGTGCTTGACTGGATTCATATCGTCTACAAGTCATTCAACATTTATTGGATAGTGAATATAATTTCAAGAATGGATCAACTAATTTTATCAACTAATAATTAACTAATTAACTAATTTTATCAACTAAAACAATGCGATTATAAAAAAACAATACGTATCTTCAACATTTAATCCAGCACTGGACTGGTCGTCTACACTATTCCAGTGGCGCTGGATTGGGCGAGCTGGAATGAAAAAGTAGACTGTCAATCCAGTCACTGGACTGGATTGTTCACTAGAATGGGTACAATCCAGTGCCGGTTCACATTATTCCAGTAGCACTCCAGCGCTGGATTCGATCACTGGACTGGATTGCTACTGGAATAATGTGAACCGGCCATAAAGGAACTAATGACGTAAAAAAATATTTGCGTCTGTGAATGTGCCATCATCATTCGTAAATTTTTGCTTATATTCACTCTGACCTGAATTTCCATCGCAACCCCATTTACAAATTAAATTCATTTTAAGCAAATCACCGGGTGACATATTTTGTACAACATTTTCTTTTGCTAAAACGATTCGTTTCACCGTGAGATCTAACAATGCTTGAAGATCGATAGCTGCGCGTCGTTCTGTACATGTAATTGTTTTCATCGGTGGATAACAAGCAATTTTGGCTTTTTGCAGTACATTGTATGACGGATATGCCTTACTTTGAACTAATTTACTGCCTGATCGTACCACTAAATACTGACTTTTGGAAAACCCACCTTCTACCAAAACTGACAAGGCTTCTTCCGGCGTCATTTTTCTTTCTTTAATTCTGTTAGAAGACGACAGGATGCCTTAGACGGACTCCCCGCTGTGACGTTCTTCAATACCTGCGCAGCGGCAACTTTCCCACTTGCACGTAGGCTCATCCGCGTAGCATAAGAGAGTTTTTCTAGGCTGTGGTCTTTTCTCAATTCCTCGGTTTTTCGCCTTTTGGACCTTTCACTGCTATCCGAAAAACTTGTAGAATGTCTACCACATGTACTTTGAGAAGATCCGTCCTCCGATAGCATCAATTTACCGCTCAGCCAATCCGCATTCTTGCGAGCCTCTTTCCATAAAGAACGCAATTTGTACATGACGTATTTAAAATTTTTCTTCACTTCTTCAGTCATGAAGTATGCGAATCCCAATTGGAGCGTCATGTGCTTCTCAATAGTGAGCTAATTCGTCAGCAGATTCAGTATAAAGACCATCTTTAATTAGGCAGAAGATCTCTTTTCGTGTTAATTGAAGTTCTCTTTGGGTTCCTGAAAACATAAAAAAACGTTAAATTTAGTCGATTCGACTACAATTTAACAACAAATAAAAGCATTAAAACGCAGGAAAACCCGATACTCGATATGCTCCGGCAAATACAAAAAAATTTTAAAAATAATATTTAATTCGTAATCAGCAACCTCGAAAACACCCGGGTATCGAATTTCGTCCGCGAATATGCATTTTTTCATGTGACCGTCCGCCATATTGGATCCGCCATTTTGTTTATTAAAAAAATAATATCAAATTCGTGATCAGCGACCTCGAAAACCCCCGGGTACTGAATTTTATCCGCGAATATGCATTTTTTCATGTGGTCGTCCGCCATATTGGATCCGCCATTTTGTTTTTTGAAAAAATAATGTCAAATTCGTAATCAGCGACCTCGAAAACCCCCTGTTATATAGTTTTCAAGAGATTCCTTGCCATTTCGGAACTTTTTGTCGGTTTCATTACCGCCTGCTATGCAACGATTTTTGCGCGATTTCAGAAAAAAAATTGTATCTCCAAATTCGGACTTTAATTTACTTCTTGTTTTTTTCTTTAGACTATGACAAGTGAAAAAAAAATTTTAGAAAACGAGCGAGGACGACTAATAAACTTTAAGTTATTTGAAAAATTAGTTTTTCTCTGCGTTTTGCAAAAAAGTTGATTTATTTAAATTCATATCAATAATTCTGCAATGAATATTTTACGATTATACATATTCGATTTAATTCCACTCACCTGAATCCATTTTTAAACTTTTCAAAAGCACTAATTGGCACTATTTAACAAATAGTTATTTTCAACGCACAATATGTGTTAGAAACTTCGATAGTTGCGTCTCGTGTAACGGCCACTTTCGAACTGATCCTACAAAGGGAGAAAACGTACCTGTACCCCGAGGACAGATGTTCTGTGACCCTCGGGGCCCCTGCTTAAAATTCCGCAAAGAGAAAGTCCCGAAATAGAATCTTCATTTTAGGGGTTTTGGCCAGCTTTTTGGGATTCTGCCCCACTGTGCGTCGTATCCTAAAAATCCGCTGGCAAGATAGAATTTTAAATGAAGAACTATGGCGCCGTGCCGGCCAAGAAAGGATAGACGACCAAATCAGGCGAAGGAAATGTAATTGGATTGGCTACACCTTGCGACGCGAAGACGATAATCTAGCCAAACAGGCCTTCGACTGGAATCCGCAAGGAAGCCGTCGAGTCGGAAGACCTAGAACAACTTGGAGGAGAGCCCTATTAGCAGAGACCGCAACAACTGGGAGATCCTGGTCAGAGCTGAAAGCTGTCGCACAAAACAGAGTCTGCTGGAGGGCAACTGTTTCCGCCCTATGTCCCATGAGGGATTAAAGGAGCGTTATGCATTACTGTGGATTTAAAAACAATGCAATTTTTCATAAAAGATCCAGAATATTTTTAAACTTCTTGTGCGATTGAAAGAGTACAAACATATTGTCGCTATATTGGAGATTGGATCAGTGGAAAAAAAACTGAGATGTACTCATATATTGGATTTAGACATTACCAATTGAAGCAGTTTATACAAGAATATTCAAACTTGCTAAATTGGCCGGATAGAATATGATTAAGTCTAGATTTGTTGAAGATAAGAGATTTTGCTTGAAAGAGTCAGCACACAACTTCAGTTGAGTGTTTCTTTGTCACAGCTCCTTGTTCTTGTCAAATTCTAAAAATGAAATATTAATCCATACATGACATACTGAATCTACATAGTATCGATAATACAATTAAGAAATGTTTCATTCTATTCTACGTCGTCCCCCGATAGTGCTTTTGACTTTTTATAATAGTAAAACTGTTACATTATGTTAATCAACTTTGACTTGAAACTTTAATCTATGCATTGCAAACAAAAATAAAAATCTGTCACTGCCGTGGTCATTTATACTGAGATAATATTGATAGGTTAAGCAACTAGGACGGACGGGTCGTCGCAATCGTACTTCAGGCGCTTTAATTAACTGATTAATCAATCAATCAGATGATTCAATAAAATAAAAAATATGTTATGAAATTGATGCATAAGCATAAAATTCTGAGTATAAATTAAGGCTGTTGCAAGTAAAAATTAGTTATATACAATAATTCAGGCGGTGTACATTATTGTTGCTTTTTTTAAATAAAACTGCTACGAAACTGGTTAGCTTGTGCAGTCCTGACTATCCAATACATAGAGTCCATCTGATAACTACATTTTTTATTTACTGTAGCGGGAAGAATCTATTAATCACACATTCATTTTATTAGTCAAGGGTTTTTTCACATATTGTGGTCTTACTAAAAAATGTTGGCATTAAAACTCGTATTTGGATTTCTTATATTTTCCGTCATAACGGCCACTTTGTCACTTCCAATTACGATTAATCAAGTTGGAGATATTAAAATTCAAAGAGACGGAGGTAAGTCCTATTAAATATTAAATTGACAAAATACTAAAAAAATTTAATATTATTATTAGATAATATAATTTGCGACACTTTAGTCTGTCCAACAAGTGCGACTAGATGTTCTATTGATAAGAAAAGTAATTATGATCGAGAGAAGATTATCACAACACAAAAATGTATGGATAGAAATGGTAATGTTGTTCTTAAAAGCCAACAAGTTAAGGATAATGAAAATCCTAATGAATCTGTGAATTTTCATCTTGATAATGGTAGACAAAATATAAGAACATATGAAAGTGGTCCTTATAAGGTGACAATTTCTGATGGCCTTACACAACAACATTATGAAACACGCCAGACTATATCTTACAACTATAATTGATACTTCTATACACAATTCAAAAATGAATTAAATAAAAGCTTACAGTCAAAACAGTAAATAGTATAGTTTAATACAAGCATAACTAAATTCAAATCTTACTTGCTCTAGAAAATTACAGTGGCCCCAAACACCAAAACAGAGCTGCAACTATGTAATGGAATCGTATGAGGCATAGAATGGTCCGGGTGGAGTTAAATGTTTCAATTTCATTAGTCAAGTCAAGACCACTTAAGTGATGTACAAGCCCATATACCTTATGGAACCATGGCTTTTTTTATATGGAACCTTAGGAATCAGTCGGTCATGTCATTCAGTTCATGGTGCAATTTCTAGTAATAAGGTTACTTTGAAGAATACAAGAGAATAGTACCGGTTAGAGGGGTCTAGGGGAATGCCCGAACAGATCATTACGTTTGAACTCTAAGATGTTGTACGAGTTTAAAAATACTGACTTCGGAAGACCCTCCCCAAGCCACCCCTAGCTGACGTTGCCATTTCGAAATACATCCTCAGCAAATTGTCAAAAATTTCTGCCACTAGTATTTAACAGAACCTACATAAGGCCCCCATACACGGTCAAACAAATCATCAAATTTGTGGGCCAACACAAAGCCTTCTACATTTACAAGCCATGCCCCAGGTATGTGCATGTATGTGTATGAAGAGCCAAAATTGTGGAATTAACATTGCCGAAGCCGTACGAAACAATTTTTTAACTTTGTTTTTGCACTTAAAAGTGGTAAAATAATTTATATTATCACTTTTTGGTGCACATGGATTATCAGTGATTAGTGCTTTAGTGATTTAATAAAAAAAATTAAAAAGAAGTGAGTGATTAAGTGTATTTTAAGAGTGTTAATTGATTAGGTGACCATTTTTGTTTACATTCGCGGTGGTTTTTTCGGGTTAATTTAGGGAAAAAATGTTGAATTTGTGTAGTAATATAATAAAAAGTGCTTTTTAAGTGATTAAAGATTATTATAGAATAGTTATTAAAAACATAAGTGCAGAAAAATGTGAAGGAAAAGTGAAAAAGTTATTGTTATTCATTTTGTGTGGTAGTACTTGCACTTATGTTTTTAATAACTCTTCTATAATAATTTTTAACTACTTTAAATTCACTTTTAATTCCATTACTACACAAATTCAACATTTTTTCCCTAAATTAACACGAAAAACCCACCGCAAATGTAAACAAAAACGTCACCTAATCAATTAACACTCTCAAAATACACTTAACCACTAATTTTTTTTTAATTTATGGAGTCAGATCACTAAATAACTTATCACTGATAATCCGTGTGCACTAAAAAGTGATAAAATACAATATTTTACCACTTTTTATTCCAAAAACTAAGTTAAAAACTTGCTTTTCTCACAGCTAAATTGAAGTCCATTCTGACTGAAGTCCATTCTGACAGATAAATTGAAGAGCCATTTTCTTTGAATGTAAGTGTGAGATTTCGTAGGGCATGGCTTGTAAATGTAGAAGGCTTTGGGCAAGGCCCTCGTAAGTACAGGCCTGGAAGCAGACTTTTTGGTTGTGTCTGTGCTGGGCCAAAATCGTCTGACAGTTGTGGAATTAACATGGCCGAAGCCGTACGAAGCAATTTTTTAACTTTGCTTTTGGAATAAAAAGTGGTAAAATATTGTATTTTATCATTTTTTAGTGCACACGGATTATCAGTGATAAGTTATTTAGAGATCTGAGTCCATAAATTAAAAAAAAATTAGTGGTTAAGTGTATTTTAAGAGTGTTAATTGATTAGGTGACCATTTTTGTTTACAATCGCGGTGGTTTTTTCGTGTTAATTTAGGGAAAAAGTGTTGAATTTGTGTAGTAATGGAATTAAAAGTGAATTTAAAGTAGTTAAAAATTATTCTAGAAGAGTTATTAAAAACATAAGTGCAAGTACTACCACACAACATGAATAACAATAACTTTTTCACTTTTCCTTCACATTTTTCTGCACTTATGTTTTTAATAACTATCCTATAATAATCTTTAATCACTTAAAAGGCACTTTTTATTATGTTACTACACAAATTCAACATTTTTTCCCTAAATTAACACGAAAAAACCACCGCGAATGTAAACAAAAATGGTCACCTAATCAATTAACACTCTTAAAATACACTTAACCACTCACTTCATTTTAATTTTTTTTATTAAATCACTAAAGCACTAATCACTGATAATCCATGTGCACCAAAAAGTGAAAATATACAATATTTTACCACTTTTTAGTGCAAAAACAATGTTAAAAAATTGCTTCTTATGGCTTCGGTCATGTTAATTCCACAACTGTCAGAAATTTTTGGCCACTTTTCAGCTATGTTAGTATTAGTTGGCCTGTCTGCTTCCAGGCCTGTACTTACGAGGGTCTTGCTTTGGGCCAACATCGAAAAAATTCTAAGTGTGCGTGTATAAAATACAAGTTTTCGAAGTTGGCCGCTGTAATATTCGTCTGGTTTAATATTTCCTTCAAACAGCTTAAATGTGTGTGTGCATTTTTTATGTGCGCCATGTAAAGCATATGAAAGTTCGATTTGTTTACCGGAATTGTCGCTCAGGATGTTTGAAGAAAGGTTCTCTCGTTGATGGCCAACAAATGTCAAAGCATAATGTATGCGCTGTTTGTCGAAAATTGGTTTGATGATTTGTTTGACCGTGGATGGGGGCCTATACCAGCGAGCAATAATAATAAGAGCGATGAGCTAGAACAAATTTTTAAAAATGTTTCAATGCCCTTGAGATCAGCTGATAAAAATTTCAATGGGAGCGAAAAAGTCAAAATATCAAAGAAGTAATATCTATGATAAAAGGAGGCAGGATTACTTTCACACTACATGCAATGTTCGTGAAAGAAAGATAAAAAAAATAGGTAAAAAAACTTTTAAGTTAAATGGTTTTATTTGAAATCAGAAGCTGTACCAAAAACTAGAAAATAATTAGAACACAAACATGGACCTTCTTGAGATTCTGACGTCTGGTAAGAAATCGTGCATTAGTAGCCGTGCTGTTTTCTTATGTCGTATGCCAAGGTACACTTTGTGTCGCTGCGTCACCGGATTAAGTAATATTCTGGGACTTTTAAAAGACTAAAATAAAAACATGGGGCGCATAAAAACCTGTATAAGCACTGTATAATTAAATAAGAACGACTTGTCTAGAAGAATGTGTTTCTAAGCCCAACAAAAATATATTTCAAATGCGCCCCATGTTTTTATTTTAGTCTGTTAAAAGTCCCAGAATATTACTTAATCCGGTGACGCAGCGACACAAAGTGTACCTTGGCATACGACATAAGAAAACAGCACGGCTACTAATGCACGATTTCTTACCAGACGTCAGAATCTCAAGAAGGTCCATGTTTGTGTTCTAATTATTTTCTAGTTTTTGGTACAGCTTCTGATTTCAAATAAAACCATTTAACTTAAGTTTTTTTACCTATTTTTTTTTATTTTCTAGTTTTTAGTTTGATCTTTGGCTCGTATGTAAACTCCACATCCTTTCCAACTCTTTCATTGCATCTTTATTGCACGATTTCTTACCTGTACAGATTCATTATTTCCCATTTTGATTTTTTTTAAATTTTGACCACAGATTCGTCATTTGTGACCTTAAAAACTCCCCGATACCGATTTTTAATGGATTCAGAACACATTTACAAAATTCATCCGCCATTTTGAATTTTCAAATCTTGAAAACAGATTCGTCATTTGTGACCTTAAAAACTCCCCGATACCGATTTTCAATGGATTCAGAACACATTTGCAAAATTCATCCGCCATATTGGCGTCGCCATTTTGAATATTCTAATTTTGACCACAGAATCGTCATTTGTGGCCTTTAAAACCCCCCGATACCGAGTTTCAATGGATTCAGAACACATTTACAAAATTTGACCACATAATTTTGAAATTTTGACCACATAATCGTCATTTGTGGCACTAAAAACCGCCGATACTGATTTTCAATGGAATCGGAACACAATTGGAAAATTCGTCCGCCATCTTGGAACCGTCATCCTGATTTTTTTACAAAATTGCCAGATTGCATTGTCACGGGAACTCAATGGGTGGTGCTACACGGAGACTCGAGAAGTCGCCCGAAATCAGATTTGAGTCTCGTTATTTAATGCTACACGAGGCTGTCTTCGGCTTAGAATAATTCTTTACCCTACATGAAAGCTTTGATTGTGTGTGTATACCGCGGTCATTGTTTACATCTGAGAAGGGAGAAGAGAAAGACGTGAGTATGAGTTAGTTTTCACCGCGGAAATTTTTGGGTGGAAATTCTTTCGTTAAAGTTTCGTCATGTGCGTCCTTCTTTCTCTCCACTCCTTCGTTTCTTTCCTATAAAACCGGGTTTTTCGTACTTCTTGAGTCTCCGTGTAGCACCCCACAATGTGTGTGCAAAATTTCATAAGAATCGGTTAAGTAGAAGTTGTTGAAAAAGCTGTCGCAAGATTTGAACCAAATATACGAGGTCAAGCTAAATAAAACCATTAATAATTCGCAACAATTTAAACCCTGCGTTTACTAGTTGAACACGAAGTATTTAGTGGTGAACAAGTTGTAGTCGAGGTGAAAGAGAAAAGTGAAAATGTAAGTAATTGTAAAAAATTAGGAAATACTTTTTCATTAACAATGTTTCTAACTCCTTTCAAATTACATACATAATATCAAGTGGAAGTTGAAACGAGTTTATGTTAAGTCGAACCTAAGTATTTGAAACAAATTAGGTAATAATGCCAGCCCAGGACAACGTTTTTTGTATCAAGGCTTTTCTTGTATAAAGTTCATGACCTCGTTTTCAGTCGACTGTACCAGTGACAGGAGCAAACGGTTAACAATGACCTCGGAAAGTAGTGGCACCCGATTTGTCACTTCGTTCAAAACCCGAGAAGAGTCACTGCAGACGAACATCTAGCAACTCTGTTAGCAAGTCCTAACCTCACCTCCGCGCTGCCCCTGAGGTACTTCTTTTGAATGAGCTAATTGGAGACGGTCGAATGGCGAGTCCTCTGCGCCATAAATCAGAGTTTTAAATGGGTTGGACTGAGGGTGAGTAACCCACTGCCATAAAAACACCATTGCTACGAATCGAAAACCAATGCCTCAGAACCGAATGGACAACACAACGACGACCTTTGCTTTTGGAACCAGGACACGAATCGGAACATGGAATGTAAGAACACTGCTTTGTGATGTTTATGGAGAAGAGGGTGAGAGAGGACGATGAAAAATCTGCCCATACCATCGTCCTCTCCACAAACGAACGTTTTCAGCAGATTTTTGTTGTTGGCTGCTGGCCCGTGTGAAACTGGTCTATAAAATCAAGATCATGGGACTTAGTGAGACCAGATGGCACGATGGTGGGGGGAGTATATCAGCCCACACGGTGAGTCCTTCTTATATTCTGGCAAAAACGAAATCGAAAGTTGTAGGAGTGGTGTTGGCGTAATATACTTACCAAGCAAAAAATTTAACGTATTAGGGCAATTAGAAGATAAGTGAACTCTATAAGCGACCGGAAATCAGGAAGTCCCAATCACACCAGCAGGTAAAGAGAAGGAGCAACTCCAAAGATGCAGATATCCAAAACAGGCCCTAGACGGGAATCGGCAAGGAACTCGTCGAGTTGGAAGACCTAAAACAACGTGAAGGAGGACCTTATTAGTAGAGGCAACAATTGGAAGATCCTGGACGGAGCTGAGAGCTGTTGCACAAAACAGAGCCCGCTAGAGGGCAACTATGAGATTAAAGAAAGTCAAGTACCAGTGAGACAACCATCAAGGTAACTGGGAACAGTCTTGTTGCAGCAGTGTTATACCTACTTTAACAAGATGATTTCTGTTATAGGTTACGGTGCCGGCAAGATCAATTTAGGAGAGCGAGAAGGTTGTAAGGATTTACTTACTGTGCTGTCTGTACATTCCAAGACGTGCGTTCAGTAATGGTGATGACCTTTACCTAGGGGTGTCCACTTAGAAAATACATCGATGTTTTATTTCGATGCAATAAATCGAGATTGTGCATCGATGTTTTGCGATGCATCGGTTAGAAACATCGAAGTTTTATCAAAATCTAGTACTTTTTCTAACCCTGCGTCACTAAGCTAAGACTAATTATTATGCTTCAGCTTATGAAAGTATTTTATGTAGAAATTTAGGCGACTGGTGACAGCAAACGCCCGCACCACATGCTGGCTCAGTCCAGACTCAGTCCTACAAATGTACAAATAGTATTATTATGAAGATAATTTAAAGTTTAGAAATTTTCACTTAGGTCGCACTTATTTTTCCAAGTTTTGTCCGTGGAAAGAATATAAATAAAATAACTTATATTTCTTCATATTTCTTCCCTCAAAAGAAATTAAAAAATATTCCCATATAATAAAGCATCCAGTTTTATTTTTTGATATTTTAATATTATTATTTCTTTTCTAAACTATAAAATTATAATAAAAGATAATTTTAAGCAGAAAATATACATAATATAAAATTAAATAAACTTTTTAAATAAATTAAAACCAAATACACGAATATTTACAGCCAAAAACACAAAAAAAATAGATTTTTGCAAAAATATTAAAGCTTTTAAAAATATATATAGCGTTGTGAATTTCAAGACTTCTTTTCGTTTTTTATTACAGTGTACTATTTTACGTTAATCTAGAACAATCAGCTGCTTTCAATTCATCCAATAATGATGGTCGTTTTGTTGTTGAATTTAATCTGCCCGCAGAATAAGTGGTTAATAGTTTTATATCATATTTTAAAGCTTCTATTGAATCAGATAATATATCGAAATTTGGCACTAAATCGTTGCTTCGCTCAATTAATTCATAAATAGAATTTACATTATATGATGGCGGTGGTTTATATGTACTTATGGGAGTGATGATCTAGATAAAGATTTCGTCATCAGTAAATAAAAATTATATTGACAAATTTTACGTACTTTTTTATAATCATCTATTAAATTTTTTAAATTGCCCTTTAAATCAAGACTTAACCGTTTATAATCATCCATTTCCATAAACTGCTTTCGTGCAGTTTCTAGTTGATGTTTTAGAATCTATGTTAGAAAACAATTGCAAGTTAAAGAATTAAAATAAATTAAAAAATATATGTAGTTGAATGTTATTAAAAAGTAACTATAAAATTCCTCCTTCAACATGGTATCGTACAATCAGATTTTGCTTTACTGGATTAGAAATTTATAAAAATCCTATATGACCCTCACGTGATGGTGCAATGTTTAGTGCTAAGCTTAAGGTTAGGATAGATTAAGGAGAATCTGGGAGATGCATTAGAAGGATACGATGAACCTCGCGAGTGAGCTCTTAGATATTGTATGAGTTCGAGAGTATTGACTGTGGGTGGTCTGGTGGGTGCTTGTAATACACGAAGCTTTAGGAGTAACGCAAAGTACCATCGCTCGTCAGCAAAGCTGTGAAGTGAGTTGAAGAGGATTGAAAGCAGGTAATTTATAAAAAAGAGGAAGAGAGCTTGTGGTAGAATTGAGGCCTTGGGAACACCATCTCTGATGCGCGATTTAGATTTAATCCCATCCAATACTACCTTGAGTGAACGGCCAGAAAGAATCTCTCAATCCAGTTCCTTAGAAATAGGCTGATACCAAAAGCTTGGAGTTTAGACCCGACTCACCAAAGTGATGAATGTTTTGTTTGAGGTGATCCATGAGGCATACAAGATCACCAGTAGGTTTATTGGGTCTGAACCCGTACTGTTTGTCGTGCAATATTTGGTCACATTAAAGATTTCCATAAAATTTCTGTTTAGTATTGTCCATGATTTTGAAAAGAATAAAAGTGATTATTGCTATTGAGCGGTAGTTAAAGGGGCTGTGAGAGTCACCTATTTTCGGTATAGGCCACATGAGCCAGTTTCCAAGATTCAAAAAAAAATCCGGAGAAGTATGCAAAGGCCCAAAATGCAAAGAGGGCAAAACAACCAACGACAAATGGGAAAATTTTTAAAGCCCCGTAGTATTGCAGAGAATTGACTGGTTCAATCAGGACTGTAGATCTGCAATTGAAGAAAGAAACCAGAATCACCGGGAGTACATCGCAAGACCCACAAGAGAGAGGATGGAAGTCTTCAAGCTACAAGAACAACTGCAGATAAGCTATGCAGGACGAAGAAGAAAAAAATATCTAATCGGGAAGATCCTACAGATACTCAAGATCTCAAGATCCTCAAGATAACGTTTCCAGAGAACCATCGACACGGATGAGGTACGTGAAGTTATAAAAAGGAAAAAAAATCAATAAATAATCAGGCGTCGGTGGAATCGCAGCTGAATTTCTAAAGAAAAGAGGACCGCAGCCCTTACCTTACACGAACTCATAGGTAATATCTGGGAGAAAGAAGTTATACCAGATCATTGGAAGAAAGCGATTATATGTCCAACTAGCTGACCCGACAGACCTTGTCCTGTACAAATATCAATAAATTTGTTGTAATCGTTTTGTGAATTTGTGAAAAGCTATTGGAAATGTGTAAACAAAGTAAAAATGAGTAAAGAACGTATTTCTGAGCGATCATTATATGAGGAGAAAATTTTCGGAAAACAGTAAAAAGTTATGGTTTTGTCTGTCTTTTTTTTCTTTAATATAATTGCTTAGTCCTTAAGAACATACTGCAGCTAATATTATAGAGCAGTTTTAATTACTAGATATTTTTATTTAAATAGATATTAATTGTTAAATTTCTGAAATATTCCCTTTTGTTTATGTACTGCATAAATAGTCCCTTAGACTGGACACTTTTGAAAATAGTCCTTTTTGATTTGACTAAAGGAAAATATGTCCTATTGATAAACCATAGAATAATAAGAACTAACATGTATTTTAATAAAGATTTTATTGGTTCATTACACTATCAGGTACTATAAATTAGGCTCCAGGCATTCCCATTCTTCTACCTCACAATCTTATACTGATTCTTCGCTGATAGTATTATTTTCATCCAATAAGATATACCAAGCAATTTCCGAATACTCAGCCTAATTATCACCATGCTTTTCAAAAATTACCATGCTTTTCATAAATTACCATGCTTTTCATAAATTGAATAGTATTCTCGCTTTATAGTAATGACGTGTCCTTTTTATTTCCTTCTCCAATCTGGCAAACACTCGGCATAAAGCTATGACCTCTGACAGGCAGACCTCTTTGATATTCTGTGGAGCTTTATTCATTAGGCAATGCATAAGAATGTGCAGTATGTGGCTATTTTTGTTTTGGCCAGGAGAATACCATACTGGTTTTAAGACAAAGAGGTCAACATCGAAACAGGTGCCAACAGGTACCTTAAACCAAATTTTGGAAAACACCTGGGAAAGAAATGTAGATAAATATATACCAGATATTTGACGACTTTCAACAGGCATATGACTTTATAAAAAGAGAGGTTTTATAAGATCTTATCGTAATTAGAAGTTCCCTCAAAGCTGGTACCACTGATCAAATGCGCAGAAGAGTTCGAAGTACGACAAGGTCCTAGGCAAGGGCATGGACTGGCCCCAATGCTTTTCAACCTCGCATAGAAAAGTGTGATAAGGAAAACGTCAGTCCAGAGAAGTGCGTTAATAGCAACATACTCTGTACAATTACTGGGATATGCAGGTGACGTGAACATCATGGGAAGGTCCAAAGAAGCTTATGTGGAACTAAAAGAGGCGGCATAAGACATAGGTCTGAACATCAACGAAGAAAAAACAAAGGTGATGTAACAATTCAGAGAGCAATTCCGGAACAAAAGAAGACCAAGTCGGCTAAGGGGCCCACTCGCCGTATCTTTAGCCAGGTTGGCCTCATCTCGACTGACATGATCAACCACTCCCTTGCACCTGAGAAATTGGCACAGTTGCAGGAGGCGATCATTGACGTTGTAATTGAAACTAAGGACAAGAGTGCTCTTGATATCACTCTGGTGGAAGAAAATAACTTTGATCTCATTGATAGACTCATGTAATCCCAGGCTACTCCTACCAGAGTGATGCCCTAACCAACGAGAAACTCGCCGCAAAAAAACCCGGTTCCCGCCGACAAGTGGAAAGTGGCCCAGAAGCGGGTAAATGATAATATTCTTCAATGAGGAGAAGTGAAGCTGAAATGAATATAAAATGAGAATTGAAAATGAAGTTCTTTTACGAATTTATAATCATAGTTCCGCAAAATACCACATTTTCCAGAAACGTATGTACCATGTTATAGGAGGACTATCTATATTAGAGTGGCCCTTATTTATATAAGGTGCTAATCCTAAAATGGTTCTCTATTACGAAAAAAAAATCCTATAAAAATTTCAGGTGGATTGGTAGTCTTACCGTGCTGAAAAAGCGGAGAAAGTGTTTTTTTGTTTTGTGTTTGTATTGTTAATAACAAATACTAAATTGAAATTTTTTTTACAACTATTAACATATTAATAAAGATCTCTTCATTACCTTTAAAATGATACCTCATTTAACTCGACACGATGAATAGAACCGGAGTAATTTGAAAAAGGGCAGAATCGGCGAGTGACGTAAGCTTTACCCCCTCCGCACCTCACCCATTTTTTTGAAAATATTGACCGGAAAAAAAAGAAAAAATACTTAGTTTTCTCATAAAATAACAAATTTTACCGCGTTTTCGGCACGGGTTAACTTCAAACAATTGAGACGAAATTTTTTGGAGTATTATTTTTTCTTAGTAGAGAACCATTTCAGGGGTTAGCATGTAGAAATTTCCGACATTTAAAATAAGGGCCACCCTAATCTAACATACTAAAAAAAATTAAATAACATTTGACTTACAGCTACAGTCCTTTGACTAACTTCATATTTTTTAGTTATCTCATGAAGTTTTTCGGCATCTTCTGGTATATTGCTTATATTTAATTTAAATTCATAACTTTCCCTTTCAGTAGAATTTTCTGATAATTCATCACTATAACCATCAGCAAAATATTGTGAACATCTTTTGCATGTAAATAAATTTTCATTCTGTTGTGCCAGCTGTTCCTGTTCATTTTTAGCTAATTTTTCTTTAAGCAAATTATGTGATAATTTAAGTAATATCATTTCGTTTTCCTTTTCTTTTAATTTAATTTCCATGATTTTACAATTATCAACTAATTTAATCAAACGATTTTCAACCATTTCTAAATTTTTTTTATATGATTTAGCATTAGCTAATAAGCTTCGTATATGTAATTCATAACGTGCTATTCTCTTATTATGTTCTGTTTCGATAACTTTTTGCAATAATTTCCATTTTGATGTAGTTATTTTCGTAATATCATTATCATCATCATCATTATCAGTATCACAGTTCTCAGGTACTTTATCAAATATATCTTGTTTTTTTTCTTGCAGTTCTTTAATAACATCGTGTATGATATTATTTTCATTTTTATTTATTTCACACTTTTTGTCTTTATCGAGAAGAGAATCTTTTAATGCATTTTCCTTTTCATATTGTTCTATTTTTTGTTTATAAAATGAAATTTTATCTGAAAATTTTTGTTTTTCTATTTGTAAAGATTCTAATTCTAATATTTTCGATTGTAATTCATCTTTCATATCAGATTGTATTTTATCATTTTGTTTTCGTAATGTTACAAATTTTTTATGTAAATTTAATATTTCCATTTCTTGCGATTCACAACATTCAGATAATTGTTGTATTTCTTTCTGACTTAAATCAAATTCTTTCTTTTTAATTTTTAATCTATGCTCGAAATGTTCTCGTTGTTGCTCGAAATTTTTAAAATCGTTGCTTTTAGATATTTGTAAAGATTTAATTTCTTGTTCTTTATTTTTTAAGTTATCTTTAAGATCATCTAATTGATCTTCCAACATTTTCATATTAGTTTGTAATTTATTAATGCTTAATTCATTGTCATTATTACTGATTTTAAGTTCTTCTAATTCTTTTTCTTTAATTTTTAAGATATTTTTTAATGTTGCTGATTCGTCTTGTAATTGTAATACAATTTTACTGCGATTATCTATATCAATTTCGCTTTCAATAGATGATGCTCTTAATTTTTCTGTTTGATTATCAATTATTTTTTTAAGATTACCCAAATTATAATTTCTTGTTTCCAATTCTAGTTCAGTACATTGTAATTTCTCTTCATTTTTTATAATACAATTTTTTAAATCTTGTTGATTTGATTGTGTATTTAATATTATTTCATTTTGCTCAGCAACAATTAAACTTAAAGCTTCAATTTCTTGACTTTTTGTTTTTAATTCCATTTCATATTTTTTAATTATTTCTTCTAACTCATACGATTCCATACTAAATTTTTCTAATTCAAAATTTTGATTATCATTAATTGCTGTTAATTTTGTTGTATTTGTTAAATCTTGTAATATTTCTGACCATTTTTCTTGTTCATCATTTAAATGTTGTACATGATCAGCTTTTTCATCTAATAATGTCTTAAGCATTTCAATTTTATGTATTTTTAAATCAATATCTGAATCACTAAATGATCTACAATTTAATTTTTTTAATTCATCGTAATTAATTTTAAATTTTTCATCTTGTTTTTCAGTTGTTGTTAATATTTTGATTTGTTCTGATTGTTTTTTAGCAATTAATTTTAAATTATTTAATTCTTTATTAACATCATCCTTTTCATTTTTATTATATTCAAGTAATTTTGTTATATCCTCCAATTGCTCGCGTAATTTTTGATTTTCTTCATTTTCGCGATTACTAATACGTTGTAGCTGTGCATTTTGTCCACGTACAACTAACTGTAGTGTTTCTAAATCTAAACTATATGTACGCGTGATTTCTTTTTGTTTTTCAAGCATACCATTTAATTTTTGTAATTTTTCTGGATAACTTGATAAATTTGTTATTTTCTCATTTTGATTAGATATTATTACTTTTAATTCATCATTTTCCTTTTGTTTTTCAAATAATAATTTCTCTTGTTGCTGTAATTTTTCACCAAATTTCATATTTTCATCAATTTTTTTATTTAAATTAAAAATTTCCTCAGTTTGAACATTTGTAAGACATTTTAATTCTTGTAATTCTTGTTCTTTATTTTGAAGAGTTTTAATATTATCTAAAAGTGATACACGAGTTTTTTCTAAATCTCTTGATAATGACGTAGATTTTTCTTTTATTTTAGTTATTTCACTAGATTTTTCTTCATTTATAGTCATTATTTCTTTAGATTCCCTTTCTTTATTTTCAAAATCATCTTTAATTCGTTCTAGTAAAATATCCCTGTTCTCTAGCTCGCCACGTAAATCTTCTGTTTCCTTTTGCAACATTTCATTATCAATTCTCAGCCGTTCAACTTCTTCTTGTTTAATTTCCAATATTTCAGTGTTTGTCTGTATGAGACTTACATATTTATTGAAATTTTCTCTTAATTTTTGATATTCAGAAAGATGCTCCTTAAAATTAGAAATTTGCTCTGCCTGATTTATTTTAATTGATTCTAAATTATTAATTTCTAGTTCTTTATTTTGTATTATAATTTTTAACGTGTCAATTTCGTTTTGTAATTCCTCTAATTTGCCTTGTAAAGATTTCAATTCTAAAACTTCAAGTTCAAGTGCTGATATTTTACTATCCTTAAAAGATAGAAGTGACTTTAAATTGATTATCTCTATATTTTTATTATCTAAATCATTTTTAAATTTATCCAAAATTGCCGCATTTTGCATAGAATATTCATTTTCTATTTGGTTAATTTTTAATTTCAGACTTTCAGCTGCTTTAGTTTGAACGTCTAACAGTTGTGACTTCTCCTCAAATTTATACCGTAAATCTTTTAACTCACTTTCTCGCTTATTTAAAGTTGTTTTAATATTTTCTAAAGTTTTTTCATACATATTAACTTTATCAGATATAACATCTTTTTCCCTCTGTAGTTCTGTGCATTCTTCAGCAATCCTTTCGTTCTCTTGGGACAAATTAAAACTGTTTGCCTCTAAAATAATAAGTTTAGAATCTCTGTCCGTTGTTAATTTTCGAATATCTTCAAGAAGACCTTGTTTCTGTTTCCTAAGCAAATCTATAAGACTTTCGTTTTCTTTTATAATTGCCTTTTCTCTTTGCAATTCAAAACTAAGCTTTTCAACAATGTCCTGCGTCGATATATTTCCATCATTACATTTAGCTGATTCAAATAAAATCTGTAGTTGCTGTAGCTGCTTAACAAGCGAATCTTTTTCATTAAGGGCCTTTCTTTCAATTTCTTCACAGCTATTATAAAGTCTAGCGCAATCAGTCTTAAGCTGTTGATTTTCTGTAATAAATCTTCTTTCATTTAAATACAATTTCTCTAAAATATCCAATCTGGACCGTTTCTGATTTTTCAGTTCAACCTTATACCATTTCTCTGATTTTGTCAATCTTTCCAAATCACTTTTATATTTCTTATTCTCACGTATAGCTAATTTAAGGGTTTGATCTTTATCCTTTAGCTCCTTAATTAACTCTTTAACATCTTCACTAACCCTTGGTATACAACATCCTGATGCAGTTGTTACGGAAAGACTTCCTCCCGTACTATCGGCATCATCCTCCGTGGAACTGCAAGATCTATGTCGTACACTAGCATCACTAGTATTCGAACATGAAAAATTGCCAGAATCATAATTTGGTGATGTACAAGAACCTAAAGAATGTTGAGAGCTATTTGATGTACGGCGGGAGCTATTATTAAATAATATTGAAGGTGAAGATCCAACAGCTCCCGCCACCAAATCAGCATTAATTTTTTTAAGAGTGCCATTGCAACTATCATTTTTAATCATCACATCATTGTCACAATTTTTATCAGACATGGTAGGTTTATTCGCCTATTTTCAAAACAAAATAATTATAATCTATTTATGCGCATATTTTTATGAAAAATACATTTTTTTTGGTAAATTAAAAATACTAACATGACGTCATGACTGGCAAGTGCGTTGATTCCTGAAATAGATTCTTATTTTATCATAATCTCTTATGAATTTAAAAAGATGAGCTTATTTACATTTTTCAACAGTAGAGAGGCTCCAAAGTATACTATATTTATTAAATGGAATAAATCAAAATTAATGCGGAAAAGCACTCAGTATAATTATTTCACTGCACTTTCTTTACATACGACAACTCGACCTCTTGCACCATTTGACAGATACTTTGACAGCTGATATAAAACTCGCCTTGTTGTCATTTCCCATAAAAAAAATAATAAATTTTAGCGGACAACACCAAGTCGCTGCTATAATTTAGACAAATTGCATAATTTGAAAAAAATAAAATCAAAAAATATAATATAATTAAAATTAACTCAAACAAATAATCGGACCCGGTAGAAAACGATGGTAATACTTCGAAAAGTAACGGTTTCTTACAAGGACTTTTAATAAGTTTAGTACACATTAAAAATTTGCGTCGATCACAGTTTGCAACCTTTGGAGCATGGACTTCACAGGATCTTCTCAAGAAGCAGCCACAAGGGCAGGAATCTTGGGGTTATGGGCAGACCTAATGGCTTGAAATAGCATTTCCTAAGGCTTCTATAAATACCAAGAACTACAGAAATGGCGACAGTTCGGCCAATGGGCCATCTGACGGCAGAGCTGCCCTCGCACCAACTCTGGTACCATCTGGCTTTGTTCCAGATCCGACGACGTAGCTGTAACAAGCGTCAATGATCCTGTGGCGGAGCTAGCAGCGGGACGGAGAAAGAATACTTCTGGCGACCCAGGGGGTGGAAGCACGCAAGTTGTTTCAATCGACCTCTCCATACAAAAATTCTGAATTTTTGTATGGAGAGGTCGATTGAAACAACTTACGTGCTACCACCCCCTGGAGTAGGAGAAACGGACAAAACAGTGCCCCCAAGGACAAAGACGGTAGGACATAGGGTCAAGGTTACTGGGGTTGTGAAAACTCCTTGGAAAAACATGAGCGCCATTAGCGACACTCCAGGTGACTCTGCACCAGGCCGAAGGGGCATCCTCCACCCTGTGCAAGGCGATCGCGGAGAAGCATCTTACCCTTGCTCTTATTCAGGAGCCTTGGGTAACTGATGGCAGTCAGAGGGCTTACCACCGGTTCAACTAAACTAGTATATGATCGGAGATACAGGAAGCCTAGCGCTGCCCTTTTAATTGACAATCGTGCCACTCATCTCCTCATTACAAACTTTATCTGTAGAGATCTCGATAGCCGTTGTCAGGAAATCGTGCTTGCGTCCGCTTATTTTTTGGGGAATGTAACAATAGTGCCGGCAATCCGTCATCGGTTGTAATGAAAATTCGCACCAATATTTTGGGGGATTACCGATGTAAACCGGTGGGGTGAGCGTCTCCTAGAATTTCTTGTTATAAATAACCTAGATCTTGCAAATAGGGAATGCAAAACCACCTTTGTCACTGCTAGTATGGAGAAGGTGCTGTACTCCATTCTCACTATCAGACTTCTCTTCGACAGAATTGAAAACTGGCGTGTTCTGGATGAGGACTCAGTGCCGACCCATCTGGACACAAGGTTTGACATTGTGGCCTCCCACATATCCGCGCCTCTTCTCTGGTTCCTAAGAAAACCAACTGGTCTAAGTTTTAGGGACTTGTGGCCTCGAAATCAGATTTGCCTCCCATCTCTATCAGCTCAGTGGGTGAACTGAAAATGGTGGCCAGGCAGCTCACTGATGTGCTGATCTCCTCCTAACATGACAGCAACACTCACTTCCTCCCAGTCGTCGATTAAAGTGCCTGGTGGAACAACTGACTGGCTGCAATGCGTAGGAAAGTTAGGAGGTTTTTCAATAAGGCAAAACATAGGGAAGTATACAGGTTCATCCTAACAATCTACAACAAGGAGTTGAGTCGCTTCAAAAGGATTGTCGCGAGGAAGCATTGTGAGCCAGACCAGAGTCGACTAGACTCAAAACGCTCCTCTACAAAGATTCCTTCGACGGGATGATCCTTCTCAATAGGAGGATGGCTCATACACCTCTAACCATGAAAAAACCACGGGCTTGCTCAGCGAGCACTTTCCTAGGTCAATCCTCCAGTTCGCTTATCCTCTGGATGCTGGGGTCAGTCATAGGATCATCCCAGACCGATATTCCCGGAGCTCTTTGGGAACATATTCGACCGGGACAAAGTTAAATGGGCCTCTTTTCAACCCTACATACCCCGGGTAGGAGATAGAACTTCCCCAGAACTCCTTCAGAAGTGCGTCGATCTGCTTTTCGGCAACCGGTCTGTGTCTTTAGAGCCAGCTTCAATTGGAAATAGACCCCAATCATCTGTAAAAGAGTCGTGGTGTCTTTTATTCCTAAACAGGGCAACAGGACCCTGCAGCCTAATCTCTTTTTTCTAAACGATGGAAAGGCTGCTTCATAATAGATGTTTGGAGAATGCCGTGCCATCCTTCTGGCAACTGAGAGATGCTGCGTCGTCCGTTTGGAAACCGGTCCTGCAAACTACCTTGGGGATTGCCGTGTCGTTCTTCTGGCACCTGGGGAGATGCCGCGTCGTCCTTCGGGAAATTCGGACCTGTACTTTAAAGGGGCTGTACCTCTGTCGGTGCAAAAATACGAGACCAGATTGATTCTCTCGATTTCTCACTATTTATTAATTTGTTTACAAATTGTTATATACATTTCTATCCAAATCTTCCCGTGAATCATATGCTCTATATTCAATCAAGCTAAATCTAACTACGAATTATTTACAACAAACGATCTACAGTGTCTACAGTGATACTGTACAGTGATTTGTACAGTAGTTTCCATAGTGTACGTATAGTGTTTGCATATTATTTTGTTTCTGGTACATCGCCACATTACTCCCCCTTCAGTGACAATGATATCTGTCCGGAAATCGTACGTTTCTTCCAGACCTAGTTGCGTTGGGCTTGCTGCTGCTGCTTTTTCTTCATTTTTTGTCTCTTCTCGGGCTCCGTCCGTTCCTCTTCGTTACTCATCAGCAAGGGTGGCTTCAGTCTATCAATTGATATCACTTTCTGCCGGCCATTTATAAGTAAGGTGAAATGCTTCGCTGCCTTCATCACCACCTGATAGGGTCCTTCATAAGGTTGCTGCAAAGGACGCTTCACTGCGTCTACTCGCACAAATACATGTGTACACGTTTCTAAACCTTTATCTATAAATACCTTTTGCATACCATGACGAATTGGCTGAGTTGGCTTGATGTCCTCAAGTTGCTTGATGAAAGTAACTGTATTTCTTGAATTTTCCTCTACTACAAAAAATTCCCCCGGAAGTTTGAGCTTTCCTCCATATACCAACTCTGCTGGTGATACCTTGATATCGTCGTGAAGTGAAGCTCTCAACCCAAGCAGCACTATAGGAAGCTTGCTTGCCCACTGGCTTGATGTATGACACTTTATCGCCGCTCTTATGTCCTATTCCATTCGCCTGTGGATGATACGGAGATGCTCTGCTTCTCTTTATGCCTAATACCTTTCCTAATTCCTTGAAAAGCGTGGACTCGAATTGTCGCCCTTGGTCCGTTATTATCTCCTTCGGCGTGCCGAACCTTGCGATCCAACCTGATACAAATGCTTTTGCTACCGTTTCCACCGCGATGTCCTGCACGGGAACCACCTCTGGCCATCTTGTATATCGGTCTATACACGTCAGCGCGTAAGTGTAACCTTCGCTGCAAGGCAAGGGCCCCACTAAGTTCAGGTGGACGTGTTGGAACCGTCCCTCCAATTGCGGAAAGTCTGAAATCGGGCTGCTCACGTGTCGCTGCACTTTGCTCTTTTGACAGTCTAGGCATGACTGCGGCCAGATCCGGCAGTCTTCTTCATGCTTGGCCACACGAACCTTTCCACGACCAAGTTAGTTGTCCTCCTTACGCCCGGATGCGACAAATTGTGCATTGCGTCAAACATCATCCGGCGGCGCCCTTTTGGTATGTAGGGGCGTATTTTGTTAGTAGACGTGTCACAGTACAAACCTTGTCCGCTTGAGAGTTCATACCTGGAAAGCCTCAAGCCTGTTGCTGATCCGCGCAGATGTTGGAGCTCTTCATCCATTTCCTGCTCCTTTGCCAATTCATCATAATCTACCGGAGCCGGTGGAAATATGGCCTCGACCCTCGACAAAGCATCTGCGACCACATTATCCTTTCCAGAGATGTGCTGGATGTCCGTGGTAAACTGGCCAATGTAGCTTAAGTGCCTGACCTGCCTGGGTGATGCGCTCTCCGATTTCTGCTGGAATGCAAATACAAGTGGTTTATGGTCTGTCCAGAATGTAAAAGGCCTGCCTTCCAATAAGTATTGGAAATCCTTTACTGCAGCGTATGCGCTTAGGAGCTCCCTGTCATAAGAACTATATCTTCCTTCCGTCGACGACAATTTTCTCGAAAAAAATCCCAATGGCTGCCATCCTTCCGCAGTCCTCTGCTGCACAGCCGCACCTATAGCCGTATCTGACGCATCTACTACCAGGGCTAATGGCACACCTGTTTCTGGGTGAGAGAGAAGAGCCGCGTCAGCCAATGCTTGCTTACATTTTTCAAAAGCATTGCTGAGCTTTGGTGTCCAAAGGATAGCGGTCTTGTCCTTCTTCCTGTTTCCCGCATAACACCCATGAAATGGTGCTTTGATTTCTGCCGTCTTCGGGATGAAACGCCTGTAAAAATTAATAATCCCTAAAAACCTACGTAACTCCTGCACACTTTCAGGCTTCTTGTACTTCCTAATGACCTCTAATTTTCCGGCAGTGGCTTCTTCCGAAATTTCGTAGCCCAGGAATTTGACCTTCGATGCCTCGAACACACATTTTGCTGGATTTATTGCAATGCCATACTCCTGCTCTGCTTTAGATGTCCTTTGTGCTCCTCCGCTGTGCTAGAGGCGATGAGGAAGTCATCGATGTATGGCCAACAGAAATCTAGTCCTCTTGTTACCTCGTGCTGCACAAACCGATGAAAAGTCTGCGCGGCATTACACAAACCAAAGGTCATCGCTGGGAGCTCGAACAACCCAAAAGGTGTTGTGATGGCCGTCTTCTGGATATCATCACGATTGACCGGAATTTGATGGTACGCTCGTGTTAAATCCACAGTGCTAAACACCTTTTTTCCACTTAGCTGGTAAGCGAAATCTCGGATAAGAGGGATTGAATAGCGGTCTGGAAAGTGATCGTATTCAACCTCCTATAGTCCTGTATGGCCTCCAGTCACCGTTGCTCTTCCTTACCATGTGTAGCGGGCTGGACCAATTACTCTTTGATGGGCGGCAGATACCTAAACTGGGCATGTGTTGGAATTCCTGCTTTGCAATCTTCAGCTGCTCCTTTGAAAGTCGTCTGGGCCTTGAATGAAGTGGCGGGCCACTCGTCCGGATGAAGTGAACCACGCGATGCTTAACCTCTGTGTCTAGGTTGGGCTTTGTGATGTCTTAGAATCTCCTTAGCGCACGATGTAAGTCTGCGCTAAGTGAACTCAGTTGCATACTGCTACGACCCGTTACTGCCCCCCCTGCATAAAGTTTTGTACCTTTATCTATTAATTTACCTTCTTTTACATCGACCAGCAGGTCAAAATTCACGAGGAAGTCTGATCCAATTATGGGCTCCGTTACACGAGCAATAATAAAAGGCCAGGTGAAAGTCAGGAGTCCCAAGTCGAGTTGAATCAAACGCTGTCCATACGTGGGAATCTCCGTACCTTTGGCTGCATACAACAGTCGCGCCGAGGGTTGACTCCTGTTTTCCTCTGCTGTCGGGGGAACCACTGAAACCTCGGCTCCAGTGTCAATTAGGAATCGCTTACTAGATATCGTGAGGTAAAGGCGTCTAATAAATCCGGCGGGCTGGCCAGTCGCCTCTCGCTGCCCACCACTTAGTTTTTGGCTTCGACTGAGCATGGCTGCCGACATCGCCTAGCCTTACCACCAAACCTTTTATGGTAAAAGCAAAACGATGTATCGCCTGTTGTGTCTTTTTGGTAACGCCTCCGACTGGAATTACGACGCCTTGAAGAACTTCAACTGCTTCCTCAA
This sequence comes from Thereva nobilitata, assembly GCA_963855945.1. Lineage (NCBI taxonomy): Eukaryota > Metazoa > Arthropoda > Insecta > Diptera > Therevidae > Thereva > Thereva nobilitata. The sequence continues at coordinate 123,112,593 of OY979696.1, forward strand.
CGTCGCTATTTCCTCCCGCAGTTGGGTGAAAGGCACTTCGAGCGAGGAACTAGCTGCAACTCCAGATGCCACAGCCACCTCCGATATCTTGTCCGCCATCTCTGCAAGCCTACCAATGTCCTGATCCACGTTGGTTGCCAAAATCGCCTGTGTTTGGGGGGAAGACGCTGCAACCAGAGGGTCCTCAAAACCTCTGCAGAGATACCATCAGCTGCCAACTCCCTCATTTGGTTTAACAACTGCGTTGGCTTCCTTCCTTCTAAGCAGATGTCGCCCAGCAGCTTCTACAATCGCCTTTGCTCCGAGTCCTGATATGCTGCAAGAATGTGCCTCTTAAGCTCCGCATTCTTTCCTACTATTGGGGGTTACGAATGACGCCTCGCACATCAGTGAGGACGTCTGTGTCCAAATTGCCTACCAGAGTATAATATTGCGTACTATCCTGTGTTATTCCACTTGTGTGGAACTGTGCCTCCAATTGAATAAACAATAAATCGGGACTTCTTTTCCAAAAAGGCGGCACCCGTATGGCTATCCTACTAACTCCGTCTGTTGAGACTGCTATTGGTAACTCATGTTCCGACTTCTGCTCCATTGTAACCCACCACTTCGCGACTCGTGAACGAACGTACTTACTTCGGCGACTTCTTGTTAGTGTTTGTGATGTGCTTGTATGAAACAAAATATGGCTAAATACTCGTAACTCAACTCAACAAAAACAGAATGTATATTTAATTTTAACCCAACAACTGCTGGGAACTTTGATTAGGCCTAGGCCCAATGAGGCCTTCCCCCATTTCGCCTGTCCGCTTGGCGAAGAGTCTGGGGTTTAGCTGGTCCCTCGCTACAGGCGCCCTCTCGCCTCGGACTCCTTTCGCCAGGAGGCGCGAGTCAGCTAGGCGCCCTCCGCCTGCACGATCCGCCTCCGCACTCGGGGTCACCACTTTGGAGAATGCCGTGCCGTCCTTCTGGCACCTGAGAGATGCTACGTCGTCCGATTGGCAGCACTTTGGAGAATGCCGTGCCGTCCTTCTGTCCCGTGAATCATAAACGCAGTGGCGTACCTAAGGGGGGGCGGTGGGGGCGGTCCGCACCGGGCGGCACATATTTTGGGGCGGCATTTTTTATATTTAGTTTTAGTTGTAATTTGTTCACTTCATAAGTTTACTATTCGATTTCTTTGAATTATGAATTACTATATGATTTCGAATATTTTTCCTCATCGCCAACTCAATGTAGGTTTGAAAATATTATCTATTAAAATTTTGCTCGGATCCAGACATCAATAGTGCCGACGTCCAGTAGAAGTTCTATGTACTACTCCGTGCTCGATGTTTATTGTAACAGTTATTGATTTTTGAATGGCAAATAGCAAAAAACCAAGCCAGCTGGAGTTTTGAAGTGTACAAAGAAATTTTCAGGTAACTTTTGAGGATGATAAAAAGGTTCAGAAAAAAGGACCTTAATGATGTACATTTTTAGTTACAGTGAAACGTGTGGGAAACATTTTATTTTTTGTTTCTGTTTTTTATTTCTTACGATAACAAAGATACCCTATTTGTTTCACTAGCTTTTTATTCTAAATCATTAAACTACTTTTTTTCCCCAAAAGCAAAATTCCAAACGGCCAGAGATAGACCAACTTTTTGTGTTTTTTGTCGATCATTTTTTGTCTATTATCTACTATTAACCGCTTGCCGAGCTGTGACAGGACGCCCTGTAGATTGGAAAATTCTGTACACAACATTGCAATTTTACTAAGAATGTTTTTAACAATCAGTATCGCTAGTTGCGAAAGGAGTTTCTACAAATTGAAATTGATAAAAAATCGCTGCTTTGCGTTTATACTGGCACAAATAAAAAAATTTCTAATTTTTTTATTGTATAGAATATCTGCATAATCTGTCTACTTTCATTCTGTAAAATGACGTATTTTTAAATCTACAATTTTGTCAGATGGCGCCTTGTGCCATTGTCAACCTGCTCAACAATGGCTCCTTTTCAGTTGTTTCGTCACCTTTTTTGGTGAAATTTCATAAATTTATCGAAAAGCACCATATAGGCTAGCCGGCGAGAAAGAAAAAATGCCAAAAAATGGACCATAGGCGAGATTATTGTTAGAATCGCTTCGTACCTTTTACGTACGTAGTACCTTTTTATATTTGTTTATTTATGTCGCGTATAAAAATGTATGTGCCTAAATAACCTCATAAAATCTACCAAAATTGCGATTTTTCAAAAATTCCAACGGGATTTCATTTTCAATTGTTTCTTAAGTTTTCTAAATGAGTTTCCCAATTATAACCTGATCTTACAAAATATGGCAGCATTGTTAATAAGGTTAAAAAAACTAGATCGTAATTACACAAAAACTAATGAACCGATCTTGTTGAAATTGTACATTGCCGGGACTACATAAACACCATCTTCAAGAATTTTCAGCGTTCTATGTGCAGTTGTTTTCGAGGAAACAAATAGTGAAAGTAACGTGATTTGAAAACTTTAAAAGCTATTTGCAAGATCACCCTTACACCTAGCGACCTCTAACAGAGCTTGTTTTTTAGAGAATTTCATAACGAAAAGCTGCTTTCCCAATGCACATGATATACTAAAAGCAAGCAGGAGCGTGGATATTGAAAGAAATATAAAGAAAGTGCCTATCTTATTCACAATAAGTTAATTAAAAAGTTATGCGGTCAACCAAATTGTGGGCAAACTTTGGTTGTTGAACTACACCCTAAAACGAAGCGATTCTAACAGTAATCTCGCCTATGGGCTAAAAATGCAATGGAAATGCCTCACCGATTAGCCTAATAATTAATTATTAATTTCATATATCATTACTACTGATAATAATTAATAAAATTTCTATTCTTCAGTATTTTCCATAATGTAAATCTTAAAAAGCCTTTCCTGTAAAATTGCACTTTTTTTAGTTGTGCCGGTATCAACGCAAAGCATCGAAATTATCTTCGATTCGAGTGATTTAAGACTACAAAATATTGCAATATTTTCCATAGAACAAGAAATGAAAAAGAATATAAATTTTGAGAGCATTAGACGATTTATTTTTACTATGAAAGTTAGAAAAGTAAACATGTTGGCATACACATGTGTACAATTTGTTTGTTTATCCAAAAGAAATGAAATTATTTATTTATAAATATAAAATAAAAAATATTTAATTGTAATTTTTTTTGTCTCATAGGTGGGGAACCTGCGACCTCCGTAATTTTCTTGTGGCCTTTAAAAAAGTATCTTGTATTTTTATAAAAGTTGCATTTATACGTATATCAACTTGTGCGGCCTCCTTTATTACTGCCTAATTTAAATATGGCACCCCCCAAAAGTTCCTCACCTATAGTTTGTCTCAGTTACAATTATTTATTTATGTTTATTAATTTATAAAACCACCATTTGATTGACTTAGAAAGGGCGGCAAATTGGAGAACGCCCCGGGCGGCAAAAGTTCTAGGTACGCCACTGCATAAACGCGTTACAAAAGGTCTGTTCCAATAGAAAACCTGTCCTGTCGTAGCCTGCGAAAAGTTACTTGATTGGTGGGGGAAAATTTAGTCAAAATCCCGAAAAGTCAAGGAACGCTTTCTGGGATGTTTCGTGCTAATCAAGAAGACCATAACCTAAAAATCACTTGTGTCTTCAAAATAATGACATAAAACTATTGAAATTAATAAATTATTTATGAAATTATTCAAAATCTTGTAGTAAGGCACCAAATGAAGAAATTATTTTCAGCACATCGTAATCACTTTGGTTTGACATGACAAGTAACAGCTGTTTTGACATGTTGAAAACGTCGTAAGATTTCACTCCACCTAAAAATCTCCTGCGATTTCTTGGTCGAGGGGAAGTAAAAATTTCCCCGCTTTTCCGAGCATGAGATTCTATTGGAACAGGAATTGGGCGATTTCTTGGTCCCGCGGGATCCCGCATTCTCTATTGGAACAGACTTAATGCTCTATATTCAATCTAACTAAATCTAACTACGAATTATTTACAACAAACGATCTACAGTGTCTACAGTGATACAGCAGTTCTGTACAGTTGTTTCCATAGTGTACGTATAGTGTTTGCATATTATTGTGTTTCTGGTACATCGCCACAGATGCCAGCTGGTTCTCTCCCTTCTTCTACAGAGCTCTCAGCTATGCTTTCTTTACCCTTTCCTCGATGTCGGATTTCCAGTTGAATTTTTGGGTCCAATATTACTCCTAGAAATTTCATTCTGGAGCGTAAAGTGAGGGTCTGCTCATAAAACTGGGGGAGGTTGAAGTTGGGAATTTTCCTTTTCGCAGTGGATAGCATTACTCTATTCAATGAAAATAATAATTACTCTCCAAATGATTATATTATTCAGTCATTAGAACAATACAATTTACCTGGAAACTTTTATTCACTAAAAACGAAATGGAATTCATATATAGGTTTTTAAGTTCAAATTCGATTTTTTAAACACCAAATTAAATTTTTTTCAAACCAAATTCAATTTTATCAAGTTCAAATTCAAATTTTTAAAATGAAATTCAATTTTTTAGATGTCAAATTTTGTAAAGTTCAAACTCAATTTTTTGAAGTTCAAATTCAATTTTTTCAAACTCAAATTCAATTTTTTAAAGTTTAAATTAAATATACTAAAACTCATATAATAATCAACATATAAGGTTTAACATAGTAGGGCGAAACGTTTCTTTGATTGCCGCCATGAATATACACGGGGTTTTATATAAAGAAGTAGTTGCGAACTCAACAGTTAATAACAAACATTTTTACATCTTTTCTTGAACAACTATTTCATAAATTATCTGAGTCTAACATCACGAGAGCATAGTTGGTTTTAGACAACGTAAAAATACACAAAACGCAAATGGTGAATGATAAAATTGCTGAATCGGGACATACTTTAATTTTTCTTCCACCATACCCTCCTATATTAAACCCAATTGAAAAAATAAACTAAATTGTGCGCGTAATTTGTTGGCAGATCCAGAGAATAATTTGAATTTGCTAAATAATATATTAATAATTGAACAATTTGTGGAATCTGTTACCCCGGCAGATTGCAACAATTATTATGTCGATATGACCATGACTTTGTCACTGTATACCACTTCATTGAGTACTTTTTATATATATTATTTTTTGTTAATTTCTTTAATTATGTTGTTTATTACATGAGTTTTAATATATTTAATTTAAACTTTAAAAAATTGGATTTGAGTTTAAAAAATTTAATTTGAAATTCAAAAAATTGATGTTGGGCTCAAAAAAATTGAATTTGTACTTTAATAAATTGAGTTTGAACTTTACAAAATTTAATTTGACTTCTAAAAAATTGAATTTCATTTTAAAAATTTGAATTTAAACTAGAAAAAATTGAATTTGGTTTGAAAAAAATTTAATTTGGTGTTTAAAAAATCGAATTTGAACTTAAAAACCCACATATGTACATCAGGCCATTGTTACAGCAAAAAGGAAAACAACTTTATATTGAAAATAATAAATTTCTTTCTTATCAACAATCAAGATACAAAATTCGGTATACATCTGAAAATTTGTTACCACGATGCGAATCATAGCAAATTAGAAATGGTTCATCGACTAAAATATATTCATACCTTCTAGCGAATTCTACTCCATACGATAATCTACCACTTAGTTCATCTTCCCAAGTAATAGTTCTTGGATCGTAATAAATTAATGGTATAACATTCCTGTACATTGTTAAATTTCTAGCAACTTCTTTACTTACAACAGTAGCCACAATCGGTACAACAGGGCGATATTTCGATAGTAAACAAACAGATTTGCCATTATTATTAACGGTTATAATGCATGTTACCCTTTCTAATAAAGCATCAATGGTTGCCTGTCGTATGAAAATATTTTCAACGGATTTTGCAGTTTTTAAGAAATGTCTTGTTGAAAAATATATTGTCCTATCATTCATATCAGGAAAATTTCGTTTAATAACATGCTTAACATCACTAGCACTTATCCTTTCGCTTTCAGTCACAACTACGCAATCAGGATAAAGGAAATATAGCTTCTGTAGAAGAGGATCACAAGGTATCTTTGGATATTTTGATTGTATAACATAATCCCGTACAATTGGCTTATTTTCTAAATCAGTTTTTTCTAAAAGATATTTTTCAATACGGCGATTTTCTGGTGAGCTAATTCCAGTTAACCATAAACCTGAATAATCCTCTAGGAAAAAGTCAATATCCTTTCTGAAAACATCATGGCTCATGTCAATTTTAGCGAAAACGATTATAGCCAAATGATGCGCTGCCATTTCCCATTTTATGTATTTCGCTAATTTTTTACTATAAATACACGGGCATACAACAAAGTCACATCTTGTCTGCATTGCAAATTTAATATCTGATTCTTCGGCTTTCGATACTTCGAGTGGAGTTAATGTTCTTTCTATTGGTATAGTAATATTCGCTTTTGAACTTAATAGGCCTTCCATTAAAACCGTACAATAAACACCATCGTCAACAACAGCATCAATTCGAACTATTATTCCGTGTGCTATCTTGATAAGGTCATTCTTAGCAAATCTTCTTATATAATCATCAAAATTGATAAATATTATACGATTTGTACATTTCATACTATGTTCTCGTTTAGCAGTTAGAAAAACTTTCGAATCCTTTTCAATGTAAATAGTTACATTGTGTAAATTTAATCCAGTGCGCAGTTTCCGATGGGTTATTTCAACACCAACTGCTATATAAGCTTGGTAAATTCTTGTTCGATTTATTACCTCTGTTGCCTTGTTTATGCAATTTATTACCGTTTTATGCATTTCTCGTGTTCCATGCTCTAAATCGAAACAGAAAATATTTATTCCATGATCTGTAAATTGCGAGAAAAGAACAAAATCATTATTAGTAAGAAATAACTAGAATTGTAATAAATACAGCTTAGGAAAAGTAACAGTTAAATAACGACCCAACCAGGGGCGGAGCCAAGAGGTACCAGAAAAATTAAAACCGATGTAACTACAGACAACAAGTATGTTCTCTTCAGCGCATGTTACTCCCTGAGCCATAAAGATGAACAAGCTTAAACGCTGAAACAGATTGCTTCGTTCGTTTCTTCCTTCCGTTCTCTCAGAAAGAAAGGAAGAAAGCACTCTCCACATAGGAGCTTTCGTCTTCGTCTGTTTCAGCCTTGAAGCATCAATTCAATGGAAAGACTAGCAACTAGCGTTGGGGGCTAATTTTGCGCCGCGTCGAGTAATAGTAGGTCAGGGAATTTCGAAAAATAGACCAGTAGGCAGACCCATGAGGAGATGGATGGACCCTGTGACGACTGATGCAAAGGCAATGCTCAACACCCGGAATTGGAGACATGCTGCAAGGGACCGTCAAACTTGGAGAAATGCCTTAGAGGAGGCTCGATTTGGGCTGTAGCACTATTGGATGTATGGTATGTGCTCATCAATATGATCCTAACACGGCAGATGGTAAGCCGTAATATGGACTCTGGATACCGGCGACCTTAAATTAGCCTAACCGTCCCTTCTTGCGCAACTCATGGATCAATATAGATACCTTAATCAACGCTTATGAGGATAGAGCACCTCTCAACGCTCCAAACACCTCTGGGGCTTCCATAGCCCCCCAACAGGACCCACAAGGCCTGTTGATATTTCTGTACCCATCCAGCAGGATGCCGAATGTGGTCTTGTAAGGGTTAACCAGGGCGGTAAAATCAAACCATCACCTCCTCATGGTTCGCCCTGGATAACTAACTAAAGACGGCAGTAGGGAGCACATCGTTTAAAGCCGCCTACCAAGTCAAAATGTAAATGTCATCGTGTCGAGACCGAAGAAGGAGGTTGTGGGTCCGATGCTATATGCATCAGCTCAGAGCTAGGGACGGATCTCCGCAGAGATACGTCGTCCAGTCCAGAAGCTCAGGCTTCGCAATCAATAGCAGTGCCTCAGGTAAATGGCGGCAATGCTGTTGAATAACTACCTGCCAAGGTTGTCGGTGTGATCGTGCAACCTAGCAGTAAAAAATTATCTGATGCCGCCAGGAGGAAGAGGGCCAAGGCGATTGGGGAACTCCACGGAGCGCACCCGAGCCCCACTTTCGCAACTTCCTTCCGAACAAACCGAAGGCAGGATGGCGGTCAGGAATGCGGGGGCTCCAATAAGCAGACCAAGACAGCCGCTATTCTGCCAAGTTTCGGGACCCAGCAGAAAATTGGGAGTACCAACTCCTACATATTCTATGGGACACAGTCATATGCCGGACCCATATGGTGCACCGCCTAAACGGTAGCGGTCAGAGCATTCTCCAGCAAAGAAGGGACCCCAGAAGAAGAAATGGGGGGAGCTGCAACGACTCTCATACCAGGATAAGTTGGCTGGGTCACACTCTTGCCCTTAGCATTGACGAGAGGTCGCTGATGCAGCTAAAAGAGCAGGGCATGTCCCTATTTTACGGCTTCGGTCGAATCAAAGCCAAGGAGGTTGGTATGAAAAAGGACACTCCTGCTGGCTCACAGCAGCAGGTATAGCCCGAGCATACGGGTAGTCTAGTGCAACCTGCAGCACAGTTATTCAAAATCTAATTGAACAATTATAAAAATAAAAGTTAACGGTGCCCTGAGCGATCCGTCCCAAGTGCCTTAAATTCGGAGAACCCCCATAAAAAGTCCAAAAACAACCCGATATAAAAATTCTATCAGCAGGTTACACTTAACCGGAACAGCGTTAAGCGTTTAGCTAGAATTATTCTTTTGCCACATGGGTGAGTATGCGGGCAACCAGCTACACCATTCCGGGCTTGTGCCGTTTACAATAACAACACTACCTACTTTCCTCTCATAGATTAAACGTCGAGAGACCTAGCAGTGGTGAAGATACAGGGGTGGTAGCACGTAAGTTGTTTCAATCGACCTTTTCATACAAAAATTCAGAATTTTTGTATGAAGAGGTCGATTGAAACAACTTTCGTGCTACCACCCCAGATTAGCGGGGTACAGCAAGAACATTATTATTTTATGCTCAGCCTACCTCCCCTACGGCCCCAACGACCCACTTAACACGTTGCCAATTACGTAAGTGATTGGCGGGTATCAGATGAGCCATTCACTTTATGATGGGTGAGTCTTTGGAAAGAGTAAGGAAGGGCATATAGGAATCCTAGATACACGGACTGGAACTCAGCAGCGTATTGAAGGATTTCATGCACTCAATCAAATCTATGATGGATGAAGAACTATCCGCGGACTTCCTTAGGGAGGCAGTTACTGCTGCCTACAACACGAATTGTCCCGTTCTGATGACGACGCGCAATAGGAAAACTCCATGGTGAAATAACGAGCTCTCCAAGTTGAGATCCTCCACAAGGAAGCTATTCAACGCAGCCGATAGGAAAGCTCACGAACCACCTAGAATAGGGCGATCAGACGAGAAAAAGAAACAGCTGGAGGAATTTCTGAAAGGGCATCAAAGACATTCGATTAGGGCTCTAAGTAGACGTAGTCTATGTAGCGTTTGCGACTGGATCGACTCTATGCTGAGAACTCGCAAACTCTCTTATCTTGAGGGGTCCCTGGAGGGCGCTATAGCAAAAGGATGTACACAGGGAGGAGTTCTATCTCCACTTTTGTGGTGCCCTTGTTGTAGATAAACTCTTAGAACTACTCAATGGCCGCAACTTTTTCCTGCCTAGGCGATGTGTCATCCTATTAACAGGTGAAACGGAAGATACCATGTCAAGGCGCCTGCAGTAGGCACTCGATTTGGTCTCCAGCTTGTGCGCCAGCGTAAGATTTAATGTCAATCACGACAAAACGATTTTGGTTCCGTTCACCAGAAGCTTGCCGCAGAGCTTGTGGATCTACATGGGGTATACAACCGAAAGCCATGCATGCACTGGATATACACAACCATGATTAGGCCCATGGTATATTACGGGGCTTTAGTTTGGTGGCACAGAACGGCGCTTAAGTTTTATCATTAAAACAAAATTCAAAGAATGGCCTGCCTTTCCATCAGCGGGGCTATCTGCATTTCTCCAACGGCAGAGCTGAGACTCTTCTCAATCTGGTACCACTCCACGTTGAGGTAGAGAAATCAGCCATAAACGAGGCGCTGCCGTCTCCTAACGTGGTCAAAGAATTCTTGGGGCGCAGTAGAAATGATGTCAGGACACTTTTTTTTTTATGTGGAAGACTAGAGCTCAAGGAAAGCCCTTTGTACTGTCGACAATCTATTTATTTCGTATAGAGTGCAATGTCGACCAGCAAGCTCTAGTCGATGGATAGTGAGTGGTAGTGAGGGGAAAGGGAGAAGTGAAGGAAGGAACTGCCACAACCACCTACTCCCAACCATTTCTATCGCGACTCTGGCATCAAGGCCTTCGAGAAACAACTCACTGGAGTGTTATGCCTCCTGAAACGAGTTGAATCCCATCAACCAACCGATGACATGCGCTGGTGGAGCCGGGCAGTGCTAGCGGAAGGCTATGAAGATGGGAAGAAGAAGGAAGGTGGGAAAGGCGAAGGACCGTAGTGCTACCGGGATTCGAACTCGGGACCTCTGGGATGGTAGCCAGGCGCCTTACTCCCTACTAGACTACCTAGGCTTGATTACTGGACACTGCGCCCTAAATTACCACTTTTGGAGGATTGGAGGGGCGGAGTACCTCACCTGCAGGCTTTGCCTTGAGGGGGATGAGTCTACCCTTGATGTTCTTTGTGATGGGCCCGCGATAGCGAGGAGCAGGGACTCGTTCGACGACACCCTGCTTGAACATTCAAGTCTCAAGGCCCCCATACACGGTCAAATTGGATGTACATCCAGAATTTCATCAAAACCATGCGCGCAACGGGTTTTTATCGGCCGACCGGCTCACAATCGATAGTATTGGTTATACATGATGTACATCCAATTTGACTGTGTAAGGGTGCCTTAAGCAACAAGCCACAAAGCAGACTGATGAACTTGTTTAAGCGATCTGGCCTACAAATATGAGGTACAGGGGTGTACTACAATAGGTCCCGTCATTCGCTTAGTTCCCGCAAGAAAAAAAGATGAATATTGAAAAAATCAATGAATTTTAGTAAAAGTGAACCCATTTTTATGTTTTTTCCTACCCTGGTTATAAAAATTTTCAGAAGAAGATAAAATTTGGGATAAAATTGGTGGAATTGAAGACAAATTTTACAGGACGAATTCGTTCCCGCTGGGTGTGATTGGTTCATAATTTCTCGCTCGCGCTGAGTCCCGCCAAAATTTGCTCCCGTTCCCGCTCCCGCGGTTTCGCGTTGGTCTGTGAAGGCCTTTATTCGGTTTTGTTATCATTGACGAATTAGCGGAGCTTGGATTTGATCATTTAACCCGTCCATCGACACTTTCGTGCCTTTTGGGAAAGAACCACATTATTCATAGGCTGGGAAAACCGCATTATTTATGAGATGATACTTTCAACCTAATTAAGAATTTGCTCATATTTGATTAGAATTTTATAGCAAACGACCGCCCAGAAAAATGCTGTGGTGGTAGCACGTAAGTTGTTTCAATCGACTTTTTCATACAAAAATTTTTGTAACCCTGAAGAGGTCGATTGAAACAGCATGCTACCACCCCTGGCCATACATGCTGCACACCTAGAACTATATGTATATTTTAATTAAAAAATGTACTTACCGTAATGTTGTATAATCTTCTTATAATCATTAAAATCACTTTTTAACATTACCATAGTTTTCGGATAGCAATAAAATCGCTCATGGAATGGCATTTTTATTTTTGGTATTTTTGTCCGCAATGAAAACCACGGACACGGTAATTCCTTATAATATGAAGCTAATTTTTCTCTATGTTTAGCAGTGTATCTGAGACGTTTGATTATAGTAGGTAAACTATCAATATGTCTTGTTAATTTTTTATCAGCCCATTCGGTAGCTGATTTATCTTGCAGATCGTATCTATATCTACAAAAAAATCCAACAACTTCTTCTTCCTCTTCAGCTTTATCTGGTGGTTTTGCAGCCGATGTTAATGTTTGCAAAATTGAATCATCAAATTTAATTTGTGGTATAAAATGTTCTTGTAGTAGTGTTGTTGAGCTACTTTTATTCGAAATATTTGTACAAGTTCTTTTCTCAACATAATTTGTTGATGTTGTTGAACTGGGAGTAAATTCACCATCGCCCATTTTTATAGATGTAAAATTTAATTCGAAATAAATTATAAATTTTATAAAATATAAAAAATGCGTGACATTTGAAATTAATACTTCATATAAATAATGTAGATTGCTAGGATCAAATGCGTAGAACATATCTAAAGGTGCCGGCCCATAGCACGCGTTGACGCGATGCGTGCGCTAGAGGCATTTGACATTTCAATTGAAGTTAATGCTATTTAATGGAACCAGTCCCAATGGCTGCAGCGACACACGCGAGTAAAGCTACAAACGCTTGAAGTTGACCAATTTTCAACTTTTCCATGCGATAGGCGCGTTTGACGTTTGTTTGTTGTGTACATAATTTAAAATTCTTTCATCAATCTAGTGTGCGATTCAAATATACAAATTTTTATTACAGTTCGGTTTTAGGAGTCAACTGGGTCGGTCGTGTACCGTGGCGGCCGACCCTGTGATTGGCTTATCGGTTCTTTTGTCCAGCTTTTGGATTTCGATTTTTGCGGGCCCCCTTAATTAAATTAACCGCGTGATCATTTCCAGTGAGGTCTGGTTTGAAAAAGTGAAAGATTATTTAGGTCTTCTCTGGCCTAAATGGTAGATAAAAGCCTTTTTGATAAGAAATAGAAGAATTAACCGTTTTCTTATAACGGTTTTCAACGTGAATCCATCATGGTCTTCTAGACGCTCAAGCACATGGCTTATCTTTACATCGTGTGTAATCTAGTGAAACGTGAATCAAGGATATAAAAATATTCTCCGAATATTTTATCATATGAGACGAACGAATCAGTGCCAGTACTATTTTTGATATATCTTGTGTATTAATTTAACCGAACTAGACTGAGAATTCTGACATAATTTTTTAAATTATAAGCTTCTGTTTTTTTAATCTTATTTGTAATCTTAGTGTCATACATGTTCTTAACTTTGTCCTAAAAATTAGTGCCGCCTAAAAGCACAGATCAACGAGTCTGCATAGGCATGTTATAACGGTCATTCTTGTGTTCTTCGCATCTCACATGCACAGAGAAAAGCACTTGGTGCTAAGCATAGCAATTCATTACGGACTTTCAATATTACATCAAATTAGTCATTTTTTTTTCTGCAAATTCCAATACAGATCCTTCCAGCAGCATATGACGGGTAACTAATTGTTTAGGGGAGCAAGGAGTTATCGCGTTCTCATGTGATATGGATGGAAATACAAAAAGCGCTGCCAGGCTTTTCATCATTGTTTCATAATTGTATTTGCAGAAAACCAGCATAGGACTTTAACCTGTTGGTCTTTTGCACCCTATTGACACACCTAGTGGGCAATTTGGCTTTTGGATCACAAAGAGCCTCGGGTGTGCTGACCTGCCCATCAATGTGGCACGTGGAGGGAGCATGATGCCACACTGTGATGGCATGTGCAAATCACCAACACTTACACCTTGACAATCAAACGCAACACAGATAATAAATGACGTCAGCAGTTTCCCCTCGTTCCAAAAGATTTGGGGTTAGATCTTTCATCAAACGAGGTGCAGTTAAACAGAGAATTTCAGAGGACCGGGTTTCAATTCGGAGAACCAACGCAACAAAGGACCTCTTAGATAAGAAATCAGTTGTTACCAGATTTTATTTAGTGGAACATCGCACTGAAATTGTCTCAGCTGACAACCGTAAAAATCTTAGAAAATTTATAGACGGGGTAGCGTGAGTTAGACCTGGCTTACGTGTTGCAGCTGACCGACTTGATTTGTGGCTGGTTGAGAAGGCAACCAAACTACAATCACCTGGATCAACTTAAAGTGAACCGCCGATTTCATGTCCGTGTGAAACAACGCCTGATGTACTATCTTTGTTACTTGAATAAATCATTGGAATGAGTAACTAGAACAGATGACTTTGCCTTAACTTCAATCTGTGTGAAATTTTTTTCAAACCTGTGGCACAAATATTAAAAGAAATCTAAGTTCTTGACGAAGTCCCCTCTGCTCGGACTTTGGGCATGGGTCAAATAGTAAAAATCGAAGGAAGACATCTTTAATCAACTAAGCTTTGATAAAATCCCCGCTGCTCTGGCCTTTTGCATGGGATTATATAAACACTGAAGTGAGATTAATTTAAGGCCAAAATAAAGTTGTATTAGCATAGTTTTATGGTCCATATGGCTGCAAGGCCGGGACCAATTGTGACCTTTTTAGGTCCGCTAGTCCTTGACTAGTTAATTTTAAAAACAACAACAACAACAACAAATTTTTATTAAATAATGTTCGCTGTTAAACGCGTTCATTGGGTCTGTCGAATGCGTCTCACCCTGGACTGTCATATGCCTCTTGCGCGCACGTCGCGTTAACGCGTCCTATGGGTCGGCACCTTAAGGCCCAAAATACATTCGGCGCTGCATACTTCAAGCCGCAAGCTTCACAGCTTCCAATCAACGAGAATTCATTAATGCTGACACATTGGCCGCTTCTTACTTCACGCTGCAATGAAGTATGAAGCCAGCTTCGAACAATTTTCAAAATTTGCAGTATGCGGCGTAAGTGCTGCCAACTTTAATAAAAAGCTTCTTCGTCTCGTACATTTAAATTGTCAACAACAATTCCGTCAAGTTGGCGTTGGTTTTTGCGGCTTCGAATGTAACTGCAGTGGCTTCTTTCCATCGGCTTCAGCTTCATTAGGCGTGCGGCGTGAAGTATGCAGCGCTGAATGTATTTTGGGCCTAATAATTCTTTTTATTTAAATACTTGAGAATTACATCGCAGCAAATTAGATCTAGTTAGATTTTGATTACGCTGATGTGGACATCAAGGTCACATTGGTAATGAATTTGCCGATGGCCTGACTAGAGTAGGGACAAACTCATCACTTGTTGATTCGGAACCTTCCTGCAGCTTAGCAAGCTGCCATGTAGGATCGTCCATAAAGAATTGGGTCGATCTATTACTTCTTCATAGCTTGACAAAGACCCAACACTCATTCAAATCGACAAGCCTAAAGCGGGCAAAGTTTTGAATTTCAAGTGATGGGAGCTGAAAAGAATAACACAGCTCCTGACTGGCCACGGTTCGCTCAATTATCATTTAGCAGAATAGGGCTGCTAGGTGATTGTAGCTTTCGGTTTCACGAGGCAGCTCTCGAAACTGCGCGAAGAACTTGCTATACAACTGTGAGGCTACACCGACGAGGACATTAAGCCTCCTTCAATATAGACAAAATTATGTAGGAGAAAATATACAAATTAAATAAATATAGTAGAACACACTTCTGGCTGTCGCTCACTTTACCTTCAAGCAGAGACAGAAACATCAACTTTTCAGTGGCAAGAGAACGGATATTGTTGACGCTATCGTTCTTGCACAGGGAATACGATTTTCCACAAAAAAAGTACTGTAGTCTCCCGGTTTACCTCCTTAGGAATGAAAATTCCAAAAATTCCTTTTTTAGCGATTATCCATGTGGTTTCGGTCCAGCGGTTTGGCCTGTCAGAACTGTTTTATATATGTATATGAGAAGATAACTATCTTATTCCAAGTACATTTTGAAAAAAGAGGACACATATTATTTTTACAAAATTTCTTAAATAAAACGCCAGCATTCAGAAAAATTAATTTTTAGAAATATTTAAAATAAAATAGAACATTTCGTGATACATCAAACATTAAATCTATTCTACACTCATAAAATTATTATTTTTTTTATTAAGCACAACTATATCTTAACTTTCTAGCATTTAAAGGATAGAGAATGGTATTAAATGCCACGAAATACTATAGAATCCTATAAGTAAATATAAAGAAAAAAACGACAGAAGGAGAAAGAAAAAAAATTAGAAAAATGAACAAGCCTAAGAAACGTCCTTTTTAAATAAAAACAAAAGTTATTCTTTAAAAGAAAAATTACAATTGTAGAGCGCATTTTAAAGCTACCAACTAGTTTTCCCCTATTCATATTTTATAATTTTTTTATATATCATCATCATCCTCATCATCAGATATAGTATATTTCTTTTGTGATCTTTTTCGTCGTGTTTGTTTTTTAGTTGTTGAAGAATTTGAATTAGATGCACTTGTACTTGGTGTTGCTAGAACACTACTAACAGTTGATGCATTACTATTTGTTTTACTCAATTTTAATTTCATTTTAACGCTGCCGCCATCATCATCTGAATTCTCTTCATCGTCATCATTTTCTGAACCTTCAACAGATGCCTCACCGCCGCCACGGTCACTGCCAGCACAGCTGCCACCGTTTAAGATTCTAGAGCGTGCACCGGCAAAGACTTTTTGCAATTCAATTGAATCTTCATATATTAATGAAGTGTCCTCATTATAAATTTGCGCATTTTGGCATAATTGTACAAAATCCTTTTCAAGATCAGCAAATTCATAATATTTACCATCTTCGATTCTCTGCAGGATCTTTTTAATATCAACAGGACGTTTTATAATTTCATAATAGTCTGGTAATTTCTGTCGCGATGGTAATTTCATAAATGGCTCTGATATTTGACGACCTTCTTCATTAGTATGTTTTATAACAGCTGACATTACTTTACGCATTTGTTTCTTTAATTTCTTATCAATTGGCTGTTTTCGTCTTTTTACAGACAACATTAATATTGAATCATCATCTGAATCATCTTTACGACTCTTTCGTTTTCTGCTTCTTTTACGTTTAGAATCTCGTTCCTCTTCTTCTTCGTCCTCAAATTCTGCCCCCTCATCAATAGCTTTAAGCCATTCTTTTTCTGTTAAACTATCGGTATAATCGACTTCTTTACGTTGCCTTGAGCCACGTCCTAAGAAGCTATCATCTTCATATGTATTCCAACGTTCAACTTCATCATCTTCTTTTACTAACCAATCTGGTAGTTCAGAGTCGTCAATTAATCGTCCCCTACCATGATGTTTAATTATATCTTCCTTTCGACGTTCAACATCCATTTTCTTAAATAATTCCAATTCATCTTCACTTCTAGCAATCATCATATTAATAACTTCATCATCAGGAACTTCATTCTCTTCCTCTTCATCGGCATCATCTTGATGAAGGATACTTTGCAAAAATTGTTGACGTTCAGAACCTGTTGATTTCTGATCGAACATACCAGCTTGAATGACTTTCTCATCCATATTCAATTTATACCTTGCAGCTGCTAGAATTCTTTCTTCAACTGAATTAACAGTCATCAAACGTAGTACACGCACTTCATTTCTTTGGCCAATACGATGAGCACGATCCTGAGCTTGTAAATCTTGATGAGGATTCCAATCCGAATCGAAGATAACTACAGTATCGGCTGCTTGTAAATTTAAGCCCAAACCTCCAGCACGTGTTGACAAAAGAAAAACAAAATAATCAGAATCTTTAGCATTGAATTTTTTCAAAAGATCACCACGATCTTCTGCTTTTGTTGTACCATCTAAACGGAGATAACTAAACTGACGCCAACTTAAATAATCTTCTATAATAGTCATGCATTGTGTCATTTGACAGAAAAGTAGAACTCGATGATTTGTTGCTTTAAGTTTTGGTAAAATCCTGTCCAGAAGTTCAAATTTCCCGGATGAACGATATAAATCAGGACCTGAAATAAAAGGGGATGTTTTTTGTTATATATTCTCTCGTTAAATTAATTTCTTAATATCCTAGAACAATTATATTATTAGAATAGTATACTAAGTCCATCTTTCAGGATGATTTGCAACCGTAGATAATTGATATCGAATCAATCGGTTGTGTTGACAACTTATTCACCAAAAACTTCTCAAGTCCCATAACAAGATGTGAGATTATTTCATCCCGGAGAAAAAGTAACAAGAAAACTGTGAACTTCAAGCTGCTCATGCCAACCAGATATGAGTGGCTACTTCTAAACTTCAAATCCGACTTCTTCAGGTGGAGAAATTTAACGATCACCCTATTGGAAGAATCAAGATGAAGCTGTCGCCAGTAGATGTAAAGGAGAAGCGATAATGGAAGTCCCCAGACGGAATATTCTTGCCCTCAGACATCGCAGCAGTAGCTTAGGTAATAGAATTAATATTGCTAGCCCTAAAATAGTGAGTAGTAATTACAGTTTAAAAGAGAAACCTACCACACTCGCTAACATCGCGTTAAACTCATCCTACCAGGGTTGGGTTGATTTTTATCAGGTGATTTAAATCATGATTTTAATCATGATTTAAATCACTTGATTTTTACAAATAAAAATCATGATTAAATCAAAAATTGTGCTTTTCAATTCTTTTTTAATTGGACCCATAAAACAAAACATAATAGGAAATTTTTAAAAATCAAAACCAGAATACAAATGCAATGCTTATCAACAGAAAAAGTCTTAAAAAAGAAAAAAAACTCATTTCTCTTCATTTTCGTTGTAAAGTCTTAACAAAAAAACTAATTTTCCTCCTCCCCCCCTTCCCAACCTATTTCTTATATCAGAGTGTACAAATCCAGAAGTGCTGAACATTCTTTCCACTGACGCCGATGAAGCAGTTGCGCACAGGAACTGTTTAATTATTGGCAGTTGATTTGCGATTTCTGGCTCATCACTCTGTGACAACCTCCACTGGATTCCATTATTTATTATTTCCCCCGAAAACATAATGATTAAATGGGCTACAACGGGCGTCAATGGCTTAAAAAAGCACATTATTGAGTGTTTTAATTAAAATCAAAAAAAATAATGATTTTTATGATTTTTTTGAAAAAATCATTGATTTTTGATTTTTTTAATTAAAATCAAATTTTGCCCAACCCTGCATCCTACCCTACTATTAACCAAAACCGTAAACCCTTGACTCCTTGTCCAAACTTGAACAGTAGCCACATAATTATTGGTGGTCGCTCCCATGCAGATACCAGCGACATTCCCTCAAGCAGCCCACGCCTCTCAAATCCGTTACAGCCCCTGGTTTCGGTCGAAAATAACGAACTTATATCAGCTGATCCTATCTCCCCGTAGCAACGGCAACAGACGTTGTACGGGATGCCCAACTTGGCAGCGTGGTCTCCTATGGACCAATCGTGATGATTGCCGTTGTTCTGGCAATATCTCGTCGGGGAAGCTGATTGTTTTTTTGCTTTGTTGTAAGTGGGCCAAGTCGCCCTAGAGGTAGTGCAGGTCTTCAGTACTCTTCACTTTGGGCTTTGCGTTTTTGAATCCGCCTATTGGTAATCTCCGACCCCGCCCCAAGAGACACTCCCTGCTTGGCTAGGTAGTCGTATTCCTCGTTCCCATCTATGTTCCTATGTCAGGGAGCCCAGACGGATAACCCCCAGGGCTCTCTATAGATTGGGAATAACCCTGCCAGAGATTTTTATACTTTGAATGTTTGCGTGTCCGTAGCCAGCGTGATGTTCAACACTTAGTTCCAACCTTGGATGTTTAGGAATACCAAGGTTGAGGTGTTGACCCTGTTACACCCCGCTAGGTTTGAGTTAATGATGTAACCGAATAGTAACTCTCCCCGATCGTTATTGTCGTTGCTTCCTCTTCCTCTCTCTAAACCCCATCTAATTTCCGCTAAGTCCGTTGATCTGAAGTTCGGGCAGAGGTAGGCTTTGATGTGCCTATCAACCAGGAGACAGGATTTTGGCTTATATTGATCCGAGCCGAGGTAAAGAGTGTTGTAGTGCCTGCCCGAGAGCCCCTTTATGTTCGCGCTCGTATCCGGGGCTCTTGTATTAAGGCGACATCAAGGTTTTCCTCTTTTAGGAAAATCTAGAGGTTGTGTGTGGCTGTTGTGGAGTGTTGGAGGTTGATCTGCACGATCTCAAGCATCTGCCGGTGCTCTCTGTCTTCGGTCTGCGCTCCTTTTAAGACGCAAACTCTCCACCAGTAAAAGCATAACATAAAAGCATAACATATAATGATTTATTGAAAATTATCGTGTTTGAGTTGGTAAATACTGGTAAAACTCTTGGTTCGACGAAGATAGATATTTGGACGCCTGGACGGAGATGCGGGTGTTTTTGATTCTATTTTAACTCGAGCTTTCAGAAGAGGATACTTTTTTGTGAAAGGTAAGCATCAAAATGAAAACTCGAAAGATATGCCGTGAAACTAAGTCGTTTTACAGTTCGATCTCGTTAGTTCCTGGTTTTACATAAAGCGTACCATTTCGATAGACTTCGAAAACAAACTGTCCAGCAGCCTTTAGCTCACGCAAATTTCCAAATGTCAAGGTTTTCATCATGGCTAATCATTTGATTTGGAATAATTATCTCTCCTTTCATCACAGGACTTGATAGAAAATTCTTTCCTGTTACCTAACAATCCATCTACGTACGTTTTGATACGCCTCTTTCTCATGACCATTAGGCTTGATACGGTTTTTAGATCCACTTTGTAGCATTCAAGAACTGTATCAAGTTCGTTGGATGCTCTGTTGCTACGAGGGGTCAATAAGCCCTTAGAAAATCTAAAAGATAGCGCTCATATCAACATTGATGGTTTGTTTTTAGTAAGCATCATTCCTCATTAGGTAAGTTTTTTTTATGTGGAAGACTAGAGCTCAGGGAAAGCCCTTTGTACTGTCGACAATCTATTTTCTTCGTATAGAGTGCAATGTCGAACAGCGAGCTCTAGTCGATAGATAGTGAAGGGAAAGAGAGAATTGAAGAAAGGAACACCACCTACTCCCAACCATTTCTATCGCGACTCTGGCATCGAGGCAACGAGAAACAACTCGCTGGAGTGTTATCCCTCCTGAAACGAGTTGAATCCCAACTGATGACATGTGCTGGTGGAGCGGGGCAGTGCTAGCGGAAGGCTATGACAGGAGGAATGAGGAATGCAAAGAGGGAAGAAGAGCGAAGGTGGAGGGTGGTAGCCAGGCGCCTTATCCCTAGACTACCGAGGCCCCCTGTCAAAGTTTCAACTATATTCATAGAGTGATCTCGTTCTTATCGTTGAAGTGAACAACTTTTGTTTATTAAAAAAAATGAAAAAGAAAAAGGCTTAAAGCGCCAGCCACATAGCACACGTCTTCCGTTCTCCGTGTTCCATTTCCTGTCAAAGTTGAATACAATGTTTTAGTACTGTTTGACTAGATAAACAAAAAAAGAACGGAATGATAAAACCTCGGAAACGGAGAAGATAAACAAATTTCAACTTTTGAACGGATTGACGGAAACGTTACCTCACTTTTTGTAGATTGAGTAAATAGAAATCGCAAAAGCACTCACTTTTCAATAAAATCAAGCATGCCATGGAAACGGACGCTTGTGTCTCACTAAATATAAATATCGGAACACAGAAAGACGGAGAAACAGAAAACGGATAATTGTGGCTAACATAAAAATTAATATCGGAACTCGGAACACGTATGCTATGTGGCCTACGCTTAACACCGAAAGAAGTCAAAGCTGAGTTGGATTCAGTTCATGGCATATCTGCCCCTGTGTTCGCAACTATTTACAATTGGATAAATGTATTTAAATAGATCAACAAAAGACGAACATCGTTCAAACAAATCCGCTCAGGTGATCGGGTATGCCGAAGACATCAACATAGTAGGCAGGTCAGTTAGAGCAGTTAAGGAATGCTACTCAGAGATTAAAGAAGCTGCTAAAGAAGTAAGCCTGGGAATAAACGAGGATAAAACCAAGGTAATGCTGCAAAGACGAGTAAATAGAGCAACCATAGGTAGCAACCTAACGATAGATGAGCATAAGTTAGAAGTAGTGGACCATTTCGCATACTTAGGCTCAACCGTGACGAATAAAAACGAAGAGCTAGAAGAAATCAGTAGGAGAATTGTACTCGGAAACAAAACGTTTTTCGCACATCGTAAATTGCTGAGATCTCGAGCAATACATAGAAAGACGAAGTTTACGCTATATAAGACACTTATTCGCCCTGTTATATGCGAAACATGGACGCTCACACAAGGGAGTGAAACATGGACGCTCACACAAAGAATAGAGGACATGCTAAATTCCTTTGAAAGAAAGATTTTGAGAAGCATAATAGGCCCAATTTGTGAGAAAGGGACATGGAGTACCAGATATAATAGCGAGTTATATTAAATCTATGACGATATAGACTTAAGGCCTGAACATGTAGCCGAAGCGAAACGAAAACGAAACGGAACCGAAACGAATTCCAATATGATAGCGATTATATAACAATCGGACCGAATCGGTTTTTGACATTTCTTGACAATTTTT
This sequence comes from Thereva nobilitata, assembly GCA_963855945.1. Classification (NCBI taxonomy): domain Eukaryota; kingdom Metazoa; phylum Arthropoda; class Insecta; order Diptera; family Therevidae; genus Thereva; species Thereva nobilitata. The sequence goes on from OY979696.1 coordinate 123,134,961, forward strand.
AGGCTCAATGAAGGAGTTTTTAATTTAAATAAAAATGCTATAACAAAATTAAATAAATATTATAAGATAATATGCCGGGAAATGGTTTTTCTGTTAATTAAAAATCTACAAAAGAAAAAGAAAATCTGACGTTGAAACCTGACAATCAGCTGATCAGTACTTTCCAGTGATGACTAGCTGAAACGAAAGCCGAAATGAAATGAATTTATATCCTCCGCTCCGTTTCGGATTCGTTCGCTACATAATTGAGTTCATACATTTTCATACAATTTATTCCTTTCATTTCGGTTCGGTTTCGTTTCGTTTCGGTTACATGTTCAGGCCTTTAGTGACGTTCATAAAACTCAATAGACTTCGCTGGGCTGGACATGTAGAGCGCATGCCGGAAGACAGAGCAGCAAAGAAGGGCTTCACTGGCTTCATCGAAGGAGAAAGACCCGTAGGCAGGTCGAGGAAAAGGTGGACGGATGCGGTTGTTGCAGATGCGAAGACATTACTCCACATATCAAACTCGAGAACTTCGGCCAGAAGACTGGAGGAAAAGATTAGAGGAGGCAAAAGCTCGAGCTGTAGCGCCATTGGAAGAGAAGACTTCTTTTTATATCCAAATATAAAAAAATCGTTCAGCGGACTACAGTTAACGTCAAACGAGGTCATCGCACAAATCAGTTATCAGTTTTATTTTTGTTCTAGGACGGCCATGTTTTTTTGCCCGTGCTACATATTGTTAATCCTTTCCACCTTCCATTGGCCAAGGATATAAAGTATAGGTAAATACGCCTTTTAACCGTATTGATAGGGAGGTATACCTCTTCCGTCGAATAGGCATTCCCATTCCCTTGCTAATTCGTCAGCTCTCTCGTTCCCTTGTATTTATATTCCTATGGCTTGGAATCCACAGTAGAGTGATGTTCTCATTTCTGCTTATGAGTTCGAGCTCATCTGAGCATTTCTTGACTAGTTTTGATGAGATCAAAGTGGTGTTGGATAGCATCTTGGCTGTCAGTTACAACCGCCATATTCTCTCTTCTAGAATTGTTTTCTCTGACACGTCTTCCAAATTGCCAGAATTTCTGTTTGGAAGATACTGGATCCGACCGAGAGCCGGAATTTTTCGGTTATATTGTATGATTCAGAGAAGACCCCGACACCTACTCCCTAGTTCATCATTGAACCGTCTGTGTAGATTACGGTGTCCATATCTGCTAGAACGTATTCGCTTTTCCACTCTCGTCTTGTTGGAATTTTGACTGATTTTCGTACATTAAAAAAGATAAAGCTCTAAATAAATAGGCTCTATCTCCTACAATAGGAACAACAGTTTAAGTAACATTTTCCCCGCCAATAACTAAAATTTCCTCAATCATTTTTTTTGCAAAAAACCAACCAACTATATATATTTAAAAAAATCATAACGGATATTTTTATATACAAAATAATGTAGGAGAAAATATACAAATTAAATAAATTTAATACATACTTCTGGCAGTCTCTCACTTTACCCCAGACAGAAACACAAACATCCACTTTTCAGTGGGGAGGGGGATATTGTTAATGCCATCCTTCTTGCATACGGAGATTCGCATAAAGAAGTCACCCCCGGAATACAATTTTCCACAAAAAACGTACTGTAGTGTCCCAGTTTACCTCCTTACGGATGGAATTTCCAAAAATCCTTAGCGGCTATCCATGTCATTAAAGGAATGCACTGTCGAATTTCAGCCGTTTAGGTACAGAGGCATGTGATTCAGTCACGAAACTGATTTATATATGTACTACTCGTATATAAGAAAATAACTATCTTATTCCAAATTCAATTTGAAAAAAGAGGATACATATCAACCCATCACATTGTACCCACTCTAGACGCTAAGCATTCTCACGAAATTTCTTAAATAAAACGCCAGCATTCAGAAAAATTAATTTTTAGAAATATTTAAAATAAAATAGAACATTTCGTGATACATCAAACATTAAATCTATTCTACACTCATAAAATTATTATTCTTTTTATTAAGCACAACTATGTCTTAACTTTCTAGCATTTAAAGGATAGAGAATGGTATTAAATGCCACGAAATACTATAGAATCCTATAAGTAAATATAAAGAAAAAAACGACAGAAAGAGAAAGAAAAAAAAATTAGAAAAATGAACAAGCCTAAGAAACGTCCTTTTTAAATAAAAACAAAAGTTATTCTTTAAAAGAAAAATTACAATTGTAGAGCGCATTTTGAAGCTACCAACTCGTTTTCCCCTATTCATATTTTATAATTTTTTTATATATCATCATCATCCTCATCATCAGATATAGTATATTTCTTTTGTGATCTTTTTCGTCGTGTTTGTTTTTTAGTTGTTGAAGAATTTGAATTAGATGCACTTGTACTTGGTGTTGCTAGAACACTACTAACAGTTGATGCATTACTATTTGTTTTACTCAATTTTAATTTCATTTTAACGCTGCCGCCATCATCATCTGAATTCTCTTCATCGTCATCATTTTCTGAACCTTCAACAGATGCCTCACCGCCGCCACGGTCACTGCCAGCACAGCTGCCACCGTTTAAGATTCTAGAGCGTGCACCGGCAAACACTTTTTGCAATTCAATTGAATCTTCATATATTAATGAAGTGTCCTCATTATAAATTTGCGCATTTTGGCATAATTGTACAAAATCCTTCTCAAGATCAGCAAATTCATAATATTTACCATCTTCGATTCTCTGCAGGATCTTTTTAATATCAACAGGACGTTTTATAATTTCATAATAGTCTGGTAATTTCTGTCGCGATGGTAATTTCATAAATGGCTCTGATATTTGACGACCTTCTTCATTAGTATGTTTTATAACAGCTGACATTACTTTACACATTTGTTTCTTTAATTTCTTATCAATTGGCTGTTTTCGTCTCTTTACAGACAACATTAATATTGAATCATCATCTGAATCATCTTTACGACTCTTTCTTTTTCTGCTTCTTTTACGTTTAGAATCTCGTTCCTCTTCTTCTTCGTCTTCAAATTCTGCCCCATCATCGATAGCTTTAAGCCATTCTTTTTCTGTTAAACTATCGGTATAATCGACTTCTTTACGTTGCCTTGAGCCACGTCCCAAGAAGCTATCATCTTCATACGTATTCCAACGTTCAACTTCATCATCTTCTTTTACTAACCAATCTGGTAGTTCAGATTCGTCAATTAATCGTCCCCTACCATGATGTTTAATTATATCTTCCTTTCGACGTTCAACATCCATTTTCTTAAATAATTCCAATTCATCTTCACTTCTAGCAATCATCATATTAATAACTTCATCATCAGGAACTTCATTTTCTTCCTCTTCATCGGCATCATCTTGATGAAGGATACTTTGCAAAAATTGTTGACGTTCAGAACCTGTTGATTTCTGATCGAACATACCAGCTTGAATGACTTTCTCATCCATATTCAATTTATACCTTGCAGCTGCTAGAATTCTTTCTTCAACTGAATTAACAGTCATCAAACGTAGTACACGCACTTCATTTCTTTGGCCAATACGATGAGCACGATCCTGAGCTTGTAAATCTTGATGAGGATTCCAATCCGAATCGAAGATAACTACAGTATCGGCTGCTTGTAAATTTAAGCCCAAACCTCCAGCACGTGTTGACAAAAGAAAAACAAAATAATCAGAATCTTTAGCGTTAAATTTTTTCAAAAGATCACCACGATCTTCTGCTTTTGTTGTACCATCTAAACGAAGATAACCAAACTGACGCCAACCCAAGTAATCTTCTATAATAGTCATGCATTGTGTCATTTGACAGAAAAGTAGAACTCGATGATTTGTTGCCTTAAGTTTTGGTAATATCCTGTCCAAAAGTTCAAATTTACCCGATACACGATATAATTCAGGACCTGAAATAAAAGTGGATATTTTTGTATACATTCTCTCCTTGAAATTAATTTCTTAATATCGTAGAGCAATGATATTAATAGAAAATAGGATACTAATAGACCAATTCTTAGTTGTGATGGGTCACAAGTCATAAGCAAGTACGACAAGATTAATTTTGTGACCAATTTTGTGACAGATAAGGTGCTCCAGATTCTCTGTGAAAAGTCACCACATTCATCACAAGATTTCTACCACAGTTGTGGTGAAACTGAGAACTGCCAAATGTTGTGAAATTGTGATCAACCTGTCAACTGGAATGTCAATCAATAAACGCACGCCAAAATGGAAGCAGGTTAATTATTTTGTGAAATTTGATTGCTTACATTGTTATCAAGTCGGGCGTTTTCAGTAATGCAGGTTGCGTGCGCAACTGACTTGTTCAGCAATGGAAGTGTGTTGCTGAATAAGTCAGTTGCGCACGCAACCTGCATTACTGAAAATGCCCGTCTTTACAGAAGGTGACAAGCCTTTTCTACCAAATAACCGCTTCGGAACAGCTCGAATATTTAACCGAATTTTTCCGGAATCACCCGGAAATTCAAAAAAATAAAAAAAACAATTTTTTTATTTTTTGTTCAAATGCTTACTTTTTCAATTGTTAATAGCTCGACAAAACAAATATTAATAAAAATTCTTCCGTTATTATTATTTGCCACTTGTGACCTGCTCCATGACATCACAAGTGTGTGATTCTCACAACTTGTGACTGGAGGACGTGAAAGCGAAAAATCACAACTGTGACTCACCATGCTTTATGACTTTGCTGTGACTTGTGGTAAGTCAAGACTGACAATATGAGAATTGGCCTATAAGTCCTTCTTGTAGGATGATTAATCGTAGATAAATGAAATCGAATCAATGGGATGGATAATATCTTATGTATGTATTAGACTGCCCCTTTATACATATATTATACATATGAGCGTTTTTTTTGTAATTTTTGGAGTTGCTATCCCCTGAAATGGTTCTCAATTACGAAAAAATAATCATCTTAAAATTTCAGCTGAATTGTTCCAGTTTAACCCGTACCGAAAACGCTGAGACAACTTTAGAAATACAATAATTCAGAAAGCAAATTCCGAAACGACTCGACTTTATGCTAAGGGTATGAAAGGTCAACGCAATGCTGACGTATGATTTAAAAAAAGACAAAATGAATATAACACAGTCTTTAGGTTGTACCACCAGTGCGGATTTTTTGAATCGAGATACTTTTTTCGGTAATCAGATTTAACTTTTACGATGAACTGTTTTTGGTCATCTTTGGAGCTTAACTTATGGTTGTACTCTTCCATTACCCTCACCCTCTTTCCGCTTTGTGACTCTATTTTTTCTACAATTCTCTTCGCCCGTTGATAGCCTTCATTTACATTCCATTCGGACGGAGCCTTCTCGAGAAACGATGATGGTATATAACAACGAATGAATAAGGTTTTCGTTTTAGGGGAAGTAAATTTGTCCAGTCCTCCAATTTCTTAAAGATCCGAAGGTTTGTAACTATTTTTTTTTGTATTACGTGCATCTAATAACCCTTCCAGAAGAACGCAAACGCCATTTTGTTCACCGGTATTTGTCGCCCTAATGTCGAAACAACAAGCCTTAACTGTTTCATCCAAACCCTATTCCCACAAAACATAAAAAATTGCTGTAGCCTGAGATTTTCTAGTACCACTTTCCAACGCTGCAAAATGAAGAATCTGTTGTACATCCCCATCGCTGATAATTATAGATAATCTATCAACAAGTTCATGACTCGTTAATGCAGGCAAAAGCTTATCTCATCCCATTGAACAACTGCTGCATTCAAATCGATATTTTTAAATTCATGCTTGATTTTTTGAGCCTTTTTTTCTCTCAGTTCACGACGAGACTGTTGGAGGGACGTTCTATTTGAAACTGAATCACTTAAATTATACCCCAAGGCTTCTGCCACAGCTGAAATAATATGAATAGCTTCCCGATCACTCACTTTTCACTTATCAAGTGCAGAAACTAGACGTTCAGTGACTATGTTACCGACCTCTTGTTTTTTCCTGCGCAACAACCTGTGGAACTGGTTGTATGTCTCGCACATTATCCCCATTGTCTTCTTCACTTTCACTTGTGCTCGCTAATTTTATTTGCTCATCTATATTGGAAAAAAATCAAGTAATGATATATAGGTAAGCCAGGGCCTAATTGCAATAGTGGTCAAAAGTTTAGAGCACCCTAGATAAAATATGCATGCATTTCAAACTTCCTTAAAAGTGCTTTAGAAGTAGAAATTTGAAAATTAAACGTGTTTTATTTTGGGTGCTCTCAACTTTTAACCACTACTCTACAAAAAATACTTTAACTTACTCAGTTCGTCCAAGTCTTCAAATTTTCTTCTTTTATAAATTTCACCTCTGTCGCTTCACCGCTCAAGCGATCTCGTCTCCTGCTCTGCCAGCTCATCAATACCAAACATGTATCCTGGCCTGTCTTGCTGTTCTCTTAAAAACACGATATCTTCTGGAATTGTCTTTGAAGTTAAAGCATTTACCGCAGCGATATCGAAAAGATCGTCAAGTTCACTAACAAATTAATTTTCTTTCTCCAATTGTTTGGCAGATTTCTTCTCACGAGTCATACTTGCATACTTTTTGAATATCTCGCCACTTTCCATACAAATTTTAAAATTTCTATGCAGTTCTCGCTTTGAGTTGGGATTCTTGCCTTCTCCCAAAACAACAGCGATTAGCTAAACGTGCACCATCTTGTAACTTCAATTGCACTTTACGCACAATAAAACTTTTAATAAGTCTCTCTTTGACGGAAATTTATTTTTTTTATGTGAAAAACCAACCTTAGGAGTCACCCTTTGTACTACCAGTCTGTCATGTCGTTAAGGTCATGGTGCAATGTCTAGTAGTAACCTTTGTTTAAAGAATAGAGGAGAATAGGAAAGGTTAGGGGTGGTCAAGGAAATGTCGATGAACAAAGATGCGAGTTCGGAAATACTCACTGCCGCATATTATTCCGCAGTCAAGTTATTCTATTCATAAACGAACTTCTAGGCCGTATTGTGCGCGAAACGAGGGGGTGTAGGGTATGAGGGTGGGCCGAGCGGGCTAGTAAAATATTGCCGTGTAGGCTGGAGGTTTTGAATTTCAGTGGAACAGTCGCTATTGTAATATAGTATAGAGAGAGCTGCTACATTCCTACGGTGGCTTAAAGGGTCTATAGAGGCGCGAAAGGAGCCATCACAATGAGTTTGATGGCACGATTTTGCTTCTTGTCAAGGCAAGCCAACAAAGCGAGTTTTTGGTGCGCCTGCCCAGATATACAAGTTGTATTCAAGGCGGGGCCAAATGAAGGATTGGTGGCTTAAAGAGTCTATAGAGGCGCGAAAGGAGCCATCACCAATGAGTTTGATGGCACGATTTTGCACCTTGTCGAGGCAAGCCAACAAAGCGAGTTTTTGGGACGCCTGCTTCATATACGAATTGTATTCAAGGTGGGGCCAAATGTAGGATTTGTAGATTGTAGCCCGGGCGGCTGGCTGGAGGAGAAGCTTGCATCTCTTGAGAAATCCAAGGCATTGGGAGGCTTGTTTGGTGATTTGGAATATGTGGTCATTCCATCACAGATCCTCCGTTAAAGTTACCCCTAGGATGTTAAGAGAGGAGTCAGTCGTTACATTCTCTTCTCGCACTGAGATAGGAGGAATATCGGTGTCAGCTTTTTGCAGATGAGCCAGCAATTCGTTATGGTGGCGTTAAATTCAACACGATTGACACGATCGACATCAGTTCACGAGAGTGAAGACAAAGTCTGGCACGTGCTTGTCTTATATTGTCGAAGGCGTAAGAGTAACGCAAAGTATCTTCATCAGCGAAGCAGTGAAGTGGGTTGGAGGAGATTGAGAGCAGAACATTAATGAAGATTAGGAAAAGCGCGGGTGATAGAATTGACCCCAGCGGAACACCGGCCGAAATGGCGTGGCGGTTGGATGCGCCGCCATCCAATACTACGGACAGAAAGGAAGCTCTTAAACCACTTCCTTAGAACTAAGTTTATACCAATAGCTTGGAGTTTGGTCAACTGAGCAGGGTGTCATTCTCTGTCAAAAGCCTTTGAAATATCTAGAACAACCAGACCAGACTCATATACCTCGCGGATCCTGAAGTAAACTCCGTCCATTGAGTGGGTGGTATTCTCGAGGGTGAGGGGTGTCATAGCAGTATCGAGTAAAGAAAAATTTGAGGCGAACAAGCACCCCTCGAATGTTGCAAAAATTCTTATCGAGCACTCTTTTGTGTGAGGTTTGTAGGTGGCTGTGCCGGCGATGCATTCATCGGGACTAACGGGAATAGCCTTGTTGGAGTGTTATGCGTGCCAAGACAAGACGATTTTAATCATGCTACCGATTAAGGCTGCAGCTCCGGAGCAGCCAGGAAAGAAGCGCGGGAAGCGGATGGAGAAGACTTAATTGTTGTCCGTCAGTCCTTCGGTTGTTGTGCTGTTGGTGGCCTTCACTTGGATTTTTATTTTATTTTGATTATTGTTGGATTTATTATTATTTTGTGATTTGATTTTAATTTTATTTAGTTTGTTTTAATTGGTTTGATTATTTTGTAGTTTTATTGTTGTTTTTTTTTTAATTTGTGGAGCGAACCGATTTAATAGGGCTGGCGGCAACACACTCACCATGGCTCAGTCCAGTTGCTCAGTTGCCAATAATTTGAGGCGAATAATTCCGAATTAAATATACAACGCAGTCTTTTCGCAAAGTTCTTTTCGAAGATGAAGCCATGGCAGATGTCCTAAGGTTCTTCTACTAACAACACACAACTCTATCACAGGTTTGTTCGGCTAACTAAGAACGCCCGACTTAATATGTAACCTTATTCGACTAACTATATTACTACTACTCGACTAGTTACTAACCTACAAGATTGCGCAAAAATAATACGACTTATATTAAAACTTATTTCCTATATGTATGTCTTAAGGTACTTCTACTAACAACACACAAGTCTATCACAGGTTTGTTCGGCTAACTAAGAACGTTCGACTTAACCTTATTCGACTAACTACATTACTACAACTCGACTAGTTACATTTCTCTGACAACGAACATTTTAAGGCCTAAACATCCGCATGCATTCGAACGTAATACAAATAACAAGCGTTACAGCGTTTTCGCCACGGGTTAAAGCCTATTCATACTTTCCATCAAGCCTCCGAAAATTAATCGCCCGACTGCCGTACATCAATTTTTGTTTGATTCACATTTTCCTGTAGGGTATCCATCAATTCATATTGTTTAGTTCACATCACATCAGATGACCGACATCCTACTGCCAGCAAATATTCTCGCCAACTTTTCCTGATGGTGTTGGTTGGTGATGTGATGTGTCGGTACAAAGCCTTCTGTCGGTACCGTAGAGTGTGAATTAAAATACAAAGAAAAACATTTTGATGTGATGTCCACTGTCGTTGGCCTGAAGGAAAGTATGAATAGGCCTTCAATCAATCAATTGAGATAAAATTTCCTGAGAATGATTTTTTCATAGTAAAGAACCATTTCAGGGGTTAGCATGTAGAAATTTCCAACTTGTACAAATAAGGGCCAGTCTAGTATGTATATATGTTTTTGTGTGAAGTTTAAATAGCAATCTTATAATTATAATCTATAAAGTGTTTGTTCAATATGTAATAATTTAGTAATCACTTACCTGAAACAACGCCATGTCCTCCAATATGGTCACAATACTTCTCCTCGATATGTTGAAACATAAATGGATGATTGCAAAGTTTTCTTAGCTGGACAATTGTATTCATCAAAGCCTTAGCTCCACCCTTGCCTTGTTTACCCTTTTCAGAACCATCAGTTAGCAGCACACCCTTACTTTGCATATGTTTATATAAAACTCTTTGTAATCCCGACATTTCACACTTAATAATGTATTCAACCTTTTCAGGTAATTGTGATTCTACCTCCTTCTTCAATCTACGCAATAAGAATGGCCGTAAGACCTTATGCAGACGACGAATAATCAAAATCGTTTCTTCTTCATTTAATTCAACTTTTTCACCTGTAGTTGCAAATGGCGCATTAAACCATTGCTCAAATGTGGAACAACTCTTAAATATTGATGGCAATAAGAAATTTAATAGGGCCCATAATTCTGGTAGTTTATTTTGTAATGGTGTACCAGTTAAAAGTAGACGATGTGGAGCATTGTAATGTGTGTTAAGAACTTGCGTTAATTTGCAATGATGATTTTTCATACGATGGCCTTCATCAATTATCATATATTTCCACTGTAGCTTAGCTAATACAGATTTGTCCTTGATAACATACTCATATGTTGTTAGTAGCACATTAAATTTCGTAGCTCTCATTTGATTTTGCAGTGTACGTCTTCCAGCAGGACTACCTTTATAGCTTACAATAACAACCGATGGTGCCCATTTTTCAAACTCTAATACCCAATTTGGAAGTGTTGATAGGGGTACAATTACTAAAAATGGTCCATTGACTTTCTTTCTTTCCATTAAATAAGTAATAAGACCAATAGTTTGAATTGTCTTACCCAAACCCATCTCATCGGCTAAAATGCCATTTAAATTGTTGTTATAAAGAGATACCAGCCATTCAAGTCCTTTAATTTGATATTCTTTCAATTTACCGTTGACCAAAATAGATGCTTGTTCAGTAACTTTTTCATGAATTGTATGTGCAATACTATAATATGTTTGTTCTTCAGTACGATACTCATCATCTTCAACTTTGGCCTTTGTAATAAGTTCTTTAGTTTTTTCTTCATCAGATTTTTCCTTTCTTTCTCTTTCTCTATTCGCTTCTGCACGATGTTCTTCATCATCTGTATCACCCTCAGATTCACTTTCAACCCAGTCCCACCCTGGATGAGCTTCTAACCAGCGATGCAAATCTTTAAGTAAAGGAGCATCTTCACCAGTTAATTTATTTCCAGTATTTGGGTCCATAACTGTAACTCGCATATCTCCAGCTTGACAGCTTTCATCAATTTGGGCAAACTCCCCATTTGCCAAAAGTTCTCGCTTATAGCGTTTCTTTCGACGCCATTCTTCTTCCTTCTTTTTCTTCTGATCAACTTTATGCTGCTTGACCATTTCGGTGAGATTGCAAATATATTCATCTGTTTGTGATAGAAGAAACGCTAGACGCTTATCTTTCTTCTGATCAATGAGTTTTCTGTAACCTTCTTCATCTTCAGCCATTAAACGACGCATTCGCTCTTTTTCAATACGTTCCTGTTCCTTCTTCTGTTCACGTTCTGCATTTGCATGATAATTCATTATAGCTTTATTCATGCGGGCTAGACGTGCTTGATTATTTCGATGATACTCCTTAAAATCTTTGCCATGTTGAAGCACCGCTGCAAGAAATTCTTGATGCTTCTGTCGACGCTTACGTTCAGCTTCCATTTTCTGTTGTTTTTCAAGTTTCTCCGTTGCTCTAGCTTCTCGTAGTCCTTGTCTTTTAGTTCTTTTATATGCCTTTACATTTACTGCTGTCTCTAGTGTAGTATCGCGTCTAGTACATTGTACAATTTCGCTACGCAATTGCCGTTGAAAATTTAGCACTCGTAACGCTCGCAATTCAATAGCTGCCTGCAATCGCAAATCTTCGCTCATTGTAGCAGGTAATCGTTGAAGCTCCATCATTCGAAGAGCAATACGTGCAGCAATACGATTCTCTCGCTCCTGCAGTAAAGTAATAGGATCAAGTCCAACTGGTTTCGTAACTGTTGTAACACGATTTGGTTTTTGCAGAGGCTGCGGTTGTGGCTGAGGACCTTGCTTCTGTTGTTGTTGCTGCTGCAATGCCTGACTGCTACGTGTTGTTGGAGTTGATATAGATACTTGAGGAGGAGCTGCTTTACCACCATTTGGTATATTGTGTTCGACAGGTGGCGGCTGTTGCATTTGAGGTTGTTGTATTTTGTTAACCTGTTGAAACGGGCTGCTTGGTGGAGTAGAACATTGTGGAGGGGTGCCTTCTTGACGATTACCACCAGGCGGAGCACCAGGAGGATGCTGCTGGGGTGGCCCACTAGAATTTGGCGGCGGTTGAGGTGGTTGTTGGGGCTGCTGTGGAGGTTGTTGAGTTTGTTGTGGCGGTTGAGATTGTTGTTGAATAATAGATTGTAATTGAATTGATAGTGGCTTATTACGTGCAAGAAGCCTGTACGCCATAATTTGCGCTCGTAGCATTTGAAGCTGGGTTTGATTAAGATTTTGATGCTTAGATGTAGCACGCAAAGCAAGTAATTGCGAATAACGTGGATCTTCCTGAAGACCCTTTTCCTCCATGGAATCAATTGCTCGCTGTAAAGCATTTAAATTTTCTTGACCAGGTGTTGGCGGCGGTTGCCCGGGAACAGTTGGTGGTGGCCCCTGTTAAAAATTAATATTATTTTATTTTTCCTTTATTAAGTAAGATAAGTAAAGAACTATATTTCAATAGAATATCATATTTTAATAAAAGGGCATTAAACTAAATAAATGAATTTAATGGTTGCTAATAAACCTGAATTACGCGCACGACTGCTAAAAGCCAACAAAGCCTACTATAGCCTGTCAAGGCTCTTCAAATCCAAGCATCTAACTCTAACGTCTAAACTTTTACTATATAAGACGATGGTCTTGCCGGTCCTCACATATGCATCCGAAACGTGGGTGCTTAGCAAAAAGCACTCTAACCTGTTGGCGGTGTTCGAGAGGAAAATACTTCGGAGGATTGTTGGCCCCGTATGTGAGGAAGGACGATTTCGGAGACTCTACAATGACGAGATCTACGAGCGCTATCGCGACATAGATGTTGTGAAGAAAATAAAGCTCGGTAGACTCCGGTGGGCAGGACATCTAGCTCGTGTGAGTGAAGATGAGCCTGCTCGGAAAGTTCTCTGCGGTAAGACTTATGGGGTGCGACAGCGAGGGAGACCCAACCTCCGCTGGAAGGATGGCGTAGACTAGGACGCTCAGAGCATAGGGATGCCAAACTGGATGACATCGGCTCAGAATCGGGACCGGTGGAGAGAACAGTTGCGAGAGGCCAGGACCGGATCCCGGTTGTTGAACCGTTAAAGAAGAATAAACGTAGGAGAAGCGACATTGAAGGGGGAAGAACAGTAAGCTAGAAGAAATGACTGGGCCGTAGTAACGCATTAGAAGACACTAACAACACTAGGCAACGAGCAAAGTGAATGATTTCGAGGAGATCGCCACCGTGTGCAATTGGAACGACGCACTAAAATTCTTATACGCAAGGAGGCTTTTGAGGGAGGTTGCCAAGCTAGCTATCGAAAGCGAAGAGGGCGTTACTTCGTGGGAGAAGTTGAATTCGAAGCTAGGGTGGAATACGGCGTCAACGTTTCGGAGATGACAGTCCATGAAATGTTGCGATCGAGACAGAATGAAAGCTATTTGGAGTACTTAGCCGCGATGAAGCAAATTGGGAGCATGCGAAGTGTAGACGAAGAATCCGTTATCGGCTATGTTGTACAAGGAATCCCAAATGATCGGCGGAACAAAACTTGGTTGTACGAGGCCACAACGATAGCTCGGCTAAGCTAAAGACCTACGAACAGGTGAAAGAACAAAGTAGGCAAGTCAAGCCAAGGTTGGAAAACGGAGGAAAAAATGTAAGTAGCTGGCAAGATAGGTACACCGCCGGTAAGACATTTGAAAAAAGAAGCGACGGAAAAGGGAAAACCGGCGAAGACCATGCTACAATTAGAAGTGGCTGAACGTAGGTTCGAAGCCTTGATGGACATGGGCAATTGTGTGTCACTTATGGAGGAATCGGCTGCGAGAGAGAATGGAATCAAGGATTTTCCTCATCCAAGAAAACAACTTAGAGGTTTTGGAGTTGATTGGCCAGTAGTTACTCTGAGAGCCCTCAGAGTGTTGGTGCATGTGGTGGCAGATGGTAGGCTGCAAGATACTTTGATTTTAGGAAAGAACTTTCTGGACCAGGCTGTAGTGACGAGAAACTACGTTGAAAAAAAACCCCAACAAGTGGAGACAACCCCTTCGGAGAATTGAATGCTACTAAACTCATTTATACAGAGAAGCCATTCGAGCACGTCCATGATAAGAAAATTCGGAAAGAGATCGGACACGTAGTTTAGCAGTACGAACCTGAGAAAGGGAAGAACTCGTGCATTCAGATGACAATCACTTTAGAGGACGAAGCAGGTGTTTATCAGAAAGCAAGGAGACTGGTACCATTGGAACGAAATTTCGTAAATGAGCAGGTAGAGAAATGGCTAAAGGATGGTATAAATTCAACATAGTCGGTCCAACTTCGCAAGTCCGGTAGTGTTAGCAAAACAGAAAGATGGGAACTACCGGTTATGTGTAGATTTTCGCCAATTAAATCGTAATATTATCAAGGTGCGTTATCCGTTGCCTGTGGTGGAGGAAGTTTTGGAAAAGTTGTATGAAACAATGGTCTTTACTACTCTTGAACTACAAAAAAAATGTTCATGTGGATGTAGCCGAAATCAGCAGGAAATACATCTCTTTCATTACATTAGATTGGCAATATGAGTTTCTCAAAGTACCTTTTGGGTTGTGTAACTCGCCTGCGGTCTTCCAAAGTTCGTTAATACCGTTTTCATGATCTGTCCCTCAAAGGTGTAGTGATAATCTACATGGACGACATTGTCATCCCCGATAAGAACGAAGATCGGAGTCTCCATATGCCAAAGACGCTATAGCGGCAATACAGCATGAAAATCAGAAAGGATACCATAAGAGACGAAAAGCATCAAAAGGGTATAAAGTCCATGACTTAGTTGCGATTCGACGTACGGAGTTTGGTCCCAGGTTAAAACTTTATCCGAAGTATATGGGGGCCCTATGAGGTCACTAAAGTGAAAGGTCATGATCCGTACCAGGTGGAGAGTCGGAGAACACGAAGGACCGCGAATTACTGACCCAGCTGCAGATCATATGAACCCTGGTTGAACGGAGCCAGCGAAGCCAGCCTGGGGCAGGCGAACCGTCAGGATGCCCGAATGTAGGAGAAGCGCTGTTGTATGGGGAAACACAGGAAGCTAGAAGAAGTGACTGTGCCGAAAAAAATTCTATCCTATCGGTAGTTAATAAGTGCAGACATCTTATCACGAATACAAGAATAGAATTCAAGCGTGTAATCTCAAATTATAATTATTATTCTAGAATTGAATTAAAGTATGTAATTAAATGAGAATTTAATTAGAATTTCATATTTAAAAAACCCACATAAATACGTTATTTTTATTTCATGGATTTTCGAGCAAATCGCTTGCATTGGCAATATTGAAAGCATTATGTGGCAACAATTCCATATACTCAATGCAAAACAAGTTTAGAACTAGTTATGGGAGTGGAGTGTGCAATATCTTGTAAATAAATGACTTTTACTTTTCGCATTGATGATTTCTCACAATTAAACCAAGTAACCTCTAAACGTTTTACAGAAAGATCAAGCAGCGCGCGCATTCAGTACGCAGACACCTGACTGTAAAAATTAATCAAATAAATAGCAAACAAAGTATGTAATTATTTAACTGTGATAATTTTTTTTTGGGAATGGGAACAGTTTGAAGATAATACTTGTCTCGTGAATCTTATGAACAACAGCGGTTATCATTTTGTGTGAACAGAATTAATAAGATATAGAAATTTTGTGGTTAACCTAAGTTCCAAGCAATTCTTCGAGATAAGGGAGTTCAACGACAAAAGCCTTTAAGTACTTACTCGCAACTTAGAGGAGGAGAATAAGTTTAATTAATTTTGTGTGTTTCTATTAACAACATGACAAGCGATAGTGAAGTAGACGAATTTTACAATTTTATTTATCCTTTAGCTCTTAAAGCTGGGGAAATTTTACTTGAAGGTTATAATGGACAAAAAAATGTGACAAAGAAGGGTGTTTATTATGATATGGTGACAGATTATGATGTTAGAATTGAAGAGTTTTTAATGAATGAAATAGCTAAAGTTTATCCCGATCATGAATTTATTGGCGAAGAAGAATCTGCATTAAAGAAAATAACTAAAGAATTAACAAATAAACCAACATGGATTATAGATCCCATCGATGGGACATCAAATTTTGTTAAACAGCTTCCACATGCTTGTGTCTCAATTGCTCTTGCGGTTAATCTTGATGTTGTTATTGGTATTGTTGTTAATCCTATCTTAAAGGAAGTTTATACAGCAAAGAAAGGACATGGCGCTTTTATGAATGGCGAAAGAATTCATGTTAGTTTATGTGAAAAGGTAAATGTTTTTTTTATTTTTTTTAATTTAAAGAAAAAATAATGAAATATATGATCATAATATTTTCAGATAAATGATGCTGTTTTGGGATATGAAGTTTCACTGTTTCATAAAGCTAGTGTAAGACAAAAACATGTCAAAAGAGCATATTATTTAGGATCGAATGCGACAAGGTAGAAATATATGTTATTATACTATAATTCTATTAAATACATAAAATTATCTTTATTCTTTTAAAGGCTTCTGTCGTATTCTAGTGTAGTTTTAGCACTTTGCTATGTTGCACGTGGATCTTTAGATGGTTATCATATTGAAGATATGTATCCATGGGATGTTGCTGCTGGAAAATTGTTAATTCAAGAAGCTGGTGGAATTGTATTGCATACATCAGGTGGCCCATTAGATGTTATGAAGCCAGATTTAATATGCGCCAGTACCGAGAGTTTACATAAGGAAATGTTTGACATTATTATAGAAGCTGACTCAAAGGAATGGAAATTTGAATGATTAAAAAAATTAATAATTTCCTAAGCTGGTTTGAATAATAATAATAAAAAAAATGTTAATGTAATTAAAATTTGTTTTGCATTTCTTATCTACAATTTAAATTTTGGATTAAAATTGATTCTGTTTGATAGTGCTTCCGTCAAGCATGGAATTATGAACAAAACAATACAAGTATCGCCTGTGTTTTATTAAAAAAGGAAATTTAGTCCAGGCCACAAGGTCGTTGGTGGTTCGTGTTCAGGGAGTGTGGAATGCAAAAATAACGATGTTTTACCACTAGAGGACAACGCAACTCTTGATCTAACCCAAAGCAGCAATGTGCTCTAAACAGCAGTTTCCTTCTCCACCGCATGAAGCGGAAAGAATCCTCCTCCTATATTTCTTCAATTTGCCATCAGTACATTGCCTATGTACAGAAACATTATGGTAAAAATTGTACGGTTGTTTTTGATGGTTACAGTGATGTGAAAGCACGATCACCATAGTTCAAGAGGAGCATTTCCTTGCTAATGACAGGAACAAAACAAGACTGATCCACTTGCTCACCGAGAAAATAACAGCAACAGGGATTGAAACAACTGTTGCTGCAGCCGATGCTGATGGCACTATTGTGAGGTTCGGTTTGGATAAAGCTGCTGTACATCCAACTGTAGCAATAATTGGGGAGGATGTGGACTTGATAGTTCTTCTCATTGGATTGGCACATGTACTTCATGAAGCCAGGTCGTGGGAAGTTGGAGACCAAATTGTTCGCCAAGACTATCCTTCTTCTACATAGCTTTTCCGGATGCGACACCACCATGGCGATACATGGAAAGAGCAAAGTGGGAATCACTAAGCTCTCACAGCAAATTCTGGCCTCACCCATGAAATCTCAGCAATATTCACAGATCTCTCAACATCACCTGAGGATATTGATAAGTCTGGCGACAAGCTTTTTCTGGCTTATACCAAGCGCCTGCACATCAAGACAACCTGAACAAACATAGGTACTCGGCATCGTTGAAAGCGTTAACGAAGCCCAAATAAGACATGGCCACACTTCCTGGCCTGACAAAATAATAGAATTGATAAAGGCTACATACAAAAACTCCAAATGCAGAGTTCTTCATAATGAAAAATTATCCGAAAGCTTTGAGATGTTCTCAGGAGTACGACAAGGATGACTACTTTCGCCATTATTCTTTCTTATAGTAATAACCGACATCCCTTTCAGCGCTTTAGATAGTAGAACAGGTGGCATACAATGGAGATTGATAGACCGCCTTAAGGATCTCGACTTCGCGGATGATATCTGTTTGCTGGCCCACAGACATCACGGACTTAAAAATATGTTAAACAATTAAGCAACATAGAGTTCGGCAAGCTTAAGGCTAAACCTAAGTAAAACTAAAAAAAATGCGGATAAATACAAGCACCATTGAAAGTACAGCGCTGAATAACCGTGACGTGGAATTGGTAGATAAATTCGGCAGAAGAAGACGTCAGTTCCAGAATAACCCGAGTAAAATTAAGACTCGCCCGTTCTTAGCCTGAAATAGGCACGCACGTCAAAACGCCTGTATGGCACCCAAAACAGGCACGGTACGCCTGAGTAAAAATTCTACTTTTCCAATGCACTTCGTGGTGAAGCACAACAATATGTATCATGACATTTGACAATCTGTAGTAAATATTGGCTTTCACAGACGTAACTAAGATGCCAGTTGGCTTCTACATCAGTAGGAAGGTCATATTTTTCATCAGGTGAAGGTAGGTTGCAATTGCGGGATAATCGTCAATGACCATAGCATACTTCTGCAAGTATTTTCCACGCGTGTTTAAAATAATTTTTTTCCAAACTTTCATCAGTAGTACGCCCATATTCATCAAGATGTGAACCAAAATGATCGTAAGGCAATATAAGACCAGCAAGCTCAAGACTTGAAGGCGGAATTCTCCTTTCTACCCGATTAAACGCAGTCGCAATCATGTCGCAGCACAATCATGTTGCTTAAAATGCTTAATAGCAAAAGATGCAACTTTTCATACCGAGAATTCTCATCTGGACCTTCTACGGCGACAATTACGACAGGTTTGACCAATCCCAGCTCCGTCTTCAAAATTATTTGAAATTCGTCAATATTCAACAATGTTTGAGAGTCTTGCACGTGTGTATATGCTGTTGACAAACTGTGTTTGCCACTTCTAATGGCAATAAATGTTCGCTCAGAGTAACTTACAGCTTTGGAATTTATAGAAATATAGAGCTACAACGAAGGTATAAGTTTGTGACTTTCTGCTTTAACCCAATCGTGATCTGGCAAAGTAACTCGGTACTCCATGTGCATAAGCAAAAGCGCTTGCTTATTTGCTGCTGTAATAAGAATCTTGAGACATAAAAAAACTTAAGCCGAACATAAGTTCACGAGGTAACGGATTGATGTCAGCCCAAAATGACTATCAATATGGGAACGATGGAAATTGGTTTAAGCACGAACAAGTTTCCGAGAAGTGTTAAAACATGTCGTGTTCCTGCAATAGTTCTAACATTTCCTGGTAAGGGGAAATACATATGTTCCACTACGACTGATACTTTACCACATTTTACCCAAATATGATTTGAAATTAATAATTATTTTATAATTCTTATCTTACGTAAGGTCTCTCCTCCTTCTCTCAGCAAGAATAAGAAAAAATTGAACCCCACCACTCCTACGCCTGCTTACGTAATACTTGAATGCCCCCACACTAAATGGAACCAAATTGGGGCTTTAAGAAATTGTATACGATGAAGAAAACGGGCAGTACTCTTGGTAACCATAAAGGGTTCCATTAGCATACTCAATAGGCCGGTTATCGTTCGATTGAGTAGATCAAGCAGCATTGGATTTGGGTAGTACTAAGTTGGGGGACCGCTTGGTAAAACGTCATTCGCGTTTAGAATGATCGATTACGAATGCATTCATATCTGTAACAGGGGTGAGCATATCTCTATAGCGGAAGCATTTTTAGATTTTCATGCGGGATCTGCATACCCGTGTGGCAGGATCATTTGTTCGCTATGCGTACTAGTTGCGGGCGTGTATATGCTTTTAAACAAATTAACCAACTAAATTAATTTCAACCGAGAAATAAAGCAAGAAGCGCATGTGCAATCCTGTTTCACATATGGAGATTGCCGGAGATCTCAACTAACACCAAATTGTGGCTGTTCAACTCCAATGTTAAGGCAGTTCTTTTGTATGGTTGCGAAACATGGAAAGTCATCCAATTTATCACAAGGCGCCTAAAAGTTTTCGTCAACAGATGCCTACGTCGAATTCGTATCCTAAAAATCCGATGGCAAGATAGAATTGCAAATGAACTAAGACGCCGTGCCGACCAAGAAAGGATATAGATGACGAAATCAAGCAAAGGAAATGGAATTGTATTGGCCACATCTTGCGACGAGAATCTAGTGAAACAGTCTCTTGACTGGAATCCCAAGGAACCTGTAGAGTTGGAAGACCTAAAACGACGTGGGTAGGTAGCAGAGGCCGCAACAACTGGTAGATCCTGGACCGAGAAACTGAGAGTTGTCGCAAAAACAGTCCACTAGAGGGCAACTGTTTCCGCCCTATGTCCCACGAGGAATTAAAGAAGCAGAAGTGAAGGAAGTTTATTGTTCCTCCGTCGAGCTTTGTAAAATGAACAAAATAACGCAATTATCACCGAAAAAATATGTTTTTTTATAAAAAAGAAGCAAATTATCATTAAAAATATATAAATTCTTTCCATCTTTTACATTATCATCGTATGATTAAAGCAAGGGAAAAATTATCTAATCTTTCTAAAGCTTAATTCTTTAAATTAAATTTAAAACAAAACAATTTCTCACCTCAAATCTGTGCATATAAAACAAATTTTCCCAATGACCTTGCGTTCGTCGCATCATCGCGATTTTCTTTACCAAATACTGTACAGTGGAATACGATATCTTACTTAATGCTTAAACTGATAAGCGTAATTCTTTTTAAGTATAGTTTTTCGTTTTCAAGTTGCTTTAAACCCAACATACACTTGTAAATTTCGCGCGATATAGAAGCTAATACAAAAACAACAAAAAAAACGTTACACTACTTGATGAAACAAAACTCTTATAACTAAATGCATTTTATACGAAACTATGCTTCTCTATATAATTTATGACGTATAAATATAAACGTTATAAGATTTAATAACAAATTTTGTATTGAATTCATCTAAGCTCTTCTTACAGCTGCTTTAAAGAAGAAACTGCCTCGCCGGGTTGCCTTGTGTCATGTATTATCTTGCGATACTATTTTTAAATATTACTTGCCACATAATCATGGCTCATAATCAAAACTTTTTAATAAATATTTCACGATATCTTCTACGTTATAACACAAAACTAAGGTAACACTGCCGAATGCTTTTGATTACGTAATTAAAAGCTCTCTTTAATAATATTCAAGTGTTTATCACTCGTCATTTTGTGTGCGTAGGCGATCAAGTTTGCATTTAGTTTTGTTTTCTCGTCAAAGACCGATCTCCCATTGTCAGTACACATATAAAAAAATAGTGATTGAAACAAAAATGTCAGATCAAGGAGAAATCGACGAATATTATAACCTTGTTTATTTACTTGTAACTGAAGCTGGTCAAATATTACGTGAAGGATATTATGGAAAGAAGAAATATGAAACAAAATCAGCATTTTACGATCTCGTAACAGAATATGATACGCGCATTGAAGATCATCTTATCAATGGCATAGCAAAAAAATATCCCAATCATAAGTTTATTGGTGAAGAGGAGACAGCAAAAAAATCAATTGAATCAGAATTAACGGATGCACCAACATGGATAATTGATGCCATTGATGGAACTACAAACTTTATTAAGAAGATACCACACGCTTGTATTTCTATTGCATTGACCATAAATAAGCACCTTGTTATAGGGATTGTTTATAATCCAATTGCAAATGAAATATTTACGGCTAGAAAAGGACAAGGAGCATTTATGAACGGGGATAAAATTAGTGTTAGCGATGTTGATAAGGTAATTGAATAACATATTTCTTGAGATTGAAAAAAAAATTTTCTAATCTTATTTAAACTTGTTAAATAATTGTTTAAGTTATGATAATGTAAAACTAAAGTTGTCTACTCATGATACTTAAATGATAAGGAAATTATTTTCGCACTCAATTTTCTATTTTAATATTTAAGTCAATACAAAATAGAAAAAAATACTTCCTAAGTAAGTTTCACTTAAATCAAGTTATGTATTATGTGTTACGGAGTCGTGGCTCCACTCCTCTATTTCGGACGGTGAAGCTCTCGACAACAACTATAATATTTTTAGGAAGGATAGAGATCACACCACAAGTAATTATGGGCTTGGAGGAGGTATATTCATCGCTGTTGAGAACAATATAACTGTTGAACCTATTGCTATAAATGGTGGCCGCTTGGACCTAGGGATACAGAATCGGTTCGATTTTCTACTCATATAATTATTTGGGTTTCGATTCTACTTACATCAGTACTCCATACTTTTGACCGAATACTTTTACTCCCAAGATTACTTATAAGGTAGAATCGAGTACCGAGTATAATTTGCATTAAAGTCAGTAAAGTTGTATGCATCCCTCTCTATTCATCAACACGTTCGTGCAACAAGGAGAAAAGCATACAAATTTTTTTGCGATAAAAGAGCTCAAATTTGCGTTTCCACTTTGCGTTTGGGATGTAAACAAGCCTTTATAGGTTTGCATTTTTATCCCATGTAAGCTACATAAATATTTGTAATCTGTCCCAGCCAGAAATCAAGTATCTCAAAAAAGTACTCATCGATTCTCAAGAAATCGAGTGCTTTTGAACGAGTAAAAAATACTCAATAGCTGTTTTCGATTTGCCACATTTATCTGATATTCATCACATATTCCTCACATGTCAAATCTCGTACTCACTTTTGCCTCACTTTTGTTCTGTCAAATTATAACTGATTGCAAAAAGCAAATCGAACAGTCACTTATGTGATAAATAATAAAAATTTTGTATATTAATTTTCCATTCACCGAGATCAAAGAAATTGTCTCTTCATAATACTTCCGCTGCTGAATATGAAATTATTACAAAATAAGATATTCAAACACAATAAATACATCAGTGCATAACTTCAAAAACACTTACTCAACTGATGTGATGAAAAAATATTTTTATCACATCACTTGGTTTTGTATCAGTTAGAAGCTGTCGCCATCTGTTGTAAAATAGGAACTGAACCGCCAAATCGAACAGCCATTTTCACTGAAACTGAGGAAAATGTGAGGCATATCAGATAAATGCGGCAAATCGAAAACAGCTATTGAGTAATTTTCTTTCGATTCTACTCATGAGTATTTATTCGAGTACTTCAGATCCAGGATCACTACCAATATTATTCAGCCTTATTAGCTCTGTTCGCGTACTTTTATGGCTAAAACCTCTGGCACTTTCTGGCTGTAGAAGTAAAAATTTCCATGTTTTTTGTAGCCCGAAAAAGTAAACGAACAGAAATCTAGCGATTCAGAAATTCAGCTTTCTGGCGCCCGAAGGATCCCGCAGGCGAAGTACGCGAACGCACTAATTGTGGTTGTCACCTCACCATAGTGAGAAATGTCACTGTCATTGTGACTTTCCACATTGTGGACGGTGAATTCAGTGAGGTGAGAATTTGCAGTTCAGCATTATTGTGGTTCTCACTTTCGGTGACGTGATATTTCTTGTAATTGAGGATAAACAAAAATATTTTAAACCTTTTTCCACAAAAGAATATTGCAACATGAAATCTAGCATGATCTCAAATTGCTTCCTAGTCGTTATATTTGCACTAAAAACATAATTATAAAATTTTCACTTTCAAATATTTAAAATAAATAAAAAATTTATTTTCAAATAAATAACGGCCTTTAAATATCAAATGAGAAAAATCTCACTTACAAAAATCAAGTGAGAACAATTTTCACTGAATTCGCCGTTTCTCGATATCAGTGGCAACCGCAATTCGCCTTATCTCACTGAATTCGACAAATGTCACTTTTTTAAATAACCACAATAGCATTTTTGTCTCACTTCGCCATTTGTCACCGAAAGTGACAACCACAATAAGGCTGATTATGTGGATGTGTATTTATACCCCCGCATTCTTGTGTGGACGTCTATAACACTCACTTATCTGGTACTACTTATATGAAAAATAAATACCCTAATTATAAACTCGTTTTTTTGGGTGACTACAACATTTGGAGCAGTTGGCCGAAGCTAGAGTTGGAATCCTTGGTGAAAAATTCTTTCTCGTTGGTTGTTTTCAACATAACAATGTCCGAAACGACAGTGGTCCCCTTTTAGATCTTTGCATCAGTGACCTCGACATCGTTTTTGATAAAACGTCGTCAATTGTGGACGAGGATAAATATCACCCAGCTTTATCAGCTCAATTTAAATTCTGCTCCAGCTTGAAACATAACGATACCTCATCATACGTATTCAAAAGTGCTGACTATGCAGACTTGATTTATAATTTTCTACCCCTCACCATGAAATCCTGCTGGTGGACCATGAAATCCTGCTAAAAAAATAACCATGAAATCCTGCTAAAAAAATGTGTATGTACCGTTGTAACAGTCTTCGGGTGCGAATTAATGGTAACCTATCAAATGAATTTTATGTTACATCCGAAGTCCCCCAGGGTTCGCATTTGGGTCCAATTCAACGTCTTTATAAATGACATTGGTGTTAACATCAGGCCAGATTATTAATTATATGCAAATGATATGAAGATACACAGAGAAATGAATAATGAACTAGATCTATATACTCCCAGTACGACATCTGTGAATTTGAGAATTGGTGTGTGAAAAATAAGTTGTCGTTAAACATTAAAAAGTGTGCAGTGATCTCTTTCTCGCGATCCCACAAGCAATTGCCTGCAATCTATATACTTGATGGTCAAAGTGTATCCAAATTATTTGAATTAATGTCATTCCCTAATTCATATGGAGAACGACAAGCCGTAAAGTTTGTCTTAAGGATGTTTTTCAGATGAATAATTTCACGTCGACGAGCCACGTCGCGCAGAACTGACTGCAGTGTTCTTGATATAGCCTTCTTTCATTATTGAAAATTTCCACAGAAACGGAGAAACATCTTAAATCTTAACAATCTTAAACGAAGAAACAGCTAAATCTTTGATTGATTCCTGAAATAACGGAATCGACTATCACATAGAAAGTATTTCTCTTAAATTCGATTTCTTCTGCGGTGGTGTCTTTGTATTCAATTTCGGGCACATCATCAACGCGGTTTCTTCTTCCGACGAGAAGGTAATATTGTCGAAGTATCTCCCATTTCATTTCCAAACCCTTTACATTCTTGCAAGATAACATTTCATCCATTCCGTAAGGCGCCCATTACACGATAGGTTTTGCTATCAGTTTTGCAGCAGTCAGTGCTATGACTGACGGAAAGCCTACCGTCTAAGGTAATGACTGATGTTTGCATGAAATTGCTTGATAATTATTTAGATATTTTCATTTTTAACCGACTTCAAAAAAAAGGAGGTTATCAATTCGACGCGTAGGTATGTTTTTTTTTTGGTCCTGTTCACGCATAACTTTGTAACGCAATAACTTTTTTGCTTTTTTCTCTTTTTGCTTGAGAGGGTAGTTTCCCACGGTGGTCCCATGCAATTTTTTTAAATTCTGAAAAAGGAGTTCGAAGGTAGGCTTAAAAAACTGGTAAAATTAGTACACCTTGAACAGATAGAATTATTTTCAAAGGTATCACAAAATTCTTTATTGTCACCAAATACTTAAGAGGGACTTGGCGTAGCGTTTACGTAAAAGTCTACCGAACTAATTATCGCGGGTTCAAACCCCGGATCGGACAGTTAGACTTTTTTTCTTTTTTTCTGTTCTAAATTCCTTCTGATTGGATTAATCTTGTAAAGAATTATTACATACTCTTCTGTGAGAAAGTCCATGCATACTCATGTACACTGTAAGAGTATTATCCTTTGAATTGGAGAACTATTTAACCGAATCATGATGTATTTTTTTAAATTCCCCAAAAAAAAAAGAATTTTTAGAATTTCACTCTTTCACCAACTTGAAAAAATTATAACGTTATTTTTTTTTCACTTACGCATGCGTGCACTATTTGTTAGCAGATTAACTACTGCACAAATGGGCCTAAATATACGCGGACCAGAAGAAACAGCTTTTTTGGGGAAGAGGCGTGCGGAGGTGGAAAAAGTAGAGTTTCAGGCTTCTGTGGAAACTTTTATGGTTCTGTTTAGACGATTCGCTCCCAGGAGCGTGCCTCACGAACTTTGTGGATGAAGGGGGAAGTGGGCATGATGAGTGGTACCACCCCACTTCTCCCCTCATCAACCAAGTACGTGAAGAACGTTCCTGGAAACGAAGCGACTCAACAGGCCTCTAGCTGCACATAGGTAACTTAAAACTCTTCGGTGAGAAATTTCATGCTCACTCATGCAGACTGTAAGAGAATTATCCTTTGAATTGGAGAACTATTTAGCCGATATGACTTATGTACATATTTAGCCAGTATATAGTAACACTCTCTCGTAGCACAGGGAGTAAATACCTGCCTCTCGTCCAAGGGTTCCGAGTTCGATTCTCCGGGCTGTTGCATTTCTTTTAATCAACTTTATATTCTCACAATAAATTTGATTAAATTTTGTTTTTTAATTTCATTCGGGGAATTTTGTTTCATACTCATACTAAATAAGTTTTTTTATTAAATAACTCCGAAAGTACGCAAATACATTATTGCAAAAACTATTTAGCTACTGCCTCGATCCTTTCGACGACGGCGTGGCCCCGAAAAAAATTAACGGACTAAAAGTACGAAATAAAATGAATTTTTAAAAACCTACTTCAAAAAAAACCAATACCGTGATGCACAAAAAAGGATGAAATAATTGTTGGTAGTTCTTTACAATACTAATCCAATCAGAATGGATTTAGAAAGAAGAATCACTTTTGAAAAAATATTTTTGTATTTCTTTACAACATTAATCCAATCAGAATGGATCTAGAAAGAAGAATCACTTTTGAAGACGGTGCTAAAACCTGTTTTCGGGGCGATGTATTAAGAGCATAAGGCTTAAAAAGAAATGAAAACAATTTTCGAAGCAAGATTAGTGCAATGAAAGTTAACCTGGCACCGTCTTCAAAAGTGATTCTTCTTTTTAGATCCATTCTGATTGGATTAATGTTGTAAAGAATTACAAAAATATTTTTTCAGTGATTCTTCTTTCTAAATCCATTCTGATTGGATTAGTATTGTGAAGAACTACCAACAATTATTTCATCCCTTTTTGTGCATCACGGTATTGGTTTTTTTTTTGAAGTAGTTTTTTTTCATGCAAGCATCAAGAATGCCTTTGGAATGAACGTGTCGACACATTTCGTTAATCACCCCGTCAGTAAGCGCCAGGACACCGATGAATTCGCACACGGATCACGTCCAAGAAGAGGCGACTGTGCACTTGCGAAGCGAAACAGCTTCGCTCTCTTTGAAATTTTGGATATGACTGACGATCAGTCATAATGAGCGTCTGAGGTCCGTATCATTCCATCAGTAAATATCATTCAAAGGTAATTGACTGATGGAATTGATTGCCGCTTGCATGAACGTGTAATGGGCGCCTAAGAACCTATCGTCTAAGATGATATGTAAATCTCTGTATATTTTGATTTCCATCAATAATGACTGATGGAATTTATTGACACTTGCATGAACGTGTAATGGGCGCCTAGAGTTGCAAATCGTCGAGAAGACTCATGAGATTTTTTACTTCAATGTCGATAGTTGCACCCCTGGCTTGGAAACAATTCTTCGATCAATCATGTTGAGAATTTAGAACCATATAGGTGCCATCAGAACACATTCAAATGAATTTTAAAATTCCATCGATGTCCCTGCGCGTTTCTGCGGTCAAGTTCAGTTTTGTTATATCCTCTAAGGCTTAAGCAATAACGAGAGGAGCAGAACTGAATGGAGGAAATATCATCTTAACAAGGAACCTTCAGATAATAGCTTTCGCAGATGACATAGTCGTAATTGGACGCAAAGTGGAAGACGTAAAGGAAACCTTTTCAAGAATAGTATAAGGCTCAGCAAAGTTCAATCTAAGAGTAAATAACAGGAAAACAAAGTACGTGAAGACAACTTTATATATTTATGGAAAATGTTCACCGCGGAAAATAAGATAAAGGACCACATTCATAGAGGCTTTGTAGCCACACATAAACCCTATTTCACACTAGTCGCGGTTTGAAAAAACCAAGAAATCTCAAAACAATGCCAAGGAAGAATATGAGCGCGTTTATGTGCAGGACCGAACCGGTCTATTGGGCCGGTCCGGGTTTGAATTTATCTGCGCATTCGAATCGAACGTCACTATGAGCTCAACGAATTCAACTTAATAGTCCAATCAATCTACAATAGCCCCTTGTAAATTTAGCGTTAATTGCCAACAGGAAACAAAAAATACGGTTATATAGGAAAAAAAATTCGAAAAAAGATAGCGTCTTTTTTTTGCATTTGGAATGGCGAACCTAACCTAAAAAATTCCGGAAAGAAAAAAACGCTTTTTTGCGAATAACAAAAAAACTTGAGCTAGGATCGAAAAAAATCAAATTATAAAGTTGTAGGTATTCAAATTATCTTTCGATTGATATATATAAAGTTATAGGTTAGAGCACAAAACATAGAGATAAAAGCAAAAAACAGTTAAAAATCACGTTTTTTTAATTTGTAAAAAAGGCGTTCCTCTAAAAACACTCCTCTTGGTCTGCGGATTTTTCTAGAGTACCGTTCTAGAGCTTCAAAACTTGTACTATCACGTACAAGTAACAAAAAGTCTATTTAAAGGTTTCCCAGTGCTTAAAATTACCCCCAAAAACATAGTAATAATGAAAAAAGAGACTCAAAAAGTTAGTTTTTACAATCGAACGTCTGTTTTTTCGTTATTAATGGCCCCTATTCCCATAGTCACCTCACTTTTTTTCTCACTTCACTTTTTTTGTCACGTCACTTTTAAAGTGGTATTCTCATAGTCGAGTGACAAGGGAAAAGTTAATGAGAGAAAATGTCACAAAACTGGGTGTAGTATTCTCGAAGTCATTTTTTGTAGCAAATGTCACTGAAAATTGTCATTTTTTATCACTTGGATTTTGTAGGTGACGCCACAATTTTTTTAAAATGAATAATAACAGAGAGTAAGAAATATGTTTTATTTTAATATTTTTGATGATTTATCATTATTCTTATATATTAGAATTAAAATAACGAACAGGATATGTAAATAGAAATATATCATAAGAATATAGAAATATCGTCACTTTTTCTACAGCAAGTGACTACGAGAATACGAAAATTGGTTTGTCACATTTTTCAATGGGTGACGTGACTATGGGAATAGGGGCCAATATGTTTTTGTTGGTCATTTTAAGCACTGATTAAGCACTTGATTTTTTTCGATCCGAGCTCAAGTTTTTTTGTTATTCGCAAAAAAGCGTTTTTTTCACTTTCCCGAATTTTTTAGGTTAGGTTCGCCATTCCAAATTCAAAAAAAAGACGCTATCTTTTTTAGAATTTTGTTTCCTATATAACCATATTTTTTGTTTCCTGATGGCAATTATTAGATGGATTTGTGTAGATTGATTGGACTATAAGGCCCCCAGCTCTATGCTAGGGTTTGAGACTTGGACATTACCTAAACAAACACATTGATGTTGCCAGGGTTAACCAAAACAAATGGTGCATTAGAACAAAGAGTTTGGAGAGATGTATGGCGAAATAAATATAGTTATATCCAGTCAGCGTCAGAATTTTGTATACCGCGGACAACTAAGGGGAGAATCCTATAACAAATAATAACGGAAATCTTTTGAAGCAGAGTTACACTTTATATTCCCAGTATTTTATTTCTTATTATAATAAATTGAAGAAATCAATTGCAAAAATTAGGTGGTTCAAGTATGATGCATTGGAAAAGAAGAAATGTCCTAAAACAAGCAGTCATAAGTTAGTATAAAAACAGAAAATAGCCAATTGTCCTTCTACGTATTTCATATCTACACCCAAGCATTAGTATTTCGTGGGACCTCCTTTTGCTTAACGGCATCTAATCGTCCGCATCGAATCGGGCAATTTCCGGAGAAATCTCCCATTCTTCCGCTAATGCAGTCTGAGATTTTTTTGACCTTATTGTCCGTTTTTGAATACTTCTGTCAAAAACTTAAGATCTGGAGATTGTTGAAGCCGCTTAGGGGTGTTGTACAGTAGCAATTCTCTCATAATTTTCGCTGAATGTTTTGGGTCGTTATATTAGGTGCGTTTCATTTTCACGATGCACACATCGGAGTAGATGCTGCTACACCACAGTATGGGCTGGGGTGGCTGCAACTACGCCAGAGTACGTACTTCAATGAAAATGAAACGCACCTATTGTTCGAAGGTCCAACGAGATTATTATATTGATTTTCTAAAAACGTTTGAAAAAATGTGATTTTTGGCGAAGTTAAGGCTTTCACACGGTTCTCAACGGAAATCCATAGTTACTGTATATAAAATTGAGTAGACTACGATGGCCGGGACATGTTGTACGAGCTTCTAAGGAAAGATAAAAAAAGGTAAAAGAAACGTAGGACAACCAAGAAGTAGGTGGATTGATGACGTGCTGGGAGATATTCGAAAACTTCTTCGTATAACAAACTGGAGAGAACTAGCAAGGCCTACAGACGACTGGAAGAATAGTCTACAAGGACTTAAGCGCCATTTAAGAAGATACAAGAAACACATTAATCATTATTTACATAAAAATCGAAAATTTCCGATATAAACAAATTTTTGCCGCAAAACGCCTTCCTCCACCTTAAATTACCTATTAGTACACTGTAGAAATATCCTAGATGAGTCGAAATTTTTTTGGAGACGAAAAGGCCTGGAGCCCCGCTTCTGAGTATTTACCGAAATCAAAATATAAATTTAGAATTCTCAATATTAAAATTGCTTATATGATATACCGTTTCTTTTTAGGTTAACGATGCAGTGGTTGGCTTTGAAATATCTCTTATTCATGCAATGGCAGTTAGAGACAGATTCCTCAAAAGATTATGGAAAATCGGTTCCAATGCAAGAGGGTAATATTTAAATTTTATTAAATAATTACGGTTATTAAAAACGAAAAATTTAGAACAAGAACTTTTGGTAGTGCCGCCCTGACATTGTGCTATGTCGCCAATGGATCACTCGATTGTTATCATGTCGAAGCTCTTAAGCCTTGGGATTGTGCAGCTGGGGCCCTCATTGCTCAAGAAGCAGGAGGAATTGTTTGTCATACCTCAGGAAAAGCATTCGATGTTATGAAACCAGATTTAATTTGCTGCACCAATGCGAAATTAGCAAAAGAAATCATGGTACTTATAGAGGAGGCAGACAAAAGAACTGATTTCCAAATGGACTAATGTAATATGCATGCAATATATAAATTAGGGTGCTTAAGCTAAATGTTGTTATCAGTATTAAATATAAAAATACGAGCATAATTCTGTTATTTCAATTATTAACTACTTACTACATTAGGAGGCATCGTATGCGGCTGATATCCCATTGGTGGCATTGGAGGACCTTGAGGTGGCATTTGCATTCCTGGATGGGGGCCTGTTTTGAAATAATTATTTAAAAAATTGTTAGTATAATTTTAAGACAATGTTACCCATTCCTGGATGATGAGGAGGCATATGAAGAGATTGCGGCGGTGGAACATTTTGCCCTGGAGGACCATTCATGTGCGGTGGACCTGAATGTGGTGGTCCCTGAGATGTAGGTGGACCGTGTGAGCCTGGAGGTCCATGAGATATTGGTGCACCATGCGGGCCAGGTCCATGAGAGGGCGGTCCATGAGTTCCCGGTGGTGGATGCGGCTGGACATGAGATCCTGGTGGCCCATGTGAAGGGGGACCATGGGCTCCGCCTGGCCCGTGAGTACCAGGTGGACCATGAGGGCCTGGGGGTCCGTGCTGCCCCGGTGGACCATGTGGTCCTGGAGGTCCATGAGATTGCGGCCCATGTGAGCCGGGTGGAGGATGCGGTCCATGAGGGACTTGTGGAGGATGTGGCCCTGGTCCGTGAGGCTGCTGGCCATGTGGGACTGGTCCGTGCGGTCCACCAGGAGGGTGGGGTCCATGAGGACCGTGAGGACCATGTTGCCCTGGTGGGCCGTGAGGACCCGGAGGTCCGTGAGATCCAGGCGGCGCATGTGGACCGGGTGGACCGTGCTGGCCAGGTGGAACTGGAGGACCATGTGGCGGACCTACTGGCGGCTGGGCGCCTTGCTGATGTGGATATGGACTATGTGGCGAAGGGGATGGTGCGGGACTCTGCGATGGAGGTCCCATCGGGCTAGGAGCCTGTGGTGGAGGCATTGGACTATTCGCCGGCGAAGGCGATGTCATTTTTTGCCATGAAATTCACTTTTTTCACTTTGCTACAAGCAAGAAAAACAAAACATTACTGATGTGTCACCCAGCAATTACTTTACAATTTATACCAATCAAAAAAGCACTGCTCAATCCATTGAATCACTATTTATAATTCACTATATGATCTTTTCACTATCTTAACTATAAAAGAACTTTAATTATATAATTAATACATATAATTCCAAATTTTCCAATTTGTTTCGCGGAAAACGACGCGACGATGGAAAATTGCAATGGCCGATTGAGGATGATTTGTGATTTTTAGTTCTAGCAGTTGGTATAAATTAAACGCTTTTATCATAAAATTATTCTCAAACTTTATTTAAAACATTTTTTTTATAAATTGTTTCATTTTTATGAAGAATTTTGTAATTTTTAAAGTAATTTTATTATTATTAATAACATAATAAAATATTTTAAAATGTTTTATTAAAAAAATTCATTAATAAATATTGGTAACACTAAAGACACGTCAGTCTGCTTTGTCAAATAGATCTGTCATTTAATTGTCAGCAATATACCGAAAATAAGTCAGTCGGCTTCAATTTTTGTAAATTTTATTTAATTTAGCTTGTCTTATATCACTAATTTATTAGAAATTGATATTTAAATAAATATTCGAATTTATTACATTTCATAAAATGGGTACGTTTCCTAGTTACTTAAAGATTTTCAACTAAATAAACTGACAACATTTTGCACGTTTCCCAGCTGTATTTTTAGTGATGAGAGAATTTTTATAATATTTTATTATTAATTAATTTTCAGGTGGTTTATTTAGTTACTTTCGTGGTCTGCTTGGATCGCGAGAAATGCGCATATTAATACTTGGTTTAGATGGAGCTGGGAAAACGACAATTTTATATCGATTGCAGGTTGGCGAAGTTGTAACCACAATTCCGACTATCGGTTTCAATGTTGAACAAGTATCTTATAAAAATTTAAAATTTCAAGTATGGGATCTTGGTGGACAAACTAGTATTAGGTAAGATATTGTATCGTTATTTTGTAGTATATATAATTACCCAAAAAGTAACGTCATTTGCAACAGCATTGCACAAGCCTTGAAAATTATCTTCACGCTTTAAAACTACATTTTTTGTTGACATTGATAAAAATTTAGTATTGCAATGCGAGCAATACTTACATAGCTACCTTCCAACAATTTAAAGATTAAATGTTGCAGTTAACGTTCCTTCGTAGAATAATCGTTAACTAAAGAGCAGTGAAACTAGGTGCGTGCTTAGAATTGAGGTTGAAGATTATTTCCATCTAAAATACGTTACAACGTTCAAACTATATGGCCATCATTTCCTACCTGGTATCTATTAGAATTCTGTACGATGTTACAAGTATATAAATAATTATGGTAAATATTGAGTATACTATATGTATTTTGGTCCGTAGAATTCATTTTTCGAAAAATAAATTGTCGCTCGCTTACCGTTTTCGAGTAATAAATTTTTATAGTTGTGTAAAATCGGTTTGCAGAAAAGTGATAACCGCCATATTGAAAACACTTATTTAGAACCCGAAGGGGGTTCATCGGGTGATTATTGATACGTTAACCTTAGAACGGGGGGTATGGGGGGCGGAGCCCCCCAAAATCGAAAAGCTAAATTCAAAAAGGGGGGTATGGGGGCGGAGCCCCCCAAAATCGAAAGAGGAAATCTTAAAAGGGGGGTATGGGGGCGGAGCCCCCCAAAATCGAAAGAGGAAATCTTAAAAGGGGGGTATGGGGGGCTGAGCCCCCCAAACGGGGGATGGGGGGCAGAGCCCCCATTCCATAAAAAGTGTACTTAATTTTCCAATTGCACCTTTTGTTTTAGAAAAACATATAGGATGATTTGTTGAACGTTCGACACCAGTGCTAATTTCACGATTTTGCTGGATCCTTGCGCAGGTAGACCAATGCTAAGATTCGCCTGAGGAGCTCCTAATTTTAGAAGAGCCAAAAGGAGGTTTAGTTGTTTTACTTCCAACATTAGTGTTAATTTCACGATTTTGGTGGATCCTTGCGCATGTATACCAATGCTAAGATTCGCCTGGGGAGCACTAATGTTGGAAGTAAAACAACTAAACCTCCTTTTGGCTCTTCTAAAATTAGGAGCTCCTCAGGCGAATCTTAGCATTGGTCTACCTGCGCAAGGATCCAGCAAAATCGTGAAATTAGCACTGGTGTCGAACGTTCAACAAATCATCCTATATGTTTTTCTAAAACAAAAGGTGCAATTGGAAAATTAAGTACACTTTTTATGGAATGGGGGCTCTGCCCCCCATCCCCCCGTTTGGGGGGCTCAGCCCCCCATACCCCCCTTTTAAGATTTCCTCTTTCGATTTTGGGGGGCTCCGCCCCCCATACCCCCCTTTTTGAATTTAGCTTTTCGATTTTGGGGGGCTCCGCCCCCCATACCCCCCGTTCTAAGGTTAACGTATCAATAATCACCCGATGAACCCCCTTCGGGTTCTAAATAAGTGTTTTCAATATGGCGGTTATCACTTTTCTGCAAACCGATTTTACACAACTATAAAAATTTATTACTCGAAAACGGTAAGCGAGCGACAATTTATTTTTCGAAAAATGAATTCTACGGACCAAAATACATATATAAAAAAAATTTGAAAAAAATCGGAGGTGGGTACTAGTATACTCAATATTTACCATAATTATAGATGAACATTATTAGATTAACCCCGCGATTCTAGTTGTTAGATTGTTGTCAGATCTAACAACTCGACCCCAGGTATCGAAATGAGCTTTGGTGTAAAGCTTTCCCCTCGATTTTGGAGACTTTGAATTGTCAGACTTCCCCTTTAGCAGTTCGCTCAATCATGTTAGCCGGTGTTTGTTCACGGTATACAGAAACAAGGTAATTTAAAAGAAGACTGTTATTTAATAAGGATTCAGTGGAATTTAAAAAAATCTAAAAAATTAAAAATGTCAACGAAACGACGAAGAGGTTGGGAGAAACAAAAAATTAAAAAACAAGAACTTTTAAATGCGTAGTATAAAAATTGTACGGACATTATTCATAGGAAATATTCCAAGCTTTCTAAATTTGGAAAATTTGTATAGGTTAACCGCGTAATTTTTGGAGAAAAAAATAGTGAAAGTTGAAATTGTAGTTAAAAAACCAAAATTGTGACTTTGACGACTCATAACTAAGTTGGTAGGGTTGGTAGTACCAAAACTGGTGCTTAAGTAATCCTGATAGAAGCTAGTTCAAATAACGATAATAGGTTAAAATAACGATAAAGGACTCGTGAGACTTGACCGAAAAGGCCAATTTCTTTTTCAGAAAATGTAGGACGTAGAAAACAATTCCCCGTCCAAGAAGTGGTGATCAAGGTTTGAAAAAAATAGTGATGTTGGAAAAGGGTAACGTAATTTTTGCACGGGTTTTAAAGAATGCTCGGATTTTATTGACAAGTGATATTTTATGGGGAAGCTATCGGAAGCTGAATCCAGAAAAGTTAATTTAATTTAGAACCGGTTTTATTCTATCGAGTTTATTAGCTGGTGCTTGTGGCTCTTGGCCGAACTCTTTTCAAAAAAGGGCTTGGCCGAATGTTATGAAATTTTTTCCAAAGCATGTTTTCGTTAATGTGCTTCGATTGGCATCCCAACGAAGCCGATATCATTTTTGGTTTGCGCGATATCGTGCGGGTACAAAAATCAGGTATACGTCGTTTAAACAAAAAAACAAGAAAATTTAGATCATGCTTTAGCTAATACGCTTCGATCGGCACCTCCACGAAGACGATATCTTTTTTGGTTCGCCCTATTCTCGTGCAGGAAAAAATTACTACGGACGTACGCACAAACACACCTACACATTCACACATAGTTCTTCTCATAATTATGCTTAAAGAATAACTTTTGAAAGCAAAAAAGAACTTTACTTGATTGTTAAAGCAAAATGTATTGAAATGGGCCGAAATTTTTGAATTTCCCGGTTCTAAATTCATTCTCAGTCCAGCCCTGCACAGATGTAGTATGCAATAGGAAATGACAAAATAAGTTTTAATTAAAATTTATTTATTTATTTATTTATTTCTTTATTTATTGCCAAGCAAGGCACTTAATTACTAATTACAATTAAATACAAAAATTAATTAATGTAAAGGAACATCGTGAGTATTTAACATCGTATTAAACTAAGGTCTAGGTCTATCATGTTAGTACAATCAGGAGGACAGCAGGGAAGTTAGTTTTCTTTTCGATTTAATCCCTCATTACCAGAAAAATTAAAAAAATTGAATAAAATTGAAAAAATCGAGAAATATGTACGTGATTCGAAAAATCAGGTGTTCGGTTTTTCTTAATTTTAAGCGGGTTAATGAAAATAAAGTATCAAAATTTATAGACCATTTGAAACTAGACATTTCAATGGTGAAATGAGCACTTATTGAACATCAAAATTCGACAAAAACATCAATAAAGTTGTCCATGCAAGATTAGGGTATTTTTTTCGAAAAATGTTAATTTCTAGGAAACTATCCGTTATCCAAACAAAAAAAAATCATGCTTATTTAACGCAACACAAGGTATACTCTTACAAGTTTTTATGTAATTTGAATTATTTTTACGGGAGAAAAAAATTAAAAACTGATAAATCGTTTTTCCGCCATTTTCTTGGAAAATTTGAGGTTATGTCAAAATATGTTATATACAAAAGTTTTAATCTTTTTATTATCTACAACTTTTGTATGAAACATTTTCCTCTAGGAGGTCATGTTTCACCGCAAATCGCAAAAAATCCGCTTTGGCACTAGCCTAATTAAAATTTTAGTCATAGAATTTAATACCTAAATCATCAATACGACCATAACAGCCAGCTCGGGAGTCGCTGGCTATAGTTAGATTTTCAAAGCTTACAATTCCCCTCCATTTGTTAGATCTAACATCCAGAATACCAAATCCTCTCTTTTTCTGACAAAAGCACATAGTCTCCACCGAAGGGGCAAGAGCTTTGAGCTTTTTACTCATTTTCTGACTATTGTTAGATTTCTATGATCTAGAATCGCGGGGTAAGCTTAATTAATAGGCAAACCCCAATAACTATCAACATCAAAAACAAGAGAATGTGTACTAATTGTTGAGTTTTGATAAAATATTTAAATCTGTCTTCTCTGATCTTTCCAAGTGTAGATATACGAAATTTGTAACTAGACTTAACTTCTGTGAAATACTGATCTCTTAAATAAACGTCTGCGTACCAGTCTAAGAAGCCCTACGGTTCTCCAATGCTACGTCCTTACTGACGACGCAGACAATGATATGAAAAAAGAGTTATATATACGACTGAAAGAGGTTTTTCGCTCTATTCCAAGGGGAAACATCACTGTTTTTATGCGTGACTTAAATGCACAGATCGTCCCTAACACAATCGGAAATCAAGGAATAAGCCAAGTTACTAACAGCAATGGTGAGCTTTTCTGTAGCTCCCACCAAATCAATGTAGGCGGCACTTACTTTTATCACAAAAAGATACACAAGGATATTTGGGTTCCGCCGGATGGTAGAACGAGAAATCAGATAGAACACGGTCGTCAGTCGTAGATGGAGAGCTATTGTACAGCATGTCACGAGCTTTAGGAGTGCAAATGGTGGAATTGATCACCATTTAGTAGTAACAACTATTCGCTTCAAAATCGTCGCAATCAGAAACGTCCATCGCGATGCCTTAAACCGTAGACCGTTTAACGTAGACCTTCTGCGAGACAGCATTAAAAGGCAAGAATTTGCTTGGAATCTGCAACAAACCTGAATTCAGCAAGGCATTTCTGACGAAGCAAATATTGAAGAGCTGTGAAGTACAACAATGGAGCTATATTGACAGCAACGGAAGTGAGCATCGGTTATGTCAAAAGAAACTGCAACAAGGCTATTCCCGTTAGCCGCGATGGTTGCATCGTCGGCGCAGCCTGCTATAAATGAGGTCATGCGCTTTACAAAAAGAATCCCCTATACAACAAAAATTTTAATTTTGATTTTTGTAACATCTGGTGGCTCCATGCGAGCTTTCTGCCACTTGTTACTACATGTCCCTGATATTTTTGCACTGAATGAAACCCAATTCTTACCTGATCTTGATTTAGATCGGTTTCAGGGACAGAGTATAGCTTAGTGCACAACTTTTCCGTCCATAGCAGATTAGCCATTTATATTAGGAAGGACGTGGCGTTCCAGAAAGTGTACAATAGTACATTCTCTGATTTTAGCCATATTTGGATTAAAATAATTCTCCATAGCCGCGTCATATTCTTCTGTTTTCTATACAGAAGCTCTAATATTAGCAATGAAGCCTCCACTTCAGCCTTCTATGCTATATCCTAATTTTTTTTTCTCACACGTAGTGTGAAATTATTGTTGCGGGTGATTTCAAAGCTCACAATGTACCTTGACTAAATTACTCAAATGGCACCAGTGTTTCTGGCAAAGACGTCGAGCTCTTTGCAGACATCAATAATTTACACCAAATCATGAACCGTTCAACGCGAGTTCCAGGTTGCAAGCCACGGAGTCCATCTCCTTGACATTTCTTACTCCTTCGAAGTTAACTCCCCCCAAGAAACTCGGACCATTGCCTGGTCAGTGCTAATTTCCCATATCCATCTTCTACTCCAACCGACACAGTTAGCATATGTGATGTGCAGCTTTGTCTCTCTGAGCCAAGAGATGAAATACATATATGTGTGGACAAGCTCGCTTCTGACCTGCGTCATGTATCCTACTGGTCGACAATAAATTTGCTTAAGCTAACTCCTTCGAAGTCTTAGTGCATTTTTTCTCTTACTCTGCTACTGTTTGTCTTAACTTTTCTATTTTCGCGTTAAACGCGGTTCCTGCGGTTTGCGTTGATAAAACAGGAAATCTAGGGGTGGTACTGAATGGCAGCATGACCTGTCGTGATCACATTAGTTTCACTGTTGAACTTGCGGATTCCTGTCGAAACTTCTGTACTATTGTGGTTTGCTGAAAAGAGATGTGCAAATGAATTTTTTTAAAGCCTTGCTCTTATCTCTTCTAATGAATAGTCTTTCCATCTTTCCCGCTCTCAATTCTTCTAGGGCCCGTAAGCTTGAAGTAGCGTTAACGATTGTGAAGGTTTTGTGCCATTTTGACCACATTTGACCCTACTCGAACTGCGTTTTGGGCTGCTCTCTAAGTCACTATCGTGAGTATAGGCTTTTGCGATTTTTCCCGATTGCACGAGCGCAAACCTGCATACCTAAACCAACTCTCGCAATCTCTCAGAAATAGCAAATTGATAATTCAGCGTTTCCGCACGTTAATCGGACAGCGTTCCTTCTTTGTCTTCACAGTACAGCTTTGGAACTCTCTCCCTGTTGATTTACAACGTATCGATTCAATAGGTATTTTCAACAAGCGTCTTTCGAATTTATTCCTAATAGGGCTGTTTAGAGCATGAATATTATTGTACCATTTTTCTCTTTTTATACGCTTTATATTAGCTTGACCTGT
Source organism: Thereva nobilitata (assembly GCA_963855945.1). NCBI lineage: Eukaryota > Metazoa > Arthropoda > Insecta > Diptera > Therevidae > Thereva > Thereva nobilitata. The sequence goes on from OY979696.1 coordinate 123,174,735, forward strand.
ATGTTGTATGTTTCATATAAAAAAATATTGCAACTTGATTTTGACCCACTTTCATGTAACGGATCAACTTGAAATTTTGCTAGGTGCGGCGCGTGCATGCTTTTAAGAAAATTAACCAACTAAGTTATTTTTATTCGGGTTTGAATAGACTAGGATTATCAATACTTTCGCTAAATTGTCAAAGTATACGTGCGAACGCACAAGATTTAGATGACGAAGTTGTGAAAAAAATTAATGTATTACTTTCATCAGAAACTTGAATGAAAAATGAAGAATATGATGAGAGCTCCGCTAATGTTTTAACATCTAATACGGACATACCAAAAACGCTATCGCTTAGTCACGATAAATCACCATGAAATGTCTGTAGGCAGATCTACGGCAGAAAATGGACAAATGAATTTGATGGTAGTTATTTATGTATCGCCGCATAAAACTTTACGGAATTCATTCACGATAATCTCCACTTCTGAAGGTTCAATTATACTAGGTCGAAACTTCAACGAAATCCCCATGATTTCGAGTGGCGTTTTCAATATTAATTTTTCATCAGAAACGGCGCGTCCAAACTTTGGGATGATGAGAGGTACCACAACACTTCTCCTTTCATCTACAAAGTTCGTGAGGAACGTACCTGGGAGAGAAGCGTCTAAACAGACCCAATATGGACAACCACGACATATGGAACCTCACTTGATGCAGTTTTTACGCGATTTTTAGACCAGTTCCAATCGAAAATATTCCAGTTATCATAAAACATTTGCTTCGTTTTTAGGTTTTAATGTAAACAGGAATTCATAAATATTGATATTTTCCAATTGTACTTGTATCAAGTCCCTCAGTACTTTCGTCACTATACATCCTGCATCTGTCGTTGGCCTGACTTTTCTGAAAGCGTACTATATATCCGACAGACCTTCCACTATATTTATTGTATATTACTAGCTGGTTAATATTTAAATAATTGCGGCAGTTGTTGGGCAAAAAAGTTTTACTTCTAAAGTGTCGTTTTAAGCACATATGATATTCTCATATTTTTATTTCTTTTTCTTCCTCTTTAGTTAGTTTTAGTTTTAAGTTTAACTTGAATTATTTCGCCTTAATTAATTGATGTTCTAGCTTAGAAGCTTAAAATCTTTGCACATGTTTTCGCCAGTAAATAAATAATAATAATAACAGATGTAGATGATAAAAATATTTCTCTTTTACAATTATTTTTTATTTTAGACCTTACTGGCGATGCTATTATAGCAATACAGACGCCATAATATATGTTGTAGATTCAGCAGATCGAGATCGAATAGGAATATCAAAAGATGAACTCCTTTACATGTTAAGAGTAAGTTCAAATATTTATTAAATAATACTATTAAGTAATTTAAAATCATCAATTACAGGAAGAAGAGCTTGCGGGAGCAATTCTGGTTGTATTAGCTAACAAACAAGATATGGAAGGATGTATGTCAGTTGCTGAAGTACATTCAGCATTGGGTTTAGAAGCATTAAAAAATCGAACATTTCAAATATTTAAAACTTCAGCAACAAAGGGTGAAGGTCTAGATCAGGCGATGGATTGGCTTGCGAATGCTTTACAGTCAAGAAAATAGCCCTAAATATACATTCTAATTATTAACTAATTAAAAATAAAAAAATATTTTTTTTTTCTTTCATATTTTTAAAGAAACTAAAGCTACAAAGAAACATTAAATATTTAAGTATAGAAAAACAAGAGCAAATGTTTATTATATAATATTGTCTGTATTTTTTTTTTGTTTTTTTGTTTTCAGAATGAAACCAAATGAAGTGATAAGGATTTCTTCCTTTAGATAAATAATTCATTCATTCATTGTTGTCTGCTATACTTTTTTCTAGTTGTATATTTTATTTTTAATTTCTTTATAATTTCTTTTTAAATTAAACAAAAAAAAATTATGAAATTTTTTCACTTTTAATTCTCTCACTCGCGCGGAAAGAATATTTTTTTGCTTGTTTAGTAACCATTGGAAAAATTATCACAAAAATTACAATTATACACAGTATATAATTATATTTTCAAATTGTTGCAATATTTTTAATTTTAATAAGTATTATTCATTTACTTCATGGTGTTTAAATCTTAGTTGAAATTAACCAGAAAACAAAAAAAAATGCCAATGGAAAATAAAGTATCTTCACCGGACCTTAAAATGAAGGAAGGTGCCCAATCAGTTAGTCAAAATCCTGGATTATCAGAGGGTGGTGGTTTTGAAATGATATTCTTAAATCCAACATATAAATATAAGGAATATAGATCATATGTTGTTCATCAGCAAAATTTAGCACCTAGACCGACAATTGGTAACTTACATGGTAGAACAAGACCAACATTAAGAAAAATTGTTAGCGGTATCAAAATGGTTATAAGTGCACCTTTATTTGAAAATGAGAATACAAAGGATCCATTATTCTTGCCATTAAGAAATGAATTTCCTTTTACTCCAGTGTATATTTCTTGGACTGATAGCTTTCAAGGAACATTATTAAAACCAGGAAATACTGATCAAAAAACATTTTCACAAGTTATTGCAACAATAGATACTTTGGAAGATTTAAATCATATTTATTTCTTAATGTGTAAGTCATTTTAGCAAAGGTTTTAATGTGTTTTTTTTGCTTATTTAAATCTTATTTTAACTAATAGTAACTTTTCAATTCATACATAAAGAAACCATTTTAATCTTAAATTAAAAACTTTATTTATTGCTTTATACGACATATTTATCTATAGTGCTCCAAAGTTTCCATTTGATGGCAGCTTGATCATCATGCTGTTAAATCTCTAATTCTACCACATTTCCTTTATTACTCTCTTGTTTACATCTCCTTCGATGCATCTTGCTGTCCTAAAGTTGCATTTAATTTCTTATTAGTTTTCGGCCTCTTTCGTTTTGTTGGTGTCATGGCATTGCCCCTCTTGCATAAATTTCTCTAAGTCCTTCTTACGTTTCTGACTTCTTCGGTCGTTTGCAGTCCTTGCGATCGATTAAATTTCTTATTCCTGAGCACTGTTCCCTAATGGGTAGTCGTTCGTTCTTTGCGCATTCGTTTAGGCTTTGGAATAATTTCTCTAGTTTCATTCAAAAAAGGAGCACAGTCAAGGCTTTTAGAACGCAAGCAGACGTTTTTCTATTTTCCTCTTATTCTCTTTAGTATTTTCATTTTCTCTGTCCTCTTATTTCTCTATCTACTGTTTCTTCTCTTTACATGGTCCTTTACTCCAACATTTTTCTTTTTTCCTTTTTTTTCTTCTTAGTTTATTAAGATTAGATCAGAGTATCTATTAAAAGAACAATTGTACTCTAAAAGCTGTGTCTTGTGTAATTCCTTATTTTATATGAAATAAATAAATAAATCATTGGTGCTTACAGCCCTATGTAAGCCAGGGCCTCCTCAAGAATTTTCTTCAAACGTTCTCGGTCGTGCGTCTTTCTCTTCTAGTTGATAAGTCCAATTTTGCTTAAGTCCATTTCTATGCCGTCTTTATATATCTTCCTAGGTCTTCCTTTTGGCCTTCTGTCTGGCGTTTGGAGGAATAGAATATTATTGGGGACGCTTCTTTAGGCATTCTTATTACATTATACTTTTGGTTATGACAAGTTCCTTGTATATTTCGTACAACTTGCAGTTGTATCTTCTTCTCCAAACGGCCTCTTCATTTACTGCACCTGTGATGCTCAGTTGAAACTGTGATTTCCAGTTATAAACCAACAAATACAAAATTCTGCAAGAGCAAATTGTTTTTTTAATACACATGCTTTTTAAATTGCTTAAGATTCAACAACAAAATTAAATTTGAAGCTTTATGTTTTTGTTATTAGCTTTAACAGACAAATACAGGGGCGTAGCGAAGGGAAGCAGGGTTGGTGGTATTGTATCGTTCTTCTTAAGGCTCGTCATAATGTTAGATAAAAAAAAGCTTTATGTATAGTTAAGTTTTAGTATATTGAGTGAACTCATATTTCATTTTATTCTACTAAAAGCGGTTGTAAGGTTTCAACGTTTTAGTTATATTGGGTCATTCCATAAATATTATTATTTCCTATGAATAATGTCCAGACATTTTTTTATGTTACGGCCTTTACTTTTGAAGATATAAGCAATTTTGATGTTAAAATTTCCTTTATTTGGTACATTTTTAGTACTTTTTCACATAAGTTTATGTCAAAAAGTACCAAGTATCCATGAAAATAGGATATACGGTTAAAAAAATATAGGGCGATATGTAAAAATCTACAATAAAATTTTCAACGGGCCCTACCGTACAATTTCACAATTTTCAAGCCTATGCAATACAATCATATTCAAGACCGGGAACCAGAGTAATTCTGTTATCAGATAGCCAAGAACTTATCAGATTGAGAATTCTGTATAACAGCCACTATCGTAGCTGCGGAGAGGAACAGGCCAGTGAGACAACTGAACATTTTTTTTGTGGTTGTCCGGCTCTGGTCACTATCAGCAACCGTGCATTTGAAAACCTCTTCTTAAAGAATTTGGGGAGGTTTCGAAGCTCAAACTAGGAGATTTGATCCGGTACCTAAATAAGACGGGCTGGATCTAAAATATCAACTAGTTTACTCCCTCTTCTCACGTAATGGATTTAGATTTAAGTAAATGGAGCAAGCTCTTGCTGTTTTCCCTAATTCGAGCTAATGGAAGCGCTTCGCCTGGCAGTGCCACTTCCGCTGTACTCCGCCCAGATAGTTGGTTTAGTAGAAAATTCGCTTAGAAGTAAGTGGTGCGACCTTCCTTGAACTAGTGCTGTAGCCTTAATTCGAGTCCATGGAAGCTCGTCGCCTAGGCGAAGGTCATCCAAAGTTGTTCTACCACCGCCGCTCTACGCCCAGATAGCTGTAGGTTAGATGATAAAGTAGGTTAAGATAGTTTAATTTTTTTTAAATAAAACAAAGGGTTATAAATAATGGTTTTGTATAAATATCGGGTTTTCGACATGCGTGAACTGAAGGTCGGCGGGTAAGAGGTTAAACTGCCTGCATCCACTTGTTATAAAAACAGATAACAAGTTTACCTTGGTTTTAAAAGGATGACTTTTATGAAACTCTCAGTGTCTTAAGGTGCGATTCCGAACAAGGCGGCAGACTGCAGACCGCAGACTGCCGACTGCAAAAATTAATGTCAAACCGCAGGCGACACTACTGGTTTCTATGATTTTATATGGATGGAATTCGGAACACAGCGCCACAGTCGCCTGCAGTCGCGACACGTCTCGACCGCAGACTGCATCACTGGTCGAGAACCACTAGCGTCGCCGGCGCACACTTTAATTAAAATCGAAATCTAGCAGAACTTGATTAAGATTTGTAGTATGTGACATTTTGTTTAGAATTCTTGGGTATTGGGTCAGTCCATAAATAATACGGGTTTTCCAAATACTTAAACTGAAGGTCGGCGGGTGAGGAGTTAAATTGCTTGCACCAACTTGTTATAAAAACCCCTTTACCTTGTTCTTGTTTTACCTTGTTCTTTTTCTTAGTGTAAAATATGAAGTTTATAGTGCATCGATACCACTTTTCGTTGGTGACGACCTTAGCTGCAAGCTTTTTGTCGCTGCGTTCACCATTGGTCCGACCGCAGGCGGTAGCTGCACTGCCGTCTGCAGTCTGTGGTCTGCAGTCTGCCGCCTTGTTCGGAATCGTACCTTTATGATAAAGTTCCTTCGTACGACATGAAAGGCGTATTAGGCGACTTTAACGCAAAAACGATATAAAATCAAGATGACGGGACTTAGCGAGACCAGATGGCACGATGCGGGGGAACTTATCTGCTCAAACGCTGAGACCTTCTAATATTCTGTCAGAAACGAAACCGAAAGCCGTAGGAGTAGCGTTGGCGTAATACTCACCAACGAAGTCAGGTTCAGCCTCATTAGCTGGTCACCAGTATCTGAAAGGATCATTACCGTGCGCCTGTTTACCAGACTAAGAAGTACTACGTTAGTCTAATGCTACGCCCCAACTGAAGGCTCTGACGATGCTATCGAAGATGAGTTTTATATGCGACTGAATGAGGGTTTTCGCTCTATTCTAAAGGGAGTCGTCCTTGTTTTGATGGGTGACTTAAACACCCAGATAAACACCCAGCCCTAATAACACCGGCCTTGAACACCCAATTGGAAATCAAGGCATAAGCCAAGTTACTAACAGCAATAGTGAACTTTTCGTTGAATTCTGTAGCTCCCACCAACTCAAGGTACGTGGAATTTACTTTTCTCACAAGAAGGTACTCAAGGAGATCCGAGTATCGCCGGATGATAGAACGAGAAATTAGACAGATCTCATGGCCGTCAGTCACAGATGGACATGACATCCTGGTTAAAACTAAAAATGCAGATAAATGCAAACACCATTGAACGAACAGCGCTGAATAACCGTTGCGTGGAATTGATAGATAAATTCTGTTACCTCGATAGCATTCAGTGGCGGGTCGGAAGAACTCGTCAATTCCAGAATAAATAAAGCAAAAAGCGCATATGCATGCCTGTTCCGCATATGGAGATCAACGGAGATCTCAATTAACTCCAAATTGCTGCTATTCAACTCCAATGTTAAGACGGTTGTTTTGTATGGTTGCGAAACAAGGAAAGTTACCCAATTCATTACAAAACGCCTTCAAGTTTCCATGAACAGATGCCTACGTCCTAAAAATCCGCTGGTAAGATAGAATTACAAATGAAGAACTAGGGCGCCGTGCTGGCCAAGAAAGGATAGACGACGAAATCAGGCGAAGGAAATGGAATTCTGGAATTCACCTTTTTCTTTGACGGCTCTACAACCGCAATGCGGTTCTGGCCTCTCCCAATTGTTCTCTCTACCGGTCCCGATTCTGAGCCGATGTTGTCCAGTTTAGCATCCCTAAGCTACCATCTGAAGCCTCGCAGGAGCCTGCTCCGGAAATGGGAGAGGTAAGCTCCAATGTGAGGATGGTGACCACTGCACTCTCCGGGCTGGTGGTTGGGGGGCCTCTAACGAGGTGATGAATCCCTCCACCATCTCAAGACTGCAGGAGGCTGGGGCAATGACTAATGCCCCTCCATCCGACACAAACAACCATATAGCCTCCAGAGAGGCTGGTGCTGCTGGCGGAATCGCCGAGGAAGCAACTCTGGGAAAAAATGCTTCCTCTATTGCCGCTACAGGCGGGGCTGGGCCCCTAAAACCACCACTCCAATCCTCTAGGGAGAAACCTCCCCAGCCCAGAAAGGCTTTCAAAAAGGGGAGGGGAAAAAATCCCTTCAGGAAATGAGTATTGCTTCCAATATGAAGCTTGTCCAGATAAACCTTCATCACGCCAAGGCTGCCTCTGCAATACTTGAAAAAAGGTTTATCTCGGGCAATTTAGATGTGGCCCTAATCCAAGAGCCATGGGTGTACCGAGGAAGAATATGTGGCCTCGGTACTAATGTTGGCAGACTGATCTACTCCACCGAGCATGACTGCCCTAGAGCAGCACTGCTCATAGGAAAGAGATTAACCTGCCTTCCTCTTTCGCAGTTCGTATCCAGAGATCTTGTAGCGGCGGAGGTAGTGCTGTCCGGAGACGTGCCCAGGCTTGTCATAGCCTCGGCCTATCTCCCTGGAGAAGAGCCTGCCCCACCGCCGTCAGATGTTAAGAGACTTGTGGAGGACTGCGCTAGGAGGAATATTCAGTTAGTGATCGGTTGCGACGCCAACGCGCACCACCTTGCGTGGGGAAGCACCAACACTAATTCTAGGGGCGAATACCTCCTTGATTTCATTACTACCTACAATTTACAGGTTATGAACAAGGGGCACGAACCTACCATTTCTAATGTGACTAGGCAAGAGGTGATTGACTTGACTCTCGCTAGCACATTTGTCAGTTCCAGAATACTTAACTGGCACGTCTCAAGTGAGCCATCAATGTCTGATCATAGACATATAAGGTTTAACTTGAGAGCTTCTACAATATCTTCGGAAGCATTTACGGTTCCACGGCAGACTGACTGGGAGGCCTATCGCACAGCCCTCAGGTTAGGAGTCAGCCATGTTGATAATAACCCCATCACTGAGGCCGATCTCGACCTTGTCTCTACCAACCTGCAGGAGACCATCATCGCAGCCTTCGAAAGTAGCTGCCCTGCGAAACCTCGAAGTACCAACCGAAAGGTTTCATGGTGGAACAATGATATCTGCAGGCAAAGGAGAGAAGTCAGGAAACTGTTTAATAGGGCTAAGGTCTCGGGCAACTGGGACCTCTACAAGAAAGCCCTCACCAATTATAACAAAGATTTGAGAAGATCCAAACGAAGGTCTTGGAAAGCCTTCTGCGAAGAAATAGACAAGCTTCCAGCCTCTACGAGGTTACACAAAGTTCTGTCTAAGGATCACTCCAATGGCATTGTCTCTCTCAAGACTGCTGAAGGGTCCTTTACGGAGAACACCAGGGATACCATGAAGCTATTAATGAGCACTCATTTCCCGGGCTCTCAGGTAACTGATCCTGGATTGGCCTTAGAACCTTACATTGAATCGGAGGTAGTACTTGCCCACCGGTCCTATAACAGGAACAAAGCCCTGGCAAACAGGATTTTCACTACGGGTAAGATTGAGTGGGCCATTGGCACCTTCAAGCCCTTCAAGGCTGCTGGAAAGGACCACATCTTCCCGGCTCTCCTTCAGAGAGGCTTGGAAGAGATCTTACCAATCCTGCTGCCACTATTTCGGGGTAGCTTTGCGCTGGCCCATATTCCGAGGTGTTGGAGAGAGGCTAGGGTAGTCTTTATCCCTAAGTCGGGGAGAAGATCATACAGGGAAGCTAAATCCTATCGACCCATCAGCCTCTCCTCCTTTCTCCTGAAAACGATGGAGAAAGTTCTAGACAGGCATATTAGAGAGGGTCTTACAGCGAACCCACTTCACTGCCTGCAATTTGCCTACCGGGCGGGCAGATCTACAGAGACTGCCATTCATGTTTTAGTGAGAGATATTGAGAAGTGCCTTCGGGCCAAGGAAATCTCTCTCTGCGCCTTTGCAGACATTGAGGGTGCGTTTGACAACGTTACCTTCGGCGTGATCAATGAAGCAGCAGTAAAAAAAGGCATTCATCCCCCCACTGCGAGATGGATTACGTCGCTTCTCAGCAGCAGATTGATACCTGCTGAGATGAATGGTGAATCGATTACGGTAATGGCCGCCAAAGGCTGTCCTCAAGGGGGCGTTCTATCACCCCTCTTATGGTCAATCGTGATCGACGAACTTCTTGCCGACCTGAATAGCCGGGGCTTTAAAGCACAGGCCTATGCAGACGACATCGTCATAACGATTAACGGCGGTCATGATGGCACCGTTTCAGACCTCATGCAAGCCGCTCTGCCATATGTGCATAGCTGGTGCCGTAGTAAGAACCTGGGTATCAACCCACAAAAAACTGTCATCGTACCATTTACTAATAGAAGGAAGCTAAATTTAAAAGCTCCTTCTTTGGATGGCAAAGAAATGGTTTTCTCAAAAGAGGCTAAATATCTAGGCATAATCCTGGATCAAAAGCTCTCCTGGAAACCTCAGATTGAGAGAGTAACTGCTAAGGCAATTACATCTCTCCATATTTGTCGTCAATTTGTAGGTAAAACCTGGGGCCTCAAACCGAGGTTATTGTGTTGGCTATATACGACGGTCGTAAGGCCCATGGTCACGTATGCATCCATCGTATGGTGGGTCAGGACCAAGCAAAAGGGTGCTGTGAATAAGCTGGCCAGGGTGCAAAGACTGGCCTGTCTTGGTATCACAGGGGCTAAAAGCACCTGTCCGACTGCGGCTATGGAGGTCCTACTGAACCTTCCTCCGCTCCACCTAGTAGAAAAAGGAGGCTCTGGCGGGGGCGTTGCGTCTACGAGAGCTATTCTCCTTTAAGCCAGGAGACCTTCTTTTATCATTTATCCTCAAGGAGCTAAACCTGGTGCCAATGATATTGTCCGATACCATCCCTGCCACTCTTGACTTTGACAAACCGTTTACGACGATTATTCGAAGTAGGTCAGAGTGGCAATATGGCAGGCCCCTCTTTAGAGGAAGCACGGCCTTTTGGTATACGGACGGTTCCAAAACCGATAAAGGGGTAGGGCTGGGCGTATATGGCCCAAAAAGTAAAATATCCATGGCTCTGGGCACTACCCCCACTGTTTTTCAGGCTGAGGAACTCGCCATCCAGGTGTGTGCTTAGACTTGTATTAATAGAGCTCCAAATAGCTCTAACATTGTTATTTTCTCGGACAGCCAAGCTGCCCTGTTGGCCATTAGATCTTACAGGGTGTCATCAAAGACTGTCCTGGATTGTCTCCTATCTCTGAAATCCCTCAGCTTCTTTTTGGTCAGATTTTCGTTGCTAGCGTTTCCTGTAGTGTGAGCAATAATGTGGATTTAAATAGAGCTCTTTGAGGACTTCGAATGGAATGATAAAAAAAGTTTTCACTCTATCAGGAATATACTTTTTCCGATTAGGTTTTCGAAATGCAGACCTACCTCCATTTTTTGACGGCCGCCCCGCGTTTGAAGAATTTTTATTGATGGTAATAGATAGGTACGTTGTCGTTCTGTCTGTTTGTAGGGGCTCATCTCTTAACCGGCTAATCCGATTTTGATGGGATTTTGGAGGGCAGTATTTTCTTAGACATATTTTAGGTTTCTTTTTCACTCCGTCAAAAAGTTATTTTATTGACAGAGACGGGCAGACCCCCCGTAATGGGGTGTATATAGCTCAATACTGAAGTATTGTGTGTTGATTGTGTAGTACACAAATTTTATAGAAATAATCGTGCATTCCTGCCACTGCAAGATATTGTTCTTGTTCTTTCAATAGCCGGAAATACTATTGATCATTATGGTGTGCCATCTCCGCAAATTATCGATGGGTCTGATATTAATTTAAACAGAGAATAGCGAACAACTCAATGAACCTAAGTTAAACAATGAACAAAAAGAAGTCTACCAACGTATCATCAACAGTTGTGTATATTTTTTAGACGCACTACGCGGCACTGGCAAAACTTTCTAAATCAATCTTATATTAGCCAAAATACGTGCAGATAACTAGAACTGGAATGCTGCAGCATTCCTCCCTGAAGGAAAAACGATGCCATTCGAAGAATATTATATGGAAAATCCTGCGTGCAACATATGTAAAAGCAATGGAAGTGTGTTGCTGAATAAGTCAGTTGCGCACGCAACCTGCATTACTGAAAATGCCCAAAGTTTTACAATACTGCATGTTTGTTGCCTGAGATGAATGTACCAAGGGAAATAAAGTATAAAAACTCACTATCTGCAAAAGTATACGACTTAGGTCATTCTTGTGTATGTAACTTTTTTAGGGAATTGTTTGGTGCGTCAGAAACGAAAGCAAAAAATTGTTAAGAATGGTTGAGATGCAAAATATCGACTTTAAACGTAAATATCTTTTAAACGGAGCCACTCAAGTTGCTACAGAATTGACGAATTACCTAAAAAACAAGCCTTAATATGTTGCTCTACGATAATCGGTATTATTAACGTGACCATGTGATCCGATTTTCTCGGATTTGATCCGATTTTTCGAGGCCTAAATCGGAGCGATCCGATTTTTCCTTCTCGCCAAGAAAAAAAAATATGCTGTGGCATTTTGAATTTGCGCGTTACTCGACCTTGTGTAAGTGGCATGTAATCGCACCATTAGACGATGTTAACACTGTACGCTCGTGTCTGACGTTCGTTCCTATGTCCAGGGTAAACATCGTCTTAGATTTGAGCATTTTGCGCGTCATTTTTTCGTTTGACATTTGAATGTTCTGATCGGCTGTACATTTGTGAGTCTTTGTTTTTGATTAAGCCTTTGTTTCTTTGTTTCGTTTCTTCATTTTTTTAACAAGTTTTCTACAAAATGCCGACAAACGATGGACTGAATGTTTTCAATATAAGCTCAAGAAAGAAGCACCTTTTGAATGTATTTCTGCTCTGGTTGAATATGCGCTCTCATCTGGTTGAACATCAGCGCCCGTTGAACGAATTTTCTCGACTATCAATTAAATTTGGACAACGGAGAAAACTCGCCCCCATGTGAATACATTGAAATCAATTCTGTTTGTGAAGCGTAACCTCGATTTCAGTTATATCGAATTCTTCAGTTATTTAAAAGACCATAAGGAACTTCTTCGACAGATTTCGAATCAACAAAAATATATGAATACGCCATCGACATCGCAACCGATCGAAGATAGCAATGAAATCGAATAAAAATTATGTGTATTATAAACTAGTGTTGGGTAGGACACGATTATAAAATGAGTTTGTAAGAGGAGCCTCTTTTTCCTTTTGAACCAGTACAATGTCTCACTTCAAATGAGGCGAGGTGTGATTGTCGCATTGGTGGGTTTATGCTCTCTTACTTTTTTTAAGGCAGTAAAATTCTCAAGTTGAAATGAAGCGAGGTGCACGTAGGATAAATATCTATTAGTACATGAGGGGAGGGCGTGCATAATTCAGGTGTTTCGGGTTCCGGTGAATTTGATGTTGAAGTGGAAGTAAGCGAAGCATTTCAAATGCTATCGGTGTTTACAATCTGAGATTCACAAATTGCAGAGAAAACATGAGGTTGCTTGCTCTTTGTGTGCCGAATTAGATTGTAAGCACCGCCACCTTTGTAAGACAAAACTTTAGCACAGAAATTGCATTTAGCTTTATTATTTTTTAAGTCCACAAAATATTCCCATGCCCTCGACGTCTTTTTCTCCTCAGCCATTCTTAATATATTAAATTAAGGAACAAATCACAGAAAAAAAGAAATGAATATTATAAATGTTGGTTAAAAAATAAATACATATGCAGACGTGACATACGTATGTAGGAGAAAAAAAAGAGTATAATGCTTTTTTACATTTTTTTCGTGTAAGAAGAAAAGTAGTTAATTGTTTTTTAAAACTGCCTTACGAAAAAATTTAAATAAAAACAATTTTGTTTACTTACGTTTTTGTCTATAAAAAAATCACTGAAATCTTAATTCGCAAACTAAATTACAAAAGGTGCTAGCTTAATTTAAGTCCCTCACCAAAATGACAAAAACAATCAAATTAAAGAAAGAAAGAAAATAAATACATACGAATGTAAACCTTTTATTATGGGTTTGATTCTCTTATGCATAAAACTGTCTCAGAGTACGAAACCTATGCCTCCAGAAAGTATATTTATATTTTACAATCTCACCTCGCCTAATTTAAAGTTGGGAATTTTGATGCCGCAAAAGAAATAAGAATCCACTATAAAATTTCACTCCCTCGAAAAATGTTAGAATTGTCTCTCCAGGAGAAAACTTCCCTCCCTCGAAAAATGTAAGAATTGTCTCTCAAGTACAAAACTTCACTCCCTCGAAAAATGTAAGAATTGTCTCTTCACTACAAAACTTCCCTCCCTCGAAAAATGTAAGAATTGTCTCTCAAGTACAAAATTTCACTCCCTCGAAAAATGTAAGAAATGTCTCTCCATCCAGTTCGTATTTACAATCTCACCACGGCTCAGTTTGAATAGGATATTTTACTGCCGCAAAAGAAATGAGAAATGTTTCTCCCGTTCGTGTTTACAATCTCACCTCGCCGCAGTTCAAATTGGATATTTTACTGTCGCAAAAGAAATAAGAAAATGTCTCTCCCGTTCATGTTTACAAGCTCACCTCGCCGCAGTTCAAATTGGATATTTTACTGCCGCCAAAGAAGGAAGAAATTTACAATCACACCTCGATTCATTTTTCTCGATACATGCTCGGCTCATATACCTGTAGGACATTATTTTTGAACCGGGACATTTAAAATAATTGAGGCCTCAGTACAATTTACATCGTGTAAGGGAAAAATGTACTGCCTCGTGTAAGTCCGGCTCAACACTATTATAAACTTGCTTTTGGATGAGTACAAAATAAAGACGTTCTAAATTTCATTTTTTTATATTATTTGTAGCTCCGATTTTTAATAAAAATTGTCTATGGAGATCCGACTTTAGGCGAAAAAACTGATGACCTTTTTTTAGAGATTCGATTTTTCCCGGAAAATATCTGGTCACGTTAGTTTAAATACATTAAATGAAAATGTTATAGGCGAAGTTCTGCATAGGCGCCAAATTTTCCCGGCACTGCAAATTGCGAGCGAAAGCTAGTGTTAATTAAATAATAATAACCAAATTTTTCAAAAATCAACTTTTATTGCAAAAAGCGCCATCAAAATTTTATTTTTCGCTCGAAATTGTTTTTCACATTCATTTTGGCGCCCCTTGCCACCGGGCGACTAAAGCGACCGGTCCACTCGCTCTACCCTAGAGCCGGCGCTGGCAAAACCCCATCGTTATCATTAACGAATTAGCGCAGGAGCTTGGATTTGCTCATTCAACCGTTCATCGACACCTTCATGATATTTATGGAATGGACCCAATAATTACCACCCAATAAAAATTTGCCCATTTTTGTATAGAATGAAGCCAAGCCGCCCCCCCAAATTCTGGCAAAGCCCCTGAACAGATATATTCGAGCTAGGGATGTTGCGGATATTTGCATCCGCAATTGCGGAACTTCCGCATCGATTTCGACATCTGCATTCGCAATAAGCAATGCGGATGTTCATACAGATACAGATGTAGTGCAGGTCGCAACAAGAAAGAAATTTGGACATTTCGACTCATTTTAACCATTCCACTATCGCTCAGAAACAACTGCAAAAGGACAGACTCAACCGAATTTCGAAGTGTTCCAAGATTGTATAACGCGATGGAACAGTACATTTTGCATGTTTGAGCGTTTTTAAAGGTAAAGGATGCCATAAGTCTTTATATCAATTGGCCAAACCATGTAGACTATACAAGGAGGTAAAATCTTATGGGGAAAATGACAGGAAATGGATGGGTAGAAGAAACTAAACTTCTAGTTCATCTATGACCACAGATGTAACCTTTGTCCGATGTAACCCACATGAAATTAATAAAAATTCATTGGAAACATCAAAAATTGAATAATTGCGAATAATCGCATTGATATAAATTGAATTTAGAAGCTGGTAAACAGCTGTAAGCTGGTAAACGTAAAATATATTAGTAATAAACGAACTTGGCCATAAACCGGATAAATACAATCGGCCATGTTTTTTGGGGTACATTTGACTGCAGCGCCACCATTAATCAAACGAAAACTGACCACGTAGTTTTAAATCCTTGTATAGTCTCCATGCGCCAAACCTAAATGGGAAGTGAAGTGAAGTTAGGTACCATTGCATATGAATGTATGAGAGGGGCCAAAATCGAAGTAAAGTGGAAGTTACATCTACTTCTGTGGAAGTAAGTCTACTTCACTTCTTCGTTACTTTGACGGTGAGATTGACCCTATTTTGCCAGAAGAGTGGAAGATCATTGAATGTCGTATTGAGTTATTGAAACAAAGGAAAATATTAAAGAAGATATATTGAAGAGGAAAACTCTGAGGATGACTTTTCAGGTTTTCTTAATACCTATTCCTCGGAAAAGGATGAGAACCAACCAGGGATTTCCGGTACGGTCAAAAAGCGTTCATCGAGAAGAATTGAAAATTAGGCAACAGCACGCGGATTTTTATCCCCACCACCAGCCAGTGTTCCAAGTGAACAATATTGTTCAGTATTCTGCACTCATACGAAGTTTCTCAAAAAAATCGTAAGATTCGCATCCGCGGATGTGAGCTTTCAAAAATCCGCATTCGTATCCGCGGATGTCAAAAAACTGCATCCGCAACATCCCTGATTCGAACATACCTAAAAGTTTGTTTTATATCATAGTACCGCACCGCTCGCTCATACCGTTCCAACGCAATAGTATGTTTAAAATCGTACGTATTTCTGGCTCGCCCTGTATAAGAGCTAGCAACGTCGAGAAAAAGTGGATTTTAGGTTGGCTGCTTTTATCATATTTCCTTTCTTATTGAAATTAGGTACGGGTGCGGTACTTCTAGCACCTGGGGCGGTTGCGTTTACTTCTGCGCATGTCTTCTACAGAGGAAAACATTGTGCATTTTGAAATCATTTTGAGACAAGTTTTTTCTTTCCCATACTTTTCTATGTATTTTTAGCAATATTACTTTCGATGTAATTGAAGTGGGTGTGTTAATGAGAAAGGAAATTATAAAAAAAGCAGCCGACCTAAAACGCTTTCTCGAAAACGTTGCTAGCTCTCGTACTATCAAGAAAGATTTTAAATTTCTATATTTTTGCATAATTTTTTTCTGTTGCGTTTGAATCAATTTAATTAACATATTAATAAATTTTATAAAAATACTTTTTCAGCTCAAGGAATATCAGTATTTATAATTAATTTATTTTTCGGATCACCTGAAGTAAATGCAACAATAATGCATCATTTAAATCAATGCAGTAGTTTCCGCTCGCACTCCAGTGATACACCATTTACCTGTTCAATAATGGCAAAAATATCACCACGTAAAACGAAAATTGGAAAATTAAAAGGTGATGAGCTTGAACTATATAGAAATGATATTGTTATTGTTACCGCAAAGAGAAACTATAGTAAAACAGGTACAAGGCATATAATATACGCGAATATCATGTTACAATTAATTGATAAACTAAACAAAGATGCAAACTTCCGTATAGGATGTGTGAAATTATTAATTTTAGAAAGGCATGATTTTTGTCTGAAATGTCTTGTTATGGAAGGTGGTAAAATTAAATCATTCCAGCAAGTACAGTTCACTGATAATTACACATATGATCAAATAACTACTGAAGAGCTACAAGATATAACGTTCACTAAAGAAGTTAATATTAATACAATAATGCTACCAGAGGCTGGGAATAATGCCTATTATAATAGTATAAAAAATGCATTAAATGATTACGAAGTTGGACACTATCGAATTTTTGTTCGAGTAAAGCAAGAAACACTGCAAACACAAGAATATGCAAACTGGATTGCAGACACATACGATGGTGTTGTAATTAAATATGCAAGCAATCCACAAGCAAGAGAAGTACTTGAATTTACAGACCAAACAAAATATTTAATGGAAATATGCTATGAAAAAAAGAAACCTATTATATTAGGAGGATTCTTTCCCGATATCATGCCAGAGGGTGCAATTATTACAGCATCAAAGAAAAATCATCCATATTTATTTTTTTATCCAGATAAATTTTCTTTAAGCTGTTCGCATCTATCCAACCGACATTTAGCAGCTGCCCAAGCTCTATACGAAGATGTCGTAGCTAGAATTAAAAACTTTGCTATCGAAAAATTAAACAAGCCATTTGTTGATTTCTCAACAACTGGTAGCGATACAGTAGCTAGAAGTATTGTTGCAGCATCATATGATATGGGTGCATCGGCGATTATCTTATGTTCAGTTAGTGGTCGTATGGCTGAAAAAATAGCACATTTTCGCCCGAAATGCCCAATTATATTATTAACAAAAGATCCGACTGTTGTGCGATATATAAAAATTCTTTATAATGTTTGGGTGGCATTCTTCTCGGAGAGTGGTAAAGAGGATGAGCCTATGTTCGATCGGGATACTATAACTGCACCGTGCTTAAATCAAGAACAATATCGCCGAAGGATGACCGGGAAGAAATTATTATTTGGATTATTATATGGTGTTTCATCTGGACTATTACGTAATAATGATAATATTATATATGGGTTTAGATCTGATAGTAATGTTGCTTATCCAAATAAATATGTGGCATTTACACTTGATATAAATGTTATTGATGATATTTATAAGAGTGATGTTTAATAAAATTTTATGCCGTGTTTCGTTTTTGAGGTACTTTGTGTATTTTTATAAAATATATCCACTCAAAAAATGTTGTAAATGAAAAGGGTAAGAAATCTTTAAATTATAAAAGCTAAATTAAAATATAATTTAAAATATTCGGTTTTTCAATTTCATTTCAAATTGTTGATTTCGTCGGCCTTTATAAATAACTTCATTTTTAACCGACTTCAAAAAAGAGGAGGTTATCAATTCGACGCGTAGGTATGTTTTTTTGGTCCTGTCACGCATAACTTTGAAACGCAATAACTTTTTTGCTTTTTTCTTTTTTTGCTTGAAAGGGTAGTTTCCCACGGTGGTCCCATGCAATTTTTTTTAAATTCTGATAAAGGAGTTCGAAGGTAGGCTTAAAAAACTGGTAAAATTAGTACACCTTGAACAGATAGAATTATTTTCAAAGGTATCACAAAATTCTTTATTGTCACCGAATACTTAAGAGGGAGTTGGCGTAGCGTCTACGTAAAAGTCTACCAAAATAATTATTGCGGGTTCAAACCCCGGCTCGGACAGTGCGACTTTTTTTCTTTTTTTCTCTTCTTCTAAATTCATTCTGATTGGATTAAAGTTGTAAAGAATTATTACAAACTCTTCGGTGAGAAATTTCATGCATACTCATGTCGACTGTAAGAGTATTCCTTTGAATTGGAAAACTATTTAACACTCTCTCGTAGCGCAGCGAGTTAAGTAACTACGTCTCGTCCAGGGGTTCCGAGTTTGATTCTTCGGACTGTTGCATTTTTTTCCAATCGACTTTATATTCTCACAATAAATATTGTTATCTAATTTCCTTCGGGGAATTTTGTTTCATATTAAATAAGTTTTTTTAAATTACTCCGAAAATACGTAAATACATTACTGCGAAAACTATTTAGCTACTGCCTCGATTTTTATCGACGGCGGCGTGTCATACTTATCGTAATAAATAATTTTTTTTTAAATTGCCCCCGAAAAAAATGAACGGACTAAAAAGTACGAAATAAAATAAATTTTTAAAAACCAACTTCAAAAAAAACCAATACCGTGATGCACAAAAAAGGATGAAATAATTGTTGGTAGTTCTTTACAATACTAATCCAATCAGAATGGATTTAGAAAGAAGAATCACTTTTGAAAAAATATTTTTGTAATTCTTTACAACATTAATCCAATCAGAATGAATCTATAAAAAAGAATCACTTTTGAAGTCATACAACATCTGTTGACGGGTTCGTTCTTTGCGAATATGAGTTTGACTCTTGAACTCGTACAAGAGTTAGAACCTTATTTAACTAGGAAGGATGGGAACGACAGTTTGCAAAGTAAGTAAATAATATTTCAAGCGTAATAATTACCCCTGTATTATGTATACAATGTTTGTATTGTTAGTATACCTACAACAGGTACATAGGTACACCTACGAACCTACTAGCAACAAAATTAAGCTCATATTTTAGGTAAATGTGTATTCTTTTATTTGATATATAGATCAATAAGTTGAGTAATTCCGTTTAGAAAATATGTAGGTTTAAAGTATGGGCATAATGCTGAAAAACGAAGAATATTGGGATTTTGCTCACACTTTAAACCTACATATCTTCTAATCGGAGTCACTCAACTTTTTGATCTTTATTCCAAACTAGCAAAAACCCGCGTGCGTTGCAACGCCTTTTAATAAAAAAAACCTTAGCACAGTCCAGGATAGCAAAAACGTATGATGAAAAAAATAACAAATCTTCAAAACATAATTTTGGGCACATAACTCGGCTGTAAAATAATCTCTCGCAGTCAGTATTTCCGAAATCCGAACCCCCATAACAATTAACCTGTTCCCCCTTACTAAGCTCACTGCTAGACATTGCACCATGACTTGACAAACGACATATCGGACTGGTAGTACAAAGTGTGATTCCTGAGCTTAGCACTGCCACATAAATAAAATAAACAATTTAGAGTTAAGGCCCAAACATATAGCAGAAACGAAAAGAAACCGAAACGAAAACGAAATGAACTTGAAAATGATAGCGATTATATAGGTGCCTGAGCGAATCGGTTCTTGACATTTGTTGACAAGTTTTGCATTGAGTAGAAGAGTTTTTTATTTTCGATAAATACACATATTATACACTTTATATAATTTATGGCGGATGTCGAGAAATCATAATTTAAATTTTTTCACCTCGTATTCACTGCATTCTTTTAAAAAAAACTTCTTTTTCGTTCTTTCAACTACTTTAAATTCGAAAACAAACTGTCTGTCGAACTGTCAAAGTAACGGGCTGAATAGCTGAAACGAATACCGAAATGAAATAAATTTATATCATTTGTTCCGATTCGGTTCTGTTCGTTTATATAACCGAGTTCATACATTTTCATACGATTTATTTCATTCTTTTCGTTTCGGATCGTTTTCGTTTCTGCTATATGTTTGGGCCTTTACTCATAAAAAATGTGTTACAACTTTTTTAAAATTCGATGTTGAGCGCCAGCTATTGAAAAAAATTTGTCCTACATTGCCAACAATCATATTTAAAACACGTCTCTCACCTTGTGCAGAACTTGCCCCATGGCGTCCTCAACATTTTGTTCCCCCTTGTTCATTGTGTTCGATATACATATTCCCTGTTTAAACTATCGATCATTGGCGGAGGTGGCCTTAATCCATAACCTTCACATTATTTCCGCAAATTGAAAGAACAATATCTCACCGTGACAGAATTTCATTCGCGTTCCTTCGATTATCGAGTCATGTTTTCGGTCTGACCCGATAGTCGGATCAGAGTGAAAAGTATGCTAAACGCCTAAGAAGTTACTGAATCATCCCGTGAAAGTCCTAACATCGGATTAACCGTTCCGAGCTTTGAGGTCTACAATTAGAATGACAAAAAAAGTTTCCACTCGCTTTTCTCCGACTATCGGATCAAGTTTTTCGTCTGAACCAATAGTCGGAACCGACTGAAGCCTAAAACATGCCAAAGAAAATACTGAATCTTCCCGTGAAAGTCCCATCGTAATCGGATTAGACGTTTCCAACATTAGCCCGAACAAACACGCTTTTTTACATTTCGAAAGGTAGATTGTTTTTATATACTGGGAGCAATAAAAACTACGTTCATAAATATTTTTTACTTTTTTAGTTCATTTTAAAATGAAAGCTTATTTTTTATTTTTTTTTAAACTATTTTTAGTATTTTCTCCTTTTTAGTCTATTATATGTGTTCCGCCATTTTGTAGTGACCGCCATATTAGATTTAAAATGACGGCACACCGCTTACTGTACTATATTCGTTACACGATTTCACTTGGCATGGGTATACCGAAGGCGTTATTTCGAATGACACCGCATAGCTAATTGTATTCTACTTGTCCTTTCATTTGATATCCATGTCGGGGGTCGGGGAGCACACTTGGAAAATTCGGCCGTCATCTTGGAACCGCCATCTTGATTTTGTTACAAAATGGTCAGATTGCATTGCCCCGCGAACTATACATATGCGCAAAATTTGAAGTTGATTGGTTATATGGAAGTGGGTAAAAATGAAGTTGCAAGATTTTTCTACATACATACATACGTACATATACATGCATACAGCCATATATACATTAAAAAATAGCCTAAAAAATGCCCACGAAAATACTGAATCTTACAGTGAAAGTCTCATCGCAATCGGATAAGCCGTTTCCGACATTAGCCCGGACAAACAGACATACAGGCATACAGGCACACAGCCATACAGACAAACATTTTAAAAATACTGGATTTGTTTCAATATCATGTAAATAACCGCATGAGCTTAGAAAATGACAATTATTTTGAAACCACAGACAGACACTCCAATTATATTTATATAGATTAAAGAATACACATTCACCTAAAATATGAGCTTAATTTTGTTGCTTTTAGTCTAGGAGTAATTGATGTTTAACTAAATTTTAAAAAAAAATAATTTTTTTTCTTAAACACGCTGTATTTTAGGGGATTGTGGGGATAGCCCCCCTCTCTAGAACAATTTTTTTCTCCAAATACATCCAGGAATCACCCCTGAAAAAATTAGGCACGTAGTCCAACAAAGGATTTATTAAACGTCTGATGACCTATATACAAGTCGCAAATAAGTATTTTAAATCTTTAAAACGGCGATATCTCATGAACGGCAATTCGTACGGGAAAGTGTTGTAGATAATCGTATAATCTACAAACTCTGCAAATACTATTTTATGATAACACTTACCGCAGAAGCTCGAGGAACGATTTGAAAGCAAATAAGGGCACATTTCTTATGAGTCAAATATGAACTTTTCGTCAAAAAATTCGAAGTGCGAGACATCAACATAATAATTGGTTTAAAACGGGGTGTGGCTCCGAGGTAACAGAATTTATCCACCAATTCCACGACATGCTTATTTATCGCTGTGCATTCAATGGTGTTTGCATTTATCCGCATTTCTTTAGTTTTAGTCGGATTTAACCTTAAGCCTGCCGAGCTACTTTCTGTTGTAAAATTCTTTAACATGCTTTTGAGGTCCTGGTGTCTGTGGGCCAGCAAACAGATATCATCCGCGTAGTCGAGATCCTCAAGGCGATCTAACAATCCCCATTGTATGCCACCTGGTTCTTCTATCTAGAGCGCTGACAAGGATGTCGTTTATTACTATAAGAAAGATTAATGACGAAAGTAGGCGTCCTTGTCGTACTCCTGAGCTCACCTCAAAACTGTCGGATAATTTACCATTGTGAAGAACTCTACATTTGGAATTGTTGTATAGAGCTTTTTTCAATTCTATTATTTTATCCGGCAGTCCACGTTGCCGTAGAGCTCGTAGAGTCAATATTTCAGAGTCTCAAAAGAATTGTTCGAATTTCTTCTTAGGATTTTAGAACGTAATGTGAACGAAACAGAACCTCGGTTCTTCCAATAACAGAATTTGCAGCTCGCTATGTTGGGTTCTTTACGGCAGGTTCATACCAGAAAGGTAATGATTTTAATGGGAATAGAATAGCTTTTGGGGCTATGAGCAGCAGGGAGGATGTGGCGATTTACCCTTGGATGTTGTACGAGTTTGGAACAATTGACTGCAAAACATTGTTTCAGAGTGGAGCTGTTATATTTATGAATGAATTCCTTGCTTGTATCGTGCGCAAAAGGGGGAGCTGCTGGCGGAAGGACAAGGAATGGGCTAGCGGGCTAATCGCGAGAATAAGATTGCCGTGGAGGCAGTAGAGCTTTTATTTCGTTTGAACAATCTCTGTGATAGTAGCGATAAAGTTTTTTCAGGCGCCATATTTAGTTTCTCGAGTCGATCCATCCACAAAAAAGCTTCTCGATTTTCTCTAAGTTGCATATTTGGCATTTCGACCAAATCGACAGATAAGCGCTGCCATACAAAACCATCAAATTGTGTGATATTAGCCCAAGTGCAGCAAACCAGGTATATTTAATTAAAATAGAAATTGCTAGAAGTTTATTGTATTCATAAATTTAGCTTTTTGATAAACGTCAAACGTCTTTATCGACAAATAAGAGACGATAACGTTGTCGATATCGTGTTGCCAAATGCCAATTTTTATTTATCGACAGGAATCGATATCGACTCGAGAAACCAAATACGGCCCCAGGGCTGCCACATTCTTACGGTAGCTCAGAGGGTCGATGGTGGAGCAGATGGAATCGTCTTCGATAAGTATGAGGACCTTTTTTGCAATTTATCGAAGCCCCACCCCAAATAAGGAAGTTGTATTCAAGGTGAGGTCCAGGGCCGGATCTAAGCATAGGCAACATAGGCGCTCGCCTAGGGGCCTGCACCATAAAGGGGCCCGCACCACACACAAAAATATTTTATGCAGTCCACCACATAAGACACCGAATTTGCCGCCAGGCGGAGGCAGAGTCGCATATTTGATCATAAGAATGATCATAGAAATTGTTACTTCCAAATATATTTTACAACTGGAGCTATGCGAGAAGCTTGGCAAGAAGTTGCGATTTCGGCCAATTGGCGAAAAAATATTTCAAATTTATAAAAGAAGCATAGTTTCGTTTTCACATAGTGCACGGTACGATTCAATCGTATAATAATGAAAAGTTTGTTAAACAACGAACTTTTCGTTATTTGACGACCGGACAAAGATGTTTTGTAACAATCGAAGCGAAAAAGCGTATATGAGCCGTTGAGCCCTTCATGTATTCCTGCCCCCATTTTAATTCGGCGCTCCGGGCTGATTACCGATGCAGTACCTTAAGCCTGCAAGATGCAGGCCTTAAGATGTCTTAAGATTTCTCGTCAAATTCTTTTAAGACTGGCTAATTTTCTGTCGAATCTTAACGAATCTTAAGCTCAGCTATAAAAGCCTTAAGACGCTTTGACATTTGTAAAAGGTAATCACAATAAATCGAGTCTGGAGTAAATAAAGACGTCTAGTTTAATAAAGCTATACTGGATGTAAAATTGTCCAGGATCGGTCCCTTTCATTTTTAAAAAAGTGGTTTTATAATAGCCATTTTTAGAACGGTCTGTATATAATTTTCGAACACTATACGACCGCGGTTTCTTTTTTTTCGCATCACTTCGCTCACTAATTTAGTTAATGTTGTTAAATCCTTTAATAAATCCAAATATTCCATTATTAAATATCATTTCCACAGAGCACCTTATTTGAAATAATTTTTTTTCTTATATTTCCGCTGATACTTTAATTTTTGTAAAACGCCAAATAAAATATCAATCGCAAACGCCACTTTCTTGAAGATTCTTTAAGATTCTACGGTTCTGAGCGCAGCCTTAAGACTTAACGAAAGTTTGCGAAAGAGAACGAAATATTGTCTTAAGGCCATTGTGGTTGCTTGTTCTAGCCCCATAGTAACAGTGGTTTAGAATAACGTCAAAGTATAGAGAATGTCGTTGATGACTGCCAGATTACAGATGCACGAGCTTTTTATACGCTTTATATTAGCTTCACCTGTATGTATGTGTCTCTGTAAGTATGCATGTATGTCTGTTTGTATGTTTGTAGGTATGTATGTTTTAGCTTTATATTAGCTTTACCAGATGTATGTATGTATGTATGTATGTTCTATGTAAACAAATCTTGCAACTTGATTTTGACCCACTTCTATATAACCGATCAACTTCAAATTTTGCACATATGCATAGTTCGCGTGACAATGCAATCTGACCATTTTTTAAGAAAATCAAGATGGCGGTCGATTTTTGCTATTGTGTTCCCCGACCCCCCGACATGGGTATCAAATGAAACGGCATGACAGGTAGAATACAATTAGCTGTATGACGTCATTCCAAATTCAAAATGGCGGCAAACAAAATGGCGGACTACCTTTTTCTTTACAACCCACTCGATATGTGTATTAAATGAAAGGGTGTGACAACTAGAATACTATTATCTGTGTGGCGTCATTCCAAATTCAAAATGGCGGCCAACACAAAATGGCGAATTATCTTTTTCTTTACAACCCACTCGGTATGAGTATCAAATAAAAGGATGTGATAATAGAATACTTTTCGCTGTGGGGCGTCTTTCCAAATTCAAAGTGGCGGCCAGCACAAAATGGCGGTTTACCTTTTTCTTTACAACCCACTCGTTATGGGTATCAAATGAAAGTGTATGACGAGTATAGTATAGTAAGCTTTGTGATGTCGTTTTAAATCTAATATGGCGGTCACTACAAAATGGCCGAACACATACATATAATAGACTAAAAATAGAAAATAAAAAATATAGTTTAAAAAAACTAAAAAATACGCTTTTATTTTAAAATGAACTAAAAAGTAAAAAATAATTTTGAATGTAAAGTTTTTATTGCTCCAGCCAGTATAAGAGAACAACCTACCTTTCGAAATCTAAAAAAGCGTGGGGCGCTAACTAAAAGTTCCGGTGTTAATAAAATAAGAATATAGAGATCCCCACGCTTTTTTACATTTCGAAAGGTAGGTTGTTTTCTTATACTGGCTGGAGCAATAAAAACTTTACATTCAAAATTATTTTGTACTTTTTAGTTCATTTTAAAATAAAAGCGTATTTTTTAGTTTTTTTAAACTATATTTTTTATATAGTTTCCTTCCTTCCGTCGTGCGAGTAGAGTGCGTATCCAAGAGAATATCTTTGGAAAACTCATGTACTAGTTCCATTGCCAGAGTACTATACCATAAAAATGCTTTGTCCTGGTAGCAGAATTCTTCAATTTTCAATTATATTTTTGTAATCTTGACCAACGGTGAAGCAAAAATTAATAGGTTCAGAGTTTCAGATCATCATTTTCTTTTCACTTTGTTGCATTTTTCCTGCTTTACTTTCATGACAGAAAACCAACGGGCTTGCTTAGCAGAAGTGTTTCGTCCCCCAGAGTGCTGTTGAAATATCCCTAGATTGTTTATCTGATCAGAATGATCTCGGCCAAAAGCAAATTGGCAGGAGCTAAAAAAATACAAAGGGGAATCGTTCCAAATGTCCAAAACTCATATTGTCTCGCCTGGTTGATGCTCTAGGTAAATGTAGCAGGTTTTTGAGTGTGACAAATTAGGATTTTTTTTGGGAAGGGGCCCGCACCACAGGTTCCGCCTAGGGGCCACCAGATCCTTAATCCGGCTCTGGTGAGGTCAAATGTAAAGGCGCAATTCCACTGAGGCAACTTTTAAGCAACATGTATCATGCGGCATTGACCCATGCTACATACAGTCTTTCCATTGAAGGGACACGAAGCGACAGAAAACAAGTCTCCTTGCCGCCTGCTACAATTTGATAGTTGTTGCCAGGACGCATGCATAATTCAACGTGTCGAACAGTGTCGTTGCTATCCGACAGTCAGCGGATCGGTGCGCCTTGTATCCCACGACATGGATGAATTGCGAATCAGTTATTGAAGATTACCATAATGCTAATGCATATCACGAGCGAAAAAAATTACAATTAAAAAAAAGGGGCGCATGTCCAAGCCATTTCAGCTGCTTTATGTGGCAAACCCTCCAAACCAGAATCGCCTTGGACAACTGTCCTCCATGATCCAGGAATAATATTTCCATGTTGTGTTCTGAAGTTTCTTGAGGACAGGGTAGTCATCGCGATGTTTTACTCCTTCTCAAAAAATTAGGAAGATGAATGCATGTTTTGTGATTATTTCAGCGTTATCCAAATTAATCATTAGTGGTTTTTCTAAATACACGAAACTCACTTGCTAGCAGCCCAAAAGAATTTTTCACTACTCTTCAAGCGCATGAATGCCTATAATTGTGTAGTCTTTGACAACTGCTTTTTAGTGTTGGTGGCTAAAGGATTTCATGATGGGTACATGTAGAGCTAATGCATCATCCGTCGAGATTGCATAAGGCAACTCATTGCGATTAGAAAGTTGTTCTGGGTGAGGAAATTTTAGCTTTTCTTGGGCCAACTTCTTATTTAAATGACGTTTCGAAAAATACCTCCGCCAGATATCCTGCCTTCGCAGTCAACACTAGCGTATATGAAATTATAATCTGCGTTGTAAAAAAATGATGCACGAAACTGAAGCTGCTTAAATGGAACCGTTTTAGAAGCATGCTACAAGTATCGGCGACAATGCGTATGCGGTATGGGGAGACAAATTCCGCATGCTACATTATTGAATTTTGTGGCACATATACGCACACCTGTAATCAGGCAACAGTAGGAAACAAGTATCAGTCCACATGTTGTCCAATGTTGCCTCAATAGAAACGCGCCTTTAGATTTAAATATTACACCACGGGTCGATGGCTGGAGGAGGAAAGAAATCGTAAGCATTGGGATGCTTGCTTGGGGATTTGGAATATGTGGTCTTTCCATCGCAGGTCTTTTCTTATTTTTACGCCTAGGATGTAAAGGGATAACTGGGGAAATGTTGCAGGGTTTATTGGAAATACAACAGTATTTCGTTTTGTAAGCATTCAATTTACAGTATTGGCCAATACTAAAGCCCCCCCCCCCTCAATATTTCATAAATTTTGATCAAAACTTAATAAAAACAACTATCCAATATTGCAACATTTATATCTAAATATTAATTTATATATCTAAAATAGAAAAAAACTCAAAAACTATAAAATAAATACTCCAGTCTTACAATTCAAACTACACAATGAAATGATAAATTATTGTACCAGTGGACAAAACTAAAGCACCCCCCCCCCCTCTATTCAATGGAAAATTTGCCATAGCGACTGCCTAAATTTTAGGCTTTAAATGCTCTAATTCAGTAATATCGTGAATGATAAAAAAGTACAGGTAACGGGCCGGGTTTCACCTTTTCCTTCTGGCGGAAGACCGGAAAAAACATATAAAAGGGAGGACTCTTTGCTAAAAGGGACCATCTTTAAATCCCGAAATATCCTCAGCACAACTTCCTAAAGATTTCTACTTTGAAATAAGCCAGAGAACAATCCGACGAAGACCCGTAGAAGCTGGATTATTAAGTCGAAGACCCGCTAAAAAGCCACTAATATCGGGAAAATATATGAAATATTGAAGGGGGGTGATTTAGTATTGGCCAATACTGTAACTAGATTCTGAGAATGAGTTCAATGTCTCTGTTGATTGAGTTGGACATAATCGTAAACATAATCATAGAGATTGTATTATCCAAGGCCCTCGCAGTCACGTAGGAATTACAGGCGCTCGTCACATGTTATATTACACCCGCCGTAATGAAAGGGCTTAAAGAGACGTGCGAGCTTGCAAATTTCCAACAAAAATTTATATTAGCTTTATTATTTTAGCAGTTAGTACTGGAACGTAACCAAAATTCATCCACAATATCTTCAATTGTCGCACTGTTTGATAAACGATATAATACTTTGTCCATATACCCAGACTATTTCTTATAATTTATTATTATATAAAATAAATCAAAAATAAATTTCTTCGTAATTATCTTCTAAAAGTTTAGTCTAATTTGAAAAAACAAAAACAAATGGAAACTACATTTTTTCTTTAAATGACATCAAGACTTTTAGAATTTATTAAACAGCTTTTTGTTTTTTTTTCTTTACTTATTTTGCTCATTATAATAATTATTTATATTCAAATTTATTTATATATATTTATAATTATATATTAATCAATTATAGTTATTAAATGTATTCTTTGATTTTATTTCTTTTTTTATTAAACATGATAAACTTCCCTTAAAATTGTAATAATGTTTATTGATTTTTTTTTGTTATAAATAATCTAAACTTTTTAACTCTTGATTTTCCAATTTTTTTGTATTTATATATTTTTTGTGTATATTAAAAGTCGCCTTAGCTTACTCGATTTTAATGGTTTTCTTTTTTTAAATTTGTTTTCATTTAGTACTTTTCTTTATTTCTACCTATAGCACTGCAATAGCTAAAAATGTTATCTAATAATAAACAAATAATAATGAAAAAAAACATATTTAGCTAACTATAAACTAACGATTTGTTTTCTTTTTTGCTTAATACGTATTCGTGTGATTGTTTTTCTTAAATATGCAATTATATAAAAGAATATTTTTTTTTAGTGTAATTTAGCATTTTTTTTCTAAGTTTATTTTTTAAATAATAAAAAATATTACTTTTTTTTATACTTTAACTTAGTTTTTAACATTTTTCTTTTTTAAATTAAAAAAAAACGTCTAAAAAACTTATTTTTGATTTCTTATTAATAAATATGTGGTTTTTTGTTTATATTTGGTTTTACTTTAGGCATGTTTTTATTTTATGTTTATTTCATTTTTTCATTATTATTAAGGAAAAGTAATCTCCTATTGTTTACATAAAGAATCGGTTATATTGCTTATAACTGAAGCAAGTTTTTCTCGCCGTTCTTTATATTTCACGATAATCTATATTTTTTTTTGTAACAAGATGTATTAATTTAATTAATTTAATTTTAAGTAATTGAGTGGGCAATGATTTAGAAAAATGTAACTAGGCACTTTAAAGCGAATATTTTTGGTCTATTTAAGCATGGTTAGGAATCTACTTAAAAAATATGTAACTAAATAGTAAACAGTCAGAAAAAAATAATTTGTAAGATAACATAAAATATTTGGGAGATATATTACAGAATAAATGCTGAATATTGTACGTAAATATATAACTAATATAATTTGAACTTAATTGAAGAGAAAAAACAATTTTTTTTAGTTCGTCCATATAAAAAACGTTTCGCACTTATAAATATGTTAGTCTTAGAGCTAGTGGCCTCGATATCATACGCATTTTAATTCAGCTGGAAATATTCAAAAATGTTAGTTTAGGTCACTCCAAGGAAGGAGTGACAAATATAGCTAAAGGGTAGTGATGGAGTGATCACCCTTAAATTTTTGAAAATGGAGTAAAAACGAAGATTTTTACTCATTTTAATGAAACTGAAATTTGCAGCAATTATAGCATCCGAGCAGAGTTGATAAACAAGGAGGTGACCAGTTTTCAGCAGCTATACAATGAACTACTATGCTGAACGAAAAAATGCCTGAAGATAGGAAACAAAGCACAATACACAGTGAAGGTGACAAATTCAACTGTGCAAACTATAGAGGCATATCTCTTTTCTCTGTATATAAAATAATGACAAACATAATTAAACCTAGACTGGAACCTTATGCAGAAACAGCAATTAGTGAATAAGAAGCTGCATTTAGAATAAATAGATCAACAATGGACCACCTATTTTCAGTAAGGCAGGTCCCCGAAAATGCTGAGAATACAAAATTGACGTGCATCAACTTCAAACAAGCATACGACAGCATCGAAAGGGAAAAAATGTATGCGACAATGCTGGACCTAAACATCCCCGTAAAGTTAGTGAAGTTAAGAAAAATGACAATGGAAAATACAAGGTGTGCAGTCAGAATACGAGGATAAATGCCGTAGTGTTTCCCAGTCAAGCAAGCAGGACGATAGTTTGGCACCCATGCATTTTAATCTTGGCCTAGAAGAAGTAATTCGCAAAGTAGACATCGACGCGAATGCAAACCTACTTAACAAATCAAAACAATTGTGGGGTGCTACACGGAGACTCAACACTCAAGACGTACGAAAAAACCGGAGGAAAGAAACGAAGGAGAGGAGAGAAAGAAGGACGCACATGACGAAACTTTAACGAAAGAATTTTCACCCAACAATTCCCTGGGTGAAAACTAACTCATAAGCACATTTCCTTCTTTTCTCCCTTCTCAGATGTAACCCAGCAGAGAATTTAGGAATTGCAGGAATTGGAATGCATTCTTTCATCCGTGAAATGGGAGCAAAGGGATAGATTCCCTTGGGTGGGAAAGAATGGTATTCCAAAAGGTAGCCGTTATCATTTCCTATGGGAAGGAATGGCAATCCAAAAGGTAGCCGTTATATCTTCCCGGCTAGGACATCGCAATGGAAAAAGAGTGCGTTCTGTAATCCAAAAAGTAGCCAGTATGCCTGGCAAATATACTATACGGAATCGAATCCGGAAGCCTTCCATTCCCTACTGGGAAACAATGACCGCGATATACACACACAATCAAAGCATTCATGTAGGGTAAAGAATTATTCTAAGCCGAAGGCAGCCTCGTGTAGCATTAAATAACGAGACTCAAATCTGATTTCGGCCGAATTCTCGAGTCTCCGTGAAGCACCACCCATTGGGCCTATTCACACGATGCATATTCATGGCAAGTAAAACCGGTTTTATAGACGATAGAGGGAAGGGAGCGGAAGAACTTAACGAAACATTTTTCACGCAAAAGCAAACGCGTGAAGACTAGCACACATATAAAAAGTTACTTCTATCTCTTGCATTCTTTAGCTGTTTTTCTCTAACAAGTTAATTTCATCTGCAATACATTTAAACGTGCCTGTATAGCATTCAAATTTACTACCCTTAAGGCCCAAACATATAGCAGAAACGAAAACGCCCCGTGTGAGTTCCTAGGAGTTGAATAAACCCGGTTTTACTTAACACACTTATGGCATCGTGAGAATAGGCTCATTAGGATATGCCGATGACATAAACTGCCTTGCCAGATCACAGTCATACCTTAGACCGGTTCTACACTTTTAACTTTTTGTTCAACATCCACACTTTTTTCTCTTTCGTTCGCATGCAACTTGCGAAAGGGATAATCGTACCCCTTTCACAATTGAATGCGAGCGAAAGAGAACAAAGTGTTGAAGTTGAACGTGTAGAACCGGTCTTAGAGAGATATTCACGGAATTAGAAGATGGGGCCAAATATATAGGACTGCAAATTAATGCAAACAAGAGCAAGATTCTAATTTAGTCGAGGGTGGAAAGAAGAAGAAGAAACTACAACACCACCTGGGGGAATATAACTTCGAACGGGTAAGCGGAATTTAACTCCCTGGGGTCCCCAGTCAGGAAATAGAACGATGAAGCGATAGACGTGCAAAGAAGAATAAACGCGGTAAATAGAACATACTTCTCACTACTTCCAGTAATGAAATCCAGAGACATCCACAGAAAACCCAAAATAAGAATCTACAAAAAGATCACCTACGTATGAATGTGAAGCATGAAATATATTCCAAAAATCTGTAGATAAGATGGATATATTTGAAAGGATGGTTCTCCGAAGGATATACTGCTCAATCAATTAACCCCATGCATGGCTCCAATCACGAATTGTAGTGTAAACTAACATCACGTGCCAAGTTACTGCGTAAATGTTATGCCCGCCATGCCCAAAGAATGGATGATTCAAGGACACCGAAAAAAGCCCTATATCTACTACCAGATGGGAAAATACCAGTTGGCAAACCACGGTCAAAGTGGAAAGACAATACTAAGGCTGATGCAGCAAAATTCCTTAACATAAGAAACTGGAGGCAAACTGTGGAACAGAGAGACATCTCGAGGAAGAAGCTGATGGAGGCCAAGGCTCGGAGCCATCGTCGAAGAAGAAGATAGTTCGAACTATTTTAATAACGGGGAAAACGGCCATACTGTTTAGGTGATAGGAAAAGGGCAGAGGTTACCTTTTCGATTTTACAAATTTTATTGGACAAAAGGTATATAAAATTCGGTTTCAACGAGACCTGTTCGGGCGAATGTTTGGTGTTTGTATGCTGTAAAAATGGTTTTGCGAAAATTGTATCATATCCATAACTCTAATGTCTACGTTCCATTTAGATGGCCCAATATGCATAATTGATAAATCAATAATGGCAAAGATATTGGCAGAAAATATAACTTTTGAAGAAACTCCGCAAAGAGTAGACCTGGTTATATCGGGTTTTCCAATCATAAGAAGTTTGTATTATTTAGTTAAAACGTCAGTCAAGGATAACATTTTTATCATGGTGAAGTTCACGAACGAGAAATGTTTGAAAACTATTAAAAATTACTACCGCAATTCTGACTCGAAAAAAAGCACAAAAAACATTTTTTTTCCGTTATAATTTAAATGGAAAAGTTGATCCTCTTCAAAATACAAACAACATTTATTCAAACATTTTTTTCTTTCGACTTACCGTTTTCTTAGCTTAGGAAATTGTCCAAGCTTTCCAATTTTGCAAAAAAAAATGTCAGTCAACTACGTATTTTTTGGAGAAAAAGGTGGTTTTATTTGAAATTTTAGTGAAAAAAACCCAAGTTTTGACTTTGACGACTCATTGCTCTGGAAGTTGATAGGGTGGAACCTTGATTTTGACAGTTTTAGATAGGTGGGAGTATTCTGTGTACACTGATACCTTATTCATGAAAATAGGTTATAGTGTTACGAAAATACAGGGAGATAGTAGGTATTTCGCCTGAATAAACAGAAATGCCAATATTAACACCTTTGCCACATTTGCCGGATATAGAAACTATACAGAATTTCAATACTTATTATAATCGATAATCTGAGATACCTTTCTTTTGCGCCGGGCCTGGGGTAATTTTGTATGGGCTGTGACCAGTCTCCTTGGTAATATTAACCAAACATTTCACTGAAAATATCTAATTATTGATTATAATCATCAATTGTTTATTGTAATTTTTTTTTAAAACAAAAGTAATTACTAAGTTTAATTGTTTATCAGTCGAAACAAGCATGTTATATCACTTGTGGGCAACGCCCCAAACGTCACCGTACTTAGGCTTTGTACAAAAGTACAATTTTCATACCTCGGTAAGCTGTATCTCGAAAACGGTAAGCCGAAAGAAAAAAATGTTTGAATAAATGTTGTTTCTATTTTGAAGAGGAACAACTTTTCCATTTAAATTATAACGGAAAAAAAAGGTTTTTGTGTGAAAAAGCGAAAAAACACTTTTTTTGATACTTGAGCGCCACCTACTTTTTGCATTTCAAGTCGTACGGAATTGTCTCAATGACATTAATTGTAGGCGGCAATGTCCTCTACATTTTTTGTTTAAAAACTTGTTCTCTAAAGTGCACTGATTCAGAGAAAAACGCATTCAAAAAACCTTTTGAGTTTTCCAAAAACCTGCAAAGAGTAGGAGGTCACAAATCTGGATTTAAACTTCTTTCATGACCCTCGAACGATGTATGAAAAAAAATTCGGCGGTGTAATTTTTTCCAAAAACAGCCATTTTTCACGACAGATTGACTGTACTAGAACATGATGAAAGGTTTCATCAAGCCATGTTGCACATACACATACGATACAAAGGAAAATGGCCAGAAGGAATGCTTGCTGCTTTTTGTTGATCGATTTGCCGCGAAACTCGAATGGAAAATATGAAAAGAAAAAAACTACAAAGTGAAATGCTATTATTATACAAGAAGCTAGATTGTTTTGATGAGTAAGGGGTAAATCTGAGGTTGAGGGGTAAATCTTATGATATCCCGAATTATTCGCGCGGAAATCTGAAAATATCAATTATAGCTCATATCTCTAATAGGAAGCAATTTTCGAAAAAACATGTAGAGAACTTTTTTATGGAGATTTTCACGCTCTAAAAGTTTGTTCTATACATTATATCGAAATTTTCAACCCCTTCCAAGTTATTGATGGAATATCAATTTTCCGAGTTTTCCCGGGAATTTTCCGAAGTTTCCCTAGGTGTTCGCGTGCAGAACAATTTTTTTTCTTAAAGTACTCTTCAAAAACTGCCCGTCTGCCAAAAATCATTTCTATTGGATTTAGTGTCAGGTTAAAACCCCTGGTTCCTGGACTATATGTGCGGAAAGGGGGCATGGTATGGCTCTTTGCATATCTTTTTTTAAATATTTTCCGAAGATAATGTAAAGTAGAGCTTCATTAAAAAATTTTTCTCCGAAACAGTAACTTTTTCCCACCACCTAAACGGTATGGCTGTTTTTCCCCGTTATTAGAATAGTACGAACTATCATCACTACAAATTTGAGCTGTATGAGTAAAAATTTTCATTTTTATCGCATTTTCAAAAAAAATTAAAGGCGCTCACCACACCCCTACCGTTTAGCCATATAGATCATTTCTTCTCTTTGGGACGACCTAAACCAATATTTTTTCATATTTCCAGCTGCATTAAAATGCGTATGTTGTCGAGGCCATTTACTCTTAGACTATGTTTGTGATCTTGATAATACAATGTTATTCTGGATGTAATTAAACATAAACCATAATGCCGCTGAATTGAAATAGATAATCTAATTCTATTAGTTTATTTGTGTATAATTATTTATTAAACAATTTGTGTAAGATTTTTCTAAAATCGATATACCTTCGACTTGCCACATCACAAGCTTTTATTATATTAAAGTGAATACTTAATTGCCTAAGTAGAAATCGAATTTAACGCAAGTATTGCTCTATAATCTGCGATGTCATTTAAATCCATTTAAAAAACAATTTGTGAAGATGTATGCTATATGATGTGGCAAATAAGGAAGTAGTTGTTTTTTTTTCAAAAAGAAGACACAAAAATTAAATGCAATACCTGCTCTAATCATAACAACCGGCATAGTATCTATTTTCTACCTAAATAAATGGTTTAGAAGAAACACATTTACTGGGAAAATAGCGTTATTATTAAATAAATATAGTTTTATGAATAGTCTTTTATTTAATCTTTACGACCTAATTTTTTTATATTAATAAGGACTTGTCAGGATTTATTTTTATTAGTATTCTTTAATAATTATTTTTTGTGTGTTCTCATCGTATTACATATTATCTCCACTGGATGTTTTTAAACTGACTTTTCTTTTGTGCTTATTATTTTAATTTATTTAATTTAAATTTTTCAAAAAACATAACAGAAAATGTTCAGCAAGTATTAAAAGAATTTATTTCGGTAATCGTTAATAAATACTATGATGAATCTAATAATTCCGTTACGACATGAAAAATAAGACACATTCAATTTTTTTTGTTAAATATACAATTTCTTTATCAATTTCGTACCACCAAATTAATTCGATAAGATAATTTCTCCGCATGTAGAATATAAATTATGCTATCAAAAATGACCTATTTATTTAATTTAAGTGACGAATATATATTATAACTGGATCGATTTTATCTTTATACTTTTTTAACCTAAACTCATGTGCCATCATTCTTCAGCATTTTATGCATATTAATTATTAACTGAACAATTTCGCTATCACGATTCAATTACTACGCATGGAATAAATAAACGGCAGCTGTTATTCGATTTAAAACAAAAAAAATAAAATAAAACTTATAATCTGTGGTAAAAAAAAGTGAAATTATTTTCAGCACATTGAAGAGAGAATTACTTGCTTCATAAAAACAATTACAATCATCAACTAAAAAAAAGCTTAAGAAAATGTTTGTAAGTATCAAAGCTAAAGCAATATTATTTCTGATCTTACGACTAGAGAAGAGAATGACTTAAGACGTAATCTTAGCCTTAAATATTAAAACAAATAATAATGCAAAAAACTATTTACAACCAACAAAAAAGAAAGAATGAAAAATAATTGAATATATATATATATAAAAAAAACATCTGATTTCACTTTGTTCCTTGGTGGTATAATAACACATTTGATCAAGAGTGAATATTAATAAAAAAAATTAATAATTTAAAAACCACCAACAAAAAAAATGTACTTATATACCTTCTTGAAGTGCTTATCTCTTTAATTTTAAGTAAATACTTCAAATAGAATATTTTCTATATCGTCTCAAGCGCAACTCCCTTCCCGGTAAATTTTAAACATATTGATAATTATCCGTTGCGCGTAATAATGGTTCGTGTTCGATATTTTTAACAAAATCAAAAAATTGCATCCAATCGATTTTTTGCGGTTTAAATAGACCAAAACATGAGCACTCAAGAAAATCAATTAAATTATGGAATGGGCCACGTGTAAATGGACTCTTACCACCTTTTGCTTGAAAATGACGATATCTGCCACGATTCATTCGTTCATTTGTTGTCATACCAAGGCATAATACTTGGTATGTTTGACATACTGTTAATACAGTTACCCATGACATATGCAATAATGCATTTATCATAACCCAACCAATCCATGGATTACAGCTACCAATTGAGCTCATGCTGTTCCAGAAACCTTTGGAGGAAAATATTTGAAAAATAATACTAATAATATATTTTTTTATAACTTACCATCGTTAAGCGTAACATGACAGACATTTACGTAATAATTAGCCCCACCGTATATCATCCATGAGCACATTATCAATAGACACCAAAGGAATCCCATAAAATACTTGTGATTATTTACGCCAATGCAATTTCCCACCCATGGACAATGATGATCAAATCTAGCTATGCATCTATCACATACAGAGCAGTGTTTTGATCGTATCGGCCTGCGTACTAAACATGCTGAACAAAATGAAGAAGGATCAAATCCGCCTCCTCCACGCTCTGACAGTTCAACAATTGTCTGTAAAAAATAAAAACAAGATATAAAATTCTCAGCTTAAAACCAACGTCATTAGATAGAAATCAAGCTACAAAATCCAGGCATTTCATTTTGTCTTTGGTTTGTTTTCTATAAATGATTACAATTTTTATATTGTGAAAGTCTATCGTAAGCTCATGTGTCACCCTTTTTATTATGCACCGCACCAAAAAAGAAGGGAATCTCAAAATGGCTGTTTTCATGCACAGTGAGCGTCTCAGGCATCCAGAAGCGAGCAATGTCACTCTGTTGGTTTAAAAACCCAAATTACCGGCTTATTTATATTCTCAACATGCGCGTTCATTTCCTTTCTTTTTTGGTGCGGACTCTACCAGTCCGTCATGCCAATGACATCATGGCGCAATCTCTATTAGTAAGCGTATCTTGAAGAATAGAAAAAGGATAGGTTAGGGGAGTCTGGGGGATACATGAGGAGCAAGCGATAAACCTTGCGTTTGCTCTCTTGGATGCTGTATCAGTTCGGGAATACTGAATGTGGAAGGTTGTTCCACAGTCGAGTTGTTCTAGCTATAAACGAATTTCTAGACCCGAGTGTGCGAGAAAATAAGGACTGTAGACCAGCGGTGGGTAATCCCGCACATGTAAGCGATTTATTATGCGCCCACGACACGTTTCCCGATAAATTAAAATATTTTTTTTATTTTATTTCCAAAGTGACACAAGCCATAGAACGAACAACAACAATCAGATGAATCAGAAGTGGCACATAAAAAAATTGAGGATTTGGAGGAGATAACAAGGGATCTGGAAATGGAAACTGATTTGAATCAGATGCAGAACACGATAAAAAATTACACCGAATCAAGGACGTAGACATAATTAGCCCTGAAAGAGCAAAGTTTTGTTACCGTGACAACTGCAAAGAAAATATTCGGAAGTATTTTTGGAGATTCATCAAGCGGGAGAAAATACCAGTTCATACACCGCCTCTGATTTGGAGCCATCTATGTATAGAACCATGACATAGCTCTTGTTAGGCTGGAAGCTTCCCCATCCCTTTCTGGTGGAGATCTGGGCATTGAAACATGAGTTGAAATTAATTTTCGATTTCATGTAATCAGAAGGCCGTTCTACGCTTTGTTTATAAGTCTTCTCCACCCAGCAGCTCGCTTCTTGTAGCTTCTGGTCCTTGCCGGCTGTCTGCTGCCTGATCTATATATATTAGGTGGCAACAGATCGAGAATCATATACATCGCCGCCTCCGTGGTGCTTGTACACAGAGCCCCAATAACTTCGCAAGTTGACACTGTTTGGATTTGGCCTAGTCTGGATTTACATTATTCTTTTGCAAGAGCGGTGCTAGAGAGCTAGCGACCCATGTGCTTCAAGTCTCATCTCTTGCCGAAGGTCTCTTTACTGACATAGAAAGCTATACAGTCGTTCTTTGCCCTTTCTTCGATGTTGACTCTGCAATACATCTTTGAGTCATTAAATATTGTTGCCCCCGTACCTTCATGAAAATATTTATTTGTGCCCTTGTTTCCAAAAAGGTTGGCCACCCCTGCTATAGACTGTGAGAGTGAGCCGAGCGGGCTAGTTATATCTTTTGGGAAAAACATTGCCGTGCACTGGACATGCACTGGAATGCGTGTTTAGCAATTTGGAATATATGATTATGCCAATACAGATTTTCCGTTAATGCTGTCGTTAGGATAGTGAGAGATGGGTCAGCTGTTAGTTCTAGACTGCATTCGGCCTTTCTCGAATACAACTCTCTGATTTGGGGCGGCGCTTCGATAAACACATTGGCGTGGTTAGATCAAGTACAAAACAAAATAATTAAAAAATTAAAAAACACAACGCCGAATTAAAAAATGAACTAAAAAGTCAAAAACAAGTTTTAAGTACTAATGTAAGACAGAAACAAGGTAGAAGATATTTTATTTATTTTGCTAAGTATCACACAACTATCGTATATGTATAATCTGTATTTTTTCAGTCGGGTACAGTTTTAATTGTACTTATTCTCGTAACATTTTGTACCCCGGCTGCAAAAATACAGATTATACATATAC
Organism: Thereva nobilitata; assembly: GCA_963855945.1. Classification (NCBI taxonomy): domain Eukaryota; kingdom Metazoa; phylum Arthropoda; class Insecta; order Diptera; family Therevidae; genus Thereva; species Thereva nobilitata. The sequence continues at coordinate 123,214,413 of OY979696.1, forward strand.
GATAGTTGTGTGATACTTAACAAAATAAATAAAATATCTTCTACCTTGTTTCTGTCTTACATTAGTACTTAAAACTTGTTTTTGACTTTTTAGTTCATTTTTTAATTCGGCGTCGTGTTTTTTTAATTTTTTAATTATTTTGTTTTTTATTTTATGATATTTTAGTGATTATAATTCGTAAAGCAATGCAGTTTTTATTAAATGATTTTATTTTACTTCTTATTATTATAGCACTTACATCTATTGAGATACAGTTTTAATGCAAAAGTAAAGTTATCGAAGTTTGATTTATTCTATCTAAATTTAGACACGCTGATAGATTAGGCAGAAATCGTCTCTTGAGACCTTTCATTTGATACCCATATTGACCCGATCAGAAGAAGAAAAAAATAAATCGGGTGTGACGTAAATTGGGTCTGACGGCCGCCATACTGTTTTTTTTTAAATTAAAGCCTATGTTACTCGGGCTCACTAAACGATTCTAACGGTACTCCAGCGATCTAAATCCGTTCAGGCGTTTAGAAGTTATGGTGGAACAAAGAAACATACAAACGTACATACATGAATCCTGAAAACATTACACTCCTTTTTGGGGCAGTCGTGTTACATAGCGTTTGTTTAGGGAATTTTAATTTCGCCTCAACAGCATACTAGGCTTAACTATTAAGTGTTCATTCATGGTGATGGGTTAATAAAAGACGTTTTGAGTAATTTAATTTTATTTAAGCTTAAAATTCGCGATCATTTAACACATATCTATTAAGTGTTATATATATTTGAAATCGTCTCAATTTTACCTTTCGTTTGATACCCATATTGACCCAATCAGAAAAAAAAAATTAAATTGGGCGTTATGTAAATTGCGTCTGACGGGCGCCATATTGCTTTTTTTAAAAATTAACCTAGCCTATGTTACTCAGACTCATTAAACGATTCTAACGGTACCCCAGTCATCTAAATCCGTTCAGGGGTTTAGAAGTTATGGTGGTAGAAAACAGCGTACATACACACAACAAACCTAAACACAATTACACTCCTTTTTTTGGGGCAGTCGTGTAAAAAGAACCCTTATATTAATCCCTGACACCAAAGTAATATAGCAGCACTGACTAAATTTTATTGCTACTATCATAGTGACTGTTCCATCGAAATATACGCTCTCCTGCCTCCACGGCAATCTTATATCCGCAATACCAGATTGCCCCACTCATCTCATTCCCTCAATCTGCAGTCCCATTTTCCCGCACTCTACAAACTAGTAATTCGTTTCTAAATAGAACAACTCGACTTTAGAACAATCTCTTACAGTCAGTTTTACCGGACTCCTATAACATCCAAGAGTTCAAACGCAGGGTTCATCGCCACCTTATTCAAGACCCTACCGAACGACATAACGGACTGGTAGTACAAATGTTGATTCCTGAGCTTAGAACTGCTAAATAAGAAAAGTACTGCTTCGTTAAATTCAGTCCCTGTTGATTGGATTGGGCATAAGTTCACGGTCATGCAGACATGGTCTGGAGTAATACAGAGTACGGTCGTCAACAAAACTTTGAAGCGAATTGAGGTGTTCCGTCAAACATATAAGATTACCAATATATCTTTACTGCTTGTTGTCTATTATTTGGTTGCATTTATAATATTCCATAAACTTTTGTTTTTAATAACTATTCCATAATAATCTTTTTTTACGCCTCTGTTAGAATACAGGCATTCTGATATTACTTTTAGTTACGGAATTAGCAGCATTCCACACCCGTGTGGAATATTCATTCCATCACTTGTTATGGAATGACTACTATTGGCGACATCTGTTCGTCGAAATCCAAGAATATGATTTATTAATTAAAGAAAAAAAAGATTTATTAATTAAAGAAAGAAAAGGATTGTTTCAATAATAAACAATCAATGATGTTCCGCTAGAAACATTTAGCTTTAAATATACTATTCAATTATTAAATTGCAGAAAATAATAGCATTTTTTTAATAAATTTTGCGGCGGCCATCTTTTATCGAATTATTAAACTACAAAATTGTTATGAATGAACACTCCCTACTAATATGTTATTTAGCGTTAAAATATCTTGCTGTACCTTATACATTATATTTTTGACATTGGCTTTACAGAAGGTACGTTTTTCTTTACAAAATATTAAGACCAGGCCCTGACATGTTTAGGGAGCTTAACCGCTTAACCGGCAATAGTAGATACCATTCCTTTAAGAGTCTTTCCTATAACAACCAGACGCACCATACCCCCGACCAAATCACTGAAGCATTTGCCGATTATTACGCTAGTATCTTTGTAGCCTCTGAACCGGGTTATAATCGTCTTAACCGTGAGACTGTCTCCCACGAATATGATGCTTTGGTCCAGCACCTTGACTTACTACCTTGCATTAGTTCCTTTTCGTCTAGTAATACCTCAACCAGCGACTCCTTACTTTCCCCTTTTACATCTCCCTATAGGTTGGCTGCTTTGATTTCCTCCCTCAATAATAAGAAGTCCTCGGGTCTGGACGAGGTATCAAATTTTATCCTTAAAAAACTCTCCCTAAGAGCTTCTACTTTTTTAACTTGTATTCTGAATAACTGTATCAACTCTGGTTATTTCCCTACCGCCTGGAAAACGGCCTTATTAATTCCCATCCCTAAGAAGGGCTCTGGTCTGAACTCCCCTGACTGCTATAGACCCATTTCCTCTTTGTCCAATATTGGCAAACTCCTTGAAAGACTCATCGCCTCTGGCTTCGATGAGCACTGCACTTCTAATAATCTTATACCCCATGAACAATTTGGTTTCAAAGTTGGACATTCGACCGAACATGCCCTGCTCGTTCTCCGAAGTGACATCACTGAAGGCCTACGTTCTAGGGATGCTACGGTCCTATGCTCACTTGATATGAGAAAAGCATTTGACTCGGTCTGGCATAAAGGACTATTGGTTAAGCTTAGGCGCACCAATTTCTCTCCGACTATGATCAAACTTATTTTCGATTTTCTTAGTAATAGGGCGCTTAGAGTCTCTATTGAAGGCGCACTTTCCAGGATAGTTTCGGTTAATTCTGGGGTCCCTCAGGGATCTATACTTGGACCCAAACTCTTTAACCTCTACCTATTTGACTTCCCCCACTGTCTAGTTGGTCTTAACTCTAGGGCCTTACTTTATGCTGATGACACTGTAGTTTACTCTACTGCTGCTGACCCCTTGGTGGCTACGGGAGCCGTTGTCAAGCATCTTAACGCCATCAATAAATACTATAGCACCTGGGGCCTATCCATTAACGAGGCTAAATCTAAACTAATTGTCTTTAGGAACGCCAGTGGCAAAGGGCATGCCTATACTGTCAGGAACGCCCGCAATCTTAAAATCAGACTCAACAACGTCGAAATCGTTGCTAACTCTGAACTTACTTACCTAGGCATTCTCTTTTCTAATTTATTGAAATTTAACCCTCACGTTAAAAGGATTTCTGCCCGAGTCCGCAAAGTCACAGGCTTCCTTTACCCCTTAATTAAAAGTAGGAGCCAGCTAAATATGCAGTCTAAATTGCTTTTATATAAGCAAATTATCAGGCCGGCGATCTCTTATGGATTCCCCTGCTGGTTTAGCATATCCACTACCTGGGCGCGAAACCTAGAGTGCCTTGAGAGAAAGATCCTTAGACACTGCTGCTCTATGTTTTTTAAGGCCAGAAACAAACGTTACTCCAATAGGGAACTTTATATGAGATCGCAGGTTACCCCCCTTCTTACCTACCTTATGGGCCTTTGGAAGGAAAGAGTCGCTAAGCTTGCCTTGCATTCTAATCCTCTTATTCGTAACCTTTATCGGGAGCGTGAGCTCATGCTTGCTGGTGGACCATACTACCTTAACCCTATTAACCTTCTTTGTGAGAACCTTAATCCCTCTCCAACCCCTTTTGATTTTAGTTTCCCGCGATTCTATGACCGCCGTGACGTTGAGCACCACCGTGGATGACGTTGGAGAATTATTTTCACTATGCACTGCACTTTAAAAATCGACATGTTCGTATATGATGAGGAATTGGCACGGTCTCGGTTACCCTGGTGTTCCCCAACCACAGATACCTCCCTTTGCTCCGTAGGTTACTACGGAACTTAAGGGGCTCCCGTACACCTTGACAGGCAGGTGGCTCCTCTACAGAACTAAACTTGTTCAGTTCTGCTGAGTAGCTGGCTGCTGCCCGAGTATTGTCGGCGGGGGTGGACTTTGAAGTTGACTGGACCGTCTAGTTTTTTAAGTTTTACTTTGGTAACCACTAATCAACTAACCTAGTCCTAAGCTTGAACCTAGCTGAATTTTTTTTACTTTATATTATACCTGTATGGTTCTAATTTGTATTAACTTCCTTCCATTCTTACTAAATATTAACAAAGGTAATAGAAAAAGTAAAATAAGAAGAAATGACCTAAGAATGTGATATTTTTTTAATGGCAGTTGCCCTATTATATTTTTTTATATATTTATTTCCTATTATTTTGTTTTAAGTAGCGCCTCACGCGAATGATTTAGTCCATATCTTATAATAAAATGACTTTTATTTTCTGAGGGGTATTGTCCCTCTGCTATTGCTAATCTAATGTAAACCTTAAACCTTAAGACACTCTTAAGAAAAAAAAATTTTGTACCATTAATAAATTTGAGCCGCCTTCAGCGACCAATATTAATATTAATCTTTTTAATATAGTTACCTTATAAAATTTAAAAAAAAAAAAAAATTAATTAATTCTATTTTCATTGAGTTGGCAATTCCGTCTCTTCTCATAATAGTCTCGCACTAACACGTATATAAGAGGTGACACCACACGCGGGCGCCCCCTTCGTGCAGCAGGTAGCAGACCTGAACTCACCTTGCGGGCGACTGCGCCTGATGCCCCCTCTATTAACCCCGGCTACCTCGTGTCTTAAGTATAGCCCTCCTGCTGGAGCATACCACTACACGTTGGATAGTCGTTTTAACTGTAGATAATTTCCGATAAAGAATCTCTATGCCAAAAGTTATTCACTTGGCTCAGTATGTATTATTTTGTATCTATATATATAGCTCATATAGCATTTACTATTATATTTTACATGTTTAAGTATGTGTATCCTACTTTACGGGGATACTTAAGACCTACGGTCTGGTAATATCATTATAATGTTTAGTTTGTAGCATACTTATGTATTTAATCGGAATAAAATTATTTTGACTTTTGACTTTGACTCTTTACAAAATATTAATGAAAACTAATTAAAGGCGTAGAAAAAGTATAGTCTGCAACACGTTTTGAATGGCATATTCCGCACTCGTGGACCGCCATCCTCGCCTTTGGCTCGTGTGCCAAACTTCCACTTGTGCGGAATATGCATCATTCCAAACTTGTTACAGAATATACTATTAATCACTTTAAATTCGCTTTTTATTCGATTACCACACAAATTCAACATTTTTTCCCTAAATAAACACGAAAAAACCACCGCGAATGTAAACAAAATTGGCCACCTTCACAATTAAGACACTTCATCACTCATTTTTTTTTAATTTTCTTAATTAAATCACTATAGCACTAATCACTGGTAATCCTATTGCAGTTAAAAGTGATAGAATATATTATTTTATCACTTTTTACGGGAAAAATATGAACTCTTACATTGCGCCATATAATTTCTTCTTGATTTGACAGATTCTGGGACTACCAGCAGCTGCGTTAGTGTTAGTAGGCCCGGCAACTTCCAGGCCTGTACTTGAGACGGTCTTGATCGCTTGGTGTAGTGTACGCCCTCCATATTTAACCAGCTCCACGGGGATGCCGTCTGCACCCGAGACCTTGCTGTTTTTGAGCCGGGTTATGGCTCTGCTAACTTCTTCTAAGCTTGGTGGCGGCAGGGTCCTCAGTTAGCTCGCCTTTTAGCAACTCATAAAAGTGCTCGTCCCATCACTCTAACATGCCTTCATTATCGGTGATCAGATTCCCCTCTTTGTCCTTGCAGTGGAATTGAGTTTTACCGCGGACTGTTCGGTAGAACTCCCGCGCCTGGTGCGGCGTTGGCTCTCTGTACTGTTCTAGTTCATAAACGAGATTTTCCTCCCAGGCTTCCCTTTTATGTCTGTGAACTCTCTGTGTTATGCTACATTCGCAGCACTTTTACTTTAAGTTGCCAGCTTGCATTCTGATCTCTGCGTAATTCATCTAATTTACTTTGTGAACGTTGAAATTACTCGCAACAATGATTTCACACTCCGGATGGAAGGATAAGAGTTCGGAGAAAGCGTCAAGTAGTAATAAGGAGGCTTCATTACTAATATTAAGGCTCTTGCATTGAAAACAGAACCAAATGGCATGGTTAGGAAGTATTTTAATACCGAGATGGTTAAAATCAGATGATGTATATTGTACAAGGTTTCGTATTTCCCAATATAGATGGCAATTTCCGTATGAGGGGACAGATTATTCACTAAAGTGTACCCGGAAAGCTGATAATGAATGATCTACATAAGTCGTCATTAGGTAAAATTTGGATTTCTTAATATTTATAAAGATAAAGGCATATCACGAGAAATTTGCTTGAAGCTCATGAATGTTGCAAAAAAATATATCGTGCCATTGTCAAGACCATCGGGGCTAATGGAAAGCGCCTTACTTCTATTACAACGAGTCTATTTTTCCAGCCGCACAGCTAGAGCCGCGCGGCTGCAGTTGTTACAGTCGTAGCATAGGAATCGTACCGTAGATGTGTTATGTCTCTTGACTGATAATCGCTCTGACGGCGGCGCACAGTGGTTCCAAATCCCGAAAAGGTGGCCAAAATATGTAGACGTTATTCAAATTATATGAAATTACGTACAAATAGTATTTTGAGGTCGCTGATTTACGAATCTTCACTCAAAATAAAAAAAACAAAATGGCGGATCCAATATGGCGGACAAAATTTTTATAAAGTGGTCAGATTTTAATGAAATTTGGTATGAAGATTATTTCGAGTCTGCTGATTACGAATTGCTACTCAAAATTTAAAAAACAAAATGGCGGACAAAGTTCTTATAAAATAGCCAGAATTTTATGAAATTTTATTTAAATTAAATAAATGGGGGCAAACTAGGGCAACTTTTGAAACTTCCAAATTATAGAGAGAGATCTCAAGAATGCGACAAAACTTGTCAGAGAGTGGGATGTTGTGGGACTTTTGAGTAATGTAATTTTAAACATTGATGTTTACATCGGGAAGTTATAAAAAACTTGTTTTTAATGGTACATTACTAAAATAATTAAGAAAATTGATTGTCCATATGAAATAACGTTTAAAAGTGCTTACTTCCGTTAGCAGAAGCCATTTCAAACGATTCCAGGTCACTGTTAACACAAAAAACCCGTTTCACTATGCACCGCGCCGAGGCCCTCGTGTGCCAGACGTTCACGTAACAATGACTCCCGAGAGCCCCCAATGCAAGTTTGACCGTTATAAAACACTGTTTCTAATACCTTAGGTACCAACCTACACAACTAGACCCAAAATGTCTCCAAATCAAAGATCGATTTTAGGGACTTTTGGCCACCTTTTCGGCATTTGGAACCACTATGCGGCGGTGCCAATATTGGGGTGTGGGAAGGGTGTAAAAAATTTGCTTTTGCCGTCTGCCTGTTAATTCCACTGTTGTTCCAGCTATTGATAACACCTTCACTTGCTGGTTAACCGCGGCACTAAATTTTTTTTAGTGTTTGATTGGTTTTTTATTTTATAGATTGGTTTGTTATTTTTAACTTCCACTTTATTAAATTTTAACTTTATCTTTGACTCGACAGAGATGTTTTTTTTAATGTTTTTGAAATTAGGTGACTTCCAGATTGAGAGCGTGTTCAAGTGGTTAGCGACAGGTCACGCTCGCACCACTGGCTTAGGCTAAACACCGAAATTTTTTTACGGGAAAGTCTAAGCTTAGATATCTCCCTTTATACTACCAATCCGTCATGTCGTTCAACTTTGGTACACAATTATTAACCGGTTAAGCCAGAGGGAAGACTTCTTAGGGCTATCTTGAGTTTTACATAATGTAATCAAAAAATGTGCAGAAGTTCATAGATAGCAGAATATGTAATGATCCAAGAGAAGACTAAATATAATTTAAAAATGAAACTTACCCTAAATCTTTGCTCTTGTGTAGGCCGTATAACACCAGGATCACCCTTCCATGACTTTAAGAAGCATACCCATAAAATTCCAGATGAACACAAAAAAATTACGGTTGTTAAGGTAGATACGGTAGTTGTTATATAAACAAGCCATGTTACATAAAACCATGCTTTTGTTGCTAAGTAAACACTTAAAGGAAGTAATGCCATAAGATGTTCATCAAATAAACTCCTTCCAATTGAATGAAATATTGCATATAGGCAGCCAAGGAGAAAGAATTTTATAATGAATAACGTATCAGCAGAAAATACTAATCCAGCAAGATAGAAAGCAAGGAATGGTGTTGACGCCATTGTCCACCAACGGACTCTTTTATCTGAAGTAAGGCGTGCAAGGAAATTGCGTCTCTGAGAATTTTGATGTAATTCTCGTACACGATCAGCAACCTTTTGGCTTATCCATATGGATCCAGCTTGTGTTTGTAGCATACTGAGTGGTGTATCACCACGTAGATTTGGAATATCTAGACTGCATTTTCCTTTAATGACTAGTGTACTGATAGCTGTTGCATTTCTTGCTAAAATTGCCCAATGTAGAGCTGTATTGCCGTGCGTATGATCAACCATAGCTGGATTAGCGCCCAGTGTTAACAATAGTCTGACTGGGTCTAGTGCGCAAACTTTCCATGATGCCCACATTAATGCGGTCATACCGCCTCTATCTTGAAGGTCGGGATTTACTCCGCGTGCTATAAAGTAGGCTACAAGTGCTGTATGTCCAAATTGAGCTGCTATGTGAATACATGAACATCCTTCTGCATCTCGAAGACTTGGATCAGCACCAGCAGCCATTAACAGAACAACTGCTCCTAAAATATTCAGTTTTTATTGGTTTTAAAACATTGTGTAAAAACAGCCTGTGTCGGTTTATACCTAAATGTCCTTGTCGAGTTGCCCAATGAAGTGGAGTCGCATTTAATTCACCTCCGACAGCATCTACGACGGCCCCCTTCTCTAAAAAGTACTTGATAATGTCTCTTCTGTTATTTATTGCTGCCCAGTGGAGGAGGGTTACTGTTTCACTGTCAGGTTGATTAACATCCCAGCCAGCTTCTACTAATTCCTTAACTCTAGATATTGCCCCATATTGGGTCGCTTTAACGATATCAAAACCGCTATAATCTGGTTCTATGGGTGCTGTAGCAGGTTCCTGTGATATCAAGCCATCGCGCTCACGATGTTCCCGTTCTGGTTCAGCGCACGACCCAGTCGCCGCTGCATTACATGCACTTTGATACATAACTAAATTTTAAACGATTATATTTTTAACAAAAAAAATATGTATTAATTATTGTGATAAGTTCTTTACCACAAATATATCACAAAAAAGTTAATATATCCTTTGCTGCGACGGTTTGACAGAATGTGATGAAAACTTTGACATTTGCTGGGACTTTTTAAATTGTCATATGCCATAGAAAAGCTTTAGGTGTTTGTTTGAGGTTACGGGATCACCAGAGCGCAGGTGTTAAAAAATGAGCTTTTGACTTGACAGTTCATAGCATTTGGCGGGAATTTACAATGCTGGCGAAATTCTGGTTGATGTTTGTCGCTTTTCATTCAATTTAAACAATAAATATAATTTTGTTAATTTCGTTTATCCATTGGATTTAATTGTTTAAGTGTTGATCATTGTTATAAGGCGAAGAAAACAACGAAAATGAACGCAAAAAGAAAGAATTTCTCATCCGACAGTACACCAAAGCGGGCAAGGTTAACTTTTTTTTAATAACAATTTTTACCGAATTTAAATTATTTGTTAAATAAATATAGAAACTTTGACGATAATGAAGATGATGAAACATTTGATGCTGAATTGGCCAATATAGATATTGACAAGGAACAGCTTATTGGCCAAGGACCAGAAACACAACAAACAAGCCAAAAATGGAGCAGGCCCGATCCTCCCCGTTTAGATCCCAGTGAAGATGCATTAATATTTCAACAAATTGATATTGAAAATTATGTTGGAATTCCCCTACCAGGAATGCCTGGCTCAGATTTAGCTCCAGTCCCAGTTATACGTATGTTTGGAATAACTATGGAAGGCAATTCTGTATGTTGTCATGTACATGGTTTTACACCATACATGTATGTTACATCCCCAAAAGGATTTGAAAAGAAGCATTGTCAGAAATTTAAAACAGCTTTAGACGCTGCTGTTTTAAAAGATATGCGCAGCAATAAGAACAGCATCCAAGAAGCAATTTTAAATATTGAAATTGTAGAAAAACGTTCTATACTTGGTTACCACGGCGAATCACCATTTAGCTTCCTTCGAATATCTGTTGCATTACCACGACTTCTTGCAGCAGTAAAAAGAATTTTAGAAAAAGAAGTGATATATTCAGATTTTGATTTTCAAGATAGTCGAGCCTATGAGAATAATATAGATTTCGATATACGATTTATGGTTGATACTGGTGTAGTAGGATGCAGTTGGATTGAGCTACCGGCAGGATCATATATTTTAAGAGGTAGAAATTCAAGGAACATGCCAGAATCAAGATGTCAAATTGAAGTTGATGTTGCTTATGATAAATTTATCGCTCATGAACCAGAAGGGGACTGGGCTAAAGTTGCACCATTTCGAATTTTATCTTTCGATATTGAATGCGCTGGACGTAAAGGTATTTTTCCTGAAGCTAAACATGATCCTGTTATACAGATTGCTAACATGGTTTATAAGCAAGGAGAACAAGAGCCATTCTTGAGAAATATATTTACCTTAAATACATGTGCTCCCATAGTTGGATCACAAGTTCTTTGCCATAACACAGAAGCGGTAAGTTAATTTAATATTAAGTATTAGATATCAACGTATCATTATTAAAAAGATTATGTGTGCACAGTCCGCGGTAGCAAAAGATTAATGAAAAAAAGAACAAATCTGCAAAAATTGATTTTGGATACATATAAAAATTTAGAGTTGCCTATAAAAAACGAAAGTGTGTGTCAGCTCCGACGCTTGACTGGAGTTTACTCCTGAAAAACGATTGTCTAAAAATATATACAATAGGCAAAGGAAGTAAATTAAACCATATTTATATTGATTTGATAAAAAATATATTACATTTTATTTTCTACTTTTTAGTCTATTATATGTATGTCTTCCGCCACTTTGTGTTGGGCGAAATTTTGAATTTAGAATGACGCTACACCGCTAATTGTATTCTACCTGTCATACTCTTTCATTTGATACCCAAGTCGGGGATCGAGGAAGGCAAATTCAAAAATCGGGCGCCATCTTGGAACCGCCATCTTTATTTTTGTACAAAATGGTCACATTGCATTGTCAAGAAAACTACGCATATGTGCAAAATTTTAAGTTGATCAGGTTCAAATAGTGGGTGGCTTTAATCATTTTCTACGCAATAATGACGGACTCCCATACAAACTTTCATCCCCTATTTCAACCCCTTCAAGGCTTTGTTTCGGGAGCCTATGTCCTTCTCCAAAGTCTAATCTATCTCTGTACCAAATTTCATCAAAATCGGTTAAGCGATTTAGGCGTGAAAGCGTAACAGACACACAGACAGAGTTAGTTTCACATTTATAATTTTAGTAGGCAGGCCCGCCGCATAACCTTGCGGGACATGGGGCTAAAATATTTTTGGGGGCCCTTTAAGGATATTGAAATTCCAAAAAAATCTTTGACTAAAAAAAATTGTGGTAAGAATAAGTTCATCCAGAGCCTTAAATATTAGATACCGAACGTTGAGGACCGCTTTCGACATTCGCTTTTGGAAGGACGAAAAGGCAATTGCAGAAAGTGAACAAAAATATAAAGATTTTCCACACCGCAGTTGTTTCACATATCCATCCACGGGCACTATAACATAAGTAGGAGGGCTACTTTGTTACTGCTTCAAAAGCGCTCCATTTTCCGCAAATGGATTCTCGCAACGCAATTCTCTACAAAAAGTTTCATAAAAGTATATCGAAATTTTTCTTCGTTTGCGAGGTACATTGAAAAAACTGAAAAGGATCCATTTTCACCCCTCTCTCCAATTCCCACCCCCTAATTTAATAGCACTCTGCGATTTTTTCTTCTTAAATGGCCCATTGACCGATTCCTGCAAAATTACCCGTGAACGTATTACTTTCCTTTCTATATGACATAATCAATAGACTAATATGCTCACGCCTCACATCCAAGAATCAATAAATATAAAACGTCATAAAATAAATTTTACCTTCTTTTAGTATACATTTTCAAAAATATTTTTAAATTAATAATTTCAGAAACTCCTCGAGGCTTGGTCTAATTTCGTCCGAGAAGTTGATCCCGACATTTTAACTGGATACAATATAAATAATTTCGATATTCCATATTTATTAGACAGAGCACATCATCTTAAAGTAAACAATTTTGAATATCTTGGTCGGATAAAAAACATACGATCAGTAATTAAGGAGCAAATCTTACAATCAAAACAAATGGGACGAAGAGAAAATAAATATGTTAATTTTGAAGGGAGAGTACCATTTGATTTGCTTTTTGTATTATTACGGGATTATAAGCTGCGATCATATACTTTAAATTCTGTCAGTTATCATTTTCTGCAAGAACAAAAAGAAGATGTTCATCACAGTATTATCACTGATTTGCAAAATGATAATGAACAAACAAGACGTCGTTTAGCTATGTATTGTTTAAAGGATGCTTACTTACCAATTAGATTATTAAACAAATTAATGTGTATTATAAATTATATGGAAATGGCACGTGTAACGGGTGTACCATTGGAGAGTTTATTAACTAGAGGCCAGCAAATAAAAGTTTTGAGTCAGTTACTAAGAAAGGCAAGAACCAAAGGATTTATAATGCCATCATATTCTGGACAAAGCTCTGATGAACAATATGAAGGTGCCACTGTTATTGAACCGAAACGTGGATATTATCCCGATCCTATTTCAACACTTGATTTTGCTTCACTATATCCAAGTATTATGATGGCACATAATCTATGTTATACGACTTTAGTGCAGCCAGGGATGAAAGACAAATTAAAGTAAGTATATTAATGCATGAGTGTGAAATCCAACATTTTGGAAAGTGACATTAGTTTATAATACTATATTTCTCTTGGGCTCTTCAGCCCAATGCGAGCTTTGCCCTCTATCAGCTTCTTCCTCCAGGCGTGCCTCTGCTCTGCAGATTGCCTACAGTTTCTTGTGCTGAGTAATTTTGCTGCATCAGCCTTAACACCGTCTTCTCACCTTGACCATGGTTTTCCAACTCGTATTTTCCCATCTGGTATTAGATTCAGGGGTCTTTTATCATCCTTGAGTCATTCATTCTTTAAACATGATCGGCCCAACGTAAACGCAGTAGCTTGGCATGTGTTGATGGTTCCTCTTTGTATAAGTCATACAATTCGTGATTATAGCGTATTCACTATGCATTTTCTTCATTGATTGGGCCGTTTATCTTTCGAGGAACCTTCCTCTCAAATAGATCCATCTTATCTGCAGATATTTGAGAGATATTCCGTGCCTCACATCACCGCCTATTATTACTATTTTTGACAGGAATGATGTGGCTTTCCACATAATATATAATAGCACATATTAAAAAATCCTAAAATAAGCAACGAAGCCGCAACTTCACCATTTAATGTTATTTCTAAATAGATTTCAGGATTTGCATCCTCCTATCCTGAGTATGAAATCTTTGTTGTGGGTGATTTCAATGTTTACAGTGCAAACCGGCTCAGTTTACTCAAATGGCGCAGTATTTATGGAAAATATGCTGAGCTTTTTGCAAATACTAATAATCTACGTCAAATTGTAGACCACCGCTGAGTCCCTGACGTTCTTAACTTCTCATCCAACGAGATACTCTGTCGGATTCATCGCTCGGCAATTCAGACCACTGCCTAGTCAGCGCTAACTATGTGAAGGGCAATTGGCGCGATCTTACTCATTTTTCCAATCCGCTCACTGGGTTCTGTGTTTCCAAAACAAACAGGTTAACTCCACCGCTATCCGTATGACCAGGATCATACAGGCAGGATTGCATTTATTCATTTCCCATTCTACCAAATCCTACGAGCCTACGCCGAACATATAGTTTAACCAGGAGCGTCCATCGCTTCATCGTTGTCTTCGGTGACTGGGGATTGCAGGTAGTTAAATTGGTTTGCGCGTTCGAAGTTATATTCCACCAGGTGGTGCTGTGGTTTCTTGGCGCTTGTTTGCATTTATTGGGCCTATTCACACGGTGCATATTCATGGCAAGTAAAACCGGTTTTATGGATGAGAGAGGAAGGGAGCGCAAGAACTTAACGAAACATTTTTCACGCAAAAGCAAACGCGTGAAAACTAGCACACATATTAAAAGTTACTTCTATCTCTTGCATTTTTTAGCTCTGTTTTTCTCTAACGAAGAAATTTCATCTGCAATACATTTAAACGTTCCTGTATAGCATTCAAATTTGCTACACATAATTACGTCTCGTGTGAATTCCGAGGAGTTGAATAAAACCGGTTTTACTCAAAACATTTATGGCATCGTGTGAATAGGCTCATTTGTAGTCCTGTATAACCGAGTTTCCATGGGAGTCGAGTTGAGTTTTGGTTGAGTTGAAATGACACTTCAACTCAACGATTAAGTCTATGCGTTTCCATATATGCCTTCCGTCTTCCTCTATCTTTTTCCATAAATTAATTTTGTTATAGATTTTTCTTTAAAAGTATTTATTAAATATAAAGAGGCGCGACATTTTCAGTTTTTGTACCTTTGCTAGTGTGCCGTTTTTAGTTGCATGCGTGAACTCAATTCAACCTACCTATTTTCGTTGAGTTGACCAGAGTTGAAAATCTTTAACGAAAACTCTTAACTCATTCTGTTTCCACGACGTATAACTCGGGTTCAACTCTGGTTGAACTCATGGAAACTCAGTATATGTTTAGCCCCATCTTCTAATTCCGCGAATGTTTCTCTAAGGCATTGTTTCTCAACTTGGGGGTCGCCATTCGGTATAAGCGGGGTCGCAATCTGTCTAAAAAATTATTTTAATAAATAATGTATTTTAAATTATAACCAAGTGTTGCATATACAGGTGTATTTACTAAAGTTACAAAGCGGCCGACTGTGAATAGGTTTTGGATCGACGAACAAACAATCGTATGGGTGGCCCCTATTTGGGACTTTTTTAGTACTTTTTCACCTAAGCTTATGTCGAAAAATGCCAAATAAGGTCAATTTTAACATCAAAATTGGTTATACGATTACAAAAATGCAGGGTGATATGTAAAACTCTACCAAAAAAAATTCAAAACGCCCTAGCGGCTAAACCGTTAAGATCCCCCCGCCCATACGATTTTTTGGTCTTCTATCCAAAACTTATACACAGCTGGCCGCTTTGTAGCTTGAGGTTGTTGTTGGATTGCTTTGATATGAGGTTGTTTGAATGCCCAAATGTACTTCATCCTCCTTCTACATATCTACAGACTCGTGTGAATCAACTTCTGGATTTTTTTAGCAAATAACTAAATGCGTTTTGGCTCATTCTGAAATATTCTTAGAATTTAGTTGCGTGATCCAGCAATCCTCAATATAAAGTTGCGAACTCTCCTTCCACTTCCTGAAGAGTCCACATGAGATGAACTTACTCTCTTTTTTATTCTTTTTCTCCTCGTCTAAGAGCAATGCTAACGCTAAATTCCATGATGCACTTGTGATCACTGTTCAAATGTAAAAACTAAAAATTATCACAAATGCCATTGACCATAGAGCACTGATACGAAAAAGGCGGTGCTCCGTGAATGTCAGTGAAAAATTCATCACGGAAACCACTGACACGCAAAGTCTCGGTGCGGTGTCGTCACGGATATGGGTGGATCAACCTTAATAACTCAATTTTACGACCGATTTGACGGACGAAGATGAAGACATCTTTATTTTTCCTGTCGTCTCCATCAGACTCAATTTTTGGTTTCTTACCGAGAAAATCGCTCCAAATTCTTGGATCTTTATCTTTTAACCAAGATTATAGTGAGGGGGTCGCAAGATTTTTTACTTAATTTTTTGGCTTTTCAGGGGGCCGCAACACTAAAAAGATTGAGAAACGATGCTCTAACGTATGACCGTGATATGGCGAGGCAACTTAAGTCGTCGGCATATCCTGCAAACTTTTTTATTTCTTAAGCAATGTCGCGTTCGCGTCAAAGTTTACTTTGCGAATTACTTGTTCTCGGCAAAGATTAAATAGCATGGGTGCCAACACCTCACCCTTCTTTAAGCCTTTCTTGACTTTTTTCTTATCGATGTTGTCGTATGCTTGCTTGAAATCGACGAAAAGTTGATACACGTCGATGTTCTATTCCAAGCATTTGAGAAGTGCCTACCTTGGTTGGCTGGTTGGTTGAAGCTGCGAGGCCTACATACGCTGCACTGATCTCCAATTAGCATATTAGCGTCATTCTCACCACTCATTGGCTTGTTACGGTCGTTAGATCCACTTTGTAGCATTCAAGAAGTGTGTCAAGTTCATTTGATGGTCTGTTGCTAGGTCTGCAAACTAGTTCAGTACGTGGCTGCCAAATGAACTGTGCCTGGTCCTGGCTGGTGCCGGACATTTGCACACAAAGTGCACAATAGATTCTTTTTCATTTGGATCCTTGCAGCTACGGCATGATGTGTTGACTGGGATGTCCATTCTTGATGGATGCTCTCCTATTGGCCAGTGCCCCTTATACACAGCTATAGCTCAGGCTAGGCTCGTGCGGGAGGTGATCAGTAGTGGTAGAGGATGGTATTTAACACGTCCCTTGGCGTTGTGCGCTGTGCTCCCGTGGTACATATGCATGCCACTCTCTGGACCATGCCTATATTAGTACAGTTGTACTCCTTCCTTAAAGTTGGCCCCAATACTATTGATTCACATGTGAGGATGGGACGTACGATCCATAGCAACAATCATTGTTTAAGTACCCATTTCTTCCCAAGCATTCTAACTCTTTCCTCAATATTGAGTCTCCAGTTCAGTTTAGGGTCAAGTATAACACTTGACCGTCGAGGCTAGATGTAACTGTACTCCGCCGAATCTTGGACAGTTGAAAGTTGGTTTCTTTGTTCTTGTAATGAACAGCATCAGTTCTGTCTGTGAATGGTTAGCACGCAGACCCCAGTCTTTGGCCCATCTGCTAACGCTGTTCAGAGCTCTTCCCATAATCTCGCTCGTTACGTGCAGGTATTTACCAGAAACTAGAATTACTAGATCATCAGCATATGCGACAACTTTAGTTCCTATTTCCTGTAGTCTTCTGAGAATTTTGTTCATTACCAGAAGCCATAGCAGCGAGGCAGCACTCTTCCCTGTGGTGTGCCTCTACTAACTCTTCTCGTAATTTTACAGCTTCCAAGATCTGGTTTGCATCATGATAGATATCCATCGGCCAATCGTTACCTCCACCCCTAATTCCGTCAGGGATTCTAGGATAGCTGTATTCGTTATATTATTGAATGCGCCTTCTATGTTTAGGAAGGTTGATAGTGTGAATTGTTTATAATACATATATGGAATGCTCAACAGTTCCGACCACTTCACTGAGTGCAGTTTCCGCGGACTTGCCTTTGCAGCAGGCATGTTGGGCTTTACACAATGGTGCTTGCTCGAGGGCTTTCCTTAACAGTAGTTCGATTATCCGTTCCAGGATTTTCAGCAGAAAAAAGGAGACTTCTTGGCTTGAAATCTTTCGCTGTGTCATGTCCTCTTTTCTCGGTTTTCGGTATAAAGACCACCTTCACTTTCTTTCACATCTGTGGAATGTGGCCATGCAGAAGGCTGCTTTTAAAAAGCTTCACTATCCAAGGGATAGTTAGTTCTTTGGTTTCCTGTAGCATCTTAGGGAAGATACAATCGGGTGGGGCTGATTTATAGGGTTGCTCTGGATATCTCCAAGGCTTTTGATAGAGTATGGCATCCCGCCCTATTGACTTATAACTCCAAGCTATTGGTATTGACTCTGGTGTCCTCTTGAGCGTCTTCTGTGCATCTGGGGAAGTGCATATTTATCAGCAACTGCAGTGTCTCTGCCGATGTCTCCATCCACGTCCCTTTCGCATTCTTGGCGAAAGTCGGGTTGGAGTGCTTCTTACTTAAGATCTTGCTAATCTGGCAGTATCTCTGGTTCTTTCGATAGTCTAACAATATTCGTGCCAGTTCTTGCTTTTAGCTGCTCGGATAGGACCTACCTTACTGAAAATACTATATTTTATGCTAATAAGAATAATATTTTTATAATTAAGTATATAAATTTTGCAGCCTACCAGAGGAGCAAATAACACGAACACCCGCAAATAATATTTTTGTAAAATCAGACGTTCGCAAAGGACTTCTTCCAGAAATTTTAGAAGCACTATTAACAGCACGTAAGCGTGCTAAAAATGATCTTAAAGTCGAAACAGATCCATTTAAAAGAAGTGTCCTAGATGGTAGACAACTAGCCTTAAAAATATCAGCAAATTCTGTTTACGGTTTTACTGGAGCGCAAGTTGGTAAATTACCATGTCTAGAAATATCTGGAAGTGTAACAGCTTATGGGCGAACAATGATTGAAAAAACTAAAAATGAAGTCGAATCTCACTATACACGTGCCAATGGTTATGAAAATGATGCTGTTGTTATTTATGGAGATACAGATTCTGTTATGGTTAATTTTGGTGTTAAATCTTTGGAAAAAAGCATGGAATTGGGTAGAGAAGCAGCAGAACTTGTTAGTGCTAAGTTTGTTAAGCCAATTAAATTGGAATTTGAGAAAGTTTACTATCCATATTTATTGATTAATAAGAAGAGATATGCTGGATTGTACTTTACAAAACCTGATAAATATGATAAAATGGATTGTAAAGGTATTATTTATAATATTCTAATAAAATATTTATTTATTTAATATAAATTAATTTCATTCAGGACTTGAAACTGTTCGTCGTGATAATTCTCCACTAGTTGCTAACATGATGAATATGTGCCTACAGAAACTTTTAATTGAACGAAATCCCGACGGGGCAGTTGAATATGTGAAGCAAGTTATTTCTGATCTCCTTTGTAATCGTGTTGATATTTCACAATTGGTTATTACAAAAGAATTAGCTAAAACTGATTATGCTGCAAAACAGGCACATGTTGAGTTAGCGAACAAGATGAAGAAACGTGATCCTGGCAAAGCACCCAAGCTAGGTGATCGTGTACCCTATGTTATCTGTTGTGCGGCTAAAAATACACCAGCTTACATGAAGGCAGAAGATCCGCTTTTTGTTTTAGAAAATTGTGTTCCGATAGATACAAATTATTATTTGGAAAATCAAATTTCTAAACCAATTTTGAGAATTTTTGAACCAATTTTAGGCGAAAAAGCAGAATCGATTTTGTTAAGTAAGTAGACATTATTAAGTATTTCGAACAAAGATAAGAACTATTTCTTTTTATTTTTAATTGCAGGAGGTGAACATACCAGAAAAAAGATTGTTGTTACATCAAAAGTTGGTGCCTTAGCTGCATTTACAAAGAAAAAGGAAACTTGTTTGGGTTGTAAGGCTCTCTTACCAAATGGATTTGAGAAAAATGCATTATGCCCACATTGTGAACCAAAAACTGTTCAATTATATAACCAAGAATTAATATCACAACGAGATCTAGAGAGAAAGTTCTGCCGATTATGGACTGAATGTCAACGGTGTCAAGGCTCTTTACATGAAGAAGTTATATGTAGTAATAGTGATTGCCCTATTTTTTATATGAGAAAAAAAGTAGGAATGGAACTTGATACACAAAATAAACGTGTTTTAAGATTTGGTAATCCATCATGGTAAATATATGTTGCATCTGTTTTTTTATATATTAATAAAATGTTAACGAAAGCAACTACCTTTTGAAATTAATCATTCTCCTTTTCTCTCGCTTTAAGTAGCCTGATCAGCACAGGATTTAACTTTTTGGTGCCCTAGTTTTTCATAGAAATCGGTGCCAAGGGTTTTTTTCTTTGTTGGTTATATTCGTGTAGCAAATCATTTTCGATACAAAGTAGTGATAATGTATCCAGTCTTTCTTGCATCATCATCGGCGAGGACTTTCTAAGCTTTAATTGGGAGAATGGGTTTTCTGCGGAACCGTTTGTGACCATAAAACTCAAGAATATACGAGAAATCTGATTGTTAATTTATCTTGCCACATTATTTTTTATAAACTCGCTCGATCCGTTTTATGCCAAACATAACCCTTTACCTTAAGGGGCATCACCACTTTAAATAGAGCGGACCTAAGGCTATTGGTGAGTTATCTGACTGGCCATATAGGCCTGCGGTATCACCTCCACGACCTAGGACTGTCTCAAGACAGAGGGCCTGATCATGGTTGGCGCTTGATGTGAGAAATGGCGCGGCGATTGTAAAACGGAATCATAGTTCTCGAAAAAACTGACATTTGTCGGGAAAAACGCCTTCAGGTGTATCACAGTTGGCCTTTTTAAGAGACAAAGTTACTTTTTTCACGACTGATTTTAAATTTTTTTAATTATAAGAAATGTTCAAACATTTTCAAGCGACAACCATAAGGTTTTCATCGAAAATTGTCATGTCGCTGGATTCGCCAACTATGATACGAAAAATGACAACTACAAACAGCGCTGTCATTTTTTCGCCGCGCCAACCATGATAAGGCCCAGAATGCCGACTCTGCATGGGAGGCGAGGAGACTTCCACACATATTCTCTGCTTTGATCTGGCTTATAAGAAGAACGTTTTTCACAGAGCTTATGAGCCCCAATCACGTCCGGGCTTCTTCAACTAAAGACCTTCTTGCCTTCATCCAGAAGGCTGATGGTCTGTTCCGTTAGTGGGGTGCGTACCCAATAGGCCTGATTTGGCCGCAGTGTTCGCCATATGGGTTGCCCCCTCATTCCTTAAAAAATGCCAAACATAACGAGGAATTTGCTTAGTTTCACCAGCTAGTTCAGAATTGAGATTCAGGATATTTTAATACCAAACACTGGGCACAGGCTTCGATACTGACTTCTTTTGACGCAAATAAAATAAAATTGTACAGACATTTTAGTGTAAGTCTTACCTCTTAAGTCCATTCGTAATTGCAATTGATCTAGTATAACATAAAAAGCGTTAATTCGAAAGCTTTCCTTTGAGCTTAGATGAACTTTGCGGGCCATTGCCATCTTTAAGCTTGTAAAATTTTGTTGATTTTCTGAAACTTCGTAAAATGGCATTTCAAACCACTAGCATTGAAGGGAATTCTAATTTATGCGCTTTATTACCTAGATCTTCACCTTTCTTGCGCGTATCTTCATGTACCTCATAGGTGGTATTCTTGTTGGCGAGTGGTGTGAATACAAGGGACGCGATAGAATGAAACTTTCAATCTCTACAGACACATCGATGCCACTTCAGACAACAACTTGCGAAAATTAGAATACGACGTTTGTCGATCTAGTCGCCAGGAGTCTCTTCGATTGACACTGAGAATATCAATTTAAGGTCGAAGTGACATCTGTCACGTCACTCGACAACGAGAATAAGGCTGAGTAACTCATTTCCCCATGTTCTCTTATAACCTACTTCTCCACTTTTGGTATGAATCTATAAGATCCCTCGGTCCTTAGTAGACTCACTTCACCTCCTCTGCCCTTGGACTCGCCTCTTGCATATTCCGGGTTGTATGTCGGTGTGTAAGCCAACGGGTCCCTGAGGCCGTATCCGGCTTTGGGATGAGCACAAGCATTTGACGCTTTGCTCAGGGAACACTCCTTCCTTCAGGCACGCTGTGAATATTTGGGTGAACCCACCCGAGGCCGTTTCTCGAGTCGATATCGACTTCTGTCGATAAATGAAAATTGGTATTTGGCAACACGATATCGACAACGTTATCGTCAATAAAGACGTTTGACGTTTATTAAAAAGCTAAATTTATGCATTCAATAAACTTTTAGCAATTTCTATTTTAATTAAATATACATGGTTTGCTGCACTTGGAGTAATATCACACAATTTGATGGTTTTTATGGCTTATCTGTCGATTTGGTCGTAATGCCAAATATGAAACTTAGAGAAAATCGAGAAGCTTTTTTTGTCGAGTCGATCCATCGACTCGAGAAACCAAATATGGCCCCTGGTGCACACTGGCTGCCAGCTTCACCGCTGTGTTCGGTATACCGTTCAGCCCAGGGGCTTTTCCAACGGCAATCCTTTTCGCGACTTTCACAAATTCTTCCTCCCTTACCTCTGGGATGTGTGCGTCATCCGCGTTTACCTCACGCAGGCTGTCCGTGTTCCCGCTCTGTCGAAACATGGTCCGCCCGATGACAGGGCATGTAATCGTAGGTGACCGTTTACTCTTAATCGATATCACTACCCCGTAAGCACCCTTGCACAAGCTCTCAAAGTGCCCGTTTTACTGTATTCCATAAGGAGTTCCTCGAATTGTGGTCGTTTCCATTGCCCTTCGAGGCTCCTTAATTTTATCATTCCACCAGAAGCTTGGTGGACGTCTTTGAGGTTCTGGGCGCTGCTGCATGGAGACCTCACATGCTCGCACCATCGACCCTTTCTTCCATTAGCGCATCTTGTCTGCTCAGTGTTCTCCTGCAAGATTATCTCTTTAAACAGCGCTTCATTGAGCTTGTTCTGGGGCCATCCGGTGTTCATAGCGTGGTTTTGCTGCCGCTTTCTGTTCTTCGGAAGTATATGGCGTGATGGTCGCTGTGCGTTTACGCCTCACTCATCTCCCATTGGAGACCTCTGGTCATCGAGTCACTGATTAAGGTGATGTTTACAGTAAACCCTCTCATCTTTTTACAAGATGTTTTGACTGCCGGTGTTTACTAACACCACATTGAGCCGTGAAAACGCCCAAACGCTCCTTTACATTTATATGCCGGCTGCACCAGTCCACCGCCCATGCATTAAAGTCCACCGCTATTACTTTGGCGTTATGGTGACTCGTGCCTGCAGTCAACTTTGCAACGTACTCATCCATACTGAGACTAGGCGCCGCATAGCACCTGTAGACCTATACACCGCCTTTCCTTGCCTGCGCGAAACCATCTTCCGGGTTCCTTATCGTCTCGATTTCCACACGTCCATTTTGCGGCTTTTCCGTTTTTGTCTGCTATGGGTGCTTTCCATTTACAACACAGAGTGTTCCATCAACGAGACAGCTGTGCACAGCCGGGTGACATAAATTTAAACATGTGGTTGATGGAACAACCTGTGTGTTACCTGTTATACTGTGTCTGACCGCGGCTGATACTATAAAAATAGAAGATTTTTGATTACTAGAATTTAATTGTATTGTTTATAAAGCATTAATGAAACAGTAGTTATAAATTCACTTTTTTTCAAATTGGTTTGAACACATTGAATGAGCGTAAATTATTTAGCTTAAAACCTCAACAAACAACAAAACGCATTAACTTCTACAATTTTAAGTATCAGTCAAACAGAACACGAAGAAGTGACGATAATAATAAAATAAAACTCGTGCATTCTTTGCATATTTTTGATTAAAGAAAACAACATCGGAACAAACTGTTAAATGTCAGTCATTTGCGTAACATTGAATATTTTTGTTTTGTATAAAATAACATAATGCAACCTAATTCCTACTAAATAAATTATTGACGCATATCCAAATGGAGGCCATGAAAAGGTGTTTCGAGTAGAACTAATTTATATGAGTTACAAAATTCGTCGTAATCTGAGTATTCATCTGTAATGAATATATTTTTGTACATATTGAGTAAAATGAACAAGTTGAATATATTGATATAAAAACTTACCACCTCCTCTATGTTTACTCTTTCTTGATCTGCGCGGTAAAACAGCTTCGTCCTCTAAAGATAAATCATTCTTAGTCGATCTTCTAGAATAACGTACGGGAAGATTGAGGAACCAAAAACCATTTAGTACGGATTTTAATCCTGGCATTTCTTTCATTTGTGATAATAGTGCTGGACGTTTTGATACAATTTTCATGGCATGGAATTGCAATGAATCGTGCTGACTTGAGGCATTTATCAGTCTTATTGATGATTTCGCAGCTGTTGAACAAGCCATTGGATAAAGTTTTACATTTGGATCTATTGGTATGTTGCTGTAAGCGATGCCTAATGATCTATTTTCATATAAAATAATATAATTTAATTTTTTTATTGTATTTTATTACTGAATGCGTTACCTTCGATTAATGTAGAATTCCAAATATCCTCGACAAAGATCGAGGTAGACACCGATGATACATCCTTGTGTGAATTTATTACCATATTTTTCAGTTTGGCCATTATGGTGTTTAATCCCACGATACGAGAAGCCCCAGGATTGATCGTTTAGGCCAAGGGCACTCGAAAATGCAAAATTAAACTCGGTTAAGTTTACTTTGTCCGAACCAATTCCAATCATCTGAAAATCGATTTGTTTGGGCATTAGAATAGTTCCTATAGTTTAATATACATTTTGTTGGGGGCAGTCAGTTAATATAAAAACAGGATAGAAAACGTGGAAAAGAACAAACTAGTGCATCCTATTTTTCAGCAAACTGATGTTATTTTTTATAATTTCAACAAAACCTTGAAGTCTTTTTTAACAATGTTTATACTCAAGACCAAATTTCCCTGACTTTTACCGATTTTCTAGACAATATTTAATTTTTTTCTCTGACTACGTTTTTTATGTGGAAACCCAAAGCTTAGGAATTCTCCTTTGTATACCAATCTGTCATGTCGTTCAGGTCGTGGTGCAATGTCTAGTACTTAGCTTAGAAGGATAGAAAAAATAGGAAAGGTTCGAAGAGGTCTAGGGGGTGCTCGAGGAGGTCGAGGGAGTGTCGATGAACCTTACGTTTGAACTCTAAAATGTTATACGAGGGAAATATTGACTGCGGAAGATTATTCCATAGTCGAGTTATTTTATTTATAAACGTACTTCTGGACTGTATTGTGTATGAAAGGGGCGGAGGGACGAGCGGGCTAGTCTTATGTTGCACGAAAAATAGTGCTGTGCAGTTAATTTTAGTGGAACAGTAAGCCATCATTCCTACGGTAGTTTAAAGGGTCAATGGAAGCGGAAGAAACGCTATCACCGATGTGTTTTATGACGCGGTTTTGTGCTTGGTCAAGCCACGCTAAGATGCTTTTTGAAGCACCAGCCCAGATAAGTTGTACTCAAGGCGGTGTGATTGCAGCCCGAAATCCAAAGCATTGGGACGCTTGCTTGGCGATTTGGAATATGCGATCATTCCATCGCAGATACCCAATTAAAGTTACCCCTAGGATGTTAAGAGCATTTAGATTCTCCTTGAGATAGAAGAAACGTCGGTAAGTTTTGTTCGAGACGAGACAGTACTCGGTTTTGGTGGCGTTAAATTCGATAATGAAGAGAGGGTCTGGCACGTGTTTGTCTTATATTGTCGAAGGCGTAAGAATAAGGCAGGGGAATCCCTGCCGATATGGTATAGGCATTGGATTCGACGACATCAATTACTATCTTGATTGAACGGCCAGAAAGGAAGCACTTAATCTAGTTACTTAGAACTAAGTCTATACCAATAGCTAGGATTTTGGTCAACAGAGCCGAGTGCCATACTCTGTCAAAAGCCTTAGAAATACCTAAAGAACCAAACTAGACTCGCCGAAGCGATGGATGCTTTGGTTAAGATGCTTGCTTAAACACACAAGTAGGTCGCCAGCAGAACTTTTTAGTCTAACGCCGTACTGTCTGTCGTGGATAATTCGGTTAGATCTTAGATATTCCATCAGCTTTCTATTGATTATTGTGTCTATGACTTTGGAGAGAATAGAAGTAATTGCTATTGGGCGGTAGTTATAGTAGGGTCGTTGGATTTCCTTTTTTGGAATGGGCTGAACATGAGCTAGTTTCTAGGAGAAGTATGAGAGGCCAAAGAATTTGCGCAGAGGTCCTTGGATTTGCTTTCTGTTATCACCTCCCTCTCATAAATGAAAGAACATGTTGTGGAACAGGTAAAATTCTTCTTTATAGAAGTTCCCAAGGACCAAAAGTTGTTAATGCCTGCAGTGGTATTGAGAATCTTACTTTTCAACCTATCATCAAACGATGATTTGACTTTCCTGATGATGGAATTACGGAACTTTCTCAATTTGATATACTCCTGACGAAGGGGCTTATTTGGGGAACGTCTGAACGCTCAATAGGCGGATTCTTTAGCTTTGATTGCATTCATACATCCCCCATCTATAGGTAGTCCTAATAAGGTCGGCTTAACCGGTTAACAATAGGGTACCGAAGCTCTACTTAGCTCGGGTCTAGCGAACAGTGCGCCTCTTTGTTCACCTGGTAGTCTGGTACTGCCTGCGCCATAGCCTTTGTCGGCTGGTTAGCGGGATTCTCTTGTTTCAGGAGGCATAACACTCCGACGAGGCTGCCTCCTGCTAACCCTCGACGACATCCAAGAGTTCAAACGCGAGGTTCACTGTCTCCTCCAGACCACACCCTTAACCTACCATATCCTTTTTCTTTTATCGAGCTAAGCTTATTACTCGACATTGCACTATGATGTGAACGATATGACGGACTGTAGTATAAAGGGTGACACTAAGCTTCGACTTTCACATAAAAAAATTGAACCATCAGTTCAGCCTAGGCTTTATAGATATGGTAGAGCGAGGAGTGAACAAACGCATTCCCGTTTTGGTGACAGACAGAGCGCCAGAGTTTACATTGGCACTACGGAAACACAAATGCTATTCAATCTCTGGGGGATAAGGAATACGTCCAGAGAATTGCATCAATAGCAACAGGTTGTAAACTTGGATATGCGGATGACGTGAACATCGTGGGAAGGTCTTTTTTGGCAGAAAAGAAGCTTATATCAAACTAAAAGAGGCGGCAAATGACATAGGCCTGAAGAGAAAACAACAGTCCCGAGCTGGAAGATTTAGAATGGGAAGAAATACAACTATCGACGAACACAACCTAGAAGTAGTCCAAGTTTGATTTGGCATCTTGATTTTGCTTTTGTTTTTTCAAAGCTTCTTGATATAAATCTGGTGCATTTCGGGCCGTATGGATAATAGTCCGGCAGGCAGCGTTACATTTTTGATGGTCATTTCAGGACGCATGGTTGATTTATACCAAATCAAGCCAAATTTTATGATAAGGGATAATACTAAAGGGTTAAAACCACCCCTACACCGACTGTAAATATAACATTTTGTAAAAAATTGTTTTCCAACTTTATGATTCAAATTCTATTGAATGCGTATTGTCAGGCAAAAATAAATTAATTTCAACCCTTACGGGGTTAAAACTACTCCTACAATTTAAAAAATCAACAAGTGCAGTTGGCTAGGCATTATCAGCCAAAAAAAATTATCTTCAACCCTTAGGGGAGTAAAACTACCCCTAGATTAAAGTTGAATTTGAAAAAAGGTTGATATTTTTTTTGCATTTCTTTTGGCTCCCTTTAAAATTAGGGCTTTAAAAAATTGTATAGGACGAAGAAAACGGGCTATTATCTTGGCGACCATAAAGGGTACCAATAGCATACTCAGTGGCATGCGCATTTGTTCGCTACGCGTACTAGGTCCGGCGCGTGCATGGTTTTAAGAAAATTAACCAACTAAATTATTTTTAGTCGGGTTTGAATAGACTATCATCAATAATTTCGGTAAATTGTCAAAGTATACGTGCGAACGTACAAGATTTAGATGACGAAGTTGTAAAAAAAATATATTAATTTTATCAGAAACTTGGATGAAAAACTAAGAATATGATGAGGACTCCGCTAATGTTTTTACATCTCATACAGACATACCAAAAACGGTATCGTAGTTGTTTATGTACTTGACACGAAATAATGGAATTCATACATGACAATCTCCACTACTGAAGGTTCAATTTTACTAGGTCGAAACTTCAACGAAATCCTCATGATTTTGAGTGGCGTTTTCAATATTAATTTTTCATCAGAAACGGTGCGTCTGAACTTTGTGGATGAAGGGAAAAGTGGGGATGATGAAAGGTACCACCCCACTTCTCTCTTCATCCACAAAGTTCGTGAGAAACGTTCCTGGGAGCGAAGCGTCTAAAAACAGACCCAATATTGACAAAAGTGCCACGCCATATGGAACCTCAATTGATGCAGTTTTTACGCGATTTTTAGACCAGTTTCAATCGAAAATATTTCAGTTATCATAAAACCTTTGCTTCGTTTTTAGGTTTTAATGTAAATAGGAATTCATAAATATTGATATTTTCCAATTGTACTTGTATCAAGGCCCTCAGTACGCTCGTCACTATACATCCTGCATCTGTCGTTGTCCTGACTTTTCTGAAAGTCTACTATATCTATATCCGACACAGATTTTCCGCTATATCTATTGCATATTGCTAGCTGGTTAATATTTTAATGATTGTGGCAGTTTTTGGGCAAACAAGTTTTACTTTTAAAGTGTAGTCTTAAGCACACTGATATTGTTTTTTAATATTTGAAAGATTACATCACAAGAGGTAAATGGAAAAAGCATTTCACTAACAATTTTTCTAAAGCTAAAAATTTATAAGTATTTCAAAATTTTGAATTTAAGAAAGACTTTACATTGCATACAAATTTCATAGGATTTGAGAATTGAGGCGTTGATTCCAAAAACAAACTTTGTCCAAAATTATACCTTTTCAGGAGAGATAAAAAACGTTCTACCACTATCATGATTAAAAATATATATACTACACTAGACCTTAAGCAAGTTAGACATATTAGGGTATGGTATTATACATAAATGAAATTAATCAGTAACTTAAACGTAAAATATAGCCAAAGTTGACAATGACAATGGTTGTTTTTGTGGGAAAAAACCTAAGTATTCTAAGTAGAGTTCAGCCACATTGGTTTTTTTTGTAGAAACAATAAGTTCATCGGTTATTTTTGTAGAACCACCATATTTTACATCATAGATAATTCTGGACTTAGGTTGAAATTGTAAGAACCGTTTTTACCATTTTAAAGACCCCGTTTCAAAGTATTGCCAGCAGCCAAAAAATGAAAAATCAAGAAAGTGGACAATGGTTGTTTTTGGAACCAACGCCTCAATTTATTTTCAATTGTTTGAAAACACTGTTGCTTCATCCTTATATGTAGTTAATAGAATCGTTATTGTTGATGCCCTATTTTACTAAAAAAAATTAGTAATTTTGCTATTTTGACAAGAAGTTTTTTTCTGCGTTCTTTACCTACATATATTCTTATTTTATTAATACTGGAACCTTTCGTTAACGCTCCACGCTTTTTTACATTTAAGTATAAGTTATATTTCTAAATTTTACCAATAACTAATTTCATTCTGAGTGTGATTTCGAACGGTAGGTTGTTCCCATATACTGGCTAGAGCATAAAGTCAGATTGCCTTATCACGCGAACTATGCATATGTGCAAAATTAGAAGTTGATCGGTAATATGAAAGTGGTTCAAAATCAAGTTGCAAGATTTGTTTACTTACAACATACAAAATACAAGATACAACATACAGGTGAAGCTAATATAAAGTGTATAAAAAGTAATTTAAGTCCATTTACCATTTTTATAGAAAATCAAGTAAATTTAGCTAAACAATCATTTTCATTAATCGATTGTAACTTCCTGCCATTCTGCCCTTCTACAGAAAGAATTCTCAGAAATCCGAATGCTCCATTTAAATTTTTGTAAATTATAGTTAAGAAATTTACTGTCTCACTAATATTTTAGGCAATTTACATTAATAAAAAAAAGTCATTTTACTTCCTCTTAAACTCTTATGCAACAAAATAATTAAAAAACACGACGCCCCTGTGACAAAAAAATGAACTAAAAAGTAAAAAATAAGTTTTCTAATGTAACACAGAAACAAGATATAGAAGACATTGTTCTCTTAGTATAGACAATGTGTGTATAATAAATATATAAGATATTGTCTAACCACTGTAGAAATAGTCATTTTGTTAAGGATCACACAACTATCGTATATGTATAATCTGTATTTTTGCAGTCGGGGTACCGTTTTAATTAGTTATTCTGTAACATTTGTACCCCGACTCGTGAATAACTTTACAAGGATCCAAATAGCTAGACATTCTACTTAGAAGGAACTTTCCTTACGCGACTGAGCGCGACATAAGCCTGCCCCTTGGCAAACATTTTAGAGCCAACATCTAGAACAGCTCTATCTAGCCCAATCAGAAGAAAAAAAATCGAGTGTGACGTAAATTGCGTCTGACGGCCGCCATATTGTTATTTTAAAAATTAATCTTGCCTATGTTACTCGGACTCATTAAACGATTCTAGCGGTACTCCAACATACATACATGAACCCTGAAAACATTACACTCTTTTTTGGGTCTGTGGTGTTACATAGTGTTTGGATAGGGAATTTTCATTTTGCTTCTAGGCTTAACTATTAAATGTTCATTCATGGTGATCGGGTAATAAAAAACGTTTGGAGTAATTTAATTTTATTTAAGCATGAAATTGGCATTTCTTTAACACATATCTATTAAGTGTTAAATATATTTGAAATCGTCTCAATTTCACCTTTCGTTTGATACCCATATTGACCCAATCAGAAAAAAAAAACAAAAATTGAGTGTGACGTAAATTGCGTCTGACGGCCGCCATATTGTTTTTTTAAAAATTAACCTAGCCTATGTTACTCAGACTCATTAAACGATTCTAACGGTACCCCAGCCATCTAAATCCGTTCAGGCGTTTAGAAGTTATGGTGGTACAAAGCAACGTACATACACACAACAAACCTAAACACATTACACTCCTTTTTTGGGGCAGTCGTGTAAAAATAGCGCACTTCTTGTTTTATTATATGAGGTGTGGCTATTAAATAACGAGACTGTTGCTGTAAAATCTTTTACTTTAAATTTATACATGTTTATTGATTATCCCCTTCAATATACATATATCCCTCCACTATTCTTAAGCTGCTGTCAGACGTTGCAAGGAAAGCGCTTGCTGCGAGCATTTTGCTTGCTAAAAGTTATGCTCGCAATGTCTGACTAGCTTGCAAGTACTTTATGAAAGCATTTTGCAACTTTCATGCGAGCACTCTCACGTGAAGTGCTTTCCTAATGTGACTGGTACACTTACTGAAATTTAGCGAACTCTCTCAGAGCGAAACACTTGCACGAGGGGCTTTCATTTGCAATTGCTGGACTAGCAAGCGTTTTCACTTTCAGCAGTAATAGTTCAGTCGAAATATACTAAAAAAAAGCTAAAGACTGAAGATAATTGGGAAGCTGCTGAAAATTGGTACAGCCCTTAAAAACATTATTATAAATAAAATGTCGAGACTGACACGCGATTGGTCGCCGGGAAATATTTTTATTCAAGATAATCGCTTACTTTGAAAAAAAATATTGTATGTTAAGACACCGTTAATGTGGTAGTTGCAAAAAACTGCTTTTTACCTTTGACATTGAATAGTTTTTTCGGTATAATCCGGATTTTTGGAGACCTCTGTCGTTTCATTTATAATGATGTTTTTAAGGTGTGCACCAATTTTCACCTTTACTAGAATTATGCCGAAGTTGAATGACGACTAAATTTTTAACTGTTCACGATAAAACTCACTATATCTAAAAAACTATTCGAAGTACACCGTTATTGTGTACAAAAATATTTTAAGTAATAGTTTGGTGCATCAGAACAGCAAAAAAAAATATACTGATAATAACGCATATTTCTGAGAAAGAAATCTGCCAGGTCAAGATGCAAAGCATCGATTTAAGCCTACATATCTTCTCAACGGAGTCATTCAAGTTTTTGCTCTTTACACTAAATAAAAGAATACACATTTACCTAAAAGATGAGCCTAATTATGTTGCTTTACGATGATTAGTCTAGGAGTTATGCTAGTTTAAGTGAATTTTAAAAAAAAAATATTTTCGTAAACACCCTGTATCGTAGTGGATACTGGGGATAGCCGCCCTCTCTAGAACAATCTTTTTCTTCAAACACATCCAGGAATCAGCCCAGAAAATATTAGCCACGTAGTCCAACAAAGGATTTATTGAACGTCTGATGACCTTGACAAGTCGCGAATGAGTGCATATGAGTATTTTAAATCTTTAAAACGGCGATATCTCATGAATGGCAATACATACGGGAAAATGTATAATATCTTTTTTTTGTAGATAATCGCCTAATCTACAAACTTTGTAAACACTGCTGCATACAATAGCGCACGCTGGCGTCGAAACAACGCAAATTTTATTTGTACTTGTTGAGACATATCCACCGATTGACAAAATAAATAATAAAACTGACTGTGCACTTTTTTTCACATTCAATCTGTTACGCTCAAAAAAAAAGCAATAAAGAGGCTTTCTGAGATTTCATATACTTTTACTTGCTGTGTCTGACACCCCTTGCAAGTGCTTTTGTACAAGTTCAGTAAAAGTACTTTCATGAAAGCGAATTTTCACTCGCACGGAGCCAAATATTTGCAACGTGTGACTGTAGCTGCGAGCGTCCGAAAAGCTCTATGTGCAAGGAAGAGAGCAAATAGCTCGCAGCAAGCGCTTTCCTTGCAACGTCTGACAGCACCTTTACACTTCTCCATACTAATTTTCCATGGTTTAAAAAAGTGCTTCGTCTTTTTCTGTAAGGTCCTTCATGGTGCTTGCCGCTTTTTGTTTTACTGCTTCAACGTTATCAAAACGTGTTCTTTTCGTCGCACATTTGACCTTAGGAGACAGATAACAGTCACATGGAGCCAGGCCAGGTGAATAAGGTGGATGGTCTAACACTGGGATACCATGCTTGGCGAGAAACGTCGTTCGATTGTGACATTTTTTGGCACCATCTTTGCATACACCTTTTTCATGTTAACCCTTAACCTGGTAAGCTATTTTAGTAACTTAACCTGTAAACGTGTGTCCAATGGACACATATGGAACAATATTACTATTTGCAATAGTTAAACACAAATTAGGTCATAATTTGTTTATAGAAACATACAAATTTATGTAAACAATAATATAACAATAAAATACAAAAAGGGTCTTAAGGTTTGTTTGTTGCAAAAAATCAGTTTAAAGAATTTTAAATTTGAAATGTGTCCAATGGACACACCTTACCAGGGTAACGGTTAAGATCATCATGTAAAATTTGTCGAACGGATTCCTTGTCAATTCCAATAGCTTCAGCAATCGCACGAATGCTTAATCGACGATCATTTCGGACCATATTATTAATTTGTTCAATATTATCGTCCGTTTTTGATGTGACAGGGCGACCCGGGCGAGTGTCATCCTCAACGTCTTCACGACCTTTTTTAAAGCGTTTAAACCACTCAAAAATACGTGTACATGATAAACACTCATTACCATATACTTTATGTAATAATTCGTAAGTCTCGGTGGCCAAGTTTCACATGAAATTTCACAGCAACTTTTGCTCGACTAAAATATTTAACATTTTTCCGGCAAACAAAAAAAACTCAAGTTACGAAAACAAATGCTACGGTACAGAGAAAATGTCTACTGACATGGGGTTTGCGGCAATCGAGATAGAAGGCCTCAAGCTAAACAGTTGCTTGACATACGACTTTAGCGCATGTACAGTTCGCCCGCAATCGCGTAAGTCTCGTTATTTAATAGCCACACCTCGTATCCTTTTTAAAATAATTTGAAATAAAAGCTTTGGAATATAAATAATAAAATTCAAATACCGAGATCAAGAATTGAGCCCGCGACTTTTTGGAATATCAGAATACCAACGTGGTAAGGCAACCACTCAACATTTGTTCCATTCTGCCTATGTCTGGCTCGTCATGTCTGGCCCGCGGCATATTAAGACTTTTCTTTGGTGCTACTATTTCTTTAATATCTCCATCTTATACAGATCTGCCGTTTCCGGGAATGAAAATTGGATGGGACGAAGCGTTCCCGTAAAACGTTCCCGACCTTGAAGAATTCCTCTCAACGCGCGCAAAGATGAACACAAGACATAAGTGACACTTCGCGTACAAAAATAAAGAACATATAGACATATGAAAACTTGAGGTAAATATAATATTAAAGAAATAATAATTTTTTAAATAACCGACCCTTCATTTTTACTTTACCGATGCCTGTGCCATCTATGAACAAATTTAAATAAATTGTAAATATTTTCCTGCTGATTTGGTAGAATTTATTTATATGGCATCACTTAATTGCTATCATGGCTGTCGCTGTCAGCTACTTTGTTGAAGCAGTGTGGAAAATTGCTCTTTTGGCGGTGATCTTCGCGAAATTCATCAGCCTAACTTGTTAATATCCAAAATGTTAAACGAAATAAAGTGGAAACTAAATTGTTAGCATACTTGTGCATTCATTCAAGTATGAAATTAATGTTACAAAATTTGCACATTAAAGTGACAGCTGTAAACGAGTGAGAAGGCAATTTCCGTTTCATACAACTGCCCTTGTTGTGGCCAATTCTGAATTCACTCGTACCTGCTCTAATCCTCCAGAACGGGAGAAGGGAACTTGCACTTCAAAATCCCTGGAACGAGAGCAAAGAAGTTTCATTTCAAAAAATCGGATCAGCTAAAGCAAAATTCTGTCCAATTTAGCGTGGAATACCCCATAATATGCTTCTGTATGAATAAAATACAATATTAACTCACATAATTTATTTTCTCCGAGTTTCATATTTTTCTTTTTAAACTGAATTCTACAATAAAACCCAAAGAAGCAAGAAAACTTCCAAAAATATATATGAAAAAAATTAGCTCCAGATGTTTTACGGCAATTGCTTCAAATAATTTCCCCTCGTCTCGAAATAGCTTTAAGTAACCCGCCTTTAATCCATCCTGAAAGCCAAACTTGTCACAATTACTGAAGTACCCAATTTCGTATAGTCTCAAAATATGATAATCCAAAGCCTGTAAAAGGGGCGAATTTGGCGGGAGAGGAAACCTTAACAACATTTTCGAGGAGCACAAGTTGGTTTTTCTAAACATTGGTCGAGCCAGGACTCTTTGCTGATCAAGGACAACTTGTAAAGATTGCGTTGCCAAATAACCAAATGAAGTGTTTAGCTTGCATGTGTTTTTAAACCACAATTCATCCTCCATTGGAAACATTACATCCATGATGTCATCATAGAAATGGTTCCGGGCCATTATATCAAAATAGCTTTGAACAACTGCAATTTTAAAACCACTTTTGCGTAGGTCATCCTTAGTATGGATTTCGGCCTCATACCACGTTGATGTAAGGAAACTTGCCAAGAAAGACAAATACATATTGGATATTAGAAAGCCCATAAATATGGATAATCCAAAAAATATGGTCCATCCTTTTCCTGAGATGAAATTTGTTTCGGATATCGCTGTATATAGAACACTCTTAATAATGTCCAACAGTAGTTGTCCAAATTCAAACTGTCGTCTTATCTTGATTGATGTTACATTTCCTAATATCGTGGCATATATGATAAAACAGAAAATTCCAATCCAAATTGATTGTGTAAACGGTCGGATTACGTATAGATAATGTGGCAATTGTTTTGCAGTTGGTACCACCACGCAAGATTGTCGAAATCACGGTGGATAAACTAGTGATATACCATAGGTATTATGTGGATTTTTCTTGTCTAGTTGATCTGGTATCTCGAAAATTCCAAAGTCGATGTTCTTATTTTTAACACTGGTTAACCTTTCTGTCATGTTTGCAAAGCGCTTGTTTATCCCCACAAAAGTTGCGTTATGCTTTTTAATAAAAATTAAAAAAATATTTGTTGTAATTCCAGTAATAGTCCAGTAGAAATAGGGTTCGAACAACAAAAAAATTCGTTACAGCAATCTGACAGTGGGATGTTGTCGAACAAGCTCTTGTAAAAGAGGGAAAAATAAATCGAACCGACAGCGGTTATCCGGGGCGGAATGGGGGGGTTTTTAGAGGTTGAAAACAGTTTTTCGCAATTTCTGGCTAAACTGTACATTCTATCGAAAAAAGTTAAAAGTAAAAGTTGTAGGAAATCAAAAGATCTACAACTTTTGTATTTACCATTTTTCCCTAACCTCAAAATTTTTCGAGAAAATGGCGGAAAACCGGTTTTTCGGTTTTTTATTTGTTTCTTTGACAAAAAAATTTCTATGAAGCTGAAACTTGGGCAAAAGATACCTGTTAGTGTTGCAAAAATGCAGTAATTTTTTCAGACGGAAATATTTAGAGGTTGTTGTTAAATTTAATTTTTTTTAAAAAAAAAAGGGAAATTTTTAACTGCGATTCCTCTTAAAACTACATGTCCTACGGAGTTCTGTTTTGGCACACTTACTCGTTGTTACGTCTACTTCCGATAAATGGTAAAAAAAGGTATACTGCAATGGAAAAAATGGCCACACTTGTGTTTAAATTGCTTTAATTTAGAAAATTGCTCAAATGCTGAACTTCCACAAATTTCTATAGACGAAAGTGACTCGGAAGAAATGGAAACAGATCAATGTACTGTGACTGAAACAGTGCTCAATGAAACTGTCGAAAACACTGAAGAATCGTCCAGTTTTATGGCATCTGATGAAGAGAATTTGCAACACTCTGCAAAGAGAGCAAGATTAGAGAAAAATTCATAAAGAAGACTTTAATGCATATTTTTTTCAATTTGGCGTTTTAAGCATGTTCAAAAAAATATTTAATTTTTTTTACGCCATTTATGTATTTCATGCTGTTAATATTTATGTATTTGATTTTGGATCTTGTATCAGTTGGAAATAAATGGTAGAGTTTTTTTTATTCAATTGAATTTTTCTCCACTCAAAACAAGGTGAATTGTGTTTTATTTAATATGTAGTACCGATTTCCAGAGTGTTCCTAAGCTATCGAAATGTAATTAATACAATGACGTATTATTTTTTTACAACTTTCATTTATAAAAATACTATTATTATAAACTTGTTCCGTGCCACATGCAAATACTTTCTTATGATTAAAACCCACTCTCGAAAACCCGTATCATTGTAGATCCACTCTATTACCTATTCTATGAATACATGCTGTTCAGTTAATTTTGGATTTCCAGTAAAAAACAAAAATTGTTCGTAAATGCATATTTGGGATGTGCATTTCTTACGTTTTGTTTGATAATTACAATCCTATGTACGACGATCGTAGAAGGCACTAAAATGCACACTATACTTTTTTGTTAATTAAATAAAGTAAACATAACAATGGCATCTATAATTTGTTTCTGAATAATCGTCGTTAACGTGAATATAACAATTTTCCGGCCATTTTTTCCATTGCAGTATACCTTTTTTTTACCATTTATCGGAAGTAGACGTAACAACGAGTAAGTGTGCCAAAACAGAACTCCGTAGGACATGTAGTTTTAAGAGGAATCGCAGTTAAAAATTTCCCTTTTTTTTTAAAAAAAATTAAATTTAACAACAACCTCTAAATATTTCCGTCTGAAAAAATTACTGCAGTTTTGCAACACTAACAGGTATCTTTTTCCCAAGTTTCAGCTTCATAGAAATTTTTTTGTCAAAGAAAAAAATAAAAAACCGAAAAACCGGGTTTCCGCCATTTTCTCGAAAAATTTTGAGGTTAGGGAAAAATGGTAAATACAAAAGTTGTAGATCTTTTTATTTCCTACAACTTTTACTTTTAACTTTTTTCGATAGAATGTACAGTTTAGCCAGAAAATGCGAAAGACTGTTTTAAACCCCTAAAAACCCCCCCATTCCTCCCCGGATAACCGCTGTCGGTTCGATTTATTTTTCCCTCTTTTACAAGAGCTTGTTCGACAATATCCCACTGTCAGATTGCTGTAACGAATTATTTTTTTTTCTTCTCATTTTTACGACTAATTCTACTGGACTATAAGGATCTCCTCCCCATCTTCATTCTGATAGGTTACAATACGTGGAGGAGCATATTCATACTGCGTTTTTAGATGATATCCCTTCATATCCTTCAACTTATCTCTATACAAGTATATTTCAGGAGAATCAGTGACGTCTTCCATTGTTAAAAAAGGAAACGGATCAAATGTGTACAATTTTCTTGTTTCGGCAATCATTGCAACAACATTTAAGTAATCATTATTCCAAAACCATTTAAAAACTCCCAACAAGTCAACTTCCTTCGTTTCTGCTGTAAAAACAACCAAAATTCTCGTGCTATGAGTTCGATTTAAAACTTGATTTGCGATTTCTAAAACTGGCAACGTTTCACTTTGAATAAACAAAAAACAAATAAAATTATTTATGAAAACATCTTTTACTTTAAAATGTACAACATTTGTTAAAACAATTGTGGGCAAACTAAATTCATTTTGAATTTCCGAACAAAAATTATGTGATTCAAATTTTAAGCGATCCTCAGAAATAATTAGCGCGTGTTCAAATTTATGAATTTTTTGTAAACGTCCAGTTAAATGACTTAGATCCTTTTCAATCGCGCTACAATCGACACTTGGTTGGCATATAAGTAACACCAGGACACCATACAACATTTCTAACCTACTTGACGCCTCTACATGTAACATATAAGAATTTGTGAACAATATTTTGCCTCTTTAATGGAGATCGATTTTTTATTACATATATTCTAGGGTGAAGAGTAATAATTACGAAAATATATTTCGTTAAAACCATTTATCCTTGGTTTTTACCCCGCAGCCTAATAATTACATAAGCTGATTTACCGATTGGAGCTTTTAATCAGATTGTTCTTTAACAACCTCGGGTAATGGAAATCTGTTGTTTTAATGTCAATTTCTTACAAAGGCAATAATATTTAATCCAATATTTATTAATATAATTGTAAACTTATTAAGTTGCTTGTTACGCCATGCAGCTCGGGGAGAGAATAAGCACGGAAAAGAAAACAAAGGAAACTCTCCTTATCCTTAGAGATATTCCCGCGAGAGATATTCCCAAAAGGCCAAGGGCGAGGATCTGGCTCCCAAAAATGGAAGCAGAGCCAGAAAAATTGCTTGAGTATCTTCGGCGCCACAACAGGGACATCCCTATGGACAACTGGAAGGTACTCAAGGCCAAGGAACCCCAACGGAATAGCAGAACTTTGGTGTTGCTAATCAACGACGAGTGCCTAGAGGCGCTCGAAAGAGTTGACTATAAGCTCCATTTTGGGCTTCAAGGTCTTCAAAACGGCGTCAGCTAACGAACAGGCTGACTCCGACGAAGAGCTTTGTTATTGATAGTTTAGATAAGGTAAGTAGGTGAAGGGCTCAATTAGGCGCTTAGCGCGCCGTTTTCTTGCCACAACTCGTGTACATTGTGTTGAGTGGTTGTTTGGTCGGCTGCGATGGATGCCATAAGCCATCCTGTCTGGAGATTTCTTTTAAGCCTTCCAAAACGTAACTACCTAGCGTGCCTTGCCTGGCTTTAACTAAAGCCGCGCATTTACACAGAAAGTGAACAAGTGTTTCTCTCTTCTCAAATGTTGAACGGGATGCCCAACTGTGCAACGTGGTCTCCTATGGGCCAATATCTCGTGATGATTGCCGTGATTCTGGCAATATCTCGTCGGGGTCTGTTTAGGAAGCCCATAGTTTTTTCTTTGTTATACTTCGGCCAAGTCGCCCTAGAGATAGATTAAGCTAATAATCGAAACAAGAGCCAGCCACCACAATTGTGGTGGGGACTCAGCTGGCGCTTAGATCAACTAAGGAATCAATTGGGATGAAATGACCAGGTCACTTACAACGTTGCCTCCCGGACTAATACAAAACTTCGCGTGAAAATGTTCGGCACTAGCCAGGGAGAGCTGGAGAATCTAGCAGCAGAGCATCCAACCAAGTTTACATAGTTATTGAATGCTACAAAATGGATCTAAAAACCATAACAAGCCTAATGGTTTACAGGAATGAGTGGTATCAAAACGGCGCTAATGTGCTAATTAGAGGTACAAACGAGCATAGAATATGTGGGCCTCGCCAGGCCCGTCACAAAGGGTCAGAGGGGCCCCCGAAAAAAAATTAAAACCAAAAAACCCCATATGCCCGCGTTCTAAATGTTAAGCAGGCAGTAATCTACAGTCAGAAACCCTAAAATAAAATAGCTGTGATATATAAGCACAGGGGCCTGACTACCTGTTCCGTTCTAGGTTGCATTATGTAATTTTAGGTTCGTTTGGGAATCAAAAAACTTATAAAAACGTCCATTTTGTTCTGCCTTGTAAGAGATTCATCAAAACCAACTACAATATAATCACAGTTGGACCAAATATTCTCAAGTTCACGAAAATAGTATGGGGCAAGAGCAAAATTAAATGTATGCGGTTTTTATTTTCAAGCAATCAGTAAATTTGCTCGGCACTTAACTTTAATAATGAAATGAATAAAATTGAATGGTCACGCAATTCGAAAGAGTACATTTTCTTAGTAAAAATTCTAGACGATTTTCTCAGAACTTGCGTTGCGTTATGTCTCACAGCTCTGTGAGTGCTATTGCGATAGCATGCAATCGGATCAAGCGATTTCTTTTTAATATAATCTATATTGACAAATTTCCAGGATAATGAAATTCTAGTAATTTCGACAACGATAATCTCGAGTTCTTCGGAATGGGCGGAGGTAAGCATTTCCCTAAATTTCCTCAACGTTCATTTATTCGGTGTATCTCTTCAAATGCATTAAAAGAGACAGATAAAACCCAATGTACAGATTTATTACATAGAGATTTCACCAGATAAAACAATTTGAATATTATGGAGGAAAACATGACTACTTAAATTCCCTGACTTTTCCAGGTTTCTAGAAAGTTGCCACCCTATTTATTTGTATATTTAGATACACTAACTATATAAATTAACTTGAAAGAAAGTCGTTTATATACTCAGAGATGCAGAATCTAATCTTTTATCGCCATGTAATTTACGATAACCCGAAGTACCAAATATAACAAACGCAATTAGCAGAAGACAGACAATTGCATTATGTCCAAGCTTAAGTAGATAATATAAGATTTACATATTGATACGAAGTTCAGATAACAAGTATCGGGCTTGAACAAAGCAAAATGAATTACTGAATAAATAATTATTTATAATCACTATTTGCTTATTTGTCAATATTTAGTTTAGACCTTTCACAAAACTGATAATATTATCAATAACAAATTAACAAACACCCAAGACAATCACTACAATATGTAGCATACTCTAAAAGTGCACCTAATCTGGATTATCTTACTATCTTCCTACTAGACTAATATTTCATATGACTAAGGATGATGTGATAAGAATTTTTTCAAGCATGTGAAGTCGACATTTTGATAAAATATCTACAAAATATTTAAAACAATAATATAATCTGGGTCATTACGTCTCCCAAAGCTCATCTAACTAACGCAAGGTCTTCTTTTGCGAAATAGTACTTCACTATAGCAGAATCTATTAATAGATTTTTTTGCAATGTAACTTATTTACTTTACTTCCTAGAGGAGGGCGATTTCTTAATTTAAAATTATATTTGTGAAAGTATCGGATAATAATAATTAAAAACACAAAAAAATTACCGACAGCCTTGAAGGCCCAGAACACAAAAAAAGTCAATTACAATCCGAAATGGTCTTTTTGGCTTCAACATAAATCATGATTTTGTTTTTGTGACCCGAAACCCCTGTGTAGCCAGCAAAGACCTTATCAGCTCGGGATTTGGTGCAAAAAAAGATGAAAACTAAAGGTCGAATCATTTCAGTGTACATGACAATTAATTTTTAGAATTTACCAATAATTATCTAGGAATGATTAGCTAGAAATTTTAACACATTCCAGAAAAACACTTTGTAACTATCTACAGAAGGCTCTAAATAAATCTTTAATGGAAATTGGCTCAATAGGACAATAAAAATATATATACTTACAACATCTGTTCCCGACAGACTAGTAATAATCCTTATTTCCCAATAATGAATCATATGTGGCTCGAGTCGGTGGTTTCCTCGTATAATTGATGTACCTTGACTGAAAATTGGATGGAAAGTAATATCTGCTCCATTTATATGACATTCTGGAGGTGCAGAATCTTTGTCCCATGTCCATTCCATAGGATGATGATCTTCTTGGCCACATTTACAGGTCACTAACTCGTGTATATCACCACTGTATGATGACATTTCTGTGCTTTTCGGAAAAACACAATCACAAAATGCTG
Source organism: Thereva nobilitata (assembly GCA_963855945.1). Taxonomy (NCBI): domain Eukaryota; kingdom Metazoa; phylum Arthropoda; class Insecta; order Diptera; family Therevidae; genus Thereva; species Thereva nobilitata. Next base: position 123,256,754 of record OY979696.1, read on the forward strand.
GTGCTCTATATTCCATTCGATTTGACCGGCTGAATCGTGACATTGTTGTTTTCTAGAAGTATCAATCGTTAACTAATCTTAGTCTTAGATTATATATTTATTATTATCCTACTTTGATGGTAAACAAATAATATGAACGCTTAAGATTCAGCGCCTTTCACTCTATGCACTCGACACTACTGCACTTTTAATAAATGAATATACTTAAATTCAGTATTGTCATTTGCACTTGCTTCATCAAAATAAAAACGGTGGTGAAATTATCCTTTGTCCCTGCCAGCTTTGCTCTGCCTTTTATTCACGACTGCGACTTTGTTTTTGTCTAGCTCGGCTCGGCTGGTTTTCTTCTTCTTTTTCGATGGGAATCTTCGCGAATGTTGTACAAAACAGAAATTGCAAAAACAAGTGAGTTATCAGATACATGGATAGAGATGATTTTTCTGTGCATTAAACTGCTAGAATCCCATGAAATTACGAGAAAATTGGAGAAAAACATGTTAGAATATATATTTATTAATTTTAATTAGAACTAAATAAAATTATTGACTTTTTTTTATTCTTTTTAATTTATTTTTATTAAATTATTTGGTAAATATTGAAGTATACTAGTACCCACCTCCGATTTTTTTGAAATTTTTTTTATATATGTATTTTGGTCCGTAGAATTCATTTTTCGAAAAATAAATTGTCGCTCGCTTACCGTTTTCGAGTAATAAATTTTTATAGTTGTGTAAAATCGGTTTGCAGAAAAGTGATAACCGCCATATTGAAAACACTTATTTAAAACCCGAAGGGGGTTCATCGGGTGATTATTGATACGTTAACCTTAGAACGGGGGGTATGGGGGGCGGAGCCCCCCAAAATCGAAAAGCTAAATTCAAAAAGGGGGGTATGGGGGGCGGAGCCCCCCAAAATCGAAAGAGGAAATCTTAAAAGGGGGGTATGGGGGGCTGAGCCCCCCAAACGGGGGGATGGGGGGCAGAGCCCCCATTCCATAAAAAGTGTACTTAATTTTCCAATTGCACCTTTTGTTTTAGAAGAACATATAGGATGATTTGTTGAACGTTCGACACCAGTGCTAATTTCACGATTTTGCTGGATCCTTGCGCAGGTAGACCAATGCTAAGATTCGCCTGAGGAGCTCCTAATTTTAGAAGAGCCAAAAGGAGGTTTAGTTGTTTTACTTCCAACATTAGTGTTAATTGCACTGTAACTGTCATATTAAAAAAATAAGCTAAACTAATCGAGACATGAATACACAATGTACAGTACGCATATGTCACCGTTGGGCGCCATATTTGTAACTGTCACATATGAAATAAACTATATCGACTTTCGATCAAAAACTAAACTAGCATGACAATACAAATAAAAAATGAAAAGATGATCAGCGGACTGACGGCCTTGGCTGATCAGCTGCTCTGAACAAGGGAGCAATGGTAAAACCTATCTCGCGAAATAATCACTGAACCCTCTACACCAGAAACAAGGACACGCCTGGCGGTGCTGCGGCTAGCTTGCCGTTGGGGGGGTTCGTGGTGCAGGGGCTCGTCATTAGAGACAGTTACTTTATATACTACATACCGAAAAATTCCGCGTGTCCACATAATAAAAATAACTAAAAGGTGTTCGACGAGATAGGGAGAAAAGGTTGGGGACAGCCATACGAGAGGGGGGGCTAGATATCAAGCAGCCATGCTTACTGCCTCATGGGATACAGGGAGATCTGAAAAATAATTATGGGGTACTTACCATTTTGGAGGGCAGAACCTCCCCAAGAGCATCACACTTACATCGCACCTTTTACTGAGCCATCCCTAACGGGCTCACCTTAATTAAAAAGATATGTATACCGCAGAAATTCAAGGAGAGAGACAAACAAGGATAGAGACAAACTCACCACAAAAATATGAAAAAAAATTTGTATAAAAAAATTTTTTTTTCTTTTTTTTTTTTTTTTGTTTTATTCTTTCGTTAGCTCGTTCAAAAATAAAAAGTGTAACTTTGATGCTAAAGGCTTAATTATAATTATTATTTCTTTCCCTTTTCTTTTTCTTATTAATCCAGCATATGGACATACACAAATTTCCTCACATCTAGACATAAGTTACCAACAAAAAAAAATCCATATAATTATTTTTTTTTTCTCAATAAAAAATATAGGAGCAAACTCCAACAGAACCTGATAAAAATTTTACTTTTCTTCTCAGTTTTACAATAATAAATATTCCTCTACATTCTTCCCGTGAACCCGACAAAAGAAATTTAGCAAAACTATTACCAAAACTTACACGGGAATTTATTACAAAACAATTAAGAAAGTTACGTTACCTGAAACAATGTTATGTGTTCTTTAATTAATTGCACTTTGTCTTACGTTACATTACTATTGATACCCCTATTCTCTAAGGAAGCTTCACATAATCGCATCGTTGGATGAGAGAAGTTGTTTATATTTAATCACACTAGATTTTTTCTTTAGAACTTTAAAAGAACTGATTTCTACAAAAATATTCTGTGCATGACTGAGAAAAAAATTTGTAGAGAGGAAATTGTTCGGTAATTCACATTGTTGACAGCAAAAACAATTTTTAAAAAAATAGACAAATAAGTAGCTACCAAAGTATCTTCTATATAAGCATTGCTACACAATATTTTTAAGCTATGCAAAATAATGCGTTTCTTATTTGAATAAAAAGGCAGTAACTATCTGCTCATTTGTACAACTTATATATCTTTTCTTCCTATTTCCTTTAATCTTCCTTAATTGCTAATGTTATTTTCTTTTATTCATTAATCAGGAAAACTAACCTTATTTACTTTACTTATTTTACTTCTTTTTCTTTTCTTCTACCCTTTTTTTTCTACTCCTGCTGGTCCTGTTTCCTTCTCCTTACATATTAACCTTTTTTTTTTTCTTTTTGTTTGTTTCTTTTCTTGGTTTTTTTTTTTGTGTATTTTGTTTAAAAACTTTGCACCAAAAAAAATTTCTTTACCCCATTTTTCGGGCTACACTTAAATTAAATTTTTCTTTTGGTTTTTTTTTTTTTCTCTTATATTTTAATTATATGTATTTTATTTAACAAAACTTTTCACAAATTCATCCCGCTTCGGGCATCAAAACTAAATTTTTTATTTTTTTGGTAGTTTAATTATGTTTTGTAGTTTATTTAACAAAACTTTTCACAAATTCATCCCGCTTCGGGCATCAAAACTAAATTTTTTATTTTTTTTTGTGGTAGTTTAATTATGTTTTGTAGTTGATTTAACAAAACTTTTCACAAATTTATCCCGCTTCGGGCATCAAAACTAAATTTTTTATTTTTGGTAGTTTAATTATGTTTTGTAGCTTATTTAACAAAACTTTTCACAAATTCATCCCGCTTCGGGCATCAAAACTAAATATTCACCGACTCGACCACCTTCCTGCACATCTAATTCAAGACTGAAAAATCAAATCCGACGCCAAGCCAGAAATTAGCCCTTGGCGCATCAGTGTTGGGGGGTGAGGACAGAAAAAAACCCAAAGGAAATCGCTATCGAACAGCGTTATTCCCTTATATGGTCGTGTCCTTGGAAAAATAGAGGATGGGGAAATGAAATGAAGGAATTTACACGGAAGGGAACAACCAAGCGAATTGATAATCGGTGTTCCTTCATTCTCCCGTGTAAATCCATTCCATTACATGGGCAAGAATAAAAATTCCGAGAATCTCGGTTTTTCATTTAAATTAGTGCAAAGTGATTGGCTGGGCGTTCGCCGCCGGCAATTCTGTTGCGCGAAAACTTTTGTGTGCGTGCATTATGCGGTAGAATGGGATAGGCAAGAAAATAATATGCGCAGAGGCGTGCGTATTTTAGCAAAAGTTTTTGTATGGAAATTATGAATAATTATTGCACAGAAAAATTGGTGGGCTGAGAAATTTTTGGTGGGATTATTGTATGCCAAATTCAAATGCTGATATGCAAATTAAGGCCGACCGTTACAGCACCACTTACGGTTGTATGTTGGAAGTAAAACAACTAAACCTCCTTTTGGCTCTTCTAAAATTAGGAGCTCCTCAGGCGAATCTTAGCATTGGTCTACCTGCGCAAGGATCCAGCAAAATCGTGAAATTAGCACTGGTGTCGAACGTTCAACAAATCATCCTATATGTTCTTCTAAAACAAAAGGTGCAATTGGAAAATTAAGTACACTTTTTATGGAATGGGGGCTCTGCCCCCCATCCCCCCGTTTGGGGGGCTCAGCCCCCCATACCCCCCTTTTAAGATTTCCTCTTTCGATTTTGGGGGGCTCCGCCCCCCATACCCCCTTTTTGAATTTAGCTTTTCGATTTTGGGGGGCTCCGCCCCCCATACCCCCCTTTTTGAATTTAGCTTTTCGATTTTGGGGGGCTCCGCCCCCCATACCCCCCGTTCTAAGGTTAACGTATCAATAATCACCCGATGAACCCCCTTCGGGTTCTAAATAAGTGTTTTCAATATGGCGGTTATCACTTTTCTGCAAACCGATTTTACACAACTATAAAAATTTATTACTCGAAAACGGTAAGCGAGCGACAATTTATTTTTCGAAAAATGAATTCTACGGACCAAAATACATATATAAAAAAAATTTGAAAAAAATCGGAGGTGGGTACTAGTATACTCAATATTTACCAATTATTTCATCATCTGATTATAAAAATTAATGCGAATGTTAACGAAAATACTAAGCTGGGACTCGAACCCTAGTTAATGTTAAAAGCGCGAACCAAAATAGAACGAAACGTAACGTAAAGTAAAGGCTCAACTATAATGCACATATTTCGCACGTCAGCCGACGTGCGTAAATATTAAACTTTCGTCAAACGTATAATGGTTTGTGTATACGGAAAGTTTTCAAAGTTTAAAATTATTAAAATGCATAAATACACAATGTTTTCAATACTCTTTCTTCTTTAAAACCCACAAAACAACAACAAAAATCAATTGTTGTCATTCTAACTACAAATCATTTCACAAAACGTACGTTGAGCGCGGTTCTTTTCGCATTCTTATGTTTAACGAAACTTAACGAAACAAACCATGGACGACGTACGTCCAATATAGCCGAGAACATTAATTTCCACAAGACCGCCCAGGTGACGTGCTTTTCTTACGTGCATTATAGTTGGGCCTTAAAGCCTGAACTATAATAGACGTAGTTTGCCATACGTTTTTAACGAACATACACGTACGTATCTCTCATCGTAGGCCTTGACGTACAATCGGCTATAATAATCGCAGTAAACATTGTTTGAATTTGAGTCTGAATACAACAAGTATGCTATGATTTTGACATTACAGCGCCGTCAACTGGTAGACGGCGTTATACTGGTCAACATAAGACGGCGTTATATTACGTTTAACGAAAAATTAACGAAAACAAGTACTTGTGATGTACGTTTTTATTATAGTCAATCATTGGGTGGTGCTACACACGAGACTAATTCGGACGGGTGAAACCGCTTTTATGGGAGAGAAACGAAGTGAAGAAAGGGGAAAATAGCCCATTTCCCCTTTCTTCACTTCGTTTCTCTCCCATAAAAGCGGTTTCACCCGTCCGAATTTAGGCTGGAGTACAATGATTCCGCTACGTACCGTTTCGTATAAATGTCAAAAGTCGGATTGTAAGAACTTTCATTGAAAACTTCGTGGAAACGGAAGGGTGACTACAATGGACGGTTCGGAACGGTGCGGAATGGAAAAGATGAGCAAATTCCATCTTTTTATGAAAAAGTCGGAAGACATAACCTCATTTGGTGGTCGATAATTTTAAACATAAATGTGAACGACGAAAAATTAATTGAATTAGTAAAAAAATATTCGTAAATTTTTGATAAAAAAAATTAATTCTATTTGGACACAACTTTTATTTATTTCTGCACTCATTTCTTTTAAACTCGATAGTTGTCAAAAACGGAATGAATAGGTTGTATTGTGCCTGTTCACACAGGTCGCTCTGAGGCGCGACAAAGCGAACGAAAAAGCGAATATTTGTTTACACGTTTCGCTTTGTGTCCAGTCGTTTTTATGACAGGTGGAACATACGGTACGGGAACAAAGTTTGTGATTTTCATAAAAGTGGCATAAATTTTTATAAACTGTGATTACCTGAATATAATTAATTTTAGTAAAAAATCTGTGCAACAAAACTGAAGCCTGAAAATTGTCCTATCGCACGTTTGCTCCCAATACGGGTGAAACGAAAATAAAATGGAACAGTAAGGTGATACAAAATGAAATTGAAACAGTCAGCTGGTCAGAAAAGCGAACGTGAGTCGCTTTCAAATCGAGACGCACTTCCTTCCCACCCGAACGCTCCCCGCACCTGTAAATTTCGTGTTGAAAGGTCGCGGTGACCACCCGTGTGAACAGGCACATTGTAGCCAGTTATCCAACTCCACGGGACGGTACGCTTACGGTGCGGTTCGGAACGGAATCATTGTACTCCAGCCTTTAGTCTCGTGTGTAGCACCCCCCATTCATTTTCATCATAGAGCCCGCTCTTTCACGTCTATTATAGTTCCGGCTTAAGAGAAAACTGAAAGATTTTCTTTACGTTTGCTTACATATATGTGGTAATTGGGCCAACGCACACCAGATCATAGTTATGGCACATAAAACCGGTTTTACTACACTCCTCGGAACGCAGACGGGGTAATAGCATCTTGTGTAGTAACCTTGAATCTTTACAGGAAATTTTAAATGTATTTGTGCATATGAAAATTAGTTGTCATAGCTTTCATTTCGTTGACAAATAGAAAAACGCCACAAAAAGTTCTTAATATCACTCTTTTCAATATGTTCACAAAAAAACAAAATTTTCAGACTACTTGCACAGGTTGATGCGAATAATTAAAGAATTTCAGAGGGAAAATGCTGAGCTCAGAAAGAAGAAGATTTGACATAAGAAGAAGTATAATATGCATGTGTTAGTTTTCACGCTTTTGATTTTGCGTGAAAATTGTTTCGTTAAGTTCTTTCCTTCCCTTCCCTCTCTCTTCTATAAAACCGGTTTTATGTGCCATAACTATGCGCAGTGTGCGTTGGCCCATTTACAATAAACCTAAATACATAACTAAAAAAAATAACTGAAAGCTCAGTTTGAGGGGGGGGGGCGAATGGCTAATAAAGACCTCGGAAGGTGGTGGCACCCGATTTGTCACTTCTATCAAAACCCGACAAGAGTCACTGCAGACGAACACCTAGCAGCTCCGTTAGTGGCTGCAGAGCCGGATTAAGGATCTGGAGGCCCCTAGGCGGAACCTGTGGTGCGGGCCCGCTTCCGAAAAATATTCCAAGCCATTAACAGTAGAAAGAGAACAATATTTTAAAGGTTTCAAATTCAATTTCAAAACATTCGCTAGTACCTTCTCCAGTAGTAAGACATTGGACTGCGTAATACAAAGAACTGTGGTATAGACCTGTAGAAAGACGTCATCTACAGGAAGTTTGGACACCTGCACCTGGACATTGCCAGGGTTTGGACAATTGGAGGGATTCCCCTTCGGGCGAGCAGGTTATGTTAAGTTTGGCTGCATTTTTATTAACTCCTGCCAATTTCCCGTTGGCCGGCATCATTCTGATCAGATAAACAAGCTAGGGATATTTCAAGAGCACTCTGTGGCATGACACATTTCTGCTAAGCAAGCCCGTTGATTTTCTGCAGGAGAAATGAAACAAGGTGAAAACAAAATGATGGTCTGAAATTCTGAACCTATTAATTTTTGCTTGGCCGTTATCCAAGATTACGAAAATATGATTGAAAATTCAAGAATTCTGCTAGCAGGGCAAAGTATCTTTATGTTATAGTACTCTGGCAATGGAACTAGTACACGAGTTTTGCAAAGATATTCTCTTACACCAGCACTCTACTTAAACGACAACGAAAAGGAAACTGTATAAAGGGTGTCGATGGTAAGTTTATAAAGTGGCCGGCTGTTGATAGGTTTTGGTTGGACGAACAAAAAATCGTATGGGAGGGTTAGCCGCTAGGGCGTCATCAAAGTCAAAATTTCGGTTTTTTTTAACTGAAATTTCAACTAAAACCACATTTTCTCCATAAAATGCCTAGTTAACTAATTTTTTTTTGCAAGCTTGGACAGTTTCCTATCAATAATGTATTTTTATGCTACGGCCTTTACTTTTGGAGTTATTAGCAAGTTTGATGTTAAAAATGGCCTTATTTGGTACTTTTTGGCAAAGCTTAGGTCTTCAGCAGTAGCAGAACCGGGTTTTTAGGAGAGGTATAGAAAGAACAAGAGGGTAGGGTAGAGTCCAGGAAGGGTTTACCAGGAATCTACACTGGGATTCTTTCAACTGTTACCGAACCAGTTCTACAACATAATCTAGGTCTACACTGGTATTCCTTCATGCTTCATCACGAGTAACTATATTTGGAAGTAACAATTTCTATGATCATTTTCAATAGAAACATAATCTATGCGCCTCCGCCTCCGCTTGCGCAGCAAAGTCGGTGTCTTATGTGGTGGACTGCATAAAATATTTTTGTGTGTGGTGCGGGCCCCTTTGTGGTGCAGGCCCCTAGGCGAGCGCCTATGTTGCCTATGCTTTAATCCGGCCCTGAGTGGCTGTTCACATGGGTCGCTTTGAGGCGCGACAAAGCGAACGAAAAAGCGAACATTTGTTTTTACGTTTCGCTTTGTGTCCAGTCGTTTTTATGACAGGTGAAACAAACGGTACGGGAACAGAGTTTGTGATTTTTATAAAAGTGACATAAATTCAAAGTTTTACAAAATAAATTTCTCACGAAAACAAAACTGAAGCCTGAAAATTGTCCTATCACACGTCTGCTCCCACTGCGGGTGAAACGAAAATAAAATGGAACAGTAAAGTGATACAAAATGAAATTAAAACAGTCAGCTGGTTAGAAAAAGCGAACGTGAGTCGCTTTCAAATCGAGACGCACTTCCTTCCCACCCGAACGCTCCCCGCACCAATAAATTTCGTGTTGAAAGGTCGCGGGAGCCAGCCGTGTGAACAGGCACGTGGGACCTAACAGGAGACGGTCGAATGACGAGTTCTCTGCGCCACAAAACAGAGTTTTAAGTCGGTTGGGCTGAAGCTGGTGACATATCCAAGCGTACATGCGTTGCATTCGTTGACAGATAATATAGAAGAGTGTGTATTCAAATACGACCTGACGAAATATTCCGTAAATGTTCCGCATGCCACGCAAATGTCGGGCTACTTTCAACTTTTTCTGCATTGCCGCATTCGACATAGGACACACAAGCATACACAACAAAAACATGCGACTCGTTACTCAGATTTTTGGGCTATCTGTGAGAGCCGGGACGGAACGCAACCATGCAATTATGTGTCAGTGGAAAATCTCCGCATATCAGGGAGTCACTGAATGCAATGCATGTACGCTTGTATATGTCACCAGCTTGAGGGTTAGCAACCCGCTCCCATAAAATCACCATTGCTGCAAATCGGCAAACAATGCCTCGGAACCGGATGGACAACGCGACGACGACCTTTGCTTTTCGGACAAGGAGACGAATTGGAACATGGAATGTGAGAACTCTGATTGCTGATGGAGGGCTGGATGATGTGATCAACGAAATGAATCGATATAAAATCCAGATCATGGTACTTAGCGAGACCAGATGGCATGATGCGGGGAACATATCTGCCCAAACGGTGAGTCCTTCTTATATTCTGGCAGAAATGAAAATGAAAGCCGTAGGAGTGGCGTTGGCGTAATACTGACCAAAGAAGCTAGGTCCATATTAGCTGGTCACTAGATTCTGAGAGGATTATTACCGTGCGCCTGCGTACCAGACTACGAAGTACTAGGGTGGTCCAATACTACGCTCCAACTGAAGACGCAGACGATGACATCAAGGACGAGTTCCATATGCGACTGAATGAGGTTTTTCGCTCTATTCCAAGGGGAGATATCATTGTTTTGATGGGTGGCTTAAACGCACAAATCGGCCCCAACAACACCGGCCTTGAGCACACAATTGGAAATCAAGGCCTAAGCCAAGTTACTAATAACAATGGTGAGCTTTTTGTTGACTTCTGCAGTTCCCACCAACTTATGGTAGGTAAAACTTACTTTTGACACAAGAAGATATACAAGGAGAACTGGGTATCACCTGATGGTAGAACGAGAAATCAGATAGATCACGTGGCCGTCAGCCGCAGATGGAGAACTATGCTTGAGGACGTCAGGAGCTTTAGGGGAGCAGAGACTGGAAGTGACCACTATTTGGTAGTAGCAACTATTCGCCTAAAAATCTCCGCAATCAGAAAAGTCCAACGCGATGCCATAAACCGTAGACGGTTTAACGTAGAAATTCTGCGGGAGAGCACCAAAAGGCGAGAATTTTTTTGGGAATCTACAACAAATCTTAAACCAGCAAACCATTTCTGACGACACAAATATCGAAGAGCTGTGGAGCACAACAAAGGGCGCTATATTGACAGCAGCGGAAACGAGCATCGGTTATGTCCAAAGATACCAGCAACACCGGATCTCGGACACAACCTGGCAAAAATAGAACGCAGAAGGGCCCTCAAAAGTAATGTGAACTCTACAAGCGACCCCGAAACACGTCAACAACTTGAACGGGAATACTCCCAATTACACCGGTAGGTAAAGAGAAGTGTCCGGCGTGATAAAAGGTAGCAGATAAGTGTGCTCGCAGAAAAGGCGGAAAACGCGGCAATCACAGGCAATAGTAAGGTGCTGTACCTAAACAACTCTCGGGAAAGCACTCTACTAAAAAGCATGCCGTAAAGAGTGCGGATGGAAGGCTGCTGTGCAGCGACGAGGAGCAACTCCAAAGATGGAGAGATTACTTCTTCGCCGCCGCTCGATTCCGTGAGGAATCGATGAGTACTTTTTTCATATTTCTGCGAACTGCATTAGCGTAGGTATACATTACTCGATTTTCAGCTGCGACAAATTACAAATACTTATGTAGTTTACATCCCGAGTAAAAATAATTTAGTTGGTTAATTTTTAGAAAAGCATATATGCAGCCGCGACTACGTGTACGCCTCTATTACAGATATGTATGTATTCGTAAGTGCCTGTTCACACAGGTCGCTTTAAGGCGCGACAAAGCGAACGAAAAAGCGAATATTTGTTTACACGTTTCGCTTTGTGTCCAGTCGTTTTTATGACAGGTGGAACATACGGTACGGGAACAAAGTTTGTGATTTTCATAAAAGTGACATAAATTATTATAAACTGTGATTACCTGAATATAATTAATTTTAGTAAAAAATCTGTGCAACAAAACTGAAGCCTGAAAATTGTCCTATCGCACGTTTGCTCCCAATACGGGTGAAACGAAAATAAAATGGAACAGTAAGGTGATACAAAATGAAATTGAAACAGTCAGCTGGTCAGAAAAGCGAACGTTAGTCGCTTTCAAATCGAGACGCAGTTCCTTCCCACCCGAACGCTCCCCGCACCTGTAAATTTCGTCTTGAAAGGTCGCGGTGACCACCCGTGTGAACAGGCACTAATCGATCATCCCAAAAGCGAGTGTCGTTTTACCAAGCGGTCCCTCAACTAAGTACTCACCACGTCCAATGCTGCTTGACCTACGCAATCGCATGAGAACCGGTTTACTTAGTATGGTAATGTCACCCTTTATGGTCACTAAGATAATCGCCCATTTTTTTCGTCCTATTCAATTTTTTAAAGCCCCAATTGTACTCCCTTTAGTCTGAAAAAGTGTGAGCGTACCGTGCTTCGTTTGGTGCCTGTAGCGGGCTGCATTTGGAAAAAATTTTTTTTCTCAATCGTACCGTGCCTGATTCGGGTGCCCTGCGGGCGTTATTTTTGAGTCTTCTTTTTACTCAGGCGTGCCGTGCCTATTTTATGTTAAGTGCGGGTGATGCGTACCGTGCCTGTTTCGAGTGCCATGTAGGCGTTTTGACGTTATGCGAGTCTAATTTTTACTCGGGGTGGAATATAAATTCAAACCTATAAATACCCGTTTACATCCGAAAACGCAAATTGGAGCTCTTTTATCGCACAGAAATTTGTATGTATTTCTCTCTGTCTGGAATCCACGTTCGTGCAACAAAGCGAAAAGCATACAAATTTCTGTGCGTTGCCACTTTGCGTTTGGGATGTAGAAGGACGTTAAACGTCCCTAAACTCTTCTTAATTGAGGCAGAAAAATACAATTTATGGAAATTATTCATGACTGAGATAAACTTGCAGTTGCTTGAATTCGGCCTTGAATGCAAATTGCACTCAGTACGCGATTCCACCCTATAAGTAATGATATGAGTACAAGTACTCGGTCAAAAGTATCGAGTAGAGTACTGTTATGAGTCGAATCGAAAGTCAAATACTCATAGGCGCCCATTACACGATAGGTTTTGCTGTCAGTTTTGCAACAGTTTTGCCTACGACTGACGGAAAACCTAACGTCTAAGGTGATGACTGACGTAATCCTCTGTATATTTTGATTTCCATTAATCATGACTGGTGGAATTGATTGACGCTTGCATGAACGTGTAATGGCCACCATACACATAAGTAAAGAATCGAGTGCCGATTCGGTATCCCTAATCATGGAACCTTGGATCGCAGCATAACCAAATTCGTGAAGCTAGCAATATGCTGAGACTTCGTGGTCTCGCCGGGCGAAAATGTTTGGAAAAGGCTACCAAACACTGGTTGAATATCAGTGCAGTTGCTCAGCCTACTAAATATCAACATTTTTCTCACTGACGAGCATGCCATGAGGCAAAATAAAATAAAACTAGAAACTCGCTTTGTCTTTAAAAAAACATTGGGCGCGTTTAGGCCGAAGTTAATTTAACTGAGCTAGGCAAGTTAACAACGGCATAAATAGCAATTTTTTTAAGCGCTGTTAGCTAACTTATTTCGGCTTTTTGGCTTAGCTAAAATTTAGCACAGCCAAAATGAATTGACGTTTGCTTGTAATTTTTTGTTGTAAGCAAATAATTTAGAAATATTTCAATACAGAATGAAGATTTTATTATTATTATTAATTTTTTAGCTTATTATTTGTAAAATGGGAAATGTTATTATTTTTGCCTGTCATTAGCTGTAAAATGAGAATTGTCAAATGGCTTGCTAGAAACGGTGCTAAGTTAACAGCGCTAATTTAACAGAGTTAAAATAACTCGGGCCTGAGCACGCCCATTGTTAAAAGTTTGTTGTTAGAATTGTAATAAAGTTTATAACGTGGTTTAAACTCGGGAGTTACTCTCTTACATTTCAGTTTTCTTTTAGTGCAACATCCTAATCTATCGAGCCCAGAGGCGGATCTACTTAAGGGCTTTTTTGGGCTGGAGCCCAGGGCCCCGTGGATACAAAAGGCCCCCAGCCTCCACTGAAAATAATAGAAATTAAAAAAATCTGATCATAAGGTTGGCAACCTTGCGATCAATCAACCCGTGTGCGCGTCTATCGAAACGGACGGGGAATTCCTCGTCGCTTGTTTTCGGTCGGTGTATTTTCTCGTGTGTGCGTCTGACAATAGGTCTGTTCCAATAGAAAACCTGGCCTGTCGTAGCCTGCGAAAAGTTACTAGATTGGTGGGGGAAAATTTAGTCAAAATCCCGAAAAGTGAAGGAACGCTTTCTGGGATGTTTCGTGCAAATCAAGAAGACCATAACCTAAAAATGACTTGAGCCTTTAAAATAATGACATAAAACTATTGAAATTAATCAATTATTTATGAAATTATTCAAAATCTTGTAGTAAGGCACCAAATGAAGAAATTAGGTTTGATATGCAAGTAACAGCTGTTTTTGACATGTTGAAAGTGTCGTAAGATTTCACTCCACCTAAAAATCCACTGCGGTTTCATGCTCGAGGGGAAGCAAAAATTTCCCCGCTTTTCCGAGCATGAGATTCTATTGGAACAGAAATTGGGTGATTTCTTGGACCCGCGGGATCCCGCATTCTCTATTGGAACAGACCTAATATTACATCGATTATCTCGCTCTGTTTATTTTCGGACAACTATCAAGTTCTTTGTTTATTTTCAGAAAAATATCAAAATCTTATTTTACAATATGTCTGCTAGAAAATATGAAAGTGGAGCTGAAAAACGCAAATTCCAGTTAGATCGAGAAAAAGAAAGAAATAAACGTGCAAAAATTTAAACTTTTTTTAAATTAAAACATAAAAACGAGAATGAGATAGCTACCAATCCATTAAAAAGCGAAAATGAAGGGATCTTATCCGAAGAGAACGCAAAACCAGGGAAAAATTACAAGTGATGAAAATGTGCAAGCTTTTGAAAACCAGCAACCCTCTGATCCCTCTGAGAACGATATTGGTGTTCAGCAAAAGGACGGTAAGGGGCCATCCATAAATTACGTCACACGTTAAGGGTTAGGGAGAGGGTCGAGGAAGTGTGACAATGTTGGGCAAGGAGTGGGAGGGGTCCTAAATTTCGTGACTTCACATTTCAAAATCTAATATGTTAACAACCCAAACGAGACAGAAGTATTTGCTATGCCAGTTATAAATAATTTAAAGGAGTGGGTTCAAAGTTCATGGAGTCAAGATGATCAAGTTTGTATCTTTCAATAATATAATTAATCGTTTTTAGTTTTGTTAATTCTTTCAAATGTTTGATTTGATGTTGCTTTTATTAAAAAATAATTTAAATGGAAATAAAACTAATTTCGGAACTGCTGTTTTAATTTAATAACTGCTAGATGTAAAATTGCAAAATCTGTGACGTCACACTAGGGAGGGGGGAGTCTCACAAATGTGACCACCTGTGACAAGGACGGGGGAGGGGTCAAAAAATCATGAAATTCGTGTGACGTAATTTATGGATGGCCCCTAATCATCATCAGGAGCTCCACAGCCTATTGTTGGCCTTGGCTTCCTCCAGCGTTCGCCTACATTATTCTTGATCTCTGGTCAGTCTTCCAGTTTTTTATTCCTAGCTGTCTTAAGTCTTCCTCTTCTTTATTATTTTTATTTTTAATAATGGGTATGACCTCCGTTTCTATTAATTACTTTTCGCTGAAGTAGGTTAATGTAATTTGGGGTTTTCATACAAATACTAGTTGAGCCTAATCAAGTGGCGCGGAGTGTATATATCTTTCCTTAGGCCGACCTGGTCTCCGTTCCCTGACGGTATTTTCCCCAGCACCATCTTTGCCGGGTTCCGTTCCGCACCTCGTTCGACATGACCAATTCATTGTAGTCGGTTTATTTTAATTACTTTGACAGTGTTTTGAATTTTACTGATTCATAACCTTCTATATTTACAAGCCATGAACAAGCAAAATATTGAGAGCGAATTTCCGCTCAATCGGACCATAACTCGGTGAAGTCACGTTATGTTATTAGTGTAATTTGGAGAATTTGGTAGTCCGATTCTCTCAATATCTATTCTTGTTCATGGCTTGTAAATATAGAAGGTTATGACTGATTTCATATAGCTTGTATCTTTTCCTCCAAATGCCATCAACCTGTATTCCTTTGTAAATCGAACGAAGGGTTCTCCTTCCAAACCTTCCTTCCAATGCTTCGTCGGCGTTTTTCAATGTCCACACTTCCAAACCATATATGTAGTAAGACAGGCCTTATTACTGTTGTGTAAAGTTTCAATTTTGTTTTCCTTGATATATTTCTGGACGTTAGGTGCTTGTGTAGACCAATGTAGCATTTATTAGCCAGCGCTTTTCGTCTTCTAATTCCGGCCAATGTATCATTCCCTTTTGTTATAATCGTGTCTAGGTACACAAACTCAAGACGGTAATACCTAGGCGGAAAAAAATTTAGCAATTAGTTGAGTAATTACGTAGGCCCCTACGTAGTATTAGCCCAGGGCCCCACAAATTCACGATCCGCCCCTGATCGAGCCGGATCAAACCTTTGTTGCAGAGATGAACACTATTGTATCCCACAAACTAAGATTACTCCTAGACATTGCACCATGACATGAATAGACTGTTAGTATAAAGGGTGATCCCAAACCTAGTTTTTTTTAACACAAAAAAATATGTTGTCCAAATAGATCGCAGATTACCTTTTTTCTGTTCATCATTTTTCGACCGTTAAAATTGGTCTTTCAAAGAAAAGCAGTTTTCTCAATAATTTTTTTTTCAAAACCTCCTTTAGAAAGTTATGAAATTTAATCATTTTCCATTTAAAAAATTAAATCAAGAGCTTATGTGATCTAAACAACATATTAAACTAACGATATTTTACTATTCAAATTTACATAATTATAATGTACTAAAACATTTTTTAACATTCACCCTTTTTAACATCACGAGAAACATGTCCTTAGTACGCAGGTGCCCCATAACCCCAGTCTACCATTGACTGGCTGCTCCAGATGTCCAAAGACGTTTCTAAAAGCTTCAAGATTTGTTATTATTTGCCGCGTATAAAGTACCTGTATATCTTTAATAAAAAGCAGTGCATCATAAATATTAATTAAATAGTTATGAAAATGTTATAAAAAAATAAGTGCAAACTCCACATCAAGGACATTCTCAACCATGATTCTATTTTTCTAATTGGGGAGTCAATTAAAAGGAAAAAAATCCTGTTCCAAGTATTTGGGCTGAAAGCTCCTATCATTGTGTTACCTTAAAATTCCGAAACTCCCCCGCGGAAGCTTTTTTTTCTATATATCCTTCGCCTGTAAACTCTGGTAAAAAAACCCTTTCATTTTATATGTGTGTATATTGTGTTCCCAAGTCCTTGCAACTATTATATATTTTACCAAAATTCTAATGAACGAGGAATAATGAACTTTTTCAATACGGTGAAAGATAACCCTTTCAATCCGGAACGAACGTGGGTTTAAATTGCAAACAAAATGCAATATTTTAATTTATTTGCTAACCCTGAAATCTGTCTGTGATTTATAATTAAAATCGTCTGAAGAGTAAAAGTGCATATATATATACTGTATATTACGTGAGTATGCGTGAATGTTGCTCTTTCTGCATTTCGAGACTTTTTGTTTTATTCAAAAAGTTTTCGAGTTTTTTATCTATTTAGTCTGAAAGTCTGCTGTGATTTTTTTTGCATAATGCAACTAAAGGCAACACGAACACGAACAACAACAACAAAAAATACAAGCTAAACGTTTACCTTAAGAAAAAGTGTAAAAGTGTTTAAAAGCCAACCCCAATTGAAGTGAATGTTTGGTGTTGGAGCCACATTTTGTTTGCGTAATTGTGGGTAGTCAACTCATGTTTTTTTTAAAAAAAAATAAAGAGTCAAAAGTTGTTTTATTTTTTTTTTGTAAATTATAAATGTGGGGCTATAATTTCCTCAGAAACATTTTGAACTTTGAAAAAGTGTTGAATCTGTAAGGATATGCACTATCCTATACGGGAAATGACGCAGCTTGAAAATAATAGATACTTGTCGTAAACATATTTAAAAAAATATATAATTAATTGACTGATGATTATAGTATTCACACGACTGCCAAGAAAACATATTTTGTAACTATTAACCCCATATAAAAAAAATACATACAATTGTTAATGTGTGTAGATGAACTAACCAAGCACATTACATTTATGACTATTTTTAATGCCAAAATTAAAGGAAATTTTTTGACTGATTATAGCTGAGCAAAACACAAGGTAATGTTGCATTATATACATAAAGGTAATTGTGTCTTATTATATTTATTTATTTATTTACGCCAATCGGCATTATACATAACATATTAACAAATATTTTTTTGAAAAAAAATTAAAAGAAGAACGAAATTAAATAATTTGGGGCCAGTTCACGAAATTCGACGTCGGCTGAAAACGACGCGGAGCGCGTTCAAAAACCTTACAATTGTGCCGAGAACTCTCGGTTGGTTGCCCGAAGACGCCAACCTCGGCTTCTCACACAAAAACCAAAATTTGAACCAACAACCAAAACCACAATCCCAAATCGTTTAAGACATCACCAAGGCGGTACCCCGGGCCTCAAGGGAATGGCTGGCTCGTCGGAGGGGTCGTGGACTGTGAAGACCCAGGAGATACCACCTCGAAATTTTGCACCACCTGTCAGTCCCGCCGCTAGCCGTTTCAGCGCCCGCGTGCAAAACAGTCAATGTCGCCCCCTCCATTATCTCGTTTTTTTCTGACTGAGCTTGTTGGAAGGTGTTTTAGTTTGGTTACTTATACGAGTCAAGCTAACGGACTAGTGTCAAAGATGAGTAAGTTGGAAATGGGAATAATGGAATTGCGTGCAACAGAATCCTAGAACGTTTGCAAGCGACTCAAGCTTCAAGCTTCAAAAATTTAGTATTATAGGATTTATGTACAATGATTCACATTCAAAGCTTCAAGTAGCAAGCTTCAAATGACCTTGAAACTATAGAAAAAAAATTTGAAGCTTGTAGCTTGAGGCTTGAAGCGTTCATTGTGAATCGACCCTAATGCTTCGCTTCAGTCGGCTGATCAAGACCTTAACACTGGACAGTGGCGTAGATAGGGGGGGGGGATCAAGGGGATCAATCCCCCCCCATGAGCCTACAAAATTTATAATAGAATTGAATAAAACTCTTCGTATCTACGTATTTAAGTATACATGAAACTTCTTAAGCACCAGCACCTCTTTTGGCATTATGTAATGTGCAATTTTGTTTTTGCGCAATTATAGTTTAGTTTTTAGTTTATGTGATGGCTGTGCATTTAACTGTTGTATAATTTCCGCGCTTCGAGCAGGCCGACCAATCAAGAGCCACGAAAAGGCTTACTATAATTGTTGACACATCTTGAGCACATCTAAAGTAAATACAATGAGCCAAGAGTGGCACCTCGGTTCCTAAATACTCAAAATTTTAACGTTATAATAAATCAAGAAATTTAATCGTTTTTCCAATTTTTGGTGAAATAACTAGTAGCTATGATCATATTTTATTCAATATTTAATATTTCGAATATTTTTTAATGTAGTAGAGTATCAAAATGTGAGCTTCCTAAAAAATAGGACTAACTTTTGGCTTTGATTGTCAATTTAATTCCTTCTAAATAATTTGAAGTTTATAAAAATTGCCGTGTCAGTAAAAATATTAAAGTTCAAGAAAAGATTCTACGGGCAAAATTATGATAAACTTTAAGTTATAAGTTCGGGGAAGCTTTGACTTCATAGGTTGTTCTAACTCGATACAATTTTATCGAGCACAATACACAGTACACTCAATGTCTCTGGCGAATCAACAATTCGAAGACGTTCCTTGGAGCTAATTTACTCTAGTTTATATTGACGAATGTCTGTTCAAAAGGGCGTATTTCCGTTTTCAACTTTTTTTTATTTTAAAATTATTTTGAAAATATGGCATAAAAGTCCATCGAATGAGCCTAAAAACTTAATCAAATGGAGCGTACTTTCCATATAAAAAATTCCAAAAAATTAGGAATCCAATCAAAAAGTAAATTACGGTAATCCGCCATTTTTTTGGTGGCCATATTGGATATATTGAGTATACTATATTATGATCGGATAACCGGAACCCCCTCTGCAAAAGAAGGTTTACTTCAAAATACGATCTGAATTTTCGTTTCATATAATTGTGACTGTAAGCGAAAGGAAGACCCAATTATAACACTGCTTAACAGTGTGACTGTTACATGGAATATTTTACATCACTCTAAACTAATTTTTGACGCTGATTTCAAATATATTATCAGTTTTTTTATATCAGCTTTAGTTAATGAATTACAAGGAAGTGTGTTTTTTTTAGAAAAAATACTCTCACCGTACTAAAATATTTTATTTAAAAAAAACTATAAGCTCCTATCCTATCTAAAAATGTAAAAGTGAAGGTTCTACCCTACCACCTTCCAGAGTAATGAGTCATCAAATTCAAAATTTTGTGTTTTTTAATAAAACTATCAACTTCAACTACCTTTTCCCCCAAAAATACGTAGTTAGTCAATATTTTTTTTCCAAAATTGGAAAGCACGGACAATTTCCTATAAATAATATCCAACAATTTTTGTGTTGCGGCCTTTATTTTTGAAGATATGTATTAGCAAATTTTGATCTTAAAGTTGGCTTTATTTGGTAGTTTGGTACTTTGGTATTAGAGCCCTAACACAATAGAACATTTAATTTTAGCTCAGAGTTATACTAAGAGTGGATAGGTGGACATAAAAATCTTGCTAAAAGGATTTTTGCTTTTGACAGAACCCCAAAAAACTTCACTGCAAGTATTTCCAAAAATTCTATTCAAAAAGGCTTATTTCTTGAAGTGTCGAATCAAAAGGTCGTATTTCTCACAATCCCGATCAAAAAGGCCTATTTCTAAATAAATTAAAAAAAATATAGTTTTAATGTGTATTTTTTTAAATAAAAAATCCATTATTGTAGTCTTAACCTTCACATGAATGTGCATTTAAATATATTTTAGCATTTTATTTATAGAAACCGGATTTTTTTCGATTTCTGTAAAGTTTGTTTATGATGGAAATACGCCCTTTTGAACAGAGACTCCTCAATTCTCAAATTTATTCCAGTTTATAATTGCAAAGGTGTGTTAAAATTGTTTTGTTTATTATCTCGGAGTGAAGAAATTTTTACTGCTAATAAAACCATTCGGCAAGTCTTGAGACGGTAAAAACCATAGAAATGCAGAATCATCTGCAGAAACACCCCGTTCGGATGCATTAAATTCTGAAAATCCTATCAATCAAAATATACTAAGTCATATCCCCTCCCATCGCAAAAAGCTACCTACGCCACTGACACTGGATACGCCCTTTGTGAATCATTACACGGGTACGTTCAAGCAATTCGATCCACATTTTCAGATATTGAGGCAAAAGCCAAAGATCTGACTGGCCGTGAGGAATATCAGCAAGAGACTTCAAGACGAAGCAAGCGAAATATAAAATATGACCATTGAAGCGGCTCAACTACACTCGACGACTGTTGAAAACTTAGAATATGGAACTACAGGAAGGGCCCTCGCCGAATTTTAGCGTAGTGAAATTCTTTTTGTGTGAGTGCTCACGTTTTAGTAGTTGTTTGTCCATTACAAGCGGATAAAGCGAATGGAATAGAGGAGGGGCAAGAGCGAGTTGAAATAATCAGTTAACTAAAATAAAATCTTACCCCTACAAATGAACTTTTTACCCGTCGTCACTACGCATTCTAATCAGCTGATCCCCTTGAATTTTGCGTGGCATTAGTTAATGTAAACAAAGAAATCCAAGCACACAAAATTTACATTATTTAGAGTATTTAGCTCATTGATTTCCATAATTATTAAGGGCAATATGTAATATATATGTTTAGGGAGTATTTGAGTTTACCCACTTACCTGAAAAAGGATTTCCTCGCGGAATTAGCGAATTATTCGTACATCCACAAACTTCACACTTCATTGTTCTTTTTTCACTTAAAATTCACTTGTAACAACTTTAATTGCACTGAAAACAAATTCTTTGAACTTTCTTTCTTCTTTTAATTTATTTTTGAAAAAAACTGGAAGTAAATTTGATAAAAAACACTCGTTTCAAAGAAAATGCACTACCGAAAGCGAGAAAACAATTTATAATTTGACAGTCAACTAACAAGCAAATAGCCCAGTTTGACACCGGATTTCACTACGCTCACGTACAGGGATTTTACACGCGAGGGCCTTTCCTGTAGTTCTATATTCTAAGGTTGAAAATAAACACCTGGACAACGTTATGAAATTTAGGTGTTTTATTGTCATAATTGATAACGTACTGACTGCTTTAGCTAAACGTATGAAAGCATATCTTTAAATTGTTGGCGTTTTTGGAATATTCCGACAACTAAAATCTCTTCCAACGGAAGAGATTTTGAAAAAATCTTCAATTATCGTCAGTGCTTACGCAGATGATTTGGAGGACAGCCTAGGCGACGAATTAGTGCAGTTCGCTGCATTTCTAAAATCTGATGTGACTAGTATTATTGACAGCAAGAGGCACGAGGCTCTGGAGCTGCAATTTTACAAGCTTTTGTTAAATAATTCTTTAGAATCTTGTCTCCCAAACGTAGGAATTGCCTTGAGCATTCATTTGTCTCTCATGATCACCAACTGCAGTGGTGAACGTTCTTTCTCAACATTAAAACGTGTTAAAAATGAGTTAAGGAATACGAAAAGCCAAGAACCTCACTTTGATGAATATTGAATACGATTTGTTCAGAGAAGTCGATATGAATAGTATTATGTATTTCTAAATTTGCCCAAAATTAAATCCAGAAAAGGTTGTTGTTGTAACAGTTTTGTTTTATTATCGTTTATATCCCCCCCAAATTCCGACGAATCTAATTACGATGATCTATTACATATAGTGGAGGAAGTTAACGAGGCACTCTGCGGTAATGACTTCATATTTATCCTTGGTGACTTCAACCGGCCGAATATTTCTTTTATCCTCGACGAGGAAGATAATAAATTACTTCCTATTAATGCCATTAATGCCGTCGGTATAAAGGTTATCGACACTTTTTACGGCAATGATCTACACCAAATTATCAGGCAACCAAATTCTTGCGGTAAATGGCTTGACCTTATCTTCACCAATTCACACGAGGAGGTGAATATTCTACCCGTTTCCGACGAGGATAACCTGTTTACTAACTCTATTCACCACTCCGCATGGATGCTCGAGCTTAATTGCTCAGTCCCCAAACTTCGTACATCATATAACAATATAATTGTTTATGATTTTAAGAATGCGGACTGGGAGAGTATTGGCTTCGAATTATCCCTAGTCGACTGGGAACATAGGCTGTCTAGTAACGATCTTGACGAGATAGTGTCATGCTTCTATGCTATCATTTTCAAGACCATCGACAAATATGTACCCAAAATTAGAAAAAGGGATAAAGTATCGGAACCATGGCTGGATAGAGATACTAGATTTCTACGTAATCAAAGAAATAAATTATATAATATGATCAGAAATAACTCATATGTAAACGAGCGATTGAATTCCGAACACATCAGGTTAGCCTCAGAATTTACTCTTAGGTCTCGCGAGGCCTACTCTGCATATATTAAGTCTGTTGGAGATAACATCATAAGTGATCCCAAAAAATTTTTTGATTACGTTAATATCAAACGGAAGACCTCGGGCTACCCAACGTCAATGACGAATGGTAGAACTCGCTCCTCGTGCCCCCAAGTAATTTGTAGCATGTTCGCTGAGAGGTTTGGTCAAACCTATAGCCCCATATCTAGTGCAACAGACAATCTGACTGATTTGCACACTGACACCTCCCTTATAAATGGCATATCCCTCTCTGTCGACGAGATTTTGTCGGGTCTAAAGAATCTTGATATCAAAAAAAGTAATGGTCCCGACAATCTCCCTCCTATTTTCCTGCAGTGCTGCTCAAAACATATCGTAATTCCTCTTCACGTTATTTTCAACAAATCTTTATCGTTAGGTAAGTTCCCTATGCTATGGAAGAAATCCTACCTAACGCCAATCTATAAATCCGGTGATAAGCAGTCGGTGGACAACTATAGGGGGATTGCCATCTTATCTTCAATTCCTAAGCTTTTTGAAAAACTTGTTTTCGACAGGATTGCCCCTCTTATCGACCCATATCTAAACGAACAACAACACGGTTTTCGGAAAGGGCGTTCAACAACTTCTAACCTCATGGTCCTTATCTCCGAATTGCTATGCGGTATGGAGAGCGGCCATCAATTGGATGCAGTGTACACTGATTTCAGCAAGGCCTTTGATCGAGTAGACCACGACATTTTAATTGCAAAATTATTAAAATTTGGAATATCAGGTTCTGCCCTGGAATGGTTAAAATCATATCTGAACGAAAGAACACAGGTTATCAGATTCCAAGGATTTCTATCTAATGAGATCGAAGTAACCTCTGGCGTTCCTCAGGGTAGTCATCTTGGTCCTCTTCTCTTTAATATTTTTATCTCCGATCTTTCAGAAAAATTAGTAAATATTCCACATCTTTTCTACGCGGATGACCTCAAAATCTATAGTGTCATTAAAGGCCAAACTGATGTTTCCTTCATGCAGACGAAACTCAATGCCTTACAAGACTGGTGTACTAGTACTACGAACAAACTGCAACTTAACACCAGCAAATGTCATGCAATTACCTTCTCCCGTAGTAGAAACCCACAGAAGCAGTACTATTATCTCAACGGCATGATGTTGAATCAGGTTGATCATATCGTAGATCTAGGCGTGGTCCTAGACCAAAAACTCAATTTCAACCTGCACTACGATAGTATTACTGCTAGAGCCAACAAACTTCTTGGTTTCATCAAGAGGAGAGCCAAAGAATTCAGTAATGTACGGGTCACGAAAACACTCTTCTGTACTCTAGTCCGCCCTATCCTGGAATATGCGTGTCCTATCTGGGATCCTATATTCCAAGTAAGCAGTAGCAGGATTGAATCAGCTCAGAAGAGATTTCTCCTTTTTGCCTTGAGAAATCTACACGACCCGCATGACTACGAAAGCCTACCGCACTACTTGGACAGGCTGAAGGTGCTTGATCTCATGCCGTTATCTAGCAGGAGAAAACTGCTCATATCTTGCGTTGCCTTTGACGTCCTAAGTGGAAAACTCTTCTTTAATACTCACAGCTCCTGTTTCTCCCCCTCACTCAACAAGGCATCCTATAAGAAAACACTCAGATCTCTACTAACATAACTCCCACCTCTCTTTACAATTAGTAGTAAGTTTCAGTAGTTGTCAATAGTTATTAATATAGTTAATCAATTATTTTTATAATAATAATGAGGACTGTTGTACTACTGTGTTTTTTAATTTAAGTGTGCCTTGTTTGGCTAAACAAATAAATAAATAAACTTATTTAATATACCATTTACCATAAACTTGATAACATAAAGCAAACCAAGGGCCCGGCCCCTTGATAGAATTTGCTACAGGCCCCGCGCTGGCTTAATCCGGCACTGCTATCCATACCGCATAACAGTTCGGAGATCCATCCAATGGCGCTACAGCTCAAATCGAGCCTTGGCCTCCTCTAGGACATTTCTCCACGTTTGACGGTCCCTTGCAGCATGTCTCTAGTTCCGGATGTTGAGCATTGCCTCTGCGTCAGCCGTCACAGAGTCTATCCATCTCCTCCTGGGTCTGCCTACTGGTCTATTTCCTGAAATTTCTGATATCATAAGCCATTTTGGGATGCGATTGTCATCCATCCTGACTACGTGGCCGGCTAGTCTTAGTCTGATAATTTTTATTAAAGTTGAGAGTTCTGGGTCGTCAAAAATTTCATACAACTCGCTGTTGTATCTCCTCGGCCATATTCCATGCTCTCTGGTTGGGCCTATTATGTACCTGAGGACTTTTATCTCAAACCTGTTGACTCGTTCCTCTATGTCCTGGGTCATAGTCCAGGTCTCGCTGCCATAGCACAGTAGTACTGGTCGTATTACTGTTTTGTAGAGTGAGAGTTTCGCTTTTCTGTGCACAAATCTTGAGTGCAGTATTTGTTTTTGGGCATAAAAGGCTTTATTAGCCAGTAGTATTCGTCGAGTTATATCTTCTTTTTTTCGTTTCTTTTTGTAATTGTAGACCCAAGGTAGACTGTTTTATCGGCTAGTTCTAGGTTGTGTTCGTCGATAGTTATATTTCTTCCCATTCTAAATCTTCCAGCTCTGGATTGTTGCATCACCTTTGTTTTCTCTTCGTTGATGTTCCGGCCTATGTCCTTTGCCGCCTCTTTTAGTTCGATATAAACTTCTTTTGCTGCCAAAAAGGACCTTCCCACGATGTTCACGTCGCCCGCGCACGCAAGTAATTGTACAGATTGGGTTGCTATTGATGCGCTTCTCTGGACTGACGTTTTCCTTATCACCCATTCTAGGGCAAGGTTGAAAAGCATGAGGGCCAGTACATCCCCTTGTCTAAGACCTTGTCGCACTTCGAACTCTTCTGTTACTGCATTTTGGATCCTTACTTTCGCCAGTGAGCCATTTGTTGTGCTTTTGACCAGTCGTATAAGCTTTGAGGGGACTCCTAATTCCGATAAGATCTCGTACAGCATCTCTCTCTATTTATCGAGTCATATGCCTGTTGAAAGTCAACAAATATCTTGTATATATCCACATTCCTTTCCCAGGTTTTCTTCAGAATTTGCTTTAAGGTCAGCAGCTGGACCGATGTTGACCGGTTTGCCCGAAAACCAGCTTGATATTCTCCTATAATGCCTTCCGCTATAGGTTCTAGCTTTTGTTTCACAAGGATTGTGAAGGTTTTATAGCTGGTGCTGAGGAGTGAGATGCCTCTGTAGTTTTTACAGGTTAACTTATCTCCTTTCTTGTATATTGGACATATAATGGCTTTCCACCAGTCATCTGGTATAGCTTCTTCCTCCCAGATGCTGCATATCAGTTGGTGTAAAGCTACTAAGAATTATGTACCTCCTTCCTTTAGCAGCTCAGCTGCTATTCCATCGATGCCTGGCGATTTGTTGCTTTTTTGCCTTTTTACTGCTTCACGTACGTCATCCAGTGTTGGTGGTTCTATGGTGATATTATCTTGAGAATTTACAAATGCCTTCGTCTGTGTATCCTCGTTTACTGTGCGGGTCGGATTCAATAAGTTTTGAAAATATTCTTTCCACCTTTCTTTTATAAGATCCGGATCTGCTAACAGGCTCCCATCTATGTCTTTGCAGATGTCCGTTCTTGGCTGAAACTTATTGCTGATCTGGCGAGTTCCTTTGTACGCTTGTCTGATTCTCCCTTCATTGAAGTCTTCCTGTATCTGTAGAATCCTCCTATTTAGGTATTATCTCTTCTTCTTTCTGCAGAGCTTATCTGCGGTTCTTCTTTTTTGCTGGAAGACTTCCATCCTTACTCTTGTGGGCCTTGCAATGTTCTTCCGGTGGCTCTGGTTTTGTTCTTCTATTGAAGCTCTACAATCTTGATCAAACCAGTCAATTCCAGTCTGTCGGGTGGCCCAGCCTAGTGCCTCTTCTGCTGCTCCCTTTACGCTGTTTTTAATTTGCTCCCATTTGTCGTTGATGTTGGGCTGTTCTTCTTCTATTTCTCTCAGGTTTTGTACGACAGCATTCTGATAGGCATCTCTTCTTTCTTCAAGTTTTAGCTTATCTATGTGGTATTTTGGTTGTGTTTGCCCTCTGTGTGTTTTTGTCGCTATACGGGATCTAAATTTCACTTTCACTATATAGTGGTCCGAGCCACAGCACGCCCCTCTCATTGTTCTTACATCCAGTATACTGGTGGCCCCTCTTCTCTCAATTAGGACGTGATCAATTTGATTATTTGTTACCCCGTCTGGTGACTGCCGCGTCATCTTATGAATATTTTTGTGCGGGAACATTGTCGAACTTACTACCATTGACGGTGATTACACTGTTCGTTCCTACGTACGTTCCTCACGAGCTTTTAGATGAACGGGGAAGTGGAGATGACGCCCTTCATCATCTCCACTTCCCCGTTCATCTAAAAAGTTCGTGAGGAACGTACGTAGGAACGAACAGTGTAATCACCGTCATTGAGTTCGAGCTAGCGAGATCTATCAATGTACTACCATTGTAATTGGTAACGTTGTGTAGGCTATGCTTTCCTATGACTCCTAGGAACTCTTCTTCTTTTCCTACTTTAGCGTTCATGTCTCCAAGCACCATTTTAATATCTTTTGACGGTATTAGTCTGATGGTCTTTGTTAGCTCTTGGTAGAATTCCTCTTTTTCTTCATCCGTCTTGTCTTCTGTGGGCGCATGGACGTTTATGAGGCTAATGTTATGTAGTCTTGTTTTGATGCGGAGCGTACATATTCTGCTACTTACTGGCTTGAACTCCAGAATCAGTGATTTCATTTTCTTTTCCACGATGAAGGCAACTCCGAACTCTCTTCTTCCATTCGATGAACCACTGGAGAGTATCGTGTGGGTTCTGTGATCCGTAATGCCACTCTGAGTCCATTTAGTTTCCTGTAGAGCGGTGATTGCTATGTCGTATTTTTTCAGCAATAATAAAAGCGAACGCAGGACGCCTGTCCTGTTGAGCGTTCTGACGTTCCAAGTTCCAAAATCGAATTCCATATTCCGTTGCCTGCCTCGTTGCCCTTGAGTCCGTCCTGTCCGAGGCCTGCCTTGAGGATTCGTGACGGGTGGGTTTTTACGGTGGAAGGTTGTCAGCCTGCCGCCCAACCCCAACCTGGAGGACCAGTCCGGTATTTGTTTCGTTTTGAGGCGCGAAACACTTGCCTTTCACCCTCCTCCGTCTGTTACTCTTGTAAAGACAAGAGCATCCAGGGGTCACCCGATGTAAGGACAACATCTTCGTGGAGCTGGAGGTAGGATTCGGTAGCATAGCGGAAGATCTTAGATCGCAGATGGCGTTACTCAGGACTTATCTGTGGCGGAAACAAAGCAACCCAGAAAGATTCTTGATTTGAACTTAGTAGACATACAATCTTTTCCTTTTCATTTGGATCTCCGACGTAACAAGACGTGTTTCTAAATACGACACATTAATTAATATATATCTAAAATAGAATTAATAAATGGTTGTAACATTTGAATGTTTCACTTTATAATTTAATTAAAACTATATTAATTCTATATTGGTGACCCACGACATTTGAACATTTGTAATTTTAAAAGGAGATTAAGAAATACTCGTCGTTTTTACAAAAGCGCTGTAAGAAAAAACAAAATCTACCAGGCATGACGGAAAATGAGAATTCCATTAAAAAGGAAGAGGAAAGTTTCCTCGATGCTGCGGCATCATACAACTTATGTAAAATAAAGCTACCACGATTTTGGAAAGAAAACGTCGAACTATGGTTCGCACAAAGCGAAGCGAGATTTTACACGCACCAAGTCACACTAGATGAAGAAAAATATTTCACGGTTGTTGCTGCAATAGAGGATCCAAGCGTACTGGGCCAAGTTACGGATATTTTAGGAGCCCCACCAACTTTGGATAAGTACAGTTCACTTAAAAATCAATTAATATCTCGATTTTCAGAATCCCAAGACAATCAATTAAATCGACTCCTAACAAGTTTAACTCTGGATCAAAAGAAACCATCCCAGTTATTAAGAGAGATGCGTAACTTAGCCAAAACATGCTTATCCGAAGATGCCATGCGCACGCTCTGGATGCAGAGGATGCCAGTTAGTGTACGTTGCGTTCTTTCAGCCAGCGATGTGGAACTCAACAAACTTGCAGATATTGCGGACAAAATAATCGAACATAGTTCAAATGCAATGTCCCAAACAATGGCAGTTTCTCCAGCACAGACAGCGCCTACTATGAAAATTGATCCTACAGAAATGCGACTTGTCAAAGTTGAACGTCATCTTCACGAATTAACTAACATGGTTAAAGACCTTCAAAATCCTACACGTCAGTCACGAAACCAGACGACATTTAGGCGTAGTAGTAGCCGAACAACAACTCCAATAAGAGAGAATATTTGTAGATACCACAAGAAGTTTGGAGAACAGGCTTTTACATGCATAGCTCCTTGCGCCTTCAAATTAACATCACCATTAAAATCAACTCTCCAACAGGGAAACGAAGCGAACTGTCGACATTAATGGCCACCCCGGCAGTTATACTTTTAAAGGCCACCCACAGGAAAATAGACTTTTTATTATTGACAAAAACTTCAAGAAATGTTTTTTGATTGACACTGGCTCAATCGTATCTGTAATACCTTCAGCCTTTGTCAAACATCAAGTCAAGCTTGGAACGTCAGAGCTCTTCGCAGCAAACGGTAGCTGAATCAAGACCTTCGGTGAAACCAATTTAGAACTTAATCTTCGATTACGGAGAGCATACAAATGGACCTTTATTATTGCAGACGTCACTTCAGCCATCATAGGAGCAGACTTCCTCCGTTACTACAACCTCACGGTTGATCTACAAAAAAATAAGCTACTTGACAATTCCACGAAATTATCTGTAACAACTTCTTCAATGAAGACAGGAGAATATAACATCTCCACTATTAACAACAACAATATATATTATGATGTCATCAAAGAGTTCATTGATGTCACTAAGATTAATTTACCACCAAAATTAACAATAGATACAAAAGTGTACCACCGAGTAGACACCACCGGTCAACCCGTAGTAGAACGTCGCCGCCGCTTAACAGGAGAAAAATTTAAAGCTATGAAAGCTGAAGTAGAATTTTTATTAGCAAGCGGAATTATCAGGCCTTCAAGTAGCCCTTGGGCAAGTCCAATACACATGGTACAAAAGAAAACTGGTGGATGGCGTATGTGTGGAGATTACAGAAAACTCAATTCTCAAACTATCCCCGACCGTTATCCAATAGCTCATATATTTGACTTTAATGAACGGCTTCATGGGAAATCAATCTTTTCAACTATAGACCTGGTTCGTGCATATCAGCAGATTCCCATGCTTCCCGAAGATATTCAAAAAACAGCAATCACCACACCAATAGGTTTATTTGAATATTTAGCCATGCCATTTGGATTGAAAAACGCTGCACAAACATTTCAACGTTATATGGATCTCCTTTTTCGTAATATAGACTTCGTTTTCTGTTATCAACTTCCCATCCCAGTAGGAAGTTATTGTAATCGGTCCGAAAATCGGATTCGAAATTTTCAATGTATTTACACGTTTCAAGGTCCCAATAGCATTTTAAGCAAAAATTTGAGAAGAAATATGTGTGTGTGTGCGTACGTATGTGCTCATTTTTTCCTGCACGATTTCGCGCGAAACAAAAAAGATATCGACTTCGTTCAGGTGCCGTTTGAAGCGTATTAAAGGACATATGAATTGAAAAGATTTTCATAAAAATCGGTCGAGCCGTTTTTTTGTTTGAACGACTTAAGTGATTTTTGTACCAGCACGATTTCGCGCGAACCAAAAAAGATACCGACTTCGTTAAGATGCCGTTCAAAGCGTGTTAATGGAAGTATGATCTGAAAAGATTTTCATAAAAATCGTTCGAGTCGTTTTTTTGTTTGAACGATTACTGGGAAGTTAATCTTGTGGACCGAAAGGGTCAAAAGCCACATCCCAACTAGTTTAGATGACATTTTGATCATGTCTAACAACGAACAAGAGCACAAAGAACATTTGAAAGTTGTACTGAAAATTCTACAACAACATGGAATGTATATCAATGTCAACAAATGCAATGTTTATCCGGAACGCGAAGAAAAATGATCAAAGGAAAATACCTTGGTCGCCGGACACAATTGAGGCTTTTGAAAATTGTAAAAAAAGTTTAACTGAAGCGGTTTTATTGGCTCATCCAGCTCGTCAAGCCCCATTAGCATTAGTGACGGACGCCTCATATGAAGCGATAGGAGCAGCGCTCGAACAGTTGGATGGGAATAATTATTGGAACCCATTAGGTTTTTTTTCTCGAAAGCTCTCTGCAACAGAAGTCAACTACAGCACTTATGATAAGGAACTGTTAGCCGTATTCGCTGCAATCAATTTTTTTCGACACGTCTTGGAGGGACGTAGCTTTGTCATTCGCACAGATCACAAGCCGCCTTCAGTCAGAAACTAGATAAAGCGTCAAGCAGCTTCGTCAACTGGATTTCATTTCTCAGTTCTCAACTGAAATATTTCACGTTTCCGGCTCAGATAACATCGTAGCAGATGCTCTGTCTAGAGTTAATTCTATCGACGCGACGTGCCCATCATGATAGATTACCAAGAAATACAAAATGCGCAAAAGGCAGATGATGAACTAAAAAATCTCCTCAACAATAATAGTTCTTCTTTACAACTGAACGAACTTAAATTTGACAAGTTTACTGTTTTTTGCGATGTTTCGACTGGAATCATTCGGCCATTTATACCCAAGACACTTCGAAGAAAAGTTTTCGAAAGCATCCACAACCTGGCCCATTCAAATGGCAAAGCCACATTACAACAAGTAAAACAAAAGTTTGTTTGGGCAGAAATGCGAAAGGATATCCAACTCTGGGCAAAACATTGTATTCCATGCCAAAAAGCTCATCAGAAACGACATCAGAAGAATGTTCCACAACACATCTTAGTACCAGATCAACGTTTTGATCACGTCCATTTGGATCTAGTCATCTTACCAACAATTAAAGAATACCGTTACTGTCTTACTATGATCGATAGATTTTCGAGATGGCCCGAAGCGGTGCCCCTAAAAGACATGTCAGCTGACACGGTAGTAACAGCATTTTATCAAAATTGGGTTTCAAGATTTAGATCACCTAAGACAATCACTACGGACCAAGGAACTCAATTCGAGTCCTCCTTATTTAAAGCTCTCAGCAACACTATTGGAGCAAAACGAATACACACCACACCCTACCACCCATCATCAAATGGCCTCATTGAAAGATGGCATCGATCATTCAAGGCCGCCTTATGTGCCATCCATCGATTCCGTGGATCGAGTTACTACCAACCGTATTATTGGGGTTAAGAACAGCATTCAAAGAAGACATAAAGGCATCACCAGCTGAACTTATTTATGGAACTCCACTTCGAATTCCAGGGGAATTTTTCACAAATATCGATATGCCTGCTGATCAGGGGACCTTTTTAGAAAAGTTTAAGGAATACATTCGAGCTCTGAGACCAACTCCAACAGCTCATCACATTCGTCCAAGCATGTTCAAGCTAAAGAATCTTTACGACACTTCTCATGTTTTCCTTCGAGTCGATGCTATCAGACAACCATTAGAGCCTCCCTATACAGGACCACATGAAGTAGTTAAAAGAATAGATGACTATGATTTCGTCATTCGGGTAGAAAGCAAGGAAATAACAGTTTCCACTGAAAGACTGAAACAAGCATTTCTAGCAATCGAGGATCCCGCAGACAGTTCTTCAAGTCCAAATGATCGCGACCAGCAAACACCGACTACACCTAGTCCTACACCAAACATTGATAAACATGTTTCTTGGCTAACGCAACCCTTACGAACATACTCTGAACGACAGCAAAATAAGTGACTCCATCACTAGGAGGGTAGTGGCTGTGGCGGAAACAAAGCAACCCAGAAAGATTCTTGATTTGAACTTAGTAGACATACAATCTTTTCCTTTTCATTTGGATCTCCGACGTAACAAGACGTGTTTCTAAATACGACACATTAATTAATATATATCTAAAATAGAATTAATGAATGGTTATAACATTTGAATGTTTCACTTTATAATTTAATTAAAACTATATTAATTCTATATATCTCTTTGGTGTACCGACACCACTAAAGGTCCCCGAGGCCGTTACTACCATTTGGCCCCCTAATTTATTTTGGGCACATATATTTGTCAAGGAATTATTCATTTTTTAAGAGGCCGTCTTATCGGGTGCTGCTACCTGTTTTTGTGGCAACCGCGCCGTTAAAAACTTTCCAGGTTAAGGACTTTGATATAGCCTAAAATTGATGAGTTTCCCCTACTCTAGCCAGGCCATCGGAAATTTCATAACCAATGTGATCTTCGTGGCCCGGAATCCACATCAACGTAACATTATTGTTGTCCCTGCTTAGGGATTTCAAAAATAACAGACAATCCAGAACAGTCTTTGATGACACGTTGTGGGAGTTTATATCCAACAGAGCAGCTTGACTGTCCGAGAAAATAACGATGTTAGGCGGCCATTACACGTTCATGCAAGCGGCAATCAATTCCACCAGTCATGATTAATGGAAATCAAAATATACGAAGGATTACGTCAGTCAACACCTTAGACGTTAGGTTTTCCGTCAGTCGTAGGCAAAACTGTGGAAAAACTGACAGCAAAACCTATCGTGTAATGGGCGCCTTAGAGTTATTTTGGCTTCTTTTAATAAACGTCTGGGCACACACCTGGAAGGCGAGTACCTAAGCTTAGAAAACCTTTAGTCATATGCCCCCAGCCCTACCCCATTGCCAGGCCGTGCTTCCTTTGAATAGGAGCCTGCTGTGCTGCCAGACTGACCGACTTCCGATAATCGTCATAAACGGTTTGTCGAAGTCCAGAGTGGCAGGAAGGGTATCGGACAAAGATAGAGGTCTCCTGGGTTAAAGAAGAAGAGCCTCCTTAGACACAGCGCTCCTGCCAGAGCCTCCTTCTGCACTACTCGGTAGAGCGGGAGGGGAGGGGTTCAGTACGGCTTCCATAGCCGCAGATGGACAGATGTTTTTAGCTCCCGTGATACTAAGACAGGCCAGTCTTTGCACCTTGACCAGTTTTTAATCACACTACCGTTTTGTTTTGTCTGGATGCACACGTGACCATAGGCCTTAAGGCCGTCGCGTCGTGTATAGTTTCATAAAACCCATGCCCGCAACGAGTTTTGATAGCCGACCGGCTCACAATCGATAGTTTTGGTTGTACATCCGCGTACATCTGTGTACATCTGTGTTGGTTTGGTTGTACATCTGTGTGTGCGTACGTATGTGGTCATTTTTTCCTGCACGATTTCGCGCGAACCTAAAAAGATATCGACTTCGTTAAGGTGCCGTTCGAAGCGTATTACAAGACATATAAATTGAAAAGATTTTCATAAAAATCGGTCGAGCGGTTTTTTTGTTTGAACGACTTAAGTGATTTTTGTACCAGCACGATTTCGCGAGAATCCAAAAATATATCGACTTTGTTGAGGTGCCGTTCGAAGCGTGTTCAAGGAAATATGATCTGAAAAGATTTTCATAAAAATCGGTCGAACTGTTTTTTTGTTTGAACGACTTAAGTGATTTTTGTACCAGCACGATTTCGCGCGAACCTAAAAAGATATCGACTTCGTTAAGGTGCCGTTCGAAGCGTATTACAAGACATATAAATTGAAAAGATTTTCATAAAAATCGGTCGAGCGGTTTTTTTGTTTGAACGACTTAAGTGATTTTTGTACCAGCACGATTTCGCGAGAATCCAAAAATATATCGACTTTGTTGAGGTGCCGTTCGAAGCGTGTTCAAGGAAATATGATCCGAAAAGATTTTCATAAAAATCGGTCGAGCCGTTTTTTTGTTTGAACGAAGTTCGTGATTTTTGTACCTGCCCAATATCGCGCGAACCAAATATGATACCGACTTCGTTGAGGTGCCGATCGAATTGTATTAACGAAGATATGATCTGAAAAATTATCATAACATTCGGTCAAAGAGTTTTTTGTGTTTAAATGAAGAGACTTCGGCAAGTGTGCCAAGTAACTTAAATTAATTAGTTTTGCTACTGTCTAATATGTATACTCGTTGGAATGAAACCCCTTCCAAATGAGGTTTACTTTTATGGATTCAGCCGAGCATAGCTTCCCACGAAATTTTCAATCATTTGTCCATTTTCTGCCATACATCTGCCCACACACACTTCACGAATAGGTGATTTATTGTGACTAAATATTTTGCAACGTAACGTCCGCATGAGTTGTTAAAGAATTAGCAGAGTGGTCCTTATTTTGGTAGATCGTAACTCCAATAGCTGCAACTCCAGGTCCCTTAAATTTAACAATATACTTGTTAAATAAGTTTTGGAATAACAACATATTCTTCATTTTTCATCCAAGTGTGAGTGTTAAAAGTAATACACTAATTTTGTTTACAACTTCGTCATCCTAATCTTGTAAATACGCACATATCATTTGACAACTTAGCGAAAGTATTGATAAACAAATGTGACAAATGTTTGGTATTACATATTGATTATTGTCTATTTATTATTAAAATATCAATTAATAATATTCCAAATTTATAATACTGGAAAGTTGATCTTTTGGACCGAAAGGGTCAAAACCACATCCCAACTAGTTCTTTTGATTAAAACCAAATGTCTTAGTGACACAAAAGTAACAGTCTTTTTCGTGGTTGGATGATTCCCTCCATATCATTGGCATATTGAAATTCAAAGATCTGTTTCCACCAGCAGGCCAGGAGCTTAGCGTTCTTCTACATTTTTCACAAAATACGTGAGGAGCCCACTTTTTGTCCTGATGAGTAATCGAAATTTTGAAGTAACAAAAATATGCTTTTTTGAGTGATTCCGTTATGGGATATCCTTTCTTACATGTAATAAATTCACCACAAACGTAACTAAAACGGTCAGGATGTACTTTACATAACTTTTTCGGCATTTTAAAAACAAATATATTATTTAACTAAAGACTACACTGCATCAACCAAGTTGTGGGCAGTCCGAAAATAAACTGGCATGATAACGGTAGTTTTTGACGTGATAAAAATAAAAAAAATATATGTTTGCGTTTAGTTATTGCAACTAAATAAAACAATATAAAATTCACTGGAAAGACATAACTTTTTTTTTATTTTGTAAACTAGTGTTATTAATTGAATATTTAGATGAAAATATATGTATGCTACCACAAACTAACAAAAAACCATGTTATTAATACCATTTCAGATATACCAAAAAAAATTCAAATTGATTTCATAAAATACAAATAATAAAAAAAAATAAAATAATGCATTTTTGGATCGATAAACGTTCGCAAACATGCGGTTTTGGTAGAGCACGAGTAGCAGCTTCTTTATCTAGCGGCGGTGGTGTAGGATTAGGTTTTGGTCATCCACCACGAAGGATGGGAGGAAAATCACTGGTTGCCCCAATACATCGTCTACAAACAGAATGTCCAAGACCTCATATACATAACAACAACAATAATAATCATAACAACAATCACAACAACAATAACAATATCAATAACAATAATACAAGCAACCGTAACAATCGTAATCGTAACAATGCCAATTCCCAACAACAGCAGCAACAACAACAACAACACCAACAACAACAACATCAACATAATCAGTTACATGAATCTAATCATCATCAGCCAGGAGGTTTGGTAAGTAGACACCAAAATTCTACCGACAACATTTTCAACAACAATCTACAGCGTCAAAATGTTGCACCAGCTAATAGTCAGGAATGTCATGCTCCTGTATCACTGCCACAATTATATGGGTTTGTACAAAAACAATTAATTCATAGAAAAACTATTTAAATTTTTCAACAATTCAATGTTATTGCAGGGGTCCGTCACACGCACAAGAACTTGAACAGGGTTCGCTAGGCTTGGGCCCTATGCCTACACGTCCAAATTTATCAGGAATTGGTAATACAACAGGAAACGTCGGTATTGTTGATGCAACCGATTCGCAGCTTCTTCCATCGCATTTAAAATGTGGAATGTGGGCTTCATTAGTACTGGCATCAGTTTTTGTCGCCGGTGCTAAATTTTATTTTGATCATCAAGGAACTGGATTAGAAGTTTTAATATTTTGTGCATTTTCTGCAACATTCTTTTTAGCAGCATGTACCGTTTCATTGTGTCGTTTACCAAGAGATTTGGCTAGTTCACCATCGCCAAGTGTAGATGGACATAGTCGCGGTTTAGATGGGCAATTTCATGCTGGTGCACATCAAAATCATTCACAATTATTTTCAAGCCCTGAACAGGATATTAATTTTAATCAACAATCGGCTGCTAATTCGGCTCCACCACCACCATACCATATTGCAATTTTGTTACCAGAAAATACAAAAGATTTGCAACTGGATGAAACACCACCGCCGTCTTATGACAAAATATTAATTTAATATTGTGTCTTTATTTAAAAAAAAGGTAATATGATGTTTTACGTTTTACTTTTATGTGATGTGTATTTCTGTCTAACAGATGCAAAAAAAAGAAACAGAATTTTTTATTAGATGTTATGGGAATGTTTAAAAAAATATCATTGTATCTCTTGGGTTTGCGCAGCTATTTGTAGATGAGAGAATATAATACAAGGTTTTGGGTTCTATTGTACATTTGGAAAATTTGTTAGTTGTTAAATTATGTTATTCGTTTGGCACTTTGGATCAAAGACTTTATCGGTCTTTTTATCGGTAGACCAGGAGTTAATTAAGACAGTCATGGTCTTTTGTCTTTTTAATTTTTTCTATTTAGACATCATTCATTCACAGGTTTTCTCTTTTCATAGAACT
The DNA here is from genome assembly GCA_963855945.1 of Thereva nobilitata. Lineage (NCBI taxonomy): Eukaryota > Metazoa > Arthropoda > Insecta > Diptera > Therevidae > Thereva > Thereva nobilitata. The sequence continues at coordinate 123,294,701 of OY979696.1, forward strand.
TTCGTGCTCTTCTCTTCTGTCTTTGATTATGCTGTTATGATACTTACTTTTTTTCAGTGTCGACTTTTTAAGTATGAAAAGACAAGGACATCTTGATGTGAGCGAGAAGGCAGCATTGCATTTTCGTGCAGTTTCGATTATATAATTAACTAATCGTATCTAATAGCAACGTAATATTATCATATTATAGCCCAGTCGTCAGAGACAAATTTAGACCGAAAGCTCGCACAAAATGTGATCTCGCTGAAAATTGGAACTTAGGTACTTTTTTGGGTGTATAAAACGATAAAAAAATCTTTGCTGCTCTAAAGTGTATGCTAAGTTCACAATTTCGAAAACAAATTCGAAAATTCGGTTTTTGCTTTATATATCGAAAAATAAAAAAAAATTCGAAAAACTAATAGCGCCACGTGAAAGAGCGGAAAATTTTACTAAAATCTATATTATAACTTATGTTAAAAAAAATTGTTTTATTATTATAAAAAATTATTAAATTAAGATTAATATCCCAAAAAAGTATGAAAATTTTATACTTTTTCTGGCACTTTTCGAGTTAGCTGAACTTTTTCGGGTAGATTAGCTTCAATTTTAAGCATATAGCTAATTTTTCGCACTCATGCCAAATCTCCGTAAGGAATTTTCGTCCCTTTCTAAACTTACTAAAAAGTGTAAGATTCGTCTGAAAAAAAGTAAGTGTCATAACAGCATTAGCTTTACTCGCAGATATTTGACTGAGTCGTCTGAGTACACGTCGCACCCTGGATACAAGAACGACTTAGATCCACTTTGTAGCGTTTGGAGAAAGGGACCAGGGCAGCCTTATTTGGATTGATTGATACGCTCTCCGTGGTACGCCATCTTTGAACTTCTAGGAGTGCCGCTCTCATGACCTCTGTAATGGTCAAGTGAAACTTCCCAGTAGGAATGGGCGATATTAGAAAAACATCGATATTGACATCGATGTCAACATCGGTAAGTAAACATCGATGTCCGATAAACATCAATAAAAAAACATCGATGTTTGAAAACATCGAAGTTTTGGTGATAAAATCAAACATTTTTAAAATTCTCTATGGAGTGGACCCAGTTTCAACTCGACCCCCGTTTATGATTGGATTGAGCCTGGGTTGGACCTATTCATAAACCGGGTAAATATGAATAAAAAAAATAGCGCGTGTACCCAGTGCACGCGAAAGATGCGAAACATCTTTGGCGATCTTTATCTTTCTTTAAATTGAATAATTAGTAAGAATAAGGCCATTTTACATCGCAAACGCAATGTGGAAACGCAGCTCTTGAGCTCTTTTATCGCACAGAAATTTTGCCTTTGGGATGTAAAATAGCCGTAAGGTTTACACTCACCGATTTACTACTTGCAATAGGCCATAGTCCTTGGACACAACCTGCACGTGACAAAGCGACATGTAATGATGATTTCGAAAGCTTCTTATCGTGTTTGTAGATGATTTTCGAATACGTGAGACTTGTGAACTGTGGTCGTACAAACAAACTAACTAAATGGTAAATTTTTCTGATTTCGTATTCAACATGAATAGTAAGTAACAAAGGAGCAATAAAAACTAGCAAAAAGACTATCCTACAGAGGAGTCAAAAAATTAAAGGATTCCTGTAGAAACGGCCCCTGCCAGTCGTGAACTGAGCTTTTAGTCGCACCCCATTTGTTTTTTAAGCGCGGAAACAAAATTTCAAAACAAAACCTTTCGTCGGACAAAACCTTTCGTTAGTCCTTGATCTCAGAGTCAACAGAATTGTCGCAGCCCGGGGGGGCAAGGGGCACCTTCCAATGGGCTGCTGGGTACGCTTATGCTCATCAGACTCGGTCTTATTCCCCCCGTTCCAATGTGCATTGTGGGAATGGTATTACTCATCTTGTGACCTCCATATTTGCCGAGAGTTGTGGATCAAATAGATCTGCAGCTACTGCTAGATTTGCGTCCTCTTCTACATGCGATCTGTATATTATCGGAGTCACAGTTCATCATCTTGCCTGTTAGGAAATCTATCAATATATGCCCGAGTTATTTGGGGATACCCAGTCTGGTCAACGCCGCGATCATAATTGTTTTAATGCCACGATAATATAAATAAATTCATTCAAACGAACAAAAATTAGTTAGCATTAAGGGTAAGATGCAGGGCTTTCACAAAATACAAAATACATAAGATACAACATACAGGTGAAGCAATAATATAAAGCGTATAAAAAGTAATTTAAGTCCATTAACCATTTTTATAGAAAATCAAGTAAATTTAGCTAAATAATCAATTTCATTAATCGATTGTAACTTCCTTCCATTCTGCCCTTCTACAGACAGAATTCTTATAAATCCGAATGCTCACTGTCTCAGTAACATTTTGTGCAATTTACATTTAATAAAAAAGGGTCATTTTACGTCCTCTTAAACTCTTATGCAAAAATAGGGCACTTGTTTTATTATATCTTTTTGAAATAATTTCAAATAAAAGCTTTGAAATATAAATAATAAAATTCAAATGCCGAGATCAAGAATTGAACCCGCGACTTCTTGGAATATCAACGTCGTAAGGCAACCACTCAACCATTTGATCCATTCTGCTTATGTCTGGCTCGTCATGTCTGGCTCGCGGCATATAAACACTTTTCTTTGGCCCTACTATTTTTTTAATATCTCCATCTTATTCTGTCTTCCTCAATCGATCTTCCGTTTCCCGGAATGAAAATTGGATTGGACGAAGCGTTCCCATAAAGCGTTCCCAAAAAACGTTCCCGACCTTGAAGAATTACTCTCAACGCGCGCAAAGATGTTTCACATCAAAAACGTATTTAATCATAGACTACAGATAAACAGAACGGTAGCAAGTTTGTTTTCTTTTATAACCTTGAATCAAAAATATATATTAGTGACATCTGGCATAAAAATTAAGAACTACTTCGCCAAGTTCGAAATGTGCATTGATAGGTTAAGCCTAGTACGGTGATCGGGCAAAATTTTGCCTCGTCATTTTTATCATTTTTCAGGCAAAATTTTGCCCAAGTGTAGAGTGGTGGAGAATAGTGGAAAGTTTTTTCTTTACCTAATTTGTCTTTTCATTATAAAACAAATAAATATTCCTTTTCCATTTTAAACAAATTTTAACTATTGCATTCGACTTTTTAATCCAACTGTCCAACTTTTTGCCAACAAAAAATGACCAGATAATTTCTGGAGGCAAAAATTTGACAAGTAAAAGTCTCCACAATTAGAAAACCCATCTACTAGAAAATCTTGAAAGTATGCTTATTCTGGCAAAATGTTTGCCCGAGCGGCGTACTGCTGCGCTGTCAAAATTTTGCCGTGCTTAAGGCAAAATTTTGCCAAGGTTTTTTACATGCATTTTAAAGGGATGGCAAAATTTTGCCTTTGGAGCGTGGTCCATATGGCTGCAAGGCCGGGACCAGAAGTAACCTTATAAAGTTCGCTAGTCTTGAACTAGCAAATTCAAGACGACAACAACAACAACAATTGCCTGATCACCGTACTAAGCTTTAACATTTTAAAAGTCGTTTGGAAATTTTACTTTAATGAAGGCTTGCATAAGCTCAATTTAATTTTTACAACAAACAAATGTGGAAACATCGATTTTCGATGTTTTTGCTCCCATCATCGATGGATCGATGTTTTAGAGGACTCAAAAACGATATCAAAATATCGATGTTTTCACGCTCAACATCGATGTTTCGATAACATCGATGAATATTGACCGTCCCTACTTCCCAGAGACAATGATGGCAAGGTCAACTGTATAGCTGATAACCAGACTCCTGCAGTTTGGTCAAAATGGATGGCAACTAGTGACCAGAGTAACGGAGATAAAACTCCACCTTGAGGGCAGCCCTTAATATCCTTTACACCAGGGGTGGCCAACCCAAATGGTATCGCGGGCCACTTTGAAAATGCCGTATGATCCCGCGGGCCGGGGTCATATATTGGGTGATTCAAATTTAATTTAATATAATTTAGGGAGAGAGTTCCAAAGCTGTTCTGCGAAGACAAAGAATGAATGCTGACCAATCAACGTGAGGAAACGCGGAATTATAAATTATCCGCGAGGGATTGCAAAAGCTGCACAAACTGTTGAGGTATGCAGGTAAATACACAATCATTAAACGCTACTTCAAGTTTATGGGCGCAAAAAGAATCAAGAGAGGACAGATGGACAGCCCTTTTCAGCAAGCCACAATGGTAACGAAGTTTTGACAGGAGTCCGTAGGTTTTACTTACAATGAAACTAATGTGATCTCAGCGGGTCATGCTGATATTCAGTACTAGCCCAAGATATCTTGCTTTATTAACGCAAACAAGAAGAACCGAGTTTAACGCGATAGCAGAAAAGTCAGGACGAACAGTATCAGAGTGAAAGAGATAGAAATGAAATGGGATTTCGAAGGAGCTGCAGTAAGTTTAATGTCGACTATAAGTATACATGACGCAAGTCAACAGCAATCTTCTCCACACACATTATGTATTTGATCTCTTGGCGCAGGGAAATAAAGCTGCACATCGTCTGCATACATATAAATCTTAAAATATCGTTAATAAAAATACTGAATAAAAGTAGCTCAAGAATGGAGCCTTGAGGAACGCCAGCGTGGAGTAGGGCACTTGAGGTACTTTAGCCACCTGGTTTAAACTTTTGAGAGCGGATAGATACGAAACTTTTCAAAAATTTAAGAGCATAAAGAGAATAATACTGATAGGACGGAGAAGGACACTTGGGAATAGGTATGATTGAAGCATGCTTCCAAGTCGAGGGAAAGTTGAATACCGTGAGGCAGGAGTTAAGAATGTGAGAATGTGTGTTAAAATAGGCAATAGACGAGGTATGAGCATTTTTAAGAAACTAGGTGAAATGTAATGTAATTGGTGGTGCAGGTTTTCGTCAGACAAGGTGGCGCGGTATTCATTTTACGTAAATTCCATTTTCGAAAAGAAACGATTCGCAATCACAACGTTTTGTCCCAGACATCTAAATTTACAAAACTTTTCATTTATAACATAAAAATCATGTTTTGAAAGGGTTATTTAGTAGCAGAAAGTAGTTCGACAGGCTTAATGTTAAATCCGATTAAAACTAAAGAAATGCGGATACAGCGCTGACTAATGGTGACGTGGAATGGGTAGATTAATTCTGTTACCTCATTAGTTACGTCACTACCAGAATATATAAATCATATGGAGATCGACGGAGATCTCAACTAACGCCAAATTAAGGCTGTTCAACTCCAATGTTAAGGCAATTCTGTTGCATGTGCGAAACATTGAAAGTGGCCCTATCTATCACAACGCGCCTTCAAGTTTTCATCCTAAATAAAAATCTGCTGGCAAGATAGAATTACAAATGAAAAGAAACGATAGAAGACCAAATCATACAAGGGAAATGGAATGGAATGGCCACACCCTGCGAGGTTCAAACGTGAATTTAGCCAAAAGGCCCTTGACTGGAATCTGCAAGGAACCCTAGAGTTGGAAAACCTAGAATAAAGTGGAGGAGAACCCTACCAAAAGACGCCACAACAAGGAGGGCGGGAATAAAGGAGCAGAAGAAAAAGAATCCTGCACTCATAACACACTAGCTGGATGTTGACCAAAGAAGTGTACTTCCTTGTAAATATGCTTGTTTTCTCTGCTAGCTCCATGACACTAAATTTTTGTTGCGGATGCGGTATTTATATTGAATTGTTACCGAGAAAAACAATTACTTGGATTTTTATCCATCAACCCGGTCACCCGAGAGCCAATTCTCTATGGCAGGCTGTGAATTTTAATCATTGCTCATAGCTGACTCTTTTTTTTCACATGTTGGAACCTGCTAGCACAAAATATTTTGTTAAATCTTGTTGAATCTCGCGGGCCGCACAATTTCCTGCGAAGGGCCGCGGGTTGGCCACCCCTGCTTTACACTAATGGTGGAGACACCCAGGGTAGAAGAAATATCACGGCATACAAGCGTGGTATTTATCTCCTCAATTGTATGAGGATCCAGGTTTCTGAAAGTTTCTTCATGGTTAGAGGTGTAGAGCCATCCTCTTTTTTAGAAGGCCCAATCCGCTGAAAGAGTCTTTGGAGGCTCTGACAATTCTTCCTCTAGTCAATCCTTTTGAAGCGTATCAAATCCTTGTTGCAGGCTGTTAGGGTGAACCTATATTCTTCCCAATGCCCCGCGTGTTTTGCCTATTGAACAATCTCCTAACCTCCCTACGCATTTCAGCCAATCTGTCGCTCTACCAGGGCATTTTACGCGACGACTGAAAGGAAGAGACAGTGTTGCTGTCATGGTAGGAGGAGATCAGCCCAGTCAGTGAGCTGCGTAACTATCTCCAATTCACACACTGAGCTGATAGAAGCGGTAAGCAGGTTTGAGTTCGCAAGGACGATTTGCTGACAACCACTGGCGGTGGAAACCGCTATTGAGATCGCCACTAGATTTCTAGAGATAAAGTTAGTAATGGCGAGATGAGTGACACGATTGCCAATTAAAAGTGCAGCGGCGAGGTGACCCGCGTCTCCGATCATATACTAGCTTACTTGAGCCGGTGGTAAGTCCTCTGACTTTGCCAGGCGCGGATCTAGAATTTTGCTTTGGGGGAGGGTTTCACGGAACTAAAAGTGGCGGAAAAAAAATTTCTACTCCTAAAAAAACAAAAAAAAACACCCCTGGAAATCTTAAAAAATAGTAGGGAGAAGTCATGCCATGTCTTACATAAGCCTGAACCAGATATGGCGTGCCGGAGCGTAACCGTACGTACCGTAACGTACGAACATGAGTGTTCATATGGGACCGACCTAAATTGACTTAATGAACTTGCCGAATGTTCATTAAATTCTCGAATGTACACCCGTAAGAATGGCACAAAACCTTAGCATCTATTAGCTATTGAAAAAATCTCTTCACATTTTAACAACTTTTTAATAAATGTGGAGCAGTAAATGACATAAAACAGATAAAGGAGATATTGAACGCCTTCTAGATTCTTTAACCAAGAAACTATGACATATGGACAAAAAAAATTCAAAGTTATTTTTATTCATTCTTGTGTGAATAGAAAATTGTGCTGAGTCCAATTTCTTTATTTTTACAAATGTAACACGGTAATATCCGTGGCTGTTTGTCATCTTGTTTAATCGCTATTTATTAAATAAATCAATTAAATCACATAAATCTTTATTTATTCCATCCATTTTCCACTTGTCACTGGTTACTTTACATTTTCATTTAGGGCTATCTGTCAAAGTGCCGTAACCAGGGGCGGCTGGTCCATGAGCGCTGCAACACTGCAGCACCCCTAAGCAAAGTATGTGAACATGTTTTTTTTATGTTGATAATTCAAAAGCAAGCATGGCTTGTAAATATAGAAGGCTTTGCATTCTACACTTATAATTTTGCAGAGGCGTCGGATGGATTTTATTTATAAATAAAAATAAATTAATATATTAAGTTTCAATTGATAATTTTTTTTTCTACAGCACCCCCATTAGAAAAAGTTGCGAGCCGCCACTGGCCGTAACTAAGCTCAAATTCGTTCAGTTTTCTTACGGTCCGGCACGTCATATCTGGTTCAGGCTATAGTCTCATCGTAAAACTATGGAGAAGCAGCAAATTGCCAGAAGAATGGCTTTAGGCAAAAGAAGAAAAAAAACAAAAACAAACTTCACAAAACGAACAAAACTAACCGAATTTTCTGGTGGATTGAAAACAAACGTGCTCTACGAAAACGTGCCCTTATGTTTTTTTGATGAAGACGCGCCCTTTCTTGTGAGTGCAGCTAACCTCAGAGTTTGCAAATCAAAACATAAAGAAAGAGTATATAGATCAATCTGTTGTTGAAATTGAAGGTCATTTTTTAGGGTCGTTTTTTTAGTTTGCAAAAAAGTTGGGTCGGTTTTGGTCGTTTGGTCACTTTTTGTGTTTGTTTTTTAGTTGGGTCAGTTTTGTTTTTTGAACAGCGAGCGCTTTTTGGGGCCTTGAATCCGCGCCTGGACCTTGCCATCGATTACCTAAGGCTCCTGAATAAGAGCAAGGGTAATATACTCCGCGAAAGTCTTGCACAGGGTGGAGAATGCCCCTTTCGCATGGTGCAAGTTAATTTGGAGTACCCTTATGACGCTCATCAAGCCCGGTTTTTTGGCTTGTCTAGGACCCTTCGTCCTACTGCGTTTTGCCTTGGGGGAGGGGGTTGCTGATTCGCCTATTGCTCATTTTACAAAGCGGCCGGCTGTGGATAGGTCTTGGTCAGACAAACAATAAATTGTATGAGTGCGGGGGGTGGGGGAAATCGTAAAGCTGTAGCTACTAGGGCCCTTTGAAATTTATTTGTTAGAGTTTTACATATCATCCTGTATTTTTTTAACCCTGTTTCCATGAATAAGGCAGAATACTCCCACCTATCTATTATTGTGAAAGTGCCGGTTTCACCTTGCCAAAGTTAACATTTTGTTTCTTTAACAAACATTACAACTTCAACTACCCTTTTCTCCAAAAAATACATAGCTAACCTATAATTTTTTTCCAAAATTCAAAATCTTGCAATGTTTCCTATGAATAATGTCCAGACAATTTTGATGTTACTTTATTAACTTCCCAGTAGGAAGTTATTGTAATCGGTCCGAAAATCGGATTCGAAATTTTCAATGTATTTACACGTTTCAAGGTCCCAATAGCATTTTAAGCAAAAATTTGAGAAGAAATATGTGTGTGTGTGTGTGTGTGCGTACGTATGTGGTCATTTTTTCCTGCACGATTTCGCGCGAACCGAAAAAGATATCGACTTGTTCAGGTGCCGTTCGAAGCGTGTTCAAGGAAATATGATCTGAAAAGATTTTCATAAAAATTGGTCGAGCCGTTTTTTTGTTTGAACGACTTAAGTGATTTTTGTACCAGCACGATTTCGCGCGAACCAAAAAAGATACCGACTTCGTTAAGATGCCGTTCAAAGCGTGTTAAAGGAAGTATGATCTGAAAAGATTTTCATAAAAATCGTTCGAGTCGTTTTTTTGTTTGAACGAATACTGGGAAGTTAATCTCGTGGACCGAAAGGGTCAAAAGCCACATCCCAACTAGTTTGGTACATTTTTAGCACTTTTTCCTAGCTGGTGTTGCAGGTTTTCGTCAGAAAAGATGGAGCTATATTTATGTTTTGTAAATTTCATTTTCGAAAAGAGCGATTCGCATAGGTAAAGTGGACCAACCCGAGTAAAAATAATTTAGTCTAATTTAGTCACGCATTGCGAACAAATGCACCTGCCACACGGGGAGCGTGCTACAGGCATGAAAATCTAAAAACGCCCCTGTTGCAGATATGAATTTATTCATAATCGACCATTCCAAACGCGGGTGTCGTTTTACCAAGCGATTCCCAACTAAGTACTAAGCACGTCCAATGCTGCTTGACCTACGTAATCGAACAAGAACTGGTCTGTTGAGTATATGCTAATGGCACACTTCATGGTCACCAAGGTAATTGCTCATTTTCTTCTTCCTATACAATTTTTTACAGCTCCAATTTTCACTCCCTTTAGTCTAGAGACCTGAGAGCTGTCGCACAAAACAGCGTCCGCTGGAGGGCAACTGTTTCCGCCCTATGTCCCATGTGGGATTAAAGGAGCAATTAGTTATTTAGTAGTTAGTCTAGAAAAGGACTATTTTGTACGTCTTTTATTGGTAGCGGGCTGAATTTGGAAAAGTAGACTTTTTACTCAGGCTTACTGTGTCTGTTTTGCGTATCATACAGGTGCCTGTTTCAAGCTAAGAACAGACGAGTCTTATTTTTACTCGGGAAAAACGCTCACAACTTTTTTTGCCAGACCTCTCAAATTACAAAACTTTTCTTTTGTAACATATTTCTTATAAAACCCAATTTTTAAATCTGAGGCCTAAAAATAGTTTTTAATTCATTATAGCCCTGTAAATCAATTAGTAGTTCCATGGCAGATTTTCTGGAACTGTTTCAATAGCAACGTTAAAGAGAGCTAGCTACATTTTTTCTTTTTTTTTGTGTTGGAATCTTCTAGTACAAAATATTTTGTTAAATAGTGTTGAATCTCGCGGACCCAAAATTTCCTGTGAAGGGCCGCGGGTTGGGCACCCCTGGGCTAGACGATCAATTTGCAATGGAATATTTTAATTGAAAAATTGACCGTCTAGCCCCCCGTTAATGGTAATCCACTCGGCCTCTTAGTTTTTCGTAGAAAGGTACCATTAAACTTTAAATTTTGGTTACACTTTCAAATTTTTTTATTTTCAAGCTTCCTGGTCTCATAACCTGTTAAAAGATAAACTTTATTTATTCGATTAAGGATTTACAAAGTTAAATAAAGACACAGCCGCCTTGCTTGTTGGTTAAACAAAAAAGAAAGAATTACAAAGACAATTAACAAAAGTAAACTGACGCCACTGTCAGGATCTTGGCCAGGGGCGGCGGAACATCTGTTGTGTGTGTTGACCATTCAACACATGAGCTCTTCCAAGTGTTGAAAATCAACACATGAGATCCCGTTTCTATTCTAGGTCTTCAAAAAATTTTCCTAACTTGTTTCTTTTATTTAAGGCCCTCGCACCGCCTCGGAGCGACTATTTTAGGTGATTTTTAAAAAAGGATTATGAGAAAATGGTAATAGATATTGAGATAAAACTTTTTTTATTTATTTAAAGGATTAATAAATTGTACAATAAAAAAAATTTTTTATTTTTTTTATTGCATCATTTCCGCCTCCCATATAAAATGCTGGAACACTGCAAAAAATATGAAAAAATTGGTGGGCGTGAAATCTCGACTTTGGAGCAACTAAAAATTCACTGTAAATAAGACACTTGCAATTTGGGAATGACGAGTTGTTTTTTAAAAAAATTTTTTTTTGAGAAAATGGCAGATAGTTAAAGTTAAAGTCCGAAAAAAGTCTACATTTTTCAGTCTAAAGAAAGATGTAATTTTTTTTCCCCACACTTTATCAGCAAAATGGCTCGATGTTCCCTAAAAAATAGTTAGAAAAACACAATCAAAAAATATAGGGTAAATTCGGCGATTATATTTTGAGTTATCACGCCCGTCAATTTCTAAAATCATGTTTCGAGTTAAATGAGTTTAAAGTTTCAAAATAAGTTTTTTCTTATATAAAACTTAAAAAGTTATAAAATTATCTTGTTAATATTTACTATAACTAATAACAACTTGAAAGAAAAAGAATAAAAAAACATTCTTGAGGACTAAATGAAGACATTTATGAAAAAAAAATTTCGAAAATTTTTTTTTTCGAGACGGTACGAGGGCCTTAAGGCTGCACTGGCATTTTTTGCGGCAAAATGATTGGTCCATCAATATTTTACCAGAATTTTCCAAATTTATCCGGATTCTCATGACAATTCCAGGCAAGTCGTGTACGAATGAAAAGAGTTTTTCAGTATTAAAACGACTGAAAAGTTACCTTCGGGCGACGATGGGTCAACGAAGGTTGAACAGCCTTACAATGCTGCATATATTTATCATGATGAAGTTGATGAAATCGATATTGAATTGTTGCTGAACGGAATTATTTCGCGAAATTCAAAACGAGCTGCAGTCTTTGCAAAAAGTTAGTTAATTTTTTTTGCATTATACGTACAAAAAATGAAGTTCAATGGGCACAGTAAGATTGAAGTTTTTGGAGATCTAATATACCATTTTTCCCTCCGCTTCCCCACCCCCTTTTTAACCTTTCGAATTCAACACATACCTTGGACATGTTCCGCCGCATCTGCTCTTGGCCGAGTTTATCATAAATTATCAATTTTCATCTTAACAAATCACTATAAATTTGCGCTCGTAAATGGAAAAATAGAAGCCTGTTTAAGCTTCGTCCTAGTCAATACATCCTTGTTAGTAAACCTGTTAATTGTTAATTAATATCATCCATGGTCGATCCAAAGTTGTCAAACGGGGCTTCCACTCTATGAAGAAAAATCGCTGGTCTAGGAAAAAAAATAATTTCGTGCCATATTTTAAAAAATAATTTTTTTTTGTATAAAAATGCGTGATTGTAGCTATTAAATCTCAGAATTTAAGGATCAATTAGCTCAAAATTATTAAGCCAAAAATAGATGTGTGTGTACCACTGAAGTAATTGAAGCAACCAACCAACTCCTGAAAAGTATAAACTATAATTCAGGCATTGACAAAAATTATATTATATCGTTGAAAAAAGTATCTCAATTTGAGAAATAAAAAAAAACCATAACACAATTTTTAAGCATTGCTCAATTATACAAATAAAAGTTTTTTGATTTACATCCTTTTTTGTATAAAAAAAACAACCCATTTAAAATTAGAAAAAAATATTAAATTAATATCAAAAAAATATTTTTTTTTGGCGTGACTCATAAATACTTTAATGTATACCAATGTATAAAAAAAATGAGTTTTGTGAAACGAATATTGAAAATTAGAATGTAAGTGAAAAAAGAATAATTATAAGATGAAAATAAAAGGAAAAATGAACAGAAAAATATAGTTTTGTTGTTATTTATTATTTAATGAATTTACAAAATGATGTGTGTAAATAGGCCTAATTTCAACCAAACAAACCAGGTATGCTGGAGTACAAAAAAGAGCCTGAAAGCAAAACGTATGTATAAAACATGTCTAGAATTACTGCCAATTTCCTGATGTCTGGAAATGCACCAAATTTCCGGCACGCGCATTCAACCTGCATCGGTGGACTCTGCTCGTGTAAACTTTTGCCATTATCAGCAATTAATTAATTACATTGATTATATAGTAGATATGGACAAACGCGAGTCAAAATAACATCAGTCTACGGCGCTATGAACTTCGGGCCGGGCGCTAGTATCGCAGGGTTTTGTTCTCCTCTATATGGTTAGTTTCCGAAAAAAACTGTCGCCCTTCGGGAGAAAAAAATCAGAAGCTGCGGCTTTTATTTTAGTGGCTGCAGATCAATGTTGCCAGGTGATTTTTTCGAATATCCGTAGATTGCGATATTCTGAGGTGGGGGAAATTCCGTAAAAATCCGTTGCTCCATCTGGCTGAAAAGTTTGCAAACTACGTTTACTACAATGAATTTATCCGGGAAATTTGAAAATAAATGAAAATATATGAATGTAAATATTTATAAAATAAAAAATTTCAATTTAAAAAAATCCGAATCATTTACCTAGTTTATAGCTAGTCCGAAATTAATTCGAATTATGGATCATACAAAATTCTTTGTCGTATAAACGGGATAATTCGAATTTTTCGGCTTAAGCCAAAGTTAGAAGAATAAGTTAAGTAAGTTTAACTTAAATCGATTTAATGTTGCTGCTGTAAACTTGGCAATTGATTAATTTGTATTATGCATATACAGTATGGTTTATGTGAGAAATTATACAAGGGGCATTGCGCCGAATGAATTTTTTTCCTATTTCAATGAAACTTATAAATCTATATATATAAAAATGAATGCCGTGCGTTAGTCCCGCAAAAGCTCGAAAATGGCTCGACCGATTTCAATATTTTATTTTTTGTTTTGTTCGCCTCGATACAGGGGTGGTTTTAGAAAAAAACACCATTTCAAAAAACCAAAAGCAACAGCTGAAAAACCAAAAAAATTGGTAATTTTGGTATTTTTCACCTCACATTCGTTTCAATAGCTTCATGGCCTACCTATATATTGTTTGATAGCTGCGTTATCATAATATCGAAACACAACAACATAATATTAACGTAATATTGAAACACAGCCAACTTTCCTAATATAAACGTGATATGTGTACCTTCTAATGAGAGCAGTGCTATTTCTGGCCAGCGGAAATATTATAAATCTATAAAATTTTCGTTTTCTCAGCAGGTATAGCAGAGTAATTACCAATTTACGCCTTTTAAACGTTCATTCTTAATCTAAATAAATATTTTGTATTAAATAAAACCGAAATCACTTTCAAAAAAGTAACTTCTAATGTATTTGCAAAAACTTTCAGTTTCAAATTAAAAATTAAAATTCTTACTGTCAAACATAGCACTGTCAAAGATATCATAATATTATGTCTGTCACTACCTAGTATATTTTGATATCATGATTTTGTTATTATGATATCGAAATCACATGTCTGTCTAGGGCTTTAATGTCAAATTGTCATTAGATTAAATCGGTAATTTCTCAAAAACCCCAATTTAATGACAATTTCACATTTACGCAGCTGTCAAACAATATATGGGTAGGCCATGAAGCTATTGAAACGAATGTGAGGTGAAAAATCCCAAAATTACCAATTTTTGATGTGAAACATCTTTGCGCGCGTTGAGAGTAATTCTTCAAGGTCGGGAACATTTTGTGGGAACGCTTTTTAGGGAACGCTTTATAGGGAACGCTTCGTCCAATCCAATTTTCATTCCGGGAAACGGAAGATCTGTATTGAGCAAGACAGAATAAGACGGAGATTTAAAAAAAAAATAGTAGCACCAAAGAAAAGTGTTTATATGCCGCGAGCCAGACATGACGAGCCAGAAATAGGCAGAGTGGAACAAATGGCCTTACGACGTTGATATTCCAAAAAGTCGCGGGTTCAATTCTTCATCTCTGCATTTGAATTTTATTTTATATTTAATGGTTTTATTTGTTTGTTTGTTTGTTCGGTTCAAATCTTGCGACAGCTTTTTCAACTACTTCTACTTAACCGATTCTTATGAAACTTTGCACACACATTGAGTTCCCGTGACAATGCAATCTGACATTTTTGTAAAAAATCAAGATGGCGGTTCCAAGATGGCGGACGAATTTTCCAATTGTGTTGCGATTTATGTACCGGCACAATGGAGCTCCTTGCTGGTGACAGCAAGGCTACTGCCATCATGCTTGGGTAAACATAAAAAATTTTGAAAGACAACATCCTCCCTAGTTTCCTAAATATTTATAGGAGATGCTAAACCGGCCACACGGTTTACGCTAGCTCGCCGGAAGGGGTCGTGGGGGTGTGTGACCGGAAATATACACATATGATTCACCACTTACCTATTAGTCAAAGAGGAGATTTCTTCCTATCGTTCTTGTCCTAGATTAGCCAAAGGTATTCATCACTGGAAGTTCCCAACGGCCTGGTGGACCTGTAAATGTTCAACGCGACTTTGAGAGGACCCTGGAGAGAAAGCAAAACCCAACCATCCTGGATAATTTATCCCCTTAGGCCATACTGCCCATTAATACTCGTTGAGTTAAGGAAATTTACAACAATTATATTATTCAATAGTTTACAGCTCAGGACAATCTTAATCAAACAATAAAATAAGGTAAGTTTGCCTTAAATACTAGATGTAAACCAAACAACAAATACTCCTTCAATCTAGGTAATGTGGATACAACCAACTATTACCACCAAATTAGAACTTCAATAAAACAAAGGAAAGGAAAAAAAACCAATCGTCGCGCTGGTACCAGTCGAGGATTCCTTTCTTTCGTACAACACACAAAACCAACCGATAAAATTTATAATTACGGATGTGTACTAAAGCACAACCTATTAGTTATTGGAAGAATGTATAATTATTTGAGAAATATTGTAACAATTAATATCTTGTAACTATTGAATCAATATTATAAGAAACGGTGAATATATAGGTAGTAGTATGATAACAGTGTAAATATATTATAATAATTGATAACCATTTTAAAAGAATGTATAATATAAGTAATTAAAATTTTAAAATTGGTAATATAATTTCGTGTATTGTGTAAATATTATCTTCGCAAGGTAAGTACAATAATATTAGGTAAATAAAGAAATTGGTGGATATAAGTAGTTGTATAAAATAAGAACAGTATATATATATAACAGTATGTGACTCAATACTCAACTAAATACAATATATTATGAGCAATATAATAAAAAAATTTTAGGAGATAATGAATTACTTGACCCAAAATCCTGTACAAGATCTCTTCCTTGTTCAGCGACTATCCAATCCGGAGTAGCCAAAATTTCGAAAACACTTCGCTGATATTAAATAATACACCTCGGCTGAACTGATCTTGATTACTCGAACTGTTAATTGCAATAGCTAGATAAATCCATAGCCGAGAGGTAAGTTTGCACTTCTTCAATTAGTTACAACGTCACAATTGGGGAAAACTCGTTAGTGTTATACAACAGATATTCTAACTATAATAAAAGTGTTGTAGGAACACAAGTCGGAATGATTTTTTTGATCTAAATTGGTATTCTGAACGTGTAATTCAGCAAGGTATTCGCTAATTGAACTAGGATAATCGTAACTGACACTAACCGTATTATCAATACCATGTTCCGTCTAAAACCTGCTGTTCCTCTTAGTTAAATGATGAGCCATCTCAAACGTTACAGTAGCACGAACACTAGAGCTTCGCAAATTGAACCTTTTCCTTCCGATTGTCGTCAGGGGGTAGCAAAATTTTAGGCAGCTGGTTAAAAAATCTGTCCCGCAAGCTATACGCTGTTTATAGCGGCAGGAATCCGGTATGGCACAGATTACTATGTAAAAGCACAATCTCTCTGGTGATTAATTCCAAGATGCAAATTTTCGCAAACGTCAGTGGAAGCGTTGAACGGTGTCCTTGAGGAGAAATCCCTGAACTGAAAACACCAACCTTCTCTGCTTCAGGTTGTAAAATAAAAGCGGGCGGCCGGATTCACTATAAAGGAACTCAATTATCTTCTCCAGTAAGAATTATCCACCTTTTCTTCACGATATTGGACTTCCAGGCTAAACTTGGTAAATACAACTTCGCACAAATGGTGTTTTCTTTTTACCGACTCGTTTCGTCCGACTCTCATCCCAGACTGTCTGAAAAAACCTATTTTTTTCCTATTCTCAGAAAAAGTTTGTTTTTCTGAGCCTACGTGATTCAAAAATTTTCTAATACTTAAGCTTCCTAAGGCCTGTTTCACACGGGACGACGGCCAACCAACAGAAATCGTACGATATTCATGTTTTTAGAGAAGAGGGTGAGAGAGAAAGATGGGGAGGGACGATTTTCCCATCCAACTTTCTCACACGATTTTCGATACGACTTTTTGACAGCGGTGTGGTTGTTGTTGCTTTTGCTGGGAGAAGAAAAGAAATAGAAATGACTTTTATTTCACTCGGAAAGTACGCAAAAGAGAATTGAAATAAAAGCAACAACAATAAGCTAAAGCTTTTTGACGTACAGTTGGTTGGAAAAATTGGCCTGTGTGAAAGCCCGTACGACTTTTCGTCAAATTTCAAAAGGGAATGGACGATGACAGCAGATTTTGTTGGTTGGCCGTCGTCTCGTGTGAAACAGCCCTAAGTGATTACTAATAATTTCTGAATTTTCCGTGAGATGGGGGAATATTTGGTAAGGAGAATTCTTTTATGTAATTAACCGACCGTTACATTCCATTGAAAATCAGCATCGGGGGGTTTTTAGGGCCACAAATGACGATTCTGTGGTCAAAAATTGAAAATTCAAAATGGCCGCGCCGATATGGCGGATGAATTTTGCGAATGTGTTCTGAATCCATTGAAAATCGGTATCGGGTTGTTTTTAGGGCCACAAATGACGATTCTGTTGTCAAAATTTTGAAAATTCAAAATGGCCGCGCCAATATGGCGGATGAATTTTGCAAATATGTTCTAAATCCATTGAAAATCGGTATCCGGGGGTTTTTAGGGCCATAAATTACGATTCTGTGGTCAAAATTTGAAAATTTAAAATGGCGGATGAATCTTGCAAATGTGCTCTGAATATGTTGAAAATCCGTATCGGGGAGTTTTTAAGATCACAAATGACGAATCTGTTTTCAAAATTCGAAAATTCAAAATGGCGGCGGCAATATGGCGGATGAATTTTGCAGATGTGTTCTGAATCCATTGAAAATCGGTATGGGAGGGTTTTTAAGGTGACAGATGACTGTAGCAGTCGCTACTTATCATGTATATACGTTTTTTTGTAGTAAGTTTTATTCAGGTAGTTACTCAGTTTCTGTACTCGTTAATTTTTAATCGA
Organism: Thereva nobilitata; assembly: GCA_963855945.1. Lineage (NCBI taxonomy): Eukaryota > Metazoa > Arthropoda > Insecta > Diptera > Therevidae > Thereva > Thereva nobilitata. The sequence continues at coordinate 123,312,709 of OY979696.1, forward strand.
GTGTTTTTGAATACGTCATAGTTTGGATTCTCACTACTACTAGGAAATACACTTGGAGAATTTAGCTTGACATATCACGTATGTATACACTGTACACAGAAACGAAATTTAAAAAACATAGCCACACAAATATTATTCAATAAAATAATTTTGAAATATTGTAATAGTGTTAGTTAGAAGTTCATTCGATTTGGAACTTCGACTATGTAAGATTATAACGGTTATATAAAAAGATTATGTAATTTTAATTCTTTCGAATACGTAACTATTAAAGTTTGTATATTAAAATAAAATAACGATATAAAATAAAAACTTAAAGTTTATCTAAATATATATTAATGAAAATATTATTGGCAATACGCGCATAGCATATTGCAATGAGATGGAGTTTGGCCAGCAGGATATTTAATTATACCAACACCCCATTTCATTTTGGTGACCCCGAGCTGAGAAGAATAGGCAACCTTTTACAAAAGAAGAAAAGTAATTTTAAAAGAAGCCCTGAAGAAAATTTAGAAAATTTGTGAAGAAACAAGAGAAGAAAAACGAAGAAAGAAATTTTGAAGAGAAATTTAAAAGAAAAGAAGAAACTTATTTTACAATGAAGGGGAAGTTAATTATTTCTTTTCAATTAAATATATTTTTCTTTTTCTCTAAAATATAAATTGTTCAGAATTACATGCACATTCATCACACTTTCATAATTGAATATTGGTGACAATCCAACTTATTTTTCTTTCCGCATAAGGTGAATATTTTTCATTTTTCAGAAAGTTAAACGTGAATAAAATTTCGGTACAATTTATTTAAATTTGACTACTATTCGACTCTTAGCGCGAACGTCCACGGTTGTCGTATATAGTATCGCGAAGTTAAAGTAAAGTCGAAATTTTATTGAACTTCTTTTTACGTGAGTGTTAATAAATTGTGTTTAATATGAGTGTCCAAGGTGGTGAAAATGAAGGATTGAATATGAATAGTGAAAGTATCAGTGCATCTGCTGTAAAGCTACCAACTTTCTGGTCCCCGTGCCCAGAGGCATGGTTTATTTTAACAGAGTCAATTTAACTCTAAAGGAATTAGATTGGATGAGACTAAATACGAACATGTCATCCAAGCTCTTCCTCTAGATATCATAATGAATGTATTGGATTGCATTCAAAACCCACCGCAAGAGAACAAATATGAAGCTTTAAAAACAACATTAATTCAACGTTTTACCGAATCTGAAGAAAGAAAATTGGAACAACTATTATGCAATTCTGAGATGGGAGATAGGAAACCATCAGAATTTTATAGATCAATGGAGATACTTGCCGGAACTTCATCAAATTTAGGAAAGGACTTGATTAGAAAGCTTTGGATGCGAAAATTACCACCCAGTATTAATATCGCATTGATGTCTTCTGGAAAACAAAGCATCCAAGATCTTCTAATGTTAGCGGATAACATTTTTGAAGTTTCAAGATTGCAATATGTTTCATCCATCAGTGATTGTGTTTCAAATCCTTTTATAAACCAGTTAGGTTGCAATGTAAGTAGCATAGATTTTACTAAAAAGATTGATTATTTGGAAAATAAAATCGAAAATTTAACGGATTTAATTAAGAAACTTACAATTAATAGAGGTAATGAATTTCATCATAGGTCAAGGTCTAGAAGTAGAAGCCGTGATTCACATAATAATAATAATAATAATAAACCATTTTGCTGGTTTCATTTTAAATTCGGCGACAAAGCGAAAAGATGTGTTAAACCATGCAAATTTAATAACCAAAAAAACTAAATATCCCTTCAGCATGTTTTAAATATAATACCCCCAAAAAATCTAATCGACTATTTATTTTTGATAAAGAGAATAAGTTTAAATTTTTAGTTGATACTGGAGCTGATTTATCAGTCATACCGAATGCATTTTATGGAAAATGTAAGAGAAATCCACAATTAATTCTTTCTGCAGCTAACGGATTAATTATCCATACCTACGGAACAAAGCTTCTTAGATTGGACTTTGGATTAAGACGAGATTTAACGTTTCCGTTCATTATTGCAAGCGTCGACAAACCTATTATTGGCGCAGACTTTCTTTCAAGATTTAATTTGCTCGTTGATCTTAGAAATAAACGAGTGATAGATGGTAACACAGAGTTAAGTGTTAATGGAATCATTATTAAAACAAATTCTCCTTCACCCAGGCATTGTTCCTTTGATAGTGAATACAATAAAGTTTTATCTAGATTTCCCTCACTAACTCAGCCTCCACGCTATGATGTACCTGTTCAGCATAATGTAGTGCATACTATCACCACTAAAGGTCAATTACCATTTTCAAGACCTAGGAGACTCGACACGATTAGAGACTCGACAAATTAGAGTTCGAGCACATGGTAAAATTAGGTTTATGCAGAACATCGTCATCATCAGTCTCATCAGCACTGCACATGGTTCCAAAAAAGGATTCTACAGACTGGCGACCATGCGGAGATTACCGGAGACTAAACTCAATAACAATTCCAGACAGATACCCGATTCCTCACATTCAAAATTTCACGTTGAATTTGAATGGTTGTACCATATTTTCGAAGATTGACTTAGTGAGAGCTTATCATCACATACCTATGGCAGAAGAGGATATCTATAAGACAGCGATAACTACACCTTTCGGTTTATTCGAATTTACTCGAATGCCCTTTGGACTTAGAAATGCTGCTCAAACATTCCAACGATTTATGGATAGAGTTCTAATTAGTTTGGAATTTGTTTTTGTCTACATTGACGATATTTTGGTTGCAAGCAAAAATGAGGAGGAACACAAGAAACATTTGGAGCAAGTTTTTGCACGTTTAGAAGAATACGGGATAAATATTAATCCAGGGAAATGTCTTTTCGGTGTAAATACTATTGAATTTTTAAGTCACAAGATTACGAAGGACGGGATTCTTCCATCTGAGAACAGAATTAAATTCATTCAAAATTTTCCTTCACCAACTTCAATTAAACAGATGCAACAATTCATCGGAATGGTAAATTACTTCCATAGATTCATTCCACGACTAGCAGAATTGTTAAGCCCCATTCATATGCATTTAGTTAGGGAGCTCAAGAAACCTAAGAATTTAAAAAATTTTGAATGGACTGAAGAATGCGAAGACGCGTTCATAAAGGTAAAAAGGCATTTATTTCAGCAACTTTATTAGTGCATCCAGCGGAAAATCCTATTTTGAAGTTGACTGTTGATGCATCAAATGTGGCGATTGGAGCGATGTTAGAACAAGTTAACAACGACGAGAATGAACCTTTAGCATTTTACTCCAAAAAGTTAAGCATAGCAGAAATGAAGTATTCTACTTTTGACAGGGAGCTATTGGCCATGTATTCAAGTATTAAACATTTTCGACATTTTTTGGAAGGTCGTGAGTTTACAGTATTCACGGACCACAAACCTTTAACATCTGCAATTTGGACTAAAGCGGAGAGGAGTCCAAGACAAGCAAGACATTTGGATTACGTTACCCAATTCACCTCTGATATAAGATACATCAAGGGAGAATCTAATGTCGTGGCAGATACTTTATCGCGAGTAACTATGGAGAATAACAATTGTGACGCGGTAAACGAAACCGAAATAGATTTAAATATTATCGCTGAAGCACAAAAGGACGATATAGAGTTGAAGCATTTGGTTGAAAATCCAAGCAGGAATTCGAAATTTATTCTAATGGAAACAGATGTACCTTGGTCGGAAAGTAAAATCTGGTTAGAGTGTTCCACTAATAAAGATCGTCCATTCGTACCAAAAATATTACGAAGAAACATGTTTGACAGAATCCATAACTTGTCGCATCCCGGAATAAGAGGTACTAGGAGATTAATTGCAAGAAGATATTTTTGGCCGAGGATGAATACTGATATTAATTTATGGGCGAAGTCCTGTATAGCTTGTCAGAAGGCAAAAATCCACAGGCATACAAAATCTCCGACACAAAAGTTTCAGATACCAGTGGGAAGGTTTGAACACATCCATGTAGATCTGGTAGGTCCGTTACAGCCGGCAGAGGGATTCATATATTTGCTAACGGTCGTGGACCGATTCACCAGATGGCCGGAGGTATACCCACTGAAGAGTATGACAGCCAGCATAGTTGTTAAGACATTATATGAGCAATATTTTCCGAGATTTGGAATTCCATTATCAGTTACAACGGACCAAGGAGATCAGTTTGAAGGAAGACTATTTGAAGAATTTTCTAAACTTTTAGGAATGCATAGGATTCGAACAACAGCGTATCATCCACAATCAAACGGCATGGTGGAGAGACTCCACAGGCAGTTAAAAGCATCACTTAGAGCTAAGATGAGTAATCCAAATTGGTTGTTGCACATTCCCGCTATATTACTTGGTTTAAGAACAACGGTTAAGGAGGATCTTAATTGCAGTCCGGCTGAATTGGTTTATGGGCAAACACTACGTATTCCAGGGGAATTCTTTGTGAGGGACCCGCACCACGTATCAGATCCAGCAGACCTAGTGACGCAGTTGCAAGGGCACATGCGGAATATTGTTCCAACGGACTCTAGAGATCAAAGAAGAAGTTTCTATATTCCAAAAGGATTACAGGATTGCGAATTTGTTTTCCTAAGGATCGACAGAAAGAGGGGATCCTTGCAGAATCCGTATGAAGGTCCTTTTCAAGTTATGAAGAGAGATAAGAAAGTTTTCACTATTAACGTCAACGGAAGAGTAACGGTGGTATCAATTGACAGATTAAAACCCGCTTTTATTGAGAAGAGGGAAGACACTGAAAAACCAGTAACTAGAAGTTCAAAGAAAAAAGTTTCATTTGGATTATAAAAATTTTTTTTCTTTTTCGTTTCTCGATGGTGGTTTTTATTTGAGAAATTATCGGAATACAGGCATGGACGCTCGCGCTGAAGGGGGAGTTATGTAGCAGTCGCTACTTATCATGTATATACGTTTTTTTGTAGTAAGTTTTATTCAGGTAGTTACTCAGTTTCTGTACTCGTTAATTTTTAATCGAGTGTTTTTGAATACGTCATAGTTTGGATTCTCACTACTACTAGGAAATACACTTGGAGAATTTAGCTTGACATATCACGTATGTATACACTGTACACAGAAACGAAATTTAAAAAACATAGACACACAAATATTATTCAATAAAATAATTTTGAAATATTGTAATAGTGTTAGTTAGAAGTTCATTCGATTTGGAACTTCGACTATGTAAGATTATAACGGTTATATAAAAAGATTATGTAATTTTAATTCTTTCGAATACGTAACTATTAAAGTTTGTATATTAAAATAAAATAACGATATAAAATAAAAACTTAAAGTTTATCTAAATATATATTAATGAAAATATTATTGGCAATACGCGCATAGCATATTGCAATGAGATGGAGTTTGGCCAGCAGGATATTTAATTATACCAACACCCCATTTCAATGACGAATGTGTGATCAAAATTTGAAAATTCAAAATGGCGGTACGATTTTGGTAATAACAATTCGATTTCACTGAAAATCGATATTTGGGTGTGTTTAAGGTCGGAAATAATGTATTTGTTGTCAAAATTAGAAAATTCAAAATGCCGCTGGCAATATGGTATGTAGCATTGAGTCGCTTAAGAACTTTGGAAGGTCTATGTATTGAGGAGCTTGATTGTGAGAAATTAACAGGTAAGAAACCGTGCAACAAAGATGCAATGAAAGAGTTGGAAAGGATGAGAAGTTTGCATGATGATACGAGCCAAAACCCAAACTAAAAACTAGAAAATAAAAATAGGTAAAAAAAACTTTTAAGTTAAATGGTTTTATTTGAAATCATAAGCTGTACCAAAAACTAGAAAATAATTAGAACACAAACATGGGCCTTCTTGAGATTCTGACGTCTGGTAAGAAATCGTGTAATAGTAGCCGTGCTGTTTTGCGGATTAAGTAATAGTCTGAGACTTTTAACAGACTAAAATAAAAACATGGAGAGCATAAAAATCTGTATAACGACTGTATTATTTAAAAAAATCGACTTGTCTAGAAAAACGTGTTTCCAAGCCCACCAAAAATATATTTCAAATGCGGTCAGACATCATGGTCGAAGGTCATCAACGGCAATGGTACATTTTCAACACAAATCGGCGTGTCAAAAATTTACGGCTTTTTTACATCCCAAACGCAAAATTGCTGTGCGATAAAAGAGCTCCAGAGCTGCGTTTCCCTTTGCGTTTGGGATGTAAAATGGCCTTTATGCTTACTAATTATTTAATTTAAAGAAAGATAAAGATCGCCAAAGATGTTTCACGTCTTTCACGTGCACTGGTTACACGCGCTATATTTTTTTGTAAAAAAAACCGACACAATACGCGGAACTATTTTCTTCTAAAAATTTAACACCTTTGTAGTCCACAGAGAATTTATGGGTGTCATATGAAAGGCAATTGTGTGTTCTTGATCTTATGCATTGCGGTACTTGAAAAGGCTGTCGTGACTCAGGATTCACAAACGCGGGCTCAGCATAATGTGTATCCCTCTCATATACACAATTTCCTGTTTTCGCAAGATCAAGATATTTCCTACCCCACAATTTTTTAGAATTTTCAGTAGTTCCTTTGGGTTTTTCTTATTTTTTTTAAACCACCCCTGTATTGAGGCGAGCCATTTTCGAGTTTTTGTGAAAACGCACGGCAATTGATTTTTATATAGATAATTGAAAATTACTCTTAAACATTATCTTATTAACATCTTTAAGGTGCAAGATCATATTCTCCGTTATTATCATCTGGATTACCTTCAACATTTGTAGTATTTGTGAACATTGGGAATCCTGTAAAATATTAGCATCCATTTTTCTTTATATACTTCCACCGAAAAATGCGTAAAAGCTTTTAATTGGTGCTATTAAATAAAGTGTTAATAAGAAAATATATAAATGTCGAGTTTTTGCATTATGCCTCAGATTGCGGTACACCTGGAAAACGGTCAACGTGTATATTTCACTGAAGAAAATGCTCTCTAACGAGCTTTAAAGCCACCAAAAACTACACTTACTGAATTTTTCACACTGTGCCAAAAACCTGATACTTTCGGACAATTCGCAACAACATTGTTATATACCTACGTCCCTCGCTATTATACATGGAACAAATCAGGTAAAAAATGGAAGCCACGTAGACAAGGCGAACCACATCCAACTATAGCACGCGTATTGAAAGCAAAGACATTGGGACGACTTTACACAGTACATCCAAAACAACGTGAATGTTTCTTTTTGCGTTTGTTGTTGCTGAATGTTCCAGGACCAACGTCTTTCGAATTTTTACCAACAGTCAATGTAAAATATTCAATACATTTCAAGATGCATGTCGTGAGTTGCAATTGCTGGAAGACGACAATCATTGGGATCTGACACTTACTGATGCAGCATTTGCATCCACGCCGAATAACATTCGTCAACTCTTCACAATTATATTGATACCCAACAGAACCATCGGTTTTGTGGGAAAAACACAAGAACGGCATGACTGAAGACATACTTCGCAGAATTAGACAAACAAACCAATATCCAAACTCTCGAGCTTTTATAGGAATAATTGCTTTTTCGTTAATGGTTATAAATATTTGTTGAAGAGTTGAATTTTGAAGATTTGGATTAATTTTAAATGCTTTACTCGCCGGAAAACAAAACCAAAAACATAGTTTACCAGCAAGTTTTGTAAAAGAATACATACATAGGGGATTTTGGTCACACTTAATATGAAAGCATATTGAATCTAATGTCTCCAAATAAGTATTGGTTCTTTTCTTAGATATTGCGAATAATTTGATTTTCAATATTTGCATTAATTTCACATGTTTTGACGAACACAATTTCGCAATATAAGAGAAAATAAAAGTTGGTTTTTTTGGCATTGCTTTTTCCAACTATAAAATATTTGTTTCATTTTTCGATTTTGTTTTATTCTTCTCGAAAAATTTTGTTATTGAAGACTTCTAGATTTAAATTAAAAAAAGCTATAGAAAATGGCCCTCGAATTTCGATAAAATTTTATAAATCGAAAATATATAAAATATGTATTATTTTGAATTTCTTAAATATAAATGGGGGCGGGGGGTGTATGAATTTGTTGCGTAATTTATAAGGGGGTCTAGCAAAGCGTTACGGAGCGTTACAAGGGGTAGGGGGCGTTCAAAATGACGGATTTTTGCGTTACGTAATTTATGGATGGCCCCGTACAGCAATGCACACCGGGTCCCAGCTATCCAAAATACAGAAAGTAAGTGGTTCATTTAGATACTTCATCTGTGTATGAAAATTCATATATCGAAAAATGCCGTGTCAATGGATGGTTTTTATTGTCTCGATCAAAATGGCAGATCCCTAATAGTTTCACATTTTGTTATTTGGAATCAAAAATACCAAACAATTGCCCTTTTCAAACTTTTCTACTGTATATTAAAATTCACATTTCCTGATTACTACTATTGGCTTATGGGAGCAGCATAGGCGCGCCGGGTCCCAACTAGTCAATAATAAAATCAATAAAAAAAGTTTGAATTTTTGTTAAAAAAAAACCTAATTCATTTTTCTCAAAATGGAAAAAAATCACGAAGCTTAATTTCCCATTACATTTGCATCTCCATTTATCATTTTCTCCATTGTTAAATTTCAGCCACCGACCAAGAAATCGTATTTTCCAACAACAACAAAACAACAAAACAAAAGGAATACGCGCACAGGAATCTATTTTTAGATCCAAAACTTCTGGCTTTTCTTCCAACATGCGTGAAGGTCTTTGTAATGCTTTTTAAAATTCAGGCGCAAACCTGCTTTTTTTCAAGTTTTACTAAAAATTAATAAAATTGACAAATTTTTGTATGTTATGATTATTATGCACGTATAGGCTATGTGCACGGGGGCGGAGCTAGAAATAATTTATATGCAAGCGCTCGATGTGAGCATCACTGCAAATTCTGAACTACATTTTTCCAGTGTGCATTGTTGTTGCGGATGTGTCAAAATCAAAACAAACCCATCCCAGTAGGGAATGGAAGGCTTCCGGATTCGGTTCCGTATAGTATACTTGCCAGGCATACTGGCTGCTTTTTGGATTACAGAACGCATTCTTTTTCCATTGCGATGTCCTAGCCGGGAAGCCATAACGGCTACCTTTTGGATTACCATTCCTTCCCATAGATGGATATATCCCCATTGCTCCCATTTCACTGATGAAAGAATGCATTCCAATTCCATCAATTCCTAAATTCCCTACTCGGATGGTTTGAGGTTATGCTATCAATGTAAACGAATTAATTATTTTTGTATTATACGTCTTAATTGAAGAAAAAAATACTCAAAATAAATAATTTGCACGTACCTTTTATGCTATGCTATTTATATTATATGCACGCAGCTACATTAAAAGATATTTGTTTATTAAAAAATTTCCCGGTATGACCCAATAATAAAAAGGGAGTTCATTTCTTTTCTCCGTCCCACTGGCGGCGCTGTAGGCTTCGTGCACATAGCCTATAAGGAAATAATATTATAAAATTAATGTTGAAAAGCCACTCCCGTTGATTTTAGAGGTTTACAACCGAAATTAGAAGCCCAACAGTTTAAATAAGTGTAACTATCGCCATCTAGCGTCGTAGACGGACAAATGTTTGTCCATATCTACTTAGTATATAATCAATGTTAATTACCTGTAAAAATGCTTTCACATTGATTCTCAAGAATTGATTCTTGGCCAGTTCATGGTTCAATTCTTGAGCTTTGATGTGTGAGCATATTTTGTAGAATATAAAAGAGCAATGAAAATAAATCAATAGTCATTCATTAAGTAACAACCATAAGCCTTTTTTCTTAGCTACTCAGTGTGAGGCCGCACTGAGAAAAACTTTTCTCCAAGTTTGTTTTCGGTCTTACATAGGATCACCAATTAGATAAAAGAATCTAATTTAGCACTTGGTGACCCCGACTATCTTTGCGACATGGAAGCATTCGAGCAAGTAGTAACCCTTCAATCCGGAATCGGAAAACGCATGGAAAAGAACTTCCAGAACTTCAGGAAAGACTCCACCGGTTACGACGCCAGCATGCCCTCATGACGGCTCTAGAACGGCTTTTGTCATCTACACTCTCTAAAAACGGACCAGTGACTATTCACTGGTTTCCAGTGAAAATTCACTGGTTGAACCATTGCTTAGTTAACCAGTAGGAAACAGCGAAATTTCACTGGTTGAATCAGTGAAATTTACGTAAAAAAAAGCTTTTTTCTAAGGCGAGTGTCGTTTTCCCCAAGCGGGCCCCCATCAAAGCACTGAAATGCTGCTTGCCCTCCGTGATCAAACTAGAGCCGATTTATTGAGTATGTTAAATGGAGCCCTTTACAGCCAATAAGATAATAGAATATGAGTCACATAAATTTTCCACTGCTTAAACCAGTGAAATTAAAATTCACTGGTTAAATCAGTGAAATTTTTACTAATTCATTTTTAGAGAGATCTTTTTACTGGTTTAATCAGTAAACAGACGCAAATGCACTGGTTTTCTAGTGAAATCATTGTTTACTGGATGAACCAGTGAAATTTTCACTGGTTCATTTTTAGAGAGCAGAGCAAGACTTAAATCTCCCGCGCTCTCAGGCCTACTACAACCAACGGAGATCAACCATGGACCAATATTGGACTGATATCAGCAGGTTACACCAAGACATCATGTCTGAAGTGGACCAAGCTGAGTACAATATGAATGTGTACCTTGAACTGGAGGACCATTATCTTGACATTATCACACATATTCAGGAACTCTCCGCTCCTCAGGGAACGGCTCCTCTATCAACACTATCAAACTCAGTAAAGCTCCCCAAGATCACACTACCTACGTTTGACGGGAACTACCTCAGGTGGGAACAGTTCCGGGATCTCTTCAAGGAATTAATCCATATTCAGCCAATGGGAGCGGTACAGAAGTTAATGTATTTAAAAGCAAACCTAGTGGGAGAAGCTAGCAAAATTGTACAGCACCTCCCAGTAACGGAACATAATTATTCCATTGCATGGACAACACTTAATGAGCGGTACGAGAATAACAGCCTACTTGGACAAATTAATGAACCAGCCATCGTTGCAAAATGAGTCAGCCGCCGCCATAAAGGCCCTGCACGACAACACAAAGGAAGTGCTGCTTAAAATAAACAATACAGGTCTTAACACAGACAAGTAGAGCCCTCTCGTACACCATATCCTGGTCAAGAAACTTGATCGAGCCACTCATCATCTTTACGAGCAGTCACTCGCCAATCCGAAGCAAGTCCCGGACATATTTGGACTCCTCAAATCCGTTTTCCGAAACCCGTTTTCAATCACTGGAAGCACTGGGAAGTGGGCGAATCAACAGGCACAATATGAAAGAGCGCCCCCAAGGTCACAAGGCCTCTTTAATGTTAGCAGAACTCAGAAGTCCATGCGACATGTGCAAGGGAGAGCACCCGTTGTACTATTGCCAAAAGTTTTTAACGCTAAAACCGCAGGAGCGAGCCAAGTACATCCGTCAGTGGAAAAGATGTGAAAATTGCTTCAGGACTGGGCGCTCACTATCCAAATGCAAAGGAAGACACTGTTATAAATGCACAGAGAGACACAATACCATACTGCATGATGATTCAAGGTCAACTCAAAGACCTTCACCACAGCAAGAGATCGCTGCTGCTCCAGCAAATTTAGCAGCCACCACTGGGGTACAGTGTAAACGTTCAACGTCATACGTGTTTCTGTCAACAGCCATCGTGCAATTGGCTGAAGGGAAGAGCCGTACTCGATGGTGGGTCCCAGCTTAACTTCTCCACCGAACGATTCATTCGAAAACTAGGTTTCACGCCCCGCAAGGAACAGCTCGACCTCTCTGGGATAGGTGAACTTGCACTAACAAGGCACGGGAGAATTCATCTTAAAATAAATTCACGGACATATGGATTCACAACCAGTCTGGAAGCCAACATATCTCGCGGCATCGACCTGCTGATTGAGGCTGAATTATTCATCTCACTACTGTTAATCGGACAAATAAAACTAAAGGACTCACTTCCTATACTACAAAACACAGTTCTCGTATGGATTGTCGGAGGGAAGACAACTTCACCAGATGCAAATTCAGCCTTTTGCGGAATAAGTCAACTCGAGCATGAAGGATTGGAAACAGCTCTAGAAAAATTCTGGGAAATGGAGGAAATTGACCAACCAGAGCGTTGCATCACACCAGCCGAGCAATAATGCGAAGACCTCTTTAGAGCCACTACCAAGAGGGAATAATCAGGACGATACATAGTTCGCCTCCCATTAAGGCAAGACGCGTCCGCCCTAGGGTAATCTTGGAGTATCGCCTTTCAACGATTCCTGTCATTAGAAAAAAGACTAGCAAAATGCCCGGGATTAAAACAACAATATAGTGAACTCATACATGAATATCACCAACTTAGGCACATGGAACAAATCAAACAAGAAGACCTCAGCCAGCAGCATTACTTCCTACCACATCACTGATGCGTCATTCGTCCGGAGAGCAGTACAACCACTTGTCCTTGAACGACATTCAGCACAATAGTCCAGGAGAGATAGCGGAAAAGTATTCAAAAGTTGAAATAAATCTACCGTGCGATTTTTGGACGCTATAATTAAGAGAAAAATCGTAGAAATTCAATGAATGTGTTTTGGAAAAAATCGGTCCAGGAGAACAGGTGTGTTGGAGGAGAACTAGTTTGAGACTTCATAATATTAAATATTCATTAAACTTTTACTTAATTACTATTTGAATTTGAATTACTTTTCTACATTAATAAAATTTGTTAATAATTTGAATTCACACAATATCAATTTGCTCAATTTACATTAAATAATTGCTCAATTTCATATTCATAGTTGCCAACTTAAATACTGTAATAGATTTAGGACAATATCAAGCCTCCCATGAGGCAATTTCTTTCTTGTGAATTCATTGTCGATCTTGTCGTCGGAGAATAAAGTTCCATTGATCTATTGCCTGTGTTATTTATTGTATCAAAAACTCTTGATTCAACATTTTGGCGCCCGAGCAGGGACTTTTCCAAAGAAATAAAAACAATAAAAACATCGTGGGATTCTTTTTATAATTTTTATTCGTCGGCCACAGGGTTTATAGTTACCTAAATCCCCCAACGAGGGATAAACCGGCACCCACCATTGAAATCAAAAGGAACAATAGAAGGCAGAAATTAATTCCAAAGCAGAAATTAACTTCAAAGCAGGAATTAACTTTAGGAACCAGTCATAATCAAGGTAAAATTGTTCCAATTAATGAATAAAATTATCAGTGATCAGTGAAGATCCCTTTGCATTTGAGATCATTTCGTCGAGGGAATTGTCCTATAATTGTACAGGCAGTGGAAGACAATTAACACCGGTGATCTTCATTGTCGTCGGATCACCGTTGGATTCATTATTATTAGGAAGAAATTGGATATATTCAAAGCCGTTAGTCGCCTACAATAACTGAGTCATCGTTTCTTAATCATAAAAGGGAAAGAATAAACGGTACTAGCAGGTACTTTATCTCATGCATGAATTTATTAGCAACTGATAAAATTGGTATACAGTTATTATTTTAAACAAAAAACTATATACGTACATATATACATTGTCCCTGGTGTGAATAATTACATGAATCGGAAATTATAAAATAACAGTGAAAGAAACTTTTGGAAAAAATTAACTTTGAACATTTGTACATATTTAGTAGGTATAGGTACATAAATTTTGAACCGATTTAAAGTACATGAATTTTTAAATAAAGTTGAACATAGTTAGTATACATAAACTTTAAAAATATTTAGTGAGCATAGACGTTGAACATACTTAGTGTATATAAACTTTGAACCGTTAGACCAATAGAATTAATTTAATTTAACCAAAGCGTGAAAATGACAGAACTCGCGGAGTTAAAGACTCAAAGATCCTCCACAAAGGGGTGCATAACGCCGTTAAAGAATTTGCTAGAAGCAAAAGCAGACTCGTTAGCGTACGCGGAGTTAGAATGTCGGTTGGGGATTTTGGAAAGCTATTTTAAACAGATTTTGTCGTATCAGCTTTCAATTGAAAAGTTAGCACCTGACGATCCAAATGAAGCCAAGGTCAAGAGTGAGTTAGAAGATTTGTATTGTGCAATTAAATCTAAATTATTGACACTTATGGCGGGTCATCGAAAGCCCAGTTTAGTTTCGGATAGCCCAGTGAGGACGCCTAATTTAACGGTTACAAATTTACCGAAACTTAAGCTGCCACAATTCACAGGCAGGTATTCAGAATTTCCGAGTTTTATCGGCACCTTTACTAAATTAGTGCACGCGGAAGAATCTCTGTCTGCAATTGAAAAGTTTAACCACCTCCTATCGTGCTTAAGTGGCCCAGCCCTTCTTACAGTTAAGGCATATGAAGTAACTGAAGACAATTATGCGAAGGCTTTGAAACATTTGGAAGACCGTTACGACAATCGAAATCTTATCTTTCAAGAGCATATCGTCGGCCTATTTAATTTACCAAGAGTTTCAAAAAACTCGCCTCAGCAATTGAGACAGTTAGTTGACTATACGAATGCTCACTTCAGCGCTCTTCAATCCATTGGTTCGTACGCAGATATAACGAATGCGATCATTATCCATTTGGTGGCATCCAAGCTAGATCCTGAGTCACAATGTAAATGGGAAGACTCAATAGATTTATCGAAGTTACCTAGTTGGGCGGAGTGCAGGGCGAATTTGAATAGACATTGCCAGAATTTAGAATTGAGAGACTCAAGGTCTAGTCAGGTCGAGTTAGGTGCTTCTTCTCGTCCACTTACCAAAGTCAAAGGAAAAAGATCTAATGATACAGTCACGTCTTTAGCGGCTGCGAAGATTGCTTGTTTGTTTTGCCTTAAAGATGGACATATGATGCACAAATGTCCTTCTTTCCTAGAGTTGTCGACATGGACCAGGTTCGAAGAAGTTAAGAAACGTGCTCTTTGTATCAACTGTTTAAGCAAAGGGCATAGTGTCAAGAAATGCCGTTCGCAAAAATGTCGTATATGCAGCATGCCCCACCACTCCTTGTTGCATAGATATTCTACAACGACATCAACCGAAGCTACGAATGTTGGAGATTCGCCGTCAGGGAGCCCTGAGAATCCTGTTCAGTCGTCTTTGCTTTCGAACAATAGCAAGAAAACTCATGTCTTCCTGGCCACAGCAGTAGTGAAAGTTAGAGATAACTTCGGTCGATATCATTTTGCCAGGGCTCTGTTAGACTCAGCTTCTCAGCTCAACTTTATTACTGAAAACTTGACTCAACTACTTAACCTAAAAAGAACAATTTCTGAAACGAATGTAAGTGGAATCGGGGAAGTTTCGTCGAAGGTTCGATGGTCTACGCAAGCTGTGATCAAGTCCCGAGTTAACGAATTCGAGACAGACCTTTCGTTGTTCGTCCTGTCAAACATCACTGGCTTGCAACCAGAACGTAAGGTTTCGGTGGACAATTGGAATATTCCAAGTAACATTCAATTAGCCGATCCAGATTTCTATAAGCCACAGAAAGTAGATCTCCTAATAGGTGTAGACACCTTCTTCAAGTTGCTTTCGGTAGGACAAATCAAAATACATGAAGAGCTGCCCACTTTGCAAAAGACGGTACTAGGCTGGATTGTTGCTGGAAAATACTCAGAACCACATCATGCTAGGGTTCTCGCAAGTTGTAATCTCGTAAGGGATGGCTGTTCAGAAACCACAGAGGACAGAAGGACATACGATTTAGTCGAGAAATTTTGGAAGGAAGAAGAGATTCGGCCAAAAAATATAAATCATACCGAGGAAATGATAGCCTGCGAAAAAATATTCTCAAGCACCTTTCGTCGATTGTCGGATGGCAGGTTTATGGTAAAGCTACCTTTTAAAATGGATCCTCAAAATAATTTGAATCATTCTTTCGAAATTGCACACCGACGTTTCCTTTCCTTAGAGAGACGATTAAGCAAAAATCCAGATTTAAAGGCAAAATATTCAGAATTTCTTCATGAGTATCTGGCTTCGGATCATATGGAGTGTGTCTCTAGAAAGGACCTTTCCCCATTGCAATACTTTATGCCTCATCAATGTATTCTAAGACCACAAAGTTCGTCTACAAAGCTTCGAGTCGTGTTTGACGCTTCTTGTCGAACCTCTACAAACAAATCATTGAATGATCTACTTATGCTTGGCCCGACCGTTCAAGATGATTTATTTTCCATTATCTTTCGCTTCCGAACTTATAAATTCGCGTTAACCGCCGACATCGCAGCTATGTACAGACAAGTGTTGGTGTACCCAGAAGATAGGAATTTCCAGCTGATTATATGGAGAGAAAACCCTAAGGAAGAACTTCAGATTTTCAGATTGAAAACCGTCACCTACGGGACTGCTTCAGCTCCCTTTTTAGCAACGCGGTGTTTACAACAGCTTGCCAAGGATCATGCTTTGCAAATGCCACAGATATCCACAATCATTCAATCGGACTTTTATATGGACGACCTTATTACGGGAGCTGATACAAGAGAAGATCTCTACATCATCAAAGACCAAGTAGACACCATATTGAAGTCAGCCCAATTTCACCTAAGAAAATGGTATTCCAATGATGTCAGTTTCACGAATGGAATTCCTGAAACAGAAAGAGAAAAGCTATTGAATCTAAATGATGTGGATGTCATAAAGACTCTAGGTGTTGTTTGGGAGCCTACTAAGGGTGAAATTAGGTTCCAGTATAGCAATATTGGCAAAGGCAGCTCCAAGATTACCAAAAGAAGCATTTTGTCGGATGTCTCACGGCTCTTTGACCCTCTTGGCCTCGTCAATCCAGTTATCGTTAAGGCTAAAGTTTTTCTGCAAGAGCTTTGGCTCATGAAATTACATAGGGATGAATCAATTCCTATGGAAATTGAAACTCGGTGGCGCAAATATAAAGAAGAGCTGAGTTACTTAAATGAAATTCACATCCCGCGACTGGCAGTGAGTACGGAAGGAGAAGGAACGATTGAGATACATGGCTTCGCTGATGCTTCTGTCAGAGCATACGGATGCTGTATTTACATTAAAAGCGGTTACGGTACAAATATTTCGGTTCATATTGTCGCTGCAAAATCTAAAGTAGCGCCGATAAGCGCAGTAAGATCCTTACCATGTCTCGAATTGTGCGCTGCATTGTTGCTATCCAGACTTATTCATAAAATAAAGGGAAATATTCGGAAACCCTACAGCAATATATACCTTTGGACAGATTCAGAAATTGTTTTAGATTGGCTACAACATCATCCTTCAACTTGGAAAACCTACGTAGCGAATCGGGTTTCGGAAATTCAAGAATTAACGAAGTATTGCATATGGCGACATGTAACATCCAAAGATAATCCCGCAGATATTATCTCGAGAGGGACGAGCGCAAAGGATCTTGCCAGTTCAATTTGGTTCCGCGGGCCCCGATTTTTATATGAGCCTAAGAACAGCTGGCCAGTTTCAAAGAATCGTCATATATCCATAGAAAACTTGCCAGAGAAGAGGACAATCAAATCCATCTTGGTGTGTTCCATTTCGGATTCCTTTCTGGAAGAAATTTACTCTTGTAGCAACTTTCAACGGAATTGTCGTCGTTTTGCTTTCGTCCTCCGATTTCTGAACAACATTAAAGCGGCAAGGAGTCATAAGACAAAGACCATTGGGGAGTTAACTGCTGGGGAAATCGAAGAAGCCTTCCTGCGGATTTTATGGGCTGTCCAACAAGCAGAATTCACAGACGAAATAAGAACTTTGGAAAGGGGGAAGGAACTCAATCGCAAGAGCCGTCTCATCAAACTTACTCCGTTTCTCGATAAGCAAGGAGGAATCGAAATCTTACGAGTCGGAGGCCGCCTAAGAAACGCAGAACTACCCTACGACTGTCAATCGCCAATTCTGCTTCCTCGCAATAACGTTTTCGTTCATTCCTACGTGCGGGATCTCCATCTCAAGAATTTTCATGCGGGACCTTCAGCATTAGTAGCACTCAAACACAGAAAATTTTGGCTAGTGAACGCTCGAGACTATGCAAGAAAGATCGTTCGTAAGTGCATCCATTGCTTTAGATACAAACCAAAATTGGCTCAGCAAATCATGGGTGACTTACCTTCCGGCAGAGTAAATATGTCCCTGCCGTTCACTCATACTGGTGTCGACTTTTGCGGGCCACTAAAAACTACCTATAAAATCCGTGGAAAGGTTCCGTATAAGTCATATGTCGCAATTTTTGTATGTTTTGTCACGCGAGCGGTGCATATTGAGATTGTATCCGACTTGTATGCAGACGCCTTCGTAGCGGCACTTAAACGATTCGTCGGGCGCAGAAATTTATGTCGCCACCTTTACTGTGACAACGCCACTAATTTTGTAGGCGCGCGAAGGCAACTAGAGGAGTTTCGAGCCACATTCTTCAAACAACATACTCAACAAGAAGTGCACGCTTGGTGCTCAAACAATCAAATCGAGTTTCACCATATACCACCGAGGTCACCCCACTTTGGCGGCTTGTGGGAAGCCGCTGTAAAGTCTGCGAAAACACATCTTTACCGAACTTTGAAGGATGCTCTGCTGACTTTCGAAGAACTATGTACAGTCATGGTACAGATCGAAGGGATTCTTAATTCCAGGCCGATCACAGCTTTGTCCACAGATCCAAACGACGAGCAAGCGTTGACCCCAGCGCATTTTTTAAACCAGGCCCCGTTAGGGACTTTAATTGAACCAAATCTCTTAAATCAAAATTTTAGTTATCTTCGCAGGTGGCAACGAGTTTCAGCATTACAGCAACATTTTTGGAAACGCTGGTCAGCAGAATATGTGTCACAGCTGCAAGAGAAATCCAAGTGGCAATCTCATTCCCCCAACATACACGTCGGAACCTTAGTTGTGCTCCAACAAGATGACTTACCTCCGTTTAAATGGCAATTGGGGAGAGTCACCGAGATCTTCCGTGGCACCGACGGAAACGTACGAGTGGTGCAGGTGCGCACTTCTACAGGGTCCTTTAAGCGAGCCATTCACAAGGTGGCCCCACTACCTCAGGATACCTAAATTCTGGTTAGATTGCAAGATATTTCCAATTCTTGCAAGGGAGGCGGAATGTTGGAGGAGAACTAGTTTGAGACTTCATAATATTAAATATTCATTAAACTTTTACTTAATTACTATTTGAATTTGAATTACTTTTCTACATTAATAAAATTTGTTAATAATTTGAATTCACACAATATCAATTTGCTCAATTTACATTAAATAATTGCTCAATTTCATATTCATAGTTGCCAACTTAAATACTGTAATAGATTTAGGACAATATCAAGCCTCCCATGAGGCAATTTCTTTCTTGTGAATTCATTGTCGATCTTGTCGTCGGAGAATAAAGTTCCATTGATCTATTGCCTGTGTTATTTATTGTATCAAAAACTCTTGATTCAACAAGGTGGAAAAAGGCTAATAATGGTAGCGAAACACATTTTTTCACGTTTTAGGTGCGAAAAAATTTTATTTTTTGAAAACAAAAAATATTACGTAATAGCGCTTAAAAAGACGAAAATTATGAGTTTTGGACAATTGAAATCGGTCAACAGGCTTTTGCAAAAAAAAATAAAAACCGCGAAATATGGCCATTTTTTGACATTTAACTACAGGGACTGTAATTATCGTAGAACCTTGTTTCAGGGCTGAAATTGTGGCTTCTGTTAGTACCTACCTACAATAAAAATTTCATGCAAAAATAATTATAACTTTTCGCGTAAATCTCAAAAATGTAAAAACAGCCGTTTCAGGGAAAAAGTTTGAAGAAGGCCCACGGTGTGGTGCTAGAGTTATTTTGCAAAGCCCTATTTATTCTCGAAGAGTTACTCTACCAACCCATTTTCATGAAAAGTTGGTGAGGTTCGATTTAATACCTTTAGGCGAAGGCGAAGTGAAATATGGTGTGGGCAAGCTTTCTGCCGGCCGAGCTTCCTGCGATGGAAATTTTCGAGCGTTTTCATATATGTATGCCTGACAGGAAAAAATTTTGATTTCTCGAAATCTACTCAATAGAAATCCACACCATATTTCACTTCCCCTTCGCTCAAACGTGTTTTTTCTGAAAGGATGATTGTAATGGATGGGTGAGTCTGGCAAATTTTCTGGCTCAAAAGTGGGGAGACATATGACGCATAACATATACTTCCCTGCGACCCAGGGGCGGTTTCAGAGGGGGGTGGTAATTGGGTAATTACCCCCCCTAAGAATTTTCGTTCGCTTATTTATTTTTATTCTTAAAAAATACCAATATTTCAAACAAACAAGTTAAGTTATGGTGAATCTAGTCGGCGATCTATGACGGTGAATTTTTCCAAAACTGCTGGAGAGTCGTGGAAGAGACCGATACCCGAGACTCCCGTTAATATGGCACGCTATGGCTGATTTCACACGAGCGTACACACGACACGACAAGAGTCGGCTGCAAAGTGGTTTATGAAGAAGAGGGTGAGAGAAGACGAAGGGGAGTGCCACAACCTTCTATATTACAAGCCATGAACAAGGAAAATATTGAGAGCGAATTTCCGCTCAATCGGCCTACAACTCGGTGAAGTCACGTTATGTTGTTAGTGTAATTTGGAGAATTTGGGAGAATTTGGTGGTCCGATTCTCTCAATTGAGAGATAAATTTCTTGTTCATGGCTTGTAAATATAGAAGGTTATGGGAGTGCACACAAATTTGAACGATATTTTCAGCAAATTTTTGATCGAACACTTTGACAGCTCTTGCATTGTTGTTGTTTGTTTCTGAAATTCCCTTTTGCTCGCAAAGAGAATGTGTGAGTTCCGAAACGTCAAAAACTGCAGCAGCTATGCGGTCCTACTGCAAATAAACTTGCAGTGAATTCGGAAACTCAGTTCGAGTCATGTAAGTGCAGCGTCAAATGCTTGTTTCACACGGGACGACGGCCAACCAACAGAAATCGTACGGAAACATTATTTTTAGAGAAGAGGGTGACAGAGGACGATGGGGAGGGAAGGTTTTCCCATCCAACTTTCTCACACGATTTTCGATACGACTTTTTGAGAGCGGCGTGGTTGTTGTTTTTTCTTTCTGGAAGAAAAGAGAGAGAAATAGCAGAAGGGAGAATGGACGATGACAGCAGATTTTGTTGGACTCGTGTGGTATACGGAAAGCAGTAGTCAATATTTTAAAAGAAATAATGGAGAGAGTTTTTCAGTCATTAATTATGAATTTACAAGTGAAATGAGTAACTCTTATTTCTATTTAAAAGAATACGTTAAATCTTAAATAAATGAAACGAAGCTAGAAGAACATTATTATATCCCTTAAAGCAAGTTCCCATAACGCGCGGGCTAGAATTAAAAAAAAATCTGCCGCTGCGTATGTAGGTTCTATTAGGGCTAAATAACCGTTAAAAACTAGTGGCAGAAATTATTGTTGACTATTTGCTGGGGTGTGGGGGTGGAATGGCAACTTCAGCTAGATGTGGCTTGGGGAGGGTGCAAATGATATTTATGGAATCAAAAAAATATTTAAGTTTTTTTTTTTTTAAAATTACCCCCCAAGGCCAGTTGGCTGGAAACGCCCCTGCTGCGACCCCTTGCCTAAAAAATCGGGTTGTGTATGGGGGTAATAAACGAAATGTTGGATAGTGTAACTTGCATCAATGGGATTCCTAAATAGACTTCGAAGATATTTTGCCAGAATTACGGCAATCACCAGGAAAAATTGGGCCATATGGCACAACGCTGCCAAGCTGGGTATCCCACAACAACATCAGTTGCCGTAGCTGCGATTCTAGCGAGAAAAACCTGAACCAAGTAAATATGGTTCATTGTCAAAATGGCAGCCGTGCTGTCCAGTGGAGAAAGGACCCTAAAAGAGGAAAAACTAGGAACCGCAAAGCCTTCCTACTGGGATAAGTTAGCTACAATTACAGTAGTACCGGGAAACTTGGTTGAGTTCAAACTGTGGTACTAGTAGCCAACTATCTACACACATCAGCAATTATTTTTCGAGAAGCTTTTTCAAATATATTATTAGGTATCATTCATTTGTCACTAATTAAGCTAGAACAACTGCAAGATTATAATGAGGTGTTCTTTATTATACTCTTAATAATCCATAAGGCTCATGTTTAAAAAAAACTGCGCGTGGGTTTGCAGTTATTCTTAGAAGGTATTTACAAACGTGCATTTTTTTATATTCATTTAGAAAATTTCTTCAATTTCTATTATCTGCTTTCAATTTGAAAATTTCAAGATGAAAATATTTATTCACTGTTAATCAGCCTTTCTCTTATAATTCGTTACTTGAATGCGCGGAGTGTGGCATTGTTATTAAAACAAAAGATGAACACTAATAAAGAAAATAAAAAAAATTGAGCTGGTAAAACACCGACAAATTTAAGTATAAAAAGGCTTGAAAATGTAATTTCCATCTAAGTAGAAAATATCTTTCTCAAAACTAAACATGTTAAATAAGTTCTTCACGATCTATATTCTAGCAGCTTGCTTACTAATACAAGTTGTTCTATCGGACGACGATTGCCCAAAGGAAGACGATCCGACCAGCCAAGCCAAATTCCTCGAATTTCCAGGAAATTGTCAGAAATACTACACGTGCAATCATGGTGAAAAAATAGAGTTTACCTGTCCAGCTGGACTTGTGTTCAATATAAAAATTAACGTGAGCTTACCCCAATTTCTTATAATAAAATTTTAATAATATGTACAATAAAAATATCCAATGATTTTTAGGTGTGCGATTGGCCTGCAAATGTTGACTGCAAGTCTAGTGGTGAAGCACCAAGGAAACTAACAGAATGCCCACAACCAGGTGAAAAAGTAGGCAAGCTAGTACATTTGCCACATGAGGATTGTACTAAATTTTACAAGTGCGACAATGGGAAACCGATAGAATTTGAGTGTGAAGATGGTGGACATTTCGATCCTAATTTCGAAGTTTGTGGACCACCCAAGCCAGAAGGATGTAAAGCTTAAGTATATAGCATATGTCAGTGTCTTAAGATTGTGCAATATAAATTTGTACGCTTTTGTTTTGAAATAAAACCCTTTACTTGGTAATAAAATGAATTATGTTTATTTCAAAAGCGGTTTTATGAATTGATATGATTTTCTTAGGTCATCGCGTTGAGCATCTCGGAGTTCCTGATCCTCCGATCCTGTCGTAGGCTCAACAGTTGTCATTTGACACCTTTTCTCAACACGTCAACGATATTTACATCTGGATTCACATGGTCGCCGAGAGAGTGCAGTAGACATTGGTATATTCCGCTTGCTATATTTCATTAATCCTTCTCCGATATCCAATAGGATTCTGTGTATTGACATCAGCTAGACCCAGCGAGATAAAATAAGGGAAATGAACGCGCATGTCTATTGAGAGGCCAGTTATTTGCGTCTTTAAACAAATACAGTAATGTTGCTCGCTTGTGGGGACTTGAGACTCTCACTGCGCATCAAAACAGCGATTTTTAGTTTTCCTTCTTTTATGGCGCAGGGTCTATCAGAAATGAATGTGATAACTCAATGACGGCTCAAACTCAATGGATTCACAGCCAACTCCCCAGTTCATGTTAACGAAAGCCTCAAGCCTGAACCAGATATGACGTGCCGGACCGTAAGAAAACTGAACGAATTCTAGCTCAGTTACGGCACTTTGACAGATAGCCCTAAATGGAAGTGTAAAGTGACCAGTGACACCGCAGTGAAAATGCAGAGAATAAATAAAGATTTAAGTGATTTGATTGATATATTTAAGTTGTGGACAGAGTATAAAAAACTTAGAAGTGCTCGGCAAAAAAAAAAAGAAAAAGAATCGCGAAATCAACAAAATGAGGAACAGCCACCGTGTCACATTTCTAAAAATAAAGAAATTGGATTCAGCACAATTTTTTATTCACACAAGAATGAATAAAAATAACTTTGAATTTTTATTGTTCATAGTTTCTTGGTTAAACAATCTAGAAGGCCTTCAATACTTCCTTTATCTGTTTTATGTCATTTACTGCTCCAAATTTATTAAAAAATTGTTAAAATGTGAACAGATTTTTTCAATAGCTAACGGATGCTAAGGTTTTGTGCCATTCTTACGGCACCGTACGTACGGTACGTACCATTCGAGAATTTAACGAACATTCGGCAAGTTCATTAAGTCAATTTAGGTCGGTGCAATATAAACACCCATGTTCGTACGTTACGTTATGTACGTTTACGGTCCGGCACGTCATATCTGGTTCAGGTTTCACTCCGGCAAACAGCGTTATATTACGGGAGGCGTTAAAACAAAGCAATCTTGGATTACTTTTCTCGGCCTCCACCAGAGACGGCCTTGTACGTGTTAGGAGGAGTAAAGATGAACCTTTTGTTGTTGTGCGAGATATCGATCAAATACGCTTCCCTTACGTCGAAAACCCTGGAGTCACGTGCAGCCAGCGTCTGAGTGGACTATTTTCTTTGATATAAGTATTTTCATCATATTTTAAATAATTTTTCTTTTTTTTCCTGTTTTCTATTTGTTATATTTGTTATATTTTCAGGCTTTTTCTTACGTTTCTTTGATGCCTCCTTTTATCTTTTATCTTTTAAGTTCGCCTTTTATCTTTATTTTTCTAAGTAATGTATTCTTGCTCTAACTCAGCTCAATTTCCCTCCTACCGTTTCAGTTACCTGATTCTGCTTCCTGATTGTGTTCGCTGTTTCGTATTTTTGTTCCTTAGCAATGTCGTCTAGCTTCAGTTGTGGCGACCGGGTGAGAACGATGGTCAAAATTTTAAGTGCGAAACATCGAGGATTCAACGCTTGCTTACTAAACGCGCGAAGCATATTTATAAACTCAGGTATTTATCAACTCAGGTGTGCACGCCGTACTTTTCAGTGAAAGCTGCCTTAATCAATCCATTCCTTCCTCCTTGGTGCCCATTGCAGGATATAAAGTATTCCGCAACGATCTCCAAGGGCGCATTGGAGGCGGAGTTGCTATTTATATGCGCGATCACTTAAACTCTAAACCAGTTTCGTTCTCTAAGCACTCGGGTATCGAATTCATGTACATCGAAATCTCTACACTGAGAAAAAGGAGATGTCCATTCAAACCATTCTCGCTTAACCCAACTCCGCTACGGAATTGGATACAGCGAAATCAGCATAGGGGTTAACTCAACTTCCTGGCGTAGTTCGCAACGCAATGGTGTCAATTCCGTGAGGAATTGGGAGAAATCCGCCGGAATTCGCTAAATAACATACCGCCATTGATTTTATGTTATGCGTAATTGCATAAAGTACTATAGATGATTAAGGAACGTCGCTGAGCATTTGATTTGAATATTTTTATATTTCGATTAAAATTGGAAAAATTTCTTTCAAATTAAAATACTTTTGAAAGGATGTTTAAAATGTTTGAGTCGATGAAATCTGCAGTCCATCAAATGATATCTCTCGATAGGTTCTATTTCGGACGGGATTCGATAAATCGAAATTTTCAATTAGTATAATCACTAAAAGTATTTTATTAATAGATTTATGTGAATGATAATTTTGTTATGCAAATAAATGACAGAAGACAATAAATTACTATTTCATTTTTATATTTTATATTAAACTTTCTTTGAAAAAACTATTTAAAGAAATATTATATACAAAAGTTTATTTTTAAAAATAAGGTGCTTTGACGTTCAAGCTTTCCTGGTGATGATTTTATTGAAGAGAGATCAACTTTGATGTTAGATTTTCATCTAAACCTTCATCATTTCTGCTTTTATTGTCCTTTAAAATAAATCAAAAATTCAAAAAAAAATATTCATATAAAATCAAAAAATGTGTATATTGTACAAAATAACTTACGATTTGGATATATGATTAACTTTTCGAAGCTGACCTTGTTCACTCTGCGATGAAATTAATCTTATAACCGATTACGGGAATAAGAGCTGCTATTGAGTCCCGTTATCAGCTTTATAGGATTTATAGTAATTTGTTGATCTAAAACAAAATATTTCTATATAACAAATTAGTCACCGATAAGTTCGCGATTATATTTAAAATATAATTGTAAATAGTATTTTAAAAGTTTATCGCATTGAAAAAAAATATCTAGCTTTAAACGAATTGACAAGCCTTCCGAATTCCATTTCATTAAATACCCCAAGTTTTTTCACCAGCCATCATCATAATTTTTCAACACTACACAAATAAAAGAAAGTTTCCACAAATTCTACACACAAGCAGACACATCAATCTTCAAGCAAACTTCACAACAATAATCCACTGTATCACTGTTTAATTTTTCACTTCACTGATTGGAAATTCCTCTCGAACCTGGCTTCGGGATCTTTGCACCGAATCAACTAACATTTTGAAAAAAGTTGCACACAGCCACTGCACACGTTTTTTCGGTTGTTTGCTATTTGTAACTACCCCTAATATAATCACAGGCGGCGACAGGGACATTCCCGATAGTAAAAAAATGGTCCAGTTTTTATGACCAGTATGCATAAATTGTGTAAATATGTCAGCTACAGACAAATTTAAACAAATAATACATTTTATTAATTGAAAAAGTAAATGCTTTTTCCTCAAACGAACAGCAATAAATTCAACTGCGTAAAGTTTTCAATAGGAACTCCGCCGCGGAATTGACTCAAAAAAACGCATTCCTTTGCTTTAGCATACTTAAGATTGGTATAAAGAATTATTCATTTCGTGAAACTGAACTTTCTCCAATTCCTTGGCGGACTTGGTACAATTTTTGCTTTTTTCTCAGTGTACTGCTTCTGATAAACTCCTTGTTTGTGTTTATTCTCCTCCTGGCCTTTTTAAGCCTGTTAACGTTCAAGAACTCAGGGACACGCTTGAGCTCCTCCCTCGTACGTACAAAAACATCTTGGTTGGCGATGTTCTCCCCACATATTTTAACTGTAGGGCACCCTCCTTGCTCGATGTGTTCCTTACCAATGATCTTAGCTCCATCATCTTTCTAAATCAAATCTCTCCCCCTAGTTTCCTGGATCACGATATTTTATTCGTTTGTCATAGCTTCTTCGTTGACCGGCCTCCTGTGCAGGGGCGGATCCAGCGGTCACAGCCACCCAAAAATCGGTCAAGTGCGAGTCGGAGTATGAACTCGCTCATGATCGATATAGTGCAATCCTACAAAGGAGATGTTTATAAAATATATGACGCCCTGACCAAGATTTTGTACAGTGTAGTTTCACGTAGGCAAAGTCGTGGGGCAAACACTTGTAGGTAAATTGATTGCGTAGGTCAAGCGGCATTGGATGTTGTTAGTGCTTAGTTGGGGACTACTTGGTAAAACAACACCCGCGTTTGCAATCGTCTATGCCGATGCGGATGCATTTCATGCATGAAGCGGGAGCGTACATGCCATGCCTGTAGCGGGAGCGTGCATACCAATGTGGCATTCGCATTTGTTCGCTATGCGTCCAAGGTGCGGCGCGGGCATGCTTTTAAGGAAATTAACCAACTAAATTATTTTTCTCAGGTTTGAATAGACTAGGATTATCAATATTTTCGCTAAATTGGCAAAGTATAGGTGCGAACGTACGAGATTTGGATGACGAAGTTGTAAAAAAAAATGAGTGTATTGCTTTTATGAGAAACTTGGATGAAAAATGAAGAATATGATGAGGACTCCGCTAATGTTTTACCACCTCATACAGATATTCAAAAACGCCATCGCTTAGTCACGATAAATCACCATGAAATGTGTGTAGGCAGGTCTACGGCAGAAAAAGGACAGATGAATTTGATGGTAGTTATTTATGTATCGCCGCATAAAACTTTCGCGAAATAATCCAATTCATTCATGACAATCTCCACTTCTGAAGGTTCAATTTTACTAGGTCAAAACTTCAACGAAATCCCCATGATTTAGAGTTGCGATTTTAATATTATTTTTTCATTAGATACTAGGTCCGAACTTTGTGGATGAAGGGGAAAGTGGGGATGATGAGAGGTACCACCCCACTTCCCGCTTCATCCACAAAGTTCGTGAGGAAAGTTCTTTGGAGCGAAGCGTCTAAACAGACCCAATATTGACAAAAGTACCACGACATAAGGAACCTCACTCAGGGCCACCCTAACCACAGGGCTAAATGGGCTACAGCCCCGGGGCGCAAGCCTTTTCGGGGCGGCAATTTTTATTTGCTTTTATATTTTTTTGTTATTTTTAGTTATGAGTTATTTTTTTTTAAAATTTGTTATAACAAAAATAACCAAATAACCTGTTCTGACTGGTTATTGGTTATGAAATTTTAAAGATGCTTTGAAAAAATTTACGAAGAGTACTTTCAAAAGCCTGCAACAAAAGTTGAAGCTGAGGAGTTGTTAAATTAGTTCAACTCACTGGTAATTGCTATTATGGTAGCATTTTGGAGCGAAATATTACAAATCATAGAGAAAACTAAAATTTTTAATAAGAAAGTGTACTCTTTCAAATTACGCGACCATACAATTTTATTCATTAAATGTGCTGTGGTAAAGTGCTTGTGCAAAATTACTAATGGCTTCAGACTGAAAAAAATCGCATAAGCTTTTAATTCTGGTCTTGCCCAATACTTTTTTGGAACTTCAGGATATTTCTTTCCACCGTGCTTATATTGTAGTTGGTTTTGATGAGTCGCTTAACAAGGTAGCCCAAAAAGGACAAATGGACGTTGTAGTACGTTTCTGGAATTCTAACAATTAAGTCTGTACTAGATATCATTTCTGGACAGCTAACTTAATGAGATCTTTCTTTGAAGCATAAAAAGGTCATGCCCTTTCGAATCTACTACAAATTTTAAGGACGAACAAATTATCAACAAGAAATTTTTTGAAGAAATAAAATCATTATCGTTAAGAAAGATTCCTATCGTTTAGATGAAATTCTACTTCACACCAATCCATAAGGCATCTGATAAGCATTTAGTTGATAACTATAGAGCTGGTGCCATCCTATCATAAATCCCCAAACTATTTCAAAAACTCGTCTACGATAAGATATCCACTCTAATCGCCCATACCTAAATTAACTACCACACCGCTTAAGAAAATGGCCTGCTCTGTCGTATGGAGAGCGGCCATCAAATTAATGCTATTTATACTGACTTCAGCAAGGGCTTTGATAAAGTAGACTATCATATTTTAATTGCTAAACTCTTAAAATTTGGAATATCCGGTTCGGCCCTTGAATGGATAAGATCATATCTCTACGGAAGATCACATGTTATCAGATTCCAAGGATTCCCTTCCTCAGGGTAGTCATCTTGGCCCTCTTCTATTCAGTAAAAAAAATATGTAAATTCACAGTGCAAAGGTACAATAAAATTACAAATCGCGATATGAAATTCTAATTTACTACTGAATCAATGTAATTTTACTATAAATTTTGTAACTTCACAAAATCGAAATGGAAATCTCCAATACTGCATGAGGTAAATGTTGATTACATGAATGTGACGTATATTTTACACAATGTTGTGTATTTTTCTAAATCGTTTATGTAGGAAAATTACAATACCTCAATGTTATGTACTGAAAAAACACTTTGTACTGTAATTTTACTAAAGAGGCGTAATTTTAGAACAGAAATTTTCAGTAAAATTACAAATTGTTTATTGGAATGTAAGGTTTAAATTTTGCCTCTCGTGGATATAATTCACAGGTAACAATGGAATACTAAGCATATAAACCAAATTGCTTTTAAGTTAAGGCCAGACCTTTGACTTTGTCAGGGTCTGGGCAGTTCTTGTAACAGCCAAGAAATTTTGATAGGTATTGCCTCACGTACATGCTTAACAAGGCATTGTGAGAAAAATGCTAATTTTTTATGTATAGGGAGTGGGCATTAACTAAGAATAAAATTTGGAGCTTGGAAATATTTCAGGCAGGGCCAAGCACATTGGCACAGGGCGGTAATCTTCAGCTTTGGGTTTTTCCCTTTTCGTCTCTCTCTCTGGTAAAAGTTGCAACAAGAGTTTTGGAAATTTATAAAACTATGAAGAGAAAGCTCCAATACTGATTGTATTTTTACATCCCACAAATAATTTATATTTACTAGACAGTTGGTAAAAATACGTAAAGTAGATTAGGAATATTCCTAATAAAACTGCTTGTGAATAAAACTTCCAGTATTTTTTTTGTAAAATTACCACAGAAATTTTTTTACAGTGTAGTCACCTCTAGTTTCATGATGCAACGTAGAGTCTAGAAAAAATTCAAATTAAAATATTTCAAATATTTCAGCTTTTTTTTTTGAGTTTATATGTGCAGATAAAAATTTTATATAGCCAATATTATAACGAAGAGAGTCAATTTTTTTTCGCATTTTTTGGACCTACACATACCGAGATATACTCATCTACATTTAGAAAGAAAGAAAGGTCGACTTTTCACAAAATGGCCGATAACTTGCGTAGCGGCGGTTAAACATGTTAAAAAGAACATTTGAGACTGAAAACAATTCATTTTTTACTAAGATCCCCCAGACATTCCGTGTATTTTCTTAGAGGGGCGCATAATTTTTAATAGCCCATGGGCGCCGAGTTGTCTTAGGACGGCCCTGACCTCACTTGATGCAGGCGAGTGTCACTGGTGAGTAGCAAATCAAGTTGCGATGGATGTGTTGCTTTATAGTATGTTGGCAGAGCATTTATTGTAATTAATCCGAGACGGTGCATAGTATAAAGAAATTGCTGCTGTTGGCAACCCGTCCTTAAAAGTTTCAGATTAAAATCTCCACTAACTAAGATGTTAGTATATCTCCGCGAAGTGCTTTCTATCGCTTGTTCCAGCTCAATAGTAGGGGAGCTGGCACTTGAAAAAATCGTGTCGTCCCAACCTTCTGCCGTTTGGTATATAAGCTTTTGAAGTAATTTTAAGCATTTTTTATAATATGACATTTTTGCGGGAAGTGGACCCATTTCGAGTTAGGGGTTTTGGGGGGTAAAAAGGGGGTTAAAATTGAAAAAAATTTCTGCCGCTTCGTATGTAGATTCTTTTAGGGCTAAATAACCGTTAAATACTAGTGGCAGACATTTTTGACCATTTGGACCCTCCCCAAGCCACCCCTAGCTGAAGTTGCCATTGTTCTCCCCACACCCTAGCAAATAGTCAAAAATTTCTGCCACTAGTATTTAACGGTTATTTAGCCCTAAAAGAACCTACATACGAAGCGGCAGAAATTTTTTTCAATTTTAACCCCCTTTTTACCCCCCAAAACCCCTAACTCGAAATGGGTCCACTTCACGCAAAAATGTCATATTATAAAAAATGCTTAAAATTACTTCAAAAGCTTATATACCAAACGGCAGAAGGTTGGGACGACACGATTTTTTCAAGTGCCAGCTCCCCTACTACAAGGAAATTTTCCGTATTAAACAAGCCAGGCGGGCAATAAACAGATATGAGAAGAATTTTATCCGAGTTGCAGGACACTTCAACGCCCAAGAATTTAATCACAAAAGTTTTGGAATTACAGGCAATTTTAGCATTTAGGAATTCTTTGACATAGATAGCAACCCCTCCGCCAATACGATCCCGGCGATCGTTGCGAAACACCCGATAACCATCAAGGGATATGAGAGAGGATGGGACTGAATCATTCAACCAAGTCTCACAAACAAGCGATGCATGAACTCCTACATTGAGAAACATTTCCCCAAATTCATCAATTTTGTTCTTGAGGCTACGGGCATTGAAGGAGCAAATTTTAAAGCTACTATACCTAGAACTGAAAATTCTAAATAGTGTCCCTACCTTGTTAGTGCAGCTGGAATACAAATGCATCACGGGTATTCAAATTCGCGAATCAAGCAGTGTTGGCAAAAGGCACGACGAATATGGCAATTAACAATTATTGGTATAAAGGAGCGCATCTTAAAATGCAAGGACCACCCCCTTTTCAAAAATGTATTTTGTACTAAATGATTATTTTTTTAAAAACACTCCAAAAAAATCGCCATAACTTCTAAAATAAGTTTAGTAGGATAATGATTTTGTGCTTGAATGGATCAGGATTTTCCCACTGTGTATATCAGACGTTTACTTGCAGTATATTAGAAAGACTTTGATGTTCAATTGCAAAAAACTGACTAAAATTGCCACCTATCTAAATAACACTCATTTACTATGACTTTATCAGATAAAGTTTATCTTCAAAAACTATTTTTTTTATTGCAGCATAAAAAACTTCATAAAAAATCTAACAACTTTTTATTTGGGTCAATTATTGCATACTCCAGTTCGTTTTGCTAGAAAAGTTGATCGAAATTCCCAGATTTGACAGCAAACAAAATTTCCAATAAATTAATAAAATCCTTACAAAAATTTAGTATTAAAAGTTTTTATATGGGTATTATTTAACATTTTATTGTAATTTTATGATTTGGAAAAAGTGCAATAAATGTTATGGTAATCAGAAATTTTTAATTTGCTACTGTTTTCTCAAACTTTAGATCAACTTTTCTACCAAAACAAACTGGAGAATACAATAATTGACACTAATAACAATTGTTAGATTTTTTATGCAGTTTTTTATGCTGCAATAAAAAATAGTTTTTAACGAAAAAGTGATAAAAATGGGTGTTTTTTAGGTAGGTGTCAATTTTTAAGTCATTTCTTGTAACTGAACATCAAATTTTTCTACTATTACACAGGGGCGGCGGAGCATAATCATTGTGGGTGGGGAGCATGTGAACAAATGTAAAATGTTAATCGGTCAATTTTTATACCACCTGTTTGTTGAGTTATATTGATTTTCATTCTTTGGTTATGGCGTTATGCGGACTAGCATTTGGGGGGGGGGGGCACTATTGATCGAATTGAGGGAAAATTATTACTAACCCCGATCCCTAGTGGAATACGGAGGGCGAAAAATTTGAAATTTTCGGCATGGAAAGTGAGTAATAACTGCGCAGGTGTCGAAAGCTTTATATTTTTAAACGCGAGTGTCTTTTTACCAATGCGGTCCCCCAACTGAGTACTAATCACGTACAATGCTGCTTGACCTCTATAATAGAAGTAGAACTGGTCTATTGAGTATGCTAAATGATACCTATCACGGTCACCAACATAATTGCCTGAAATATGAAGCAATGCAACAACAAAAACTAAAACTTCGTATGAAGAAAATCAAAGGTTTAAGGTATTACTTTAAAGTTTCTTAAAAAGCTTTCCGAATACGTAAAGGTCCGGTTACACGCAACGATCTGCTTGTGCCAATTGGCTTGCGCAAGTCAATTTTCCCGTTGAATCGTTGCGTGTAAACGCAAATTTTTGGCTAGCGCAAGCCAAAAAGGTTGCCTTGTGCAAAATATATGTTCTTAGAAAATCGGCTTGAGGTTGGTGTTTTGGCATGAGCGTTTAAATGATGTTCAAGCTTCAAGCCGCAGCTACAACCCTCAGCATGCCCTTGGGTGAATGGTGAAATTTTATGACGCTCCTCCGACCTTATCATAATCAATATAATATAATAATCTTAGCGTCATTTAGTGTCATTTTCCCTCATTTTATTTGCACCAATTGACTTGCGCCAGTCAATTTGTACAAATAAATCGTTGCCTGTAAACCGATTAAAGTTCATTCAGTTTATTTGCACCAATTGACTTGCGCCAGTCAATTTGCACAAGCAGATCGTTGCGTGTAACCGGACCTTAAGGCAGTTGTTGGGATTGCCCCATTTTATTTGTAATGATGTTAGACTCATAGAGCTCTTATGAGAGACTGATAAGGTATACCTCACATCAGTATCGCTGATTTTTGTTGTGTGGGATTGGGAAAGCCATCTTTCGGCATGCCCCAGAGGCACTCTCTCTTTTAAAGACTAGTCGGGCGGGCTTTAAAAAACTTAGGCTATACATATGAGTTCTTAATAGTTCTAACATAATATATTTAGTTTACGTATGAAAAGTCTTGCTTGTGTGCTGCCCTTCGACCACGTTCATTCGTCGCCAGCGATCGAGACGGTCCTCTAACTTTCTGGGTTATTAGGTGTATGAAATGGTGGTTGGCAAAATTAATTTCCCTGCTGGCCAAACTCCACTTCATTGCAATACGCTATGCGCAGCGCATATTGCCAAAATTGTTTTCATTAATATATTTTAGATTAACTTTAACTTTTTTATTTTATATCATTATTTTATTTGAATATAAAAACTTTAATTGTTACGTATTAAAAACGTAATAAAATTACATATATAATGTTTTTTATATATCCGTTAAAACTTATAAAGCAGAAGTTCCAATTCGATTGAACTTCTAACTAATACTCATACAATATTTCAAAATTATTTTTATTGAACAATATTTGTGTGTCTATGTTTTTTAAATTTAGTTTCTGTGTGTTGGAGAGCCGCAAGGCACACAAAAGATGACAGGCCGGCAAGATGAATAGGGAAAGTGTGGAGTAGGTATTATTTTTATTGGAAAAAACTAAATATTAGTTATTTTTAGAAAATAAAATGTAAAATAACAGCTTACATTTTTAATATGAAATGTAAATACCAGTTCATGTTTTGATTAAGTGCTTTCGTTTCTGTTAATTTTAGTGTTCAAAATCGGTATGCGAGTAAAATTGCGAAATATTGCGATGGCCTGGATCCATATAAATTAAGTGAAAACAATTTCTCTCGAAGTGCTTTGCCAAAAAATGTGCATTATTTTGATATCATAGAATATCTAATAGATCGGCAAAGTGCTTATACCAGAGAAAGTTTTAGAGCCTTTAAATGTTTAGAGGCGTATAAAACCTTCGAAGCTGGATGGATCCAGTAGTTGGGCAGTAAAACTGCCAAAACTGGAAATATTGTATTTGCGAAAGTAAGATTTTTAAATTTAAGCCATATGCTAGCTGATTAACTTACCTACCTTTAATTTTAGGTTAAACATTCCCAAAAATTAAACTTGAAACCTACAGCTTGTTGGGTTGCTGTAGCGACAAATGGAGCCATTCAAGCTGCTCATTGTGATTGCATGGCTGGTCTAGGCGAAGCATGCACACATATTGCCGCCACACTTTTCGCGTTGGAGGCTTGGTCCAGGAAAGAACTCAATGAACATCAACAAAAATCTTGTACAGACGTTTTAAATCAGTGGCTGGTTCCACCAAAAAGAAAAATAAATTTTGGTACCATCCAAGAAATTTATAATTATAAAAAAAAAGTTGCATCAAATTTTGAGGTACCTGAAGCCTGTAAATGAAATACATGATTTTGTTGTGAAATTGAGTGAGGAAGGAGAGTTGCCAGTTGTCGCTCCATTAACAATTCAAAAGAACCCAACAAGTTCCCCCTCGTATAATGAGGATATTTCCACCGAAGCAGATATGATAAATTTATTCTTTTGCCAATTTTTTAGGCCACATCTGTCTGAAAGAAATTTAATGCAGTTGAGAGAGTTAGGCAGACAGAAAATTTTAGAATTGAATTATTCAAGTGAAAACATCGCTAAAATATCAAAATAAGTGTAGGGCAGAACAAAAGCTGGTGGTGGAATGAGTTTCGGGCAGGAAGAATAACTGCCTCAGTTTTTAAGGCTGTCACCAGAACCAGCATTGATGCCCCTTCATTATCACTGATAAAAAGGATCTGCTATCCAGAAAACTTTACTTTCACAACAAAAGCCACAAGATATGGTTGCTTTCACGAAAAGGATGCTTTGAAAGAATACATCGACCTTTCGCAAAAGAAACACAAGAATTTTAGTGCTTCAACTACTGGGTGCCATGTACTCCAAGGGCAGCCGTTTTTTGGAGCGTCGCCGGATGGACTGACTAAATGTGATTGTTGTGGGAAAGGAGTGGCCGAAATTAAGTGTCCTTTCTGTCTTCGTGAGGGAACATCCTTAAGGACTTACGCTGCCCAAAGAAATTGGCCAATTAAACTAATCGGTGAGGTTTATCAAATGGATACCAGACACCAATACTACTATCAGGTACAACTGCAAATGTACGTTCTAGATTTAAGATTTTGTGATTTCATTATTTGGAACAAAAAAGA
Source organism: Thereva nobilitata (assembly GCA_963855945.1). Taxonomy (NCBI): domain Eukaryota; kingdom Metazoa; phylum Arthropoda; class Insecta; order Diptera; family Therevidae; genus Thereva; species Thereva nobilitata. Next base: position 123,348,833 of record OY979696.1, read on the forward strand.
CTGTACTGTGATCAGAGTTTTAAGAAATGATTTATTCCTTCAGCATGAATTATTAAAAGCTGAATTATTTTTTAGAAAGGTGATAATGCCTGAGTTATTAGCTCAATACTACACTAATAATAATAAAATATGATTAAGAATCATTATCAAGTGCAAATGGAAATGTACATTTTAGACAAAAGATTTTGTGATTTGATGACCAAAAAAGACTGTCTAGTAATAAGAGTTTTAAGAAATGCCTTATATTTTATTTAATATTGAAGTATTAAAAGCTGAAATGTTTTGTTTATTATAAAGTTACGTGATAATTGGATATTTTAGTAATGAAAAAAATTATGTTTTTTAAGTTTATTTTTCTTAGATATTTATGTACATATACATATGTATATTTTTATAATGAAAAAAGTTATTTTTTTTACTGTATTAATAATATGTAATTGGACATTTATATATTTTTATAATGAAAATTTCTTTTTTTAAGTTTACTGTTCTTGAATATTTATATTTTTTTATTATGAAAAAAGTTATTTTTTTACTGTATTTATAATTAGATATTTATATATTTTTATAATGAAAAAAGTTTTTTTTTAAGTTTACTATTCTTGAATATTTATTTTTTTTTATAATGAAAAAAGTTATATGTTTTTTTTAAGTCTATTGTTATTAGATATTTATATAATGAAAAAATTTGTTTTTTGCAAATTTTATTGTTATTCAAATAAAATAGGTTTTTAACTCGTACTTAATTATGTTTCACTCTGCAGGAACCACTACCCGACACAAATTTATAAGACAACAAAATACAGTTACAATTTGGTCTATAAAAGGTACATCGCAAAAATTATAAATTTGCATAAGAGTGGACAGTGGAAACTTGTTTTTATACAAAATTTTGTATTTTATTCGCAAAAGACCAATAATCCTTTCCACATGAATTCTCAAATTTGAGAGTTTCCGAGATTTTTCTATATATAGTGGATGCAGCTGATTTTGACCAACTGTAAAGGCAGGCAACAGGAGTTCAGCTCCTGCCTTTGATACATCCTCCCTTATCAAAAAGCCCCTGTCCGCAAGAATATAGATATCCTTTAAAAGAAAACTTAGATCCCTACTAATAGCATGCTGTCACTAATTAAGCTATAACAACTGCAAGAATGTAATTAGATGTTCTTTATTATTATATTATCCATAAGGTTTATCTTTCAAACAAGTGCGTGTGTTTGTCTATAGTTATTCTTAGAAATCATTGACATATTTTGTTAGCCATTTAGGAAAAAAAATATCAATTATTGTTATCTGCTTCTTATTTCAAAATTTTTAGGTGAGAATATTTATTTACTCTTATCAGTATTTTTATTATTAATTCTATAATTAAATGCGTGGAGTGTGGTCTTGTTATTATAATAAAAGATTAACGCATTAATTTAAAAAAGTAAACTGATAAAACACAAACAAATTTAAGTATAAAAAGGCTTGAAAATGTAATTTCAAATTAAGTAGAGATACTCTTTCCCAAAATTAAACATGTTCAACAAGTTTTTCGCAATCTATATTCTAGCAGCTTGTTTATTATTAAATATACAAGTTGTTTTATCCGACGACGATTGCCCAATTGACATTGTCAAATACCTCGAGTTTCCAGGAGATTGTCAGAAATATTACCTTTGCTATTTTGGTGTAAAAAGAGAGTTTACTTGTCCATATGATACTGTGTTCAATATAAAAACTAATGTGAGTCTAATAATTTCTTATAATCAAAATTTTAATAATAAAATAAAAATATTAAATTATTTTTAGATGTGCGATTATCCATCTAATGTTGACTGCACTAATGGTTTACCAATAATTGTACTACCAACAATTTCAAATTGATGCTGATTTCGAAGTTTGCAGACCAACGAAACCAGAAGGATTAAACCTTAAGAATATATAATATGTCAGTTTCTTAAGCTTGTGCAATATAAATTTGTACGATTTTGTTTTGAAATAAAATCCTTTAAGCGAAACATTATTTCGGTGCGAAAAAAGTTTCCACTTGCAACAGAGCCATTTACATTAAGCCCGAAAAAGTTGTTATTTTTCGTTTGAAGAGCGTACTGCTTTACGAAATCATAAGCTAAAATTTCGGTGGCACTTTGCGCCTGCGTTTTTTTTTTCATAGGCTTTGTCATTTCACTTCAACAGCATACTAGGCTTTACCTGGAAACAAATCGAATTAAGTTTATTTCAAAAGTGGTTCTATGAAGTTATACGAACTGTCCTTCAATTAGGACTCTTTCATATTGGACATACATGGTGCGGCAAAAGTCTGGCAACGGGGTCCGATATTTCCTGAAGGTGAGGTTTTCGTGAAAAAAGTTTCAAACGCAAATTGCTTAACTTGGATGGTGGAATCGTTTGCACACATATCTCACCACTCAGGAAGACAGTGAATCCAAAATTTCAAATGGCAACCCCCATTTTTTTCACGGATTCTGTTTCTCCGAAATCTGTTGGATTACGTGGCTAATCGCATAATCTACTAGTGTTGAGCCGGACTTACACGAGGCAGTACATTTTTCCCTTACACGATGTAAATTGTACTGAGGCCTCAGTTTTTTTTAAATGTCCCGGTTCAAAAATAATGTCCTACTGGTATATGAGCGTGTATCGAGATAAATGAAGCGATGTGTGATTGTAAATTACGTAGTGGAGAGACATTTTTTCCTTCTTTTGCCGCAGTAAAACATCCAATTTGAACTGCGACGATGTGAGACTGTAAACACGAATTGGATGGAGAGACATTTCTTACATTTTTCGAGGGAGTGAGATTTTGTACTGGAGAGACATTTCTTAGTTCTTTGCGGTAGCAAAATTTCCAACTTGAAATTAGGCGAGGTGGGATTGCAAAATATAAATATACGCCCACTAAGGTTTATACAAAAACCGACTTTTTAAAAAACCGGTTTTCGATTTTTAACTTTTCTATGAAACCGGTTTAAACCGGTTTCGAATTTTTACAGATATAAAATAAGACATTTGGACAACTTTAATAGAAGGTTTAATTTTTCTCTTTATAATTTAAAAATACAAAAAAGGAAACACAATGTACATTATGTAGATACGTACATAATCACTCAATAAGTTCGTAGGATGACCAATTAAAAAACAACTTAATCATCAATCAAGAGTGATACATTCATTCCAAAGCTCCTCCAGCAGTTCAATCCCTTTCTTATAGAACGATATGGCCAACCCTTCAAAAACACTTCAGTTTTGGCGGTCACCCCTTCATTAGAGGCATATTTCTTTCCGGCGACCATTTTTTTTTAAATTTCATAAAAGGTAATAGTCGCTCAAGGTTAAATCTCTATACGTCGGTGGATGTGGAGGCAATTCGAAGTACAACTCAGCCGATTTTGCTATTGTTTCGATCAGGGGCGGCGGAACGCATGGGGATGGAAGGAAAAGTGCACACGCACTTTCGCTTTGGGTCCACACCCAAAATAATTCATGTACACCTAATAACCCAGAACGTTGAAGAGCTGTCTAGGTCGCTGCGACGAAAGACGTGGTCGAAGGGCCGCACACAAACAAGGCTTTTCATACGAAAACTAAATATATTAGGGGTATTCATGTCATTTTTCAGTTGTTCAAAGTATCGTAGTTTTGTAGCTTAGTTGGCATGAAAGTCCTTTTTAAATTTGAATTGTACTGCCACCCGGATTACAATTCACACAACACAGCTGTCAAAAAACAAACTACGATACTACGAAACTACGAAGTAAAATTGAGAGCCTTTTCTGCTTCGTAGTTGCGAATGAGTTCGTAGTTTCCAAATGCATGAAAATGTACTACGAAGAACTACGAACTACGAAGGTACGATGACTACGAACAAAGTGAAATGAGACATGAATACCCCTATTATATTAGAGCTATCAAGAACTTATGTAACTGTATAGCTTAAGCTTTTTAAACCCCATTTGACTAGCCTTTGAAAAGGGGATTGTCTCAGCGACTTGCCAAAAGAAGAATTTCTCCGTAGGTTCCTCATGAGAATCCCATGGGGCAATGGAGAATGCCAAAAGAAGGCTTCTCATGAACACCACACAAAAAAAATCAGCCATACTGAATTGAGTTATGCCTTATCAGTTTCTCATAAGGGCCCTATGAGGCAAACCAAATGAAATGGGGCAATCCCAACATCTGCCTTACGTATTCGGAAATCATACCTATACAAAGCTTTAGTTTTTGTTGTTACATTGCTTCATATTTCAGGAAATTATGTTGGTGACCGTGAAGGGTGTTATTCAACTTGTTCTATAGAGCGGTTCTGGTTCGATCACAGAGGTCAAGCAGCATTGGACGTGATGAGTACTCAGTTGGTGGACCACATTGGTAAAGTCACACTCGCGTTTAAAAATACATATAGAAAGTTTTCGACAACGACGCAGTTATTACTCACATATCCACGCCGAAAATCTCAAATTAATAAATTGACCGATTAACATGCTCCCCACCCACAATCATTATGCTCCGCCGCTCTTGGCTTCGATCGACTTGTGGGACGGTGCATTGCCTTGGTGAAAAATCACTTTTTTTCTTCTTCATTTGGGCGTTTTCTTCGCGATTTCATCCTTAGCTATGTAATATTCACTATGGATCCTTTTTCATTTTAAAAATAGTCTAAGCCCTTCCCATAATACAGGCGCTTTAGCCTTCCCAGCGTTTTTGTCGCTTTGGACGGCTTTACTGGTAGCTATCCACTCAGCTGTCTGCCGATTTAACTCTGGAGTGTAATGATAGATCCATATTTCATCCATTCTCACATCGCATAGAAACGTCCCTTTTGTTTCGCCTAAACAGCTCCAAACAGCGCTCTGAATCATCAACATGTGATTGTTTTTGGTCAACAGCGAGCAAACCCCTGGGACACAATGAGGCTGACAACGACAATTCTCATATAAATTGTTGTTGTTTTCCCGTAGAAGTTGTCGTTGTCGGCCTCATTGTGTACTGGGGGAGACGCGTTACCCACTTCTAACAGACCTTTCTTATGGACAAATGTTTCCTTGAGTCCGTTGGGCTTAGTGAAAACTTCCGGAAAAGTTGCTTTCTGCGAGTTTTCCTTGAGTTCGTTGGGCTTAGTGAAAAGGTGTAACAATTAGAATACTATAAGCTGTATGGCGTCATTTCAAATTCAAAATGGCGGCCAACACAAAATGGCGGATTACCCTTTTCTTTACAACCCACTCGGTATGGGTATCAAATGAAAGGGTGTGACAATTAGAATGCTATTAGCTCCGTGGCGTCATTCCAAATTCAAAATGGCGGCCAACACAAATTAGAAAAGTTCCGGTGTTAATTTATAAAATTATAGGTAGGCTGTTTCAATAAAAATAGGTAGGCTGGAGCAATAAAAATTTTACATTCAAAATTATTTTTTACTTTTTAGTTCATTTTAAAATAAAAGCGTATATTTTTGTTTTTTGAACTATATTTTTTATAATGTAAAAGATTACAAAAAAAATTAGTTTTAAAAACGATGTCCCAAGATTTCCTTGCTACAATTATTGTACTAAATGTAACAAAAAGTAGCTTAACCCAAGCGCAGCCGACCCGATAAGAGTGTGACCGATTTAGATCGGCTTCCTGGTACTACTGTATTAACACACCAATATAAGACTTTTCCATTTCTTTGAAAATTACAAAAGTAGCGTCACTTAAACTACTGTGACTTGTAAAGAAATGGTCGAAATGTCTTAAAATTTTGAAATATATCGTTTGAAGGTCGGTACTATCTAAAAGTCATATGGATTTGCCAGTAGTGGCGCCATCCGATAAACTTATTAATTGTTGTTGTAATGGATACATATGCCTTGATTTTCTTCTTCGTCACTTTTTCTAACATTGCAGTCATCTTCTGTAGAATAATCTTTATATAATTTTGATAATATCGGTCCGGATAACTTTATAATGTAATTTTTTTTAGCTAATAGAAGAAATGTAATGTATAAATTTAAAACCGTGTTTTTTTTACTAAAAAAACCGGTTTTCGAATTGCATAATGTTCTTGTAAAAACCGGTTTTGAAAACCGGTTTTTAAAAACCGACAAACCCTAACCCCCACGGACAACTAATTAGAAAGTTTCATAAAAATTGCATTTATACAGTTTTTATGTTTTTATGTAGGAATCAAATTAAAGAATTCCCACCACCTCCTCTTAAACTTTTTTTAACTATAAAATGGTGGGCCTATTGAAGGAAATCAATACCAATATCATAATGAATTCCTAACAGTATTGCTACATAAAAACATAAAAAATATATAAATGCATTTTTTATGAAACTGTTTCTAATTAGTTCTCCGTGGCTGTACATTGTGAAGGCATAGATTTCTTACTTACTCTGAGCCAGTTTAATGCATATTAGAATTAAACTTGTAAAAATGCCCTTCATTGATATTTATTTTCTTACTTCTTTTTAAGTTGCTTGTTTTTGTCATTTTGGCATTACAATACCACCTCGCCTCATTTGAAGTATGACATTGTACTGGCTCAAAAGAAAAAAGAGGGACCTCTTACAAACTCATTTTATAATGGTGTCCTACCCAACACTATAATAATCTACAAACTTTGTAAACACTATTTTATGATAAGACTTACCGTTTTAATATCTCTTAACGGAATTTTTTGTTTTTAGGGAGTGGTTTTTAGGGGTAGCTCAACCAATTTTCCGAAACTTTTTACAAATACTTTCTTAAATGCAACCTTTTAATCTGAACAAGTAGAATATGGAGAATTACGTTCTGTCTTATTATTGATATTAGCATCTATAAAAACAGTTGTTCATATGACTAACAGATTGCATAAACACGAAACTAAATTCTCCTCGTATATTTTTAAACAGAAGAACAAACAGTATGATTACAATTTTTTAGTCAATTTTTGTATTTTGCACTATAAAAGGAGCTTATTCCAAGTTCTCATTCTCATTCTTTTAACTTCTCAAAGTAGAATTGGCTCGCGTTGAAGATGTGTAATCTAGTTTTTCTAGCAGTTTTATTACTGGCTGCAGTAATTTTCGTTCAGTCTGAACCAATAAAATGTCCAGCCCAAAACCACTTAGGTGAGAAATTGTATCATTTGGTCCATGCCAATTGCCAGAAATTCTATAAATGCGATCATGGTAAAACATACGAGTTTACATGTGACGATGGATTATACTTCAGCCCGAAACTTGGTGTAAGTAGAAAATAATAAGTTGCTGGAGAATATTATGTTTTATTTGCTTCACTTTTTTTAGACTTGCGATTACCCAGCTAAAGTTGATTGTAAGCCAAATGATGAAGTAAAATGTCCACCTAATAACCGAGAAGCTGGACGCCTTGTTCACTTGCCCCATAGAGATTGCAAAAAATTCTATAAATGCGATCATGGTGAACCCATTGAATTCCAATGTCCTATTGGTCAATATTTCATTCCCAGCCTTTCAGTTTGTGGTGCAGGTAAAGTTACTACACACTGTATTGAGTAAAGTTTAAATAAAAAGGACGTTTATTGTAAATATGTTGGTTTTTTTAGTTTAGAGTTTATATTGATGGGTTTACATTTCAACGAACTTAGCAAATTATTCTATAGTTAATTTCCTCTAGTTCTTGTGACTCTCTTTTTTGCTTACATAGAGATGAGGCGGAGACGAGTCTACTAGAACGTTCTTGGGATTTTTATAGCACACAAAAAATTCTACTTTCATTACTTTACTAATCTAAATCTACAATTTGTTTTTACGAAACTAAAACGAATAAATTTATCTCTTGTTGTTCGATTATATTCAAACCTTCCTTTCAAGAATTTTATATTTAGAAAACACGTGAATAATAATATTAAACAATTGGTTAAACACATGACACCTGGCACAGATTAAATATCCAAAAAGTCGATCTGAGGTGTTGCGAATTTCAATTGTTTATCAATATGGAAATTACGTGCGTTTTAGGTTATTTGTTTTACGACAGTAACAGTTGGATCTCTTTGGGATGAAAACAATTAGGAGAAATGTGTAGTAACCGGGGGTTGGCATCAGATTTTGTTTTGGTAAACGGTACTGATATGATAATAAGCGATATTATTGTTAAAAATAATATGCTAGCAACCAGGGATCGTAACTGATATAACTTATATTAAAAAAATCAGAAATTAATCGTTATTTTGTAACATATATGATTTAAGACAACAGTAATAGTTAAATTTTACCAAGAATTTTTAAAGTTATTTTTAACTATTATCTTTTTCTAGTATTATTTTAAATCTTTTAAAATTGTTATTAAAGATTTTTTTTTTGTTCGAAATAATAATTTAAATGGACTTTTATTTATGAAATCAAAAATAATTGTTAAAAAAGACTTTTATTTTTTACTGTCTTGAATAAAAGTCTGTTTAAGATTTTTATTTTTACAGTTTTTCTATAAAAGTCTGAAGACTTTTATTTTTAAAATATAAAAATAAAAGTGTTTTGCAAATAATATTATCGCGGAAAATCACACTATAAAAACTATACACTTATATACAAGACCTACTAGCATAGGATTACTTTGAATTGATATTAAACAATTAAGCACAACATCTCGATTGTTTTTATAGTGTGATTTTCCGTGATAATATTAAATGTAAAAGACTTTTTTTTTATATTTTAAAAATAAAAGTCTTCAAAGACTTTTATAGAAAAACTGGAAAAATAAAAATCTTAAGAAGACCTTTATTCAAGACAGTAAAAAATAAAAGTCTTTTTTAACAATTATTTTTGATTTTAAAAGTAAGTCTTCTCATAACAGTTTTGAAAGACTTAGCAAATAAAATCACAAAAATAAGTGTCCTTAATGACCTAAAACTTTTTAAGTCAATTATAGTATTATTGATTTAAAAAAAATTAAAATTTATACTAACTATTAAACCTGACTTTTATAATAAAAGTATACAATTTAAAAGTAACCCCACGACCGTGTAGAACCATTATTCTGAGTATCGTAGAATACATTTTATGCAGATCTAACAACATTTACTATTTGATTTTTTAAGGGGAGGTCTTAGAGAGGAGGAGGAGGAGAGGAGGAGAGGAGGGGAGGTCTCGGCGATCAAAAAATCGATTTTTTTTACATTTTTTGAATCTGTAACATGTCTAAATTATGTTGGCGAAAGGATTTTTGGATTACTGAATTTTTATGGAAGATACAGCGTTTTTTAGAGAAACGTGCACCGCGCCGAGCGCTCAGAGCGGCTCGCTACGAGATTATCTCGACGGCGACGACTACTGATTGAACAAAATGCACTTTTTGAAGCAGAGGAAGGAATTTTGTACGGGCCTGGCATAGAATGATTGAGGGTGAGTTCGAAAATCTTGAAAACGCTCGATAGAAGTAACCCAGCGGGAAAAGTTTGAAGGCCTTCCTCAAGAAGCTTTTAGGAAGGAGTTCGTGTTCGTAGTTCCACAAAAGTAGGATGGAAGGGCGAAGTATGGATAAGTATGTTTTTTTTTTCGTTTTAATAGAATTTTCATACTAATAGGGCAGTGTTTCTTCCGTATGTGCTTCCGCAAATAAAGCAATATCTTCCAAGGATCTCACCGGAAATATATTTAGAAGGTGCAAGAAATTATAAGTACATCCATGGAAGAAATAAAAGATGACCTATCAGAAACACCTTACCGGGAATGCGTGAGGAAGGTGAATGAGCTTTTAGATTTAGAGCTTTTCGACTCATTCCTTCTAATGACATGGCTGCACAAAAAAGATATGGAGCGGAATGCGAAAAGGAAGGAATTTTCGCCTTCCCAAAAAGGCTACCGTTATGCTTCTTGGTATGATTCCATTTCCGCTGGGAAACGTTTCAAATGAGAATGTGAAGCAAAACTTTGGAAGGCCGTATCTCAAAACGTAAAATTTTAGTGCACCGCGCGCTCTAGCTCAAGCTACACTTGTCCGATTTACTTCGAATAAGGTGGTAAATGCGTAAAAATCAATTGCCCCGGCACAGTGGTTCCAAGCGACACAATGCCCGCTCAAAACCCGAAAAAGTAAGAATAAAAATTTGAAAAAATTCACTGTTGGGTTTTTGGGGTCGCTGATTTCGAATTCGATATCAAAATTATAAAATTAAAAATGGCGGTCCGAAAATGGCGGACATTTTGAGAAAATAATTACGCTATCGGTCCGAAAATTTCCACTATTGGGTTTTTGGGGACGCTAATTACGAATTCAATATTAAAATTATGAAATTCAAAATGGCGGACCCAAAATGGCGGACATTTTGAAAAAATAATGATGTTACCGGTCCGAAAATTTCCACTATTTGGTTTTCAGGGTCGCTGATTGTGAATTCGATATCAAAATTATGAAATTCAAAATGGTGAACCCATAATGTCGGACATTTTGGAAAAATAATTACTTTATCGGTCCCCAAATTTGCACCATTGGGTTTTCGGGTCGATGATTACGAATTTGATATTAAATTAATGACATAAAATTCCGAAATGAAGACAAATTTTATAGAAATTGTAAATGTTTATTCTAATCCATATATGAATGTTAAATGTAACAGTTACATTAATTATAAATTAAAATTCCTTTTTCATTAAAAACGTTCATTAAAAATCGTAATCGATCTGTGATGGATCCGCGGCAGATGTCGCAGTTTCTGTGTATGGTAAACTAATATTTTCAACATTGACTTCCATTGGTAGTAGAAGATCTATTACCTCAGAGGATAATGGAGCACTATTTTTGATTTTCAATTTTTGAAAATTTGTTATGACCGGGTCCGAGGATGCAAGAAGCCGATGAAAAACGTGGAACATAGTTTTCTCTCGCGTACATATTCTAGCAAAATTTTCACGGTACCGACGAATGTCTTTATTTCTTGCTTCTTGAGCGTCCTCGGAAAGCTGTCCGATTGGCAAGGCACCCGCTTCTATTATTGCGTAACCATGAATCAAAACAACATGTACCGATGTTGGCATCGGGTACCAGGAATATAGCTCGACATATCGTTTCGCGACGTCTAAGCAATAAATCCTGAACTTGTCGAGATTCACAGCAAAACCGCTCGACATTGTCTGCAAAATTACTTTGCAACTTGCTATGAATTGCTCGTCCAAGTTCAACATTTTTGCTGTTAAGGCAACGTCCTCGAAAAAACGTCGAGCTGTATTTCCGTCATTCGTACTGCCAAATCCTTGCTTAAGCATATCAATATTCAAACCTAAAGCAACTTAAATTGCTTTTGGATTTTTTCTTTACGATCACCTACTGCCTTCTTTTCATCGACTGATCGTGCCTGCCATTTACTCTCTCCGTCATTTAATTTATATGCTATATGAAGCATCCATTCCATAAACCTTATCCACGCGTGTAAGGAAGAAATACCAAAATTCAATTTAGAGCTGTCACATTCTGTTTGTTGAACCAATTGCAGGTTGTTGAAGTTTTTCGACGGCAAATTACATAAATAACACCTTTGCGCTGATTTTGTGTCAGTAATAGCATTTCTGACCTTTCTATCTATCATTGTAAACGATAGTTCATATTGTACATCAATGTTACTATTCTCTATTACTGTAGTGAATGTGACGAGAGATCCTATTTGTTTATCAACGTAATTTTTTTCGTCAACGGTTGACTCTTAGAATAGAGAAGATAAGGGACAGAAAATAGCGTACATGTATACGGATTCGAGGGAAGCACTTGGATTCACGAACCTCTCGCTCTAAAAGAAAAGAAACAAACATATGTTCATAGGTTTCATGCAGATCCCGAACAGAGGCGTACCGAAATTCGTTCGCGTTTGCTCCAAACATTTTCAGCCAAGTGATGTGTTCTCATTTGGAGGGTTGCTGAGAAACGCAATCCCCTCCCGGTTTTTGACTAAATATGATACCGCCATTGTCCGGGAACTGCAGAAATACAATGGGAGTGCTGTGCATATGTGTTGCCGAAATGCTTCCCCGATTTTAATTAACTGCGCTTCCTTCTCTTCTCTATTCTAAGGGTTAACTGCACGGTTTCTTTCAAAAATTGCAATCTCAACGGTCTGCAGTAACGGGGTGAAGAAGGCCTTGGGTTTTTCCAAACGACAATCTCAGACTTTCCGTCTGTAGCTAGCATTTGCAGCGGAACTACGGACGTAAAAAATACGTGAGCGTCCGAGCTATCGCTGTCATTAAATTTTTGTTTATATTGCTGCGACGATGAACCATCACATCCCCACTTGACAATTAGTCTCATAGTATTAGTTTTGAAGGAGGTTTCGAGCGTCTTAACGACATTAGATTGCAGTTGAAGCAATCGAGCTGTGGTATGATCGAGTAGAGCCTGCAATGATACTTCCGCGCTTATTTCCGTTATGGTTATCGAACCCTTCGGTGGGTAACAACGAGATTGAGCAGCTAATATTTTATGATAGCTCGGATAAACCGAGTCGTGTCTGTTTGCATTCTTCATTTCCCTGAGTAAATTGTATGTTTCTTTCGTCATTTTACCGGTTATTATTAAGTTCAACGCCTTGTCTGCACTAATTTCTGCAAGTACTGGCTTAGAAGATTCTGCGACTGCTGACTGATATCGAGCGGCTCGCGTTGGAGAAGTTGTAATATTTTTAAGGACGTTTGCTGCAGCGTTGGACCCCGAAGCGCGAAGATTCATTTGCGTTGCGAATATCAATGCACTTGTACTTGTTGACCTCCGAAGTTCATTTAATTTTCGGCGCTTACTCTGTTCGCTGCATGATGAAAAGTCTACAGAGGGTCTACCACCTTTGTTGGCTTCATATCCTGATGAGCTGGAACCTGGAGCCGCTACATCCTTGCTCTTAAAATCATTCTAAAACAAATCACAATAACGTCAGCTTGAAAGTGGAAAATACATTAAAATAAAACATTTCAATCATATAAGAAATAGAAAAATAGACCAACCGTCATAATTACGTCCTTGTCAAGCCATTCTTTATTATTGGCATTAAAGCGCTCCAGAAACCTGCGGCTACCCTCCCATTTTTTCTTTCTTTGCGATACAAGATGCCTTAAAAATGTCTTTCCATCGATCGACATTCTGAAAGGATAACCTTCCGTTTCGGTGACTTTTTTTTCAAGAGCTTCAACTTGTTTCTCAAATGTTGAGCTCCATTCATCTTTCATTGCCTCCAATATTTGTCTCCGTTTCCAAATAATTTGGTTGCATGTATGCCCTGTTGAAATTTGAAAAGTTGTATATATTAGTCACAGTGCGTAACGTGCGCGACAAGGTGCATTTTAAATGGGGCAATTTCGAGCACCCAATTTTTGTGCTTTTCATTAATAGATAGTTCCACGAACATGTCGCTGCTAATTTCAGCGTTTCAATGTGCTTGCATTTTTTTGTTTCGAAAGCGAAAAAATATGAAAATCACGACTAACGTTAGCATAACGTTTCATAAATAACAACAAACATTTTTGAACATTGAACTATACACTTCGGACACTATACAATCGGACACTTGCTTATAAAGATATGCACTATTTTGTGGAGCACTTTGAAATTAGACAGCGAAGCGTCGCGCGCGTGTTTCTCCGAGAGGCACTTTTCGACTGGCCGTAAGAAAACAGGTATAGAATATTTTCACCCCAGCCTGTGCGATCTGAATACCCCCAACAATCCTCTACAAGAAACCATTCCAAAAACATCGATATTCCGACTTTTATTTTTGGGGTTTTGAGCGGGCATTGGGTCGCTTGGAACCACTGTGACGGCCGTGAACTTCTTTTTTTTTTAATTTTTATAAATTAACAATTGTTTGAGCCGACGGCCGGGGGACAATGTTTAAATAACTTTATTAATCATTATTTTATGTTTCAGAACATTACCCCACCCTCTGAAAAACCTTTGGCTGGAGCCGCCATTTTGGATTTTTATTTTTTTACAAAATTTTTTTTGTTCTACTTGGATCAATAAATAACCACAAAAAAACCGCTTGTTCCTAATTCAATTCTAAGTACCCTAAAAATATTCATGAAAAAGTCCATTTTTTCGCGCCGAGACGAGGAACCTCCCCTTAAGTTAAAAATACAAATATAACAGTTATTTACGATCCCTGCTAGCAACTCATAACGCATATCAGTAACCCTTTGTAATTAAAAGTTATTTCTATTTCAATTCATTATTAGTCCGGGGAAATCAGCATTTTAAGGAGACAAAATTCCAAAATGGTTGAAAATTGGACCATAGTTTCCGCGTGACTTTTTAAGAAAACAATTTCGGAATCACAAAAAAAACAACACGGCCGCACTTTTTGTAAAAAAAATCACTCAAAAACTGGGTTTTTCGAATTTTTTTTTGATCAGTTAATACGAAACGTTATTGCCTACAAAAAAACCTTGAGCCTTTGTAGTTTCATCAGTAACGGTACTTAAATATTTCGAAATTAATATTTTCGAAATAATACAAGTTCCTTTAAAAAATCGTACAAATAGTCCAGTCAATTTCCCTCATAATTCTGTGAAACAGCATCGATGGATTTAGGTTCTACTTATTCTCTACTTCAAAGTTGGCTTTGTGCGCGGGGTTGCTTTTACCCTGGGGGTGGATGCCACCCCTTCTCGGTGGTGAAAAATTTTTCATTGAAAATAAGTCCGGGAATAGATAGATTGGCTAATTCTAAGCAACTTTTGTTCTATAAAGTTTTTTCTGAATACTTTTCGAGTTATTCGCGAGTGAAAATGTCAATTTTTCAACCAAAAAAATCACGTTTTTCGCGAATAACTCAAAAAGTAAGAATTTTAGCGAAAAAATTACTATTATTAAAAATGTAGCTTATAAAAAAACAAAAAAATGGTGGGTTTATGGTGTCTGTAGACCCAATACAAAAATAGTAATAGCTTGTTGAAGGTTGGTTCTTATTTGTCAAACAGCAAAATTGAAAATTTCAACTTGAAATGCAGAATACTCCCACCTATCTAAAACTGTAAAAGTCAACGTTCTACCCTATCAACTTCCAGAGTAATGAGTCATCAAAGTCAAAATTTTGGTTTTTTTAACTAAAAATTCAACTAAAACCACCCTTTTCTCCAAAAAATACGTATAGTTACCTGGAAAGTTTTCCGGGAGTTTTGAAAATTTGTAATTTTATAGATTTCGATGTGCTCTTTCCGAATTTCAACTTTGTAACCTCGTATTTTTACCGCTCGCGTCGCCATGTTGGAAAATGCCGTTTTTTGACTATCTCCTTACTACTCAAATTTTTTTTCAACATTCCAATGAGACGGTTCTTATTTGCATCATTGCCCTGGAATTTATTCTGTGACACTAGTGGGATCATTGTCTCGTTAAAAAGTATGTCTAGTGAAGCAGTTTTTCGAGATCGTCGGGATCGCCTCACATATTTGGTACTACGATTTTCTACATCTTCCGGATATCCGTCAAATACAATAATGGCATTGGATGTATAGTCCGAACAAACGTAGGTAACGTATTTATTACAAATGGATGAAAACGATTCACCGCGATGCCAAATGATTCGGTGTAATAAGTATTCTCCGTCGATGATATACATCGTAATTTTAAAATTTAAATCTCCAGAATGTAGCTCAAATCCCTTATACATGGAAGATTTAATACATTTGAGCGTGCCTTCGTCATTAAAAATGGATAAGGGAAATCGAGCAAGTTCGTACGTAAGAAAATTCCTTTTCAAATTCTTTTGCACTTCACATTCTTTGGAAAATTAATGAAGGATTAATCGGGACAATGTCGTCTTCTATCCAATTCAAACCACTTATTAGGTCATTCCGTTTGTATTTTACGGTATAGAAATCGCTGCCAATGATTTTAGAAATGCCAGCACTACCAATTTCTTGAGACATGTGACAGTTTATCTTTTCATTTCCGATAACTCCACTGCTTATTGACATGATTTCCTTTAATTCTAGAAAAGGTGGATGGTTACACAACCAATCCATCAGTGTTTTTACGTTGTCGCTGTTACGATTAACCCGCGAACTTCTCATTTCGAAATTGTCAAAAAAAACTGCCTTTAGGCGCCATTTTTCAACATGGCGACGCGAGCGGCAAAGATACGAAGTGGCAAAGTTGAAATTTGGAAAAAGCACATCGAAATCTATAAATTTACAAATTTTCAAAACTCCCGGAAAACTTTCCAGGTAACTATACTTATCTTTTTTGGAGAAAAAGGTGGTTTTAGTTGAATTTTTGGTTAAAAAAACCAAAATTTTGACTTAGATGACTCATTGCTCTGGAAGTTGATAGGTTAAGAGCTTTACTTTTACTGTTTTGGATAGGTGGGAGTATTGCGCGTACACTGATACCTTACTCATAAAAATAGGTCATAGGGTTACAACAATACAGTGTGGTATGTAAAACTCTAAAAAAAACTTCAAAATGTCCTAGCGGCTAAACCGTTACGACTTCCCTCCCGGCCGGTACGATTTTTTGTTCGTCTATCCATAACCTATCCACAGCCGGCCGCTTTGTAACTTTTCGTAGTACACCCTATAGATTTCAGGTAAAATAAAATGTGACGGGTTGGCGTAGATGTATAATAGTTTGCGGCGCTCGTACGCCAAAACTATAGACTTTACGAAAAAAAAGTTATTACATAAATTGCAGGAAATTTTCTCTAGTTTCATTTTTTATATAAGTGTTTTTATCGTAAAAGGAGTCTGAAAGGAGATATTGTCAAAAAACTGCTTTTAGGCGTCATTTTTCCAACATGGCGGCCCTAGCGGCAAAGATACGAGGTGGCAAAGTTGAAATTCGGAAAGAGCGAGCGATTTATTAACAATCGATTTAAAATGTCTGAGCTTTTATCATTGAATTGTGTAAATTTACAGCTTTTCAAGTGCATTAATAAAAGCTTGGGCATGAGTTTTAGTTAGACAGTTGCGATTATAGGTATGGATTGCCCAAACTTTTATTAATGAGCTTTTTGCACTCTTGCTTGAAATAGCCAGCTAATAGCCTCGACACATGGCAATCAAATAATGACGAAAATTCCTAATTTATGACGAACGCCCTTATGGGGTGACACACGTTAAAATACCTCATTATATTATGACAGTTGTGGTGTAGTGAAAAATGTCAGAGAACGAAAAATAAAAAAAAATATATCTGCCCCAATGGAAGGGAAACAAGTAATATTTAATTTTTTAATATGGTAATATTTTAGTAATATTTTTTATTAATTTTCAAGGAAAATAAAAATAAAAATCAGCTGACTCTGGAAAAACGCCTAAAAGCGGGCCTTTTAACATTATATATCGTTTGACAAATGGCTCTCTTTTGAGATTTCGTACTAGATTAACCAAAACTTGCCTAATCGGTTTTCCTAATTGATGAGGTTCATATTCCTAATTAATGATGAATTTTCGTCATAAATGCGTGCGAGTTAAATCTTATTAATCTTCTTTTTTCTAAACAAAAAAAAACACCAAGAAATGCACTTTGGTACTTCGGATATTTATTTGAATAAAAATTAATATAAAATTAATATGAAATCGCGAAACAACTCTTTGGAGTGTTTTCTTCGCGACGATAATCTTAAGACTAACTTTATTACATTAGTCAAACTTATTCTAACTTTTATTTTTATGCTGACGAGTTGGTTCTCACCAGCTCGTCGAGATCCAAAATTCCATTCCCATATGAAGTGAGGCTTCATATTTAGTCTGGGAATTTAGGAATCTCCAATTTCAGTTCCTTTGCGAATGAAACAAAATCTGGTCGGATTTCACATTTCCGTCCGATTTTGCTTTATTCTTGGAAGCTGTGATCAAAATTAACATTCGATGTTGTTGGGGATGTAACTTCTCCCCCTTTAAGTTCGAGACTCTACTGAGTCTTGCTAACTACATTTACCTTTATATTGTTTCGTTTACAACGAAAATACATACAAGTTATAATGATTATAATTATTATAATAATGCAAATGGAAGTTATTCCATAGTTTGCTTGTTTGTGGAATTTTAATTCTTTTATTTCCTTTGTATTTTCTTCTTGTTTAATTAGAATTTCTTCGAATGTTAAGATTTCTTTTCCTATATTAATCGATTTTTCTTTTGGTATAACATATCTTTGGATAAATTTACTTATTTTATTGCTATATTTTTCGGTTCCTATTTGTATAGTACAATTATCATTGGTAATAAAATAATTCCCGGTTAACATCATTTTCCTTTCGTCACAGTTATTGTTAAATTGTTTACTTTTTATATTATTTAAGATAATAATTCCTTCATTTATTTGAATATATTCCTCGTCTAAAATTATTTTAGTTCTGCTGTTATTTTTAAAAATACAATTTTTGCTTAATTTAAGTTCTTTTAATGATTTGTTTTCCTCGTAACTGTACACTTTTCCGTTTGATTCTATTACATATTCTAGTTCTTGATCTATTTGCTGCCCTTTTGAATTAGTAATTAGGGCCAAGAGCTTTTTATTAAAAATTGAGAACTCTGTTGGGATTTTAATTGCAAACACAATTGAATTACTTAAATACTTTGCCATTCCTAATCGTATATTCGCTAGTTTTCTAAAATCTATTTTGTAAGTTTATATTTCTTTCCCTGATAATATGTTTGGGTGTAAGAGGTTGGATCTAGCAGATGCAATATTTTCTTGAATACAGGGTGTAACGCATAAGATTGTACACCGGGCGGGTATGAATAGGTTTTGGATAGACGAACAAAAAATCGTTCCCGAGGGGGTGGGGTAATCTTAACGGTTTAGCCGCTAGGGCGTTTTGAAGTTTTTTGCTAGAGTTTTACATATCACCCTGTATTTTTGTAACCCTACGACCTATTTCCATAAATAAGATATCAGTGTACGCAGAATACTCCCACCTATCTAAATCTGTAAAAATGAAGGTTCTACCGTACCAGGTTCCAGAGCAATGAGTCAACAAAGTGAAAATTTTGGTTTTTTTTACTAAAATTTCAACTAAAACCACCATTTTCTCCAAAAAATACGTGATAAACCTAAACTTTTTTTTGCAAAATTAGAAAGCTTGAACAATTTCCTATGAATAATGTCCTGACAATTTTTATGCTACGGCCTTTACTTTTGAAGTTATTACCAAGTTTGATGTTGAAATTGACCTTATTGGGTGCTTATTTGGTACTTTTTAGCAAAGCTTAGGTGAAAAAGTACTAAAAAAGACCCAATTTTAGCATTAAAATTGCTTTTAACTCCAAAAGTAGAAGTCGTAGGAAAAAAATTCTCTAGACATTTTTCATAGGGAATTGTCCAAGCTTTCTAATTTTGCAAAAAAAAGTTTAGGTTTATTACGTATTTTTTGGAGAAAATGGTGGTTTTAGTTGAAATTTTAGTAAAAAAAACCAAAATTTTCACTTTGTTGACTCATTGCTCTGGAACCTGGTACGGTAGAACCTTCATTTTTACAGCTTTAGATAGGTGGGAGTATTCTGCGTACACTGATATCTTATTTATGAAAATAGGTCATAGGGTTACAAAAATACAGGGTGATATGTAAAACTCTAGCAAAAAAACTTCAAAACGCCCTAGCGGCTAAACCGTTAAGATTACCCCACCCCCTCCGGAACGATTTTTTGTTCGTCTATCCAAAACCTATTCATACCCGCCCGGTGTACAATCTTATGCGTTACACCCTGTATACTCGATTTCATTATCTATTAACTTAAGTTTATACATTTGTTCTAGGAATAAACTTTTTTCCAGAATTGATTTTTGTCTTGTTTCTAATTTATTGAGCCCTGCTAAAGTTTTGTTACCATCGAGTTCTATTATATCCTTCAATAATTTTAGAGTTTCATTGAAGTTTGTGTTAATTTTTACTTGTTGGTTGCTGTTTTCTATAATATTATGATTGTTTTCATTAATAACGCTAAGGTGATCTTCAATGGTTTGCCTATCATTTTCATCCATCGTTCCAAATATCCATTTCATGACAGTGCCACCTAGGTTAATTAGACCTCTTTTTGCAATAATATGTGGCATTATCGTTTTTGCTTTATATTTGGTTTTCTTTATTTGGTTAAGGATAACTTCTTTGTATTCTCCTAATTCTATAGAATTTATTGTTTTTTTCAAAAATGTCGATAATTTCCATAAGATTATCAGGATAAACAATATGAAGAATAATATCAGACTTGCTTACGATTTCGATTTCGTCTACCTTTATTTCAGTATATCCTGCTTCAGACTCGATTTTCTCGATTGTCACTGCCTGATTGGTAGGGTGGATGGTCAGCACCAGTATCATTGTCAGAAGACTGAGTTTCCATACCTGAAAATTTATTTTTCCTTTTAATATTTCTTTCATGTATATTGGATCATTTAGATTTTCTAAATTTAGGTTGTTCTTTGTGTCGAAGCGATTTATAATTTTTTATAGATCCTTCCTGTCTAGTTTCAGTGTACTCTTCCCTCGTTTCGTTCCTCTTTCTTATTGTATTATTTTTTATTTGGTTCATTCTTTCTTTAATGAGGTTGTGGTCTATTTTAAAATTTTGAACATCTTGAGGGGTGCTACGGATAGTAGAGTGGTAAGAATTATTATAATAAGTTACTGCTTTTATCATCTGTGTCATAATAGGTAAATGTTCTTCGAGATTTAGGGCTCGTATTCTTTCAGTTAATGTGTTGTTAACTCGTTCCACATCTGCGTTCCCAGTGTGATTATTTGGTTTCGTGAAATGATAACCTAATCCTTCTTTCTCACAAAAATTTTTCACATTTCTTGAATTGAACTCATTGTCGAAAACTATCATTCCTGGTTTTCCTCTGATGCATACATATTGCCTTATTTTTTCTACAATTGTTTCACTATTTCTATCTTCTAGAAATAAGCTAACAACGTGTTTTGAAAATTTATCTATGAAGTTTATGAATGCACGTGAACTATCTGATTGATAGTTGAGGGAGTCTCTGTTAACTGGAATTTCTTTTGGATTGGTTTCCTGTCATATTTAGCGGCTGAGCAAATATCACAGTTGTTTATTATTGTATGGATAGCTAGTTTGAGATTAGGATGAAATATTTTTCTCTTGATCCCTTCATATGTGGCAATTATTCCAGAATGTCCTGTTTCGTGTTTATGGAAAAGTGCAATTTGTTTATTAAGCTCGGCTTTGTCAGTTATATCTGAAGCGAAAAAACTGCATTTCACGAATTTGAGTGCGCAATTTCTCGGAAAAAGGGTAATTAGAATTTGTTGCGGATACGATACGCCAGATCCTACAATAGAAGAAGTTGCAAATGCCATAGCGAAACTAAAAAATCATAAGGCTCCAGGTCCAGATGGCATACCCCCGGAAATCTTAAAAAATGGTGGGGAGAAGTTATGCCATGTCTTACATAGCCTCATCGTAAAACTATGGAGAAGTAGCAAGTTGCCAGAAGAATGGCTTTTAGGTACAATAGTCCCAGTCCATAAAAAAGGTGAATTGATGAACTGCAAAAACTACAGACCAATATCTTTGTTGAACACAGCTTACAAAGTGCTTTCACATGTTTTATTTAATAGACTGAAACCACATTTGGAGGATAAAGTAGGCGATTACCAAGCAGGATTTAGAACAAATAGATCGACAACAGACCAGATTTTCATAATGAGACAAATACTTGAAAAATGCTGGGAAGAAAGCGTTGATATTCATCTTCTTTTTGTTGACTATAGAAATGCTTACGACCTGCTTAATAAAATAGAGTTGTGGAAGAAGATGAGTGAAATGGGTTTCCCGAAGAAATTAATAGGCCTATGCAGAATGACGACCAAAAATTGTAAAACACAAGTGAGAATACGAGGATGCAACTCGATCAACTTCCCTCAAGAATCGGGTCTGCGACAAGGAGATGCGATCTCACCAATACTTTTTAACATTGCTCTGGAAGCAATAATGAGGGAAACACAGCTTAATGGAGCAAATAGCATCTTCACAAGGAACATTCAGGTACTAGCCTTCGCAGATGACATAGTCATAATTGGACGCAAGGCGCAAGATGTAAAAGAAACCTTTTCCAAAATTGTCCAAAGTTCAGCAAAGTTCAATCTACGAGTAAATGACACAAAATCAAAGTATATGATCGTATCAAAACGAGGACAACGATTAGGGCGAAGTATCAGCCTCGACGATCATAGTGTGGAAATTGTAGAAAACTTTATCTATTTAGGGACAATGCTTACTGCAGAAAATAAGATAAAGGACGACATCCATAGACGCATAGTGGCTGCAAATAAAACCTATTTCGCACTAGTCCCGGTCCTAAAAAACAAAGAAATTTCAAGACAATGCAAAATCAGACTATGTAAAACATTAATCCGCCCAGTCCTATGCTATGGGTCTGAGGCTTGGACATTGACCCAACAAACAGAAAATCAACTTAAAATCTTCGAAAGGAAGATCTTAAGAAGAATATTTGGTCCTGTAAGGGTTAACCAGAACGAATGGCGCATTAGGACAAACGAAGAACTTCAAGAAATGTATGACGAAATTAATATAGCTACATACATAAGACTGAATAGACTGCGATGGCTCGGACACGTTGTACGAGCTTCAGAAGATAGAATGCTAGCCAGGATTTTTAATGGTAGACCATCAGGAAGAAGAAGAGTAGGACGACCAAGAAATAGGTGGATAGATGACGTGCTAGCAGATATACGGAAATTTCGTATAACAAATTGGAGAGAGCTAGCAAGACGTAGAGATGACTGGAAGAGGAGACTTCGAGAGGCCCGAGTCCTGCAAGGACTGTAGCGCCATCCAAGAAGAAGAAGAATTTGTTGCAAGGTGTTATATTCATGATCTGATATTGTTGAGAATATACCAACTTTGCCCTTTTTTAAGAATTTTCGTAAGATATTACTAACAATTGTTTTATCTCTCAATTCTTGTCTGTCAATGTAAATTCTTGTTCTATTAAATGCTTTGTCGAGATCCTTCTGTTTATGATCCACCAGGATTATTTGTTGTTTGAAGCGGTTTACGATTGTGTCAAGAATAGGGATGTGGTCGTTTGCATTTTCTTCTTGAGAATGAGCAGTTTCAACCATAATGGAGGAATTTTCACCATTCGGTTCCTCCAATTCTTGATTATTTACTTCTGGGGAGGCTTGTAATCTTGGTTTCATTTTTTTATTATTTGGTTCCGGGATGTTTTCATTGGACGTATTAATTTGCTCAAAATTGAGACTTTTACTTTGTAATGTAGATTCGCTGTCTTTTTTACAAATTGTATTAATTTCGTTTGTGAGTGAATTAATCCTACTAAGGAAGTCGGCTAGTCTATTATCTTTGCCCTTTATAAAGTCAATTTTTATATTATATTCCCCTAATGAAATTAACCATCTTTGAAGTCTAGGATTTATATCCTTCCCAGTATATTTAGCATGGAGCCATTTTATGGGTTGATGGTCGGTCTGGAGTTCAAACTCTTTGCCAAAAAGATAGGGCCTAAAATATTTAGTAGCCCAGACAATGGACAAGAGCTCCTTTTCAATGGTGGAGTAATTAATTTCATGTTTGTTTAAAGTTCTCGATGCATAGGCAATTGGGTGACCGTCCTGAGTCAAAGCAGCTCCAAGAGCAAAATTGCTTGCATCTGTGATTAGTTTGAAATTTTTATTGAAATTAGGATATTTCAAAATAGGATAGTTTGTAATAATTTGTTTTAGCTTTTCGAAAGCGGTAATGTAATTAGGGTCGTTCAGATTTATTTTGATGTTTTTCTTTAGATATTTTGTTATTGGTTGGGCTATTTTTGCATAATCTTTAATGAATTTTCGAAAATAGCCTGTAACTCCAAGGAAGGACTTAATTTTCTTTTCTGAGTCGGGTAGTTTTAAATTCTGAATTATTCTTATTTTATCTTGGTTTGGTTTTATACCATCTGGTGTTAAGATGTGGCCCAAATATTCGGTTTCTTTCTTTAGAAAGTTGCATTTATCAATCTGAACTTTTAGGCCTGCATCTTTCAATTTTTTTAAAATTTGTTTAAGACTCCCGATGTGTTCTTGTGCTGAAAACCAGAATGTCGTCTAAATACACAACACATATTTTATTTATGAATTCGCGGAGTACAGAATTTATCAGACGTTGGAAGGTGGCGGGGGCGTTTTTTAGACCGAAGGGCATCCTAACAAACTCGTAATGCCCAAAAGGTGTTGAGAACGCCGTTTTCTTCCTATCTTCGGAGTGGACTAGGATTTGGTGAAATCCTTTCGCTAAATCCAGCGTAGAAAAGTACTGTGATCTACCTAATCTGCAAAATATTGCATCTATATTCGGTATAGGAAACTTTTCACTTATTGTGTTTTCATTAAGTTTCCTATAATCTATCACTATTCGCCATTTTTTGCTTCCCGAATTATCTAATTTCTTCGGTACAATCCATAATGGACTGTTATAAGGCGAATTGCTTTCTGTTATTATTTCATTTTCTAACATTTCCCCAATTTGTCGCTCTATCTCTTTTTCGTGTATTTGGGGATATGTATCTGTAAATTTTTGAGTAAATTGGGTTGTTTGTATTGGTAATTATTTGATGTTGAATTTCGTGGGTAAATGATAATTTCTCTCCTTCTTTAAAGAATACATTTTTGTACTCTCTTAGGACTTCATTGATTTTTGATTTTTCCTCACTGTTCAGGTGATCTAGATTAAGATCTGATAATTTACCTCCTTCTAGAGAACGGATTTCGTTTATAACATATAATTTATTCTCAAATGGTATTTGTAAGTTGTTTACTAGCAAACATTCATTTCCCGCATCAACTTTTGCATTAAAGGGGGTGAGGAAATTCATTCCCATGATTGCATCGTATTTTCTATTTGCGAGCTCTCCTATTTTCCAATTAAGAGTTCCCTGCAGTTGAAATTCTATAGGGATCGGCGTAGTTATTTGTTCTGTTACTTTATTTATTCCATTTATTGTCGTAAAATAGAAAGGAGTTTTAAATTTGAATATTGGAAAATGTCGTAAAGTATTGGGTTTCATTACGCTGGTATTGGAACCGGTGTCAATTAAACATTTGATTTTTTGACTTTCGAGAGTTAGTGTAATTAACGGTAATTTCCCGAGACGCGAGGCTCGTTGTAAAAATTTACGTCTTCTTCTGGTAAGTTATCGATTTACATAGGTTCTATAAAGTTTGTGTTGTTATAATTTTGTCGATATTGATTGGAATTATTAAACTGCCTAGATCGTAAGGAATTAGTGTTATAAAAGTTTCGCGATTGAATTGAATTTTTATTGTCTGTTATTCGAGAATTGACATTTGTTCGATTTGATGGTTTGTAATTTATGGAACTTTGATTGTTACGGTTGTACGTATTATAACTGTTCTTGCAATTAAAATGCCCAGAGTTACGATTTTGACTTTCACCGCGATAATACTGATTTCCATTTGATTGGGGGTTCGAACGGAAAAATGTACTTTTCCTTTCCTTACTATATTTTTTATAGTCAAAGTGTATGACATCTTGTTCATCTAAAAGGCCTAACTCATCGAAGGTATTATACATTTCAATTAGACTTTTATTTTCTTTACAGCTAATCCTATAATTACCTTTAATCATATGCCTAACTATTTCCGTTAAATTTTTATCATTATTTGACGGATTAAAATTATTTGGTTTACTATTGTCAAGTTCATAAATTTTATTTAATTCAAAATTTATTTCCCTAGCCTTTTCAAAAATATCTCTTAAATTGCCTACCTTAAATGAACGAAAGTTTTCTAACAGTTGCACATAATTCTTCCTTGGTTTGTAATGAGTTTTTAATTCGTCCTTCACTTGCCGCCATTCGGGATTCTCTCCTAAGCGTTGGATATATCCTTTGGGTTCTGCTTGAATTTTCTCGCTGATCACCATTGCAAGGCCATATATTTGTAATGGTTGGTTGGAGTTGCATAAAGATGCTACATTTTCCACAGCACTGATAAATTCTTGTAGTGGGTATTCTTTTTCCCATGGAATGTCCTGATGCTCTGGAACCTTTTTATTATTTGATTCGCTGATAGGTTAAAGGAATGCTCGAACGTTCAACGTTCCATTTATTGTTTGTCTTAGGGATTCTATTTGTTGTTGATTCTCTTGGCGTAGGGCCACTAATGCATTCTTTAAGACTTCGAGTTCCTGTTCCGCCATTGGGTCTGTTTCGTCTGATGAAGATGGTAAATTTCCTAAATTCCGGTTTGAATCGTAGCGCAAATGTTTACCGGATTTCATGTAGGTTTTGCAGTCCTAAAGGGGTTTTTTTTTGTTTTTCCACTATTTGAATTATTTAAAAATCTTTTGCAGGCTCGTTTTTTCAAAACACCTTTTTTTTTTTTGATGACAAATTTCATAAAAAATCTCACAAAATATTTTAATTGCACATTATAATATTATTCTTTTTTCACTCCTATAATATTATTATGTTGTTTGCTTTTTTTTATAAAAACAGTTTCACATTCACAAGACAAAATTTTATTTTATTAGAAAGACTCTTTCAAAAATTCAAATATATTTTCACTACAAAACTTTTCCACCAAGGTATTCTCTAGTTTGCACCGTGGATAATTATCTTGGGATAATTTTTTTTTCGGTTCGTGTTTACCGCGACTGCGCCAGTTAAATCTTATTAATCTTCTTTTTTCTAAACAAAAAAAAACACCAAGAAATGCACTTTGGTACTTCGGATATTTATTTGAATAAAAATTAATATAAAATTAATATGAAATCGCGAAACAACTCTTTGGAGTGTTTTCTTCGCGACGATAATCTTAAGACTAACTTTATTACATTAGTCAAACTTATTCTAACTTTTATTTTTATGCTGACGAGTTGGTTCTCACCAGCTCGTCGAGATCCAAAATTCCATTCCCATATGAAGTGAGGCTTCATATTTAGTCTGGGAATTTAGGAATCTCCAATTTCAGTTCCTTTGCGAATGAAACAAAATCTGGTCGGATTTCACATTTCCGTCCGATTTTGCTTGATTCTTGGAAGCTGTGATCAAAATTAACATTCGATGTTGTTGGGGATGTAACTTGCGTGTGTCGAGGCTATAAGACGATATAGATATCCGCCATTGTATGCTTTTTGAGTTTAGCAAGGGTAGTCACGCAATAGTTGCTACTAAAAACATTTACGATGTTTATCCAAGTACATTCGACTTTCGTAAATGCCAAAAGATGGCTTTCTAAGTTCAGATCCGGTAATTTTGATTCTCGATCAGGAAGACCAAAATGACGTTTAAGCAGTGGCGGATTTACCAGGAAGCAAAGGAAGCAATTGCTTGGGGCCCCACTTGGACAGGGGCCCCAAAAATTGAAAAATTTTGAAAACACATTCGGAAATTTGAAATAAAAAAAATAAGCATCAAATTTAGTAAAGAGTATGGAGAATCTTGAATTCGTTTTCATGATGATTTTTTGGGGATCAGTCCTTCACGAATTTAAAAATGTATCAGCTACTTTACAAAATCCGTCGATTTCTCTTGAAACATGTGCGAACTTGTACACTGCGTTAATTACGTTCGTCCAGAATTATCGTGATGACTTTTCGGATATCGAAGCCAAAGCGAAGGATCTTGTTCCTGGTTCTGATTATAAAGCCAACAAGCAAAGAACAAGACGCAGAAAGACACAATGTAACGACGGGCCTGCTCCAGATGCGTTTGAAAATTTGTCTCCCCGTGATAGTTTTCGGATAAAATCGTTCTTCCAATGATCGATTCTTTGCAACCAACTTGCGACAACGTACTACGGCATACACTGATATCGCGGCTAAATTCTCTTTTCTTGTCAATTTAAATGCGTCGAAGGAGGAAATCACAGAAAGTTTAGAAAGACTGATAGAAGACTATCCAAATGATGTTAACATGAACATTGTGACTGAAATTCAAAATTTTCACATCTATAGTATGTGAAACAGGTACTATATACGGAAACGAGCCTCGTAAAACATTCGTTGAATTGCACCAAATCATTTTCAACGATGAATTGTTTTCAGCGTTTCCAAAAGTTGAATGCCCTATCAGGCCATTCCTTACACTACCGATAACTAATAGTACAGGGGAGAGATCTTTCAGCGCATTGAAACGCGTGAAAAATTATACGCTCATCGATGTGCCAAGAAAAAGTAAGTGATTTAGGCTTACTGTTTATCGAAGAAGACAAGCTTCAAAAACATATTCATCAAATTGCGACTGAGAAAAGTAGGAAAAAGTTGTAATTTAGTTAGTAAATTATAAGTAAACTGAACAATATATTGATTTTGCAAAATTAACTGGTTATTTATTATTTTAAAATATGGGGGGGGTGTTAATTTTAGAAGGAGGGCCCCGAAAACCTGAGGTTGCTTGGGGCCCCGTCATACGTAAATCCGGCACTGCGTTTAAAGGGCAGAATTGTGAGCAAATCCGTGTCAAACAATCGAAGTACTTCGCATCACTCTTAACCAACCTTGGTCGACCACCATTTTCATCAGATTGGCCAAATATGAAGAGTTAGGTGTAATGTAAAAAAACCATATTACTTTCCGGTCTCGCTAATATAATCCGTTTTCAAATACTTTTTTAAATTCAAACGCAACTTTTTAATTTGAACCAGTAGTATTTGCAGAATTACGTACTGTCCTGTTCTTAATATTATCAATTATAAAAACAGTTGTTCAAATGAATAACAGATTGCTTAAACACCAATTAACATAAATTATATATTTTTGAACAAAAAAGCAAACGGTATGATTACGATTTTCTACGCAATTTCAAGTATGCATTTTGCACTATAAAAGAAGCTTATTCCAAGTTCTCAGTCTCATTCTTTTAACTTCTCAAAGTAGAATTGGCTCGCGTTGAAGATGTCTAATCTAGTTTTTCTAACCGTTTTATTACTGGCTGCAGTAATTTTCGTTCAGGCTGAACCAATAAAATGTCCAGCCAAAAACCACTTGGGTGAGAAATTGTATCATTTGGTCCATGCCGATTGCCAGAAATTCTATAAATGCGATCATGGTAAAACATACGAGTTTACATGCAAAGATGGACTATACTTCAACTCGAAACTTGGTGTAAGTAGAAAGTAATACCACAGACTTAACTATCTGTGTCAGTCTGTGGTAATACGCTGCTAAAGAAAATTGTGTTTTATTTGCTTTACGTTTCTTTAGATTTGCGATTACCCAGCAAGAGTTGATTGTAAGCCAAACGAAGAAGTTATTGTAAAATGTCCAGCAAATAACCGAGAAGCTGGACGCCTTGTTCACTTGCCCCATAGAGATTGCAGTAAATTCTATAAATGCGATCATGGTGAACCCATTGAATTCCAATGTCCTGCTGGCGAATACTTCATGCCTCGCTTTGAAGTTTGCGGTCCAGGTAAAATCACTACACACTGTGTGGAGTAAAGTTTAAATAAATAAAAACAAGGTTTATTTTGAATCTGTTGATTTTTTTTTGGATTAGGGTTTTCTTTGTATACTGATGGGTTTCAAGATAAATACAACGAACTGATTTTATTATAGGCTAAAATTTAAAAAAAAACACTTAAAAAATACTGCTTTTATTACTTTAATAATCTAAATCTACAATTTGTTTTTACAAAACTAAAACGAACAAATTTATCTCTTGTTGTTCGATTATATTCAAACCTTCTTTTCAAGAAATTTATATTTAGAAAACACGTGATTAATAATATTAAACAATTGGTTAAACACATGACACCTGGCACAGAGCAAATATCCAAAAAGTCGATCTGAGGTGTTACGAATTTCAATTGTTTATCAATATGGAAATTTCGTACGTTTTTAGGGTGTTTGTTTTACGACAATTGGATCTTTTTTGGATGAAAGCAATCATGAGAAATGTCTAGTAAACCCCTGGTGTTTTTTTAACATCAGATTTTCCCTAGCATCAGATTTTTTTATTGAAGTGGTACTATTTCTGTTATGAGAATAATGGCAGAACCAAAAAAAATGGCAGAACTAAAGTAAATCTTATGATATAAGTAGAAGTGAAGATAAATTCCAGACGTTTATACAGACTTATTAGGAAACATAAATAGTAATCCGAAAGACTACGATATTAATGAACTAATAAGCAAAGAAGAAATCTCATGGGCATTGATAGTGATGGAAATTGTGCAGAAGAAAACATACTGGTAAATGATATTATTTCGTCAAGTGAAGGGTGGGAAGACAATAATAATAATAATAGTTTATTTGACATTGTAATTCCTATAAGCGTACAAATAAAATAAAAAAAAAATTGGTAAAATATTTGACAAAAATAGAATTAAAGAGCGTTCACCATACAATGTTCGTCTACGAGGCACCGAAAGTCTGCTTTAGGGATTGCAATCCGGCATGATTTGCAATCCGGGCGAATCCGGCCGTATTAACGCCAATCCGACCGGATCCGGATTATTACATTGCTAATACATTCATCTAATCAACATGTATTTTCTCATGCAGATTCTTAGCTAAATTAATTAACCTGTAAAATGTTAGTTTGTTCGCTCACGAAAATTACAAAAGTAAATGTGCGTTTGTTTGCACATCACAATGTCACAGTTAGACTCTAAACTAGTGAACCGATTTTGATGAAATTTTTACAACTTAAAAGGATATCAAATTAAATTAAATGCTAGTACACCAAAACCTCGGTTTGCGTCGTTAATTGGGACCAGAGAAAGACGAAGCAAATCGAAATAATTTTTCGTATTATGTATATTTTACAAGTTTGTTGTGAATTGGATGAGACTAGTATACATATATGTATATGTATTGCAACAAGAACTTAATTCATAATAAGTTACGGGATATCCCCTTTATATAAAATTTAGCAAAGCAAATAGAAATATTAACGACGCAACTCTGAAACCGCGAACATTTTTGAACGACGCAACTTCGAAAACGACGCAAATAGGAACGACGCAAACCGAGGTTTTGGTGTATACATTTTAAATTAAATAATTTTTTCTAGGTGCTTACTTAAATTACAAATTCAAGCTTACGTTTCTTTTTCGCGAAAACGTCGATATTTTCATCGATATCCAGGTTTATTATTTTTCTGCTTTTTGCTTGAAGTTTGGTTGAATAGGTATTATCAGCCAAAAATAAATTATCTTCAACCCTTAAGGGAGTAAAACTACCCCTAGATCAAAGTTGAATTTAAAAAAAGATTGACATTTTTTTTGCATTTATTTTTGCTCCCTTTAAAATTGGGGCTTTAAAAAATTGTATAGGACGAAGAAAACGGTCAATTTTCTTGGCGACCATAAAGGGTACCAATAGCATACTCAGTAGGCCGGCTCACGTTCGATTGCGTAGGTCAAGCAGCATTGGACGTCGTTAGTGCTTAGTTGGGGGACCGCTTGGTAAAACAACACCCACGTTTGGAATCGTCTATGTCGATGCGAATGCATTTATAAATGTTCATGCATGTAGCGGGAGTGTGCATGCCATGCCTGTAACGGGAGCATGCATACCCGTGTGGCATTCGCATTTGTTCGCTATGCATCCTAGGTGCGGCGCGTGCGTGCTTTTAAGAAAATTAACCAACTAAATTATTTTTACTCGGGTCTGAATAGACTAGGATTATCAATACTTTCGCTGAATTATCAAAGTATAGGTGCGAACGTACAAGATTTAGATGACGAAGTTGTAAAAAGAAATGAATGTATTACTTTTATCAGAATCTTGAATGAAAATTGAAGAATATGATGAGGACTCCGCTAATGTTTTAAACATCTCATACAGATATTCAAAAACGCTATCGCTTAGTCACCATAAATCACCATGAAATATGTGTAGGCAGATCTATGGCAGAAAAAGGACAGATGAATTTGATGGTAGTTATTTATGTATCGCCGCATAAAACTTTACGCGAAATAATGGAATTCCTACATGACAATCGCCAGGGGAATGTGGCGATGATGAGAGATACCACCGCACTTCTCGTTCTCGGGAGTGAAGCGTCTAAATAGACCCAATATTGACAAAAGTACCACGTCATATGGAAACTCACTTGATGCAGTTTTTACGTAATTTTTAGACAAGTTTCAATCGAAAATATTTCAGTTATCATAAAACCTTTTCTTCGATTTTAGGTTTTAATATAAATAGGAATTCATAAATATTGATATTTTGAAATTGTACTTGTATTAAGTCCCTCGTACTATATATCCGACGGACCTCCACTATATCAATTGCATATTGCAGCTGGGTTAATATTTTAATAATTGCGGTAGTTGTTGGGTAAACAAGTTTTACTTCTAAAGTATGGTCTTAAGCACACTCATATTTTTTTCATTTTATTAAGGCATAGGATATATAATATCATCAGCCTATCAATCTCAAAAGCCGGCGAAAGTGTGATGTCACAAGTCTATTAGGTTTGTGGGCATGCCCATCGTGCCCACAACGGTGGATCCGCCCTTGTAGCTACTATTTCCCATAATTATCATTTTCAGTTGTTAAATAGCTAAAAATTCGTAAACGTCTCCATTGACCTTTGACCCGCTGTATCGCGGACATAAAACGATATGGAGTTTCGACCAATACCTCGTTGGAAAGATATTTTCATTGCCCATATTCCTGCCATTTACTACTTTTTCATATGAGCAACCGTTAACGAAATACTCAAAAAAATGGCGTTAACAGTTATTTCAGGCACGTCCAGTGCGGACTTTGGCGTTGGATTGCTCGCAAACTACATAAGCGATAACGACGATTAAAGGCTCATTCTAAAGGTAATTACTAGGACTTTAAATTTGTTAATGGGCATTAAGCCAAAAAAATTAACATTTGGCGATTTAATTGCAAAAACTGCATTCAACCCTCACCACACGATCATGGTCATATCATGACCGGCCATAACTTTGAGCCAAATCAACTTACAGAGCTCGTTGAGGGCTCATTTTTTAGATAATTTTATTCAACAACTTTGCCATTGATCATTGTCAGCTATCATTGCATGCAAAGGAGCTATTTAATATAAACAAGCGACCCCACAAACTTCGTTTTATCATGGTCAGATATACCCGAACAAATGCAAAAAAAAATTCCGTACCTCTTAAAATGCAATTTCATCCTGTTTTTTCGACTAATTTGACTGGGCTAAATAAAGTTCATTCGTCGATTTGTTAGCAGGTAAAGGATTTTATTTTAAAACGAAGGCTTAAAAATTTATAATGCACAAGCTTAAGACACTGACATATACTATATACTTAAGCTTTACATCCTTCTGGTTTGGGTGGTCCACAAACTTCGAAATTAGGATCGAAATGTCCACCATCTTCACACTCAAATTCTATTGGTTTGCCATTGTCGCACTTGTAAAATTTAGTACAATCCTCATGTGGCAAATGTACTAGCTTGCCTACTTTTTCACCTGGCTGTGGGCATTCTGTTAGTTTCCTTGGTGCTTCACCACTAGACTTGCAGTCAACATTTGCAGGCCAATCGCACACCTAAAAATCATTGGATATTTTTATTGTACATATTATTAAAATTTTATTATAAGAAATTGGGGTAAGCTCACGTTAATTTTTATATTGAACACAAGTCCAGCTGGACAGGTAAACTCTATTTTTTCACCATGATTGCACGTGTAGTATTTCTGACAATTTCCTGGAAATTCGAGGAATTTGGCTTGACTGGTAGGATCGTCTTCCTTTGGGCAATCGTCGTCCGATAGAACAACTTGTATTAGTAAGCAAACTGCTAGAATATAGATTGTGAAGAACTTGTTGAACATGTTTAGTTTTGAGAAAGATATTTTCTACTTAGATGGAATTTACATTTTCAAGCCTTTTTATACTTAAATTTGTCGGCGTTTTACCAGTTAAATTTTTTTTATTATAGCGTTCATCTTTTGTTTTAATAACAATGCCACACTCCGCGCATTCAAGTAACGAATTATAAGAGAAAGGCTGATTAATAGTGAATAAATATTTTCATCTTATTGAAAGCAGATAATAGAAATTGAAAATATTTTCTAAATGAATATAAAAAATGCACGTTTGTAAATACTTTTAGACTTCTAAGAATAACTACAGAAACACGAGCACATTTTTTTGAACATAAGCCTTATGGATTAATAATAGAATAATAAGCAACGTCTAATTATATTCTTGCAGTTCTTATTGCTTAATTAGTGACACAATAAATGTTACTTAACAATATATCTATGTATGTATACTGCGCGACAAGTGATTAGACCCCCTCGATTTTTTGGTCGTTTACCGTTAAAAGATCCCGGCTTACATTTAAAGGAGGTGCAGATAGGCCTTTTATGCGTCAAGCCCACTGCCTCATGTGGTTCCCGTGTGGATTTGCCCTATAAGGCCCACAAGGGGTATCTGACGCCTTGCCCCATCTGTGGAAAATAGAGGCTAAAAAATACCAGAATTTTTGGCGTGGGTATGCGATGCGAGTAAAGGCCCGTCCTCACTACGCGGACTTAAATCCCACGCGCTTTTGGCCGTACGGCCAGGCAAAAGCGCGCGTGATCTTTTAATTTTCTGAGTCATGAGTGAGAAAAAATCAATTCTCATTTGAAACGGCGTACGCGCTTTTGAAAAGCTCATAGTGTGTGGACGCACAATGTAAATGTACCTTTTTAAGCACAGCCTTTTGTCCGCGTCGTTTTGCCGCACGGCCTTTACCATGGACAAAGTCGTAAAAAAGTCGTAAAAAAGTCATAAAACTCTATATGAAAAAAAAGGCAAAAGCGCGTACGACCCAAGACCGCGTAGTGTATTCCCACCATAATAAATAAATAACTTTCAGTGGTGTTGAAAGATTTTTAGTTTCAAGCGCGACTGTAGTTTTTCCGCGACTAGGCACTTTGCCGCCCAGTGTACATCTGATGATGCCGCCCCCTTTAAGGGCAAACATTTTTTCCATCGCTTTGCTCGCGGGTTTTTTTTTGTTTTTTATAGGAATTAGTTTATAAGAAATTGTTAATTAAATAAATTTTCTTTCTATTTGGCAAAGTCAACCAAGTCATTTAATAGTACAGTTCCTCTCTAACTTCAGAATCGACTTAAGGTACTAGTATGTACACAAATAAAAGCAAAAAAAAGCAAATTTTTAAAAATTGAGATCTCAGAACCCTTATAGGCTAGTGCCGATAGTTTTTTGGAAAAAAAAAATTAATAGCAGGGAGGGACCAGCAATGAAATGTCGTTAAGGTTATAACTAAAAGAAAAAAAAATTTAATCTCGAAAAAAAGGAAATGGTAAAAGGGGATGCTATTTAGGGGTTGAAAACGATTTTTTGCGATTTGCGGTGAAACATGACCTCCTAGTGAAAAATGTTTAATACAAAAGTTGTAGATAATAAAAAGATCTAAAACTTTTGTATTTAACATATTTTGACATAACCTCAAATTTTCCAAGAAAATGGCGGAAAATCGATTTTTCAGTTTTTAATTTTTTTTCTCCCGTAAAAATAATTCAATTTACATGGAAATTTGTAAGAGTATACCTTGTGTTGCTTTAATTAAATAAGCATGATTTTTTTTTTGGAAAACGGATAGTTTCCCAGAAATTAAAATTTTTCGAAAAAAATTTACTTTTCTTGCATGGACAACTTTATTGACGTTTTTTCAGAGAGTGATATTTGTATAGCGGGCTGAATTCTTTTAAACAGCCGCTAGTGATTAATCTTTTAGTTCTTGGCGCAGCCTCACGCCAAGTAAAACAAGTAAAGGCTTTAATTTCTGTGCAAATACTGACTTTATTAAAATTTCTTAATTTCTTATATACTAAAATTTAACCAAAAATACAATTTTTAAGCGTGAGAATTCATAGTAAGTAAAATAAGCGTGAGAATCCACACTTAAGTAAAATAACAACGAATTTACGATTCAGCAGTTTATGAAGTGCAAATTATTCCCAGACGAAATCTGATGCATGATACAATTATGCTCAGAAATAATTTGACACTCTCATAAACTGCTGATCGTTGCTGTCTGCACTGAATAATTCTACATTAAAAAATTGTCTACATTAAAAATTCTATGATATGTCCAACATCCTCCCCCCTTTGAAAACCTTATGGTTTTAAATCACCGTAATCTCGAACGCTTCTTCTGTTGCTTTCTTAATTTTCCTTGGGCGAGGTGTAGGTTTTTTCATAGTGGTATTCCTAGATGACTTCCATTTTCGCATGATTACCAATATTAGGATGATTAAGACACTTCCTGATATCAGTAAACCACTGTAATTTATTATGGTGTCATGTACTGGAATTGCCTGAATGTGGGAACTTGACTGGATGCTCTTTAGTTGGGTTGGTTTTGACACCTTTTCCTGCATCTCGGTTAAGTTAAACCGGACTTTGGGTATAACAGAGTTTGCAATTGTAGCTGTCGATGAATACTGAGAGCTTATAATAGTGTTGTCATGTTTCATCAGGCAATTTTGCTTAAAGCGGAGTAATCCATACTCTTGTATTTCCTGTTGGAAAGCTATCGTACCACAGGCAATGTTGAAGATTTTTGGTTTGTCTAGCGCATACAACCATGTGTTTGGCTCCTCTAGTTTCGTCCAATAACCCTTTGATGGTATTTTTTCCAAAGTGCAGCTTGCTGGGATTTGAGTTTGTAACGTAGAGTTTGTGAATAACTGTAATTCACATTGGCTGTTGTCTATTTCTTTGATGTGAGTTGAATGGTAGGGACTGCAGATGTAATGTTTTTCAGCAATTCCTGCACAGTTGGCTAACTCATTTGCGTCCATCGGGAAATATCGATCTCTATGTAAATTGATTGCCATATATTCGGATGCTGGTCTTATCCTGGTGGTTGTTCCATTCATGTGTATGGCTATTGGCACAATGTTGAAGAGTTCAAATTTTTCAGTATTAATTAGTGGTACTCTTATGTTGAAGATTATATAGTTCCTAAGCACCCTTGCCCTGATGGTCGCAGTTTGGTACAGCCAACGAATATTTGATCCACTAAGTTGTGTGGGAAACGAGAGTGTTGGAGGAATGTGTGATCGGATGATAGATAATTCCTGACGAAGTTGAGTTGGTGTCAAAATTAGTGGATTTAGGCGACCATGATGTGCGTCGGTTGTCATGTCAACGAGGGCTTCCTGGATCCTCTGGTAATCATTTAATAGGGGTAGCACATATATGGTAATTGAGTTGAATCTGTGCAGTACACGTTCCTCGGTTTGATTGTTTTGCGTAATTCGGATTTCTTCTCTTACCTTACTTAAATATTCTTGAATCAAATGGAGTTCATTATTAACATGTTCGGAAGAGTTCTTCATGATATTTAAAGTTTAGTCGATGACTGACGTCTGATTTTGAATTAGTTGTAAGAGGTGCTGCTCATTGTTATTAACTTGCACCATGTTAGCAGTCATCTTTTCAGCGTATTCGTCATCGAGAACACCAAATAATTTGTTCGCTATGTTGCCTACGATGTTCAAGACTCCCCGTTTTGTCCGTGTTTGTCGGTCAGTGCTCTTAAGTAGGTTATTTGATGAATTTACTGTGTACAGATGATGCTTAATGAGAGAAATGGTAGCAATGCAATAGTCGTTGTATTCTAGTAATGGGTGACATAAACCTTCCATCTTCTTGATGCTAGCTTGTAGAGTGTTAAGCTCCTCCCAATATTTTTCCATTTGAAAATACGTGATGAGATTCCATTCGTCGGTTACGATGCTAGTTTGACCCAGACCCTCAAAATATATGGCTGGATGTGTCATGAAAGGCAGGACTTCTATAGTATGAGTTGTGGCTGAAATAGGATTTAGAAAACAAATTAAGCTGGCAAACAGTACGGCTCCTAAACTAAGTCTCCTGTCTCCTTGCGGTGCAGTTTTTCTGGAGCTTGTAGTGTCTATGTTGTTGGTTTGATAAGCTGACTCATATCGTTTCAAGGATGAACAGTGAGGAATATGGCTATCTCCCGTATTCCAACTAGGGTTGATTGGCGCGATCCTTCTTCGTTTTGCCTTTGTCATCTTACTAGTAGTTATAACCTCTTTTTGAGGATCCTCCTCTTCTTCATTGACAGTGATCGGTAATGGGCTGACTCGCTGAATAGATCTTTTTATTATTCCAGAGGCGGTTTGGATATCGACAACGCGAACCCTGCCATCTGGTCCTACGTGTGTGTTGAGAATTTTTCCTAATGGCCATTTCAAAGGAGGTGCACTTTCATCATGTACGATGACAATGGTTCCTATTTTGATGTCTTCTGTTTCTTTAGTCCATTTCCCCTTTACTTGCAGTTGATGGAGGTATTCGTTTTTCCAGCGACGCCAGAACTCCTTGTGAATCTGTTTCACTCGCTCCCAATGAGCAAGAAGGGACAGGTTTTCCGGTGGTAATTGTGGATTGGGTAGCGTTGTTAAAGGTTCTCCAACCAAAAAATGAGCTGGGGTTAATGCTTGTATATCATCCGGTTGATCAGGAAGAGGGGTAATCGGACGTGAATTCAGAATTGCTTCTATTTCGGCAATGACTGTTGATACCTCTTCGTAGGTTAAAGATGCTCCAGTCAATACGTGCTTCATGTGTGATTTTGCTGACTTGACTGCCGCCTCCCATAGGCCTCCGAAGTGGGGAGATCGAGGTGGAATGGGTCGCCATTGGATCTGATCTTCAGCACAATATCGGTTAACAGTTTCCTGATTTTCCTGTGACCAGAAGAATCCTTGAAGTTCTTGAAGTTCATTGCGAGCCCCAATGAAGTTGGTTGCATTATCACAAAATATTTTAATCGGTCTTCCTCGCCGCGCGATAAAGCGCTTCAGACATCCAATGAATGCCGCAGAGGTAAGATCTGAAACTATCTCCAAGTGACATGCTTTGGTGCTAAAACATACGAAAACAGCGATATATGCCTTTGTTGGCCTTTTCCCTCGGATTTTGTAATGCACTTGAATGGGGCCGCAGAAATCAACGCCCACATTAGAGAAAGGGCGTGATGGAAGTACTCGTTCTTTGGGCAGGTCACCCATAAGTTGTGTCATTAGTTTTGGTCTTGATCGTTTACATGGTATGCACTGATGTATGATTGATCGAATCAAAGATTTTCCATGTATAGGCCAAAATCGTTGACGTACAAGGGCCAATAATGCTTGAGGTCCAGCGTGC
The DNA here is from genome assembly GCA_963855945.1 of Thereva nobilitata. Lineage (NCBI taxonomy): Eukaryota > Metazoa > Arthropoda > Insecta > Diptera > Therevidae > Thereva > Thereva nobilitata. Next base: position 123,387,941 of record OY979696.1, read on the forward strand.
AGGTGCTTCTTGTGAATATACTCAACTAGAAGTTTGGTGACCCAATGCGATCTGGGTAGTACAATCGGGTGTTTTGTTTCCCAGGGTATGTTGGCTTGTCTTAATCTACCTCCAACACGAATCACTCCTTCGTTGTCTAGAAACGGGCTCAGGGCTGCTAAATCGCTTGATGGCCTTATTGCCTCGTTTCGATGTAATCCTTTCACCTCGTCATAAAACTCTTCTTTTTGGACCTCTCGTACAATGAACATGAGTGAATTGAAAATTTCGTCTGATTGTATCTGAGGGCTCAGGTTCCGATGGTATTGAGTAGTTCGCACATTTTTCGTGAATCTCTGTATGAATGCTATGATTCGTTGTAAGATAGGAAATGAGTTCCTGTGGTTGATCTCCTCAAGTATAGATGGTGTGTGGGGTTTCGCCATGAGAATAGTTCTTGTCTTCTTCCTTTCGGGAAGTTCCATACATACTTGAGCGGGTTGAGTTGGCCATTGATGTTGAGGTAATTGTAAAAACGTGGGTCCATGAAACCATAAGGGGGCCTTTAACATGCTTTTTGGAGTTGCTCCTCTGGAAACTAAATCAGCAGGATTAAGTTCAGATTCGATGTGTCGCCATTGATTCCTATTGGAAAGGCTTTGGATGATTGAAATTCTATTGGCTACGAACACTTGAAATGAGGAGACATCTGATGAAATCCAGTTTAGTACGATTGTTGAATCTGTCCAAAAAAATACGTTTTCACTTGGCACTCGTAATTGTATTCTAATATCCTTAGCTAATTCTACTGCCAATTTTGCGGCACACAGCTCCAGTCGAGGAATCGTTGTTTTTTTTGTCGGTGCTACCCTTGATCTTGCACACAACAGATGTATTAAGTGGGATCCGATCCAATCAGTGCTTCTCAGATATAGGCAAGCGCTATAGGCACGTGCACTAGCATCGGCAAATGCATGCAACTCAATAGCACTTGTTTTGTCGATGGTGATACGTCGTGGTATATTTACCTTTTCTAATTCCGGTAGATCTTCTCGAAACGCCTTCCATTTTGTATGAAGTTCAATAGGCAGAGATGCGTCCCAGTCAAGTTTGAGTATCCACAGTTCTTGTAGCAGTATTTTTGCCCATACTACCACTGGGTTGACAAGACCAAGAGGATCGAAGATGTGAGCAATATCTGACAATATTGTCCTCTTCGTAATCTTCTTGTGTTCATTTAGGTTGATCGTTATCATGAAGCTGTCCACTTTGGGAAACCATGTAAGACCAAGTGTTTTTACCTTTTCATCGTTACCTTCGTCAACTTCAAGCTTGACTTCGATGTCTTCCTTTGGAATGCCCTTTAGTAATTTGCCGTGGTTGGCACACCATTTACGTAACGAAAATCCGCTGGAACTGAGGAGATTCCTTAATTGACCTTGTAGTTGCACTGCCTCCTCTAGGGAGTCTGTCCCAGTCATTAAGTCATCGACGTAAAAATCTTGTTTGATCACCTTGGCCGCTCGTGGGAATTGACCTTCCTGTTCTTCTGCTAACCGTTGTAAGCATTTAGTGGCAAGATATGGTGCCGCTGTTGTTCCATAGGTCACTGTTGAAAGTTGATACGTTTTAAGTTGCTCTCTTGGGTTGGCTCGCCAAAATATTAGTTGGTACTTCCTCTGGTCGCTTGATATCATTATCTGCCGGTACATTTTAGCTATATCAGCAGAAAAAACGTACTTATGCATCCGGAATCTTAACAATACAGGTAAGAGACCATCTTGAATGACAGGACCGGGTAATAGTAAGTCGTTTAATGAATAATTAGACGTAGTTTTAGCAGACCCATCAAAAACTACTCTTAATTTTGTGGTCGTACTTTCAGGTTTGAGTACGAAATGGTGTGGAAGGTAGTAATGGTTCTCAGGGATATGTTGTTCTGTTATTTCTTCCATATGGTCAAGTTTTATGTATTCTTCCATGAATGCCTGATAAAGTGATTGTAATTCCACATTCTTCTGTAAGCGTTTTTCGATTTGGAAAAATCTCTTTGCTGCTAAGTATTTACTATTTCCGAGTACTGATGGGTCTTGTTCAAAGGGTAATCGTACTATAAAATGACCATTTTCATCTCTTTTGGTAGTTTCCTTGAAATGTTCTTCGCACCATTGCTCTGCTGCCGTCATTGCCTTCGTTGACGTCGAGGTATCTTCGAGTGTCCAGAACTTCTGTAGCTGGTGTTCCAAATCAATTGTGCTTATACCGCAGCTGTATGCGTTAACCTTCTGTCCTTCCTCTACTTTACCTTGCACCACCCATCCTAGTAACGTGTTTTGTAGTAGAGGAAGACTAGGAGATAATTCAATTTGGCCAATAGTCATCAAGCTGGTATAATGTTCTGCTCCAATTAGCATATCAATCTTCCTGGGTGTGTTAAACTGGGGATCAGCGAGTTTTATGTTCTTTGGGATTTTCCAGGTAGATACATCAAAGGGAATCGCAGGTTGCATAGAGGTGATCTGTGATACTATGAAAGTGTCCATAGGAAAAGAGAAACCAGTAATCTTTGACATTATAGGAAGAGATATCCTTTTCTGTGACTTTAGCTTTATTTCTCCTACTCCCGTGAAATTGAGGCGATTGGATCGAGCTGAAAGTCCGAGACGTTTATACAGTGCTTCAGTTATTAGGTTCACCTGTGATAATCCAGAACTGCTCTACATTCAAAGTCTTCGTTGTGTTTGTCTTTAACAATAATGCTTACTGTTGACAAAAATATGTATTTGGAGAAATAATTTGTCGGAAACTGGTTAAGTACTGCATGCATGCTTGATGTCGCTGTTTGGAGTCTTTCAATTTCGTTTTCATTTTTCATTTTTTCAGTGACTTGGTGTACTTGTTGCCCAACGCCTTGTCCAAGAGCGGTATTAGGATGCAAAAGAGTGTGGTGGCGTTGGTTGCATTTCAAACAAGAACGTGAGTTACATTGTTGTATAGTATGGCTATGTCCCAAACAATTAAAACAAAGACGAAGCCTTTTTACGTGATGGATTCGATCCTTGAGTGGTAAGTTTCGAAATGATGAGCACCCTTGTATACGATGTTCCTTATGTTTGCAGAAGGTACATTGATGAGACGGTTTTTTAGGGCTCTCCTTGGCTGCCATTACTAAGGTAGACTGTCGATTACCAGAGCGCCTTGCAACAATAGCCCTTTCTCTTTTACCTCCAAGAGATTCTAACATCTGGAACCGGGTCTCGAGAAATTTCAGAAGCTCAGTCAGTCTTTGTATATCACGTGGGTTTTTTACTGATTGCTCAAATATACTACGTGATTGATGATCTAATTTCTGCAGTACGACATGTGTAATGATAGCATCCCATCCTTCAACATCAATACTCATGTTAGCTATTCCATGTAACGATTCCTTTGTGGTGTCGTGAAGCCGTTTTATGTCTACAGCAGATTCTCCGGTCCATTGTGGCTGGTTTAACAGGTTGTTAAGAAATGCAGATACTATTAATCTTGTGTTATTGTATCTGCCTTGCAATATCTCCCACGCTGTGTGGTAGTGCTGTTCGGATGCAGGTAGATGTTGAATTAGTTTTGCCGCTTCCCCTGAGAGATTTGCCTTGAGGTAGTACATCTTTCGTGCATCGTCTATCATCTGTTTATGTACAAGTTCTGTATACAGATCGTTGAATTGGGGCCATTTCATGTAGTCTCCGTCAAATTTAGGGAGAGTGATCTTGGGCAAAGTTAGTGGTTGAGCCTGCTGTGTAGAGGGTTGTGGTGTTGACACTTTAGACTCTCTCGTGACTAGACTGAGAAGACAATTTTGCACGATTTCCTCCAAGGCAATGTATGTTTCTTCCTGGTAGCCATGAGCACTGGGATTATCGGTTACTTCACAAATCTCTTGATGGCAGCATTCGATTTGAGACCAATAGTGATCAATATTCCTTGCTCTTAAAGTATAGTATTTGAGCTCCTGTGAGGTCTGCAATTCTGAATCCAATTTCTTTAGCAATCGTTGTAGTGCGTCGATTGTAGTCGATTGCTTCCTCATTATCTTGCGGATTAGAATGTGTTGAGGTGATTGATCCTCATGGATCTTCTCCTTTGGTTTTGCTCCTGTAGCTACCTTTGGAGGTATTTCTAGATATGCCTTGTCTTGCCCAAGACCGTGTGGAGCGGGACTAGGGGGTTGAGGAGGTAGAGATTGTTCCAATTCTTCTAGCTTCCGTGAAAAGAGTTCCCTATATTCCTCATACAGTTTTTGTATTCCGCTGTAGTATTTTTTGGTAAAGTATGGTTGATCGAACGGTGGTGACTGCATCGACCGCAGCTGGGTGTCGTTACTATTGAACTGATCCTACTGGGCCTCCAAGCGGTTAAGCCTCTTTAGGAAGTACGTCTTGGTCTTCTTTCGATCAAGAGGATCCTTGTTATAGTTCTGGATTATTCGTTGAATTTCTGCCCCAATGTCCTGCTGGGCTTTAAGTAGCTCGTCTTCGTTCGCCATTGTAAATGTACTATCTGGATGAGGAATGGTGTTCAAATAGCTGCTTCTACCTTCGGGGGGTGGCTTCTGTCTGGATGTTTAGCCGGTTAAGGTTTCTAATCCGGCTCGAAGGACCAATGATATTTGTATAGCGGGCTGAATTCTTTTAAACAGCCGCTAGTGATTAATCTTTTAGTTCTTGGCGCAGCCTCACGCCAAGTAAAACAAGTAAAGGCTTTAATTTCTGTGCAAATACTGACTTTATTAAAATTTCTTAATTTCTTATATACTAAAATTTAACCAAAAATACAATTTTTAAGCGTGAGAATTCATAGTAAGTAAAATAAGCGTGAGAATCCACACTTAAGTAAAATAACAACGAATTTACGATTCAGCAGTTTATGAAGTGCAAATTATTCCCAGACGAAATCTGATGCATGATACAATTATGCTCAGAAATAATTTGACACTCTCATAAACTGCTGATCGTTGCTGTCTGCACTGAATAATTCTACATTAAAAAATTGTCTACATTAAAAATTCTATGATATGTCCAACAGAGAGTAACCCCTACGATTTCGAAAAAACTTGTTTTATTTTGTTTATTAACATATTCCTTACATCTATTGACCAAAATATTTTAAAAAAGGTCAGCAATTTTATTTTTTAGGGATAAAAGGGTTAAAAAACAAGTCCCCATTTAAATTTTTTTTTCCTAATACTAAAATGCAACTTTCTATTATCGATTTTTACTTATGGTGGTAAATAGATGTGGGCAATACATTAGTCTTCTTGTAGATAGATAGTGGGCAATACATTAGTCTTTTTGATTTTTTGTTTCAGACTTGCCAATCCAGAGGGTTACTCTCTGCCATGGAGACATAAATTTTTCCTTGACCTTGACTTCGGCGCCCTCTAGAAATGGTACAAATAGTCGAAACTAAAAAAAAATTTTGTTTTGTTTTATTTAAGAATAGAATAATTTTTTTTAGAAAAAGTTTACATTTTTTTTTTATGTGGAAGACTAGAGCTCAGGGAAAGCCCTTTGTACTATGTATTAAGGGTTCTGAGAAATCAATTTTTAAAAATTTGTCCTTTTTTTGCTTTTATTTGTGTACTAGTACCTTAAATGAATTAATTCTTCTTGCTGTGCCACTGCCTTTCGTTTCGGCGAAATTTCTTGCTTAATCTTCTGCTCTGCAAACTGATTTGGTCCTGAAAGGTCCTGTAGTCGATAGATCAACTAGTCTGTTGCTGGAGCTCGACCAAAAGTTGCCATGTTCTAGCCAGCTACATGGCTGCAAATCGCTTTCATGGAACACGTTTCGCCTATTCGACTAGGCATCTGCATTTTACTTATCTGTGCTTATATTTCTTATTGAAATGAATGGTAATGCAAAAGGTCGCTCATATGCCTTCATATTGGAATGAATTGTAATGCAAAAGGTTGTCGCTATGCCTTCGCCCTAGGACCTCGCAATGTTAAAGGCAGAAACAGATTACACTTAACAACGCGGCGCGACAACGCGGCAAATTGTGCGGCACGGCGGCAGTGCTGCGGTGTGACCCAGATTGCACATAGAAGCGGCATTATATTTGACACTTCGGTTAATACGGTATCAATATATTTCTTTGGTACCCCTGATTTTAAAGTTAAATTTTTTGGTTGGAAGCACTGAAGTTGTGCGGCAAAATTAGGATCTGAGATGACTACGCGCAAAATATTTTGACGCGTTGCTGTGCCGCGATCAATTCGTGTTGTACAATGCAAATCAGCGTTGCCTAAATTTTGCCGCGTTGTCGCGCCGCGTTGGTAAGTGTAATCTGTTTCTGCCTTAATCGAAAAGTTGTTTCGATCTAGAAAGTAGACAGACATTACGAATTCGAAGGATAATTTACGGAATCGACTCGCGAAGGTTTCTATTCCATACTGGGTTGTTTTTGTGTCGCCTTTCGTTCATCGTTTGTTTATTGTGTACATGCTGCGGGTGCTAATTAATTATTGGTAATCTATTGAGTGTTCGCTTGATGTTTGTCTTCTTTTTGTTTATCGTCGCCGCTCATTTAAATTTTTGCGCTCATCGCCAAAAATGCCTTGTCTTTTGGCGGCTGTCTGTCATCGCCCATTTAAATTGAGATGCCACCCTCGCCGTCGGCACGACATATTTATAAAATCCATATGTTGATGACTCAGTTCCTTAGCTAAAATTAACGTACTCTGAAAGAATGGATCAATTTTGTCTTTAAATGAAAACACACCACTTTCACCATACGTTATAAACTTTATTTCTTATTTAGATAATTAGTTTCTTTGCTTAGTAATTTTATTTTGCATTTAATTCATTAAATTGATTATATATTAAAATATTTTCCTTTAAGAGCAATTTACCAGTAAGTTACCACAGTGTTATTTTCTTGTTCCAATCTCTCGATGTTGCTGATGCAGGCTCAACGGAAAAAAAGACTAATTTTTTCTTCCCATCTTGATTTTATGGGTTCACCCTAGCGAAATTTTCTTCTAGTAGCTTCGAAGAGGTCATCGACCCCTTTCTATAATTTCACTCTGTGTAGACTCGCTATCCCCTTTCCTCTTTACATTTCAGCTGCTGACCTATATTCATCGTCTTCATTCTCTCCCCTGTGCTCTCTTTTAGGCGTTGTTGATGGAGCTTTCGGTTGTTGTCTTTGGTGCGTTCGATGATGATCCTGCAGTTTCGCTTGTTGGTTCCAGATTTCACCGACATTCGTTACTTGGGCTGTGGCGATGTGGTCATCTGACAGTTGTGTTGTTTATTATCGTGAGTGTTATTTATTCTCGTGGAATGTCGAAGGACAAATTATATAGGCCGGTAAGTTTTTCTTGGACTTGCTCTTTAATCCTTTTCGCCGTAGGTCATCTCAGAACAGCATATATTGTACAAATTTTGCACTCGCTTCGCTCGTGAAAATGCCGCCCTTCCCAAGTGCCGCCCAGGGCAAATGCACAGTCTGCACATACTAACCACGTCCAACACTACTTAACTCCGCAATCGAACGAGAACCGGTCTATTGAGTATGCTGCTAAGTGACAACTTTCACGGCCACCAACATAATCGCCTGTATCGATGGTCCTGACGGCTTTAATTTCCACTTCCACGACCTGAGAGGGGAACATCGTTTCTTAGCGCGCCACCATAGCCGTGGTGGGGGCGTTATGATATGGGGAGCCAAAAAGATTACAGCTTGCCATTAGCTATCCCAAGCCATATGGTTAACGGCGAATTGCAGCCTAGCTTCTTGGTGACATGCCTATAATGCTGGTTTCTTTTTTAAACGAAGACGCTTCAATTCTTTATTAACCTTTGAACCGTCCTTACTGATGCTCTTATCCCAACGGACGTTGCTAACTGCCTTGATGTCAGTATAATATTGTATGCCTTGCGTAATAACATTCTATTTTCACGTTCTGTTGTCGCGTATTTAACTCCACCTTGATAGTTTCGGCCATAATTTTCAGGATCCTTGAAAAAAAATCGGTATAACAATCCTACCTTCCCCTTCTTCCCTTGCAATTCTCTTGATAGGCCAATTACTATTCTTACAAGCTTTTATTTATGCCCAGGTCACAAAAGTAGGGAGCGTTGCAAGTAGTGTTGGGTAGGACACGATTTTAAAATGAGTGCAGGGGTGCCTCTTTTTTCTTTTGAGCCAGTACAATGTCATACTTCAAATGAGGCGAGGTGATTTGTAATGACAAAATAACCAAGCAAATTAAAAAAGAAAGAAAATAAATATCAATTACCAAGTTTATAGCAGCAAAATTAAATCGATTTAACTCAAGATTATGCCAAAATTTCGAATAAACCTATAAACGGGTATTTAATATCGAAGATTTTCACAGTTATATTCATATAACTTTGGCTTAAGCCAAAAAAATTCGGTTTAAGCCATAATTCGAATTATCCCGTTTATACGACAAAAAATTTTGGATGATCCATAATCCGAATTATTTTTGGAGTAGCTATAAACTAGGTAAATGAAGAGCTTTTTTACTAGTTTAATTCTAATATGCATTAAACTGCCTTAGAATAAGTAAAGTCCAGGGAAATTAGACAAAAAAAGGCCCAATTTCGGAAAAATTCCGGGAAAGCTGAATTTTGGTATGGACATTGATATTATAGCTCTAAGGAAAATGTCACGAGTCCCCATCGATTTGACACTCAGACACGATTGTACGCGGGGTCAAAGGTCACCAAACACGATTTTTCGAAAATATCTCAGTAATGCTCAGCTTTTTAGAAAAATTATGTAAACAAAGTTTGTAGCTTAGGTAATTTCCTGCAAAAAATATTTTATAACTTTTTCTTGTAAGAGTAACCGTTTTTGAGATATTTTGATTTTAGTCCACGGATATTAGACAAAAAAAGGCCCAGATTTTTTCCGTAGTTGAGCTTTTTTTGTCTAATATCCGAGGACTATGCGTGCTAGTTATGAGTGCATCCAGCCTCTAAAAATATAAGTACGTCTGTACTTGGTTGAGGCTCGAATATACTCACTGAGCTTAGGACTGGCACGTAAAAAAAACTAATTATTTTTACTTTCTTTTCTTTTCTTAGCCGGGTTAGGCAGAAGCTTTTCGGTACAATGTTGTCCACCTTCTGATGCACCTATGGGCACTTTTGTAGGCAGTGAATTGGGTAGCGAACTTAAGGGCCAGGTTGATGACGCCAGACCTAAATAATGCGATTACGGCCTGCGTCGGTCTGGACTCAACCGTAATGGGAAAAGGGTTGGTGAGTTTAATGAGTAGGAGTCTGATGAACCGTCTGAGTGCGGACCTTCATAGATGTCTCCTCTTTGCGTGTGGGCCGAGCCCTACAGGCGGTCGAGCAGACATCCCCCATGCTAGACTAATGGACGATTCTCATCACTCACTCGAAAAAATTTAATGATGATTGACACTTAATCCAGAGAATCTCAAAGCTTTTCTTGAATAAAATCAGAACTGTTTTGTCCTAGACTAACTCATCAGCTGGAGACCAAATGAAGTGCGTGCTTCATGCACTTTGTCGTGGTACATCCTAGAGGTTACTGGAGTTCATCTACAATTGTACATCCGGTTAATTGAAAGACGCATGTATATTGGACAATAGTAAAAGTCTTTTTCTTTTTTGAAAATATTGTAAAAATCAGATAAGAAACCATTCACCATCATTTTATCATTATCATTTTCCGTTTCACTTAATGTAAAATCGAATAAATATGATAATGCTATTTTTATGCTCGAATCAACAACAAACATTTTATAAGCTTTTCCAAATTCTACTGAAAATTCCTTATTGATCGTAACTCGTGTTCCATTAGCAAAATTAATTTTTACATCAGTTAAGATCAAAATCACAAATTGATAATGTAAAAATTGTTGTCAATAAAAGTAGCGATAAAATTATCTGCTCACTATATATATTGCGATAGAATTACGAAAAGAACGGCAGAGCCTGAACAGATTGCAACCATCAAAAAATATTTACCATCGACGACGGAAGGAGAAACTGAACGATTTATTTCAAAGATGAAATGTAAGGAAAATTGTTTAAAAGAAATTAAATATATAAAATAATATTGTTAATATAAATTTGCGTGTTTGTTTCCTTTTTGTAGATGTACTACTTATCCTTTCGGCATTTATTGCATCGGTAGCCTCTCAAAAAAACATTTGCTCTGGCATTAAAACCGGACGACATTTAAAAGATCCTTCATCATGCAAAAACTACTTCACATGCATGGATGAGGTACCATTGCAACAAACCTGTCCTGGTGATTTCTTGTTCAGTGAAGCTAATCAAAGATGTGATTATCCAGCAAATACTGACTGCTTCAAGTGCCCCAGTAAAGTATTAGGCATGTATCCAGAGCCAACTTCCTGCACAAAGTACTATCTGTGCTTTGATGGAGTTCCAATCATTCGTGAATGCGTCGATGGATTGCAGTTTGATGCAAAAACTGGACGTTGCGATGCAGCAGCAAATGTTGATTGTAAAGTTTGCCCTAAAAGTAATGATCCAAACAATATTGTCTTCATTGCAAGTCGTGCCGATTGCGGGAAGTAAGTTGTTGAGTTCATGTTTCTTAATATATTTTCACACAATTATTTTTTAAGATATTTCATCTGTTTCAATGGAGCACCGCAGGAACAAAATTGTGCACCAGGATTGCAGTTCAATCCAAATGAAAATTCATGTGATTTGCCAGAGAGAGTTAATTGCAAGGTAACATAATATATATTTGTACGGCATTAAATTATTTATTTATTTATTTATAATTTTAGGTAAAAATTCTAAAAAGAGCAGCTCCATCACCAAAAGGAATCGCTAAAGCAAGCGCAAGAGTAATTTGCCCCCGTACTGGTACACATTTCTACCCCGATCCTCAAAGTTGTAGTCAATATGTTTTATGCATGAATGGCAGGTCTGCCCGAATGAGATGTGCCCCTGGACTCGAGTACGATTATATAACAGATGAGTGCCGTCTACCAGAGCTAGCTAGATGTGGTGGTAACTGATTTGATGATTTGAAAAAAAAGACATTCCCACTATACCATAATCAAGAATTATAACAACCTTGAAGGAGTTGAATATAGTAAGCAAGGAACGCTTTTTTATTTATGTAAATAACGACAATAGTAAGTTAAAAACAAACGATTTTGCATTAAAAAAATTCAAGCCGGAATTATAAAAAGATGTTTTACTATCATCTTCAGTTTGTTAAACTAGGCTAGTTTTATAGATAGATCAATTTTTATAAATATTATTCAGCACTTAAAAGCCATCCCACCACAGCTTAGTGTTATTTGTGTGATCTTATCTTCTCTTAAATGTTCTGCACTACTGTCCCGACGACTTGTGCAAGATTAATTCCATAATTTCCCTCTGAATAATAATATCCATTTATAAAATCTTTTGCATTTAATTTTTTTCTACGAAAACAAAATTACAGTAAAGACGTCAGACTACCATCTCAAAGCTTGGGGTTCGATTCCTTGCGGCAGCTAGATATAAACTTGTCTTTCCTTCTTACAGCAACTTCCTACGCACTCTTCCGCAATCACCTGAAACCAGGAAAGGAAGCCATCTCTTGTTTGATCGACGTAGTCAGAATTCTATCGCGGGGGTATTGTTTTGAAGCTGGTAGAGTTCAACCGTGGTGTTGACATTCTCCAATTTCTTTCCGATATTGTGGCTTCGGTAGCGTAGATGTTAAGGCGCCTGACTACCACCCCAGAAGTTCGAATCCACGCAATGCCATAGTCCTTCGTCTTTTCACTTCTCTCATCTAGATAATAGCTGCGATCTATTGTGACTGGCAAAGTACTCAAATACCACGCATACATGACCGAATCAAACGTTCCAGAGATCGAAGGATTGAAAGTGAATCGTCGGATCGAATAATTGAAGTTTAAATGGATTCAAACGTAATCAAAAACCAAAGAACATAACCTACAATTTATAGTTTTCATATTGTTTCGCTTTGTCATTATGAAAATCTTTATTTGCAATTCTAATATTTTAATTTAATTTTCTACCCACAAGACGACAAACGCACAACAATAAAAATAACAACCTAAAATATGTTATGTTTTCATGTCAAACTCAATCTTTGAATTCGCGTCTTTGCGACGAAATTTCGATTCGATCCAGCCCCGAATGTTGGATCGAATCGGCTCGATCCTATTTGAATTCGATCTGCGTATACATGGATTTTTCTAAGATCCGAGCTGGCTTGAAGCCGGCTTCAACGTCGCATGTATACGTACTAAAAGCTGCTGCTATCTACTCGTAACTAATGTTTTGGACAGTTAAGGTTGTATCAGAACCTAATTTCGAGCAGCGGCAGCAGCAGTACAACAGGCAGCATGCTGCCTTTTAAATCAGAATTAGCAACAGCAGCAGACTCTTTATATATAGTCCAGTCAATTTAGACATCCGAGGGTACAGAAATTCACACCAAGCTGAAAATTGGTAGGATTGTTCAAAGCACCGTTATAAATGAAATGTAAAAAGCCCTCATCGATCCGGCACCTGGAACCTGGATTTACTCGGGGTCAAAGGTCACAAAAACGGGTTTTTCGCGGTTTTCAGCAAAACGGTAACTTTTATCATAAAATAGTGTTTACAAAGTTTGTAGATTATGCGATTACCTACAAAAAAGGATCTTATACATTTTCCCGTACGAATTGTCATTCATGAGATATCGCCGTTTTAAAGATTTAAAGCACTCATATCCCCTCACTTGCAACTTGTATGGCCGAATTGCCATTTACTTAAACTTTAATAACTTCTAGACCGATTATAGTAGAGCAACGTAATTAGGCTCATCTTTTAGGTAAATGTGGATTCTTTTATTTGAAAGAAAGAACAGAAACCTGAGTGACTCCGTTTAGAAGATATGTAGGTTCAAAGTGTGAGGAAAATCTGGAAGTCTGCGTTTTTCAGCAGTTTGCCCATACTTTGAACCTACATATCTTCTAAACGGAGTCACTCAGGTTTCTGTTCTTTCTTTCAAATAAAAGAATCCACATTTACCTAAAAGATGAGCCTAATTACGTTGCTCTACTATAATCGGTCTAGAAGTTATTAAAGTTTAAGTAAATGGCAATTCGGCCATACAAGTTGCAAGTGAGGGGATATGAGTGCTTTAAATCTTTAAAACGGCGATATCTAATGAATGACAATTCGTACGGGAAAATGTATAAGATCCTTTTTTGTAGGTAATCGCATAATCTACAAACTTTGTAAACACTATTTTATGATAAAAGTTACCGTTTTGCTGAAAATCGCGAAAAACCCGTTTTTGTGACCTTTGACCCCGAGTAAATCCAGGTTCCAGGTGCCGGATCGATGAGGACTTTTTACATTTCATTTATAACGGTGCTTTGAACAATCCTACCAATTTTCAGCTTGGTGTGAATTTCTGTACCCTCATACCTATTTTTTGGTCTAATTTGACCGGACTAATAACAGTTGCCAGACTTTGAAATGTCAAAAAATGCTACCGTCTGACCAAAGCAGCAAAATTATGACTAGAGATGAAAAATCAGCAGCAGCGTTGACTGCTGCTTTTGTTGTCATGTGACCATCATTTGCCAATAAGAACAGTTTGCTGCCGAAATATGGCCATTTTTTGACATTTAATTACAGGGACTTGCAAACTTTTTGCAGGGCTTGAATTGTGGTTTTTGTTGGTGACTACCTACAATAAAAATTTCATAAAAAAATAATAATAACTTTTCGCGTCAGGGCCGATTCACAATGAACGCTTCAAGCCTCAAGCTTCAAGCTTCAAATTTTTTTTCTATAGTTTCAACTTCATTTGAAGCTTGAAGCTTTGAATGTGAATCATTGTACATAAATCCTATAATCCTAATTTTTGAAGCTTGGGCTTGAAGCGTTCATTGTGAATCGGCCCTAAATCACAAAAATGTAAAAACAGCTGTTCCGAAAAAAGGTTTGAACAATGGTCCGCAATGGTCCTACAGTTATTTTACAAAGCCGTATTTATTCGCGAGGAGCTGCTTTATAAACGCAGTTTCATGAAATGTATGTGAGGTTCGATTTAATACATCAAAAACGCGTTTGAAAACCGGCATTTTTATCCAGGTGCAATAGTTTTTTGCCCAACCCAAAACGACCCCTCCCACCTGTCTATCTCTCATAGCCGCTATACCTTCGATGTATTACGCTTAAAAGAAGTTTTATTTTTGAATGAATTGATGGTAAAGCATGTTTAATGAAAACATTAACACATTATAATTACAACATATTAGGTACGGGTCCAGGGGAGGAAGGTCCAGGCTGAAAAGGGAGTTGTTGCTGCTCTTCAAATGAAAAAATTGTAATACAGTAATGAATGTTATGATAGAGAAAAATTGATTAGTAAAGATGCATAAAAATATATTACATGAATTAATACCTTCTGTCGCCTCAGCTGCTTCAGGCAGTGGTACTGCAAGAGGTTCGTCCAGGTCCTCTTCTATACCTAAACTATCGTCAATGTAGGGGACACATTCACATTGTTGGTACAGTTTCGTGCAGAACAGTTCTGCTTGTCTATACCCACACCAACCTCGGCAATCTGTCTTGCATTTGCAAGATATAAGCTGAAGAGGCCTCTCCGGAGTCGGGCGTTTCATGGGAAAAAACCACTGGCATATAGATACAGGCGCGGATTAAAGGGGGTCACGGTGGTCATGACCCCCCCCACCCCCCCCCCAAAAGCACTCACTGTTTAAAAAACAAAATTTGGCAAATTAAAAAACGACCCTTTTTTTATCTGATAGTGTAAGCTCAGGTGTCAGCCTTTGGGCCTTATCATGGTTGGCGAGTTGAAAAAATGACAGCGCCGTTTATCGTTCTCATTTTTCGTACCGTAATTGGCGAATGCAGCGACATGACAGTTTTCGGCAAAACCTTATCATTGCTGTCGCTTGAAAGTTTTTAGACATTTCTGATAATTAAAAAAATTATAAAATTACATTATTTATTCAATCTATTTAAAAAATATTTATTCAATCTAGTCACTTGACAGTGAAAAACGCAGCTTTGTCTTTTCAAACGTCAACTGTGATACGCCTGAAGGCATTTTTCCCGACAAATGTCAGTTTTTTCGAAAACTATGATTCCGTTTTACAGTCGCCGCGCCATTTCTCACTTCAACCGTCATGTCATGTCGCACACGTCATAGTGCAATGCCTAGTAGTAAGCTTAGCGCGAAGGATAGAGAGAGATAGGATAGATTAGGGGGAGTCGGGTGCAGTGTCTCCATATGTAAATCGTGAGTTACCGTGTTGCAAGGGTAAAAATACGGTGTTTCAGCAGGGCTGCGGAGTCGTCCCCAAAAATTGGCGACTCCGACTCCAATGTGTTTAAATTTTAAATCCGACTCCGACTGCGACTCCTATATATAGTATTACCGAAAATATTTAAAATTTGTAACGAAGAACAAAGAAGAACTAGTTTTATTTTGTAGCGTATTCTTTTAATACTTTCATCTGATGTAAATCTCTCTAAAAGATGTAAATCTTGTGTACTCTGCTTCAAATAAAATTATTATTATTATTATTATTATTATTATCTTTCTTTATTCCGGAATTTCCATAATTTTTAAAAATAAATTTTTTAGTTGATCCGCATTAAGTCCTAACCATAGGCGGATTTAGGGGGGGGCACGGGGGCACGTGCCCCCCCCAGACGGTCATAAATTTACAAAGAACAATTTGATTATGGTCCCGCTATAATTGCGTTCGTTTTGTTTTGTGTACTGTGGAATCCTAATCCTACTAAGGTCAAATCAAATTAGATGAATAAAATTAAAAAAACAAAAGAATTGACGGTACCTACAGTGTTGCAAAATATGTGATTTCTGCTCACAACACTGATTACGCTCAAAATTTGATTCAGATAGAATTCGGATGGGAAAAAAGCAAAGCCTTCTATATTTACAAGCCATGCTGTCGAAAATTTGGCTCTCAAAATTTCCTCTCAATAGGACTTCAAATCTCTGAAGTCACGTTATGTTGTTAGTGTAATTTGGAGATTTGAAGTCCCAGAAGAACGTTTAAATGGTCTAGCCTTAATGCATATCCATCAAGACATTGCGTTAAAAATGAACCCTAATGATGTATTGGACATTTTCAGCAGGAAACACAAAAGAAAACTGCTTTTAGCAAATATAGATAATGTTTTTACTAAACCTTAATATTAAAAACAAATATATTTCTTTTAATGTTGTATGTTTTTGTTAATCCCAAAAATTAAAACACGTTCCCCTTTTGCCCCCCCCCCCAGAAAGAAATCCTGGATCCGCCCCTGGTCCTAACCACAATGAGTTATGGCGCGTCCACACGACACAAACATGCCTAGAACGTGCTTTTTCCCCATATGAAATTTATGTAATTTTGCACGGGCAAGCATAATGACGTAATCAAACGCACGTCCTAGATAGGCACGCGTGACGTATGAAATGCGTCCACACGACACGGCTAAAAATTCCCGACTCTGAAAAAGAACGCCCGTACTTTTTGAGGTCGTAAAAAACCCATATAAAAGCAAGTTGAAGGCGCAAACATGCTTAAAAATATCGTGTGGACGGGCCATTAATTATGTGTAGTTAATTTTGAAATATGTACTTCAATCAATAATTAATAATTTTTATAATTTGTAGTTGTGTTATTTTACGCAAATAAAAATTTGAAAATTGTTATATGAAAAATGTATGGCTTGTTTCCTAGTAGAAAACAAAAGCAAAAAATTACAATATGTAATTTGTAAAAGGAGTCGGAGTCGACAAATTTTTTGATTGTTTTTCCCACTCCGACTCCAGTAACTAGAAAATTCCTTCCGACTCCGAGTCCGCAGCCCTGGTTTCTAGACACGGTGAATCTGCTAAAAGTGTACCGTGTAATTTTTCGTCAATTTTCTTCAAAAATTCAACTTTTATTTTTTGATAAAACGAAATTTTTTTTGTCAATACAAACAAAAGAGAGGAATCTCATACTATGCAATGCACAAAAGTTATTGGCCAATAAATTTTCAGATTTGAGGTTAATTTTTGAGACTTGTGTTAGATATTTTGACTTAAAATTTTTAGCAGTTATTGTCCACATTATAAAGTATAATTTCTGAAAATTTCATTAATTTTTACTTAAAACATCCGAAGTTGTAACCAAAAAACCAAAATTTAGCAGTTTCTTTAGTTTTCAATTATCTTTGAGGTAATGTGTGCAGATTAAAATTTCATTTGGTAACCGCTGATAGGTAATATCATAATGAAGAGCCTCAATTTTTTTCGTGTTCTTTGGACCTACACATACCGATAAATTCTCATCTATATTTAGAAAGAACGACCAAAATGGTAGATTTTTCACAAAACGGCTTATAATTTACGTAGCGGCGGTTGCAAGAGAAAATGTCCATTTCGTATAGTATTCGATGTAACCACTGACATATCGTCGCGTGAAAATGAAAGGGTTCTAACTAACATTTTTGTCAATTTTTAATTTTCAGTGAAAATATTCTTAGAAAAATTTGCTCTTTCGAATGTACTATGAATGGCAACCCTACACATTTTAAATTGTCAGATTTGGGAAAAACATGGTTCTATTTCAAATAAAATTTCATTAAAATTTCTGTAACAAGGTTCTATGTGTACTGATAGAACCTCGTTTCGCGGAAATTGCAGATGGAACCTTGTAAAACAAAGCTGTTACTATAAAGTTGTTTAAAAGTATGTCATTCGTTGTCAGTTAGAATCTAAATTTGTAAGAAGTGGTAGTGGTTCTCTATTCGCTGAATAAATTATTATTAAGTTTACAGGTAGTTAATTTTATATAATATGTACATAAGTATTGCTTATTTTAATGAGTATTCATATTATTTTAGTTTTATTCTTACATAAATAACGTGATCTGTTTATAAAACATTAAATAACCATGAATTGCATCAACCTTGATGAAGGTGTAATTTTGGCGGAATATGACCCACAATTTATAGATGGTAGAAAAATTGCGTGGATATTATTTTTGTAGTATAATTAATAATTTTATTTTATCCAACTCAGATATTAATTCATGTACAATTGAAACATATGAATTAGAAAAAGATAATGATCCAATAGTCAATGCAGCACCAGAAAACTCTGAAGATACATTGAACATTTTTCATTTAAAAAATATGTTCAAATATTATTCTATATAATATTACTTTTAGAATCGACAATTCAAGAAAATGTACGAACTCGAAAACGACGCAGAAATCCAGAAAAATGGAAGTCTACCATAAAAAAAAATTACATCAAACTGGTCAAAAATATATTAACCGAACTGGAAAAATAGTGCCTCCTAAAAAGTGCAACCCACAAAATGCGACAAATCGTGTAAATTTAAGTGTGCCTTTTTAATATCTCCTATGGAACGAGAAAATATTTTGAAGACTTATTATTCACTACAGCCACAGGAAAAAAAGTTATTTCTTTTATAAACAACTCAAAGGTTTTTAACGGCCAGACCAACTAGAAAAGATAACGAAAGCTCTAGAAGAGTATTTTCATTTCAATACTATTTTATCATAAACAATGAAAAAATTCGAATATGTAAAAGTTTCTACTTGGCCACTCTAGATATTTCGCAAAAGCCGATATATAATGTACATAAAAATAAGACTGCAAACAACACGCCTAAACCGGATATGAGAGGAAGAAGTATACATACAGGGTGCGCCAGAGAAACTTACTTATTTGAAAAAATCCCCGCGCGGTGAGTTAGGCGGGTAGAGGGGCGAGAGGGGGCGCATCTGGAGGGGGAAGTTCCCAAGTTTGTTTTTCCCTCCAGTCAGTTGCCATCATGCTCTGGTCTAGAGAGCAGCGGGCCTTCGCAGTCGAGAGCTTCTTTTCTAACGGTCGCTCAGTTGTTGCTACACAACGTGCCTTCCGCGCTCGCTTTGAAATTCCTCCTCACAGACTCGTTCCTGGCCGTAATTCGATTCTGTCGTGGGTTAACTCATTTCGGGAGTGTGGAAGTGTCGCTAAACCCAGAAATGGACTTCAACGGACCATCAGAAATCCGGAAAATATCGAAAGAGTGAGGCAGTCAGTTGTCCGTTCTCCCCGGCGTTCGGCTCGCAAACACGCAGCTGCTTTGGGAATTTCTGACACCACTGTCCGACGAATTCTCCATGAATTTGTTGCGACAGCATTTCCCCGACCGCGTTATCTCTCTCAGAGGCGATCTGCAATGGCCGCCACGCTCTCCGGATTTGACTCCATGCGATTTCTTTTTATGGGGTTATTTGAAATCCCTGGTTTATGTCGATCGACCACGGACCACAGCACACCTCAAGAACAACATTCGCGACGCCATTGCCAACATACCGATTGATATGCTGCAAAGAGTGGATAGGAATTTCAAAAATCGACTTCATCAGTGTATGCGCTATGGGGGTCGCCATTTATCCGATGTCATTTTGAAGACTGCATGAAAAAAAAATTGGGATATTGTATTCTAAAATAAAAAAAATTTAAAACAATAACTGAAGTACTTGTGTTTTTATTGACCTTTCCAATAAGTAAGTTTCTCTGGCGCACCCTGTAATTCCAGAAGATTGCCGGTAGAAGCCACAGATAGAATTCGCAAGCACATATTGTCCTTTCCCTGCGTTGAATCACATTATTGTCGAAGCGATCGGAAAGTTAAGTACCTAGAAAGTCATTCAAACATCTCAAAGATGTACGATTTATATTGTCAATCGTGTGAAGGTGATAAGGTTAAACCAGAGATAACGTAATGTATAAAGATGCGACAGCTGGAACAAAAAACCCAAACGCATTTCGCATCTGCAGACTTCTGAGATATTTCTTGTCCATCAGATTTTTTTGGATAGAATGATAGATCTAGGCGTAAATACATAACTATAAAATCATAGTGCGTAAGCACAGTTTTGGCTCTCCCATTGTTTTTCAAATACAATTGTTTAAAAATAATTAATATTGGCCAGCATTTTTTTTATTTTATTATTACATAAACTTTATTGTGCATATAGAGTCGTGTATGACCCTCCAGGTGCAATTTTAGCCCTTGATTGCATTCAAAAGTGCATTTTATGAATGCTAGTCCATTCAGAACGCGGAGGGGAGGGTGTCAAAACATAACTTCGTTTTCTATATGTTTTTTAGGTCGCTGATTACGAAAATCGGGGTCCCGCAGTCCTAAAGTGTGGGCGTCACCTTAAAAAAATGCAAAAAACACCCCCTTTAAGGCGTTTTCGCGATAATTTCAATAACAATCAAAAATTATCCAATGAAATACACTTTTTTCAATATTTATTTGCGAAGGTGGTTGATTTATACGAAATGAAGCCAAATTTTATGATAAGGGATAATCCTAAAATTGTTTTTCCAACTATATGCTTCAAATTCGATTGAATGCGTATTATCAGCCAAAAATAAATTATTTTCAACCCTTAAGGGGTTAGACTACCCCTAGATTAAAGTAAATAAATATAACTAATATAAATAAAATTTAAATGCAAAAAAATATAAAATACAGTAATATAAAAAAAAGTAAATAGTTATAGGATATCAAATAAGATGCAAAGTATATTATAAATAAAAAAATTAGTATTTTATAAATAAAAAATGGAACAGAAATATTTTATTATTATTTGTTAAGGATAAAATTTATTATATGTATAATGCATGTACCTTAGGGTGGCCCTTATTTTTAAAAGTCAGAAATTTCAACATGCTAACCCCTGAAATGGTTCTCTACTATGAAAAAATAATTCTCCAAAAAATTTCATCTCAATTGTTTGAAGTAAACCCGTCCCGAAAACGCGGTAAAGTTTGTTAATTTATGAGAAAACTTTTGTTAATCAAAATTTTTGATTTGCTTCAAATTTTTTTACGGAGTCTCTATACAAAATAAGCGTTCACGTATTTTTTCTTTTTTTTCGGTCAATATTTTCAAAAAAGGGGTGGGGGGTAAAGTAACACTACCGCAGTAACACTAGTAACAGTAACACTAACACAAAACTATATTTTTATTTGAGGTTCGAATCGCGTGGTGCACGCGGCTAGTCCTTCAAAACATTGTTCAATGCTACGTTAATT
The DNA here is from genome assembly GCA_963855945.1 of Thereva nobilitata. Classification (NCBI taxonomy): domain Eukaryota; kingdom Metazoa; phylum Arthropoda; class Insecta; order Diptera; family Therevidae; genus Thereva; species Thereva nobilitata. The sequence continues at coordinate 123,409,062 of OY979696.1, forward strand.
CGACAAACTAATGCAACATTTCTTTGTTATACCTAAAATGTTATACACCTATTCAATTTTAGTCAAAAATTGTATGAAATTGTCGAAAAATCTTTAAGTAAACATATCTTGTAACACGACAGGAGTACGTCGTCACTTTCCATTTATTGCTCGGCACTGCATTCGGGAACGACTCATGATTGCATCACTCAGAATATCTTCCATCCTTTTCTAACATAGTCAAACAGACACGTCCGGGATTACCCCGCGTCCGTGATTACCCCACTCTCCCCTAATAGTTGTAAACAATTTTTCAATTTAGTATTTGTTATTAACAATACAAAGACAAAACAAAAAAACATTTTCTCCGCGTTTTCGGCACGGGTAAGACGGTACCAATTCAGCTGAAATTGTTATATGATTTTTTTTTCGGTATAGAGAACCATTTTAGGGGTTAGCACCACCAAAAATGTAAAAAAAATCGCCCATTTAAATAAGGGCCACTTTAAGTACATATTATTTATTAAAAAATTTTTTTTTTATGGAGCTTCACCATCTGAAGACTCACTGCTGTCTTCACGTACAAAATTGTGTAAGGCTGCTCGCACACTGGATCAAAATTTGTACGAATTTGTGCGAACTCTGATGAAATCGATACGGCAGCCTAATAGGACAGTGAAAAATTGCTTCGGCAATAAAAATCATTTGAATTCATTATTTGCATTTTTACTTCATCGAGTGGGTCACATAAATGAGTATGAGCCACACAAATCAGGATATGGGCTATAATTCTGCCACGGGGACGGATCCCTATGCAGGACAACCCGCGAGCGAAGCGAGCGAAAAATTTGTTTGGACTCTCAATTGCCCAGAGCCTATCCATTGTCTGGCCGCGGCACTGCTTTTGGGGGGGGGGTCATGACCCCCGTGACCCCCCCCCCCTGGAATCCGCGCCTGTCTGAAGGTGTGTTGTTGAGCAGCAGCTTCAGTGGGAGGTATGGAAGCCATGTTTGCTGATGCCTTGTAGAGGATGATGGCACGTATTGCTGAGAAATCAGTGAATTTAGTAGTATAAGATTTGAAATCCGGATTTTTGGAAGAGATAAAACTGAGATATTTAACCTTGCCTTGGTTGAATAACGCGGACGTAGAGTGGCAACCACTCATTGCGTGGAAGAAGAGCATTTAGTTGGCAACACTTTTCTCTACAGCACTTCCCAGATGGAAAGGTAGAGGAGCTGAGGGCTTTACCTCTCCCTGGCTTGAGGAAATATACATTGGGGGGAGTTTGAAGACCCGGGGAGAGTTTGGAGACCCATCATTATGGCCAGAAGGCCAACATCCTCCCTCACAATTGCGACACTCCTGTGAGCCGAAGACAGGGATTCTGCAGTCCGCACTATCAGTGGCCTTATTCTCTATTACAATATCGTCATATTCTTTCACGGAACTGACGAAATCGTATTCTCTGTTACAATATTGGCATCAATTTTACTTGAAAATCTAACAATATTGTCAACTTTTTACTCGGAAGCTGCTTCATTTTCGGTTTGGATTTAACAATATTGTAATAGAGAATAGGGCCCCTGGTGATTTATCGGGACTAAGCGATAGCGTTTTTGGTATGTCCGTATGAGATATTAAAACATCAGCGGAGCCTTCCTCATATTCTTTAATTCTCATCCAAGCTTTTGATAAAACAACTTCGTCATCTAAATCTTGTACGTTCGCACGTATACTTTGACAATTTAGGGAAAGTATTGATAATCCTGGTCTGTTCAAACCCGAGTAAAAATAACTTAGTTGGTTAATTTTCTTAAAAGCATGCACGCCCCGAACCTACCACGCATAGCGAACAAATGCGCATGTCACACGGGTATGCACGCTCCCGTCCAGGCATGTATGCTATCGCCACAGGCACGAAAATCTAAAAATCCGCCTGCTAGAAGTATGCAAGTTATTTTATAAAGAAAAGTCAATTGATTTTAAATTAAAATATTAAATCTTGATCTTTATTAAAATTTTACATAAACGACAAACGGTTAATTCCACGGTTAAATCAGAACTGACTAACTTTAATCTAACTTTCTTATGCTAAGGTACCTTGTACCTATCTTTTAAATGTAAGAGCTGTTTTAGACGGTGCGCTTCAGCGCATGTGCCTCACGAACGTTTGGGGATGAAGGGAGGAGTGGGAATGAGTAGAGGTACCACCCCACTTCTCCCTTTATCCACAAAGTTCGTGAGGCACATGCGCTGGAGCGCACCGTCTAAACCGGCTCTAAGATCAGCAGATTTGTAACAGATTTCTTAGAACTTAGTCTATCTAGTGATTGAAGATCACATGAAGGAAAATGTGTGGGAAATGTTGACTCAACAAATGTTGTTGGCGAGGAAATATGATTCGAGTGGAATTTATGTGGGAAAATAAGTTGGTTATATTGTTTGGATGGGGTTTTTGTGGGAAAGGAAATCGGTTATCCTATTTCAGCTAAAAGCTGATTATTTGGATATATAACTCCCCCTTCCTTAAGACTTTCGCTCTCCTGAGCGGGAGGTTTTACTATAATAACTTTTTTATTTTTTATTTTATATAGCTTTAATATCATTAACGTTATCGAAATACTAATTATGGTTAGTATGAAAGTAAGATTTAAATATGTTACAATGTTATTCTGCTGTCTTTCGTATTTAATTTCTGTAATTTCTTTATTATTTTCTATCTGTTTTATATGCAAATCTTCTAGTTTTATTGTCATATTAATATTTTCAATTTTTGTATAGGTAGGGATTATAACGTTATATTTGAATTCCTTTATTTTATTTGAAAATTTTACATTGTTTATCATGATAGTACAATTATTAAACGAAATTAAATAATTTTTATTTAAAGAATATTCTACCTTATTGCAATTATTTACTAAACTAGTATTCTTTGCATTTGTAACTAAAATTAATCCTAGATCTATCTCTGATACTTCTGAGTTTGATTTTACAATTTTAGAACAGCTGTCATAGGAATTATTTAAAATGCTTGATATACAATTGTTTGTAGGTTTTAGTTTTTTTCTGTACCTTTCTTGATCCAAGAAGTATGATTTGCTTTCGAAAATAATGACATCTGAAGTTTTTATATCAACTTGTTGATTGTTTGAATCTGGAATTGGTATCAGTTTTAGGTGAGTAGCGTCCGTCTTGCTCATTTAAATCAATTATATGAATGATTTTGCTGTAATGGTCTATTATTGGTATAGTATTTTGTCGGATTGTCGCGTATCCAGCTTCAGTTTCTAGTTTTTCTATGCTAATTAGAGCTTGGGATGGTTTTATTACTGTTGTTACCACTAATATTATTATTAAGATTATCTGAAAAATATTTAAAATTTCTTTTAATTCGTGTGGGGTGAATTTTCTTTTTTCTACTATCAAATATATTTTGGTTTGTTTTTACGCATTTAACTTTCTTATACCTAGGTAATTCCTTATATCTTAATGCTATAGGGTTTTTGATAAGTATTTCCGTATTATTTGGGAGAACAAAATCTTTCCTATTCTTGTTTAGTTTCTCTATAATTTTGCTTTTCTTTTCTTGAATTCTATTTCTTATGGCTTCGAACTCTATAATTTTCCCATGAATAAAATCTAAAGGTTTGGTTTCAGTTATGGTATGAATCGAATTGTTGTAGCATTCCACAGCTTTTATTATTTTACTTTCTATGTCTAACTCAGGGTCTGTTACATGAAGAATTCTGATGTGTTCATTTATTGTCCCATGAACCCTTTCTATATCAGAATTCCCCGTATGACTTCGAGGAGAAGTGAAGTGTATTACTATATTTTCAACTCTGCAGAAGTCTTTTAAGTTTAAACTATCAAATTCATTGTCAAAAATGTACTTTTTTGGTTTACCAAATAACGAATTTCTGAGCTTTAATGCTTGTACTATTGTAATACTATTTCTATCGCTTAGTTTAGATATATAGAGGTGTTTGGTAAATCGGTCTATTGTTGTTAGAAAAACTTGTTTCTTCAGATAAAATACGTCCGCATGGACGATTTCATTCGGTTCGGATGGTGTTTCCGATAACTGATATTTATGTAGAATTGGACTCCTATCATATTTACTAAGGTTACATACTTCACAATTGTTTATGTATTTGTAAATATAATCTTTTATTTTGGGAAAGTAATATAATTCTTTAATTTCCAAGAAGTTTTCAAGAATACCTCTATGATTGGTACTCTCGTGAATTTCTTTAATTTTTTCCATTAACTTATTCTCATCATCTATATCCTCCGCCTTTTTGGAACATTTTACAAATTTAATCCTGGGCTCGTTGCCGAAGAGGCTTACTATTCTATTTTGTAAAATTGAATACTCATTATAATCTAACTCTGAATATATTGCTGTTATTCCCTTTTTTATCAATCTTCTTAAAAGATCGTTAAGGTAATTCTCATTTTTTAAATCTTCCCTAGAGATCAATATTATTCTGTATTTTTTATATTTTATTATTAATTCTTCCTGTTTTTCTTCGACCAAATGTATTTGTGTAAGGTATTTATTAACAATGTTACTTACAATTGGAATGTGGTCGCCCAAATTTTCGGCACCACTATGAATTGTAGCAGCATTGCTTTCATTATCGGAGGAGTTACCATTATTGTTTTCTAATGTGTTAATTTCATTATTATTTATGTTGATCCTACTTAGAAAATCGGCTACTCTATTTTCTTTCCCCTTTACATAATTTATTTCAAAATCAAACTCGTTCAACTTTATCTTCCATCTTTGAAGCTTTGAGTTTGGTTCCTTCAAGGAATTTAGCCAAACTAAAGGTTGATGGTCAGTTTTTACTGTAAATTTGACTCCATAAAAATATGGGCGAAAATATTTGGTGGACCATACAATTGCTAGGAGTTCTTTTTCGATGGTACTATATTTAATCTCATGCTCGTTAAGAGTACGACTGGCGAAAGATACTGGGTGGCCATTTTGTGACAAAACGGCTCCAATAGCATATTGGCTCGCGTCTGTTGTTAACGTAAATTTTTGATTGAAATTAGGATACTTTAACACCGGATCCTTGGTCAGTATTTCCTTTAATTTTTCGAAGGCCGCGATGTAATTTTTATCGTTTATATTGATTTTTCTATCTTTCTTTAAGCATTGAGTTATTGGTTGAGCTATTTTCGCGTAGTCCTTGATGAACTTGCGATAATATCCGGTAACACCCAAAAAACTCTTTATTGCTTTCCGATTCGTAGGAATTTTTAATGATTTAATTATCTGAATTTTACTAGGGTTCGGTTTGATGCCTTCACTAGTTAGAAGATGGCCTAAGTATTCTGTTTTCTTAGAGAAAAATACGCACTTATCGATTTGTATTTTTAAATTGGATTCACGCAACTTCTGAAAAATCCTTTTAACAGATTCCACATGCTCTTGAAGAGAGGTGCCAAAGATGAGTATATCATCAAGATATACAACACAATTGATATTTATAAATTCCCTTAATACGTGATTAATCATTCTTTGGAAAGTAGCAGGAGCATTCTTTAGCCCGAATGGCATCCTGACGTACTCGTAGTGACCTTGTGGGGTCGAAAATGCTGTTTTTGCTTGGTCTTTTGCATCAACTAGGATTTGATGAAAGCCCTTGGCCAAATCTATTGTAGTGAAATATTGAGCCTTACCTAACTTGTCAAAAAGTGACTCGATATTAGGTATAGGGAACTTATCATCAATAGTTATATCGTTAAGTTTCCTATAATCCACAACAATTCTCCATTTCTGTTTGCCAGATTGATCTAATTTTTTTGGAACAACCCAGATTGGAGAATTGTAAGGAGAATTACTTGGTTTTATAATACCTTGATGTAACATCTCCGAAATTTGTTTTTCCACTTCTTGTTCGTGGATTTTAGGAAATCGATATATTTTGGAGTAAACAGGCTGGCTGTGTTTTGTTATAATTCGATGTTTTATCGTAGTTATACTACTTAGTTGCTGTCCTTCTTGAAAAAATAAATCCTTATATTCTATCAGAAGTTTCTTTAGGACATTGTATTCTTCTTTATTTAGGTGTTCGACGTTTATAAGATTAAAAATATTTTGTTTACTAAGATCCACACAATATAGTCATAAGGGCAAGAGTTTTTAAATTTAGTCCTTTTATTCATGACTTCCAAGTACTTTTTACCTAGATCAATCTTTGCACCTACTTGGGTTAATATATTATTCCCTAATATTGCGTTAAATTTTTTTTTGCTTAGGTTTAATAATTTCCATGTCATAGTAGCCTTATGGTTAAATTCTTTTGGTACTTTTGTAATTTTTTCGTGTGTTATTTCACCGTTGTCTAATAGAGTTGATATTTTGATTGGTTTTTGCAATTGTATAGAATTTATATTAGGAAACAATTTGCTATCCATTACTGAAATTGTTGCCCCAGTGTCTATTAAACAATCTAACTTGTTATTATTGATTGAGCATTCTACTATGGGTAATGTATCGTTTGAGGCGGGGTTTGAAAATTTTGTTCTACAGTATTAACATCTACATCCATTGATTCATAGTTTTGGTTATTATTATAATTAGAAAATCTTGAATTTTGAGAACTGTTTCGATTAAAATTTCCGCTATTATTATAGTTATTGCGTGAAGTGAAATTATTGCGCCTATTATGGGTTTGAAACGATCTATTATAGGAACCATTGAAATCTTGATGCCTATTAGGATTGGACTCGTTATTTCTATAGTCATTATTGTGATATAATCTTTGGCTAAAATTATTGCTTCTAATATTGTTAAATTTTTGTGCATTACTGTAATTATTAGTTGTTTGTGTATTGTTATTGTTACGTCTTTGGATATGTGTGGGAGGATTACCAATTCCAGTTTCAATCAATTCGAAGTAAGCTTCCTCTAAGGTATTGACATTTTTTATTCTCAAATACATGCTGTCGGATCGAGGAAGTTTGTTTAGAAATTTCTCTAATATACTTTTTTCATTATTGCTTGTTTTGAATTCTTCAGGGGAGTTATCGTCTAATCTATACTTTATGTTTAACTTATCTAAAATTTTTGAAAGACAACAATAGTATTGACTTACATTAATGAATCTAACTGAATCTGCTTCTTCTTTCAATTTTAAATAGGATTGTTGCACGCCGAAAGATTTCTTTAGTTGATTTTTAATTTGATCCCATGTAGCACTTTCTAGTCTTCTTATAGATGAGGCTGCTGGTCCTTGAATTTTGCTCAGGAAAATGTTCAGTAGATATCCCTTCAGTCCTACATCTGGAGCCATTGCCACAATGGCTTCGACTTCTTTGATGAAATTAGATAGCTCAAAGGTGTCGTCTCCTCGGAATACTGGCACCGCTCTAGCCTCCACAATTAAATCCTTAGGAGTGATTGTACTGGTGGTAGTCATGTTTATGTTGAGAGAACTCTGGATGGCAGTAAGGGTTTCGTTGTAATTAGCTTCTGTATTTGAATCGAGTTCTGACATTCGTGGATCCCGCTTTGGTTTAGTGTAGGGTTTCATTCATTGAACGCCAATAAATTCTTAATAGAAAACCAGTCGATAATATTAATTTTACTCCACTTTTTTTTCACCTTTCTTTTAATGCAAATTATGGTTTAAATTTATCTTTTTAAACTTAATTCACTCTCACTCTGTAATCTTAATTCCTTCACCTTTATTAAATTAAAATCACCTTGATTTCACAAATTTTCCTTTTTGCTTCTTTAAAATATTTTTTTTTTCATGTAACAAATTTTCCACCAAATTTTCCACAACGGAATTTACACACACAAATATTTTTCTCTATATTTAAACATGTAAAAAAAATTTTCCGACTAGTTTGGCGATCTCACCGACTGCGCCAGTTATTTTATAAAGAAAAGTCAATTGATTTTAAATTAAAATATTAAATCTTGATCTTTATTAAAATTTTACATAAACGACAAACGGTTAATTCCACGGTTAAATCAGAACTGACTAACTTTAATCTAACTTTCTTATGCTAAGGTACCTTGTACCTATCTTTTAAATGTAAGATCAGCAGATTTGTAACAGATTTCTTAGAACTTAGTCTATCTAGTGATTGAAGATCACATGAAGGAAAATGTGTGGGAAATGTTGACTCAACAAATGTTGTTGGCGAGGAAATATGATTCGAGTGGAATTTATGTGGGAAAATAAGTTGGTTATATTGTTTGGATGGGGTTTTTGTGGGAAAGGAAATCGGTTATCCTATTTCAGCTAAAAGCTGATTATTTGGATATATAACTTGCACGCTCCCGCTACAGGCATGAACATTTATAAATGCATCCGCATCGGCATTGACTATTCCAAACGCGAGTGTTGTTTTACCAAGCAGTCCGCCAACTAAACACCACTAAACTGGCTGATAATACCAGAAAATAAAGTTGATTTTTTAAATTGTAAGGGTAGTTTTAACCCCTTAAGGGCTGAAAATAATTTATTTTTGCCTGACAATACGCATTTAATCGAATTTGAAGCATAAAGCTGGAAAAACAATTCTTTCCAAACTTTTAGATTTTAGTCGATGCAGGCGGGGTTTCAACCCTTTAGTATTATCCCTTATCCTAAAATTTGGCTTGATATGGTATAAATCAACAACCTTCGCATATAAATATTGAAAAAAATGTAATTCGTTGGATTGTTTTTGATTATTATTGAAATTATTGCGAAAAGCCCTTAAAACCCAAAAAACTGGTGTGGGTAGGACCACACGTTGGAAGTGAAAACTTCTATGGCCATTCTGTATTTCCAATTCAATCTTAATATTACAGGAGGATAAGGGTCAATAAATTTTGTCTATGAATGTTCAATGTAAGTTAATTTTATTATTACTTGATGTTGCAATAAAATAAGAAAAACAACAACGTAATAGATAATAAAAAACACATAGTATATAATACAAAATACATAATATGTAAATAGTTTATAGTACATAATACATAGTACATAGTGCATAGTGCATAGTACATAGTGCTCAGTACATAGTGCACAGTACATAGTATGTACAGTACGCTGCGTCAGCGGATTAAGTAATAATCTGGGACTTTTAACAGACTCAAATAAAAAAAACATGAGGCGCATTTGAAATATTGGTGGACTTGGAAACACATTTTACTAGACAATTCGTTCTTATTTAATTATACAGTCGTTCTACAGGTTTTTATGCAGTCTGTAAAAAGATTTTGTTTAGTCTGTTAAAGGCCCCAGATTATTACTTAATCCGCTGACGCAGCCACAAGAAGTGCCCCTTGGCATACGACATGAGAAGACAGCACTGCTACTTTTGCAGTTACCAGACGTCAGAATCTCAAGAAGTTCTAATTATTTTCTAGTTTTTGGTACAGCTTATGGCTGCATTCGAAAATTCAGCCAGCTGCGCAGAATTGGCAGCACATCATTCAAAAAATCAAACCGCTGCAGCCGGGCATATATTCCCTGCAGCCGATACTGCGTTACTGCCGATTCTGCGCAGCTGGCTGAATTTTCGAATGCAGCCTATGATTTAAAATAAAACTATTTAGCTTAAAAGTTTTTTTTTACCTATTTCTATTGAATTCTTTTTAGTCTTAATTCATTTTGAATTTTAGTTTTTACAAAGTTCTGGTGAAGTGATTTGCTATGCATACCATATTGCCAGCGCCATTTTTAATTTTCTAATATTGGCAATAAATTCATTATTTCCGACCTAAAACACAAAACAAATAGCAATTTTCAGTGAAATCGATCGTAATTGCCAAAATCGTACCGCCATTTTGAATTTTCAAATTTGGACCACAGATTCTCCATTCGTGACCTTAAAAACCCCCCAACACCGATTTTCAATGGATTCAGAATACATTTGCAAAATTCATCCGCATTATTGGCACCGCCATTTTGAATTTTCAATTTTTGACCACATAATCGTCATTTGTGGCCCTAAAAACCCCTGTTTCAATTTTGAATGGATTCAGAATACATTTGCAAAACTCATCCGCATTATTGGCACCGCCATTTTGAATTTTCAATTTTTGACCACATAATCGTCATTTGTTGCCCTAAAAACCCTGTTCCAATTTTGAATGGATTCAGAACACATTAGCAAAATTCATCCGCCATATGGGCGCCGCCATTTTTAACTTTCAAATTTTGAGCACAGATTCGTCATTCGTATTCATAAAAACCGATTTTCAATGGAATCGGAACACAATTGCGAAATTCGTCCGCCATCTTGGGACCGCCATCTTGATTTTTTTACAAAATTGTCAGATCGCATTGTCACGGGAACTCAATGTGTGGGCAAAGTTTCCTAAGAATCGGTTTAGTAGAAGTAGTTGAAAAAGGTGTCGCAAGATTTGAACCAAAGAAATAAACAAACAAATATACGAGGTCAAGCTAAATAAAACCATTAAAAAAGTATAAAATAAAAATATAGTTTAAAAAAACTAAAAAATGAGCTAAAAAGTAAAAAATAATTTTGAATGTAAAGTTTTTATGGCTCCAGCCAGTATATGGAAACAACCTACCTTTCGAAATGTAAAACAGCGTAGTAGTACAGTATAGATGGACTGGAAAATCGGGGTATGCGCCAAAAATTCTTGGAAGGATGATTTTTCATAAATCGTTAATGGAGCATAAAAGAAGCCCAACTCTAAATTTGAGTGGTGAAATTTCTAGTAGACTTTTTGGAAAACTCAAAAAGTTTTTGAAAAGCGTTTTTCTCTGAATCTACGCATTTTAGAGAAAAGTTTTTTAAACAAAAAATGTAGAGGACATTGTTACCTACAATTTGTGTCATAGAGGTCATGCTGTACAACTTGAAATGCAGAAGCTAGGTGGCGCCAACTTTCCAAAAAAGGGTTTTTACGTTTTTTGTCCCAGAAAAAATGGTTTTTTTACAAAAGTGTAAATAAGTAAATTGTTCCTCTTAAAAATGTCTACAACATTTATTTAAACTTTTTTTCCCTCCGACTTACCGTTCCAAAGTTATAGCGTGCTGAAGTGTGAGAATTGTGCTCTGAAAATGGCACACAGGTTAATTTGAGTACAATCTTTTTACAAACAAAACACACACTCATTTTACAAGAGCAAAGTTTTGACGCTTACACTCTCGAAAACTCGCATAGCAACTGAAAAATGGACGCTTCTTAGCAACAATAGCACCGTTAACTACGCAGCGTAGCATTTCCTGCCTATACAAATGTGCAAAACTTGAAGTTGATCGGTTATATGGAAGTGGATCAAAATCAAGTTGCAAGATTTGTTTAGATACAAGATACAAGATACAGGTGAAGCTAATATAAAGCGTATAAAAATACATAATAATCCATAATACATAATCATACATAAAAATACATAATCCATAATAATATAGTATAATAATACATAACAAATGTTTTCTCACATGGAATGCAAAAAAAGTACGATGGTACGCAAAATTGGTGGCGTGACGCGAGTTTTTAGTTTTTCCCCCCGAGCCAAAAAGTGTCCAACGTGCCAGTAGTCCATGGAAATTGAATTTTAACATTGCAAAAATGCAAGACAAGGTTTTTTTTGGGGTTGTATAGGGGGGTTTGGTGTAAGTATAAATTTGAGTTTTTGGGCTCGAGCCCCCCCCCCATCTGGCCGCCATCTTGGAAAACGTGTGCAAATGGTTTTTCCACTATATCTCCGTAACAGTACATCTTACAGAAAATTTGTAAGGTGGTTTTTTGTTTAGAATTAAATTATCTACAATTAAACAAATCTACAAGCTTTTTTGTCGTAAATTGAATAATTAAGAAGTTATGTCTTAGAACACAAAAATTAGTCACAATATTTTCTTTTAAGAGCTATAACTTTTTTTCTTTCAATTTTAACAAAAAAAAACTTGGCAAGTTTTCTTTAGAAGATTTCATAACGAATAATTTTCATTCATCTTTTTTTAATTTCATTCACTACGAACGGTTTTACAGCGCCCCGAAGGTATCAAAGTGACAGATTTTTTGAATAATTTTGTTTACGATTTTACCTCTTCCTCTCCCTAGAAATTTTAAATAACAGTTAGCAAGTAATAATAATGAAAGAATGTCTTTACGTTCTAAGAAATGCCGATGTTTAAGTAATGTAATAAAATGTTTAGCAATTTATTGTGGTTTTTTCTTATTGTTATGGTATGTTTTACAAGGTACGAGATGGTCAAAGTCAAAACAGTATTTTTAAATGAATTGTCATAATCTGCGACTCCCATCGTCCTCTCTCACCCTCTTCTTTACAAATGAACGTTTTCATGAGATTTTTGTTGGTTGATTGTTGGGCCGGATGAAATTGACATTAAAAGACTGCCGAGAGTGAATTTTGAATATTGTACTCGATTTTTATAAAAGAGATTTTTAAGACAATTTTATCGAAAACTCGATTTCGAAACGAAAAATTAATTCTGAAAATCGATTTTATAATTTGAAAATCGCCCATCACTAATCGAACTTTGCGCCGTCAAGCAACGGCAAAAGTCGACCAACTTTCAATTTTTCTTGCGCGTTGCACAACGTTGAAAATTGTTTATACATTTTGATCAAGCAAATTCAAACCGAACGTCGGTTTGAGACTATTTTCCCTTTATGTTTTTGGGGTCGTTTTCGCAATTTTTATTGTGACGCCCTAATTTTAGGTCTCGGGGCCCAGATTTGTAATCAGCGACCCAAGAAATACATATAAAGGGTTCTGTTCATATACCCCTCCTCCGTTATGAATGGACTAATAACTTTAAATCACGCCTGGTGCGTGTAACGCGAGATGTCGCCATGGGCCCCATCACCTTGATTCTTATTTTTAAAAGTAGAGTTTTCAACTTCGCATTTTGTAGTAACCAACCAACTATTGACAAAAAAAAAGTACTCTCATCTCATATGAAAGGAAACTCATTTTAGCCCGATGTTATCTTTCCGCTACTTTGGAGAAATCACATTAATTAATTGCTTTCGATACTATGTATTTCCCTGTTGTGATTGTTGTCACTTTAGATAAATTTTGTAATCTTTATCTTTTATTAGAAGAATATTTAAGATGATATATTCTTTTTAAAAAAAAACAATTTAGTATTTCGTGAGTGTTTGTGCAAATTGGACCGTTTCGGATTTTATTGGACGATGTACAATTTTAATTTTTTTAGCCTATTTATATTTATTATATATTTATGCATTTGTTTAAATAATGGGCAAAGCGATACTGATGTTTTATCAAAACAATGTGAAGGTGTACCAAATGGTGATTTTATCGCAGCAATTGGAAATTGTTCAAATTACATTTATTGTGATGGAGGAGACACTTATGAAGGAAGTTGTGAAGAATTTTATTTTGATGCTGTAACACAAAGTTGTGAAGCGCCAGAAAACGTAGATTGTGATGATTCGATTACGACGAATATAGTCCAAACAACAACGGAAGCAACAACAGCATCAAATACACCAATAACAACAACTTTAGCGACAACATCAACGAAAACGACTAGTTCCAGCACAACCACTAAAGTATATTCTACTTCTTCACAAGGAACAACTATGAAGCCAACTGTAACAACTGACAAGCCTTTGCCTAGACCGGTTTCGTGTCCGCTGGTAGATGATCCAAATAATATAATATTTCTTCCGAGTAGCACAAGCTGTTCAGAATATTTTCTTTGCTATCATGGATCTCCGTTAACAATGTATTGTGCTCAAAGGCTTCATTTTAATTTTGCAACTGATAAATGCGATTTTCCAGAAAATAGTAATTGCCAAGTAAGTAATATAAGCAAGCTGAAATTCTCCCTTTGAAAATAATAAAAATACTCGTTTTTTTTTCTTTAGCTATCAGACATAAAGCCTTTTCCAGAATGTAGACAGGATGCCTTTATGGAGTTCTTTCCTCACCCTGAACGTTGTGAATATTTTTTGTACTGTGTGTTCGGACATATGACAGTACAACAATGTCCATTCTATTATCATTGGGATATTATCAAAAAAACATGTGTTTTACAAAATTTAGCTAAATGTGGATCTTATAGAATCTAAATTAAATTTTATTACGTTTTGAAAGTTATTTATTTTATTTTATGTTTTAAGTTTATTTATAAATAGTAAAACAACATAGTCTGCTTCAAGAGTGATGCATTAATTTCAAAGCTTCTCGAGAACGATTGGTCCAACCCTTCAAAAAACGTTTCAGTTTCGGCGATCATCTCCTCATTGAAATAGCAAACCACTTCTCTACCATTTGTCTCGATGGAGCAGAGTCCGAATAACACCTCCATTCGAGCCATTGCTTTGCGTAACAATTTATTTTCCCATTAACAAACAATGCTTTATCAACATACGAAATTCAGATATTTCCATTGCTTTGAAAATTACAAAAGTTTAGTGACGATACTGTGACTTATAAACTAATGATCAGAATGTCATGAAATTTTGACACATGTCGTTTGAAGGTTTGTGCTATTAAAAATAATATGAATTTGCTAATAGTGGGCCCATCTATATGTCATTCTATGCATGGGCGGCGCTTTCATTGGTGCGAATGGTACATTTGCACCGGGCGCAATTTCAGAAATTAATATTAAAAAAAAAATTTAAAACTGTGAAAAAAATGAAGTGTTCCCTTGACTTCATTTTCATCTATTAAAGGAAAGCATTTTTATTATAACGATTTATTTTTCCAGTTTATTTTCTCGATAAAATTCCGCGGGCGCACGAAATTCCACAAATTTACCCAATTTTCGACCCTGCACTTTTTCTTTTACTTCTACCAGGGGACAATTATTTACATTTTATTACCACTTTTATAAAAAAACTATGAACTTAAACTATAACTTTGAAATTCATTATAGTATTATATTTCAATGCCTAGATGTGTTATGTTTAATTAGGACAAGCGAAGGGTGGTACCTACATTAGATCTAAAGAATTGTTAGACATGGTTGAAGAACTTCTATCGTTTTTGTAACATTGATTGCAACTGATTTATATTGGCTAGAAATGTATCGTATTCTTGATACTGATTTTGATTATACTACTCTTAACCCAAATTCAGAATTTATTCGAACATCAACATTATTAAATTCCAATCCTTTAATCGTTTTAACACTTTTTTAAGAGATATTTTAAAGTAAGATAATTCTGGTTTCGTATAGAATTTCAACATAGAGGCAGTCCACATATGCACGGTATTTTTTAGTTCGAAAACGTACCAAATAATAATCTAAATCCAGATGGTACTATGAACATACAAGAAATTATTAATTGTTTTTATCAATTTTTATCTACTTGGCATGCAGATTGGAATCAAATTTAAAATGTGCATCCAACGAAAATGATTTTTACTGATGTCACTGACGAAGAAGCTCATTATAACCAGCACAATTTGAAAGTATGTCTTTAAAAAAAATTCCTTTACAAAATTTTATAACAGAGGTGAGAAAACTACCTTCTCATAGACGTAGCTGCGGCCAGAATGGCCATGCCCCCCCCAATTGAGCGCCTGAAAGTTCTAAACTCGCGGCGTGCTCTATGGAAAATATGAAAAAGTATTGCCCATGAAGGTGAAGAGCGATCTCACTCCCAACCTATACAAGCTATTGCAAGTTGCTGTAGACCTTCCGGTGAGTTCGGCTGGTTGCGAAAAGGTTCCCTGCTATGAGGCGCATAAAAACTTGGCTTTGGAATACAAATGACCCAGGACAGATTCTCAATATTAATAACCAGCTAACTAAGCAAAAAGTGCCAGCTGAAGGGCTTCATGTCTTTGTAAAAAAAGATAGAAAATTAAAGTTAGTTTAAAGAAGTATCCAGTTTAGTTCTTTGTGACAAAATGGGATTTCCTTGGCGTTTAAGCGTCACTTGCCATTTAGTTTGTTTACAGGGCGCCTTTTGTCAGTTCATTTCAAGCGTAGCGAGTGTTCCACTAAAATTCAGGACTTAGCACGGCAATATTTCTCCCGAACCACAAGACTAGCCCGCTCTGCCCACCCTCACACCCTACAGCCCCTTTCGCGCACAATACGGCCTAGAAGTTCGTTTATGAATAGAACAACCTCCCGCAGTCAGTATTTCCGAACTCGTACAACACCTTAGAGTACAAACGTAAGGTTCATCGACATTTCCTTAAGCACCCCCAGGCCCCCTCTAACCTTTCCTAAGCTTCGTTTTATCACATAAATAAAAAAAAGTGTGTTTTGTGATTTTTACAATGGATAAAAATATCGAACAAAGAATCTGTCGTAAATTTTGCATTGCCGAAGCGCTGAAAGTGTTACATAAAGGCCGTGACACAATGGTGGCTTCGGCTTCAGATTCGAAAGCGGTGCTGAAGTACTGAATTATAGAATCGAAGCGTAATAGAAGCCAAGTATAGGTGCGTTTCATTTTCATTGGAGTATATACTCCAAAGTAGTTGGGCGCACATCGGCGTAGTTGCAGCTACCCCACAGCTATATCGGAGTAGATGCTGCTACCCCACAGAATGGGCTGTTGTATCAGCATCTACGCTGATGTGCGCCCAACTACGCGCCGGCGTAGGTACTCCAAAGAAAATGAAACGCTCCATTTATTGTCTAAACAGTTTTTTTTAATTTTTTTTAATAAAATTTAAAGCGACTTCATTGATATTTACGTTTAACTACTGCTATACCAAATATGGGCTGGGGTAGCTGCAACTACGCCGATGTGCGCCCAACTACTCCGGAGTATATACACCAATGAAAATGAAACGCACCGTATAACACAATGACGGCATTTGTCTTTGTCTTGCAAATCGTAGAAAGTTTGTATAGTAAATTTGTTATCTATACATATATATAAAAATGAATGTGTCTATGTATGATCGCTATAGGCTCCTACACCGTGCAACCGATCCTAATGAAATTTTAACCATGTGCTATTTACATTCAAACTTGGAACATAGATAGGCCAGTAAAGTGAGCTTTTTAATTCAAAAAAAATCCTGACACTGATATTTTTGTTTTAATTTGTTCATTGAATAGTGTACTTTAACCTCATGAAAAGTTATCACTTGCTAGGGTGGGGGAACCTCCCAAAAAACCACCCCTTAAAAAAATTCGGTTTTTGGCTAATATCTCTTAAACGGTAAGTCTTATCATAAAATAGTGTTTACAAAGTTTGTAGATTATGCGATTATCTACAAAAAACGATATTATACATTTTCCCGTAGGAATTGCCATTTATGAGATATCGCCGTTTTAAAGATTTAAAATACTCATTTGCGACTTGTATAGGTCATCAGACGTTCAATTAATCCTTTGTTGGACTACGTGGCTAATATTTTCAGGGGTGATTCCTGGATGTATTTGGAGAAAAAAATTGTTCTAGAGAGGTGGGCTATCCAAACTATCCCCTAAAATACAGGGTGTTTAAGAAAAAAGAAATTTATTTTTTTTTAAATTTACTTAAACTTCAATTACTCCTAGACTAATTATTTTAAAGCAACAAAATTAGGCTTATCTTTTAGGTAAATGTGTATTCTTTAATTTAATATAAAGATCAAAAAGTTGAGTGACCCCGTTTAGAAGATATATAGGTTTGAAATATGGGCAAAATGCTGAAAACGAAGAATATTGGCATTTTGCTCACACTTTAAACCTACATATCTTCTAAAGGGAGCCACTCTCAACTTTTTGATCTTTATATCAAATTAAAGAATACAGATTTATCTAGAACATGAGCCTAATTTTGTTTCTTTACAATAATTATTCCAGGAGCAATTTAAGTTTAAGTAAATTTTAAAAAAGTAAATTTTTTTTTCTTAAACACCCTGTATTTTAGTGGATAGTTTGGATAGCCCACCTCTCTAGAACAATTTTTTTCTCCAAATACATCCAGGAGCCACCCCTGAAAATATTAGCCACGTAGTCCAACAAAGGATTAATTGAACGTCTGATGACCTATACAAGTCGCAAATGATTATTTTAAATCTTTAAAACGGCGATATCTCATAAATGGCAATTCGTACGGGAAAATGTATAATATCGTTTTTTGTAGATAATCGCATAATCTACAAGCTTTGTAAACACTATTTTATGATAAGACTTACCGTTTAAGAGATATTAGCCAAAAACAGAATTTTTTTAGGGGGTGGTTTTTTTGGGTGTTCCCCCACCCCGGCAAGTGATAACTTTTCATGAGGTTAAAGTACACTATTCAATGAACAAATTAAAACAAAATTATAAGTGTCAGAATTTTTTTTAAACTTTTAGAAGAAAATATACTTCACCGCCTGGTCTAAGAGCCGGTTTAGACGGTGCGCTCCAGCGCATGTGCCTCACGAACGTTGTGGATAAAGGGAGAAGTGGGGTGGTACCTCTCTTCATTCCCACTCCTCCCTTCATCACCAAACGTTCGTGAGGCACATGCGCTGGAGCGCACCGTCTAAAACAGCTCTAAGGCTATTTTATTACTTTCTAAAGCCACTCCTAGATGGCGCTGTCATGGAGAGCTTCGTTGAAAATCATCGCAGAGCTTTGAATTTTTGCATGAAGTTCCGTGGAGGTCTCCTATGATACACCTCGAAGCCCGATTTTCGAAATTCAAAATGGCCGCCGAAATATGACCGAAATTCAAAATTGCCGCAGAAATATGGTTGAATTTGCCAATTTTATCCCGATCCCGATTCCAATTAAAATCGGTATATGGGAGCTTTTAAGGTAGTAAATAACGAAGTTATGATCAAAACTTATTCAAAATTGTGGGGCCAATATGGCGGAAGAATTTTGCCAAATAAGTGTCATTTCCCGGTTAGCTGTATGTAGGGTGTTCAAGAGTTGGAAAATCGGAAAATCCTGACATGGAAAAACATTGAATATAGTGTATCCTGAAGCTATAAAAGTAATCGGTTCAGAGTCGATCAACAGGGTTTTTTGGAAAGATAGTAAGGAGAAACGGAAATGTGGGATGATTTATGTATAATGGATAACAAGGAAAGAAACCCATCACCTCTGAATTTTTAGGTATAAGTCTAGGATTCTACAATACGGGAAGAGGCTGGCATCTGGGTAAACAAATAAAACCTGAGTTAGTGACATTGCAAATGAGAACCGAGGGACCAACCAATTGCAGATTTATTTTAAATGTTTCAACGTTCGTGGTTTTAACAAAACACATAAAGGTAATTTTGGTCACACTTCAAATAAATGCTTTTGAATCTAATGTCTCGAACGTTTATAGGAATACTTGGTTCTTCGTTATTGGTTATGAAGAATTTAATTTTGAAGATCATATAATTAAACGGTAAGCACTTATTTTGTGGCACCATTTTACAGAGTTTAAACTCTCCAACAATATTGAAAACGGTTTCACCGTGTAGCCCTGAGCTCAAAGAAGTGCAGAATCGCAATTTTATTCATACACGGCACAAAAGAACGCTAAACATTAGAAAATAATTGTACAATTAATTCCCCTATGAAACGTATGGCATCTGTTACATTTAATTCGAATATATAAACGCAATTTTGCAATATGTGACATTAAGAGTTGGTTTTTTGGCGTTACTTTTTCCAACTATAAAAAATTTGTTTCTTTTTCAATTTAGTTTTTGCAGACTTCTAGATTTAAATTAAAAAAAAGCTATAGAAAAAGGCCCTCGAAGTTCGAGTGCTGGATGTTGCTATTTGCATTAATTTTAAATCCTTTAACGTACATGGTTTTAACAGAATACACAGGCAATTTTGGTCATAGTTCAAATAAATGTATTTTGAATCTAATGACTCCAACTTTTATAGGAATAGTTGATTTTTCGTTAATGGTTAAGAAGAGTTGAATTTTGAAGGTTTGGATTGATTTTAAATGTTTAAACGTTGGGTACAGCGAGGCGCACCGGTTCCGAGCTATCCAAAATACAGAAAATAAGCGGTTCATTGAGACACTTCAATGGATGGTTTTTATTGTCTCGATCAAAATGTCAGATCCCTAGTAGTTTCACATTTTGTTATTTGAAATCAAAAATATCAAAAAATTACCTTTTTCAAACTCTCCTACTATATATTAAAATTCAAACCACTCGATTACTACTATTGGCTTATGGGAGCACCATAGGCGCACCGGGTCCCAGCTAGTATTAAATAAAGTAAACATTGTGAAATAATAATGCAAAATAAACGAGAGGAAGTTATAAAATTAATGGGAATAGCAACATACGTTTATTTAAAATTAAAAAAAAGAAGCAAAAAAATAGGCGATTCTGGTCAGGAGAATTATTTCTATAAAGGCATAGACCGGGAGCTGGCGACAAAAATTTGTGACAAATTTTATTCATCGGAAAACCTTGTATATTCGGCAGAGTACCTCCTTACGATATTAAAAAGTCATAAGATGTAACAATGAACCTTTGGAAAGTTACATATTCGTAATCGTTTTCTGTCTCAATGTCCCGCTGACCGACTTCGGCATTATTATACACCTTTCTTACTCGATTGGAATATCTAATTATATTAATATGGCGGTGAATAAAATCATACAATGGTTTTGTCGCGAGCTCCCGGTGTAGCATCTAGAAACTACCTATCAACAAATAAAATCTTGTGACCATGAAATGTTTTTGAAAACCTTTAGAATGAGTATTAGTTGCTTCAATAACTTGCTGGCACTGACCAAAACGGAATGTAGATTGGCACTTACGTTAATGTAAGGCTATTGCTATTGATATAAATATAATTATTAAATAATGAAAACAATACCAATTGTTCCAGGTATTTGGGATATGGTGTGCCACGAAAAATTTTAGCTCTAAAATTTAGTATGGGAGTATCTACAGTGACCAAAATAGTATTGGAAACATGCAACTTATTTCAAGCTGCCAGCAACACCTAAAATTCCACTGAGTTTTCCCCACTTTCTCCTTTACCTGATTATTATATTCTTTTATTTAACTTACACTGTTTGTCGTCAAATCTTGCAACGCAAAATTTTTATACTTAGACTTTACCAATCTTAATGAAAATTGGCATGCGTATATAACTTCGGTGACAATATAAGTTAGTGGTGTTTTTATAAGATGAAGATGGCGGTTCCAAGATGGCGGCCGAATTTTGCAATTGTGTTCCAAACTCAATGAAATTTGGCGAACATGTATAACTTCGGTGACAATACAAGTTAGTGGTGTTTTTATAAGATCAAGATGGCGGTTCCAAGATGGCAGCCGAATTTTGCAATTGTGTTCCAAACTCAATGAAATTTGGGGAACATGTATAACTTCGGTGACAATCCAAGTTAGTGGTGTTTTTTATAAGATCAAGATGGCGGTTCCAATATGGCGGCCGAATTTTGCAATCGTGTTCCAAACTCAATGAAATTTGGCGAACATGTATAACTTCGGTGACAATACAAGTTAGTGGTGTTTTTATAAGATCAAGATGGCGGTTCCAAGATGGCGGCCGAATTTTGCAATTGTGTTCCCCGACCCCTCGACATAGGTATCCGTATCAAATGAAAGGGCATGACAGGTACAATACAATTAGCTGTGTGGCGTCATTTCAAATTCAATATGGCGGATGCCCCAAGATGGCAGACAAAATTTTCTTATCTAAGATCTTCATATGGGTACCAAATGAAAGGGTTGCTGAGAAGAAAAACTAAAATAAAATGACGTCACTCTAAATTCAATATGGCGGACCCATATATCACTAAACCATGACATGGGTACTGCCCTCAGGGTTCAACGATCAACAGCACAGGCACGAAAATGTCTATTCTAATGTCATACTACTAAAGCCTTAGCATTCTCAATGATCTTATACTTAGGTAATTTTGTTCATACTACATATAAAAGCATTTTGAATCTAATGACTCGAAATTTTATAGGAATAATTGGAGAGTTTACTTAACGTTCGTGTTGTTCGATTTGTAGTAATTTTAAATGTTTTAACATTTTGCAAAAAAAATCAAGAAGGCGGCCGAATTTTGCAATTGTGTTCCACTGAAGCCCACGATATGGGTATCAAATGAGAGAGTATGACAGGTAGATTATAGTAAGCTGTGTGACGTCATTTTAAATCTAATAAGGCGACCACCACAAAATGGCGGAAGACATACAGACTAAAAAGTAGAAAATAAAAAAAAATAAATAGTTTAAAAAAACTAAAAAATAATCTTTTATTTTAAAATGAACCAAAAAGTAAATAAATAGTTTAAATTAAAATGAACCAAAAAGTAAAAAATAAAAAATAAATAGTTTAAAACAAATAATTTTAAAATGAACCATAAAGTAAAAAAGAATTTTGAATGTAAAGTTTTTATTGCTGCAGCCACTTACTTCGGCCCACGCTTTTTACGTAAGTGGCTGCAGCAATAAAAATTTTACATTCAAAATTCTTTTTTACTTTATGGTTCATTTTAAAATTATTTGTTTTAAACTATTTATTTTTTATTTTTTACTTTTTCGTTCATTTTAATTTAAACTATTTATATACTTTTTGGTTCATTTTAAAATAAAAGATTATTTTTTAGTTTTTTTAAACTATTTATTTTTTTTATAATCTTTGCAACTTTTTTTGTATAAACATGGATTTTCCTTCACTAACTCTATTAATCTTTTCTCAAAATCCATGGTTCAGCTGTTGTATTTAAATTACCGGTCAGCTTCACTTAGTGTACGCTCACACCAATGGTGGCAGGATAGGTGACTCGCTAAGATAGGTGCTACGCTAAGATATACTACTGTTCCCACCAGAGGATACGTGCTTGGCTAGGATATTAGAAAATGCTGCAGTTGGTCGTCGTTGCCTGCTACGCGCTACGTGCTACACGGAGACTTGAGAAGTCGTCCGAAATCAGATTTGAGTTTCGTTTTTTAATGCTACACGAGGCTGTCTTCGGCTTAGAACAATTCTTTACCCTACATGAAAGTTTTGATAGTGTGTGTATACCGCGGTCTGTGTTTACATCTGAGAAGGGAGAAGAGAAAGAAATGTGCGTATGAGTTAAGGCGGTGGCCCAATCACGACTTTATTCGCGTTTACGGGCGTCAAAGCGTTGACGCGCTTTGACGTCGATATTTGATTGTGTGTAATTCAAATCGAGCTGTCCCATTCACGACTTTGCGGCGTCAGCGGCGTCAAGCGACGGCAAAAGTCGACCAACTTTCAACTTTTCGCGCGTTGGCAGGCGTTGAAAATTGCCAAACTGTCAAACTGGCGAAATTAAAACTTTATAAAGACAAAAATCCATACATGAATTTAAATCGAAGCAACCTTTTTGACGTCCTGACGCTATGAATGAACCTTCAACGGACGTCAACGCGCATGAAGCACCTGGCGCGTCTAACGCGCCGTCGGCATTGGGCCATCGCCTTTAGTTTTCATTTAAATTTTTGTAATTTTTTATGTGAAAACTTTCGATCTTTTTTGCGGACCCCGGTAGTTCTTCGCGCACCCCCAAAATAATTTTGAATTATCACGCACCCCCTGGATCATCCCATAGACCCCCAAGGAATCACTGCTCTAAGACTACGTCTAGAGACCCCTGGAATATTGACAGTTTTTTTTCGATTACCCGGGGTGTTGTGCATTCGGAATCCTTGCCAGAAGGTGAGACAGTAAATACAAAATATTATCTGAGCGCTATGCGACGTATGAGAGAGCAAATTCGTCGAAAAAGTTCAGATTTGTGGAAAGAAAACTCCTGGATTTTGCACCATCTCACAATGCTATCATTGTGAACGTACTTCTGGCCAAAAACTCAACAAATCATATCGAATAGTCACCGTATTCCCCTGCTATGGCTCCGGCTGACTTTTTCTTTTTAAAAAACTCAAATTACCACTTCGAGGCATCCGTTTTCAGTCGATAGATATAAAAGAAAATTCGCGGCGAGTATTGATGTCGATTCCAGAGATAACTAAACGATTTAAATCCAAACAATCCAGGACACTTGTTGGCTTGATTACCGGACAGTGCGCTCTAAATTACCACTTATGGGAAATAGCAAGGGCGGAGGACTCAGTATGCAGTATTTCTTTGTACATAGAAATTGGAAGCAATGTGTATGTGAACCGATAGCTATGGGAAGAAACTGTAATGCAAATTGTTATGCATAAGGAACATACACACTTTTTCTTTTGTTCATTATCGCAGATAGATGCTTATGCCTTCTTATTGAAATGATTGGTAAGGGGGCATCCATAAATTACGTGAGGTGATTTTGGCGATTTTTCGCCCCCCCCCCCTTGGTGAGATGTCGTGAGATTTGGTTCGACCGCTCCCCCCCTCAATCTCACGTGAGATTTTTAAAATTTTAAAATATTTGTAGGATTTACACTATTATGCGTATTTTTAGTGTAAATACCTTAATCTGTGCTTGATTGGGTTGGATTTATTTAAAAAAACATAATTTGTGTTGAAGAACAGTACCACAAAATCATAGCAGCACCAACTCGGCATGCACCCAATATAAACTACAATACCTGTGGAATACCATTTAGCAGGTGATTCTGCCTATCCTTTAGAAACCAACCTCATGGTGCCTTACAGGGATAATGATTTCTTAACAAGAGAACAGAAAAATTTCAATTCTAGTTTGAGCTCAACTCGTGTATTTGTAGAGAAAGCATATGGAATATAAAAAAAATTTAGAATTTTACAATATATTGACATACGAAGGTTGACTTTGGCATCCACTGATTCGTTTTTAGAGAGTAACGACTTGACTGTTTTAATAGTAATGGTAGAGCCATTTATGACTCTGGAGATATACAAACTTCGGAGCATTCTTCTATAGATGTCATCTTTGGGTAAAAAACCTGTGACTGAATGACCCGGGCGGGGGGGGGTTATCCTGGAATGCGATTCGAAAGTCATGAAATTCGGAAATAAGAAAATGGTATCCTCCACCGCCTGTTATCGGATTTCAGTCCGCGAGTAAAGCCATTGCCGCATGCGCTGCATTTATTTGTTTGTTTTAAAATATTCTAAAAACTCTTTAAATATTCTTGAAACAATTTATTGTTCGCACCAAAATGTCAAATTAAGTTAATAAATGAAGTTGGTTGGCTGAAAATAATTTCTTTTCGAAGATTTATCAGGCATCGCTACTAGCTTCCGTTTGCTTCCTACTTTCGTATCGCCTTAGAAAAGCGGAGTCTGAAGTCACAGCCAGCTTCTCAAATTGACTTTTGAGCCGCCTGTACAGTACATCAGGATACAGTTTCAAGAAGTGCGGATCTGTTAGACTTTCATTATTCACAACTCTCGATAATGATAACAAAAGGTTTTCAAAATCTATCTTGGCCTCTAGTAGGTATGTCAGAGCAGATGGTCGTCGATTCAAAATTCGAGTCCTGTAAGATGCTTAGATAACTAATTATGTCGCCTGGTGCAAATGTCTGCTTTTTGTAGTGACAATGCACCGCAGATAGCATGTGTTCTGACTGATGTGAAAAGAGCCGATTCTTAATATAATCTCTATGATTGCAGTAGGATTGGGTAAATTATGCACTGAGATACTTAGGAGGACATTAGGTTCCAGGTTCAATTGGGCTTCTAGACTTTTTGTTTTGTTTAAGCTTAGACCGCCACACTAGTTCATTGTAGGGTCGCAATCTGTCCAAAAATGGTCGTGTAAGTCAATGCATACATTAATTTCGCAGTTTTTCCCAGAACATTGTATAAAATGAATTTTTCATCACGTCATACACTCTTCATTCCCAGATATTTAAATTATTTTCTTTACTTTTTTTTGGATGTTCCAGTTGGATGGTATTTAAAACAGTGAACAAATACAGTGTAAACGGCAGTGCAAAATTTTTATACCCAATTGCTATTGAGTCGAAATATAGAAATAGCATCACGTATACTTTTGATTCATTATTCCTTCTCTATTTGCAATATGTTTTGATAAAACCTTTCACCATGTTCATCTGAGACTGCACCAAGATTTTCGAGAATGAAATCTAAGTGCGGGTCCAAAAAGACGATTTCAAAGATTTGGTCATTTACAGATATTGTACTTAAAATTGAAAAAAAACAAAAAGATATTCCCTTATTAAAAAGCATAAAAAGAAGCGCTCTGCCAATTTTCAGCATGTACCTAATTATTTCCGCTATATCGCTTTTTTCGGCTTAATTTACCTGTACTATTAATTTAACTCAGTTTTCTCGCGATTTTACACTGTTTCTTGCGGAAAAAAAATTACGTGATATTTGCGGAGACCCTCCCCCTCCCCCACGTGAGATTTGGTGAGATTCGGCTCGACCCCCTCCCCCTAAACACCTCACGTAATTTATGGACGCCCCCTAATGCAAAAGGTAGCTCATATGCCTTCATATTGGAATGAATACTAATGCAAAAGGTTGCCATTATGCCTTCGACCTTAGGACCTCGCAATGTTAATCGAAGGGATGTTTCGATCTAGAATCTACATTAAGCATTCGAAGGATAATATACGGAATCGACACTGGAAGGTTTATATTCGCTACTGGGGAGCAGCCTGGCAGCCTACAAACGACCAGGCGAATGCGCTGTGTGCGTGCGAGTATCGAGATTCGAGCAGCCTTACAAACGAGCAGGCGAGTGTACAGCCGGGTGCACAACTCTCTCTTTTTCTCACTCTCTCTCTGTCTCTTTTTAAACGCTTTATATTAGCATCACCTGTACCTATGTTGTATGTAAACAAATCTTGCAACTTGATTTTGACAGTTTCATATAACCGATCAACTTCAAATTTTGTACATACATTATGTATAAAATGCGTGACGCGTGTGCAATCTGAACATTTTGTAAAAAAATCAAAATGGCGGCCGATTTTTGTTATTGTGCTCCCCGATCCCCGACATGGGTACCAAATGAAAGAGTATGACAGGTTTCTACCTACATTTGATACTATTGTCGGTGGGCAGCTTCACTGTAAAAGAAAATGACGATGTTAGAGCTATTTGGAGCTCTACTAATACAAGTCTGGGCACACACCTGAATGGCGAGTCAGCTTGAAAAACTGGGGGGGGGGTCGTGCGAAGAGCCATGTACTCGTATATTTTGCTCCTTGGGCCATATACGCTGAGTCCTACTCTATTATCGGTTTTAGAACCGTCCGTATACCAAATTGCGTGCTTCCTCTCAAGGGAAGTCTGCCGTGTTGCCATTCTGACGTACTACCAATAATCGTAATGAACGATTTTTCGAAGTCCAGGAATGGTATCGGACAATGATAGCGTGGGCTCCAGGTTTAGTGCGTAGAGAATCGTACGATCCCCAAGTTCTCCTGGATTAAAGGAGAATAGCTCCCTAGACGCTGCGCCCCCCACAGAGCCTACTTTTTCCCTATTAGGTTCAGTAGGGCCTTCATAACCGGAATCAGACAGGTGCTTTTAGCTCCCATAATACCAAGCCAATTGCAACATATCTAGTATACGGGCCTTTTTGAGCTTCTAGTTAATAGAGAATGTGTAGAGAGCATGAGTATAGGATGGGAAAATAAAGAAAAAATGTTGTTTGTGTATTTTTTCGTATCAATTCTCTTAATTTAAATAGTTTTTATATCATTCTTTTGTTTCTTTTATTTATTTCCACTTCCCCTCAGCACCTCAGACCGTAGACAATATGGTGCTAAAAATAGTATAAATATAAAATAAATAAAATTGTCAGTGTTTTTCAGAAATAATTCCGGGCTTCAACCATATATTAAATATTTAGAATAAAGCCATTCGTCTTTATTGGGATAATTGCGAACCATTGTAACAGAATAATAAATAAGGAATGCATAAAAAGGATTAATATAAGGATATATAATTTTTATATTTAATAAAGCCAGCGATTTCGATTCTTTGGTTCCTCATGCGAGAAACACTTTGCAACATTTCTCCATTTGCAGCTCTTGCTAATGACATCGTAAAAATGATAAAAAGGACACTGCTGAACTGTAAGCTGCCCGTTGATGCAATAAATAAAGTATCTACATTCATCAGGATGTGGCATCAGTTTTTCACCTTGTAATGGGCACAATGGTAGTTGTGGATTTGCCTTAAAAAATTTAATTAAATATTATTTTCCTTTAAATATTTCATATGGTACTTACCGTGCAATATGAATTCTCTGGGAAGTCACATTTGTTCATCTTCTCGTTCCAATGCAGTTCTGGTATGCACTCTTGTTTAATAGCAACACCATGATAACATAGATAGTAATGTTGGCAATTAATTTTACTCGCTATAAATACTACAGATTTAGCATCCTTCTGGGGGCACTCAATATGTTCAACTGGTGGTGGTGTTGGTTTTGGTTTTGGGATACAGGTCATATTTTCAGCGATATCACATATACCCTTTACTGAATTGAACCACATGCCATCTGGACAGAACACAGCTATCGCTGCACCATGTTGGTCACAATAAACAAATTCCTCGCATGCATAAGGATTTGGTATGAAGGATCCGGGATGAGCTTTACTGCAAGGATTTTCTTCTGTATTTACTGCAGCAGCGATTTGAGTCACCAGATTCACTAATACTAAACGCACAAAATAATTATAATACATTATTATACAAAAGAATACTCTATGAGAAAAAAAACTACCAATATTACTCCATAGTAGTACAACAATCATAATTTTATAGTTTGTTCCAATTAACTTGATAAATACGAATGCAACTCTAGAATTTGGAGGAACATTATTGTGGCCACCCAAAACATTTTTTTTTGAACCAATTACCGTAAAATAATTTTGTAATTACCTACAACGACTGTAAATGATACGCAACGAAGATTCGTTATCGCTTTTGATACAAATTAATTGAATTACTGAAATTTCTGTTTGACGTTAAAATTCACCTAAGAAGAAAATGTTGTCTTCTGTGTAGAACAGCAACTTGAGATCTAGTTTGATTAAATTTTAAAATAGAATTGAAGTTCGTAAGTAAGGAATTCAGTTGATCAATACGCACTATTTTTGATGATAACGTAATTTAATAACAGTATGTGATATGATAAGATGATGGCATCGAAGTACATAATCGAACAGCATCAGATAATATTTTTAAAATGGGCACAGTGGACCAATATAGCTTCATTTACTTACATAATGTCTTCAAAGTTGTTGTGTATGATAAAATATGGCGTAGCAATACAATCAAACGGATACAAATGTTGATCACTCCGCGAGAGTTCCTGACGTTGCAGGTCAAGAAGCTTCCCTCGTTGACCTATTCCTTACTTCTCATAGTATTTTTTATAACTATGACTATTTACTTTTATACTCAACTAGCTGGGATCCGGTGTGCCTCGCTGCAGCCAATATAGGGAAATAAAAGAAGTTGTAAAAAATATTTGGACAACGAAGATCTCCCACCCACGTAAGCGCCAAGTGACTCAGGCTGAGCCATTGCCATTGTGACAGCACATTCCAGAGGCTTGTTTTTGAAATTTTAAAGCATGACAATTTGGGCACATTTTATCCATTGGACCGGGCCAATCACAACATTGGGTTGCATGCTGTAATAGTGATATTTATTGTAATTGAATGCTTCCATCTCAAAATCGGACTGCTCCTAAAGCTTGAATGACGTCGGTCTACGGACATTAACTAATAACAAACGTAAATAAAAACATCCATCGTTGGTGGGATGCACTGAATAAATCCGCCCTAAAGCATCCGTCGAGAAGAGATTTGGATCTTGGATGCATAGCCGGCGGATAATGTGGGTATGGTGGGTAGCAGTACCCACCCAGAAAATTCCGCGTGGGTAAAATACCCACCCGGAATTTGAGAGTAACTGAGCATGTGACATGAAGAATGCCTCTGGTTCCGGCCGATATTCGTCGAATCTTAAACAATAAAAGAAGCGTGCTCTGCTTTATCCTGGATACCTACTCATACCAATCACAGCACTGAGCCATCGTGCTCGAACCGGTGGCGGTATTTTCTAAATCGTCTATTTTATTTTATTTCAAGAAGGGCGTGAGGTCGTAACTCACCACCCTCGCTCGTAACCCATCTATCTACGTTTGAGATAAGTCTGAGGGTCTACCGACTGTTAACAGGCACGTCCCACTTGCCGCATCGTCGGACGAAGGACGCTTAAGCTGGAGAAGATACATGCGTACATTGGTGCGTGTGGTGATTGATATAATAGAAGTGCGTGCATTCAAATGTAAACTGACATAGTTACGTAAACGGAACGCACGCAACGCAAAAGTTTGTCTACTTCCACCTTTTTCGAATTGCCGCAGTCGCCATAGCCTCAAATACCCAAACACAAGCACACACAACCGACACAAGCACGCGTCGCTTAGATTTTTTGGTTATTTGTAAGAGAATAGACGGAGCCCAAGCACGCAACTGTCTATAGCAGTGTTTCCCAACCTTTTTTGTGCCATGCCCCACCTTAGCCTTTCTAAAATTCTTATGCCCCCCCGTAACATACATAATTTTTAATATTAAAAAATTGAATTGTTCACTTAAGAAACTTAAATGATAGGTTTTAGGAAGAAATCACTAGGAAATTGGTAACAGTAAGTAAATTTTCAAAACATTAGTCCGGGAAAATTACCATTTTAAAGAGACAAAATTCCAAAATGGCTGAAAATTGATGAAATTCTCTACAACTTTAGTTCTTACAAATATGTTGACCCGATTAACCATTTTAAAGTTATTCAAGGTCAAATTTATCAAAAATCACTTTTTGGCTAAAAAATCACTCAAAAAGTGGTTTTTTCGAAAAAAAATTTTGATCAGTGAATACGAAATGTTATTGCCTATAAAAAAGCCCTCTTCTCATTTTTTTTCGAAAACTTAACCCTTTCGAAGTTATTCAAGGTCAAAGTTTCAAAAAATCAGTTTTTGATTAAAAAATGACTCAGAAACTGATTTTTGCCAAATTTTGTTTGTTCTATTTATAGATTATTGCCTACCCTAACGATACCCTTGTCATTTTTTCGAAAACCTTTCCAAACATTTTGCAAAAATCAGTATTGAATGATTTTTTGGCCGAAAAGTGGTTTTTGGAAACTTTGACCTTGAATACACTTATTTCAAATTAACACCAACTGAATGCTTTGAAACACTACAGAAGTTGGCCGATCGCAACTCAGGTGCGAACAGACGCGGATCTAGAATTTTGTTTTGGGGGGGGTCACGGAATTAAAAGTGGCGAAAAAAAATTTCTACCCCTAAAAAAACAAAAACAAAATTAACAAAACGAACAAAACTAACCGAATTTTCTGGTGGATTAAAAACAAACGTGCCCTACGAAAACGTGCCCTAATGTGTTTTTGAGGAAGACGCGCCCTTTCTTGTGAGTGCAGCTAACTTCGGAGTTTGCAAATCAAAAGATATAGAAAGAGTATAGATCAATCTGTTGTTGACTTTGAAGCTCATTTTTTAAGGTTGTTTTTTTAATTTGCAAAAAAGTTGGGTGTTGGGCGTTTGGTTATTTTTTGTTTTTGTTTTTTGATTTGGGTAAATTTTGTTTTTTAAACAGCGAGCGCTTTTGGGCAGTGCTGCTGCTGGCATATGTGCAGGGTGTGCAACTGCACAGGGCCCCATGTGTTGGCCAATCCGCGAGTGAAGAGACCGAAAATTTTTTTTGGACTCTCTGAATTTTTGCACAGGGCCTCTCAATTGTCTAGCCGCGGCACTGCTTTTGGGGGGGTCATGACCCCCGTGACCCCCCCCCCCTTGAATCCGCGCCTTGGTGCGAACAACTGCGTTGTTTAGCGAGATTTTAAAACGTCCAGAGTTTCCCTCGGAGCCTGCCGTCTGCCGCAGCGAAGTTTACGTGACAACGCCAAACACCCAGTTGATATTTTGGTCTCGTCAAGCGAAGTTATACCTAATTATTAATGAGGGGTGCTACACGCAGACACGAGAAGTCGGCCGAAATCAGATTTGAGTGCCGTTATTTAATGCTACACGAGGCTGCCTTCGGCTTAGAAAAATTCTTTACACTACATGAAATCTTTGATTGTGTATGTATACGGTCATTGTTTCCATATGAGAAGGGAGAAGAGAAAGAAATGTGCGTATGAGTTAGTTTTCACCCAGGGAATTTTTGGGTGAAAATTATTTCGTTAAAGTTTCGTCATGTGCGTCCTTCTTTCTCTCCTCTCCTTCGTTTCTTTCCTATAAAATCGGGTTTTTTCGTACTTCTTGAGTCTCCGTGTAGCACCCCACATTTACCGCAATTATTTAAGAATTTGCTTTTTTCGTTAAATTTGGCACCGAAATCTTGCATTGCGTTTAAATGGCCCGGACCGAAAGGGTTAAACTCGTGTCGAGTCCATTTTCGAATTGCCCCCCTTAACAATCAAATTGCCCCCCTGTGCGGCGTGGGCCCCACGTTGGGAAACACTGGTCTATAGCCTATTACTAAGTTCCTCGCTAAATGAAATTTCCACACAAAATTCAGCGCGAAAATTTATCAAACTAAATTTTAGAAGTATCTTTAGCGCATGCAGTACTGAGTTCGCCGCTTAATTGACGTTTCTAGTTCTGTAAAACAGTTGGCTGCAATGTTAGTCTCCACATTTTTAGCTGCAATTTTTATCGTAAAGGCACCTTATTTCATGCTAAATTTGTTGAAAAAACAACCAGTGATATAAAACAAACCGAAAAATAATCTAATTTATGGTTGTAGAAGTTTCAAGTGCGGGAATAAAACTAAAATAAAAGTTTGTGCACGAAAAAATAGTAAAAATAATAAATAATTCTGTGTGTTTAGAATACTTTGAAACACGTTCTAATAATTTTATATTTCCAGTGGATTTTGAGGAATTTTATTTGGAGGAAGACGTTGATATACAACCCAAAAAAAACGTTAATAAGAACTTTCTCTACAATTCTACATTGTCGAATTTTATCTTGCTAAAAAATGGTAAAAAATTTAGTTTAGCGCCGAACTTAGTACTATTCTTATCAGCGAAAATTCGCCGCATACACCACACGCACTGCACGCACGCATGTATTTGTTTCCAGCTTCAATCTGTATACGGTCCTCCATTTTCTGCTGTTAGCATTCTTGGAAATGCTGCTCAAATAGAGGAAGCTTTATCCGCCATGCCTTCCAAGTGTGTTTTAAAATTAAACCTCTGGTTGTTTTCCCAGGTTGCTGATCAGCACGGTTATAGTTTTGTGCTCAGCAAACAGTAGTCCAGCGCTTTCAGGCCACGTTCTAGTATCTCAGATAGCTTCCTTAGGAAAACTTGTTACCAAATAACAGTTTGGGAGGAGGGGGTGTGTTTGTTTGACTACCCACCCGGGCCCAACACGATTTGCCGGCACTGTTTGGATGCCCTTCAACTGGTGTTCCTTGTTTGCGACGTTGGAATGTTTTTGAAGTTTGATTCCAAGTGTAATTTCGTGGCATTTCAGAGTAAAGCAAAGTTCTTGCAAATTGCTTCGCACATCGCGTAGAAACTTGTCAATGTGGTGGATTTGTGGTCGTTCCAGCATTATCCATTGTAAAATAATTTTCGAGATGAACTACCAAATGAACCACAGTTGGATATATTTTATGAATGGCAATTAAAAAAATTCGCCATATCGCTCCAATACTGCTAATATAACGTCCCATTTGATACTGTGTTATTTCGTTGCATTAGCAACACCAACAACAGCCATGTCACTCCCTTTCGTGACATATTTGCATATGTATTTGATTGATTTGGCGGAATTGAAAAACTCAACATTTATGTGAGCATTGAACGTCTTGGACAATAATGGCGAATAGAATACGAACCAGCGATTGTCAGCTTCAAAATCCTGACTACTAATTTGTCAAAGCCGTTTCCACCAAAAGCGCGTGGGAACTAAGTCCGCGTAGTGAGGACGGCCCTTAAGATCATGGCAGTAGGCCTAGTGGGCCACACACTCAATGGACAGGGTCTTCTTTAGGACTCGCGCGATGTATAGTAGTCCGGGGAAATTAGCATTTAAAGGAGACAAAATTCGGAAATGGCTGAAAATTTGTCCACAGCTTCCTTAGGACTTTTTAAGAAAACAATTTCGGAATCACAAAAAAAACATGGCCGCCGGAAATATAGCGGTTTTCCGGTGTTTTCCTTGTATTTCGGTTTCTATAGGTCGTACAACCCCGTACAAAGGCCCTAAATGTTGACAATGAAATTCTCTACAACTTTAGTTCTGGCAAACATGTTGATCCGATTAACCCTTTCAAAGTTATTCAAGGTCAAAGTTATCAAAAATCACTTTTTGGCCAAAACATTACTCAAAAACTGCCTTTTTTGAAAATTTGTTTTAATCAGTCAATACGAAACCTTTTTATATTTGTTTATTTATGTCGCGTATAAAAAGTACGTGCCTAAAAACCTCATAAAATGTACCAAAATTGCGATTTTTCAAAAATTCTAACGGGATTTTATTTTCAATTGTTTCTTAAGTTTTCTAAATGAGTTTCCCAATTATAAACTGATCCTACACAAAATGGCAGCATTGTTAATTAAGGTAAAAAAAAACTAGATCGTTAATTACTCAAAAAGTGATGAACCGATCTTGTTGAAATTTTTTGTTCATTGCCGGGACCACATAAACACCATCTTTACGAATTTTCATCCTTCAAGGTGCAGTTGTTTTCCTGTAAACAAATAGTAAAAATAACGTGTTTTGAAAACTTTGGAAGCCATTTGCAAGATCACCCTTGCACCTAG
Source organism: Thereva nobilitata (assembly GCA_963855945.1). Classification (NCBI taxonomy): domain Eukaryota; kingdom Metazoa; phylum Arthropoda; class Insecta; order Diptera; family Therevidae; genus Thereva; species Thereva nobilitata. Next base: position 123,443,683 of record OY979696.1, read on the forward strand.
CGACCTCTAACAGGGTTTATTTTTTAGAGAATTTCATAACGAAGAGCTTTCCCAATGCATATGTTATACTAAAAGTTAGCAGGAACGGAGCTATTGAAAGAAATATAAAAAAAGTGCCTATTTTATTCACAATAACCTAATTAAAAAGTTATGCGGTCAACCAATTTGTGGGCAAACTTAGGGTGTTTAACTACACCCTAAAACGAAGCGATTCCAACAATAATCTCGCCTATGGGCCAATAATACACTTTTAATCATTTTTTCCTTCTCGCCGACTAGCCTAGAAGCTGTGGACCAATTTTCAGCCAATTCTGAATTTTGTCTCCTTTCGTGCGTTTTTTTTTTGATAATTACCCCGGACTATAGCTTAATGTCAACAAATCTACTGGACCCGACATACTCCCTATCATCCTAAAGAAATGCGCCTCACCTTAAGCTAAACTCCCGCGAAAACTCTGCCCTTTTATACTCCTCCGGAGTTTATCCAAAACGCTTGGAAACTCACATGTGGAGCCCATACCAAAAAAAGGTGGCTGCAGGATTCCCTCTATCTACCGCCCACTAGCAATTAGGGTTTTTTCAATGATGCAAGTTGGTTTTGCAAACTTGCACGAAAGGAAATGATGTTCACTGACAGCTTAAGCAACCTGCAAAAGCAAATAACATGCATCATTGAACATAACTCACTATACGTCAAAATTGACAGCTGATATTCATAAAATTAGTGCTTCCACTTCAAATTAATCTGTGTTGTGAGAATTGAGTAGTTTAAAATCAAAGTGGACAGGAGAAACATAAAAAGTTTTGTTGAAATTTTAGCAAATAATTTTCAAAGAAATCCATTTGATCGTTTTTCTAGGCTGTAATAATATATACACAATGCTGACAGTGCAATTTCATAACAATAAAAAAGATATATGGTAGCACTCATATGTGTTCTTCTTTAAAATCTGAAATGCAAGCAAATAAAAATACTTGCAAAAAATGCAATCATTTGCTTTTAAGTTTTAATCATTGAACACTTTGCTTTTGTAAGTTGCATCATTGAAAAACATGCAAAAGCAAATATGCTGCAAGTTTGAATCATTGAAAACACCCTCACTTCTATTCTATCCAAAATCATGAAGACTAAAATCAACAAAGCTCATGGGGTATCAAGAGACCAAGAAAATTCTGAATGGCAAACAATACGGCTTTAGACAAAAAAGGTCCACCGGCGACCTTTTAGTGTGCCTAACCGAACACCAATGCCAAAGTATGCATCGTATTGGTTAGTCTAGTTTGGTCGCTCTTGATATCCTTTTCATAGAATATGGCACCCTGCTCTCACTCTGCCAGCAAAAACTCAAAGCCGTTGGTTTTGACCAATTTCTAAAGAATTGGCTCGGGATTTTTCTTTCTGGCGATTTGACATTCGATCGACTGTTTGACGAGTATCGCATTAGGGGCCCGGATCAAGATGCTTTGTATTTGGTGAGCTGATAAAACCTAGTGAAGCCATCACTGGGAATCATTACTGACAATAAATAAAGCAGGGGGGTTATACCCGAATGCGATTCGAAAGTCACGAAATTCGGAAATAAGAAAATGGTATCCCCCAATGCGAATTCGAATTAAATTTGTCCGTCTATCATCGGATTTTGGTCCGTGAGTAAAGCCATTAACGGATGCGCTGAATTTATTTGTTTGTTTTAAAATATTCTAAAAAATCTTTCAATGTTTTTGAAACAATTGTTTGTATCAAAGATGTCAAATTAAGTTGATAAATGAAGTTGGTTGGCTCAATACGATGCGATCGCATTCAGCGATACAAAAACGAAATCGCATCGCACTGGCTTCCGTTTGCTTATCACATTCGGATCGCATTCCAGGATAACCCCCAGGTTAACCGTGAATTGAAGGAAAAGAATGCAAAAATGCACGACGTTTTTCAGCATACCAACGCTCAGCTACAAGTCGCCAAACCGCGCAATGAAACGATAGACGTGCTTGGACGGCCGCATCCTTTGAATTTATTAGAAATCGCCCCTTCTGATTTCCATGTGGTGCGGTCCATATTATTAGATCGATCAAGTGACCCCAAGTGATTATTTTGCTTAGCTCACCTATTTAGTTTTTAGATGTACTCCAACACCAATAGCACATTAAAATCTGTTTGATTCATACTGATTGTCCAGTGCTAAAAGTATATTCTTTCCAGGCATCTGACCCTCATATAGGGAGATCCAGCGAATGCAGTAATAGCTGGTAAACTGGTCTATATTATCATTGAAATTATGCAGACAGTATTGTATTTTAAATTTGTTTATTTTTTTTATAATAAAAAGGAGAACAAAATGCACATTGACAAATTCAATAAAAAAAGGAAAGATTTATACCTATGCACAACAAATAGCATTAAAATCAGCTCCAAAAAACATGAAGAGCTTGCATAAACTAAAACTGAAACACAATAAACAAATGAATACAAAAACTTAAATCAAGAAATCACTACGAATACAAATAATTACATGATTAATTTCTTGTTTACTATTCTAATTCCTGAATTATCATTAAATGAACGTAAAATACTTAAACCAAAAAAATCTTTGGATAGTAATGACATAACATTATAACTAAGGGCAGAAGGCAAATATTCCTGACTGTTAAGATTTTCCATAAGGCACATTTTTTGTGTTAGTTCTTATCAAAAGATTGTTTTTTTAAACTAAAACTTACTTAGAAATTTAGGAAATAAAAACTGGTAACTTATAAACTGCTGCTGTTTGTTTATGGATATTATATAAGCTCGAGATCAATTTAATTAAATTTTAATTGAGCTAACGGTATTCAGACATTTTTTAAACGGTTCACACTAAATGTAGAAATTATTTTGAAAATTAATATCCTTACGTATTCCTTGTAATTACACCGATGCGGCTTTTGGATACTACCAGTTGATTATTATTTTAAACTGGACTTATAACCTTAGCATCTATCATAATATATAACGTTCTCGTAAACAAAATTCTTATTACCTACATAAATACTGCTTTTCAACTGGGTAACAAACATAACTTAAAATTACTTCTTTAATCGGCTCCAATCAAATTTTTGAGAACATTCTGAGATTAGTCCGGGGGCTTGAAGTGGCCTATTTGGATTGTTTACTAAGGAAAAACCCCTTGCATGACTAGTATCATGGGATGGTGGTGACATGGAGATTGGTGTTGGGCCAGTTGGTCCAGATGGGCTAGATCTTCTGAAATTAAAAAAAAAATGTGTTAATATATAGTAATATATAGTTTGCAGAAAAACTTTTATTGGCCTAGTTACAAAAAAGGCCAGACCTCTAAAAAATACCAACTAAACATTTTTCAGCGGGATTCTCTTTATTTTGGCGTTACAAATAATTTTTTAAAAGTCCATAAAGCCAATAGCACGGCTACAAAAGTTACGGAAAGTTAAAGGTCACGAAAATCAATTTTCCTCAAATATCTCGTAAATTATCGGTTGCACGTTAATTTTGGTAATTATAGTTGGTGAGATAAATCTGCATAAAAAGGTCCTATACAAAATTTACTATACGTAGAGCCTCGACTATTGACCAAAAAAAGAGCAAGCGGTCGCCGCAAAAGAATTAAAAATGGTATGAAATTTTTACAATAATGTTTTATATAACATTCCTGGCAAAGCAAAATTTGGCGGTACGTGGACACAGGGATTGTGACACCAGTGACAATAGAGGCAATTTTTTAAAACTGCCAAAATACGATCCCGTTCTGCGAGAGCATTTCTACGTCAAAGAGGCTACAGCCCTCTGTAAGCCTTTGCCTCCTCAAGAATTGTCTTGCAACATTCTCGTCTTGCATGTTTCTCTTCCAGTTGGTAATCCCAATTGTGTGTAAGTCCATTTCTATGTCGTCTTTATGGCCCCTATTGCGATTGTGGATTAATAATCGACTCGACTGATTGTGTCGATTAGTTTTCTTTTTGGAATTGTGTACCTCAAAAACGACAAATATCGACTACTGTTGGCCTGCTTGTCGTAAACAAATAAACAATCGATTAAGAGTCGATCGTCAAATCTACAGATTTCAATTGTAATCGACATTCGCATTATTAAACTACTTAATCGACAGTCTATAATCGATAAATGTCGTTTGTTGATTAGCTATTGAAAATCGCAATAGGGGCCTATATCTCTTCCTAGGTCTTCCTTGTGACCTTCTTCCCTCTGGCGTTTGGAGAAACAGAATTTCTTGGGGTGTTTCCGAGAACCTGCTCGTCATACCTAGTAAACGTCAATGCTTCCGGTACATGTTTTGTTCGTTAGCAGAAGTCCTAACATAAATAACGAAGCATCAACTTCATCATTTAAAAGCAAATGACACGTGCCCAATCATCTCTTGATGATCGCGAATTAATGCCCAACTCAATAACCAAAGACATTGAACTCATTCATGATTGGGGCCTCTGGAATCGTGGAATTCAATCATCCCATAAAGCCAAATTGTGCTGAACTAATGGCCGACCCATCCCTTAACGCGAACGAACTCCTACAAAATCCAAGAGTTCAAACGCAGGGTTCATCACTATCTTCTCCAACCCCCTTATAACCCTAACCCTATTCCATTCCCCGTACTAAGCTTACTCCTAGGCATACGACCATGACGTGAAAAACAGTATAACTGGTAGTACAAAGGGTGATTCCTGAGCTTAGAAATGCCACATAAAAAAATGCAGGAAAGCCGCATTGAAATTAAAATTTATTGATGGACGAAATGCCAACATAAGATTTAAAGAATGGTTTTTTCCCTTTGACATTTGCCCGGGGCGCCAAAATGGGGTGGGGTGGGATTTTGACTGTAAGTGTGAAAAAATATTGATGTAGTAGAAAATTTCACATATCAGTTTTTCATTCTCTAAAAATGTACATTTATAACATCGAAAAAGAAACATTTGTATCTTTTGTAAAGGGCGCTATTTGAACTTGTTTGAACATGCATATAGAGTCGCGTGGAGTAACTGTACGCATATTTCACAGTTATAGTTATAAAAAAACAAATATAATTAGAACACAAACATGGACCTTCTTGACATTCTGACGTCTGGTAAGAAATCGTGCAATAGTAGCAGTGCTGCCTTCTCATGTCGTATGCCAAGGAGCACTTCGTGTCGCTGCGTCAGCGGATTAAGCAATAATCTGGGACTTTTAACAGACTAAAATAAAAACATGGGGCGCATTTGAAATATTTTTTTGGGGGCTTGGAAATACATTTTTCTAGACAAGTCGTTCTTATTTAATTATACAGTCGTTATACTGTTTTTTTTGCGCCCCATATTTTTATTTTAGTCTGTTAAAAGTCCCAGATTGTTAGCGTCATCCTAAGCTTCTTTTGTCATTGAAAATCCTGCCCAGCGTTATTTCTTCAGAAGCTCGTACAACCTGTCCGAGCCATCGTAGTATACTCAATTTTATATGCGTGACTACATTTATTTCGTCATACATTTAATCAACCTCTTCGGGTTAACCCGGACGGGACCAAAAATTCTTCTTGGGATTTTCTTTTCGAAGATTTTGAGCTGATATTCTGCATGTTTGGTCAATGTCCAAGCCTCAGACCTATGCATAGGTTTTGCTTCTCTCATTATTGTTTCCTGAGCCAGCTAGTGGCGGAACACCCTGAATATTTTCATTACTTTTCTTCACGAAGGCAAAATTTTTTAAAAGATCCAAGGGTGGCAGGACAAGCCCTTCCAGCACTTTTGTTACGAGTTTTAAATGGAAAAATTCGACTTCTGTGCTGCCACAGCTGGAATTCCCCCAAAAGGACACAGGAAATTGGCAAGTCCTGAATGATATTAATTTTGCCTGAGTAAGTGGGAGTCACAAACTTATGAGTTTATGTCAAAGGATACCGCAAAACGCCATATTTATACCTGAACCTATGCCACGCACTATTGTCGTATATTCTTAAGGGGCGGCAATTTGTCGTTTTGTCCGCGGTGGCGAAATCGCCAGAGCGGGCGCTGCCAAGGCACATCATATCGGATGGGGGAGCCGCTTTTACTCCCCACGGTTTTCAGCAGTATTTTCAGACGAAACAGATTCAACATGTTTTGATAACAAAGGGCATCCCTCCCCCCGAAGCAATAATGGGGGTAAAGTTGCGGGACATAGAAGAGAGGTTTCAACAATTTTCCATCAAAAAGTGGTCAAGTCTTTCGATAGCCTCCGATAGTGAGGAGCTTAGAAGTATTGTAAATGGTCGTCACTGTCGATGCTGCAGCGAGTTTTTCAAAAAAGAAGAACCAGAAGCGCGGTTAACTCAGAAATGAAAAGTCGTGTTGTGTAATAATTTAAATAAATAATTTTTAATCGTCGTGAGGTGTTATATTTTAAAACCCATTTTCTCGTCATATATACACCACTACACATATATAGAACTAGCAAAAACCCGCGTGCGTTGCAACGCCTTTTAATAAAAAAACTAATGTGTGCACAGTCCGGGATAGGAAATAGGTATAATGAAAAAAATAACAAATTTGCAAAACATAATTTAGGGCACACAACTCGACTATAGAATAATCTCTCACAGTCAGTATTTCCGACCTCCTACAATATCCAAGGGTTCAAACGCAGGGTTAATCCGCACCTTCTTCAACAACCCCCCAGAACCCCCACAACCCTTAACCTATTCCCCCTTACTAAGCTCCCTGCTAGACATTGCGCCATGACGTGCAAACGACATAACGGACTGGTAGTACAAAGGGTGATTCCTGAGCTTGGCACTGCCACATAAAACAAATAAAAAAATTTAAAGTTACTTATAAAAAATGTGTTAGAACTTTTTTAAAATGCGGTGTTGAGCGCCACCTATCGGAAAAATTGTGTGCTACATGCACAACAATCACATTCAGAACACGTGCCTCACCCTGTGCAGAACTTGCCCAATAGCGTCCTCAACATTTTGTTCCCATTTGTTTATTGAGTTCGATATATTCTCTGTTTTAATTTTCATCAGACCTATCGATCATTTGCGGAGATGGCAAACCATAATCTTCACAGTATTTCCGCAAATTGAAAGAACAATATCTCGCCGTGACAGCATTTCATTCGCGTTCCTTCGATTATCGAGTCATGTTTTCGGTCTAACCCGACAGTCGGATAATAGTGAAAAGTATGCTAAACGCCTAAGAAGATTCTGAATCATCCCGTTAAAGTCCTAAAATCGGATTAACCGTTCCGAGCTTTGAGGTTTACAATTGGAATGATAAAAAAAGTTTCCACTGGCTTTTCTGCGACTATCGCATCAAGTTTTCCGCCTGAATCAATAGTCGGAACCGAGTGAAGCCTAGAACATGCCCAAGAAAATACTGAATCTTCCCGTGAAAATCCCATCGCAATCGGATTAGCCGTTGTTGGTACGTAGGTAGCTAGGTTGTTATTATATACTGGCTGGAGCAATAAAAACTTTACATTCAAAATTATTTTTTACTTTTTAGTTTATTTTAAAATAAAAGCGTATTTTTTAGTTTTTTTAGACTATATTTTTTATTTTCTACTTTTTAGTCTATTATATGTCTTCCACCATTTTGTAGTGACCGTCATATTATATTTAAAATGACGGCACACCGCTTACTGCACTATACTCGCTTTCATATGATGCCCATACCGAAGAATAATCCGCCATTTTGTGCTGGCCACCATTTTGAATTTTGAATGACCCCACATAGCTTATTGTAATCTACTTGTCTTACCCTTTCATTTGATATCCATGTCGGGGGGTCCGGGAACACAATTGCAAAATTCGGCCGCCATCTTGGAACCGCCATGTTGATTTTTTTCCAAAAATGGTTAAATTGCATTGTCACGCGAACTATACATATGTGCAAAATTTGAAGTTGATCGGTTATATATAAGTGGGTAAAAATCAAGTTTCAAGGTTCAAGTTTTCGGTCTAATCCGGTAGTCGAACAGGGTAATCGGGCCCGATAATCGTATCCGATAGTCGGATCCTAGTGAAAAAATAGCCTAAAACATGCCCAAGAAAATACTGAATCTTCCAGTGAAAGTCCCATCGCAATCGGATAAGCCGTTTCCGAGATTTGCCCGGACAAACAGACAGACAGACATACAGACATACAGACATACAGACATACAGACATACAGACAGACAAAAATTTTAAAAATACTTGATTTCGTGTTAATATCGTGTAAATAACCATATGAACTTAGAAAATGACAATTATTTTGAAATCACAGACAGACACTCCAATTATATTTATATAGATAATGGGGTAAATGCTTTGCTTGAAGTTTGTCACCACAATTTTTCGAAGAAATTGTTTTTACAGATTTATCGCACGAACAAATTTTATAATAACCAAAATTAACGTAAAAGAGATATTTGAGAAAAACCACCTTTTCGTGATCTTTGACTTTCCGTAATTTTTGAAGCCGTTCAATTGGCTTTATGGACTTTCGATAAATTATTTGTGAAGCCCAAGTAAAGAGAATCCTGCTATATTTTGTAGAGGTTCATATATAAAGTGACTAGGCTATATTTCATAATTAATTAACTTACTTTTGAATTGGGGCATTAAAAATTGACTTTGAAATAATACGCTTTCCAGCCTGCCATCGTTTAACTATAAATTTCATTCTATGAATAGCAATGATCATCAAACCGACAGTTCTGTATAAAAAAAAGTATAAAAAATTAAAGGGTAAACTGTGAAAAAATTATTATACTTACTTGAATAAATTTCTTTTTTGCGGTCTTGGTGGTACCCTGCCACTTATCATAGCTAAAGCTTTGTTTTCATTTTCTTCATAAGTTTTCAAAACAATTAATAAATATCTTTTTTGATGTACTAAAGCTTTTCTATGACTCTCAACTCTTAAATATCTGCCGAATAAATGATTGGCACGTTCCTCCAATTCTGTATAATGATTTTGTCCATTCAATTCTTCTTCTAATTTCTCGCATTTCTTTTGCAGTGACTTACGTTCTTCTATTAAAAAGTATACAGTATCAGCCATTTGACGATTCTCTTTAGTATTTTCAGCTAAAAATGAATTTATTTCCTTGATTTTTTGCATAAATTGTTGTGGAATAGATGTATCACCGTTTGTATTAGCTAATGCTTCTGCTAGTTTTGCTTCACGCTGAGCTCCACGTTCCAAATCGTTTCTCAGTGTAGCAATTGTTTCATTTAGATGATCTTTCTCCATTTCAGTAGCAGCTAGTTTCGATTTTAAATCTTGTAAATCAACTGAATTTTGTACAGTTTCAGTCCGTTCACGATCGCGTCTTTGTGCACGTCGAGTTTCGGCTTCTTGTAATATTGATATTCTTGTTTCTAAAGATTCAATTTCACCAGCTGATAAGGTTAAACGTTCTTGTAAATGTTCAACTTCTTGCTCAGCAATATCCTTATCGCGGCTCAATTTATCCATTTCTTTTTTTAATTTTTCACCATATTCAATGCGATCATTTAATTCAGTTTCAAATCTTCTCTTTTCGCGTTCTAAAACTTTTTGTAGATCAACAATACGTTCTCTTTCTCGTTCATTTTGTGCTGTTAGTAGTTTAATTTCACTTCGTAATCTATCAGCTATTTCCGATTCAAAATCACTGTTTCTAGGTGATTTACGAGGCGAATCTGGTGGGGATTTTAGTAACAAACTAGATTTTCTAGCTTCAGCTCTTTGTAGCACAGATAATTGCGCTGCCAGTCTATTATATTTTTCTCTTTCGTCATCTAGAATTTTATTTAGGGCTTCTTCATTTTTTAATGCCTCTTCCAAACGTAATTTTATAGCTTCAATTACTTCAGCATCTTGCTGTTGTATTTCTTCAGAATGTTGCCGTTCTTCATCTAATAATTGCTGAATTTGAGCTGAATTGCGTTTTTCATTATCTAATTGTGTTTTAAGAATTTGTAATTGATTTTGTAAATCACGCTCAATTAATTTCTCATTATCAGTCTTAAAATGCGTATCTAAGTTATTCTCTTCTTCACTTTCGATTGCCTTTAATATATTTGAATCTAATTGTGCTGAATAATTCAATTCCTTTTCAACTTGCTCAGCAATTTCATCCAATGAAAACGGTTTTGAATTATCACTATTCTGTGGTGAACGTAATTTTTCCAATTCTTTTTCCAAGGCTGAGGTTTTTTGTTGTAATTCTTTATTACGTTGCTGTTCCTCTTTATATAAACGCTTTAGTTCATTTAAGCTATCGCTATCAACTAAAAGTTTCTGTATTGATAATATAATCTCTTGTAGATTTTTCGAATCTGTTGACATTGATGTTATGATATTATTTTTATCTTTTAAAATTTCTTTTAATTTTTTTATATCTTCTTCTAATGCTTGAATATCAAGCAAACTTTTTTCATACAGTATTACTTTCGCTGACAAATCTGCTCTTGTTAAATTCATTTCAGCCCGGTTTGAATCTAATTCTAAGCGTAATGACTGTAATTCTTTTTGAAGAATAGTAATTTCATTGCTGCTAGAAGATTGCTTAATTCGATCTTCTAATTCTGCAATGTATTTTAGATGATTCTCTTCATTCTGTTGCAGATTTAATAAATTCTTTTCATTTTTAGTTAATAACTCATCTTTTTCTTGAAGAAGTTTATTTATATTAAGTAATTCTTCCGTTAATTTATTAAACTCTTTTGTTTCATCGCCTTTTTTCTGTAAATCTTGAGCAAGAAAATCATTCTCTACAGTAATTTTTATAATAGCTTCTTGTAAATCATCAATTCTAGAATCTTTTAATTGTAATTCTTCTTGTAATTTACTTAGTTTTGCGTTTATTTCTTTAACTTCATTTTGTATTTCTTCGTTCTTCTTTAATAATTCTTTTTCATTTATGGCTGCCGTGTTATTGCCGGCTTTAAGATTTTCATTTTCTTTTACTATACTATTATAAGCCTTTAATTTTTCCTCCATGTTTTCCTTTAACTTTTCTATTTCATTGTCTTTTCCATTCTTAATAGTTTCTAGCGAAGTTTTTAAACGCTCTACAAAAGCTTCAGCATTCATTAACTGTTCTTTCAAAATCTTTATTTCTTCACTACTATCAAATATCTCTTGAATTTTCGGTGTTGAGTCTGCACACTCGGAAAAATTAATCTGGCGTGGAACAAATACAGGTGTTGAACCATCTCTAGGTACTCCACCGAAAAATGTAACTTCGCCACATTGTTTTTCTGATTGATGAGGTGCATGTCTTTTCGGCATTTCCTGTAATAACAAAACAAAAACGTTTTCTTGATATTTGAAAATTTAATAATCTGGAGTTTTCATAAATACATGTTAACTGCTTTTGCATATATAGATATTAAGCAAAAAACTGCTGAATATAATATATTTAAATAGCACAATATGCATTTGTGAATGCTCCTTGACTGACTGTTAGAGCACACTAATATTAAACAACCTTTTTAATTGCAAGAACGCAAACGTCTCCAAAGAGAAACTGAAGCATGTAAAACAGACAATCAAGCATATATATATATATAAAAAACAAACGTAACAACAAAAAATACTTACCATAGTTTGATTAGGGATCAGGGTTTTTTCATGTGGCAATACTAACGGAGTGTCTGTCTTATTAGCAACTCTTCGTAGAGCTTCAGGTTCATCAAATTCTGATATTGAACCAATATCACTTAATGTTCTCGCACTTAATTTGTTATTATTATCAGCATGCTCACCAATAAATTCTTTAGATTGTTCCTTGCCAGTTGAATTATTTACTTGAGATAAATTTATTTCTAAAAGACCCTGCAATTCTTTTTCTTTTAACTCCAGTTGTTCTTTTAAGTGATCAATTTCTTCATTCTTATCTGCTAACATTGTTTCCATTAAATCAGGTAATGCTAATTTACTAATCATTTCTTTCTTAATTTTTTCCTTTAGTTTTTTATTTTCATCAAGTTTTGATTTTAATTCATTTTCAATCTTTTCAATTGCACTACGATCACCCTGAATACCTAAAGCCAATTCAGCTTCTTGTCTATCAATTATTGTTTTACTTTGTTCGAGTTGATTCTTTAAATTATTTATTTGTTTATCTCTAGCTGATAACGTTTCTTTTAAATTTTGAATTTCACTTTGCAGATCATGTATTCGTATACTAAGATCAGCCGTTCCTTGCCGTTGAAGTTCCTCTGCCCGACGTCGCTGCTCTTCCAATTTTGATTGTAAAGATGCGATGCGGGTAACTTGTTCGGAAAAGCGTTCTTGAAGGCTATCACGTTCATTTTGTAGCTCCTTAAAATATGAAAAGAAAAATAAGAGTTATTATTGTGGCACAAAAATGATAATAGTCACTTAAACCTAAGAATAAGTGATCTAGAAAATTGATGCGAAGATCTGCGTCCTTACAGAGGAAAATACTAAACTGAAAATTACGAAAAGTATGTCAGTGCCACATTCAAAGGTAATAGTAAAATATGGACATCAGTATATGTACATAGTAGAGACGAAGAGGAACTAGCTCGCGAAATCGGCTGGACCCTAAAAAGAAATAATAAAAAAACAAAAGGCAGAAATAAGTCCTGTACATAAGGATGAAGAAAACATTGAAAAGTGGAAAGTTGGCAGAGAGTACCACTACCATAAGAAAGCGTAAGCCCCCTCTAGTAAGTAATACGCCATACGCATAAGTTTTGCCAGCACCGAGCTCAATATGTGAAATGTGCACCTAACATTAAATTGTGACAAGGCAAATCTATTGTACATGTGCTAACTGCTTTAAGGCGCACACTGCAAGTTATGGTGTTTGCTTGGAAGCAAGAGCTAGATGTAAGAAGAAAGCAATTGACGAAGACAAAGCAAACTCAAAAAAATCCTACGGAAGGCCCCAAAGATCCCTAGGAAATTCACATCGAAAAAAGTATCCGAAGGTTTATCTTAATGCAGACGTATTGCAAGACCATGCAAGAGGCACAATAAATTAAAAAAAACAAAATAATTTGCAATCTCAAAAACAAACTGACAACAATGCCTTAATGCAGATGATGCAAAATGCAATTGCAATTGACGAAATCTCATCAAAGCTAATTAAACTAAAAAAAAGAATAACATTCCCCCGTATACTCCAAAAATAATGCTTTATGGATCGTAGGGTATTACGAATAACGTGGAACGCCAATGCCGTTCTGAGAAAAAAATTCATTAGAACTCTTTCTAAAATCGCAAAACGTTGACATATGTTTATTAGCGAAAACTCATCTAACTAGTCATTCAGAATTAAAAATACATAGTTACGAATGGTATACATTTTAACAAAAAGTAATATAAAACATCAGTAATATAAAACATCGTCGAAATGCAATTTATCGTATCGAACTGGCGCCCTTGGTCGTTTGAAGTTGCTCACTAGAAAATTTTTGATGGAAGTTTGAAGAGCAACTGACTACGATAAAGCCATACGACCTTGGTAAGGGTGTTCTGACTACTGATGTTATTAAATTTCCGAATGGGTGTCATCGGAGTTACAGCTGATATTGAAAAAGCGTTTTTTCAAATCCTTCTGGACAAACGTGACCGAGACTCTCACCATTTCTGTTGGTATAACGAAGAATCGAGATTCTTTACTAACTTATCCCTTCTTATTGGGAATCACCGTACAGAAACATTTGGAGAAGGAAAGCACATTAGTTCCACATACCTGGGCTGTATTAGTCACAAGCGTCGACAATGAGGTAGCTGCGCTCAAGTTATGCGAAGAAGCAAAGGTCATAATGCAAAAAGCGAATGAATTCTAATAAGGGCAAGGTCCGATAAGTCTTCAGCATTTCACAAATTAGAAAGTTGAAGATCTTTGTCATTCCTTGGTTAGTAATAAGTGGATTGACCTTTGATCTGTCATCTGTTCTAAGTTTCATCACTACCTCGACTGAAGGAACTACACGCAACACTCTACCGACGAATGTACGACCGTCTTGGATTCTTGGGCTCTGCATCTTGGGGTTCAAGATTTTTAAAAACTACTTTGCGAATGAAACTTACTTGGGATGCCGTTCTGCCAACCGATGTACTCCCAGCGTGACAAGATTTTCATAAGGATTTGCTAGAGCTGGAAAAATGAACTTTCCCGGAGTGTCCCCGTACGCCTCCCTTGCCCAAAAAAGGTCGTGGTACCTCGTGTACGAATGGTCTAAAAGGATATGGATGTGCCGTTTATGTTCGAACTATTGACTGCTCACTGTAGGAATAACCGTGAGACTCTTGATGGTTAAAAATCGTTTTGCATCGTAAGGAAACTGGAACGAAAGAGCTTACTTTGCCACGTCTGGAATTGCCCGCCAATGACCTCTTCTCCCGATTATGCAACTTCATTCGCAGAATCCTAAAAATTACTTTTAAGACTGTGCTCTGCTTCGACTCCCAAATAACTCGGAACTGGATTTTGGCACGTCATACAAGCAGAGCCGGATTAAGGATGTGGAGGCCCCTAGGCGGAACTTGTGGTGCGGGCCCCTTCCCAAAAAAAATTTGAAACCATTAACCTTGGCAGTAGAAAGAGAACAATATTTTAATGGTTTCAAATTAAATTTCTATACACTCGCTAGTACCTTCTCCAGTAGTAACACATTGGACTTGCTTAATAAAAAGCACTGTGGTATAAACCTGGAGAGAGACGTCATCTACAGGAAGTTCGGAAACCTGCACTTGGACATTGCCAGGGTCATCTTGACTTGTCACACTCAAAAAGCTGCTACATTGACCTAAGGTATCACACCAGGGGAGACAATATGAGTTTTGGACAATTGGATCCCCCGTCGACCGAGCAAGTTATGTTAGGTTTGGTTGTATTTTCATTAACCCCTGCGCCAACTTCCCTTTGACCGAGATCATTCTGATCGGATAAACAAACTAGGGATATTTCAAGAGCACTCTTTCGGATGGAACGCAAGCCAAGGTTTCAAGGTTTTCTGTCTAAAAAGTAAAGCAGGAAAAATGAAACAAGGTGAAAAGAAAATGATGATCTGAAACTCTGAACCAATTTATTTTTGCTTGGCCGTTAGTCAAGATTACGAAAATATGATTAAAAATTGAAGAATTCTGCTACCAGGGCAAAATATCTTTATGTTATAGTACTCTGTGCAAAGGAACTAGTACACGAGTTTTCCAAAGAGATTCTCTTGGATACGTACTCTACGCGAACGACAATGGGAAGGAAACTATATATACAAAAAAAGCTCATGCATCTGTAGTCTGGCAGTCATCAACGACATTCTCTAGTCTTTTAAGTTACTCCAAACCACTGTATAAACAGAACCCTCACTTAACTTTTGTGTGTCAAATAATAGAAAACTTGGAGAAGTCTAATTCGGATTGAATTGTTGAAATTTCACACAGCTATTCACTACAACAGAACAAGAGATTTTGTTTCTTATTTGTTTAGACAAGCGAGAATCGCACCACCTATACTCCGGGGAGCTGAACTACTTCTCGTCGTCGTTGCGCTATAGAAGCTATCTAATGAAGGTTAGAACAAAAATTCGCGCGACACGTACTTATTGCATCCACTCAACGAGGGGAAAGGCATGGCCCGATGGGCTCTGTGGACAGGGGAGGAAAAGTACAACACAATGCGGATAACTACACTAGTATTCCTTCAGCAGCAGCCGAACCGGTTTTACAACTTAATCTAGGTCTACACTGATATTCTTTCATCGCGAGTAACTTTCTTGTCTTTACACGGACATATCTGTGTGCGTGTCGATAATTATACTTGCTAGCCCGGGTAAGAAAGAGTTAACAGAAGCACATCGTGTATGTGTTGCTTTCACGCCGAAATTATCTGGTGAACATGACAATACACTATCTCTCGTGTCCTTTCTATACCTCTCTCGTGAAAAACCAGTTCTGCTGCTGCTGAATGAATAACTGAAGATTAGGCCAATGAGGGTATCTACACTGGAATTCTTTCAACTGTGTTTGCCTATAATTACCCAGTGGGAAAATTGGGAGCGCTGTTCAGGGGAGCTTACTTTGAGCGCTGTTAAATATGCTCCCGAGGGAGCATTACCGGAGCTTTCATAAATTTATAGAATGAAGAAAATGAGCGATTATCTTGATGACCATAAAGGGTGGCATTAGCATTCTCAATGGACCAGCTCTCGTTCGATACGAAGGAGAAGCAGCTTTAAAAATGGTTAGAATTTAGTTGGGGGACTGCTTTGATAAACAAAATAAAAGCTTTTCGATACCCGGATCACATATCCACAGGCGTCCATGAAAATTCTTTATTAAAAAGCTTTTTTATAATGCCCCTAGAACGCTTTTGAAGGAGCATAAAAACGTATGCTCCCCTGCAATGACATGCAATGTTAAAAGGTATATGGAACTGGAGTGTAACGGGAGCGCTGTAAGCTTTTTAAGGAGTGTTCAAACAGCGCTATTGGAACCCTTCATTTGCCGCTGGGAGTGAGCATCAGAGCGCGGAAGCAGAAGAACATTATGTACATATGTGTTGTTTTCACTCCAAAAATTTCTACTGAAGATGTTACTACACTTCCCTCTTGCTCTTTCTATACCTCTCTCCTATAAAACCGGTTCGGTAACAGTTGAAGGAATAGTGTAGATACCCTCAATGCGATGATGATAAAATTATGTATAATATGTAATACTGCATCGGTAATCAGCCCGAAGCACCGAATTAAAATGTTTAGGGGGCAGAAATACAGGAAGGGTTCAATGGCTCACATACACTTTTTCCCCTCGATTCTTACGAAACATCTTTGGGAATTTACAGTCCGGTGGTCAAATGACGAAAAGTTCGTTGTTTAACATTATTCATTATTCTACGAACTGATCTTACCATACACTATGTGAAAACGAAACGATGCGTCTTTTATAAATTCGCATCCCCTAATTGGCTGAAATCGCAACTTCTTGCCAAGCTTCTTGCATAGTTTGAAATAGCTCGAGTTGTTAATATGTTTGGAAGTAAGAATTTCTATCATCATTTTCAATAGAAAAATAATATATGCGCCTCCGGCTCCACCTGCACGGTAAAGTCGGTGTCTTATGTGGTGGACTGCATAAAAAATATTTGTGTGTGGTGCGGGCCCCTAGGCGAGCGCCTATGTTGCCTATGCTTAGATCCGGGCCTGCATACAAGTGTAAACGTAAGTTGCGAATTATTGTTTAAAAGAGATAAGGGAGTTTACTACCCAAGAGGAATGGAGACATTTTCTGGGGGTTGACAACCTTGACTCGAGGATTGAGAGTAAAACAGCTATTTTAAATGTTGAATTATCGAACCCAGCCGTTTATTATAATAGAACCTCTACTACCGTTCAAGGAGTATAGTAAATGGAGGAGCTTCCTGCTTTCGATTTATAAAGGAATACAACATTGACGTGTATCAACTTTTCATCGATTTCAAGCAAGTCAGCGAAAGAGGAAAAAATGTATGCGACAATGCTGTTCCTAAACATCCCCCTAAATATAGTGATTAACGAAAATGACAATGGAAAATACAAGGTATACAGTCAGAATAAAAGGAGAGCTGGCGGAGTCCTTCCCAGTCAACAAGGCTTAAAGCAGGGCAATGGGTTGGTACACACGCTATTTAATCTCTGCCTAGGAGTAATCCGCAAAGTAAACAGTGACTCCCTTAACAAATTAAACAGTTGGCAATGACATAATTTGCCTTGCCAGATCACTAATTAGTCCAGGCGCTGTAGCCAAAACTTTACTAAGACCTGATACTAAATCCAATAGAAATGATTTTTAGCACACGGGCAGTTTTTGAAGAGTACTATAAGAAAAAAAAATTGTTCTGCACGCGAACACCTAGGGAAACTTCTCTGAAGAATTTTCTTTTAATATACCGTTTAGTTTATGAATTTTCGACCAAAAACAAGGGAGTTACAGCGATTTTAGTCGAGCGTCGGGGTAAATCTTATGATATCCCGAATTATTCGCGCGGAAATCTGAAAATATCAATTATAGCTCATATCTCTCATAGGAAGCAATTTTCGAAAAAACATGTAGAGACCTTTTTCGTGAAGATTTTCACGCTCTATAAGTTTGTTCTATACATTATATCGAAATTTTCAACCCCTTCAAAGTTATTGATGGAATATCAATTTTCCGAACGAAGTTTCCCTAGGTGTTCGCGTGCAGAACAATTTTTTTTCTTAAAGTACTCTTCAAAAACTGCCCGTGTGCCAAAAATCATTTCTATTGGATTTAGTGTCAGGTTAAAACCCCTGGTTCCTGGACTAAATACCATAGAGAAATATTCACGGAATTAGAAGATGGGGCCAAACATATAGGATTAGAAATAAATGGAGAATAGACCAAGATTCTATTTCAGTCGAGGGTGGAACGAAGAAGAAGAACCCACAACACCACCCGGGGAAAATATCACTTTGCACAGGTAAACCAATTTAACTACCTAGGGCCCACAGTTAGCGAAGGCAACGATGAAACCATAGACGACCAAACAAGAATAAACAGAACATACTTCTCCCTACTGCGACTAATAAAACCCAGAAACATACACAGAAAAAGTGAAAATTATCAACACATGCCAAACTACTGCGTTTACGTTGGGCCGGTCATGTTCAAAGAATGGATGACTCAAGGATACCGAAAAACAAACTGCAAGCAAATGGGGAAAAGACCAGTCGGTAAATCGCAGTCAAGGTGGAAAGACGATGATAAGGCTGATGCAGCAAAACTGCTTAACACAAGAAACTGGGGTGGTACCACGTAAGTTGGGGTGTTTTCGGAAACATCATATGACTTGACAATTGCATTGTCTGTTGACTGATTTTTGCCTATTGACAATCATCTGCTGGAAATAATTCGCTGTCAAGTGATTTTAATCCTTGGACGTTTGTGAACTTAACTATCAAAAAAGTACGAAAGAGGATTCGGCGAATAAATAAAAAGATAGTGATTTTGATGGAATTGCAAAATAAAGAACTTTGAAAAATTCCAAAAATTCAACGCTATATGAATGTTATTAAAGAGTAGTATCCCAACGAACCACATATTAGGAGACTCCGCATTCCCGCCCGATACATTTATTATGGTTCCGTTTCGAGACAATGGGCATATTTTAGCATCGGAAAGAAAATTTAATTTTGTGCTAAGTTCAACACGAGTGCATTGAGCAAGCATTCTGAATTTTAAAAGTAAAATTTCCAATTTGGAAACGTTTACCCATACATGACATAACTGAGGCCAATTACATAGCTTCATCTTGTATATTATTGCATAATTTTATCATTAAAAAGCAAGGTGTGAATATAATCGAACTAGACCAAAGCGAAAGAAATGTAAATGATGAAATATTTCATGAATCTGCGAACAATCAATCTTCTCAAAATGGAGCAGCTAAAAGAAAACGAGATTTATTAACTACATTATTTTCAGCTTAAACTAAATTTAAACGTTTTTGATAATATTCAATAAAATTTAATCAAAAAAAGCAAAACACAACAAAGCATTCTTTCTTCATCATATCGCTGGTTTGCGAGAATAATGACGCAACTCAAAATGATTAATTTTAGAGAATGACGTTTTTAAATATTTTTATAAATTACTCGAGAATGTTTTGTCTCAAATGAATAATGACGATATATCTTTCTAACGATAGTTGACGCGAAATCGGCGTTGCGTGTCTGTTTACTATAAATTGTCAAAGATTGTTGGTCATTTGGCATATTTAGTTTAATTTTTCAAAATTTTGAATTGCGTCGTTATTCTCGCAAACCAGCGTATGCACAGGTCACTTGATCTTTGTCAAAATTTTGCTGTCTCAGGATTAGTCAAGTTGTTTTAGAATTGTCAGCAAATGCATGAACTAGTTTCCGAACACTTGATTCTGATGATTGCAAGTCATAGGACGTTCCGAAAACACTCTTGTTTCAATCGACCTTTTCATACCAAAAATTTTGTAAGACTTCAATTTTTGTATGAAGAGGTCGATTGAATCAACTTACGTGCTACCACCCCTGGAGGCAAGCTGCGGAGCAGAGAGAGCTAGAGGAAGAAGCCGATGGAGGCCAAGGCTCGAATTGGGTTGTCAAGGCATCGAAGAAAAAGACATTTCAGCACTTCTACCTAAGAGCTGTAAACTTTGCCAGATCAAGGTTAGTATAAAATTAATGATTGGTCCTTTTGACCAGTTTAAAATTATTTAAAACAGAGTTGGTGTTTTAGTGGATTAAAGCCCCAAATGACTGTGTGCTAAAGCTCGCGTTGAAATCATCGACATCATCCTTACTCCAAAACAAAACAAAAAAAAACGTCACAAAGTTTAAAGCCAATTTAAATAAAATTCCTCATGTTTATATTTTTTGTTTATATGTAATTATTTTAAAGTCAATTAAATAAAGAAGTGAAGCAACTAAGACTTGCCGCCGACTCTGAATTTACAATAAACGAGCGACTAAAAAAAAAACAACAAATCCCTCAACTTATCACGTTCCATGTCTTCTTCTAAAACCCGGCCGCGTCTTCTTGATTATAATAAATTAAGCTGAAAAAAAATCTCAATTGATATCAATTTTCTCCCCTCAGTACAAGACCCATTCCCTACAAGAGATTATATACACACAGAACCAATATATTACGACAAAGAAAGGTTCAATACCCAGTGGCAGCTGTTAATTGTTGAAATGCAAAATAACGAAAAAAAACATTCTTTACAACTTGAAAGATGTGATAAAAGAGTGATTATGCATTCACGGTTTATATCAACGCAGGAAGAAAGACAATGAACGTGGGTAAATGAACTTGTATACTGTTTGCTCTTACGGATTAAAATAGATGCGGGCTGACACAAAAAAATCACCTAAATGTTTATTGATGCAATCTTTGCCCTTAATTATACGGAAATTAATCGTATGTAACTTCCTTGTCCATAAAAAATGATCGATCACACATGGTTAAAGGAACATTAAAATTAGATCAAGATGCCAAAACAAAAATTAAAAATCTCGACCAAGCAATAACAAGAAAATTGACTGACAGACGGTTGTTCTGTTGTTTGAGAACGACACTATTTTTAGAATATTTAAAAAACATACGTTTATCTTCTGAAGTTTTAAAATATATAATTAATAAGCTTACTGTAATTGGACTTATTTCGCATCTTATAGACATTTTTTATATTGAAATACAAATTTAGACTTTAAAAAATTTTGAGATTCACTATAAACTGATTTAAATTAGCATTTGAAAGCCGATTTGAAAAATAAATAACGTAAAGCAATCAATTAATAATAATAACGATATTCCTGATAGACAAGAATCAAGACCGTGTGTGCATGCTTTAAGGTTTAAGAGAGAACTGCTATAAATTAATTCTGAAAACTTGAAGCAGGCACGATATCAGTAGAGCAACCACCAATCTTTTTGAGAGACGAATATTGGAGAGCGGGTATGAAGAATGACGTCGGATATAAACAATTTTACCCCATGATGTAAATTGTGAGGAAAGTTTAAAATGGGCTGCAAGTAATTTGTACGTTTTTTTTGAACGTGAAGAAAGCTTCACAAAAAGAAATTGTTTATTTGTCTTAGATGGCATTACATCCCTTCGATAAATAAAACTAATATTTATAAAAAGCTGAAATCAGATTGAACATATTGTCGCCGAAAAGCACACCCTATCTAAACAAACAGAATATTCTTTCTATCGTGTTGTACCTCTTGAATTCAAATTTACTTAAATCTCAATATGGCAATATTAAACAGACTCTCATTTCAAAATATAAACAATAATAAAACCATACCACTTACCATTGTCGTTGCCTTTAAGGTATACATTTGCATTTCCAAATCTCGTATTCTTTTAATAGCAGCTTCCTCAACTCTTGTATGTTTACACAATTTATCTAGAACTCGTTGAATCTCTTCAATAGGTAACGAATGCTTGGGGGGAACATGAATTGGTGATCCTTGTGGGGAAGGATTAAAGTTTATTTGATTATTATTTATAGGTGCTGAAACATCTTCAGTATGACTTGTACTGCCTGATATGGAATATGTTGATTGATGGATATTCTCTAAGATTTTTATTTTTTGTTCTAAAGTAGTTTCAATGTCGCGAAGCTGGAATTTAAAGACATTTTTTTAGATAAAAATATTTCAATAAATTAAATTTGTTTTACTTGTTCACAAACTTGTCCAAGAACTAAACTTTCTTCAGCATTTGTTCGAGCATTTCTTAATTGCTCTTCCAAGTGTGAAATCTTTTCCTGATAACCTTGTCCTATTTCCGATTTTAAACTTTCAAGTTCTTGTTGTAGAGCATCGCTAGATCGAGTTTGTGAAGTGATAAAGAATTCCAATTCCTGAATGACACATTGTGAAATTACAAAACTAAAATCTATTTTCGGATAAAATATGAAAATACAAACTTTAACTTTTTCCGTCAGCACTTGTTCATTAATCGCCTTACTTTGGATTTGTGTCTCTAGGTCAGTTATTATTTCTCTTAAATCAAAAACTTTATCTATAGATGCTTTTAGCTCAGTCTCAAGTTTTTCTTTCTTAGATTCATACTCCTTAACTTGTTGCGTTAATTCTTTTATTTGAAATTCCATTTGTTCCATCTAATTGATAAGTTTTTACAAGATATAATAATTATTTAAAAATTCTTAAAAGATTATCAACAAATTAAATTCCCAACACACAATAAATAAAAATAACTCCAACTCCAACAACTCAATATTAATAACTACGTGATATGTTAATAATTTTAAATGATATAATATTTGTTTAATAACTTACTTTTCTTTTTATTCTAATTAAATTTGTTATCTATGATGCCGTGATTTTGTTTTTGGTTAATTTTTGATATTACATAGAGGTGCGAACAGTTGTATTCCAGCCGAAGCAATATTAGGATTGTGTGGTTTTTGTGTTTATATATATAAAATTTCAGATATTTTTAAACGATTTTTTTAGAAAGCGAGTGAAATGAAAAAGAAAAAAGAGAAAGAAAATATAATATCAATTATCAGATTAGAAAAAATAAATTGAAAAAGAACGCTATTTATTTAAAAGCACTTGTGTTGTAATTGCCTGACTATAAATAAATACGACTATGTTCTGAACTAATTTACTACGTAATTTGTAAACATTTTAAACAATAATTACTCTTTTTTATGTGGCAGTTCTAAGCTCAGCAATCACCATTTGTACTATAAGTCCATTATGTTTGTCACGTCATAGTGCGATGTCTAGTATAAGGATAGAATAGGTTTAAAGTTATGAGTGTTAATTAGGGTGTTGAAGGAGGTGTCGATGAAGCCTGGGTTTAAACTCTTGGATGTTATAGAAGTTCGGAAATACTGACTGCGAGAAATTGTTCCACAGTCTAGTTGTTCTATTTAGAAACGAATTCCTAGTTTGAGAGCGAACGAATAGGCTAATCGCTATGATAGTAGCGATAAAATGTTGTCAGTGCTGATACATTCCTACTTTGAGCCGGTTTAGACGGTGCGCTCCAGCGCATGTGCCTCACGAACTTTGTGGATAAAGGGAGAAGTGTGGTGGTACCTCTCTTCATTCCCACTCCTCCCTTCATCGCCAAACGTTCGTGAGGCACATGCGCTGGAGCGCACCGTCTAAAACAGCTCTTTGTCTCAAAGGGTTGATGGTGGACGAGACGGAATCGCTACCGCTAATTTTGTAATTTATTGAGGCACACTAGAGTACTTTTCGAATCCCTTCGCCTAAAAAACACTTGAATTCGAGTCGACGTCAAGTGTAGGATTTGTATATTACAGCCAGCCGATTGGGGAGGGGAGAATCCAGGCACTGAGAGAATCGTCCTTTTGGCGATTTGGGATATATGGCCATTCCCTCAGAAATCATTGGTTAATATCGCGCCTAAGATATTAAAGAATAGGCCAGCCATTAGTTTTACAATATCTACAAGCACGGATGGAAGGGAGTTGCAGATTTTGTGTGAAATACTATAAGAGAGTATTTCGTTTTGGAAGCATTGACTTTGACGTGATTCTTGTGGCGCCCGTCCAGAATGAGTTCAATGTCCTCTTTGTTTGAGTCAGACAGAAGTCTGCGATCATCAATACAGGGTCTGGCACATGCTTGCCTTGCATTATGAAGTGCGTCGGAGTAATGAAGAGTAAAAATTAGAAATAAAGCAGGAGACAAAATTGTCCGGCAGAGATTGGTTTGGATTAGATTAAGACCCAATCCAAGGTGACTTTCGAAGTGTAGCCGCGAATGAGAAACTTATATTCGAGAAGAGGCCAAATGTAGGATTTGTATATTACAGCAAGGGTCAATGGGATAGCAAGTTTCAGGAGCTGCTCCGCAGAACCGAAGGCTACAATCAACTATCGGCCCTATTATGCTTAGATGATAATTGAGCGAACAGTGGGTTTAGCTATGAAGAAACAACTGGTGGACCCAATTCTAAATGGCCGTTCTTACGTGGCAGCTTGCTAAGCTACAGAAAAGTTCCGGACCGACAAGTGATGAGTTTGCCCCTACTCTGGCCAAGCGGTCGGCAATTTTATTACCAATCTGACCTTCGTGGCCCAGAATCTACATTGTTGTTTCTGCTGGGGGATTTCAGAGATAGGAGACAATCCAGGGCAGAAGAGCTACAGTTTGCAGCCAATATGAAGGTCTAGCAGCCTTTCCATCGTTTTCAAAAAAAAGAGGTTAAGCTGATAGGTATATACGATTTAGGCAGCCTTGGATTTTCTGTTTGTTATCACCTCCCCCTTTTAGATAAAGGAAGGGTTTGTGGATCTATTAAAATTCTTGTTGATGGAACTTAACAACGTTTTTGCTACCACCGGTCAAATTAAGGAGTTTATTTCTCAACTTGTTGTCGAATGATGTTTAGACTTTCCTGATGGTGGATTTACAGGAATTTCTGTTTTTTATACTCTCGCCGGAGTGATTCACTCGGAGAAATCTTGTACCCTCTGAAGGTGGCTTTGGAATATGGCGAGATACAATAGATACAACATTAACAAACTACGACTAGCCGGCCAAGTCATCAAGATGGAGGACAATCGTATCCCAAAAAGGCTCATGATAGCAGAAATTTTAGGAAATAGACCAGTAAGCAGACCCAGCAGATGGATCGACACTGTGACGGCTGACGCAGCGGCAATGCTCAACTTCCGGAACTTGAGACTGTCAAACTGCAGGGTCAGTCAAACATGGAGAAATGCCCTAGAGGGAGCCAAGCATGGATTTAAGCCGACTCTACACCATGCTATGAACATCTTTCAACGTTGGACGCTTGATGGTAGGACGCATCGTGTGACCGATGCTCTATATTCGAGTGTCCAATGTCAAGCGTGCAACGTTCGTATTTGGACATGTTCGGACTGATGTCGGTATTGACTCAATCGTTGGAAGCCCACATTCGAATGAAACGCATCGTGTAGAGCCGGCTTAAGGCTGTAACGCCAGTGGATGTATGGAATCAACTTCGACCGAGTATAGCTTTGGATGAGAAGTAAAAAATAGGTCGAGGAGATGGACAATATCAGAAGTTCTCCTGGCATGATACGCTAATTTAATGTAGATTATTGGTTTGTGCAAGGAGCTCGACGTCTGGTGTCATTTGAGCAAATCAGCCAGCAGCATTCACTCAGGATTGGATGATAAAAATCCCGAGATCTGTTCGGAAATAACCTCAAATGATGAAGTTTAGGCTTCGTTACTTATGCTAAGACTCCTGTATCCATCTATTGTCTATTCACTTAGCAAATAAGGAAATCATTCCTAACGGAATGTTTATTAATATTAAATGGTGTTGCAAATTTACTAATATGTATACCAGAATGAAAATACATACATTTTATTTAGTTTTTACTTATTTTTAGTTTTATGGTCTAGATCATTGTAAATAATAGTGCATATATCGCGCAATATTTCTAATACACCAAGTAAATTTCTTTTGAAATTAAAGTGCTTTCACTAGAACGAAAATATCTATGCAGCAAGAAGAGAGTAATCTTCAACTTTTTATTGGTATAAAAGGCAAATATTATTGTTTAATTTGTTGGTTTATTCATGAACGATTGTTCAATGAATATCATTTATCGAATACTAGACACACCCAATTAATGAAAGGCAAAAAGCAAATTACGAAAGACTATTACTATACTATTTGATATATTAATACTTATTTTAAATTTAAGTAAACTACGATTTTTCAATTCATTATTTAAAAAAAAATAAAAGCTTTGTGCAATGAAATCAATTTTATTGCACTTTTTCAAACTGTAAAACTACCAAAAAAATAAACCCCAAAAAACAACCGGTTATATTAAAAATTATTGATACCAAAAAATGAAAAATTTGCAAATAGATTGTGATTTTTTTGGGAACTTACCTCCTTTGAAGCAATTTCGAAAGAGTTTTTCTCTTTTTCCTTTTCACGAATTTGGTTTTTTAAATTTTCTATCTCTTTACAAAATTCATCCCGTTCTAATTCACGTTCAGCTGCCTGCTCTTCCAGAAATTGTCTTATTGATTTTAGTTGTTTATCAGCAACTTCAATCTATAGTTTATATAAATACCATATCATAAAGTAATGTATACAAAAATCTGTTTTAATTTAGGGATATATTCATATAGAAACTGCTATTTTTAATCAGGCCTATTCTGAACTCCGCTGGAATCGATTCCGCTGGAATTTTCATACATTGGCAGCTGACGATTGTAAGAAAATTCCAGCGGAGTTCAGAATAGGCCTTATTACCTAAAAGGGGGGCTAATTTAAACGTCATGGTAAGTATTTAAGACCTATGGATAGCTTCGAATAATTAAAAGATAAATGAGAAAATTACCATTACACAGGTACATATGAGCCGTTGAGAATCATAGTGGCGTAATCAAAAATTTTCAAAAACTGAGTTAAGACTAAAATTTATCATTTACACATTCCCTGTTCAGCACCATATTTAAACTAGCTTCATGTTACCGTTAGAACTAGTGAAGGCAGCGTGTTGTTATCATTGCAAACAAAAGCGGCACATTGCTGATAATGAAAGTGGTGGGGAAAGTCGTTTTACTCCGAATAACTTAAAATTGACTTACGCCAATATAATTCTCAAGGGCTCACATAACAAACAATGAAATCTTTATCGTCTGAAGATATTTTGAATTTTTCAATATACAGCGTATTGCATATATGGACAGTGCTGCGAAAAAATTTAAAACAACGTACACCTTGCCATGAGACTTTTACTTTCGATGGCCGCAGCTTTTGAACAGCTTGTTGGATTACCGAAAAGAAACAGTCAAAGTTTAACTAAAACTATCGTCTATTTACGGTATTTCAATATAAATAGAAATGTAAAATAATCCCTGCGTAAAATTTTAAGACCACTTCAACCTTTTAAATAATATCCCTTCGCACGGATGCAGTCCCGTTGCATTGGTACCATTCAATTACCAATTCCCAGCGTTACAGTTTGGAACATTGACGAAGCCATAGCGAACCGTGCGGATCTCTAGCACCGTTATTTGTTTGATACCAGTCGTTTCGCTTTCGTTTTTCTATCATAGTTGCAAAATGGGAAAAAAATCAGTTAATGAAATAACTTTATGACATGTAAATAAATCGCGGTTAGTCATCAGCGGAATATGGGAAATAACATGTAGCATAATATGCCCATGCCGCAACTATTCCGGACTGATCATAATCTCCTACTGGAAAATCCGACGACCACCACGGCAACGAAAAAGGCAAAACGATTTAAGAATTTTCACATCTCGAGCTGCACAAAATCCAGCAAATACTCTCAAAGTATAAAGCTGACATTACCGCCATTCAGAGGATGCGATGGACAGGAAATGGTGTAACCCTGAGTAAGACATATTACAGCTGCCATACAAAACAACAGGTGCTCGGGGTAGGTTTTATAGTCAACAAAAGAATGAAGCCTACCATTATCGGCTTTAAAGCAATAAACGAAAGGCTATGCATCAGCCACATAAACGTTCACGCACCTACAGACGAGTCCCCGGAATGTGAAAAAGGTGAATTCTTCGAACTAATTGAACGGGAACTTAATACCATCCACAAGTATGATGTAAAAATCATCTTAAGCAGTATGTCGGCACCCCTCGCTTTAATGAGAACACATGGACAAGAAGATATAGAGATGGCAGCAATTAAGAACTTGGTCGTTGCAAGTACTACATTTGCGCGTAAAGAAATCAATAAAGCCACTTGGTTATCTCCTGATGGTGCCAGTTGCAGCCAAATACAACATGTGTTGATAGACTGCCGCCACCTTTCGGGCCTACGGTATGGACGTAACGAGGTGCCAACATCGACTGGGATCACTATCTTGTTGGTATGGTGCTCTGAGAGCGCATTACAACGCTGAAAAACCTTTTATCCGCTGACCACCAATATCTAACAATAATCCTACGCTGCCACTACCAAGCTTAGAAGAAGTAAAACCGGCTTAAAATTAACAAGGCCTCGGGCGCACACGACATTCACGCGGAACTGGCTAAATATGGAGGGCCTACACTGCACCAAGCGATTCATGAATTGGTTGTGCAAGTATGGGAGCAGGAAGCGATGCCAGAAGACTGGAAAAAAAGGTATCCTCTGCCCGGTACATAAAAAAGGCGATATCACAATGCGCAACAACTATCGCGGTATAACGTTGTTGAGTACCGCCTATAAGATATTCTCTGCTATCCTAAAAAGTAGGAAAATTCTCTACGGAAATATCTATGTGGTTCGAGAGCGAGGGAGACCCAACCTCCGCTGAAAGAATGGTGTAGACCAGGACGCCCTGAGCTTTAGAGAGACCAAACTGGATGACATCGGCTCAGAATCGGGACCGGTGGAGATAACAGTTGCGAAAGGCCAGGACCGGATTGTGGTTGTAGAGCCGTCTAAGAAAAAGAAGAAGATAAATAAATAGTTTTAGTTGTTTACAGAGCATTTAGTAATTTAAGTAATTTTTGCTGTTATTCATAGTAGTGCACTGCAATTGCAAATAAGTAAAACCTATGTTCATCAAACCATCGAAAGACCAATAAATGTGGGACCGTGCAGAGCAGGGCAAATCCAGCGCTGATCTTTCGATAGATCCCCACCAAAAAAGTGGTACGCAAGTGTCTGCTGGTCACACTCGGCGAATCCTTTGCGATCGTTTGCTCGGAGTGCGGCTAAAAAAAGTTTCCTAACATCCAGACATGCTCGAGCAAGAGTTTTGTGGTGTAGAGCCCACAGGAATTGCACTCCGCAGGACTGGAAAAAAGTTTTTTTTTACAGATGAAAACTCATAACAAAATGTACGTGGTCTTAATTTTTACCGCAACACCGTAAATTGATATGAAAAAATGAAAATCAATATTACGTCGAATTGTGATTAGATTTATACACAATAAATATTTTTCTACGACAGGACAAACAACGTTGTGTTTATATAAAATAATGCGTTGTGACATACTCGGTAAAGATTAAAATAATATTACCATAACAAAATACTTTTAGCAAAAACATAATTTATGAATTTACATAATAGCATGCTAGTTTTAATATTAAAAATAATTAAAGCAAAACAATTCATAGCAAACCTGAGCTTTCAAATCTTCTCTATCCTTCTTTCCCTCTTCAACTACCTTATCACCTTCTCTACAAAAATCTTCAATCATATGAAGTAACATAGATGTATTATCACCCATTTTTGTTGGTGTACTTAAAATATTTCTAGCTCTATCTTGTAATTGTGCAAATGAAGTATTGAAATTTTTCGAATTGCGAATTCTTTGTGGTGATTTAATATCACCGATTCCATATCCTTCACTGTAGTCTTCCCTTTGCGTGTCTAGCTGTTCTTTTAATGCTTTAAGTTCTAGATCTAAATCATTATTTTTCTTGATAATTAAATCCAATTCTTGTTGTAATTTTTGTTTATCATTTTCTGATTTTACCAAACGGTTTTTTAATTCATGAACTTGAAAATTAACTTCACTTGCAGTTCCTGTAGAATATGATCCACCGCAATCTTCTATAACAGATTCTGAACATAGAGTAAGACGGTTTAAATCTGGTGGAAGGCTTTGTAATAAATTTTGTTTAGCGCGGCTTTGTGTGTCGCGCAACAAATTTTCATTAAACGAGCCAGCTCTAGATACTTTTTTGGGTGTTCTGCTCATTCCTATAAAAAATACAATATAAATAAGCAACTAGATAAATATACAACTAATCATCAAACCTACCACTCTTTAATCCGTCTTCTTCCTCACAGCTATCATTCTTTTCAGATTTATTTTCAGATAACTTTCGTTTCTTACAAAAATCCTCTGATAGCTCAAGTAAATAGTTTGCTTCAGACCGTAACTTATCGAGGCAAATTTTCAAATTAAATGAAGCATTCTCCCCGTTACTCTTTGTTACATAATCTAATAATGAAGGATCCTCAATAACCGATAGTAAGCTAGAAACGTCTGGAACTAATCTTAATCTTTTCAATAATGTTGTATGCATATGCTCATTATTGGCAGACTGTGTTGACACGTCCATTAGTGTTAAATTGTTAATATCTTCATCAATGTCAACAAGAGTTTCATTTGTTTCATTTAATTGATTAGATGTTATTTTATGCAATTCCTCGGCTAACGTGATGTTTAAATCATTTTCATAGAACGATACACATTTAGCTAATTCCGATAATATCCATCGAAGTGTACCAGATAATTCACGTAAATTTTCACGGTCATTTACTATTTCATCAAGATCACGGCCAAGGTCAAATAATGAATTTCTTTTCAACTTCCGATGCAGTTGCTTCTCGTAGTCTGACTTTAATCGGGACATCTGGGAAAAATCAAGTGTTATGTTAAAAAATGTAAAGTTGGAAATTACGTAAGATTGAAAACTTACTTCTTCGGCATGTTTGCTCTGTAATTGAGCGATCTCCAGCTGACTTTGTGCTGTAAACTTTTCACGAAGTAATATAAGTTCAGGCGGCCAATGTTGATCGTCTATTGCAGTTTCTGATAATAGCGCCTGAAAACAGCGAATAGACAAATCTTTAGTAATTTTAAAACAAAACTCGTAATCAACTACTACAAAATAGCCTACTATGGTTTTTTTTATTTAAACAGTTTGTTAGATAAGCTTGTGAGTTGTTAAGTTGTGGAAAAATTATGTGGCATGTTGCTTTCCGATGAACAATGTATTGTTTGTATTGATGGATGTAAGTAAGTATGGACTGCTCTTTAATGCAGTAAAAATTTTACCTCCAGGATAATATCTTTCTACAAAATTATTTCCTAAAAGGTAACAGAGTCAATGTTTGAATCCTTGGTAAGGATTGATTTTAATATCTACTTTGACGAAATATAAATAATAAGGATAACCAATCTTTTTAAAATCTTTACTTATCCTTAGTTTTGCTTGTGAAGCGCTGGACTATGACGGCGGGGCCTCTGTTACCGAACAGGTCAGCGTGGAGATGCCATGCCAAGCTAGGTACGTTTCACACAGTAGGTACAAAATTGCCACCGGTAACACATCGGAGAGGGATAAGGCCAACAAAGTCAAGTATTAAGCAGTCGTTAAGGAGAGGAAAGCGGTCCAGGATCCAAAAACAGCAAACTCGAAGCTAAGCTTACCTTATTAAAAAGACTAACAGAAAAATTGTAATACAAATAATTGATTTCTTATGGGAATAGAAGAAACATCAATTTTAACGAGCATAGTATGGAAATTACAGCTAATTTTGGTAAATCTACAGAGTAGCAGTACCCACCTCCGATTTTTTTGAAATTTTCATATTTTATGTATTTTGATGTGGAGAATTAATTTTTGGAAAAATTAATTGCCGCTGATGTACCGTTTTTTTATTTAATTTCAAAGTTGTATAATTTTGGTTATTTGTAAAGTGATAACCGCCATATTTCCCCTTCGTTTTTTTTTGAATTTTTTGTATTTTGACGCATACTTTAAAAAAAATTATTTTTTTTTGTAAGAATGAAATATTAATTTTTTTTTATATAATTTATTTAAAAGGATACATCAAAATACATAAAATATATAAATTCAAAAAAAAAATGGAGGGTAAATATGGCGGTTATCACTAGTGTCCGACCGAAGGCTCGGCTTCGGCTTCGGCCAACTTCGGCCAAAAAAACACCTTTGGCCGCACATTCGGCTTCGGCCAAAGGAGCCGAAGGTTAGCCGAAGCCGAAGTTTTTATATCCAGCCAGGCCAGTCGCTGAAAACGAAAAGAATTGAGAGTGTGATGTGAATGTGACATTGAAACGTATGGTATTCCTCAAATAAAAATAAACAAATCTTAGTTTAATATTTTTGGAAAGCCGCAACTTAGTTATTTAAAATGCATATTGCAATCATTTTCGGCACTATGACTATAAAACAAAATAACAGTGAAGAATTTTCATTATTATGTATATTTTTCAGTTAGTATACCAAGATTTCTGTGTATGATTGAACCTTCGGCTTCGGCTTCGGCTTCGGCTTCGGTTTCGGCCGAAGGTTATGGCAAAGCCGAACATTCGGCATCGGCTTCGGCTTCGGCTTCGGCCTAAAACTGACCTTCGGTCGGACACTAGTTATCACTTTACAAATAACAAACAAACGGTACCTCGGCGACAATTAATTTTTTTGAAATTGAATTCTACGCATCAAAATACATAAAATATATAAATTTCGGAGAAGAAATATGACAGTTGTGACGTTCCAAAAAACCGAAATTTGGCAACTTCAAACTTGAATAACGGCGAAACGGTGCGTTAGTGGCAATTAATTTTTCCAAAAATGGTTTCTACGCATCAAAATACATAAAATACTAGCTGGGACCCGGTGCGCCTATGCTGCACCCATAAACCAATAGTAGTAATCAGGTGATATGAATTTTAATATACAGTAGGAGAGTTTGAAAAATGCAATTTTTTGGTATTTTTGATTTCAAATAACAAAATGTGAAACTATTAGGGATCTGACATTTTGATCAAGACAATAAAAACCATCCATTGACATGGCATTTTTCGAGATATGAATTTTCATACACAGATGAAGTGTCTCCATGAACCACTTATTTTCTGTATTTTGGATAGCTGGGACCCGGTGCGCCTTGCTGCACCCAAGGTTTAAACATTTAAAATCAATCCAAACCTTCAAAATTCAACTCTTCTTAACCAGTAACGAAAAACCAACTATTCCTATAAAAGTTCGAGACATTGGATGCATTTATTTGCAGTGTGACCAAAATTACCTATTATTGTAAAGCTCTGGGGCAGACAATATTTTTTGTCGGCGTGGCCCGTAATAAAGTTATGGTTCTTTCTGGTAAAATAAACACACACGAATATCCTTAAAAATATAACTACCCACCAAAAATAAATATTAGTGAAAGACTATTTTAAAATAAGGCTTTTTCCAGCAACTATTAGACACATAATATAATTTCAAGAAAATATGTCATATCCACAGTGTTATCCATGCTATAATCTTTTTTCGTATAGACTTTTAGTTAAATTAAACACTCAATAATCGACAAATATTATTACATCCTGAAAGAAAAAAAAATTAAAGGATTATATCTACTAATTTCATATTTAGAAATGGACTTTTGACGGTGATGGACATTATACGCTACAAATTACATGTCTTGCAATTGCTTGGCCCCTGGGTTCTCATCTGCAATGTCACTGACTCAGGTTTATTTGTTTACCCAGATACCAGCCTCTTCCTGTATTGCAGAATCCTAGACTTATACCTAAAAATTCAGAGGTGATGGGTTTCTTTCCTTCTTATCCATTATACATAAATCATACCATATTTCCGTTTCTCCTTACCACCTTTCCAAAAAAACCTTGTTGATCAATTCTGAACCTATTGCTTAGAGAGCTTCAGGATACGCTACATTCAATGTTTTTCCATTTGTAGCTAGAATGTCAAAATTTTCCGATTTTCCAACTCTTGAACAACCTACATACAGCTAACCGGGAAATGACACTTATTTGGCAAAATTCTTCCGCCATATTGGCCCCACAATTTTGAATAAGTTTTGATCATAAATTCGTTATTCACTACCTTAAAAATTCCCATATACCGATTTTAATTGGAATCGGAATACAATTCGCAAACTCGTCGGCCATATTCGCGCGGCCATTTTGAATTTAAATTTTGATCATAAAGTCGTTATTTGCTACCTTAAAAAACCTCAGATACAGATTTTCATTGGAATCGGAACACAATTTGCAAATTCGTCGGCCATTTTGAATTTATAAGTTTTGGCCACAAATTTGTTATTTGCGACCTTAAAAACCCCTAGATACCCACTTTCATTGGAATCGGAATAAAATTGGCAAATTCAACCATATTTCTGCGGCAATTTTGAATTTCGGTCATATTTCGGCGGCCATTTTGAATTTCGAAAATCGGGCTACGAGGTGCATCATAGGAGACCCCACCGACCTTCATGCAAAAATTCAAAGCTCTGTGATGACTTTCAACAAAGCTCTTCATGACAGCGCCATCTAGGAGTAGCTTTAGAAAGTAATAGAATAGCCTATGTTCTTCCCTTTAATGTAAATAGCATATGGTTAAAATTTCATTAAGATCGGTTACACGGTGTAGGAGCCTATTGCGTACAGACAGACAGACAGACAGACAGACAAACATTCAGTTTTATATAGTAGATGAAAATTAGAAAAAATCGGAAATGGGTACTGCTACTCTGTAGATTTACCCTAATTTTTTATACGTAGGGATAATGCTTACAGCAGAAATTAAGATAAAGGAAAAGGACGATGTGGCGGTTACAACGCACATCCGGTCGTACAACAATCCCACTAAAACCGCAATACCCATTGCACCGGAAACACAGCCACCGAACTACAGAAAGCAGACTAGTGCAACAACTCCATCAGTCTCTGCAGTAACGCCTTGACGACAAGTTCGTCGAATAATTATTACCAAAGTAATCAATAAAACGGTTATTATTAAATATAAATCATATTGCGTTTCAATTGTTATTTAACATTCTTGTACATGTGGGAACAGACAACATACATAAATACTTCGTAGCGACATACATAAAACCTATTTCTCTAGTCCTAATTCCAGAGGACCTAGGTATTAGTCGGAGAGCTGGAGACGAAAAAGTGCTTTCATCTTTATTGTGGGCAAACTCGATTGAAACTCATTCTATTGCTAAATGGG
Organism: Thereva nobilitata; assembly: GCA_963855945.1. Classification (NCBI taxonomy): domain Eukaryota; kingdom Metazoa; phylum Arthropoda; class Insecta; order Diptera; family Therevidae; genus Thereva; species Thereva nobilitata. The sequence continues at coordinate 123,478,896 of OY979696.1, forward strand.
AATCCGAAGTCTCCGACACTTTTAGTGGTGCAGGACAGCAGTACAGAGGTAAGAATGGTGGAGTTTGTCCACATTAAAGATGAAAGCACTTTTTCGTCTCCAGCTCTTAGACTATTATATCAAGGCAATGCAACCTGAGAATATATATAATAACAGCTCTAATAAAGCTACCTACAGACGATCAACTTGGGTTGTCAACCCGTTGTCAACTAGCCCTAGTTTTCAACGAGTTGCACGTCTGTAGTCGTGTTTATGATTGAAAACAACCGTTGATAAATGGTTGAAGAAATATCAAAATTTTTAGATTCTTGGTAGGCAGACCAGTTTGCGCGTCTGTAGTGACGTTGACAATTACAGGTGGCAAAATCATTGTAAATCGTGAGCTTGAGCAGTGAACATCAGTGTGCTTTGCAATCAAAAACTGAAAATGAAAAGATGTTTGCAAACTGGTTGACAACAAGTTGAAGCGTGTGTACACTTTCTGTTGACAACAGGTTGGCAACCCAAGTTGATCGTCTGTAGGCCGCTTAATAAATGCCTTCTATGTAGGTTAAACAAGGAAAAGGGAAAAGAGGATGACGCACACGCTACCGGCAGTAGTTAGTGGGTGCACTGTGTACAAAGAGGTTGCGAAAAGAAAAACCTCCTGCAGGTAAACCTGAACCATTGTCAAGCGGTACAGGATCTGCTTGCACAAACGGTACACGAGGAGAAAATCGACGTCTCACTCGTCTGCGACTAATATAGACACCTGCACAGCGGCGTCTGGATAGCGGACAAGAGCGGCACATCAGGGGTATGGTCGTGCCTGTGCCAAGCCATGGAAGATATCATCCCCTATTCCCATAGTTACCTCATTTTTTTCTCACCTCACATTTTTTGTCACGTCACTTTTAAAGTTGTATTCTCATAGTGGAGTGACAAGGGAAAAGTTAAGGTGCTGATAGACGATGAGAATATTCTCAACGTAAATTTTGGTATTTTCATGAGAATATTCTCATGGCTGTTTACACGAGGAATGGTATTTGTTCCCGCGAGAATAAATATCGTTCTCATGGTGGCAGTTGTCATGTGAATATTCTCATGTATTCTCATGTACGTTTACACGATGAGAATAAAAGCTGTGGCTTGAGAATAATTTTTCTTCTCGCACTGCCACTTGTTTGTTATTTTCATTTGTATTTTCATCGCCATGTCAAAAAGACGAAAATTAATGTTGGGATTTTGTGTGAGTTTTTTTGTATCACGCACAATTCTTTCAAAATATGACCTTGATTATGGGGCAAATCGGCTCTATACACCATCTTTAGGCAAGGCTTTTACGAACTGTTTCATTAAACCCAGTTTAATGTGAAGAGGTGGCAGAAGGACCTTTTTTTGATTTGCTCAAGCTTTATGCAAAATGTTCTTCTCTCCAGGTGTTAAGAGTTTCCTTGCAGGCCAATGTTTTGTGGACCAGTGTCGAACCCTTGCTCTGCTGCCCCACTCACATATAAAACATGGGAACTTAGTAAACCCCTTTGGTTGTCGAAGGAGCATGCAAATTACTTTCGAATCTCCACATCATCCAATCATGAGCAGGACAGTTAAATTTATCATATTTCGTATATTCAATAAATGTGAAAAAATGGTGGATGATACGACTTTTTTGATATTGTTTTCAGACTCAGCACACCCAAAAACATAAGAATCAGGCAAAACCACAAAAAAGTTTTTTCATCGTTGGCCTGTGTAATTTGCGTTTGATTTTTTCCAATAATATTCTCATCGTCTATCAGCACCTTTAATGAGATAAAATGTGACAAAACTAGGTGTGGTATTCTCGAAGTCATTTTTGTAGCAAATGTCACTGAAAATTGCCATTTTTTATAACTTGGAATTTGTAGGTGACGCTACGATTTTTTTAAAATGGATAGTGACAAAGGGTAAGAAATATGTTTCATTTTAATATTTTTGATGATTTAACATTATTCTTACATCCTAGAATTAAAATGACGAACAGCATATGTAAATAGAAATATATTATATGTATTTAGAAAAACCGTCACTTTTTCTACAAGTGATTACGAAAATACGAAAATTGGTTTGTCACATTTTTCAATGGGTGACGTGACTATCGGAATAGGGGCCATCATGAAAAGCCCAGAAAATGGCCACGTGAGCAAAATTAGGCGAAATACACGCCCGCAGCTGCTATGCGGTGCCAAGTCTTACACCAGACGCGTAGGAGTCGATTTTGGAAAGGTTAGCCGCTGACGCGAGCCGCCATTAATAGTAGTCGATTTCAATGCTTGAGTTGTCGAATGAGGCAGCCGACAAACAAACACAAAAGGATGTGTGCTGTAAGAAGTGAATTCTCGCGACTGAATGTGGTGATAGCAAACATAGGAGGCGAAGCTTTGTGAATCATTTACGTATTGCATCTGACGCTGCAGCAGGATACGTATTCATCGTTCCTGTGATCCGCAGGTTGATCAAAACCAAAAGTAGCTTTTGCGTATCTTTTGAGTCTTATTTTCTAGCCACTAGGCCAAATTTGCGTAGGTGCTCATGCGTTTGATGATTATAGTGCATGTCCATTAGGGCATTTTGGGTTTTAAACCCCAAGTTTTTCTTTGACAGGCAAATAATGCTCTGGAGACTTTCTTACTAACACTTTCAGTAAGCAAGTTCTAGTTAAGTCTTTTATCTAAAGTGATCTCTAGAAGTCAATAAATTTCTGCCTCAGTTAGGAGCTTGAACATTTTGCATGCTTCTTCTGGTGATGACCGTTTTCCCTGTTTATGTTTAGTTCTCCATATTAGCACCAAGCATAACGTAATTAGATGGATTGGTAGAAAAACATGCGCTTTTAGATATTTTTTAATTTTTTACCTATTCCCGTTAATACTCACTAAATAGAAAAGTATGCGACCTAAACCATTCTTGTGTATGGAACTAAGTATTTTAGTGAATGGTTTGGTACATCAGAAACTTTCTGAGAAAAATGCTAAAAAACGAAGATACTTGGGAGATTTCGGGAGTAATGTGCTAAGGCCTTAGCCCAAGATTTGACGAGGCACACCATCATATTCTTTTTACTCCGTAAGTTTAATAGTAATTCCAAGCGGTTACTCGATTGCTGTAGTTGCTGCCCCAAAATTTTTTCGGAAAAAGCACATACCAAACTTGTGCAGAACTTCTTCCTGGGCACATAAAGATTTTTCTTATGGTCACTGTGAGTACTAATATTTCAAAAAAAAATTCACTCTGTTACTCGATCGGTCAGGTTTTCTACAGCCAGCTCTTGGGCTATGATCATCAAACGGAGCAAACGAGTGTCAGTAAGGATCAAGGTGGGGAACAGATCATTCACATCACAGCAGAAAATAGAGTTCCACACAAAGACTCGGCGCACTCCGCGCGTGCTGCGCATACAGAACTATGTGCGATGATACGGCGTGCGTGTTAGCGGAGATGATCCCTATAGACATAGTGGAGAGAGAATGCATGCGTTTCTTTAACCCAGAATATGTTAGAGGGGAACCTAAAACGATGCGGCGACAGATGGCGCTCAGTGTCCGTAAGGGAATGACAAGGAAGTGGGATGATTCTGCTAAGGCTAGCGACATACGATTAGGTTTCCCCGGTACGGCTAACCGTCTCCGGCTTTGTTTGTCTCCGGTTTGTTCTGAAACCGTTCCGGTTTTAACCTTAACGTATGTCGCAGCTAACCAAATTGCTTCAGTTCCATTTTGGCACGAAAAAAACCGTCCGGGAAAAACCTAATCGTATGTCGCTAGTCTAAGGGTGGGTGGACCCACCGATTTATTCAAAGGACACGGAGGATATAGGAAATACCTTCTTCGTTTCGGGCATGATGACTTGGCCGACTATAGGGCGGAACTACAACGGCGGAAAAGATCGTAGGACACTTGATGAGGTTCGAGGATATGTGGAGGAAAATGGAAGCGATGCTGAACGCCATATAGAGGAAGTTGAGGCTGGAAGAAGCCGAGAGAAATAGAGAATGGCAAAGGGACACATGACCGGCATGGTGGAGCGTATCGCAGTCATGAGCTCGGACATTAACTAAGCAAATAGATAATCAGCTCAAAAACTTCGAATGGAAAATTCTAAAAGCTGTATTTAGTTTTGTAAGGATTAAGCAAAACAAATGGCTTATTAGAACTAAAGAAAAGCTTGAACAAATGTATGACAAAAAAATACAGTTGCACACATAAAACCTGGCAAACTACCATGTCTTACGAACCTCTGAAGAAAGAATGATGATGCCGGATGAGTCAGCCAAACAACGGGAAAGATAAGCGATTCACGACCAAGCAATAGGTAGATGGATGACGCACTATAAAATACACAAAAAGTACGTATAACAAATTGTAGAGAACTTCAAGAGGCCCGAGTCCTACAAGGACTGCAGATCCATTTAAGAAAGAGATTAAAGGCAGCTAGTAGATAGAATCGATATTAATAAAAAAAATTGTTGCATACCGTTTATTGATCTGGTTAATGATTTGATTGTGCGAAAAACATTGTCAGTGCAGTAACATAATTAAAACAAGACGTATAATACTCCACTAGATATTATTTTACAGTCCAGAAAGAAATGCTTACTCTGTATAGAATACACACAATTTATAGAGGCAATTAAATAACAAAAATTAGAATATCACACTTCCGGTATTATAAAAAAAATATAAAAGAGTAAGCTGACGTTAAAAATTTAAATCTGCTAAAGCAATAAATAGAAGAAGAGTGGTTAAGTACACCTAATAAAGTAAGCATCAAACGCCAACCCGCACGAATTTTCCTATCTAAAATTTTTATTTGCTCTAAGATTTATTGATACTTTGCGAAAATTATTTTTCATATACGGAATTAAAAGCAAACCACAGACAAATCATTCTAAATAAAATTCTAAAAATCTATAAAAATATTCCTTAGATAAGAAATAAATTCTTATCTCCTTGACTAGACCTATCATTATAAACTTGACTTGAAAGAACTTTATTTAGTTGCTGGAAATTCAATTGGACCTTTCAAAGTTTATCTCAAGAGTTCAACAAGATTAATAAATTTTAAAACGACATTTTTCAAAACAATCTTAAGAATTATATGTTTGAATAATATCGTTTTAACACAAATTAATAAAAATATCAACATTCGAAAAGCTTACTCTTTGTTACCGAGGATGAGTGATGTTTATATAAATAGCCACTTTTATTTTAATCCAAAAATTCTATTAAAATGTTGTCTTCCACATTAATTCTTTTTAGAAATCACAAAACAATTGAAAAATACACAAAGAATTACACATTTTTGTTATATTTATAAAAAGTATTTGATGTTTTTTTTTCCGAACAAGTAAGTGCAATGACTTTTACAATAAAGAATAAAAGTATTTTTTTAGCTGCGCGCGCAAAACTATGCGGGTTTATTATGCTTCTCCTACAACTTAATTAAAAATATAAGAGGCGCGAATCATAACATATATGTAAAAAAGACACCGCGATACTAGTTCGTGTCTTAAGAAGTGTTTCTACTGCAGAGAAGTTTTTGGGTATTCTTAAGTTGATCCGTAAAGACGCGCGCCGATCTTGTCTCTATACTCTCTGAGTCTATTTTGATTACTAAACAGGAGGAATCGGGGATTTCCCTCTCAAAACTAAGCTCTGTGTAGATCGTGGATGCCGGGTTATGGGCTGTCTCTCTTGATTCTCATTCTGGCATTTGTCTCATTTAGAGGGGGATTTGGCTACTATGAGGGATTGGTACTTGAAGAAACAGATTTTAATATAACGATGCTGCTCTATGCAAAGGGGAGATATGGACGTATTTTATATTGTAGATTGATTAAGTTACCGCATCTTTATTAGTGAAAATAATTTTATTTAACTTTAATAAGTTAAAATAAAATTATTACAGCAATATAATTAATTGAATTGAATGTCTGGCAGCGAAATAAATAGAAGAAACGAAGAAAAGTCTATTAACAATAATTCTTGATAGCTAGAATTGTATGAAGTGAATTACATACTTGAACTCGAACACAAATCGTAGAAAGTTTATTTTAAATTTCTACTGCATATTTGTGTATAATAACTATGGTAAGCAACCATCAAACAAATTATAAATGTTTTAATGTTATAAGCTTTAAGAGTGAAATTAAAGCTGCTGGGACATATTTAGATATTTGTAAGAAGGTCCTTCTACTAGAAACCATAAGTAGGAAAAAATTAAAAGTTTCGTCTACATACTAGTTTTCTCTCAAATCATTAATAACTAAAATTTCTTTTTCATCTTTATTAGATAATTTGCGAATATTTTGCTCCACTACAAAATATTTACCATTTGCTATTTTACTCCACTGTCTTTACAGCGTAATAAATATAGGCTCACGATAAATTTGAGTATTTTAGCTACAAGTCTCAAAACATAATCTAAAATTAGAAAACTCTTGGAATTTGTGATATTTTCGTATGCACTGTGCAAAATTGTGTTTCTCGTAGTTGGACCTTCCGTAACCTTAATGACGTTATAATTAGAACAAAAACGACAACGGAAAAATTGTTAGATGTTAGATGAAATTTTAAAGTAAAAACAAAAACTTTGGGGGATTATTTTTGGATATGATCTCACAATTTCATGTTCAAATGAGTTTCAAGTTTTGTAATAGCATAGCCAATATCCTGTTCATATATAAAAATATTCAACAAACCTTGAATTTCTTTTTTTTATTAATAAAATCTGGAAAGTATAAATAAACACTTCCGTACTTTGTTTAGTAGAAAAATACCAACAAGAGGAACACAATTCGTTATAAATAAAAACTTCTAGTATCTACATTTCATTAACATTTATAACAACATGAATGTAGGTCAAAAGTTAGAGAGATTTATGCTGCCATATGCTGCCCACCCTTAACATAAAATTTCAATAGCCTTTTTAAGCAGACAAAATTAGTTCTTAACAACGATATCAGAAACACTTAAAAATCTTTCAATTAACTTAACTACAAATAAGGAGTTTTAAGAAATTGTTAAGAAGATTTATAAATAAAATATCCGAAAAACTTTTATCGACTTTAATTATGCTCTCTTGTGCACACCTTCTTTTAACAAATTTTTGGTATTTTTGTAATAAATTTGAGGAAGCGCCTACATCCGCTGATTGAAAATTCCTTCATTTTACACCTTCAAGTTGCATTTGTCAATTTGTTTTTCATTAGATTTGGGACCTTTTATATTTATATTCTTACGGAAACCACTACTACCCCCCGAAAGAAAAAAAGAAAGAAAGACCCAAGAGCATGTGAGATAACATTTCTGTGTGTGAAAAATGAATGATTCTATTTTTAGCATTCCATATTCCAAAATCTGAAGGTTCACCACATCTATGTTAATCCGTGAGATTTAGGAGATTTAAATGATCTGCTTAGAGTGATCAATTTGAGAATTTTTAAGATGTTACCAGTTTGAAAAAAAAGTTACATTTTAAATAATGTTATGTATTTTTAATTACTGTAAAAAAATATATTGCAATGGTTCGGTATTTCTAGTATTTTTGAAACAAATATTTTCTAAGTTTAACGTAAAGTTTCTATAAAAGTGAATGTTGAATGAATTCTACAATTATCAGTTCAAAGGAGGTGGGTCAAAATTGCGCCAGGCCCGGCACAAAAGAGAAGTATCTCAGATTATCGGTTATAATGAGACTTGAAATTCTGTATAGTTTTTATATCCCGTAACTGTGGCTAAAGTGTTAATATTGCTATTTCTTTTTATTCAGGCGAAATACTTAATATCACCCTGTATTTTTGTAAACCTATAACCTATTTTCATGAATAAGGTATCAGTATAAGCAGAATACTCCCACCTATCTAAAACTGTAAAAGTGAAGGTTCTACCCTACCAAATTCCACAGTAATGAGTCGTCAAAGTAAAATTTTGGTTTTTTTAAAGTAGAATTTCACTTTCAACAACCTTTTTCTCCAAAAAAACGTACTTAACCTATACTTTTTTTCTAAAATTAGAAAGCTTTTGAAGTTATAAGCAATTTAAAGGTTAAAATTGTCCTTATTTGGTACTTTTCGACATAAGCTGAGGTGGCTCTTTTTCGTACAACTAGCAAAATATGACAAATTTATATTTATAGTGCTTGTCGGATAGGGCTGAAATAGTAGTGACGGGACATTTGGTGGTCCCGGTACACCAAAGAGATAAGTTCTGAGAAACGCGAACTGTAAATACGATCTAAGAGCTAGAGCCCTGCTAGCGAATCCTACCTCCACTTCATCGAAAATGTTGACTTTACATCGCGTGACCCCTGAATGCTATGCTATTACACTCATAAGGAGCCCATTAGGCGATAGGTTGTGTTGTCAGTCACTGCTACGACTGACGAAAAACCTACCGCCTAAAGTGATGACTGATGTAATTCTCGGTATATATTGTTTTCCATCAATCATAACAGATGGAATTCATTGACGCTTGCATGGAACGTGTAATGGACGCCTAGTGCCCGTCCACAACGCAGCCTGCCTAGCCTAGCACTGCACCTAGCAAGAACAAAATTTTTCCATCGCACACTAAACTTATATGGTGTAATGTGCAGTGCTAGGCTAGGCAGGCTGCGTTGTGGACGGGCACTAACTCCGCCATAGCCTGTCCCAACAACCCCGGTTGAGAAAGGAGGGGAAAAAGAGTCGAAGACCTGAATGTCGATCAACCCCACGATTTGGGTAAAGTACATATGGGCGCTCTGCCATTGTCTTCCGGAAACATTACGGCGGAAATTAAAAGAAGAATACTGCTAGCGAATAAAACATACTACAATAAATTATGTTGAAATATTTTAAGTCAAAAAGAATAAGCAATAATATTAAATTTAAGTTAACCGCAATAAAACCAGTACTCATGTACGAATCCGAAGCCTGGACGCGTACTAGCTATGACGAGCAGGAAGTTGCGAGAGAAAAATTCTCTGCGCGATCATAGGCGCAGTAAATCAAGAGGGTATCTGGAGAAGAAGAAACAACCCCAAGTTGTACCAAATATACAAAGAACCTGACATTAGCAAAAGTATCAAGATCTCACGCCTACGCTGGATAGAGCATGTAATGAATCTCTGAAGAACCGCCCCTAAAAAAAATCTTGTTCCTCCAAACGCCATGCCAGAGGGAAGAAAGCACTAAGAAGACCTAGGGAGAGATATAGAGACGACATAGAGTACTTACGCTAAATTGGGGTTATCAACTGAAAGGCAAGGCCGAGACCGATGGCAGAAGATTTTTGAGGAGATCAAGGCCCAAAACGAAGCAAACACCGCATTGATCATCCTGGTATGGGGGTAGGGCGAAACCTTGACAACCTCTCCTCCCGAGACAACTCTTGTTACGGAATCGCGAAGTCAACCTCGGAACAGTCAGGATTTACAGCAAAGAGCTCAGCAACGTCCCAGGACTAATGATTTAAGGAATTATGATATCAAATTCGCAAAGTGGAATAGCAGAACATTATATAGACCTGGAGCAATGACAGAAATAATACATGAGCTTAGACGATATAGAATACTCATCGCTGTACTACAAGAACTAAGATGGACTGGTAAAGGAAACCTAGAACAAAGAGACGCTACCACATTCGACAGCGACTAATGACTAACTTTAGGGTAAGTAGGTTTCTGTGTGCTAAGGTTTTAATAAACAACGTAATACTCTTCACCAAGATCGGACCGCGACTTTAAGAATTAAATCCAGATTTCATACAAACGTTCTTCACCGTTCAAGTTCTCGTTGAATCAAACGATAAGGGAAAGAATGAATGATTTCGCCAAAAAGCTAGTACCTGGTTTTTAGTTATAGGAAAAAACACAAGATGACATGAACGTAACCAGATGGCAGATACAAAAACCAAATTGGCCATATTCTAGTTAGGCTAAGCCCACACTGCACCGAACAACACAAACAAGTAAAACGCAATTGTTTTGACTGGCCCCCAAAACACATCAAATCGAGTAAAACAAGCAAAAACATATTTGACCTGCTTGATTTAATGTGGGTTGTAGCCAGTCAATGCGGCAATGCAAGCCCTTCTCAAGTACAGGCCTGGAAGTTGCCTATCTCACTAACACTAACGCAGCTGCTCGTAGTCCCAGAATCTGTCACTTTTGTTGGATTTATACGCCGTGATGTAAAGTTTGGAATATTTTTGCATTAGTTTGCCGTAAAAAGTCATAAAATAATATATTTAACCAGTTTTTGTTGCAATAGGATTACCAGTGAATAGTGCTTTAGTGATTTAATTAAGAAAATTTAAAAAAATTGAGAGTTTAAGTGTGTTAAATGTGAAGGTGGCCAATTTTGTTTACATTCGCGGTGGTTTTTTCTTGTTTATTTAGCGGAAAAATGTTGAATTTGTGTAGTAATATAATAAAAAGTGCTTTTTGAGTGATTAAAGATTATTATAGAATACTTATTAAAAACATAAGTGCAGAAAAATATGAAGGAAAAGTGAAAAAGTTATTGTTATGCATTTTGTATGGTGGTACTTGCACTTAATGTGTTTAATAACTATTCTATAATAATCTTTAATCATTCAAAAAGCACTTTTTATTATATTACTACACAAATTCAACATTTTTCCGCTAAATAGACAAGAAAAAACCACCGCGAATGTAAACAAAATTGGCCACCTTTACAATTAACACACTTAAAACACACTTAACCACTCGATTTTTTTAACTTTTCTTAAATAAATCACTAAAGCACTATTAACTGGTAATCCTATTGTAACAAAAACTGGTTAAATATATTATTTTATGACTTTTTACGGCAAAATATCCCGAACTTTTACCTCCTCCATATAATTTCTTCCTATTTGACAGATAATGGGTCTATTACCAACACAAACACAAACTCTGCTTCCAGGCCTGTACTTACGAGGGTCTTGGGCAATGTCATCGGAATCGAAAGAAGAAATTGATGTTGTAGTAATGGCAACTTATTTTATTGTTTTTTTCTTTTATGTGTTAGTTCTAAGCTCAGGAGTCACCCTTTGTATTACCAGTCCGTTATGTCGTTTGTCACGTCATGGGGCAATGTCTAGTAGTAAGCTTAGTACAGGAGGGGAAGGTTAAGGGTTATGAGGGTTCGGGAGGGTGTTGGAGAAGGTGGCGATGATCCTCCGTTTGAGCTCTTGGATGTTGTAGAAGTTCGGAAATCCTGACTGCGAGAGGTTGTTCTACAGTCGAGTTGTTCTATTTAGAAACGAATTACTAGTTTGCAAGGTGCGCGAAAATACAGGCTGCAGGTGGAAGGAGTGAGACGAGTGGGCTATGTCATGTTAAGTGAAAAAGTGGAAAAAAAGTTTTGGGTGCATCATTTAAAGGAAAGATCGAGATTAGCACACTGGATCGAAGTTGAAAACTTACTGTGTGGCAAAACAAGGACCAAGCAGTCATCGCAGGCATGCTTTGTTCGCTTGCCTTCGTTTTTTTTTGTCCTGACTGGTTTATTGTGGGTTGCTTCCTTGGAATGTGGTATATTTTGTCTGCTTGCTTTGACTGCTTTGTGTGCCTGTGTGGGATTGCCTGTGCTTTGCGTGTTCATACCGATTTGTTTGGGGCAGTGTGGGTTGTTTCATTTAAACATTATACATAGTGTGTTGCGAACATTTTGGAAAACTGCTTTGTTTGTTTTGCTCTGACTTGTGTGAATTAGTAGGGAGCACTAATTCTAACATGAGGATTTAAATTTGAAAATTCTAAAAAATTGTATTCTTTTCCTTTTGTTTTGCTCCGACTGCTTCAGTGTGGGTTCAGCCTTAGTGCTTGACATGGTACTAGCATACTGGATGTAAGGAGTTGCCGAGGAGCAAAAGTGGGCATCGATTACTACGTAGTGGGGAAAAGGACGGCGAAAAAACTAACGACAAGACATAGAGGAAACAACAATCAAACAAGGTGGTACTTAGAAAAATTAAGAAATTAAATAACAGGAATGTGAAAGGATATTAACAAGAAAGTTAGAGGAAATAATAAAGAGTCTGGAAATGGAAACTGTTATGAACCTGATGTTGAACTCGTTAAAAGAAAAAAATACAGAAACAAACAACAATTTATTAGGTAAAAAACAACGAAAGACAGAGGCACTGGTTTGATGATCAATGAAAGAGAAGCATGAAATAATAAAAAAGGCAAGACCCTCAAAAACGAGACTAATTCAGAAACAGAATTAGTGTAATTAAACAAAGCTACAGTAAGCTAGGGATTTGTACAAAGTAGTAAACATGATAAAGAAAGGAACCCACCAGCACCATGGTAAGAAGAGACATAGCTAGTGTCGAGTGGTAGTGCTCATGGTGTGGGAGAAATACTTGAGACTTCTTTAATGAGAACATAATCCTAAAGGCTAGTCCACACTTGTAGACATGTTGAGCGATTTTGGTCTCCGAGACATGTCTAGAGTTGTCTACATAGACATGTCTATAGACCAATTGCCGTCTACAAGTCTGTTGCGAGACCAAAAATCGCAGATGTACGGTCTCCCAATCGGAATGGGAGACCACATGCAACGGTAGACACATCTCGCAACATTTCGCCAGTAAGAGCCTCATGACGAGACGCGAGATACGTCCCCCTCTTTCTCCACCTAGCGAGTTTGTGCTTCGGCCGTTTTTATTTACATTGTTTAAATTTTTTTTTTGAAATGTGGTTAAATGAAAAAGTATTACAACTTATCGAAAACTATCAGGCGTCTGGTTGTCTTTGGGATGTTACGAGTTCCGATTACAAAAACCGCGTAAAAAAAATTGGCGCTTGAATCACTGGCGTAAAAGCACGACTTGACAGTGGTAGACAATCTAAAATCTAAAAACGTCCTTCAACCGGAAGCGAAAAAAATAGCCTGAAGATTGGGACCTCTCCCAAAAAGTCCGCGTGGTTTGCGTTTGATTATTTGCTATTCCTGCTAGAGCCTGATCCAAATCAGTTGAGGTTTTCTTCGCGCATGTGGGGAAATGAAAATTACACACAAAAAAAAATTGCGTACATCGGGATAAGACATGCGCTTATGTATTTTCACATTTCCCCTTCGAAATCTGTTCTTATTCTCTCATTTCTGTTGTTATTCTCACTGTGCATGGAAAATGCGACTTTTGAGAAACCTCATCTCTTTTGGATCGGACTCTACCAGCCAACGAGTACACAGAAGCAAATCTTCAAAATAGGTTGGTGTCAGCCGGATTAAATTCCGAATAAATACATAGGATGGAAACTAGACGAGACAAAATAGGGTCTCCATAGACGGGGTATAGAGTCTGTAGACGGTCTATATACAAATGGCTCAATATGGTCTACTAGTGTGTACCAGCCTTAATGCCTTACGCTTAGCTATATGATAATAGCATTACTAGGCAGGCTTAAAAAAATGTCAGAAAACGCTGGCGATCTTAGCGAGGTGGTAGCATTTTTGCAAATTAAGCGATGGGAAAAAAACTCCAGCCCTACGCCCGACTCTGAATTGGATCCATCTGTGTACAGTCATGGTCATGGTCGGGTTGGACATCTTCCCATTCCTCTCTGGTATTAATCCGGATATTGAGTCTCTGCCGAAATTTACTTGTGCGACCATGTAGTCGGTAGGCCCTACTACCATTTCCTGTGGTAGAGAGCGCAGTATATAACTGTGTCCGTAGGGCTTCTCGACCCAGCAACCCGCTGCACGCCACTGAAGGGCCATGCAGTACATCTGCTGACTGATGTATAAATCATGTGGCAGTATATCGAGAATTACTTTGAATGCTTTCGTTGGGGCTGTACACATGGCGCCCTTTATTCCGAGGGAAGCCACTTTGGACTTGACCCAGTCTGGATCTGTTACATGCTTTGGTAAGAGCAGGCCACCATACGGCGGAGCCATATGTCAGCACTGCAGTGATTTACTGGCTTTCCTGGCCTTTCTTTGATATTCAACCATCAATTTAGCTTAGGATTTAGAATAAGACCCAAGTACTTAACTGACTGGGATAGGCTGAGTACTCGACCGTTAATTGAAGATGGACTAAAGGTGGGTATTTTAGCCCTGTTGGTGAAAAGCATCAGTACTGTCTTTTTCGGGTTGACGGATAGTCCGCAGCGGTTGGACCATGCGTAAACCATCCCAAGAGCCTTCGCCATGGTAGACCATCAGGAAATAGAAGCTTAGGATAATATACAAAAGCGTCTTCGTATAACCAACTGGAGAGAACTAGCAAGACCAGAGACGACTGCTAGAAGAGACCATTTAAGAAAAAGAAGTGCTTGTCGGATTAGGTTAAGTTTATAATTAATATGGTGTGATTGTGAGCTTTTCACTAATCTATAATATTTTACTTCATCACGGTAGAGATAATTTCATTTCATAAATTAAAAAAAATCATTTTTTTTCAAAAATATTATTATTTTATGATTCATCATCGTATCATGCATTAATACAGTTTACTCAAGCAGTTCAAACCCCCTTGTTTTAATAAAAAATACGATTCAATTCACTTTATGTTAGAAAATTATTTCAAAAATTATATGACAACAATTTATGGTTTTCAGAACATCCAAACGAACTGGGTATCGTCATTTAGTCCAATAAAAATACATAAATAATTTTTGGTCCTATAGTAATTCATAAATAATAAATTAATTATTAGTAAGCAATTGAAAACAATTATAATGAGAAATTTACTTTCTATTATTTAGTTTTAAGTGTTGCAGATATATCATGCAGTTATATTTTGATGAGAAATGTACTCATAAAAATTGAATGAATTGCACAAAAATCCTTAACCATTTAAGAGAACACGATAATATATATGTATAAAAACAGTTCTTCACTACCCTACTACCCTAAAACATCAAAAAATCCATTTTTAGATTAAACACATACCTGCATTTTATTCCCTAGCTCTTGTATGACATCTTCTCTGGCTGAAGCAACTTGTTGTTGAAGTCTTGCATTATATTCTGCAGCAATTCGCTGTAGTTTTTCTCCTTCATCTTCATCGACAAATAAATTTGAGGAAGTTTCAACTGAACCCTTCTTATTAATGATTTCTTCCTCAACATCATCATTCGAATTAGATTCTTGACTCTTTTCATTTTTTTGTGAGTGGTAAATAGCGTATTATTTTGTTGTTGTTGATTTGTTTGAGGTAAGGAATTAAAGGTGTAGCAAAAATACGTAGATAATCCGGAGGATATTTTAAAATGCAACAAGAAAAAAAAACATGCGGTTAACACAACAAAAATCCAATTTCATTATCAAGGATTCTATGTTCTATGGACAAAGTTAAAATAGTTTCGCGTCTGTCATACTTTTTTCGTTGAATGTATAAATCAATTCCTTTGAGTGCTAGTAGAATATCCATTTTTAAATATTTAATAATCATAGAAGTGATTAAATGCTAAATTGATAAAAATAATAATAATAGTTTTATTATTTAAAGAAAAAAAACAGTAACATTGTTACGAATAAGCAAATGAATGAATGGAAATGTTTAAACAATAACAATAAAAGCTCTACCAACACCAAATGATTTGATTTTACTTCAATAATTTTAAATTAACTAATTATTATATACGCGCGTGCAAATTAGTCATTAAAAGACTTAGGTATGTTTATTATAAAAAAACGACTTTATATAGAATTTTTTAATAAATAATAAAAAATTATAATTTACCATAAATTCATCATCAGCATATTTCGATTCAAAACGTTTCCATTTCTCTCTCATTATTTTAAGTTTTTTGTCATATTTATTTTGAATTTCATGGATTTTATCTTTATAAAATGCTTCAATTTCATCCTTTGTAATTTCATGTTCCTAGAATACAAGTATTTTTTAATAAACTAATTTATATGGAAAAAAAAATTAACTTTACATCATTCGGTTGAGACAGAGTTGGTGTTATTTGTCTATGACTTGGACTAGAGTATAGCTCTTCTCTAGTCCGCCTTCTTGGTGTACTTTCTTTAGATCGGATATTTTCTTCAGGTAAATTTTCTTGATCCGATAAATCGGAATTAGTATTGTTTGAGTTGTATTGACTCTTTTGCGAAAAGACTTCTTCAGAATATCTTGAAAATAAATAATATAAATAAATAATGTTTACGTTTATATGTAACAGAATTTCTTACTGTTTTTCCATATCAGCACATTTTTTCTCAAAATATGTACGCAAGTCTTCCATTTCTCTCTGATGTTCCAAACGCAGTTGTGTAATTTCTGCAGTACCACCTTTTGTGTTGTCTAGAAGATGTCTGAGGTTTTTGATCTGTAAATTTTTTTTATACAAAATATAATTTAAAGCTCCGTTTAAAAAGATTATATACACGTGCTTTAATAGAGCAATATAAAACTCTCTATATATCAAGTGGAATTTAGATATTACAAAATTAAATAAACACAAAATATTGTTGCAGTATATATTTATTGAGAAAAATCTTTTAATTTAACAACAACCAAAGGACCAATTGATATCTTTAACGGTATCACAAACATTTCAATTTACCGCGTATCTGACCATATGGTTGATGAACTGCGGTTCCAGAGGAAATTCAGGGCGATTATTCCAAATCACCCTGAGTGGGGGGAATTCGTCCTTCCTGGGGTTCAAGAAATCTGCACTGGGGTGGTAGCACGTAAGTTGTTTCAATCGACCTCTTCATAAAAAAATTCAGAATTCTAGCTCGATTGAAACAACTTACGTGCTACCACCCCTGGTTTACCGATGAATCAAAGATGGAACATTGTAAGGGGCTGGTGTCGCAGGACCCAACTCCAAGGTCTCGATTGCAATGGGCACGTAGCCCTCTGCTTTCCAGACTGAAATACATACAATTGAGACCTGCGCTAAGCTCAACCTAGAGGGCAATGAGGCTGCAGACAAACTCGCTAAGGATTGTCGTGAGACGTTGGTCCAGGGCCCAGAGGCCGGATTCCGCAAACCTGCAGATGGCTGTGTGAACGGCCAAAGGGACACATTGCTCTATTCTTGACTCCGCAAGCATGGTCGTGAAATTCAGGCCGTCCCACGAGTGGGACAATATATTCACAGTAGAAAAGCCCGTGGGTAATTGGTGAAAAATGGAAGAATAAAAGTGTAAAAATGGAAGAATAAGAGTGTAAAAAAGTGAGTGAGGAGCGAGTGACGAGAATTTAGTTGGCTGAGCTTTCAGAATAAACTTATTCAGCGTAACAAAATTCACAGTCTGTTGCGGAATTGCGTGGATCGAAAGAGCTGTTAGTGGGATTTTTTTGTTGTTGTGCGCACAGGCAAACGATGCACGCTTGCGGAATCCGGCCCCAGGGCCCAGAACTCTTCTGTGGCATCTCATGGTCCACCTCCAAGTCCCTGATAGAGGACTGGGTTAAGGGACTGAATCAAGCCTATTGGGAATCAGTCCCAGGTCTAAGGCAGACTAAAGAACTAATAAGAACTGTTTCTTTAAAGGGCTTTATCACTCTAAACAGGGCGGACCTTAGGCTGTTGGTGGTGGTGGTCATCTTCACAACCCAGGACTGCCTAAAGAGATAGAATGCCTACACTGCATGGAAGCCGACGAGACTTCCAAACATGTTCTATGTGAATGTCCTGTTCTGATTTGGCTTAGAAGAAGAACGTTTATCAAGACCGTCTTGCCTTTATGCGGAGGGGTGATAGAGAAAAAGGTCCCCGGTGTTTTAAATGTGGAGCGTTTAGTCACATATCTAATAACCGCACTCAGTTTAAACGACACGTTTGTTCCAGGATATAGCGAAGCTTTAAAGGGGCCCATACATGGTCGAACAATCTGCGCAACGCAGCCCGTTGTGCAAACATTTTCCCCGTGTATGGGGCGGTTTGATGTGTAGCGCAACTGTTTGATTAAAATCAAACGCGTTTGAAAATTTTTGTGCAGCGGCAGTTTTTTGCTCGTGTACACCACCATACACGAGCAAAAAACTGGCGCATTAAGTTATTAAAATTTTACAAATTAAGTGAGAAAATGGCAGCGGGGAAAGCGGATGAAGAATTCTGGAGGGAATTTATTGAAATGTATCGTGTACTTCCAGAACAGAACTGAAGTTTGCGCAACTCGTTGCGTAGTGTATGGACAATCACATATTTTTGCGCAAACACGAATTTGCGCAAATTGTTCGACCGTGTATGGGGCCCTTAAAAAGCTTCCGACACATTACCAACAGTAATAACAGAAACAAATTATGGAAATGGTATTTACACAGCATTGATTGATGCATGCAGCAGCGGTACACCAAAAGAAATCTATGGTAATGCACGAAAAGATGCCGCCGTTGGAGCAATGATATTGACTGGCTTCGGACAGAACCAAGCTCATACTTTTGGTTCTAATTTGAATGTTTAAAAATAAGCAGATAGCTGGATTCGTCAAGATTTCGTTCTAGGTGCTGATATTATCAAGCAAGCCAAGCTGAGAGTGGAAGGAGTAGAATTATCGTTAACAAAAAGTAGTGAAGATGATGAGGCTGAATCGGGGTTTTTAAACCAGATGGACGTTGTTCAACTCGTTCAGAACAATAGTAATGACACCGCGCACTGGGACAGATAGCAAATTTACGACGACAAAAATAATAACACCCAATTCTCTCGGAAAGTTTCGATTGAACAAAAAACACGTTTTCAATATTTTTTGAAAATCTATCTGACAATACAGATATTGACTGACCCCCCGCCCCACCCCCCTTTTGGGGGCGTGGGGTAACTCTAACATTTCAACTGCCAACCCCCATTTTTTTCCCGGATTCTGATTCTCCGAAAAGAAATATGAAACTTTTATCTGAACATTTTTTTATCCGAAGCCCCGGACCCCCAAAAATAATAAAAAATCAAAATTATCCCCAAAAATCATTCATTTTCATATTTCTCTTAGGAGAATCAGAATCCGTGAAAAAAACAGGGTTGCCATTTAAATTTTAGAGTTACCTCACCCCACGCTTCCCAAACGGGGGGGGGGGGGGGGTGGACGGGTCGTCAATTTGTGTATGGTCAGATAGATTTACAAAAATTATTGAACACGTGTTTTTTTTTCATTCGAAACCTTCCGAGAGAATTGGGTGGCACGGGTGGTTTGAAACACCCTCTTTATGTCGTATAATATGTCGATTAACATAATTATAAAATGAACCAGTATTATTACTGCTGTGCTGTATTACCATCATTGCTATTACTGCCACCTTCTTTTGGTTCGTCTACAACAAGACTCATTTCGCTGTAAAAGTCCTGTGCTATTTTATTTTTTCTTTGTTTTAATTTCTCTTGCGCCTTCTTGCCGCGCCGGACTTCCATTGTTTTGTGTCCAATTTATATGCGATATGCAACAGATATTCATAACATCTCAGGTAAGCGTGCAAAGCAGAAATACCGAATTTGTATGTACTTTCATCACAGGTAGGGTATGTCGTCTGTATGGTAGTATGGTCGCCACGACTACCTAGGAAAAAGGGTCAGTTTAACAAAGGGGGAAATATGGGGACCGCTTTATCGATTTTTTGAAATCACTAATGTTTATTGCGTCTAAAAAATTTTAATTTCAAATGGAACTATGCTACAGCATGTAGGAGTCATTTATTTAATACTTAGAAAAATGTCTTACATCAGTATTTTAATTTATTAACAAATTTTTGTAAATAGATACCTGTCGCTACTTCCTCCATGCTAAAATGCCACGACTCTTCAAAAAAATAACACAGAACAAGCGTAATAAGCCGTTGATATTTCGAGCGGGATAGATTCTCGTGTTGATCGTGCCCAGAAGGGGGAAGTTTAGCGCGTGTTACCAGCTAATTATGTTATTATCTCGCCATTGCTTATTTGTAGTATTATGGAGTGGTTATTTAAGAACGCATCCCAGTTAGTTTTGGTCAGTTAAAATGTAAATTTTTTTTTATTTTTGTCGTCGTAAAGGGGCAATCCGTCCCAGTGTGCACCGTAGAGAAAGTTGAAAACGCCATGTATCAGGAACGTGTCCGCGAAATTATATCTACCTATTCGCCCAGAAGCTACTAAAAAGGAAGAAAGAGAGTCAACAGGAGTTGTAGTCGAAGACACTCGTGAGTTATCTGTAGAGCGTCAAGATAATTAAATGACTGCATTAATGCTAGCTAAACGAATTGCAACTGAAGAGTAAGGCAAATCAGCACTTGTCTAAAGACATCGACTTGCTAGAAAGGAGGCTGCGCGACAAGCTTAATTGGAAAGGCAACATTGTGAAGAAGAAAAGGCAAACTGAATTGCAACGCATTGCAGAAGATGAGCGTAAAATTGAAGAAGAACGCTTTAAACAAACTATCGAGGGAGCCAAAAAAGCAAGAAGCAGAAAAATTAAAACAAGAAAAAAGAAAATGATAAAGTTATCAAACAGAGAAGGCAAAAGAGGAAGTTGAGAAACAAAGACTGGGAATTGGAGAACGTTTAAAACGTGAAGAGAAAGAGCGCGAAGATAGAAGAAAGGAGGTGGAAGCTATTATGTCTCAAACTAGAGCTAAAGGTTCAACTAATTCCACTCCAACAAAGGATAATAAATATTCAAAGGAAGAACTTGCGAAGTTCCAGGAAGAGGACCAGAAATACTCGAGAAGAAAAAGAAAACCTGCGAAGAAGTATCAGTTCGGAGATTTAGTAGCAATCAAGCGCACACAATTCCTTACAGGATCTAACTAAATAGTTGCCGAAATTCCTTGGTGCAAACGAGATTGCTGGGATAAGGTGTAACGACCGCTAAAATGTTCGGAAAGTCGGTAATAAAAAAGGGCCAAATGTTACGAGTACTGCAGCAGATTTCATGAAGTCATGGTACATCCTGGACGTAGACGAAGATTCATCCTCGACTTGACTTTTGGAGTTTTTTTTAAGTTAATTAGTATTGTTTTTTCCGAAACGCTAGGGTTATAGCCATTATCGTGCCACAACGTCCTCAGTACATCTTGTATGTATAGGAAATTACGCTAT
Source organism: Thereva nobilitata (assembly GCA_963855945.1). Lineage (NCBI taxonomy): Eukaryota > Metazoa > Arthropoda > Insecta > Diptera > Therevidae > Thereva > Thereva nobilitata. Next base: position 123,499,896 of record OY979696.1, read on the forward strand.
GTCGATTGGAAGGTTATTCCAGTCACCACATTGCACTATCAGACTTTTAGCTATTTAGGTTGTTACAAAGATTTAAGTTTCAAATTTGAAGATTATAATATAATTTTTTTTCGAAAACAAAAGAGGCATGAACTTATGGGAGGACCTAACCAATACACATAGTTTGTGCAATGCAAGAAATAAGAGAAAATATAAATGATCAATATATTGAAAAAGACTACAAAAAAAATGTTAAACATAATTTACGCACCTCCTCTTCCTTCTCCTGTTTAGCATTTTCCAATTGCTGCAATTGCGCCTTCATTTCATTATCACACTTCATTTTAATTTTTTCAGTTTCTTGACTTAAAAAATCATCAAATTTCTTTTCAACCATAAAAAATATACGATATTCATCAGTATTTAAATATTTTTTAAATTGTTCCATTTGTTTTGATATTGGTATAAATTCTTCACGTTCATATATCTCAAATGTTGATGATTCACCACCACCATATAATTGTCGTTCTTTAGAATTTCGTGAATTCTTATCTTTAATATTTGTTGTAATATGATTATCTTCATTATCAGTTAGAAAATTCCGATCTAAATCTTCATCACTTTCACTAACTAAATCCAGGGATGTTTCCGAGATTCTTTGGCCAGTACTTTCCTGATCTTGTCGGGGCCAATCTGGCTCACGAAATGTATCAAATGCATCAGTTAATTGCTTTCGTAATTCTTGCACTTCTTTTGATAATTTTTCATTCATATATTTATCTTGTTGGCGTGATTCTAATGATTTAGTTAAAGTTTCACGTAATTGTTCAATTAATGCATCACGTTGCAATATTTCTGAATGGAAATCAAAAACCTAGAAAATATGAAAATATATAATAATAAAACTTTTAAATTATTTATAAATAAATTTATACCTTCACCAAATGTTCATCTTTTATTGTTTGATAATCTGTAGAAGTTGTTGCTAGACTAGAAGAGTCCCTACCAGAAGGTGGAAGTTCCTTTAAGGAATCACGTTTATCCGTTATAGTATATGATTCTCGACGTTGTCCCGAATCTAAATTCAATGATTCCATGTCTTTGCCAGATACAATATTTTCTAAATCTTTAACTTGATTTTCTAGCATTTGAATCTTATTTAAACTCATAATACTATCAAGATCATTCAAAGTCTTATCAATATCTTCTTGAAGTGTTGAATTTTTTTCAGATTCCTCCGTTATATTTTCAAGAATTTCTTTGCTGTAATTATATTGAATACGTTCCATTTGCTTAACTTCAATTGCCTGATCCTCAGATTGGTCAAAAGATATATCACTCAGTTCAGCTGGTCCAGCAGTTGTTTTTGGTGAAGTTTTAAGATCTAATACCTCCTCCGTATGTCCTTCACTTGCATGCGATGTAGAAGATTGTAAAAAATTATCTTCTTTTGCGATTTTTGTATAAGCATCTCCAGTAACAGCATCACCACTTTTTTTATTTATTTGTGATTCACTATTTACATCAGCAATTGGTTTTGAAGAGGTTTGATCTTTACCCTCTAGGGACATTTCAATAGAATAATTTGATTCTGTTACTTCTTCTAATGACCGATCTTTATCATTATCTTTTTCATGCATCGTTTTATCTTTCTGTAAATTCTTGCTACTATCTGGCAACTTAAAATAATTCACAGCCGTTTCAAGACTCATACAACCACGCTTATCATAATTTACATTATTTGCAATAGTACCATGTTCTGATAAACTTCTTGCACAGAGTTGTTCTTCGCTAATCTCATCAACTAGCTCAGATATATCATGTGTTGTGCTTTGATTTGTTAAACTAGCAGGATCAACATTTTGCTCATGTTTACCATCTGATGTTGCCGCCTTATCACTTTTAGTTAGTTTACTATCAAAAATTTCTCCTTGAACTTGAAAATGTTGAGCAAGATTACCACCAGACAGTTGATCATCATCAAACATGAAATCATCCTTGCCATCATCATCAATATCAAATAATTGTCGTTTCTTTATTAAATTTGCATCGGCTACATTTTTAGCAGCATCACTTTCACTGCTTTTACCTTCATTTAAGCCATCAGAGAGAACTTCGTCAATTTCTTCTTCGATACTATTGTCATCGCTTTTATCTTGATTTTTTGTTTCATCATCCATTTTTAATGTTATATTGTTTAAATTAATAGATTGAATTTGTTTTTGATTAGTACTTTGAATGATTTGTTGTGCTCCATGTGATGAACAATGCAATTCTGATGTTGCATGCTGAATTTCTGTTTTATATCCGTTGGGAAATTGTACTTCTACATTTGAGAGAGTTGATAACGTTGTTTCATCCGTAATATTTCGTTTAGGACGACGACGAATTAGTGAAGCAAACTATAAAAAAAAGAATGACAATGTTAACTTTTATTTCAGTTAATATATTGTAATACAAATAAAGCGAAAAAATCATAAACTGTGGCTTAGACATAACATGTACATCTATTGAAAACCATATAGCGTAAGGGCAAGCTCAGCGTTCAAACAAGTTTCAGACCAAAACAACTATAGGACATGATTGAAACCATAAAACGTTATAATGTATGGGCTGCTAATCGTAATGATCAATTTTCTGTTAGACGAGAACATCATCCTTCAATTTGAATTTAACTTGACCCATTCTATCTTGCCTAAATTGGTTTATTTGCCCATGTTTATCGTATTGGACGCATAGGAAAGTAATTTCCATGATTGAGACTTCTTAAGAACTTTAGGTTAGTTAAGTCCGGCCTAATTGCTCTCGATATCTCCAAGACCTTTGATAGAGTATTGCACCCTACTCTTTTAACTAAACTCCAAGCTATTGGTTTTGCCTTTGTTCTAAAGAACTGGATTGAGTGTTGCCTTTCTGACCGTTCAATCAATTGCATGGTGTCGAATCTAGCACCCACACTATCTCTGGAGGTGTTATGCAGGCCACAATTCTACCACCATCTCTCTTCCTACTTTTATAAATGACTTGCTCTCAATCCCATCCAACTTACTTCACAGCTTTGCTGACGACAGTACTGTGATAAACTTTAATTCACTTATTCTAAATTTACCCGACACAGCACATTGTCTGTCCATGCAAGGTCGAAGCCAAGGCGTCGGTACAAGGTTGCAAGGTGGAATTCTTGTGCATGCATAACCCCAAGGCTACTGCACGATGTACAAGGGGTGTTAGGTTGCAACCTTGCTCAGACGCTTGCGCAAATGACTTGCGACAGATAATTTTGCTGATCAGGGAATAATTTAGGAAGTTATAAATATTTGCTGATTTGATATTTATTGTTAGGTACAATAGATTTTAGTATTAAGAATTAATAATTATTGTAATTGTATTAGTAACTCCAGGGCTGTATAAATAGGGTAGGCATATTACAATAAAGAGACGGTAGTTATACAGCAGTCGAGCCGTTTTTTATTAAAAATTTAACATCTTGAGGTATTGCTTACGAGCATCCTCAAGTGGAGTGAAAGCCCGTATCTGGCTGCTCCAGAATTTAATTCAATCCAAGGAGTAAAAGCCCCAAGGGCTTTACAGTACTTGCGTTACTCGTATAGCTTCGATAATGTAAGACAAGCACATGCCAGAGCTTGTCTGCATGACCGTGAACTTATGTCCATTTCAATCAACATCAATATAAAACTGATTCTCGTGTTGAATTTAACGCATTAAAAACGAAAAGTACTGTCTCTTTTCTAACAAAACGTGCCCTATAATTCCTTCCGTTTCAGTGGACAGTCTAGAACTGACGGCAGAGCCATCTCTTAATGTCCTAGGCATAACATTAACCGAAGATCTGCATTCGTCACCGCCTCGAATTCAACTCGTATATGGGTAATTCTTTTACAAACCGTACGGATTTTGATGAAATTTGACCGACACATCTCCGATTTGGCTAAATTTTTTTTCACGGATTCTATATCGAAAAATAAGAGATACGTGTCCGAGGATTTTTTTTCCGACATATTTTCGATAAATACAAGTGATTGAAAATTTGAGAAAAGCGAGTTTTTTGGCTTGGAGACTCATTTTTATAATTATATATTCTGTTCAAGGTATACACTGGAATAACGATCAGTCGTGTAGTACTATATAAATTAATGTTTTAATAATAGTTATAATAAAGGTACCATATTTTGAAAACATTTTTTATGTAAAATTTAACGGAGAAAACGTTAAAAATATAAAAAACTTGCTACGAGGTTAGGGCAGTAGTAAAAAATTGATTTAAACAATTAAATTGTTAATAACAATATGAATTTGTTAATAATTATTATTTAAAATATTTTCAATCACTTGTATTTATGGAAAATATGTCGGAAAAAAAATGCTCGGACACGTATCTCTTATTTTTCGATATAGAATCCGTCGGAGCCAAATCGGAGATGTGTCGGTCAAAAAGGTGTTCGGTTTGTAAAAGAATTACCCATATCTGGGCCGGCGCCTAACTACCTTAGCTTAACAAGGTGCAAATCGCGCTCTCAAAGTTATTGGTGATGACGCCATTTGTCCCTTAATTGACACATTAAGCCACCGGAGGAATGTAGCGGGTCTAGTAAAATTCTACCGCATCTACCATAACAACTTTTCCACCGAAATATATAATCTTTTGCGTCTACGATAATGTATTTCCCGCACCACAAGACTAGCCCACTCGGCTCACCCTCTCTGTTTACCGCCCTTATTTTCACACACACACCAATCTAGAAATTCGTTCTTTACGAGAACAACTCGACTGTGGAACAACCTCACACAGTCAGTATTCCCGAACTCATACAACATCTAGGAGTTCAAATGCAAGGTTCATCGCCATCTCCTCATGCAATCCCCAGACTCTGCTCAATCTGCATTATTCTTTCTCTATCCTTCGAGATAAGCTTACTAATAAACCTTCAACAATGACGTGAAAGGCATGTGGGACTGATAATACAAAGGGTGACACCTGAGCTTAGACTTCCACATAAAAAAAAAGTTGTACAAACTCTCGAGACTTGTTACTAAAAGATTGAAGCTCAGGCAATCAAGAGGCTAGACGTGCATCTAATTAAAGGTACTTCTAAGATGTGAGCACAATCGCATCGTCCGTCGTGAGTACATCAAAATAAGAAATACCTGAAAACCCACTTTCCCCCATCACCTCTCACAGCATCTCTCTTCGCCTCGAATTATTATTTGTATGCTATTGCTGTGTCACCCCATGCTCCGAAGTATTTCCCATGCCCAATGGACAGGGTGATCTTCAAGACTCGTGAGGTGTACAAGTGCCTCAAAGAACTTAATGTTAACATATCCACCGAACCTGACGATACCCACTATAGTCCTTAAGAATTACGACTAACCTTTACATAAACCTCTATGCAAACTCTGCCTTTTCATACCATTCCGGAGTTTATCCAGACGCTTGAAAACTCTCACATGTTCATCCCATACGGAAAACAGTCGACTCCATTAATTCCTCCAACTATCGCCAATATCAATTACTTTTTATTGTCTCCAAAACTATGGATACCATAATCAACGAAAAACTCAACGTCCAAATACCTTCACCGTCATACCTTCAGACAAAAGAGGCCCCCCGGCGACCTTTTAGTGTGTATAACTGAACACCTCAACCAAAGTATGCACCGGTTTGGTGAGTCTAGCTTGGGCGCTCTAGATACAGTATTGGCCAATACTAAATGTTTCATATATTTTCCCGATATTAGTGGCTTTTTAGCGGTTCTTCGACTTAATAATCCAGCTTCTACGGGTCTTCGTCGGAATGTTCTCTGGTTTATTCCAAAGTCGAAATCTTTAGGAAGTTGTGCTGAGGATATGTCAAGATTTAAAGATGGTCCCTTTTAGCAAAGAGTCCTCCCTATTATATGTTTTTTCGGTCTTCCGCCGGAATGAAAACGTAGAACCCGGCCCGTTGCCTCGTACTTTTTTATCATTCACGATATTACTGACCGTTAATCACTTAGGCCCTTCGCAGACTTGTCCATAATTTCAAACCGGTTTTAATATGAGTTCAATAGTCCACTCGGAACTCACTTTTCTCCATCATTTTCGTGTAACGATTGTAATGACTATGGAGTAGTGTGGGGTGCAAGCACAGCGAATCAGCTTTGCCGAGAACGAAAACATGCTTGTGTTAGTGTAATGGACGGTGAAACCAGAAAATGTTTGGGTGAACAAATGATGGAAAATTATGGAAGAAAAACTGTCTTCCCTGCGACCCCTTGCCTATAAAACCAGTTTTTGTTTTGATGTTATGGACAAGTGTGCGGAAGGCCTTAGAGCCTAAAGTTTAGGCACTCGCTATGGCAAATTTTCCATTGAATTGAGGGGGGTGCTTTAGTTTTGTCCACTGGTACAATAATTTATCATTTCATTGTATAGTTTGAATTGTAAGACTGGAGTATTTATATTATAAATTTTGAATTTTTTTTTATTTTAGATATTAAATAAATATTTAGATATAAATTTTGTAATTTTTGATAGTTTTGTTTATTAAGTTTTAATTAAAATAATGAAAAATTTATGAAATATTGAAGGGGGGTGCCAATACTGTATCTCCAAGGCTTTTGATAGATTATGGCAACCCGCTCTGTTAGGGACAGTTCAAGTATTATGTAACGCAGGTTGTGGGGAAGAGTTTTGTAGAACGTGACGGTGTGTTACATGGGAAAGGGGGCTCAAGCAACGCGTTACGAAACATATTTTTAAAGTAACTGTGAGAGTTCAACATGTCATCGAACTGCCCGAGACCTTCAATACAATTCAAAAAAATTAAAATTAACAACTACGGTGTGTCAGCGGAATATAGGGACCACAAGACAGCCTGTAGGATCCAGCAGAACATAATCTGGCGCGGCATAGCGCTCGCGCTTACGAAAATAAGGTAGACAGCGAAATAAATAGACAAATTGAAATAGCTTATAAAGCATATCTCACATCTTTATTAAAAAGTAGAGTATGTAAAAGCAAAACATGTCAAATGTAAAATATATAGAACCATCATAAGACCTGTGATTACATATGGATAAGAGTGCTGGGTATGCTAATTGTGGATTCCTGCAGAAAGATAGCAGTCTACAAAAGGAATATTACGCAAAATTTATGGTGGAATACAGGAAAACAATGAATAGAGGATAGACAAATCAAGAAATCTAGCATCTATATAAAGAAATTGGCATCATTGCTTGGATGTAACAGACTGGGGCGGCTTGGCCATTTAATTCGTCTAGACGGCAGAAGACTGCCAAAGAGGGTATTTGAAGACAATTCTATAGGTAACTGCCCCGTAAGACGACCAAAAACGCGCTGGTGAGACAACATAAAAAGGACCTGGCAAGGCGCTCCCTTGCACAGGAACTGGAGAGAAGTCGCAAGGCACCGTGGACGTAAGAAGGCGATGCCATCAGGTGATGATTAAAATCTACACCATGATCGAGATCTGAGCTGTTGTTGGTGTAGTTAATTCAAAGCTACTTCCCAGGCTCAGTGGCGGATTTAAGCTCGACTGCGCTCTAGGCCCGTCCAATATGGCGCCTTTTTTGCCTTGTAGTGATACTTTTTATAATAAAACATTTAATTTACGAATAATGAAAATATTTTATTATAAGCTTTATCAGCTTGGGTGAAAACTCCAATTATATCCTCATAATCGATTTCTTGCAGCAAATTTGCTTGGATAGACAACATTGACCATGTTTACGCGAAGATCTCTTAACATCGCTAGTAGGAAGTAGTTTTAAGTCAATTCTACTGTTAAATAGAATCGGGTTTTTTGCAAATCAAATTTCATATGTGATTTTATAAAGGCAAATATAAAAAAAACTAATAAACAAAAAAAGATATTCCTTAAGGTGCCTGTAAAGGAGCAACAAAAAATGCACAGTGATACACGTGCTTCAGTTTGTCATGCCAGAAATAAATTGAAAAAGTCGCTTTTTAGTCCAGTCAAATTAGTAAATGAAATTGCATTTTAAGATGTAGGAATTTTTTTTTGGCTTTTGTTTGAGTTGGGAAAAGCCGCCATCTTGAAAAAGAGGAAGAGCTTGTTTATATTAAATAACCCGTTTGCATGCAATTATCTAAAAAATGAGCCCTCAACGAGCTCTGTAAGTTGATTTGGCTCAAAGTTATGGCCGGTCAAAGTTCAATCATGATCGTGTGGTGAGGGTTGCATGCAGTGTTTTGGGATTAACTTAACTTTATTTTTTTTGGGCTAAATGCATATTAAAGTCCTAGGAATTACCTGTAGAATGAGCCCTTGATCGTCGTTATCGCTTATATAGTTTGCGAGCAATCCAACACCAAAGTTCCTTTTTTGACCCTCTTAACGCAGACGACCGAGGGAGGTAATCTGAGAGAGGTCGGTTAATGACGCATTAGAATTGGAGAAGATGATGCATTGAGATTTATATGGGTTAAATTTTAGTGAATTTAAGGAGGACCAATGACTTACGTTATGCAAATCTTCTAAGAGTTTATTCATGCACTACTCAAATTGATTTTTAGTATCAATAAATAGAGCTGTACCTGCACATCATCAGCATACATATGTACGTAAGAATGCTTACTATTAGTGGAAGATCATTTATATATATTCTAAACAGTAAGGGGGCTAAGAGAGATCCTTGGGGAATGCCAGCAAAAAGCATGGCAGGGGAAGAAATTAAATGGGAAATCTTCACCTGTTGTGAACGAGCAGCTAAAAAGCTGTACATGAGCGTAAGGGCAGAAGAAGAAAAACGAAATTGTGTACAGAGTTTGCGTAAAATGACGGAGTGATTGACGTTATCAAAAGCTTTGGAGAAGTCTAGCAAGAGTAGACAACATACCTTGTTAGCATCTATACATATATTAATAGGCAAAGCCAAACTTTGTGATCCCTTTTAACCTATTTCCGGTACACGTATCTTAATGAAACATATATCAAATGAAAGGTATTTTTTCATAGATTGTCAGAATATATATTTTATCTAGGTACGTGCATAGGGTAAGGTGTGAGAGCCATATAAATTTTAACTATACTGAACATTTGAGTAAACACTGACAAGTAAAAATATTTCAGAATCTTTTGAGACTTCAACACAAATAAACTCTATACCAAGGTTCATAGAGTGACCGATAATCCTACATTTTAGATAGTCCCTAAGGAATTTAGCAACACCACCAACAGTGCGACCTTGGCGATCATTACGAGAAATTTGAAAGCCATTTATAGACACAAGGGATAACAGGCACGACTTTGGATCTCTCCATTTTTCAGAGTGCCTCAGAGTACAGAGCAACACTTAAGTTAAATTGATTTTTAAATTTTAATCGTTCGATAAATTTTGCAGCCTCTCAAGGCCTCGCGGGCCTAAGCGTAAATCCATCACAGCCCAGGCTAAGCGCAGACTCATCTGTTTATGTCTTAGAGCCGGTTTAGACGGTGCGCTCCAGCGCATGTGCCCCACGAACTTTGTGGGTAAAGGGAGAAGTGGGGTGGTGCTTCTCATCGCCCCCACTTCTCCGTTCATCGCGAAACGTTGGTGAGGCACATGCGCTGGAGCGCACCGTCTAAAACGGCTCTTACACTGTTTATTCTTCATTATTTTCCGCAAGAAATTAGCTCAGATCACGATTTCACGTTTAAACGTGCTTCTCTCAATGAATTAATAAGGCTATAGATTCTGAATAAAGGATATGCTTTCAACGAAAGATATTTTAGAGATTCGTCGTGTAACAAACCATATGGTGGGTAGGATGATACAAATGTCTCTTGAAAATTGAGATGGTCGACCAGCGGTTGAGGAGTCCATATTCAGAGATACGGTTCGTTTTATTATAGCTTTACAAATCGACAACCTTTTTAGAGCCAGCTTCAACAAGGGATACATTCCAACCATCTTGAGGAGAGTCGTGGTAGTTTTTATCTCTAAATATGGCAACAGGGCTCTAGAAGTGCCTAAATCGTATAGTCCAACCAGCTTAACCTCTTTTTTTTATAAAAGATTGAAAGGCTGCTGGACCTTCAGGTCAGGTGCAAGCTGGAGCTCTCCCTTCCTCTACATAGCTCTCAAATCGCTTACTCAAAGGGTAAATCAACAAAGGTTCCTTTACCCCACCTAGTTCGCTTTGGGTGCGTTCCTTGACATCGAGGATGCTTTCGATAACACTGGCTATGATTCTTCTATTTCTAGGCTCTTAGAAACCTGGCTCCGCAATTGATCAAACTGCACGAATCTGAATTCGATGCTATCAAGATGATCTTGCCATCATTGTCTCGGGCAAGTTTGACTTGACTATTATAAAGGTCATAAGAACAGCCCTCCGGGACGTTCAAAGATGATATACCACGAAGAGTCTATCAATCAACCCAAATAAGGGCGTCCTGGTCCCTTTTTCAAACGTTACAAATCGGGCTTAGGTCCTATTTGTATCCAGAGTACGACAGTTGAGTACTTAGACTCAGTCAAATATCTGGGAGTAAGCTAACCAAGAGATTGAACTGTAAAGCTCAAAAGGACTACATCATCAGTAAAGCTACTAGGGCTATGTGGGCCTCTAAATGGCTTTTGAGTAAGACATGGTGTCTTACGCAACAAATTATGTACTGGATGTACAACACGATCTTGTGTCTGGTGGTCCAAGACTAAACAGATCACGACGATCCTCAAGTGCAGCAGACTGCAACGGCTTCCTTGCCTCTCCATAACTGGATCTATGCCGACCTGTTCCACAGTTGAGATGGAGGCAATCATTGGATTGGCTCTATTGCACATCTCTTGCCTTCAAGTGTTACAAACATTTTTGTATGAAGAGGTCGGTCGAATACATGCTACCACCCAGATCTCATTGAACTGTCCCTATACAATTATCCTTAACAGTATTCCAAACATTTCAATTTGCCGGTATCCGACCATATGGTTGGAGAACTGCGGTCACAGGGGAGATTCAGGACGATTATTTCGGATCGCCTGAATGGGAGAAATTTATCCTTCCTGGGGATCGAAGAAGTCTCCACTCGTTTACCGATGAGTCATAGATGGAACTTGGTATAGGGGACAAAGATGGACCATGGCACAAGGTCTCGATTACAATGGGTAGGTGGCCCTCTGTTTTCCAGACGGTAAAAAACATGCCATTGAAACCCGCGCTAAGCTCCACCTTGAGAAAGATTTGAAAGCGCCAACATTAAAGTCAATCAAGTCATTATCAACGTGGAAGTTTCCTTCCAAAATAGTTGCAGGGTGCTTTGACGTACATATATACTCCAGAGCATGGGCAGGAAAAATAGCGTCTCGCTCTGCTGAGTTCCCGGACACTGGGGTATCGAGAATAATGATGCTGCGGACAAGCTCGCGAGGGAGAGGTCTAGCGTTGGTCCAGGGCCCAGAACCCTTCTGTGGCTCTCATGGATCACCTCCAAATCCCTGATAGAGGATTGGGTTAAGGGACTGAACCTTATCTATTGGGAATCAGTCCCAGGTCTTAGACAGTCTAAAAAACTAATAAGACCCTTTGCCTTTAGGCAGACCTTAAGCCGTTGGTTGGATATCTGACTGGCTTTGTAGGGCTGCGGTATCAGTTCCACAACCTAGGACTCTTAGAAGGCAAAATGCAAACTGTGCATGGAACGCTACGAGACTTCCATTGTTCTCTGTATATGTCCTGCTCTGATCTGGCTTAGAAGAAGAACGTTTATCCGAGAGCTTAGGAGCCCCGCTCAAGTCCGGCCTTGTTGCCTTGGTCCGAGGGACCGGCGTTCTTTTCCCTTAAGGGTATACGTACACAATAGCCCTAACTTGGCTGCAGTATTCACCATATAGGTTGCCCCATACTCACTATGTTTGTATGGTTTTATGACTATGTTTTTAATTGGTTTACGGAAAAAAGACGCAGAGACTTATAAAATCGTTGTTAATCATTTCTTTCGCAGACTAGGCAATGTTAAATATTAGTTACCAGACGGACACTACCTCAAGAGAGGAGTAAATAAATCTGTTTATTAACCAATCGATTCTTAATTCAAAGACAAATAGAATCTAGAGATTATAATGAATTAAAAATACTCTTTTGCGATTACATTAAATATAATTTCGCTAATAAAAGAACATCATTAACACCATATATTCTATTTAAAATTTATCGGAATTTTCACCCAGTTATTGAACTCAGACAAATCAACACAAACAAAAAAATTAACTAAACAAATGCATCGCTCAGACATATCAACACAAACTGATGTATAACTAAACAAGTGCATCGTGCATCATGACTCAGAGATGTGCATACAATCTATACAAGTGAAGTTCCACCAGCGCTGGTTTAATGAAAGTTTCTACGTTCTGTTCGGATATTTTTAAATCAAATTAATCTTTCTTTGGCTTTTAAACCAGTAATAACAAATTCCTTACCAATATCTATATTTTTAATAATTCAGGAGATAAAAAGAAGCGAAGAACTAAGTTACAAGAAAGCTATCTTCTAGATAAAACAATAATTAACTTCATAAATAAGGGATATTAATGCGAAATGTTTAGGTCACTGAAAATTTATGCAACAAATTAAAAAGCGACCTGCAGAGAAGGAAATTAATTGAAAGAATTAACTCAGAGTTTATTTCTTGTTTGGTATCTGCCTAATCTCTTTTAGTGTTTATATTTCGAAAATAAAACGAAGGAAATCATTTTTCTTAAATAAAATTTATCTTTACCTTATTTAAAATTGGAGAAATATATAGTTAAAAGTTTAAAATACGTGCAAAGGATATCTCAAAATTATAAGCTTTCAACAAGTAAATAAGTATTTCCATTGAAGTTAAAGAAATAAATATGCAGTAGAAATATGAATGAGAGACTGGAATGATTTTGATTGATCTATTTATGACTAACCCAAGCTATTTCCGAAAAAGACTGAAACTTTTACGATAACGTAAACCTGCTCAGAGGTGCTATTTTGTTACATGATCCAAAATTTGTAGTCCTTACAGAGGAGCTTATTTAAAAATATTTTTACTCCATAAAAAGTTGGTTAGGAATCATAAAACATAAAACACAAATACAAAAACCTACCCAATCATATATATTTGAAGTTGTCAAAATATCCATTTAGTTGTTATTTTTATAGAAATAGCACCAACCCACAGATAAAAGTTTGTTTATAATAATACTGAGCAATATCACCATAAATGGATTCTTTTAGAGTACCTTGCTAGAAAAAGCAAATAATTGTGGTATAGAAAATTCATCTAGATAAAAATGTCACTTGACTTAATACTCGTTTTATTCACTTAGAACCACCACTATGTATCCAATTTAAATAAACTAACAAAACGATAACATAAAGGTAAGGTGTACACTTCCATTTTTATTACTATATAACAAAATCTTAACAAATGCAATACACTAGAGATACATGTAAAGAATTTCAATCAGTAAATGAAGGAAAGATAAAACTTTTTAAGATAGAAACAAAATGAAGAATAAGTTACGCGCTCTACTAAAAACTATTTTAAGAACCCTTAGACGTTGGGTCTAGATTTTCAGCCTAATACTCTCGAGTGGGGCTCTTTTAATCTTTCACAATCGAATAAACTCTTCCGTATGCATTCACTCCAGAGACTAATGAAGGCCCACAAAAGATGGAAGAACCACCATGTGTAGTCTTTAAAACCACCATTAAGAGAAGAATCGCAACGAAGGTTTATTTTAAGAATTGTGATCTGCAAAAGGAAATACGCGCTTAAAGTAATAAATATCCAGAAGTTAGAAACCTTGTCAAAATTTAATTTCAAAGCTTAATCGTTTTTATCGCGTAATGACCATCATATCTTTTTTGGGAGCTTCTTTCAAACTTATAAAAAAAATTCAGTCTACCTTTGTTTAAATACATCGAAAAAATCACATAACCGAAAAATTATTTCAGTTAATGGAGCGTTTAATTAATTTAGCCCCAAACTCGAGCGAGTTCGATTTTTACCCTGAGGATGACTTGGTTCGTTTATTTTTCTTTTATACTTCATCAAAGAATAATATTAACATTAATTGGTTATGCGTGAAAATGATGCCATAACAATAAAGTAGGTACCCTTAAGTCATTATTCTATCAACAGTGGTAGATATAGGTAAAATTATAGATTACATTCGATAAAACTTAGCAGTAATGTATACAATAAAAAGCATTGATTAGGGTTTGCCAGCTAGAACATAAACATTTCCGGGCAAATAGTGAAATGTATTTTTACAGGTGTACTTTTGTTTATTAGAAGAGAGCGTGACATGTTATTTCGAATTTAAACTTAATTTATTTGCAATATAGTACATAGTAATTTTTAACAAATGCTATAGCGAAACTTAAAAATCATAAGGCTTCAGGTCCAGATCGTATACCCACAGAAATCTTAAAAAATAGTGGGAAGAAGTTATACTTTGCCTTACATAGTCTCATTTCCAAATTATGGAGAAGCCGGAAGAATGGCTTCTGGGCACAATTCCTTCTGTTATAGCCTTCCGCTAGCACTTCCCCGCTCCACCAGGCATGTCATCGGTTGGTTGATGGGATTCAACTCGTTTCAGGAGGCATAACACTCCAGCGAGTTGGTTTTCGTTGCCCCGATGCCAGAGTCTCGATAATAATCGTTGGGAGTAGGGGGTTGTGGCAGTTCCTTCCTTCACTTCTCTCTTTCCTTTCACTATCTTCCGACTAGAGCTTGCTGTTCGACATTGCAAAATTGATTTTCGGCAGAACAACGGGCTTTCCCTGAGCTCTAGTCTTCCACATAAAAACTATAAAACTATAAAAACTACAGACCAATCACGTTAGGTGCGTTTCATTTTCCTTGGAGTACGTACTCCGGAGTAGTTGGGCGCACATCGGCGTAATTGCAGCTACCCCAGCCCATATTTGGTGTAGCAGTAGTTAAACATAAATATCAATGAAGTCGCTTTATAAATTTTATTCAAAAAAATAAAAAAAACTGTTTAGACAATAAGTGGAGCGTTTCATTGTCATTGGAGTATGTACACCGGCGTAGTTGGGCGCACATCGGAGTAGATGCTGCTACCACACAGAATGGGCTGGTGTAGCAGCATCTAGGCTGATGTGCGCCCAACTACGCCGGCGTAGGTACTCCAAAGAAAATGAAACGCTCCTTTTATTGTCTAAACAGTTTTTTTTAATTTTTTTAAATAAAATTTAAAGCGACTTCATTGATATTTATGTTTAACTACTGCTACACCAAATATGGGCTGGGGTAGCTGCAATTACGCCGATGTGCGCCCAACTACTCCGGAGTACGTAATCCAAGGAAAATGAAACGCACCTGTTGTTGAACGCAGCTTACAAAGTACTTCCACATATTTTGTTAAGTAGAATGAAGCCAAATATCGAAGGAGGATTTAGAAAGAACAGATCGGCAACAGACCTGGGCTGGCTTCATGTAAGATGATCGGTCATTATCACCAATCACTTATATATAAGCCAGCCCAGTATAAGTGATTGGTGATAATCACCGATCACCTTACATGAAGCCAGCCCATATATTTATAATGAGACAAATGCCTGAAAAATGTCTGGAAGATCTATATACAGTGCCAGATTAAGCCAGCGCGGGGCTTGTAGCAAATTCTATCAAGGGCTTGGTTTGCTTTAAGTTATCAAGTTTATGGTATTAAATAAAACAAAATTGTTACAAGCAAAATTTTGTAGTATCAAATCGACTTCTCTGAGCAAATCGTATTCAATATTCATGAGGTGATTAAGACGTTCTCATTTTTAACACGTTTTAAGTGTGCAGTGGTGATCACGAGAGACAAACAAATGCGCAAGGCAATTTCTACGTTTGAGAAACAAGATTCTAACGAATTATTTAACAAAAGCTTGTAAAATTGCAGTTCCAGAGCCTCGTGCCTCTTGCTGTCAATAATACTAGCAACATGCAATTTTAGCAATGCAGCGAACTGCACTAATTCGTCGCCTAGGCTGTCCTCCAAAACATCTGCGAAGCACTGACGTTAATTGAAGATTTTTTCTCTTCTGTTGGAAGAGATTTTAGCTGCTGAAATATTCCAAAAACGCCAGTAGTGTTATGATTATGCTTTCATACGTTTAGCTAAAGCAGTCAGTACGTTATCAATAATAGCTTTGTTTCTTTACGCAAGTTTGCGATCCTCCGGGATCAAGAATTCGCACGAACGTACAGTTTTTTGTTTCTTTACTTTCATGAAATGCCAAAATGAGGGGAAATTACGTGACAACATCGCTTCCCCTATTGCAATAATTTTCACGAAGTATTTTGCTTGGGTACGTAGGCCATTTTTTCTTGGATGTTTTACCGAATGTCAAATGTGACTGGCATTTCAGTTGTGAATTTGAAAAACGTAAAACTACGCATGCTACCTTCCTTTTTTTCACTAATGTTCATTTTTTAGCTTTTATGACTGAATAATTAAATCTTTTCTTTTTAGTTTATATCACTGAATTAAATCTTTTCTAATGACATATAAAAAAAAATAAAATGACATTTTATTTTTCTTCTTTTTATAAAGAATTTGCACGAATGTGTTTCTTTACTTTTTCTTTCTTGCTTGAACTTTCTCCACCACACGAGCAAGTTTTTTCACGAACATTTTTTGCATGAATAGTAAAGAAACAGAGCTAATGACAATAAAACACCTGAATTTCATAACGTTGTCCAGGTGTTTGATTTTTAACAAAGCCGTCGGATGAAGTTGAGCCGCTGCAATGGTCGTATTTTATATTTCGCTTGCTTCGTCTTGAAGTCTCATATTATTGCGACCTGCTCGATGACAATATTAGGGAATTCCCCTGTTACTTTTGCAGTGTTGCCAACTTAGTGTAGTAATAGTGTAGTGTAGCAAAACATAATTTATGGTGTGACCAGCGCTCACTTTTAGAAATGTACTAAAATTTTAAATTAAAATTGAATATTTTGATACCAACTCTTTCGTGGTAAGTATTGTACCTACATTGATTTGAAAAAATATTTTCACGTTTCTATCTAAATTGATAATTTTTTACTGTCAGAAAGCGTTGATGCCTGGGGCCCGGAGCATTTGCTACTCTTGCTACGTGGCTAATCCGCCACTGTCTATTATATATGTACATCTTCGTTTTGCGGATTACACATATTGCAGGTTTATGACCTGCTTTATAAGAAAGCTGTGGAGCAACATTAGAGAAATGGGTTTCCCGAAAAAGTTAATAGAATTTAAGCCGATTCTCTCGGGGGATCGAACGTCAGGTGTAGATGGAGAAATATTGTGGAGCATGTCAGGAGCTTTAGGGCAATGTGGGCACTGGGGCACAGTTTTCGATGCAAATAAAAACTCAACAATTGCAAATAGGAGATGATATAACTAAAAAAACAAACCTTGCTGTGGCGGTCACATAACTTTAATTTAGTACAACCGAACAAACACCATCCGTTCCAATCTTCATCGTCCCGGAAGACAATGAAGACCTGGAAACAAATAGGTATTGGTCAGTCTCTGGTGAACTCAGAAGAAGACAAGCCGCATCACTTCCCTACGCACTTAAAATATATATATTTTTGAATTAAGTTATCACATGTTAAATAAAGTGAATTATTATTGAGGGTAGACTATTCTTTTAATCATATACCCCAATAAAATGGTGACCCCGATAGTTTAAATAAAAAAATAAAAAAAAATAATAATAAAAACCAAAAATCTACCACTTGTGAATTTGATTGGAGATTACATTAATTAAAAAGTGCAGTTCTCAAAATGCAACCAAAAGGGAGTAAAATGCATTAAAAGTGCCAAGAAATCACCACGCCGCCGGCTCCAGAAAAAATATTTTTCTTGTACACGCACTATCCACATGCTGCTGGAAGAACAGGGAAATTGATTCTATCATCAAGCTACAGCTTTACAGATTCCCAACAATCTACAAAACAAATTGGAACCGGATTATTAATTAGATGGTCAAATTTGCAAATCCAGGGTGCAGATTATCCGCAACACGTGAATGACGCCTGCCTGCATCGCCACCATCATTCTTCATCATTTGAACGCATCACGGCATTGATTTAGTTAAGTGCATTGTTTGAAATCAATTGTTACAATTATACAATTAAGAGCAAAATTTATTATTTTTTTAGCATTTAATGGAAAAAGAAATGTAAAAATAATGGCAAAAAGAAAGCATCCAGCGACAACATCCGCATCGAGACAATAGAATTTTTGTAAGTACATGTCATTTAATAAAATAGGCTTTAACATACAATATTCTTATTCCATTAACAAGTTTATTGATTTTACTGGATATAAATGCATAATGTACGATATTTTGTTTAAAACGTCTTAAACACATTTCGATTAGACTCCAAACTAATATTTTGGCTTAAACGTTTTTCTCTTCCTGGTTATATTGTTTTTTTTTAAATTCAACTTAATTAAGCTTTATGGTCGTTATTAAATGAGCAATTGTGTGTGCATTTTTCAAGGTTAAGATAAAAATATAAATAAAATTGCATAATTTACTTTCTCGTCATCCCCCATGTGTTAAAATACTTTCTATTTTGCTACAATTAAAATAAGAAAAAGAAAAAAATGGCAAATAACGACAACCCAGCAGACACGGGAGAAATGAGTGAGCCAAAGACGAACATGACAGATAATACAAGTGGGTTATCATTTGGTGTAGCGATGCTAAAGATTCCAATCTTTTGGAACAATAGACCTGATCTGTGGTTCATTCAGGTGGAAACGCAGTTCAGAGTCAGAGGCATAACAAGTTCTGGCACCAAATACGATTACTTAGTGGCATCCCTTCCCGCAGACGTCATGGAGTTAGTGGCTGATCTTCTTCTTAATCCGCCACCACTTGAAAGATACGAAAAGCTCAAAACCGCATTATTAGAACGCAGTAGGGACTCCGAAGAGCGAAGATTAGACGCTTTGTTGCATAAAACTCAATTAGGAGATGCTAAGCCTTCCGAACTGTTTCGCCAGATGGAATCTTTAGCTGGTAGCAACAGTCTAGTAAACAAAGCTTTATTGCATAAGCTATGGATAAACAAGCTTCCTCATGCGATGAAGGCCTGTGTGATCGCAATTGAAAAATCGCAAACACAAGAAGAAATGTTTGCAATAGCAGATCGAATTCATGATTCGACGCCAGCACCCACAGTATCTGTTATAGGGAACCCATCTAATTCTTCAGACCCCTTTTCAAACCTTATACACGAACTTTCAGATCGCGTTCGAGTCCTAGAAATAAAACATTCTACCCCCAGAGAGAGACAAAGGCGTCGGAGTTCTTTCACAAGATCTCGCTCCAGATCCAGCAGTCAATCCCGAAAACCAGGCACAGTCCTCCAGCTTTGTTGGTATCATAGGCGTTTTGGTAACAAAGCTAAAAGATGCATAGCACCCTGCAAATCAAAAAACGAGGAATAGCTACTTCGTCCGCGGCTCCGAAGCTAAGCCCTTTTCCCCGCCGCCTATTTATTTTTGAAAAGACCTTAAACATTTATTTCCTTATTGATACAGGGGCAGAAGTCTCATTATTACCCAAAAAACTTTTCCCAAAATACCAACGCCAGTCTGACTTTCGTTTAGTCACAGCAAGCGGTTCTCCTTTAATAACATATGGATTAAAGCACTTGTCGGTAAACTTAAACCTTCGGCATACTTTCGATCATGTTTTTGTTGTTGCGGCGGTCGACCATGCGATAATTGGAGCCGATTTTTTATACAAATATAACCTTTCGGTTGAACTCCGACAGAGAAGACTCGTAGATAACTCAACCACCCTAAAGGTAGAAGGAATTTTCCGTCGAGTTGACTCTTGTTCACCTAGACTTTTCTCCCCTCAAGACAATTTCGGTAGTATTCTCAACCAATTTCCTTCAGTGAAGGCTCCACCAAATTTCAACAACGAAGTTAAACACAACACTGTTCACCGAATTATAACAGAAGGCGCCCTACCATACACACGAGCCCGTAGACTAAATACTCAAAAATTCAAGATAGCAAAAGAAGAGTTTCAAGCTATGGTCAAGTTGGGTATTTGCCGTCAGTCATCGTCTTCTGTCGCTTCTCCGCTGCA
This sequence comes from Thereva nobilitata, assembly GCA_963855945.1. NCBI lineage: Eukaryota > Metazoa > Arthropoda > Insecta > Diptera > Therevidae > Thereva > Thereva nobilitata. Next base: position 123,520,002 of record OY979696.1, read on the forward strand.
TTTAGTCCCAAAAAAAGACCAAAATGATTGGAGACCCTGCGGAGATTACCGCCTTCTAAATTCAGTGACGGTCTTTGACAGATACCCACTGCCGAATATACAAGACTGCAACATAAACTTGCAAGGTTGTCAGTACTTTTCAAAAATCGATTTAGTGAGGGCATATAACCAAATCCCTGTAGCTGAAGAAGATATTTACAAAACAGCGGTTATAACACCTTTTGGTCTCTATGAATTTACCCGTATGCCTTTTGGGCTAAAAAATGCCGCCCAAACATTCCAGCGATTTATCAATGAAGTTTTGAATGGGTTAGACTTCACCTTCGCGTACGTCGATGACATTCTGGTTGGAAGTAGTACAGTTGAAGAACACCAACAACATTTGCAAATTCTTTTCACACGTTTGCAAAGCTTTGGTATCACAGTAAACCCTAACAAATGCATATTCGGTGTTAAAGATATCGAGTTCCTAGGTCACAGAATTTCGGCCGAAGGCATATCACCCTCAGAAGATCGGGTTGCAGCGATTAAGGAATTTCCAACACCCGCAAGTACAAAAAAACTACATCGTTTTTTAGGGATGGTAAACTTTTATAACCGCTTCCTACCACGTTGCGCAAACATAGTTTCACCACTGTACGACTTACTGAAAGAAACCAATAAAAAGAAAGATAAACCACTTTTCAACTGGTCCGCGGTACATGATCAAGCTTTCGCCGACATCAAAAATAGCTTGGCTAAACAAACTTTGCTTGTCCATCCCAACCTCAAAGCTGCCGTTAGTTTATGGACAGACGCGTCTAGTGATGCAGTCGGTGCTGTGTTACAACAGTTTGATAAAGGTCAGTGGAAACCATTGGCTTTCTTCTCAAAGCGACTGCAACCGGCAGAACGAAAGTATTCCACCTTTGATAGGGAACTTCTTGCCATATACTTGTCTATTAAAAGATTTCGACACCTTCTGGAGGGAAAAGACTTTATTGTGTTCACCGATCACAAACCTTTATCCACGGCCATTTTCGGAAAGTCCGAGAAGTCTCCACGACAAGCCAACCACTTGGATTACATATCTCAGTTTACGAGCGACATCAGATATATCAAAGGTTCGCTTAATATGGTATCGGACACTCTTTCAAGAGCTTGCATAGATGCTATCAATCCTTCTGAAAAACTTTGTCTAAAAACACTGGCTATGGACCAGAAACGCGATAAAGAGTTAAAACAACTGCTATCTCAACTCGAGACACAAAAAACCTCTTCTTTCAGACTCGAAAAGATTTTCATCCCGTTGGAGGAGGTAGAGATTTGGTGTGATACGTCCACAGGAGCAAACAGACCCTACGTACCTGAAAGCATGCGTCGAACAATATTTGATTCCATTCACAAATTATCGCACCCTAGCATTCGTTCTACAAGAAAACTGATAGCCTCCAAATATTTCTGGCCGAAAATGAACCAAAACGTCAACCTTTGGGCAAAAACCTGTATCTCTTGCCAGAAGGCAAAGATTCACAAACACACCTTTTCTCCTCATGGACAATTTAAGGTGCCAGAGGGTAGATTTGACCACGTCCACATGGACATTGTGGACCCACTTCCACAATCACAGGGATTCACTTACCTATTGACATTAAGAGATAGATTTTCTCATTGGCCAGAAGCAATACCTCTAAGAAATATCCTTGCTAGCAATATAGCAATCGTTTTTCTTCAGGTTTGGATCTCACGTTATGGTGTGCCTAGAACGCTGACTACTGACCAAGGTACACAATTTGAGTCTGCCCTTTTTAGAGAACTTTCAAATATTTTAGGCTGTCATAGGATAAGGACTACTACGTACCACCCGCAGTCCAACGGTTTTGTCGAAAGGTTCCATAGGCATCTGAAGGCTGCCATAAGAGCCACAGAAGACCCTAAAAAATGGTATAGTAATTTACCTTGGATTCTTTTAGGGATCCGAACTGCCATTATGGAAGACCTAGACGCGTCTCCAGCCGAGATACTGTATGGACAGTCTTTACGCCTGCCGGGAGAACTAGTGGTTGGTGAGAAAGAAAGAAGTCAACCGATTTCAGCTCCTCTTGCTAGAGAAATTCAACAATCCATACGAACATTGCGACCGCGTATTACTAAAACAAGGAAACAAAATAATGTATTTGTTCCTCAACAAATGTACAATTGCTCGCACGTTTTTCTCCGTGAAACAGGAATTAAAAACAGTTTAAGCCCACCTTACACCGGACCTCATAAAGTCATTGAAAAAAAAGATAAATATTTCACTATACTTGTTAATGGAAAGCAGGAAAAAGTCAACATTGATAGGTTAAAGCCTGCTTTTGTTTTGAATCCGGATGTTGCCGCTGAACGCTCTTTGAGATCTAAATGTAAGAAGGTAGTCACATTTGTAATTTAAGTTAATTTTTTTTTTTTTTAATCTAAATTTATTTCCAAATTTATAAACATAAAAGTTTCAAATTATCATTTTCAATTATCATTAAGTCTTATTGTTTTGCGAAAATGTTGATATAAAATAATCTATGAATTAATCTATAATTAGATATTGACTTTCCCTGGAGGGGGAGTGATGTGGCGGTCACATAACTTTAATTTAGTACAACCGAACAAACACCATCCGTTCCAATCTTCATCGTCCCGGAAGACAATGAAGACCTGGAAACAAATAGGTATTGGTCAGTCTCTGGTGAACTCAGAAGAAGACAAGCCGCATCACTTCCCTACGCACTTAAAATATATATATTTTTGAATTAAGTTATCACATGTTAAATAAAGTGAATTATTATTGAGGGTAGACTATTCTTTTAATCATATACCCCAATACTTGCCCCGAAACTAGTACATCAATGAGGGCAAGGGTCAGAAAATATATACAAACCAATTAAATAAAATAATATGACATCGTCCTATTCCGCTTTCTAATGCTAAAAACAAGCAAGTATTTGCTATAGTCTACTGTAATTATATAGAGCAAAATATAGATATATCTTCTTTAGAATATACACTAACAAAGTATACTTAGCAGATCAAATCGCCTTTCAATAAGATAAATTACTGCTATTGGAGTATTTCATTTTCAGTTTCATTTTCGAATCATACAGAAGCAGACACAGCAGAATTGTTAAAAAGTTTCACGACTGCAAAAAAAACTGACGAATGCGACTTAATTAATTTGAGTCAACTTGGAAATGATTTTTCATAGGAAATAAACATGAAAGTGATTTAAATACTACGAGATCGGAACAGCCATTTGTAAAGCAATCATCAATAGAATAATTTCCACCGCGCAACATTTGAAACTACGATGCAATTGGCAGGCTTTTATTTGGTATAATGCACACATTCCACTTATAACTATCGCTGAACCCACCGAACATTGCTGGAATTTGTGTGAAGCTCAATTGATGAACCGACAAGCTTTCCTTTGATGAACCGACAAGCTTAGAAATTCTTCAACAATATAATATGAGATTGAAGTGCCCGATCATCATCATTAATGTTCGTACAATTGTGTCAGTAACGAAGACTTAATTTTCTGAATTCACTTTAACATTCTTCGATGCTATGGGTCTGAGGATTGTACATTAACCAAACAAACAGAAAATTACCTCAAAATCTTCGAAAGTAAAATCCTAAGAATATTTGACCCTGTTAGGTGTAACCAAAACCAATGGCGCATTGGAACAAACGAAGAGCTTGCAGAAATGTATGATGAAATAAAGATAGTTATGCACATAAAATTGAGCAGGCTACGATTGCCCGGGTTTAGTGAAATGGTACGAGCTTTTGAGCATTCCATATTATATAATCAATATTCATTTAGCGACTTTCCTAGACATAGAGGGGGCTTTCAATAATATAACGAATGCAGCTATCCTAGAATCTCTGACGAATTTAGGGGTGCAGAACAATGCTCGGCCGATGGATAACTATCGTACTGCAAACCAAATAGATTCATGCGGATCTTGGAAGCCTAAAATTACCAGAAGGGTTAGTAGAGGCACCTCATAGAGAGGAGTTTTGTCCAGCTACTATGGCTTCTGGTAATGGACAAAAGTTGGTCGTATAATGCTGATGACCTGGTAATTCTAGTTTCTGGTATATACCTACACGTAATGAGCGAGATTATGGAAAGAGCTCTGAACAGCGTTACCAGATGGGCCAAAGGCTGTGGTCTGTGTCCTGACCCTTTAAAGACCCAATTCATGCTGTTTACTACAAGAACAAAGAAACCACTTTTCAACTGTCCAAGATTGGATGGAGTACAGTTACATCCAATTCAGCATTTCTGTCTTTTTGGAGTAAACCTCTACGAGGGTAAATATCTGGACCAGCAAAATCGATGTGTATACGTCTGCATTTTCTTGCTGGCTTGTGTCATGGGTGAAAGCGAACGCGGGCGCAGATTCTGAAACGCGACGGCCAATCCCCAATTTCTCGATCCACACTTTGGACAAGTAGCATTGAGGCCAACCTTGGCGCCAACGTGTGGAGCCGGCGTAAGAGTGATAATTGCCGGGCGTGATATGATGGAATGTCATTAGTAATTGGGGCTTTGTTTGGCCAATCATTTTTCAAATATTCAATAGCACGTTGCAGTGTTATCGACATATTTGTTTCCCACCTGATATCAGCACCGTATACAGAAAGAAGGTAATGTAAGACTGAATATCGTATTAGTACGACGTCACTCGTTGACCTCTTCCCATATAAAATCGAAATTGTTGTTGTTTTTCTGCATTAGGTCACTGGGGGACGTCACATTTTTCTACGATATTCAAAGCTGTCAGTCTCTTTTACATTACCTTCTTTCTGTATACGGTGTGATATCAGCATGTGTCAACGAGAGTGTAGATAGCGTTGTGAATAATGTTGATCGAATATCTTCTTCAAGTGTGACGGACCCAACGATGATGTCTTCACTTGATTGGTGCTTGTTGATTAGCCTCGATAAGATATTTGCGTGTCCAAAATAACTGGTTTGAACGTTTTCAATGGTGAAATCGTTGACCTATAGTAGCTGCGTTCCATTGGGCGATATTTTCTATTTAATGGCCAATGGAACGCGATTTTTGATATCAGAAGTAAATACGAGTAAAATATAATAAGTGCAAGGGTAGTTGAAAGTACTCCGGAATGCGCGGGAGTAGAAAATATCGCCCAATGGAACTCAGTGTCAATGCCCATCACTGGAAGCGGTTTGCAAAATTTAATTACATTATTTTCAACAAGTTTGGACAGGAGAGAAGACTCGACTTCCTATTTCGCTGCAACTTTCGACGAGACCAAACGTGCGACAAAATTTTTGATTTTATTTTATAAATTCGACCTCAAGACCTTATGTAATTTATGTTTATTAATAAAACAAATAAATTTATTATAAAATACGTAACTGAATGTACCTATATACTCAGAATTTGCCGTAACACCGAGTATGTTGGCCTCGCCACTTCAATCAACCAACCAACGATTGCTCGGACAGGTGTACGAGTTTCGGAAGAAAGAATGCTAGCCAAGATTTTCAATGCGAGACCATCAGGAAAAAGAAGTGTAGGATGACGACCAGGGGTGGTAGCACGTGTATGAAGAGGTCGATTGAAACAACTTACGTGCTACCACCCCAGGAAATAGGTGGATGGATGGCGTGTTAGAAGATACACGAAAACTTCGCATAGCAAACTGGAGAGAACTATCAAAACGTAGAGACAACCGGAAGAAAACACTTCAAGAGTCCCAAGCCCGAAAAGGACCGTAGCGCCATTTAAGAAGAAGAAATCCATTTTATCGGCATTTAAGAAGAACATTTTATATCATTTATGAGAAATCCTAAAAACCTAAACAAATCAGTTCGAAGCCACAAAAATTATCCATTTTAAAGCCACTTTAAGTTACATAATCCCTTTCAAAATATCTCTGTGCATAGTTTTGAATAATAAAGACACCTGTAGCTAAAAATTTTCTATTAATTTATATTCAAAGACTATCCATGAACTTTTTCCGACTAACAAAGAGCTTCCACAAGGCAATGTAGCTTGATGGTGTGAAGATAAAAAATAGCCGCGCTGCAACAAATTCAAAACAATTTTTTTCCTTCTGATATATCAAGCGCACACAACGAGATCTTGTTCGCATTATTTATTATCCGGCGGCACATTCATATTATATAGCTGGCATCTAAATATTTTTAACCAGACAAGAAATATTTTTTTCTGTATGTAATTCCTCCGAAAAATTCCTTAAATATTTTTGATAGCGCATTTTTAACATTCTTGCGGGAGATTTTCTGCGGTCTCTAACTGGGTTTTAATATTAAATCGATAGTAATGTGTAATAAGAGGAAATTAAGTTTGTTAGAAGAAGGGTTGTTCACCCAATATCATTTTTGGCCAATCGATAGCTAGAACAAAGTCTCGTCTAATTTTAGAATCTAAAACGAATGAATGCATTTTGAGGAGCATAATTACAAATAAGCAGAAAAAAATATTGTGCGAGTAGAACGGAAAAATGGCACTTTACTCTTCTTCTTTGGTTATTGTGGGGCTCCGCATATAATTAACCATTTATTTTCCTCGTCCAAAAAATCCGACGGCAGCTGTTGGTTAGATGAAATTAATGTTTCGATTGTGTCTTTTGTAGAGGTGAGCTCTGCCCCTTGTATGAGGGTGATTTTCTATTTTTAGAAAAGTAAAAAATTTATAACTACTTCGGAATTATGTTATTAATAATATAGATACAGAAATATGCAATTATATTTCGCTTATCTTCCTAGGAAAACGATTATTATAAATAATTAACTTCAAAATACAAAAATGACCGTGCTGAAAACAAACGAATTGCGCGTAATATGAAGATTTGTTTAAGGCTGAAATTCTTGATTCCGCATACGACCATTAGCACTCACTTTATTTGTTGTTATAGGTCACTCTTAAAACAATAATTTTTAACCACAATAGTATAAAAAAAACATTTATTTAACGTAAAAATACACTACACAATTACGAACTAGAAACCACTCAATCAGGGAACGGTGCAACTGTTTTGACATTTCATTTACACTTGACAACGCACAGCAATCCAAAAAACGTTACACAGTGTTTACGCTGCGATGTTATGCGTTGTATGACGTATAAGTGTATTTAGATTTTTCACAACTAGAATGCAGTAAAAAAATGTAAGAATATTCTGTTAAATAAAATGGAATAATTATTTAAGATTTAGTTTTAACTTAATTTTTCTTATTCTAACATAGTAATTAAGATTAATTTTTATATATTACAGTATCATAAAATATTTCCTGTTGATTTTTGTTAAATATTCTGTAATCACAGTGTGAGCGGGGATCGTGTTTGACACGATGCGTGTACCCGTTTTAGGAAATAATTACGCGAGGAACTAAACACGATGTTCAATGTTTATAAACGTTTTATTACAGAAAAAAAAACTCAACACATCAATTATTTAAATTTAGGCAAAATGTTACGCGTCTTGTCACTTGTCCGCTTGAAAGAAAAGCTCTCTTGAAGTATGTGTTATATGGATGATATAAACCTCCTGTGTCGATGGTGTATGGATGTTAAGTGGATGGTGTTTATGGGGTTTGTTCAGCTGTCGTGTAGATGGTGTTGCTGACACACAGTCAAATGCACTTGCTCCCAATTTTTCATAAAATATTTTAATAGAACAAAAAGTATAAATTTTTTCACTTACAGAGTAATTATACGGTATTTTTTTGTGAAAAATTAATGAAAGAACAATTTAATGAAATAATAGATCTGCGAATTTCCAATTTGGAGGAAAAAACAAGAAAAGAGATAAAAAGATATATGAGCTTGCGTTGCGATTTATTTTTATAATTACAAATTCTAACTAGTAAATGATAAACTTTTCTGAACGACTAGAAATATGCGAGATTTATACAAATAATTAACAATTTAGTACTTTTAAATAATTGAAAAAAGAAAAAGAAATTAGTTTAAAATTCTTTAGATAGGTTTTAATTTCGCCATCTTGCTGTCGATTTAAACATTTGTAATCCAACTGTCCGAACAACCGCCATTTATAAAATAATGTGCGCGCCTTGTAACGTATAAAATACCGGTATTTTTATGTAATTATTAAACTAATATTAATTTTTTACAAAGTGAAATGTTGAAAAGATTATTGTTTTGTGCTAGAATAAAATAACCACTGTAGAAATGTGCGCATGTAAAGGGTGAGAATTTTTATTTGAGTTTTATTTTATGTGAGCGAAATTCCTATCCGTTGAGCTGAAAAAAACAGGTATACTCTACAAAAAGTCAAATATCTGGTTTTACAGTAAAAATTGGCGGTTGCCTACTTATATGTCTAAAAAAGGCAGTGGCTCGAACTCGGCCTTTTCTTCAAACAAATCGTCCTCGATTTGATACTACATATTATTTTTCTATTTTCTAAAGCTTCCAATTTTAAAGTAATCTTAATTACTTGCAGCAGTTCAGAAAAGCGAGTCATCGTCAGTCTCTTGGTTTGTGACAGACTTTTCAGTTTCACACTTCCTTTGTCAGTTCGATGTCACGTCATTTGGCATCAGCAGTAAAGCATGTTCATAAAATTATGGATACGCTTCAAGAAGAACGTAAAAATGGGGTAATTGTTCGGGGAAATTTTTAGAGCACCTGAAAAGCTCGCGAAAGACGCATTCAATATGGAACTCAAAGTTCCGAGACTCACGTTGCAGTAAACAGCTCGTTCTAATTTTCAAACAGACTCTGTTGAAGCGTATACTTTCGGTCTGCTATTTTTATTCCTTTCGTCGATAAGCTGATTCAGAATTTGTCAGACTTTCTTATTGATAATGCAGGAATCCTTTCAAGCTTACAGATACTTCTGGGATTTGCCACAACTGAAAAAGTACATTACTTGGATTATCTTACTCTATACTTCAATGATCGAGCATCAGAATCCGCTGTAAGAGCTGAATATAAATAAATTGTGGTGTGAAAAATTATCAGAACTCGAGAAAGATGACGAAGGTTTTGGAAGTTTTGGATTTTTGTGACTCGTGCAGATTTCCAACAATAATATATCTTTTTACAGTTTTGGGGACTCTTTCGGTCACAATGGCAAGTGTGGAGAGGTAATTATCGACACTGAAGAGAATCAAAACTTATGGGGCCCATCCACGGCTCAACTAGTTGCCCAAACTGAGTTGTGTAATGAGTTGGTGTTTTGCCACAAACGCTTCCCTTCAACAAAACTGATAATTCTACTGTCAATTTGATATTTTACAGGCAATTTGAAAGGGAAATGAAACTAATTGAATATTATGTGAACTATCATAATTTAAATTAAAAATAACCCAAAACAATGAAAATATTAACTTGTAAAAAATTTTTATTTCGAATTCAGGCTTAATTCATTCAAGTAGTTTGCCAAACTGAAATATACAAAGCCCGACCAGTTGCCCAAACTCTTGGTCCCGCCCCCATATAATTAAAAGATTTTGAATTATCCCAACTGAAATCCCAACTGTCAAATCAGTTTGCCAACTGCCTCACACACGCTTCGATTTAGTGACAACACAACTCAGTTCGGGCAACTAGTTTGCCCGTGGACTCAGTGCACCCGCCGCACTGTCTATCCATGGGGACTTAAAGCCTACCCTAAATGGGGAGTGAAGTGAAGTTAGGTACCATTGCATATGAATGTATGAGAGTGACGGAAATGGAAGTGAAAGTGGAAGGTTAATTTCGAAAAATTTCGAAATGTTTTAGAGAAGTAACCGTACAATAAGAACCGCTTTGGTTTATATGTCAATTTTGCAGTGGCGGATCCAGGTGGCGGCCATGGGCAGGGTAGGTAAATTGTTCACTCTCGAATCAAAAAAATTGGATTGGCTCTTCTACAAGCCTAAACATCTTTGACTCGAGAGCGAATTGAAAATTCAGCTCTAAAAAGTTTTTGGTTTAGCTCAGAGCCGAATCAAATTTCTCATTTTCGGTATGATTCCCTCGTGAGCGAACTGAATTATGTAACATTCGCCATTTTTGATTTGTGAGCGAAAAAGAGCCGAAAGGATAGATTTTTTTCGCTCGTCGTTGAGGTAGCATCTTTCGTGGGGTAATATTAGGTGCGTTTCATTTTCCTTGGAGTACGTACTCCGGAGTAGTTGGGCGCACATCGGCGTAATTGCAGCTACCCTAGCCCATATTGTGGTGTAGCAGTAGTTAAACATAAATATCAATGAAGTCGCTTTAAATTTTATTAAAAAAAATAAAAAAAAACTGTTTAGACAATAAATGGAGCGTTTCATTTTCATTGGAGTATGTACGCCGGCGTAGTTGGGCGCACATCGGAGTAGATGCTGCTACCCCACAGAATGGGCTGGTGTAGCAGCATCTACGCTGATGTGCGCCCAACTGCGCCGGCGTAGGTATTCCAATGAAAATGAAACGCTCCATTTATTGTCTAAACAGTTTTTTTTCAATTTTTTTTAATAAAATTTAAAGCGACTTCATTGATATTTACGTTTAACTACTGCTACACCAAATATGGGCTGGGCTAGCTGCAATTACGCCGATGTGCGCCCAACTACTCCGGAGTACATACTCCAAGGACAATGATACGCACCTATTATGTTATGAAATTTTTTTAATAAATCGTTTGTTTAAAGTTTATTTTAGAAAATCGTTTTTGCGTGTGTTTTTTTTTAATTTATCACATTTTTTATTGTTGCTGCAATTTTAGTCCATGGAAATGGCATTTTAACATTGCAAAACTGCAGGACAAGATATTTTTTTGGGTTGCGTGGGCGGGGGGGGGGGGTCGGTGTTAGTTTAAATTTAGTTATAAGGCATAGAATACAAAAATTAGTCACAATATTTTCTTTTAAAAGCTATAACTTTTTTTCCTTCAAGTTTAACAAAAAAAAACAAGTTTTTGAAGTGAAACTTTTTTAGTCGCGGTAGAGTAACTTTCTGTGTTTTGATATGGGGCCGTCACGAAAAATGTAAGGAATTGACATAGTAGGCAGGCTGAGGGGAAGTGCGCCAAATCCACTTTGCAGTTTTAGTTAGGGCAAAAGCTGGTTCTGTAAGAAATATTTGCTTAGGGGGAGGTTCGTTAGAGCAAAAACTGGTTATTTTTGAGTTTCAGCAATTGGTGGTTTTGTTGCCGATACCACTTTTGGGGGTTTAGTTAGGGCAGAAGATGGCATCAATCAATTTTATCATTATTGAGCTTCAATTTGAATTTATTATCCAAGAAGTCCATCAGTGGTTGTGCTTCAGTCTTGACGAAATTTACATTAAAAGCACCGCTCAATAGCATTGGCATTTCACTGTAATTTTTGTTTAGTAAACAAAATTATTATATTTCACTAATTTACCAGCTTTGGCATTACTAAAACCCCAAAAGTGGTTTGGCAACAATACTAAAATACTCATACTAAAATTCCCAAAGGCCAATTTTCCCCACAGATCCACATTTTGCCCTAACTAAACCTTCAAAAGTGGATTCGGCAACAAAACCACCTTTGTCTAATTAAAACCCCCAAAGGCAAATTTTTCCCACAGAACCATCTTTTGCCCTGACTAAGCCCCCAAAAAAGGATTCGGCCACAAAACCATCTTTTGCTCAAACTAAAATCCCCAAAGGCAAATTGTTCCTACAGAGCCAGCTTCCTATTCCGCTATAGAGGTATGCAAGCTATTCTATTCCGCTATAGAGGCTTGCATTGTGTTACGAATGTCAATGCTGCTTGGCACCCTTTCTGGTCACCAAGATAATTCCCCGTTTGCTTCGTCCTATAGGCCCACACGAGGGACCATGGTTCCAAAAAAAGCTCGTGCTCCCAGAACCGTGGTCCCTAGTGTAGGCCATACAATTTCTTAAAGCTTCAATTACTAAATGCATCATTATACATACATTTACTCAGGACGCTTTAATCTACGAAAATAACTTGATCGTTTTCATTTCAAATTTTAGTCTAAAACATTGTGAGCGTACCGTGCCTCGTTCCTGTTTTTGAAGCGGAGAATCCCTGGATGAATGAATGAGGCGCAAATCATTTACTCTCGTTCGTCTACATTATACATTAAATTTCATTACGAAATCACTTATATTATAGCTTAAAATGTACAGTACCAGTTTTTGGATTTTATTGTGGCGTATAAAGACTGAGGGCCTCATTAAGCTTTGCCGCCCCGGGCCTCTGACGGCCTTAGTCCGCCACTGTGCCATGCAGCCGTTTTCACACTATGCGTGCCTCCTTCAGGCTAAGAACGCGCGAGCCTTACTTTTACTCGGGAATACTCCACAGACAGCCAAAATAGGAATGAGTGATTGCAGGTCATAAATTAACCTCAGGAAAGTCTATATTGCTCAATAATTTAAAAGGCTTACATTTCCTCATTTGGTTCATGCTCGGACCCAACTAAGAAAACTTCATGTACTTTATCATTCATACGATTAGGATACAAGCTCTGTACCTGACGTGTTCCTAAGAAAGCATACTTGTAGTGTCATGCCTTACAACTGCCTTATCAAGACCTAATATATGTTTAGGTTTTGCCACAGGTAAATTCTAGTCCGGCAACCTTCAACAGCGGAATTTCCAGCACATCTAAAGCATTTACTTTCCTCCCTTTGCATTAAGCGTAAAATGCTTTCAATCAATTCCAACCGCGAAGTTCTGCACAGGGCACTTAATTTTCCAGGCATAGCAAAATCTACGAAGACGGTTCTGAATATGTTTGGCTAGGTGTGTTGTAATACAAATTGACGTCGAATCTTAAAAAAGTTTCAATTTGTGCCTTATACCTTATCAGGGACTGCGGACACATAATCTTTTTTTATTTAAAGGCGTTGCAATGCACGCGGGCGGTTGCGAGTCCAAAATATAAATTTTAAAATATTGGCCTGCAATAATAAAAAACGAAACAAAAACGTACGAATTTTCATTCAAAATCCTTTATTTATTTTTTTTCAAAAGCAGTCGAATAAACGAAGGTTCTTACTTCTCAATGCTCAAGAACAGTTTCGCTTTTGGTAAAAAAATTGAAATTCTTGTTTTAATGCATTATTCACAATCAGAAACGTGTAGTTGGAGCTCAAAAATATTTGAATTGTTTTATTAACTTCCTATTTCAAATTTCTATAATAGCATAATATATTTTTTTCATATCATTATCATTTTTTAAAAAATATAAATATTTAGCTCCCCCACGACAATATCTCAAATAAAAACATTTAAAACAAAAATTATCAAATCGCAACTGTCCTTGAGCATTTCTCACGCATTTGCATTTCTTCCATTCATTCTTTCCTTCAAGAAATCGTCAGCTTCTGACTTTTTCCCTACATACGTAAAGCGCTTATGAATAAGTTGTACTTAAAAGCCTTTTGTTTCAGATTAAGCTTCGCCTAACGAAAATCAGATGGAGTTTTTAGAAATTGTGGCTGAGGTTTCATTCCGGGCGAAAATTTTGTATGGGCTTTGAGCCTCTATGTGTATATTTACTCTATGGTTATACGAAAGCTCCCTGCAAACATTTACATTCGGAAACGATTCGAGAACGACACGCAAAAGCGAGAGCTTGCTTCGAACTCGGGCTCGTAAACGACTCGTAAACGAATTCGAAGGCAATAAAAGCGGAGCAAGATATCGAAACCAATGTACTAGGAAAGCTTTTATGGTGGGTTTTGAAGCTTTTCTCGTACCTTTCGCAAGCAGTTTTCGAATCGGGAATGGTTCGAGAAAGCGAGCCTCCGAGAAAAGCCGAGAAATTGTTTGCAGGGCTCTGACGATTTTTCAATGTGTGAGAGCGTGATGCGAATGAAACCTATTGTGGGGTGCTACACGACGTACTCTCAAGACGTACGAAAAACCCGGTTTTATAGGAAAGAAACGAAGGAGAGGAGAGAAAGAAGGACGCACATGACGAAACTTTAACGAAAGAATTTTCACCCAAAAATTTCCGGGGCGAAAACTAACTCATACGCACATTTCTTTCTCTTCTCCCTTCTCAGATGTAAACAATCCCTGCAAACAATTTCTCGACTTTTCTCGGAGGCTCGCTTTCTCGAACCATTCTCGATTCGAAAACTGCTTGCGAAAGGTACGAGAAAAGCTTCAAAACCCACCATAAAAGCTTTCCTAGTACATTGGTTTCGATATCTTGCTCCGCTTTTATTGCCTTCGAATTCGTTTACGAGTCGTTTACGAGCAAGTTCGAAGCAAGCTCTCGCTTTTGCGTGTCGTTCTCGAATCGTTTCCGAATGGAAATGTTTGCAGGGATGACCGCGGTAAACACACACAATCAAAGCTTTCATGTAGGATAAAGAATTATTCCAAGCCGAGGGCAGCCTCGTGTAGCATTAAATAACGAGACTCAAATCTGATTTCGGCCGACTTCTCGAGTCTCCGTGTAGCACCACCCAGTCGCTCCCAAAGAAGTTTTTAAGTATAGGCGCGCGTAAAGAAGTTTTAATTCAAAAAGTTGTTTTTCACTTTAATTAATTCTACTTCAATAATAGAATTATCCATGTAACCAAACCCCTCCCCCGCCACAACCAATCGAAGATTTATAAAGGTACAAACAGATTGGAGCGGCGACGGTGGAAGTGGCAGTCGACGGAATTTAGATTCCGCTTTAGCTAACAGATTGGAGCGGCGCGGACAAATTTAACGGAATTTAACGGACGATGGAATTGAAATAAACGAATTTGAAATTTTTAATGTAAATATAATTTTATGAATTTATGCTGTAGTTTTTTAATTATTTGTTTTGTAAAAACACATGATTGTTAATTGCAACTTTGCTCTTACCTGGAATTAAAAATTTAAGTTATTTTCAATATTTTCGTATATTATTTTTTTTCAATAATTTAGTAAAGAAAAATTTACTTGGAATTAAAAAATGGAAGAATTTTATTGAAATTTTAGCTGCTATATAATATTTAGCCATTTACCGAAGATTACCCGAAATTTAAAAATGGTTCGAAATGGTTCATTACCTCTGGTAAATACCTGTTTAAAGCAGAGAAGGGGGAGAAACTCGCCAGGTTGTTTTTAATATTTCCGTGTCGTTGTTTAATGGTACAAGGGGCTGCTTTAAGATTACAATAATTCTTTACCCTATATGAAGCTTTGAATGGGCGTGTAACATTTTTTCACCGAGAAGGAATTTCTCTTGTTAAGAAGAGAAAGAAATGGGCATATGTGTTCATGTTTTCATTCAAGGAAGTTTTGGATGACTATTATTTCTTTTCTTTTCTGTAAAACCAATTTTTATTAAGTAGTAGTAGACAACCTTAACACCATAATCACCTGGTGTATCATACTTTATCAAGCGGGTACAAAAAAATCGAAGGAGTTCCGCAGTATGTCTATAAACGCCCATAAGTGAGCGTTTCATAAAAGGGATAAATATACATATTCATAAATAAATGACGAATTCGCTAGAAATCTGAACTGAAAACAACCTAAAGAAATAAAATATAGCTTGCCACAGTAAATCTAATTGAGAAAAATCAAGAAAAACAAATTATTAAACAAGCACTTTTATTTTAAGACATAGCACAGTACATAATCTATAAGACATATATTCCCCTTCTCTCTTGGATGGTCTAATAACTTTCACAGCCTGAAAGTACAAAAAATGTATACTACATCATTAGAAAGCAATAAAAAATACTTCTCACCTTTCCGGGTTTCCGCCCAAAATATCTAGCATCACTATCTCCAGCTTGAATCCTCAGCATGTTTTATTTTAACTTTTATCTGACAAAAATCTTTAACTACAAAACTTTCCCAGAAATAAATATAATAACTTACTTTGGTTCCTGTTTTTCCTCAGCTATCACAACGCAAGCTCTGGTTGCAGAATTTTATATTACATATTTAATCGCATGTTAAATTCCTCTACGAAAAATACAAACATTTCAACATTTGGATCATTGTTTTTCACTAATAAATTAAAGTTACAAGTTATTAGTATTTATTAGAAAATGAATAACATCACAGAACCTTCAACAGAGACCGCGGAACCTTATTTTAACTGGGGTTGCGAATATTCTTCTCGCGGAGGGGGGGGGGGGGGATGAGGAAACTATAAAAATTTTTATATGAGTGAAACATATTTTACAATTAAATGTAAGGTTTCAATTTTTGATAGAAGAAAATTTTTTTATTCCAGACTTTCTTCCTTTTGCTCATGAGAAAAAAAACACCTTTTATCCATTTGGGGTAAAGCTGATATATGTTGAAGATAATTGCAAATTCTGCGTTTTTTATGATACACAAACAAAGACACACAATATACACACAGAACTGAGACCATCACGAAGAAAAAACGTCGTCGAAATCATATATTCTTCAAGTGTTCGTTCGAAATGTAATATTACATCGAAACTGATTCATAGAAATGTATAGTCATTTGTTGGCTTTTGTTTTAATCACTGCTATTCTAGACGTTTGATCGAATCTCCCGCTGATCTGTAAATACTTGAAAAGATTCGAGGATGGTGCGATCGGTTATCATCTTTGATAAAATGGTTACGAAAATTATTTATTTGTAATTTAGGGCCTGCGCCAAGTTACAATTCAAATGTCAATTTGTATGGAAAACGCATTTCGATTTTACAATTCAATTTTCGGAGGTTTGTGTCTTTGGAATTGTAAGGAAATTTTTGAATTGTAGGGAAATATCAGCCCATCATTCATTTGACAGTTTGAGCCCGTTTAGACGGTGCGCTCCAGCGCATGTGTCTCACGAACTTTGTAGATAAACGGAGAAGTGGGGTGGTACCTCTCATCATCGCCACTTCTCCCTTTATCATCAAACGTTCGTGAGGCACATGCGCTGGAGCGCACCGCCTAAAACGGCTATAAGTTGGATTTGCTTTTTGGCCCTAATGCGTTATGGTTGAATCTACATATTTTCAATTATTGGAGAACAAGATCGCGAAATCTTTCAATTTTCAAAGCATGATTGTCCACACCGTATAATATGACACATTAAAGGCTGATCATGCTACACGTTGCAGACGAAAACCAAAATAGAAATGGAATTTATGCTGTTCCGCATAAAATCTCAAATTTTTTAAAACTCTTTCAAATATCTACAATTCTTCGTGATGATGTTCGTGAAGTAATCCCATTTCCATTATTTTAAAAACAAACAGCCCTGGGCCTCTTTAAAAAAATTATCAAAAATTTTTATAAATTACAAAATTTTGTGGTCATCCATGTTGTCAAATGAAATGCGTGAATTGTATTTTGGAACACTTTGTAATTTCGAAGTGTCCGTGGTGAAAGTAGCAAATTCCGAATTGTAACTTGGCACCCACCCTTAACAGCAAAATTTTAAATTCGGTATAAGAATAAATATAAAATGAGTTTTCTCTGTTAAATTTGAATGTTGGTTACAACTATCGAATTTAAAAATGTATATACTTTTCTTACAATTTTTAAAAAATAACTCAAATTTCTGCTTTTTTGATTTCAAAAACACAGGGGTTGCGATGCCACCACGCGAAATTATCAGGGGTTGCGGCCGCAATCCTTGCAACCCCACTTCCGCGGTCTCTGACCTTCAAGTATCTCCAAAAGTTTAAATTAATCAAGTTCAATTTAATTCATCTTGAGTTTGCTAAATAAAGACAAGAAATTTTTTTTATTGTTTACGGTTTTGGTTTGATTTTATTATAAAAATTAGTTTTAAATACCTGCAACACAGTCTTTCTAATCCCCCATAATTTATAAATAACTCCTTTTTGCCATTATATAATAAATTGCATTAATTTATTTAAAATACTAAAAAAAATTCACGAATTAATTTGAAAATAACGGCCAAACAGCGACACAACCAAATTCTCAAATTGCAGGCAGACAGCAGTTTAAAACAAAAAATGTGTACTAAATCAGTTTTTAATGGTTGGTACCACTTAGCGGCGGCGGCAGAATTCGAAATTGCTCTAATTTCTCCGCGCCGCTAGGTGTCTCCTTGCCATTGTGTTAGCATATATGGTGGCCCGTGCATTTTAAACGTTTTCCCGTCGCCGTCGACTCCCACTTCCACCGTCGCCGCTCCAATCTGTTTGTACCTTAACTACGTCCCGTCAACCACAGCGGTTCATCTCGTTGACGACTTCATCCAGCCGTAAATCAGCAAGCCGTGTTCTCACATTCCATGATCCGATTCGTGTCCTGGTTCGGTTCCATCCAGTTCCGAGTCATTTAGTACGTATACATGCGAAAGAAGCCAGCTTGGATCTTAGAAAAATCCATGTATACTCAGATCGAATTCAAATAGGATCGAGCCGATTCGATCCAACATTTGACAATTCAAAGATTGAGAGATCGACATGTCAGCATAACATTTTTTAGGTTATGTTATTTTTATTGTTGTGCCTTCGTCGTGTTGTGGCAAGAAAAATAAATTAAATTGTAGGTTATGTTTATTGCTTTTTGATTACGTTTGAATCTACTTATTTAAACTTCAATTACTCGATCCGACGATGTCAAATACGCAGATTCACTTTCAATCTTTCGATCTCTGGATCGTTCGATTTGGTCATGTATACGTGGTAAATTACATAATTGTTTGCCGATTCGTAGCAACGGTATTTTTATGGGAGCATGTTGCTAATCCTCAGCCCATCCGACTTAAAACTCTGTGTTAGGCCGGCCGCGCATTAGCAACTTTTTTGATGAGCGATTAAATAGTTTACTCAATGAAAAATTTACTCTACGTTAAAATAGAACGTGTTGGATTAATTTAGTTGCCGCAACTTAAAAATCGCCTGTATGCGGACTTACGTTTACTTTAATGCGTTCTATTTTTGTGATTAAAAAGTTGCTTCATATTAGTTGGTAGTGCGCGGCCGGCTTTATGGCGCAGAGAATACGCTTTCGACCGTCTCCCGTGAGCTCCTTTCGAAGAAGTACCCCAGGGGGCACCTGCTGCTAGGCGTTAGTCTGCAGTGACTCTTATCGGGTTTTGGTAGAAGCGACAAATCGGCTGCTGCCACCTTCCGAGGTCTTTGTTAGCCGTTCGCTCCCGCCCGGAACAATTTTTGTGCGGCGATTTTTGTATGAAAAATAATTTTAACGCGGCGCGATTAATATTTGTGAAAAATCTCTAACGGTAATACTCTTTTTTCTTGCTGGAGTCATCACAGTCAACGATTCCGTTCACACAGTGAATCAGCAGTTCCTTTTAGAACATCGACGCGACAGCATTAGTTATTATAAATAAAACGTTTATATCGGAATTTTGCGTTTCCTTTATTCTCCCTTTTAGCTTTTTCGACATTGGTGCCGAAACCCGGGATACGTGAAAATTATGGAATCGCAAAATCGCGAAAGCCGCAAACGACTATTTAGCGTCAGCAGATTCACAGCCCAAGAGCGACAATGCTGAAAAATTCGCGATTGAGGAAGAACTCACGGTATTCTTACAATGTATGACCGCCTCGCGGGAAAATTTAAGCAAAGCAAATTTGGATGTCCGTTCGTCTTCTTCATATAAACCAGAGGATTCTGAAAGGGAATTGGAATTAACGGCCGAGTATGAGGACAAAGCACTCAGCACCGTTGCTCGCCTTGAACACCGATTAAAGAAAATTCGAGAGCTCCAAGGTCCATCCATGTCTCAAATTTCCAACGATTCTTCGACTCCCAGCGGCAACACAAAACTTCCCAAGCTCCTCCTTAGGAAATTCGCCGGCGATTTTAAGGAATGGTTACCTTTCTGGGAGCAGTTTCGCACAACTATGCACGAAAATAAATCATTAAGTGGATCGGATAAGTTTAACTATCTGCAGTCAGTAGTAACAGGCAGTGGCGGACTAAGCCCGTCAGAGGCCCGGGGCGGCAAAGCGGAATGAGGCCCTCAGTCTAAGAAGTTGATGTAATTTTAGAAGCCTTTTATTCAGTTTTCATTTGTATGTAAAAATGTGTGTGTATGTTTATTTCCCAGTAGGGAAAACATTTAATTACCCATCGATTCCGAAAGTAGTTCTAAAGCCAAGTGTCCACTATAGAGTTTTTTTGGTAGAGTGCAGAGTGTAAAGCTCTACCTGTAGTGTGTACACTACAGCGCGTCTCTACCACTCTACCACCCCACCGCCCGTAGAATTGCTCTAGAGAAATTTTGTGTAGAGCTCTACCAAGTGCTCTACAGACTGTACACTGCAGATGCGTTTTCTCTACTGTAGAGTCGGCCATCAACTTTTGCATGTCATTTAATTTCTCAGTTATTCAGAGAATAAATAAAATGGGTTCTCGCCAAAAACAAGCTGCTACCGTTTGATTTTTGCTCGAAGAAGAGAAAAAGAAGGAAAGGAAATTTGAGCGCGAGATTGGATTGCGAAAAGAAAATAAAACGCTGGAATGTATCGAGAATTATTGAATGAGCTCACGGAAGAAGACACATTTTCTGCGTATGTCGTATTCGAATTTCGTTGTTATTTAACAGGCCGATGTACAACAATTCGAAGCGCAGTCGAAATGCAAATAAGAATGAATACTGTAGAGAGAAAAACTCTATCAAACATGCTTGATAGAGCGTAGAGCAGATGTAGAGCGAGCTCTACACAACACAAAAAATTGCTTATACACTATAGAGTTGTTTAGCAGAGAAAACTTTCGCGTAGAGTGGGTGTAGAGCGCATGTGTACAGCTCTAGAGGGTGTATACACTTCTCTACGCGTCTCTACGCGAGAGTTTTCTCTAGCTCTATGCAAAAAGCTCTATAGTGGACACCAGGGGCCCGATTCCGCAACGGTGAGTTTTTCGCCAGTGAACCCCGAAGGAAAAACTCACTGACAACCTTGGTGTTCACTTTTCTTTAAAATGCGATTCCGTAAGAGCCAGTGAGTTTTAAAGTGCTGAATGATTTTTAAAGTGGCTGAATGATGCGCTGAGTTGGTACTGTCTTGACCTTTCCATTTTAAAAATTCTAATTAAATAAAATCTTTTAGAACAATAAACTAAAACAACATTTTATTTTTCCATACCAAACAAATCTCTCAAAAAAATTATTTTTAAAAAAAATTAAAAAACTTATTCAAAAATAATCGCACGAAATTACAAAAACAACTTTACTCGTCAAAACTCAAACTCACCGTAAATTCACAGCCTTTTTCTCAGTGAGAAATTTTTCACGGCGGTGTTCACGGCAAATGTCAAAAAAAAACTCATTCTCACTCTTGCGGACGCGAAAATAAGCAGTGTACACTGAAATCGGTGAACACCGTAAAACTCACCGTTGCGGAAACGGGCCCCAGGCTTAAGTTTAGAAAAACTCATCTTGCATGTTGCAACCGAGATGAAAATGGTCAAGAAGTATTGAAGAATAAGCGATGTACAGGATAACGATTCAATAAAGTCCCATTTTAATAATTACATGTGTACTTATTTGTGTCTACGGGAACATTGTACGGGACCTCCGACTCCATAGTACCACTTAGGTAGGCACTGACCATATTTTAAAAGCTTTGTTTAGGATTTGATCAAGGGAACTTGTAGACATTTGGAGGCCCCCAGGGACCGCCCCTTCCGCCCCACCCTTAGCCCGCCACTGGTAACAGGTAAAGCGGCGGACACTATAGCAGGATTCAGGGAATTGCGCTTCTTCAACAAGAATTCGGCTCGACAGAGCGCATTGTAGACGCTAGCATGCAGAATTTAATATCGTTGCAACCAGTAGGTTGCAGAAATGACTCCGTTGGATTGCGCCGATTATACAACTCGGTGACCTCTTGCACACGTTCTCTTACATCTCTAGGAGTATCACCCACGCATTATTTTGTAATGCTGAAAACCGTTTTACTGAAGTGTATGCCAAATGAGCTGCGAGTGGATTTCTATAGAACATATGATCACGAAAATATCGACGAACTTCATTCTAAAGAAGGTGAGGATTCAGAATCAACAATCAGCGGGAGTATAATGTATAAAGGTGACCAAGAGGTAAGACAACTTCTTAAATTTTTAAAGCGAGAAGAGGAATCGCTCTTTCAAAACGGCTGCTGGGCTTTTTACAAATACCGCTAGTGAGTTTTGTTATTTCTGTAAAAATAATACCCATCCAACACAACGATGTCATGGACCGCATACTATCACGCAACGTAAAGAACTATTACGGCGTAACGGACGCTGTTTTAGATGTACAAATAAAGGGCACACTTCGAAATTTTGCCGGGCAAAGGAATTGAAGTGTATACGATGTCATGGAAGGCATGCAACGTCTATGTGTGAGGCAATAGAAAATCGTGGAGTAGCAGCGACTAATCACTCAAAACCAGAAGTAATGGCAAATTGTTCCAAACAGACCCTTAACCTTTGCTCCACAAATTCAAGCAGTTTAACAGGTGTTTTTTTACAAACCGCCCGCGCCTTTGTGACACGTTCGGATAATTCTTCAAGAATTTTCGTGCGACTTATTATTGACGGCGGTAGCCAAAGAACGTACATAAAACAAAGTGTATCCCGCAAGCTTAACTTACCAGTGGTTGGTGTGCAAAATGTCAGAATTTCTACATTTGGAAATAAAAGGCGTCCTCAGCGAGAAACGTGTAATCTAGTGCGTTTTAATATCCAGAGCCAATACGGTGACAAGTGTGTTAGTTTGGTTGCATTGGAGGTGGAAGAAATTTGTGAAAACGTTCTAATGGAACCTTGTTCCACAGACGTTGAGTTTTCAAGATTCAAATTAGCTGACGTTAGCTTAGTGGGAGACCAATTAGAGAACGGTATCTGTATTTTAATAGGATCAGATAATTATTGGAATGTCGTTACAGGTGAACATGAGCGAATTACTCACAATCTTACAGCTGTCAACACATTATTTGGATGGACATTACAAGGCCCCGCTAAAGACGCGTTTTCTGAAAATATTTCTTCCTTGTCAACAATAGTGTTACACAGTTATATAGATCAGCACTACTCAGATACAAAATTTTGAGATCTAGAGATAATTGGCATTGTTAATAAAGAAGAATCCAAAACAATTTCAACTGACGACATTAGTAAATTTATTAGAAAAAAAGGGAGTCGATATGAAGGAAGGTTACTTTGGAAGCAGGAAAATCCCACCATTGATAGCAATCGTGAAGGTGCACAATCAAGGTTTGCAAGTTTGTTATGAAAACTAGTGCGAGAACCAGAGAAACTGTTAGAATATGAAAAGGCGATGAATGAACTCTTAGTTAATGGAATTGCGGAGAAAGTAGAAGATTTTAATAGTAATGAATCACGTATATTGTTTCTTCCGCATAGAGCAGTTTATCGAGACGATAAGGCCACTTCCAAGGTACGAATTGTATTCGATGCATCTGCACATTATAAAAATTGCGCTTCATTAAATGATCTGGTTTCACTCGGACCAAACCTTCTACCTGATATTTTAAACATTATATTAAATTTTCGAACTGGAAAAGTCGCTATGGTAGCTGATATTGAGAAGGCGTTTCTACAAATCATGTTGCTAGAGGAAGATCGTGATGCACATCGATTTTATTGGTTCGCTGATAAAATTCAGGATTTAAACAAGCTTCCAGCGTGGTCTGAATTTAGAATGACTAGAGTCACTTTCGGTATTGCTTGCAGTCCTTTTCTTTTAATGGCCACAATCCGTAAGCATTTGAGTATTGAAGAAATAAAATACCCTAACACCTGTTCTATGCTTGGAAAGTCATTTTACATGGACGATCTTATATTTAGTATTGACAACGAATCAGACGCCTTGAGAATTTATTACAAATCGGTGGACATTATGAAGAGAGCGGCTATGAATCTTCGTAAATGGAATTCAAATAGCGCTGAAATTAGAAGAGTATCTTTAGATGAAAGTGAGCCCCCATCATCACAAAAAGTATTAGGGATACTTTGGCGTATTGCAAGCGATGAATTAGAATTGCCTATTTTATCGACTGCTTTACCTCAATTTGGTGCAAAACGTGATTTATTGAGCCTGATTCCAGGATATATGCCCCTATGGGTATAGCTGGTCCTTACATAGTTGGATTGAAACTTATTTTCCAAGACACTTGGACGCGTAAATTGAGGTGGGACACGTGTTCCCTCAAACCCTCTCTCTCCTTCCCCCTTCAAACCGAGCAAAGCTGCATGAAACTTTTTGTTTCGTGTTTCATCGTGTAAAATGGGCCTATGAGTTGTTTGTACAACAGGAGCTTTAAGTATTTATTGAGCTTGCTACGATAATTTATGAGAGGGTAAAAGCCCGGGTCACACCGAACGCGGCGCGGCGCGGTGAGGCGATTTTTGATTTCGATTTCATCGTGTAAAATGGGCCGTAAGACCAATATTGGTCTATGGATTCCCCTGCTGGTTCAATATCTCCACCACTTGGGCCGGGAAATAAATTCTATTCTAATAATGAGCTTTACACAGATGCCAAGATTAACCCCCTCTTATCATACGCCTTACTCTTACTCTTCTAGAAAAAAATATTTCTAATTTCTAGGGCACTTTTTGGAGATGCGCTGCAGGCCGGTATGTATTAAATAACTGTGGTCACCAGTTTTGGGCATAGTTGTTGCTCCTCGTTAATATATGCTGCATATAGAAAAGCAACTGTGCAATACATTTCTATGGATAAGATACAGATGCTATACTGTTCTACTGTTCTGCATACTATTTTGCAATTATGGCCATCCTATCTGAATTGAAATCTTTGCTACGAAATTCACTATATAATTTTGCATTGTATTCTGTACAATTTCTAAGGCCCCTCGATTGCCTTATTATCTTGCTAGTACACTATACATACATATATCATATTTTAAATAACCAAGGCATACTTAATGAGGGGCACTTTATTACCAATG
Organism: Thereva nobilitata; assembly: GCA_963855945.1. Lineage (NCBI taxonomy): Eukaryota > Metazoa > Arthropoda > Insecta > Diptera > Therevidae > Thereva > Thereva nobilitata. The sequence goes on from OY979696.1 coordinate 123,544,851, forward strand.
TCCAGTCCTAACTGTTCCAACGAAGAATATCTTTAACCACACATGAATTCACTTCATTCAAAATTACGAGACCAATCTACACATGTGCTGAGCTGGTGACCGCTTCAGCATTCAACTATAAGGAAACATGTGGTCTGCTGGCTACAATATTAAGCTGTCCCGAACAGAAAGGTGCTTTAATCGAAACGTCCGTCTGCATAAATAATATTCCGGTATAAGGATCTGGACTAAATCCTGCGGAAATAAATTTAAAATGGTACTCGCTTCAAAAACCCTTTCGTCGGAAGGGGTTGGGGGCCGAAGGACACATGTAAATAAGTGTAGTTTCAGGGACACGATTCCATTTTATGGTCAATAACTCAATTTCCATCCTGGAGGCATTCAGAAGGATTCATCCGTTTTTGGTAGACATATAAGGATACTCAATAAAGGATATACGAGAGAGGACCATGATTCTCTAGAATTTTAGTACAGAAGAACATTGCAAAAGTCAACAGAAATTGATGAAATGAAGTTGTCAACATCCCAGTGCTGGTTTTATTTCCTTATTTTTTGTGGATATGCAGAAAAATTCTTAACTGTGTAATCATGCTGAACTTATGTTTGTATTAGTATTTTGCGTGTAAAAACATAACCGAAAATGTTAGGATAATGATTTTTGGTGATAGGACAATATTTTGAGGAAGAAATATGGTCAAGTCTAAATTAGAAGTCATAGTACTTAAGGTGCTACCTTATTAGCAAAGAATAAATTGTTCTTGCCAAGGGGCCAAAAGCTATTATCCTTAATGGGCTAAGAAACAACTGTTAACTAAGTGGTTTTATGAGAGGAATGTTAAACAAATGGCAGCTCGTAAAGTATTCAGATGTTTGTTTTTAGAGGTGAACGCCGGGGCTGTATTATACTCTATACATTGATGTTGGGATGCTCATAATTTTTGAAAGTGCTTATTTGGAAGAAGTTTTTGGGGAAAAAGGACATAGGATACTTTATTTTGATTATACTGATTTAAATGAAGAGTTTTATTAGGGATAAGCAAATGTAACCTTTTAGATATGGTACCATAATTTTGTCTATGACGGTTTTATGTAGTTCATGGGGAGTCTGGATAAAGTAAAGTCATTATATACGTTATTTAAAAAATCTTAAAAATAATTAGTTTACAACTCGGAAATAGACGCAAATTCGTCATAATTAGTGATCATTTAACTCATGGAGTCTGTTCTGTTCACAAGGGTTTGATCCGACTCGCTGGGTCAGAATGTTGTACTAATAGAAAACTGCTATGTTGTAAGAAAATACAAGTTTAAACCACGTTACAAACTTTATTATAACTCTAACAATAAACTTTTAACAATGTTTTTTAATTACAACGCGAGTTTCTATTTTCATTTTATTTTGCCTCATGACCTGCTCGTTAGTTAGTAAAAATGTTAATATTTACCAGGCTGAACAACTGTGCTGATCAGTATTGCTAAAATGGCATAATTTCTGCTACAATGGCATACACTTTTTGATAAAGGCATAATTTTGAAAATAAATTATGCCACCATAAAAATGGCATAATTTTATTAAGAAAAAAACATACTTTGCACATAATTTTATGATCAATTTCTTTAATAGGAAAACCGCTTAGAGATATGAAAACTTTCATAGTGTTTAAAGAAAGTCTCATCATATAACGTACTAAGTAACATGTATACCGCCCAATAGCAATTACTTCTGCTCTCTTCAAAATCATGGAGATATTAATCAACAAAAAGCTAATGGAATATCTGAAAACTAACAAAATTTTGCATGGCAGTCTGTACGGCTTTAGATCCAAAAGATCTACTGGGACCTCATTGTATGTCTAACAGAGAAACTCCCCCAAAACATCCATGGCTTAAGTGAGTCTGCTCTGGTTTCTCTAGATATGTCCAAAGCTTTTGACCGACTATGGCACCCTACTCTGTTGTCAAAACCCCAAGTTATTGGTATCCACCTAGTTCTAAGGAAATGGATTAAGAGCTTCCTTTCTGACCATTCAATAAAGGTAGTATTGGACGGGGTCGAATTTAATCCCACACCTTCTCGGCCGGAATTCCTCAAGGGTCAATTCTTTCACCCGCTCTTTTTCAAATATTCATAAATTATATGCTCTCAATCCCTTCCAACCTATTTCTCAGCTTCGCTGATGACAGTACTTTGCGTTATTCCTACGTTTTTGACAATAAGTGTGTTTCTTAACTAAATCCCGGGATCCCTGGGATCCCGAGTTTTTGTTAAAGGGTGGTGTGGCTATCAGCCACATTAGAATCGGTGGCACTCTTGTCAATATCCGTTCCGTCCACTTATCCCGGAAATCAAGAGATCGACGAGAGTGCCACCGATTCTAATGTGGCTGATAGCGACAGGTGGGGATACAACTGTCAAAGTAAAGAAATGCTTTCTGGGATGATTGAGAAATCCAAGAAGAAGAACTATTTATTTATTTGCACTAATAGTCTCGATAACAAAAAACTTCAATTTAATTATTATTTTCACTGTTGTTTCGATAACACAACACTTCAATTTATTTATTATTTGCACTATTGCCTCGATAACACGAATATCTTTTATTAAATTTATTTATTTATTTATTTATTACAATACATAATAAATATATAACATAAAAAATTTTTTTTATAAAAACAAATTAACTAAAAAACAAATTAAATTAAAGTAGACGACAAGACAATATCTAATAAGATGGCATAAGTCTGACTTGAATGCTATTCTCTCAGCAGATAAATCAATCAAGGCATAAATTTCATTAAATAGGCGAGAGCAATAGGTTATTGGTTCATGCTGGCCATAAACGGTCCTATGCGGAGAAACAAACAATAGAGGTATAGATATCAAGGATACGCCATGCGCATAAATGTTAAAGAGAGTAAGTAATGAAGCAGATTTAATTCGAAAACATAACACATCTCTGACAAACATAATACTGGCAATATTTCTTCTAGTCTCAAATTTCTGAAGTCCTAGAAGCAAACATCTGGAATTGTAAGAAGGGATACAATTTTGCCAATTGATCTTACGAAGAGAAAAACGAGTAAAGGATTTCTGAACGGATTCAATACGAGAACAGTGGAGAGAGGTATAAGGATTCCACACAACAGATGCGTACTCTAAGCGAGATCGTACAAGAGTCATATAAAGGAGTTTTAATGTAAATGGATCCCGAAAGTCAGTAGAATTTCGCTTTATGAAACCAAGCATTGTAAAAGCTTTAGAGCATGCAGTATCAACCTGGCAAGATGAGTTGAAGGTATGATCAAAGGTAACCCCAAGATCACATATAGTATCCGGAGAGTCAAGAATCACACCGTTAATGTTATATGAGTAAGAAAAAGGAACAATAAGACGATAAAACGAATATTTTTTGCATTTAAGGGGATTTAACTCAAGTCTGTTAGCCTTGCACCACGAACAAAGGATGTTAAGTTCCTTCTGAAGAGCAATACAGTCGGATAATGAAAAAATTTACGTAAAGATCTTCAAATCATCTGCGAACAATAAAGTACTAGCCCGCGAAAAAATGTTACAAACATCATTAATAAACATAATGAATAACAACGGACCAAGATGACTACCTTGCGGCACACCTGACTTGACAGCAAAAGTTTTAGACATATATGTATCTAGGGAATCCAATCCCGGTTTTCGATAAACCGGTAAACCGGTTTTTATCGGCCAATTTTGATTTTAAAATTACCGGTAAATATCGAAAATTATTACCGAATTAATTTCGGTAATTTTGTTTGCTGCATCCTGTAGGAAGAAAGCTTTCCTCAAAAAGGACGTATAGCAAAAAATTGCAAGTTGCTCTTTTTGCATGTATTATTCTACAATTTAATTTTTTTAAGAGTTTTTTATAGAACCGGAAAAGATAGCGCGAGATGTATTGAATGAAAAAACGTGTGACAAACTATAATAGGATTGACAAACGGATTGCATTCTCATCTCAAAATTCAACATAATATTAATTTATTGAAAAGGGAAGTGTCAGTTTTAGCAGAAGCAAGACCATCTGCATCGTTGTCAGAGGTTAGTAAAGTAAACCCATAACCTAAAGCTGGTCCAGGCGGTATAATAACCAACTCTTAACGGGACTGGCAACTAAAATGGCTACTTTTGTCAATTTTTTATGAATCACTTTAATTTTTTAGAATTTGATAGAGTTTAGGCTCCTCTGCAATAATCTGCATTGCAACCCGTCAAAAAAAGGGTTTATTGAAAAAAAATATGTCGAATAAGTGCAATTTTCAAAATGCTCCTGGGCGCTCAAATTTCAATCGATTTACTTCTTTTTTTCGCAAACTGTTCAGAATTCAATTGTCTTCGAAAATTACGGACGGATTTTTTTAAAATGTTAACAAACAAAAGTTATAGCCAATAATGTACAAAAAAGACAGAAAAATGCTGAAAAAATGCCGAAAAATCGAGGTTTTTTTCACTTTATTGTTTATAACTTTTGAAAAAACTGTTGTACTTAAAATTCGTCCGTAATTTTTGAAGACAATTGAATTGTGAACAGTTTGAAAAAAATTAGAAGTAAATCGATTGAAAATTGAGCGCCCAGGAGCATTTTGAATTTAGAAAATCGATAAAAATAAGTTTTCGAGAAAAACGAATTTAAAGTTTTATTTCAAGCCAAAAAGCGTTCCATCCATTCGGTCACTGCCGCGCATTATAATTAATTTCATCGACTTTCACAATGAACTTGGAAAAAACTAAAACACAGCATGAAAGAGGAAAGTTCAAAGTATATGAAAATGCAAAAAACGAAAAAAATTTGTTTTTCAAATTTTCGTCATTTTTCAATTGCCAGTCCCCTTAATAAGTACTCTTTTTTTAAATGGTATAGTCAAGATCAAGTATAAACCATTTGTACTACTAGTCCGCAAGTCATGGTGCAATGTCAGGTAGTAAGCTTGATTTGAAGGATAGGAGAGAAAGGATAGGTTAGGGGTCTAGAGGCTGCGTGAGTAGATGTCGATGAGCCTTGCGTAAACTCTAAAATGTTATATGAGAATTCCGTGTAGAATACCGTGGAGAAAAACTCTCCTAACACTAAAACTAAACTCTGAGAAAAAATAAACAGCTGTTAAAAAATCACATATGTAAAACCACCTATTTCACGGCAACAGCAACTTTCGTCCTGTCAAAATTACCTGTTGCAAGCCGCAGAACAGCAGAACACGGAATGATTGTCTAAATATTTATTCCGTTTCAATGTGAACGGAAAAAGTCTCAAATTCCTTGCAGAAACACCTGTTAGAGATGTGCTATAGCGATCTATTACCACTATCATTCCGTTCTAACTGCGTACTCATAAAACAAAGGGCACACAGAAAAATTGGGTGTACGGAATACTGTGCATATTTTTACGTGATGTTTTATGGAAAACGGAATTCCGTTCGAACTCCATACTAGGCTCAAAAGAGAGAGGCTCGAACTACTCGAGTGTCCTTCAATTTGTCGGAAAGCGATGAAGCTGAAAAGGATTGAATTGTCTCCAGTACTTTATGCATGAAAGAACGACTAGCATTAGCAATCATAATCAAACAAAAAATTGAAACTGTGGAAATAAAAAACGAGGCAATTACTCTGCGCGAGCATACCAGTATATTCTTACAATAAAGCCAACGTCTGCGAAATCTGAAAGAGCCTTTTCAGCCGCGGGTCAGATATGCAATAAAATACAGTGCCGACTTAATAACAACAATATTGATAGTTTGTGTTTTTTGTACAAAGTGATATTTGTAAGCCTTAAAAAATGTTGGTACAATAACTACATTTACATATGTATGAAACATGACTTTTAGGTTGGTTCTTGTTTCCTTTTAATCGCAATAGTATCTATAGTTAGCATATTATATAAGACTGATTAGTATTATACGTTACTTAACGTAATGTTTAACTTTCTTAATTTAATTGTTGTAATGGGTATTTGTTTAATTTTTATGAATTGTTTTTTTTTGATTTTTATAAACTTAAGTTATTATCTTCTAATGTAAAAAATTGTAATGACGTTTTGTTAATATATTCCCAATAACGAAATTTACCGGTAATTACCGGTAAACCGGTAATTCCGATAAAAAATTACCGAAAACCGGGAAAGTAAAATCTCGGTAAATTTGGATTCCCTATATGTATCAATTGAAACGGACTGTTTACGACCAGTAAGATAAGAACTTAGCCAATTGAGAAGTGAGGAATGAAGACCAAAGGCACGTAGTTTCATAATTAACAGAGCAGTGTCAATGCGATCAAAGGCTTTTACAAAGTCAGTATAAATAACATCAACCTGTTCACCACGTTCAATAGCATTAATTGCATAGTTTTTAAAAACCACTAGATTAGTGGTAGTAGACTTACCACTCATAAAACCATGTTGCTCCTCACAAATACATTTATTCACAACAAATTGTAGTCTGTCAGTAACTACTCTTTCAAAACATTTAGGAACAGGTAATAGTTTCGCAATTCCTCTATAATTAATAAGTTTTCCGTACTGTCCCTCCTGAAGAAAGAGACACTAAACGGCGAATATTAGATCCACTCACAGCAGGGCCATCATTATGCTTTTTAATAAATTTAAGGAATTCATATTTTAGCACAGCAACATCACTCGCAAGTTGGCCGATTTTAGATGACATTTCAGTGAAGGGCAGGAAATTGCAACTTGCACATTTCCAGCTCAATGAATCATGCGATTCGATAACTTTTAGAGTCTCATCATCGAGCCGAGAGCAACGTTTATGAAAAAAAACGCCCGCAAATAAAGCACGAAACACTTTTTTTGTCGAATAGTACTTCAAAACATTTTGCACAAGCTTTAACAACCCGATTATCGGTCATAATGATTACGAAATTTGTTTAATCAAAAGGGAAAAAATTGATTAGACTAAGCTGGCTCGGAGAGGTTGATCATCGATCACGCACAACACTCAATTGATGTTGAAAATTGAGAACTGTCACCTTAGCTGAGAACTGTCACCTTTTGGCATTTCTCATTTAATCCACGCCGCCAGAAGTCCAGACCTCTGGCTCTTTGGGATGGAGGGGAAATGATCCCGAGAAAGTAAAGAAACATGAATTGGGATCCCAGGCATCCCGGGATTTCGTAAAGAAACAGGCTGAATATAAGACAAGCACGTGCCAGACCTTGCCTCCACCAACGTCAATTCATGTCCGGGTCATCAAACTCATTGTTGATTGGGACCGGAAGAATCGTGTTAAGTTCAACCCCTCCAAAACGAAGTACTGTCTCGCTACTTATAAAACCTGCACCGACCTAAAAAAAACAAAAAAACGGGTGGTCCTAAATTTATAGTACCTACACAAGATTTGAAAATATTTTGAATTATAAAGTTTTTGTTTATATATGAAAAGACACAATTTTTTAAATTAATTTAAATTTTGTTTTGAGTCCTCACTCAGCTTTCTAGCATGTCTGGGGAATTTATTATCGCTCATAGAATTATGAGGCAAAATTTCAATTTCCTAGTGGTCCTAAACTTTTGCACATCAATTTGGCTTTTTTTTGTTTACAATTTGTGCCATTTGGCACAATTTTTTCTGCAATGGGCACAATTTTTTAAGAGGATTTTGGGAACACTGGCTGATATTCAAGGTCCAAGGTTCCATGATTGGTTTTGACAGTCGCAACCAAACCATCTGAACCAGTGGCGTAGATAGGGGGGGGGTCAAGGGGATCAATCCCCCCATGAGCCTACGAAAATTATAATAGAATTGAATAAAAGTCTTCGTAAGTATATAATATACATGAAATTTCTTAAGCACCAGCACCCCTTTTGGCATTATGTAATGTGCAATATTGTTTTTGCGCAATTATATAAAAATCATCTAGATATGTTTTTGTGACGGCTGTGCATTTAAGTATTGTCTAATTTCCGCACTTCGAGCCGACCAATCAAGAGCCACGAAAAGGACGCTCACTATAATTTTGGGCACATCGAGCACATATAAAGTAAATACAATGAGCCAATATTGCACCTCGGTTCCTAAATACTCAAAATTTTAACGTTATAATAAATCAAGAAATTTAATCGTTTTTTGCAATTTTGGGTGAAATAACTAGTAGCTATGAGCAGTAGCGTACGCAGGATGAAACCATGGGGGGGCGGTTCACAAAACATATTTTGTACACATATTGGGTAAAAAAAATTTTCTCATGTAATAGGACTATGTACTTATATTATATATTTTATGTTATTTCACTATAAAAATAATTACCTATAGGTATATTTTTATCGCAATTTTTTTATTGAAAATTGTGAAGAAACATAAAGCAAAGAAATTTCAAGACAGTGCAAGGTCAGACTATATAAAACATTAATCCGCCCAGTTCTATGCTATGGGTCTGAGGCTTGGACATTGACCCAACAAACAGAAAATCAACTTAAAATCTTCGAAAGGAAGATCTTAAGAAGAATATTTGGTCCTGTAAGGGTTATTTATTTATTTATTTATTAACACAGGTGTATAACAATATTGTATAGTATGAAGTAGTATACATAAAGAATTTGTCGAATTTATCCTTACTGAGTACATGAGAATGGGTAGTTGAGACTACTCTTTCTATGTCTCAGTAAAGGATCTTATGGTCGCTTACAATAGTGTATCGCTGTACAATATTTCGCTGAAGGCCGAAGCCTGTGCGCGAACCTGTGAAGGTATATATCGCAGTTTAACGTTATACAAACTAATTTTTATCTCGCAATTTCCTCACATCGAAATTTTTTCTCAGTAAATAATAAGTTTAGTTAAGTACATAATAAAAGTAGGTTTACATTAGAAGTTACTATATTAATGGTTGAAGTAAATTTTTAAAATCCATCGAAGATAGTTCTATTAGCCATTTCCTAATTTTTTTGCTGTTTTTTAAATTCGTTGAAGTACTCTCTTTATAAGTCATTGGTAGGGCATTGAAAGCCTTGCAACTGACGTATCGGTGATTTCGCCTATCTATTTCTTTGTTAATCTTCATTGAAGGTACTGTGATTATTCTATGTGATTTTCTTTTTAGATCAAAGTAAGAAATTTGTAACCGGTTAAAATTTTTAAACAGTGATTTTTCTACGAAGTATTTTTTGACGTTAATTATGTTGCATTGAAAAGTTTTTCAGAATCGTAGTACAGGGGTTTATTGAATATTATTTTTAAAAGTTTTTTTTGTATACAAAGTAAAGTGTTAATTGTTTTTTCATGTGAGCCACCCCATACAAGTATTCCATACGTCGCTGCTGACCAAAAGAGTGCAAAATAGATCATTAAAAGTTGTTCTGTGTGTAAATAAGATTTGAGCTTGTAAAACAAGTAGATGAGGTATCTACTTTTTTCACCGCTCTTTCGATATGTTTATTCCAATTAAGATTCGAGTCAACAATAATGCCGAGATATTTCGTTTCATTTACTCTATCAATATTCGTACAATCGCAAGTATCACGAGGACAGTCAGTCGAATGTATAATTACAGGCGAGTCCGGTGGTAGACTATTCTTGTAGCTTCTGAAAGTCATGTATACAGTTTTTTTGATGTTCAAAGAAAGGTGATTTTTATAAAGTTCTCTGTATACTTTATTTATGTCCTTATTACATGTATCAAATGCTTTTTGCCAAGTTTTTTCTTTCACGAAAGACACGATATCACTTGCTAGGTTCATCTCAAGCATATCATTAATGTATAATATCTCCACATTTCATTTTTAATTCGACACGACAAGAATTGTCTATTTTTACAATCTGCGTCCTATTATTCAGATAACTATTCATAAGTTTGTGAGCATTTCCTCGGAAACCTAAATTATACAGCTTACTCAATAAAATACAATGATCGACCGTGTCGAAAGCTTTCGCAAGGTCGAGAAATACTGCGATACAAGGTGTTTTTGTACTGATAGCATCGTGTATTTTGTCTATAACATTCGTTAAAGCATCTTCAGTGCTTAATCCTGATTGAAAGCCAAACTGCCGCGGGCTTATCAATTTATGTTTTTCAATGAATTTATTTATTCTCACTTTCAATATTTTTTCAAAGATTTTTGCGAAGTTGGAAATCAAAGAGATCGGTCTATAGTTGGTAGTTCTATCTGCTTCGCCTGATTTGTAAACCGGTATAACCTCTGCCTTTTTGAAGGCGTCAGGAAAAATTGATTTTTCAATACAAAGATTCAAAATATGTACTAAAGGCTTGGCAATGTTTTTTGAAATAACTTTTAAAATTTGCGCAGAAATATTATCGATCCCAGATGCTTTATTTTTTAGTTTAGATATCAGTTCTAATATTTCGGTTTCATTAGTGGGAGTAAAGAAAATTGAGTCTTGAATTTGGGTTCGAGTCGTGTTACTATTCGGTAAAGGTTGTCGCGTAAATTTAGTTGCCATATTCGGACCCACATTGACAAAAAATTCGTTGAACTCATTCGCAATTTCTTCGTTTTTAGAAAGTAAGGTATTTTTATTTTCTGAAAATTTTTTTCGATTTTCTCTTTTTTTACTGAACCACTTTTTATTTTTGAGTTTATAAATTGCCATAGTTTTCTACAATCGCTACCTATATTTACAAGAACTTTATCAAAATAAGTTTTTTTAGCTTGTTGTATAATAGTTTTTAATTTGTTTTTATATTTAGTGTATTTTTCCTTTAACTCGATGTTATTCGGGTTCAACTTTGATTGGTTGTATAGCTTGTTTTTTATTTTGCATGATTTTAAAAGTCCGCTAGTAATCCATTCTTTTCTTCCGTGCTTGCACCTTAATTTCAGGTACTTAGTCGCAATGTCGCAGTAGTACCGGATTTTACCAATAAACTTATCTACAGCTATATTAACCTCCGTTTCTACATAAATATCATCCCAGTTTTCTTTGTCTATAGCAATTTTCAACTTTTTTAGATCTATTTTTTTTGCCAATTTGGACTCGCGTTTCTTTCTTTATTATTAGGTTCTAATTCTAAAAACAATAGTGTAGAAAAGTGATCGGTTATGTCGTTATCGTATACGAGTGGAATAGCAGTGATAGCATCGCTCAGTTTACCAAATATGTGATCTATACAGGTTGCACTATCATTAGTTACTCTAGTTGGAATATTTATATATGAGTGATAACCATATTCATAAAAGTTATTTATATAGGTATTCGTTTTTGCGTTTTCATGTAACAAGTCAATGTTCATGTCACCTATCACTAAATGATTACGCGTATTTTTGAGATCATCTAAGTATTTATAAAGATCATTTATGAAATCGCTTATTGCAATACAATGAGATCTGTAAAGAGACGTTATCAACAAATTATCACATCCAAGTTCAATTTCAGTCAAAATTACATTCATTCTATTTATTGTTTTAATCGTGTTCTTATGCTTAATTCTCGATGCGACGTAAACACAAGCGCCGTCGCATTTATTTATCTCACTATCTACGTAAAAAAGTGTGTAATTATCCATTTGGTAAAGTGCGGGCAAAGTTATTTTATGCGTTTCTGTACATATTATCACATCTGGACTGGTTTTTAATGAGTTTATAAATAATTTCAGCTCATCAAAATTTTTATTCAAACTACGAATATTCAGATGTAGAATAAGTAATCCTTTCTTTTCACATAATAAGTTGTCTACTTGACTAGAATTTGAGAATTTAGTAGTTTGGATTTCAGATTGTAAATCATTAATTGTGATTAACATAGTGTTAGGATTTTAACAATAATTTGTTTGATTAATGACTCGCTGTTTGTAGAATTGGTAAGTCTCGCACGAGTTTTCATCGAAAGCAAAGTGTGCGACGTTATGTTGTTTGTTGTACTTTTGGTTGGTTCTCATGCAGTTGACGCAGCATTTGACGGTTTTATCAGGGCACGACGCGCCGTCGTGATTTTTGGCACAGTACTGGCATGAGACATCAAGTTGAAGTCTTCGAAAACGCGACAACGCTGCCACCCGATGTAAAGCGTTCTGTTATTTATGACCGATCGGAAGAGCTCGGGAGCTAATTCCATAAAGACCGTTTTAGTTCTTTTTTTTTGTTGTTTTGTACATGAACGATGTTGTAGTCATCGTTCGTGTAGTTTTGAAAGTTCTGAGAGACGACAAAACTTTCAATTTCCTCTTCTTCAATGTCACCGGCGACATCAACAATTTTGACACGCGGTTTTTTCATTTCCAAAGTTTTAATTTCACAATTCAAGTTCGAGATTTTTTGCAGTTCTGTCTTCATCGTTTCATTATTTTTAATGTTATTGCACTTAATCAGGATTGAACCATCTTTTGTTTCTTTCAGCGTATCAACAGAGATATTCAAATCATGCAGTTTGACTTCGTTTTGGATTTTCTTTAGAATTTTGCCTCGTGATGTACGTTCATTAGGTTTGACAAGTATAGGAGGTACTTCAACCAGAACGAATGGCGCATTAGGACAAACGAAGAACTTCAAGAAATGTATGACGAAATTAATATAGCTACATACATAAGACTGAATAGACTGCGATGGCTCGGACACGTTGTACGAGCTTCAGAAGATAGAATGCTAGCCAGGATTTTTAATGGTAGACCATCAGGAAGAAGAAGAGTAGGACGACCAAGAAATAGGTGGATAGATGACGTGCTAGCAGATATACGGAAATTTCGTATAACAAATTGGAGAGAGCTAGCAAGACGTAGAGATGACTGGAAGAGGAGACTTCGAGAGGCCCGAGTCCTGCAAGGACTGTAGCGCCATTCAAGAAGAAGAAGAAGAAGAAGAAACATAAATAATAATTTTTGACCATTTTTCGAATATCACAAAATGTCTTGTTTTTCTCCAAAAACCCGAGTAAAAAAAAGGCCTTATAAAGGGCGAACACCGGCCGCTTGGCTTTTTAAGGGGCATATGATGGCCGTAGAGTTTTTAACCATTTTTAATGGGAGCACATACGGCCTTACGACGGCCAAATTTGACCAAAAGATTTAAAAGGCCAAGTACTGAGCTGTAGAAACGGGCATTCGACGGGAAATTTGAGCCAAAAAAAGAATCTGCACCAAATGTATTGTTGAATGTGTTTTATGGGAACTTCATCATTTTCGTTATGTACAATGGTTCTTTCGATTTATCCTACTTAAAGATATCGATGCAAAAGAGAAACGAGCTCGCCAGTCGTCGGTTTGTTTTACGTGAAGTGTGTGGTGCGTGTTGATTTATATTTTAGTGGGAAATTTTGTTATTTAACGGCTTGAAAAAAAACACAACCGAAAAAAAATCAAACATTTAATTGCAATGAAATATATTGTCTTATAGGAGGGCGAATATCCACGTTGCTGCCCCTGTACCACCGTCGTATACCCGTAATAGCAACCATACGGCCGCCGTACCACCGTCGTATGGCCGTTATTGGAACTGTAAGGCCTTTTTCACCGTCAATCGCCCCCTGTACGGCCGTACTGTCCTGCAACGAGCCTTCTGTTAACCGCCAGATGGCCGAGGACTATGTTTCAATCACAGTCGGCATTTGCCCGCTCTAAGGCCATCATTTATTTTTACTCGGGAAATCATGGTCTCGTGGTTTGCGCAAGACTTTAGACTTTGATTTAGGGCATTTTTACAATTTTTTTACCGAAAAGAAGGGAACTACTCTGAAAATTTGGTGGCGCGTAGTTTTTGAGTCAGAAAATCGATTGGTGACATGAAAAAAAAATTTAAAAATTCCTTTTTTTTCAAAATTTGGCCAAAAAAGGCCAAAAAATTGGCCAAAAATGCGTCCAATTGTTTTTTGCGTAATTTCATCTGAAAAGACGGAAAATTTCCTACAAAAATCTATATGGCCATCCCGAAAGTCAGAGTTTGTCAAGAGCTATAAATAAATGAGAAATACGTGATTTTTGAAAAATCGCGTTTTTTTCAATAACAGTTGTAACTCCGAAACGGCGCACCCAATTGGGCTAAAAAAATTTTTGGTATATCACATCGCGTTTACGAACATATTCCCCAAGTTTGAGAGATATTTATTTTTTTTGCTATCCCGTTTGAAAAGAATCCACCATATATTATACATCGGTATTCGGAATATTTTTTTAATTGTTTAATAAGTTGATATATTTATTAATTATAATTTTTCCTATTATTATTGGAATCATGGGGGGGGGTTTAACCCGCAGTAACCCCCCCCTGGCGTACGCGCATGGCTATGAGCATATTTTGTTCAATACTAGCTGGGACCCGGTGCGCCTATGCTGCACCCATAAGCCAATAGTAGTAATCAGGTGATATGAATTTTAATATACAGTAGGAGAGTTGGAAAAAGGCAATTTTTTGGTATATTTGATTCCAAATAACAAAATGTGAAACTATTAGGGATCTGACATTTTGATCGAGACAATAAAAACTATCTCCTGACTTGGCATTTATCGATCAGATTTGATTTTGCTATGGGGGCGGAGTAGTTCATTTTTTTAGTTCATTTTAATTTAAAAGTGTATATTTTAGTTTTTTTAAACTATATTTTATTTTCTACATTTTAGACTATTATATGTCTTCTGCCATTTTGTGGTGACCGCCATATTAGATTTAAAATGACGTCACGCAGCTTACTGTACTATACTCGTCATACACTTTCATTTGATACCCATACCGAGGGCGGGCCCCGGGCGTTGTAAAGAAAAATGTAAACTGTAATTTTGTGTTGGCCGCCATTTTGCATTTGGAATGACGCCGCACAGCTAATAGTATTCTACTTGTCATACCTTTTCATTTGATACCCATACCGGATGGCTTGCATAGAAAAAGGTAATCCGCCATTTTGTGTAAGCGGCCATTTTGAATTTGGAATGACGCCACACAGCTAATAATATTCTATTTGTCATACCCTTTCATTTGATACCCATGCCGGGGGTCGGGGAACACAATTGAAAAATTCGGCCGCCATATTGGAACCGCCATCTTTGCGAAAGTAATGGACATCACCAATCGCTTTCTCGTACCGAGAAACCTCTATGTATACATTTTCACCTTCGTAGAACGTATATTATTATGCTTTTTTAAGCTCTCTAAAACAGCGCCCCTAGGAGTGATTTTTGAAAGTAGGCACCGATATTAAAACCACCCCCTGGATGTAAGTAATATATGGTTAAATTTTTGTGGCGATCGGTAGAATGGTTTAGGAGTTAGGGGGCATCCATAAATTACGTGAGGTGATTTTGGCGATTTTTCGACTCCCCCTCCCCCCTTGGTGAGATTTCGTGAGATTGGGCTCGACCCCATCCCCCCCCCCCTCCAATCTCACGTGAGATTTTTAAAATTTTAAAAAAATTGTAGGATTTACACTATTATGCGTATTTTTAGTATAAATACCTTAATCTGTGCTTGATTGCGTTGGATTTATTTAAAAAAACATAATTTGTGTTGAAGAACAGTACCACAAAATCATAACAGCACCAACTCGGCATGCACCTAATATAAACTACAATACCTGTGGATTACCATTTAGCAGGTGATACTGCCTATCCTTTGGAAACCAAGCTCATGGTGCCTTACAGGGATAATGGTTTCTTAACAAGAGAACAAAAAAATTTCATTTCTAGTTTGAGCTCAACTCGTGTATTTGTAGAGCAATCTGGAATATAAAAAAATTTAGAATTTTACAATGTATTGACATACGAAGGTTGACTTTGGCATCCACTGATTCGTTTTTAGAGAGTAACGACTTGACTGTTTGAATAGTAATGGTAGAGCCATTTATGACTCTGGAGATATACAAACTTCGGAGCATTCTTCTATAGATGTCATCTTTGGGTAAAAAACCTGTGACTGAATGAACCAGGGTGGTTATCCTGGAATGCGATTCGAAAGTCATGAAATTCGGAAATAAGAAAATGGTATCCTCCAATGCGAATTCGAATTAAATTTGTCCGCCTGTTATCGGATTTCAGTCCGCGAGTAAAGCCATTGGCGCATGCGCTGCATTTATTTGTTTGTTTTAAAATATTCTAAAAACTCTTTAAATATTCTTGAAACAATTTATTGTTCGCATCAAAATGTCAAATTAAGTTAATAAATGAAGTTGGTTGGCTGAAAATAATTTCTTTTCGAAGATTTATCAGGCATCGCTACTAGCTTGAAGTCACAGCCAGCTTTTCAAATTGACGTTTGAGCCGCCTGTACATCAGGATACAGATTCAAGAAGTGCGGATCTGTTAGACTTCCATTTTTCACAACTCTCGATAATGATAACAAAAGGTTTTCAAAATCTATCTTGGCCTCTAGTAGGTCATGTCAGAGCAGATGGTCGTCGATTCAAAATTCGAGTCCTGTAAGATGCTTAGATAACTAATTATGTCGCCTGGTGCAAATGTCTGCTTTTCGTAGTGACAATGCACCGCAGATAGCATGTGTTCTGACTGATGTGAAAAGAGCCGATTCTTAATATAATCTCTACGATTGCAGTAGGATTGGGTACATTATGCACTTAAGGGCATTAGGTTCCAGGTTTTTCAATTGGGCTTCTAGGCCTTTTTGTTTTGTTTAAGCTTAGACCCACACACTAGTTCATCGTAGGGTCGCAATCTGTCCAAAAATGGTCGTATAAGCCAATGCATACATTACTTTCGCAGTTTTTCCCAGACCATTGTATAAAATGATAAGAGTTTTTCATCACGTCATTCACTCTTCATTCCCAGATATTTAAATTATTTTCTTTACTTTTTTTCGGATGTTCCAGTTGGATGGTATTTAAAACAGTGAACAAATACAGAGTAAACGGCAATGCAAAATTTTTATACCCAATTGCTATTGAGTCGAAATATAGTAATAGTATCACGTATACTTTTTATGAAATAGATTCATTATTCCTTCTCCATTTGCAGTATGTATTGATAAAACCTTTCACCATGTTCATCTGATACTGCACCGAGAATTTCGTGAATGAAATCTAAGTGCGGGTCCAAAAAGACGATTTTAAAGATTTTCTCATTTACAGATATTGTACTTAAAATTGAAAAAAAAAAAACAAAAAAAATTAAGAAATATTGCAAAAAAAATTACATAAAAATCGAAAAATACCCATTTTGAGGGCTAAAATCCCCTAAAAAGTGGGCTTCTCGGGGTAGAAAATCGGTAGACTTAATAACCCCTTATTAAGAAGCCTAAAAAGAAGCTCTCTGCCAATTTTCAGCCTGCACCTAATTATTTCCGCTATATCTATATATTTTCGGCTTAATTTACCTGTACTATTAATTTAACCCAGTTTTCTCGCGATTTTACATTGTTTCTTGCGGAAAAAATTACGTGATATTTGCGGAGACCCTCCCCTCGCCCACGTGAGATTTGGTGAGATTCGGCTCGACCCCCTCCCTCCCCTAAACACCTCACGTAATTTATGGACGCCCCCTTATTAGGGAACATACATACATACACACATACATCGAATTTTATATATTTATGTATAGATTTAATATAAAGAATATTTTTTAATGTAGTAGAGTATAAAAATATGAGCTTCCTAAGAAATAGGACTAACTTTTGGCTTTGATTGTCAATTTAATTTCTCCTTAATATTTTTTGAACTTTATAAAAATTGCTGAGTCAGTAAAAATATTGAAGTTCAAGAAAAGATTCTACGGGCAAAATTATGATAAACTTTAAGTTATAAGTTCGGGGAAGCTTTGCACTTCATAGATTGTTCTAATTCGATACAATTGTATCGAGCACAATACACAGTACCTACACTCATTGTCTTTGGCGAATTTCCTCTAGTTTATAATTGAGGAGTGTCTGTTCAAAAGGGCGTATTTCCGTTTTCAACTTTTTTTTATTTTAAAATTAATTTGAAAATATGGCATAAAAGTCCATCGAATGAGCCTAAAAACTTATTCAAATGGAGCGTACTTTCCATATAAAAAATTCCAAAAAACTAGGACTCCAATCAAAAGGGCGTATTTCTGCATCTTGTGAAGGAAATGGCAATCCACCATTTTTTTGGTGGCCATATTGGATCTATTGAGGATATTATATTATATTGTCATCGAAACTGAAGCTGTGTGCAAAATTTCAGTATGATCGGATAACCGAAACCCCCTCAGCAAAAGAAGGTTTACTTCAAAATACGATCTGAATTTTCGTTTCATATAATTGTGACTGTAAGCGAAAAAAGGAAGGCCCAATTATAACACTGCTCAACAGCAGCATGACTGTTGCATGGAATATTTTACATCATTCTAAACTAATTTTTGACGCTAATTTCTAACATATTATCAGTTTTTTTATATCAGCTTTAGTTATGAATTATAAGGAAGTGTGTTTTTTTAGAAAAAATACTCTCACCGTACTAAAATATTTTATTTAAAAAAACTACAAACTGCACTGCACGCAGAATACTCCCACCCAGGGACCGCGGAAGTAGGGTTGCAAGGATTGCGGCCGCAACCCCTGATAATTTCGCGGGGTGGCGCCGCAACCCCTGTGTTTTTGAAACAAAAAAAGCAAAATTTGAGTTATTTTTTAAAAATTGTAAGAAAATTATATATGAACATTTTTAAATTCGATAGTTGTAAACAATATTCAAATTTAACAGAGAAAATTAATTTTACATTTATTCTTTACCGAATTTAAAATTTTGCTATTAAATTACAAATAAATAATTTTTCATAACCATTTTATCAAAGATTATTTGCGTTCGCACCACCGTCGAGTCTTTTCAAGTGTTTACAGATCAGTGGGAGATTCGGTCAAACGTCTAGAATGGCTATTAGTAAAATAAAAGCCAACAAATGAATATTATGTACATATGTACATATATGTATTTCTATGAATCAGTTTCGATGTAATATTACACTTCGAACGAACACTTGAAAAATATATGGTTTCGACGACGTTTTTTCTTCATGATCACTGACATATAGTAATGAGGTCCATCAAGCTGGCGAACCCATTACAGCGGAACCAAATGAAAGTTATATCAAAATTTCTTACTTTTTTTTTACTATTTAATTACCGAAAAAGAAATTTTTTTACTCCTTTATTTTTTAAAAAAATGCATGGTTCTGCCAGCTTTATGTCAAGCTGGCGAACCCATTACAGCGGAACCAAATGAAAGTTATATCAAAATTTCTTACTTTTTTTTACTATTTAATTACCCAAAAAGAAATTTTTTTACTCCTTTATTTTTTAAAAAAATGCATGGTTCCGCCAGCTTTATGTCAAGTTGGCGAACCCATTACAGCGGAACCAAATGAAAGTTATATCAAAATTTCTTACTTTTTTTTACTATTTAATTACCCAAAAAGAAATTTTTTTACTCCTTTATTTTTTAAAAAAATGCATGGTTCTGCCAGCTTTATGTCAAGCTAGCAGAACCGTTCTTAATAACTACCACATGGATCCACAAACTTCTTGTATTTATTTACCATCTTTTTACTACCAGTAATACTATTTTTTTACCCAACCGTTAAATTAATTTAGTTCTCCATGCATTCAAAAAATAAAACTTGCCCTGTCTGCTTTAGATCAAACCAGTGAAACACTACTTAAAGAACTTAAGATTACCGTCTAAACTTCACACATTAATTTCCACTTTTGTATCAATTATTTTTCATTTTGAATAGCATTTTTTCAGAAAGAGCAGTTTTTGCCAGTCTAATATAACACCAGCAAAACCTTACTCAAAAACAATCACATACATCACTAAAATTCCTATATTTATTTACTATTTTTTATTACCTCTTTTACTATTTATTTATCCAAAAATCATTTTTTTACGTTTTCAAAATTTTTTGAATAACATCGTTCGGCTGGCCTTATATCAAGGTAGCAGAACCTTTCTCAAAAAGATCATATACACCTCTAGGCTTCCTATATTTATTTACTATTTTTAACTATCTATTTTACTATTAATTAATCCAAAAATTATTTTATGCTTTTTCATTTTTTACAGTAGGGGTATTTACTCTTCGGTGTATTTGGCCTTGTATCGTAGCAAATTCTTACAAGGTTGTATCAAATTACAAATTGCAACAACAAAAACCCCTTGACATATTTTACTTTAGATGTAAAAGTTAACAATAGGCGACGCCTCTAGAATTTGAGAATCACAGCCTTGTATTATCTTTTTTTTAAATTGTCATTCAAATCAACTTATTGACTGAGCGGAGTTGTCATTTTAATCAGCTGACAAACATTTTACAAGGGAGTATTTAAAATTAGATACAGGGTAAGGATGAAACGATACGAGTAAATACATGTACTTACTCACTACTTTCCTTCCGATACCAAGTACTTTTTGTATCGATACTTTGAAACTAAGTATCAAGTAGGTATCGCTCAAAAGTACTCGTATCGGTATGCCAATGTCACGATTTCACTTTAACACATTGATGAACAAGATAGCACATCTATGCTGATAAAAATGTTTTTTTTTTGTAAATCATATATTTAAATTTTTGAACGCATCCTAGTCCTAGTTTTGTGTAGTTGGCAAGCTTGTTTGTCTATGCCCGAGAGAAAAAAAACTGTCTGCCAGCAGAGAGAAGACTGAGAGTAGCAATAGCAACGCCGTTTAAAATAAAATTTGTGCTAACTCAAAAGCCGATGAAGTTTCAATTTATTTCGCTAATCCAGTTTGCGCTCTAAAAGCCAACCCGTTAGAGGAATGGGAGGATTTAAAACCCGTCTTCCCATTATTATGTAAACAAGCGCGAATATTTTTAAACATTGTCGGTACCTCCGTACCGTGCGAAAGGCTGTTTTCCAAAGCAGGCGCAACAATCACTGCATCCAGAAATCGTTTAACAGGCAAAACCTACAAAAATTAAATTTTTGGGGAGCACTATGAAAACCGACTTTTTTTTCATAGAATGACTTATGTTTTCGTATCAATAATAAAGAATATCAATACTTGTTGCTGTTTTTATTTATCCTACATTTTACAAAAAAAATCGATCGATTCGAGTAAGTATTGATACTTCTCAATCGATACCGAGTAAGTATCAATACTTTACGACCGATACTGTATCGAGTAAAAGTATCGATACCTCAGTGGTATCGTTTCATCCCTAATACAGGGTGCTCACTCTTCATTGTAAAAAAAATACTACAAACTTGCTATTTGAAGTAAAATACATCAAAGAGTGAATACCCTTAGTATGTTGATTTCAATCTAGCAGACAGTTTTTTTTCTCTCGGGCATAGACAAACAAGCTTGCCAACTACACAAAACTAGGACTAGGATGCGTTCAAAAATTTAAATATATGATTTACAAAAAAAAAACATTTTTATCAGCATAGATGTGCTATCTTGTTCATCAATGTGTTAAAGTGAAATCGTGACATTGGCATACCGATACGAGTACTTTTGAGCGATACCTACTTGATACTTAGTTTCAAAGTATCGATACAAAAAGTACTTGGTATCGGAAGG
Source organism: Thereva nobilitata (assembly GCA_963855945.1). Taxonomy (NCBI): domain Eukaryota; kingdom Metazoa; phylum Arthropoda; class Insecta; order Diptera; family Therevidae; genus Thereva; species Thereva nobilitata. The sequence continues at coordinate 123,566,284 of OY979696.1, forward strand.
AAAGTAGTGAGTAAGTACATGTATTTACTCGTATCGTTTCATCCTTACCCTGTATCTAATTTTAAATACTCCCTTGTAAAATGTTTGTCAGCTGATTAAAATGACAACTCCGCTCAGTCAATAAGTTGATTTGAATGACAATTTAAAAAAAAGATAATACAAGGCTGTGATTCTCAAATTCTAGAGGCGTCGCCTATTGTTAACTTTTACATCTAAAGTAAAATATGTCAAGGGGTTTTTGTTGTTGCAATTTGTAATTTGATACAACCTTGTAAGAATTTGCTACGATACAAGGCCAAATACACCGAAGAGTAAATACCCCTACTGTAAAAAATGAAAAAGCATAAAATAATTTTTGGATTAATTAATAGTAAAATAGATAGTTAAAAATAGTAAATAAATATAGGAAGCCTAGAGGTGTATATGATCTTTTTGAGAAAGGTTCTGCTACCTTGATATAAGGCCAGCCGAACGATGTTATTCAAAAAATTTTGAAAACGTAAAAAAATGATTTTTGGATAAATAAATAGTAAAAGAGGTAATAAAAAATAGTAAATAAATATAGGAATTTTAGTGATGTATGTGATTGTTTTTGAGTAAGGTTTTGCTGGTGTTATATTAGACTGGCAAAAACTGCTCTTTCTGAAAAAATGCTATTCAAAATGAAAAATAATTGATACAAAAGTGGAAATTAATGTGTGAAGTTTAGACGGTAATCTTAAGTTCTTTAAGTAGTGTTTCACTGGTTTGATCTAAAGCAGACAGGGCAAGTTTTATTTTTTGAATGCATGGAGAACTAAATTAATTTAACGGTTGGGTAAAAAAATAGTATTACTGGTAGTAAAAAGATGGTAAATAAATACAAGAAGTTTGTGGATCCATGTGGTAGTTATTAAGAACGGTTCTGCTAGCTTGACATAAAGCTGGCAGAACCATGCATTTTTTTAAAAAATAAAGGAGTAAAAAAATTTCTTTTTGGGTAATTAAATAGTAAAAAAAAGTAAGAAATTTTGATATAACTTTCATTTGGTTCCGCTGTAATGGGTTCGCCAGCTTGACATAAAGCTGGCGGAACCATGCATTTTTTTAAAAAATAAAGGAGTAAAAAAATTTCTTTTTCGGTAATTAAATAGTAAAAAAAAGTAAGAAATTTTGATATAACTTTCATTTGGTTCCGCTGTAATGGGTTCGCCAGCTTGATGGACCTATAGTAATGGACTGCTAAATAAGCAAAATCCCATACAAAAAAATGGCACCAAAAACTATTGTTGTCTCACTCCCCCGTTAAATTCCTATGAACTTTAATCGATATTATAATAAAAAAACATTTCAGTGCATGTCAGCGATATTAAACATAATTAGAAAAAACTAGACAGGTATAGAGGTTTTTCTTCTTTCTCTCTCTTGCGTTATTTTTAAAAGTTCGTTAAACAGAGGGAAAGAACCCTCACATATTTAAAAAAAAATACATTTATTTAACGAAAAAACTGCTACTAAATAAATAATAATGATGGAAATTTATTTCTATCAATTATAACAGACATCTTATTAGTTATTTTCTTCTAAATTCGAAGAAAAATGTTTTGTTTACATAAAAAAGGTTTTCTACTTCTGGAGAAAAATGGTGCCATTGAAAATTGTCAATCAGAAGTCCATTTCTATATGTCAGTGTTCATGATGGTCTCAGTCGTGTGTGTAATTTTGTGTCTTCGTTTGTGTATCATAAAAAACGCAGAATTTGCAATTATCTTCAAATCAGCTTTACCCCAAATGAATAAAGTGTAATTTTTTTTCTCGTGAGCACAAGGAAGAAAGTCTGGAATAAAAAGATTTTGTTCTATCAAAGATTGAAACCGCACATTTAATAGTAAAATATGTTTCATTCATGTCTTAAAAAATTTTATAGTTTCCTCGAAAAAAAGGTTTTTCTGACCACTTAGATGTGATTTTTCCAAAGATCATAAAAACGGCTCTTGTCTTGTGACTAACTAATTCTTACGGCATGATTCTTGATTCTTGAAAAAAGCTCGTTGTAGTGTTGGGTAGGACACGAATATAAAATGAGTTTGTAAGAGCTGCCTCTTTTTTCTTTTGAGCCAGTACAATGTCATACTTCAAATGAGGCGGGGTGCTATTGTAATGCCAAAATGACAAAAACAAGCAGATTAAAAGACAGAAAGAAAATAAATACCAATGAAGTGCATTTTTACAATTTAATTCTAATATTCATTAACTGCCTTCGAGTAAGTAAGAAATATATGCCTCCACAATGTACAGTCACGGACAACTAATTAGAAACAATTTCATAAAAATTGCATTTATACATTTTTTATGTTTTTAAGTAGCAATCCTGTTAGGAATTCATTATTGTATTGTTATTGATTTCCTTCTATCATTATATATTTAAAAAAAATTAAGAGATGTGGTCGGAATTCTTTAATTTGATTCCTACATAAAAACTGTATAAATGCAATTTTTATGAAACTGTTTCTAATTAGTTGTCCGCGGCCATATATATATATATTTTGCAATCTCGCCTAATTTCAAGTTGGAAATTCTGCTAGAAGTAAGAAATGTGTCTCCACCACAAAATTTCACTCCCTCAAAAAATGTAAGAATTGTCTCTTCAGGACTAAACCTCACTCCATCGAAAAATGTAAGAATTGTCTCTCCATCCAGTGATCCAGTTCTTATTTACCATCTCACCACGGCTGCTCAAATTGGATATTTTACTGCCGCAAAAGAAGTGAGAAATTTGTCTCCAGTTCCTGTTTACAATCTCACCTCGCCGCAGTTCAAATTGGATAATTTACTGCCACTAAGTAATTTACAATCACACCTCGCTTCATTTATCTCGATACACGCTCATATACCAGTAGGACATTATTTTTGAGCCGGGACATTTAAAAAAACTGAGGCTTCAGTACAATTTACATCGTGTAAGGGAAAATGTACTGCCTCGTGTAAGTCCGGTTCAACACTAGCTTGTTGTCTTTCTCATATGCGAGGGTCGCCTCAAAAGTGAGTATTTTTTTAAATCCTTGTGGTTGGCGGGAAAAGTCTGGGAGTCTCAGGGAATTTGCGTCTGGGATTAGGGGCGATGTAAGAATTTTTTTGTATATAAGAAATAATTAGATCAAATAAACAGTCAGTCTTGTTACAGTCAACAAAGCTTTATTATTCAAAATCATTCTACTTTCTGGTGCTATACCAGAAAGTAATAGTTAGTCCCAAAGTTAAGGTTCTGAACCTCTGCTTAAAATCATCAAGTGTTCTAGTAAATATCTAGACTACTTGAACTAATACAATACAAGGTAATTTAGCAGCAGGAAGTAAAGGTACTGAACCTTTGCTTTCACTCAGCGTAAGTGTTTTAGTAAAGCACTAGAACACTCTCTTCTCCAAGTAAAGGTACTGTACCTTTGCTCGGAGTCTTACCAAATGCCATCATCTAGGCGGCAGAGAAAGGCGGTATAAAATCAGAAGTTGACAAAAAACTGTTTCGCAACCCCAGTTAAAATAAGGTTCCGCGGTCTCTGCTCCCACCTATCTAAAAATGTAAAAGTGAAGGTTCCACTCTAACACCTTCCAGAGCAATGAGTCATCAAAGTCAATATTTTGTTTTTTTTAACAAAACTATCAACTTCAACTACCTTTTTCCCCAAAAATACGTGGTTAGTCAATATTTTTTTTCCGAAATTGAAAAGCATAAATCCTATAAATAACGTTCATCAATTGTTGTGTTACGGCCTTTATTTTTGAAGATATTAGCAAATTTTGATGTTAAATTTGGCGTTATTTGGTAGTTTGGTACTTTGGTATTAGAGCCCTAACACAATAGAAAATTTAATTTTAGCTAAAAGTTATACTAGGAGTGGATAGGTGGACATAAAAATCTTGCTAAAAGGATTTTTGCTTTTGACAGAACCCCAAAAAACTTCACTGCAAGTATTTCCAAAGATTCTATTCAAAAAGGCTTATTTATTGAAGTGACTAATCAAAAGGTCGTATTTTTCAAAATCCCGATCAAAAGGGCCTATTTCTAAACAAATAATTAAAAAAAATATAGTTTTAATGTGTATTTTTTTAAATAAAAAACCCACATCATATTGTAGTCTTAACCTTCACATGAATGTGTATTTAAATATATTTTAGCATTTTATTTATAGGAATAGGAATTTTTTTCGATTTCTGTAAAGTTTGTTTATGATGGAAATACGGCTTTTTGAGCAGACACTGCTCAATTGTCAAATTAATTCTAGTTTATAATTGCAAAAGTGTCTTAAAATTGTTTTGTTTATTATCTTGGAATGAAGAAATTTGTATTGCCAATAAAACCAAGTCTTGAGACGCAAGTTGTGAAAATCCGATCAATCAAAATATACTGTCATATCCCCCCCCCATCGCAAAAAGCTACCTACGCCACTGATCTGAACCGGGATGACAGGATAGATTGTGGCCCAGTGGGTAGGTTGTCACAGTTCAGATGAGGGCCAGGTCCCCTTCAGCATAGTTTACAATAGCCTCCACTTGACATAATGCTGTGTTCATTTCCTCGAAGCTCAGATTAGTTTCTCCAAGATTACGTCGCAGATGCCATTTGACACCAGCTTCCCAGAGCCCGTCAAAGTGTAGAGCTGCTGGTGGGATAAACTGGGTGATCTGATTCTGGGAAAGGAAATACAAAAGTAGTAGATTAGTACAGGAACAAATATGGTCATGCAATTCTTTGAGGCATTTATTCATACCAACAAAATTAGTGCCATTGTCAGAAAAGTTATGAGATGGTATTCCACGACGTGAAATGAAACGAGGTAAAGCTGCGATTAATGTCCCAGTGTACTGAGACTGGTAACCCATGTAGGTTTTGCCAGATCTCACAACGGAGCCAATGATTGGCCAAAGTATGGTTGTCATCGGTCGGCCAAGACTCGGTAATTTTTATTGGGCCACGCTTGGTACAACACTGGCAACCGTTAATGTCATATATTTTAAAATATTGATTGAGTCTACAGTTAATGCGTAGGCCCAGTATCGTGAGCCATTACAAGTGGCCAGTATTGGGCCGAAGTTATCATCCAGCAGTTTTACTGTAATGGGCCAGTCATGGGTGGTGTTATTGCGCCATTACTGGCTAACTGGCACCCAGTACTGGTCCATTACTGGGCCAATTGTTAAACCCTACATGGGAAGGGGTCATCCATAAATTATGTGTGGTGTTTAGGGGGAGGGGGTTGAGCCGAATCTCACCAAATCTCACGTGGGGGAGGGAGGGGTCTCGGCAAATATCACGTAACTTATTTTCCGCAAGAAACAGTGTAAAATCGCGAGAAAACTGGGTTAAATTGATAGTACAGGTAAATTAAGCCGAAAAAAGCGATATAGCGGAAAGGTACAGGCTGAAAATTGGCAGAGAGCTTCTTTTTAGGCTTCTTAATAAGGGGTTATAAAGTCTACCGATTTTCTACCCTGGAAGCCCACTTTTTAGGGGGTTTCAGCCCTCAAAATGCGTATTTTCGATTTTTCTGCAATTTTTTTTGCAACTTTTCTTAAAATATCTGTAAATGAGAAAATATTTAAAATCGTCGTTTTGGATCCTCACTTATCATTCACGAAAAGCTTGGTGCAGTATCAGATGAACATAGTGAAAGGTTTTATCAATACATATTGCACATAGAGAAGGAATAATGAATCCATTACATTAAAAGTATACGTGATACGACTTAATAGCAAAGGGGTGTAAAAATTTAGTCACTGCCGTTTACACTGTATTCGTTCACTATTTCAAAAACCATTCAACTGGAACATCCAAAAAATAATGAAATTATTTTAAATATCTGGGAATGAAGAGTGTATGGCGTGATGAAAAATTCTTATCATTTTATACAATGGCCTACACTGAGAAAAAAACAAAAATTGTACCAAGTCCGCCAAGGAATTGGAGTAAGTTCAGTTTCACCAAATGAATAATGCTTTATACCAATCTTAAGTATGCTAAAGCAAAAGAATGCGTTTTTTTGAGTCAATTCCGCGGCGGAGTTCCTATTGAAAACTTTACGCAGTTGAATTTATTGCTGTTCGTTTGAGGAAAGGGCATTTATTATTTCAATTAATAAAATGTATTATTTGTTTAAATTTTAGTCTGTAGCTGACACAATAATTTTTGCATACTAACATCTAGCTAAAAGAAACAACACGTCATAAAAACTGGACTGTTTTTTTTATTATCGGGACTGTCCCTGTCGCAGGTCCCTGTAGAGGTAGACGTTTTTTTGGTTGTTTGCTACTTGTAACTACCCCTAATATAATCAACAGTGGCTGTGTGCAACTTTTTTTCTTCAAAATGTTAGTTGACTCCGTGCAAATATCCCGAAGACAGGTTCGAGTGGAATTTCCAATCAGTGAAGTGAAAAATTAAACAGTGAAACAGTGGATTATTATTGTGAAGTAGGACGATTTATGTGTCTGCTTGTGTGTACAATTTGCAACATGTGGAAACTTTTTTTTATTTGCGTAGACAAATTTTGATGATGGCTGGTGGGCAAACTTGGGATATTTAATTAAATGGAATTTGAAGGGCTTGTCAATTCGTTTAAAGGTAGATATATTTTTTTAATGCCATAGACTTTTAAAATACTATTCACAATTATATTTTAAGCATAATCGCGAACTTATCGATGACTAATTTGTTATATACAAATATTTTGTTTTAGATCAAAAAATTACTGTAAATCCTATAAAGCTGCTAACTGGACCCACAATAGCAACTCTTATTCCCGTAATCGGCTATAAGATTGATTTCATCGCTAAATGGACAAGGTCAGCTTCGAAAAGTTAACCATATATCCAAATCGTAAGTTACTTTGTACAATATATACATTTTTTGTTTTTATATGAATAATTTTTTTGAATATTTGATTTATTTTAAAGGTAAATGAAAGCAGAAATGGTGAAGGTTCAGATGAAAATCTATCATCAAAGTTGATCTCCATTCAAGAAAATCATCACCAGGAAAGCTTGAAGGTCAAAGCACCTTATTTTTTAAAAAAAACTTTTGTATATAATATTTCTGTAAATGGTTGTTTCAAAGAAAGTTTATTATAAAATATAAAAATGAAATAGTAATTTATTGTCTTCTGTTATTTATTTGCATAAAAAAATTATCATTCACATAAATCTATTAATAAAATACTTTTAGTGATTATAGTAATAGAAAATTTCGATTTATCGAGTCCGCTCGAAATAGAACCTATCGAGAGATATCATTTGATGGACCGCAGATTTTATCGACTCAAACATTTTTAACATTCTTTCAAAAGTATTTTAATTTGAATGAAATTTTTTCAAAATTAATCGAAATATAAAAATATTCAAATCAAATGCTCTGCGACGTTTCTTAATCATCTATTGTACTTCATGCAATTGCGTTTAACATAAAATCAACGGGGTATGTTATTTAACGAATTCCGGCGGGTTTCTCCCAATTCCTCACGGAATTGACACCATTACGTTGTCAACTACGCCAGGAAGTTGAGTTAACCCCTATGCTGATTTCGCCGTATCCAATTCCGTAGCGGAGTTGGGATAAGCGAGAATGATTTGAATGCACATCTCCTTTTTCTCAGTGTATCCTTGGTTCACCACTTACCTATTGGTGTTCATGTGAGCTTTCCTTCTGTCATTCGGGTCATGGATTAATCCATGGTGTTGATCGCTGAAAGTTCCCAACGACCTCGGGGACCTGTGAATGTACAAAAGCAATCGAGAGAACCATAGAGAAGACCCCACTCAACCATCCTGGATAAGTTACCTCTTTAGCCTATCATGTCTAGTAAAACCATTAGAATTAAAGAATTAATAACACTTATAATATTAATTTAATTATCACAAATAATGTTAGTTAACAACAAAACAAAGGTGGTATGTAACTGTGAATCAAAAAGAATCAAAAAGTAAACTTACTATACAGGGATTGTGGATTTAAACAACTAATACCACAAGACAACAACTCCCATGCAACAACGGGGAAAGGAAAAAAACAAACCGTCGGCCTGGTACCAGTCGAGGATTTCGATTTCTCTTACAACGCACGCATTCAAAACGGTAATACATAAGTGGGATTAAGGTAATTAATTCAACGTGATTATTACTCACGGTGTGAAATATAAGTAAAGGTGTACGAGTATCAATTCAAAGGGGTAATATACTTTTTTTTGATATTTAATTAGTGTATATGTGATATGTGTAGTTAACAATTTGTATTAAAATCTAGAATATATGTGTATTAAAATCTAGAATATATTTGTATTAAAATCTAGAATATATTTGTATTAAGTAAAAGTTCATTATGTTAATATCTATAGGTGCCACATATTTAATATAATACTCCAAAGAAATATATATAAAAACCAAAAGAAGCTTACTGCGAGACAAGAATTAATCTTATCAAAACTGAATCATTAACCCAGGAATAGTTCACTGGGAGCACTGCGACCTTCCTCGTCGACCTTGATATTTTTTCTTCCGTCTTGGTTGATCGGTGATGTCACCTGGAATAACCCAAGGGCCACTGTCTCTGACAGATCGAATATTTGCCCAATGGGGTATTCAGAATTGCTTACAAGTCCTGAAAAGTTACACACTCAACTGACACTAAAGAATAGTTCTCTGCTTCTAGTGACCAATTAACTTCAGTGGGACCTGTCTCGACAACCGTCAGTCTAGCGCAATCACCATCAATAACGTAAGAGTAATCAAAAAAAGTTTATTTGCAAATCTTCTCCTATTTCTCCTGGAGGTGCTTACACTTGTAACCACGAAGGAACAGATCTTGTACAAGCAGGTCGTCGTAGTAGCACGAAAATCGTCCAGGAAAGCCAAATTTTGTGTCCACAGGAGAACTTCCTTCTCTATCCAGGGACAAACCCAAAATATAAGGCACCAGATGACCCAATCCAGTTGTGGTGGGTAAGTTAATTTAGCCTTACAATATAGTTCCACGGGAACAATTTACCACGTTTGACTAAAGCGGATATTTTCTCAGCGGCCTAAATCAATCGACTATATTCGCCCGTCTCCAACATCCAACTCTAAAATCCAGACTGTATATCTTCCCGACTCCAAAATCCAGACGGACCTGATTTTCCAATTGTTTCCAGCGCAGCCTCAGCGATATCATCAAAACAAAACCTCCTCTCGTCGCGACTGAAATCCAACTTCCAAATCATTTTTTTTTCATCCAGAACAAAAATTATTTTTGTCTCGAGCCTACTTGAAAAACCTAAATGTCTACAAATTTTTGTGTGAGCAGTAATTTTTGTTAGTCAATCCTGGAATTCCCGATAGATGGGGGGATCATCAAAAGGAGAAACTTTCGGTAAATGACCGACCGTTACAGCCCACAGGAAATGGTACGACGAGAAGCCAAACAAAATATTATTAAGATTCAACAGGAAAATAGGAGAGAAAGCAATAGGAAGCGTAAGGCTGCAAGTGTCTATAAGTAGGGGGTCTTGGTTGCTGTGAAAAGAGCACAATTTAGCCCAGGGTTGAAATTAAAACCTAAGTTTTTGGGACCTTACCGTGTAGTGAAACGGCAAAATTACGACCGTTATGAATTGCTAAACATAGGTGACGAGGGGCCCAGGATAACTACAGCCGCGGCGGATGGCCTTAAAGAATGGGGCTAACCATTCGGGGCGAAATAAAGTCTTGTAAGGAAGTGGGGCAGGCGAATCACTCAAGTCCCAGAAACCCAAATCTTAAAATAACTTTGGGGATCGGTTGACCAAAACAGATCCCCACATACATATAATGTTTTCTATTTCATTAGAACAGGTAATTTGGTTATTTTTGTCATGAAAATTTTTTAAATAAAAACAAATAATAACTAATAATAACAAAGAAATATAACACCAACAAAAATTGCCGCCCCGAAAAGGCTTACGCCCCAGGGCTATAGCCCATTTAGCCCTGTGGTTAGGGTGGCCCTGTCAATGGCCACAATGAGAAATTGAATTAATTTTATGTTTCGTCTCGTTCATTCCACTGCATAATTATGTATTTGCATCTCATGTCAGAATTAGAGAACATCAGTTAAAGTTGGCTCAACTTCAACTTCAACACTCAAATTTAGAATTATTTCCGAAATTCGGAACTAATCAGTGACATCTGTCTGTTGCACTAATGAATAAGCAGAATTGTTATACCAAAGTAGATGATATATATTTATTATTTTACAATTAAAAAAATAAAAAACATTAAAAATAAAAAATTATTGCAACAAAATTATTTTGAGAACTTTACGAATGCATATTTTCTGAAATTTAAGTTAATAAAAAGTTAATTTTCGGTATTTTTCTCTTTCGGGTCATTAGATGGCAGTACCATACATTTTTTTCCGAAAGAGAGAGTTCTGAATTAAATTTCATTAAAAGAAATCTCTCCAAATTCAAGACTTTACTGAAAAATTAAGTAAATTTTACTTTGAAATTAAATAAATTCCGATTAAACAAAAGTTTTAGTAAAGGTCGAGAATTCCGTTGGCAGTTTTTTTATGATTATTTTTAATTTAACAGCTGTTATTGACATTTTTTAAATTTGTCCGAAAGTTGCAATTTAACACTGTGCACATAGCAAAATTAGCACTTTAACACTGTGAACCCGGCATAAAGGCTAAATTTTTTTCTGTGTATTGTCAGTACTGTAGGTAAAAACGGACGGGGGCTACAAAGCTTGAAGAGTTGTGCCGCTGACATATAGATATGGACTGCTAAATAAGCAAAATCCCATACAAAAAAGGGGCACCAAAAACTATTGTTGTCTCGTTCCCCCGTTAAAATCCTATGAACTTTAATCGGTTTCAAAATAAAAAAACAGTTCAGTGCATGTCAGCGATATCAACATAATTGGAAAAAACTAGACAGGTATAGCGTTTTTTCTTCTTTCTCTCACTTTCGTTATTTTTAAAAGTTCGTTAAACAGAGGGAAAGATCACATACACACCTCACATATTTAAAAAAAATACATTTATTTAACGAAAAAACTGCTACTAAATAAAAAATAATGATGGAAAATTATTTCTATCAATTATAACATACATCTTATTACTTATTTTCCTCTAAATTTGTAACTGTCGGGGTAGGGTGTGCCGGGGCACGAAGAAGGGAAATGGCCATAAAGGCCAAAGACTACCATTACAAAAAAAAACTTGGGGAAGGGGACTCAAAAAGAAGGGTGACTCGGACGGTTCGACCGTCGGGGGAGGTGTCGCGAATTTTATGCATCCAATGCACCGGTTGTTGGCACGACTAGCGATGCGCTAGCTAGCTCGCCAGATGGGGTGGGGTTCGCGGTGCTTGGATGTCGGAGGGGTGACAGTTATACTGTTAATTCTTTCGTGCCTATGCAACAACTAAATTTAATGCGAGCGACAAGGGGGTGAAACACGTCTAGGGCCAACGAGAGGGGCTACAGGGGAAGGAAAGTGAGAAATGGAAGAGTGCTCGCTGGTCACCAGGTCATTGTATGGGCTACATGATAACAAACAAAAATAGTTGGGCGGCACTTACGTCGGTTAGGGCATCCTAATTCCGCGGGCCACACCGACAGGGGGGGTCTACTCGTCCATTAAACGGACGTCAGTACTAAAGCTCTAGTTTACCCACCTCAGCTGATACGCGAGGAAAATTTCCCACTAATTTATTTCTCTGAAGGATGATGTCTAAAGGTTATCGGAATACCCCTAGCTCACCTATCCGAGGTGAACCACTTTGGAAAATTCGAAGGTACTTGGTACTTGGGAGGCTTGGGAAGCAAGCCAAATGTCAATATTCCACACCCTACCAAAACAAAAAAAAACGTTTTATCCGGTCCCGATTCCGGGTGACAATTGTACTCTGCTCAACCCTATAGTGGACGGTATGAGTTAACACGATATTACCTTAGGTGGTCCGCATGGATGTAATTACCTATGCGCCCCTTATGCAACCGATATAGCCTATTCCCGATTAGTGGTCTACTTCGTTATATAATCGATTTTTACTGTACAATGAGAATCTTTACTTAAGGTATTTAATCATCAAATAACTATAGTTCATTTGTCTATTACAATTCAAGTTTTATCAATAAGTGTAGTCATTCATTCAAATATAAAATCAACGTTTTATCAATATAGTTTAACTATTTATCTCAATCTAGTATCGATTCCCATCCATATAGTTAAATTATTTATTTTAATATAGTATCAATTTTCCCCAATGTAGTTTAATTATTTAGTTCGATATAGTATAAATTTTTATCAATATAGTTTAAGTATTTATTTTAATATAATATAAATTTTTATCAATATAGTTTAAGTATTTATTTTAATAATGTATAAAATTTCATCAATATGGTTTAATTACTTATTTTAAGATAGTACCAATTTCCATCAATATAGTTTAAACGATTTCCCTCAAAATAGTTGGATCATTTTATTCCAACAGCGAATCCAGAGTCAATTTCTAGTCAGATAGTATAAATACTATACTATATTCTCATAATATAGAATCAACCTCTAAGGATATAGCCTAATTATTAGTGTTTCTATCAAAAAAAAATCTATTTATATCAACATAGCTGGATTATTCTATTCCAATATCAAATCCAGAATCAATTTCTAGTCAGATAGTATAAATATAAAGTAATTCTTACTATCTAGAATCAATCTCTAATAATCTAGTCTAATCATTATTATATCTACCAAAAAAAACTGTTTATATCCGTATAGCTGGATTATTCTATTCCAAGATCGAATCCAGAATCAACTTCTAACCCGATAGTATAAATATAAAGTAATTCTTACTATATAGAATCAATCTCTAATAATCTAGTCTAATCATTATTATATCTACCAAAAAAAAACTGTTTATATCCGTATAGCTGGATTATTCTATTCCAAGATCGAATCCAGAATCAACTTCTAACCCGATAGTATAAATATAAAGTAATTCTTACTATATAGAATCAATCTCTAATAATCTAGTCTAATCATTATTATATCTACCAAAAAAAACTGTTTATATCCGTATAGCTGGATTATTCTATTCCAAGATCGAATCCAGAATCAACTTCTAACCCGATAGTATAAATATGAAGTAATTCTTACTATATAGAATCAATCTCTAATAATCTAGTCTAATCATTATTATATCTACCAAAAAAAACTGTTTATATCCGTATAGCTGGATTATTCTATTCCAATAGCGAATTCCGAACTCATTTCTAATCATATAATATAAATATAAAGTAATTCTCACAATACGGGATCAATCTCTAAGAATATAGTCTAATTATTAGTGTATCTAACAAAAAAATCTATTCATATCAGCACAGCTGGATTATTCGATTCCAATATCGAATCCAGGATCACTTCTAATCAGATAGTATTAAATATAAAGTAATTCTTATTATATAGAATCAAGCCTACCACTATGGCCTCTATTTACTCTTGTTCCTATTATTCTCCCGATCTTGCGGCAGTTGGTTTGATTTATATTTTTGATATTTATCAGCTTCAAGACCTAGGTTAAGTTTGATAATTTTCAACAAATGACAACTTGTTTTTTTTTTTTCATTTTATGTTGTATTGTCCATGGAAATATATCTTAAATTCTTGCGGTATTCTACTATTTTTCTAAATACATTTACCTTATTATATGTCCCAAAAAATTATACGCCTAGAAGCGACTGATATCGTTTATCATCAATCGTCTATAGGTGAATATACGTAAAATGACCGACTAATTAATAGTAGGTATTACGCGAATGGTCACTGAAAATTTAAATGATTAAGAAATGGCGATATTGCAAAAACAAAATTTATGAATATTTTGCTACAATATAACTGAACCAATTATATAGATATTAAAATATCTCTTTCCTAAACAAAATCTAAACAATTAATTAATTAATCATAGAAAAAAGTATACCGTGATCCTTGCTTTAATCTACAAACATGTGAGTAAGTTCACCGATCCTCCCTATTCAGCATCTTACACGCCGTTGGCCTAACGGGATCAACAATGCCCATAAAGAACGTGACCGCGTTCTCCCAGGTGCTCCTTATCTCCCCCTTCTGGCCCCAAAAATTCTCCTTTTCCTTTCCTTTATGTAGCTTGGGTTTTTCTTCAAGCTCCGCAGAATCCCGTGAATAATCTTACTTCCTCTTTCTTTTTCTTATAATTTTTCCTATTTTTACTTTTTCCTGCAGCACTTCAAAAAAAAAACTCAACCACTCGCGACAACTGATTCGGTTCAACTCTTCGTTCAGCACACACTTCTGAAAAATGTCCCCGCTCATCCCCAAAAAACCGAGAACAGTCGCCGACGTCCAAACGGGACCGCCGAGCGCCGTTATATTTCTCTCGACATCATTATCATAGGATTCATTATTTCCCCTAACACTTGTTACGCTTTCGCTGTTCTATAAATTAGTGTTGTCGATTTTAAATTATCTTGTACTATCAATGTTTCTGCTGAATAATTTGAATCTATTCCGATTCGTTGTGTTATTGAATATTTTTTTTTTTAAATTTTTTTCTCTGCATTCCATTTTAAATTTAGTAAGCGTTTTTCAGAATGGATAAAGCTGATCTTTTCCAGGAAACTATTTCTTGAGCTATTTCTGGAAATAGTTAGATTATTATATCGATTCGCAATTTTCTTTCATATTCGCCCCTTGCTGACAAAATATTGCCTGCAACTGGTGGAATCCGCACACGAGGACGCCAGCGGACTAAATCCCATAGGGCGACCGTTACAAATTCGAAAACAAAATTATTGTTTACATAGAAAAGGTCTTCTTCTTCTGGAGAAAAAATAAATTTTTAAAAACGTACTTCAAAAAAAACCAATACCTGTGCATCACGGTGCACAAAAAAGGTTGAAATAATTGTTGGTAGTTCTTTACAATACTAATCCAATCAGAATGGATTTAGAAAGAAGAATCACTTTTGAAAAAATATTTTTGTAATTCTTTACAACATTAATCCAATCAGAATGGAATCTAGAAAGAAGAATCACTTTTGAAGACGGTGCTAACACATGTTTTCGGGGCGATGTATTAAGTGCATAAGGTTAACAAAGAAATGAAAACAATTTTCGAAGCAAGATTAGTGCAATGAAAGTCAACCTGGCACCGTCTTCAAAAGTGATTCTTCTTTCTAGATCCATTCTGATTGGATTAGTATTGTAAAGAACTACCAACAATTATTTCATCCTTTTTTGTGCATCACGGTATTGGTTTTTTTTGAAGTAGGTTTTTAAAAATTTATTTTATTTCGTACTTTTTAGTCCGCTCATTTTTTTTCGGCGCCAATTTAAAAAAAAATATTTTGTACCGGCACAATGGAGCTCCTTGCTAGTGACAGCAAGGCTGCTGCCATCATGCTTGGGTAGACATAAAAATTTTGAAAGACAATCATCCTCCCTAGTTCCGAAATAGTGATAGGGGGTGATAAGCCGGTCACACGGTATACGCTAGCTCGACGGTAGGGGTCGTGGGGGGTGTGACCGGACTGCTACATATATGATTCACCACTTACCTATTAGTCAGAAGGGAGATTTCTTCATACCGTTCTTGTCCTAGGTTAGCCAAAGGCAGTGGCGGCTCCTGCCTCTAAAATTTGGTGGGGCTTGAAAAAAATATTAATTATTAATATAATTTTTTAATACAGGTTTCCACTCCACCTTTCATCCGACTGCACTAAATATTCCCCAGCAATATATTTTATACAATTGGATTATCAGTGTATTTTACATGTATTTGTTTACATTAAAAATACTACGCGTCTTTTAATTTTAAAATTTTTTAAATTGATATATTTTTATTCTAAATTTCGCTTGAATTTGGCTGTTTAAAATTGCCCAATCTATTTCTTATCTGAAATTATTATAACTGTGTAAGATGAAAATAAACTGAATCACTCATGTTTACTAAAGTGAAGCATTCAAGAAGAATAGCGTTCGGATTAGAGGTACTGCATTCGTAGCATTAACCCCAAAATTAATAGCGCCGTTTATTTAAAAAAAGAAAATAGGAGAAATGATTTTATGAAAAGGAACTTAACTCTATTCGTTGCTATCAAATTTAGGCCTATCCCACTAGTTCTAAAAATATAAACTCAACTTCTTGAAAAACGAAAAATAAAATCTTTAACAAATCAAAACAAAAATTCAACAAATCAATAAAAGAAAAAGAGAAATTAAACTGTTTTATATAAATAACCTGCCCGGCGTTCTTTTTGCTGCGCGAAAAATTCAAAAACTTTTTCATTAACATTTGGAAACTCGGAAATATATTTATTACATAATATTGATAATGCCGCTAATGAATTCAACCGACACTGGCCCATGATGTTGGATTTGTTCATTTCAATATCTTTTAAGTACTAAATAGCCGTTCAGATTCAGGTGTTGAAACGGGTGTGGTTATTATTAATTCTAATAAAAAAGAAGTTTGCTTAAAAGCCTCATCTAGATTATTTTCTTTGAAAAATGAATATAACTACTAAATAGAAATCATTTTTTGAGACATTGAATTTTCATATATAATTTCTAACTCATTTTTCAAAACTTCTTTATCTATAAATGGGAAATATTAAACTAAAATTGAAATTTATTGTCTTTTAGTTTTTAAAATTCTGTTGGACTGATAATATTGAAAGCAAAAATATGTTCATAATTTTCGAACCGGCTAGTTGCTTGTGTAGTTATAATATCGCAAATTTCTTTGCATAAAATAGTTAAATGGAAATTAGAAGTACGAACCGGATTAATTTAAAACAATGAATGAGATTTTCTTTATTTTCGAGTATAGATCGCGGTGCACGAAAATTTCAACAGTTCGCGGGAGACCACGTTTGTTGCAAACTTCGATTAATAAATCTTTTCGTTTGGGAGAGCATGAAAAAATGACGTAAAAGCAGATATATAAGTATGTATTTGCAAAAAATATTCGTGTTTCTTTAATTATTGAGCATGCCTGCTTTAAGACTAAATTTAGTTGATGGGCATAAAAATGCACAAAGTGTGCAAATGAACAAAATTTTTTTTACTAAAGTTTGAATCCCGGCTCTACTCCCACTCATTACAGCGGCACCATCATATGTTTTGAGCAATCAATTTTTTTTCTAAATTGTAACATTTCAGCGCATTCTGAATCACATCAACACCTTTTATGATAAAAAACGTTCAACAGATTATTATTTTTAATGTAAAATTAAAGCCATTTGTAATTTGTTTCATCAGCTTGAGCAGATACAAAATTTGTTGCTGTAAACAGCATTCAAGTAACTCATTTTGTACAGCTTTCGTTTTTTGCGATTTGATTACTCTTCAAGTAGTCGTTGAATGCGATATCTATTGATCTGGTATATGTAACCATATCAAGAAATATTTCTCGATTATTACTTGATTCAGGTTCGTCGTGCCCACGAAGAGCTAAAATTGTGACCACCGCAAAACTTTAAGATGTCTAAAATTCGACTTAATACTTGATGATTCTTTTTAACATTTTCATTATATTTTGCTATGGAACTCGGGTATCCTGAATCGATTTGTGAGAGAATATTAACCGTCCCGAAGGTTTGGTAATTAAAAGTATTTTTTAAATGCGAGCGCTCGTTTCATGTTTTTTAATTCGTTCCGATGCCGATTTCTGTCCAAGCCGATTCTCCTCTAAACAAAACGCAATGAAAGCCAAACAATGCACTTTTTTCTATACTAACCGTAAGCGATTTCTTTTTAGAAACCAATCCAATGAAAATTTTCTACTTTGAGATTTTTCAGTACAAATTAATTTAAAATCAAATGGTTGATGCGGCCCTAAACGTTTAATTTCTAATATTTCTTCTAATTACAACAAAGAAACATTTTTCTTCAATAAATTATCTACGTGATTAATTTTAACCAAAAACAAAAATTAAACAAATATAAATATAATTTAATAAAATTATATATTAAACAATGGTACATTAATATTTATTACATATAATTTAATAAATAATAATTTAATAATATTTATTGGCGAATAATTCAATATATATCTACCGCAATTTCTGTAAACACACACTTTTCACTTAAAAATCAACATGTAACTGTCAGTTAAAATTCACCCCGCGATTCTAGTTGTTAGATTGTTGTCAGATCTAACAACTCGACCCCAGGTATCGAAAAGAGCTTTGGCGTAAAGCTTTCCCCTCGATTTTGGAGACTTTGAATTGTCAGACTTCCCCTTCAGCAGTTCGCTCAATCATGTTAGCCGGTGTTTGTTCACGGTATACAGAAACAAGGTAATTTCTGTTTTTGTGTTTGTTTACGTTTGAGTGCCGGCTGCGCGAAAATAATAATTAAAATCGAAGTAAGTAAAATGCGTATTTTAAAATATTTTTAAAGTTTTAATATTGCAAGTTAGACCGTTTGGCTTTGTTGAAGGCCTGTCTACTTTCAGACCTTAGTTTGAGAAGCTTACTGTTCCACCAAGGACGTTTGGTTTTACCCCTGTATTTCTTAATGGGACAGGCTGCTTCCAATGCATTATTTAAGAGGTTGCTGAGATTCTTCACCTGATCTTCGAGATCTTCAGCGTTCCAAAAATGGGTGGGAACATCCTCGGGAAGTGATCTTTCCACCAATTGTCTATATACGGCCCAATCTGTGCTTCGGACATTCCTGTAACCAGGGGCCTTCTTCACACTTGAGCACGTATTGACATTAAAAAGAATGACTCTATGGTCAGAAAAGGAGTGTTCACTGGATATTCTCCAGTTTTGTACACAATTGAGCAGGTCTGAGGAAACAAGAGTGATGTGCGTGATTCAAAAAATCTGGTGTTCGGTTTTTCTTAATTTTAAGCGGTTTAATGAAAATAAAGTATCAAAATTTATAGACCATTTTAAACTAGACATTTCAATGGTTAAATGAGCACTTATTGAACATCAAAATTCGACAAAAACATCAATAAAGTTGTCCATGCAAGATTAGGGTATTTTTTTCGAAAAATGTTATTTTCTAGGAAACTATCCGTTATCCAAACAAAAAAAAATCATGCTTATTTAACGCAACACAAGGTATACTCTTACAAATTTTTATGTAATTTGAATTATTTTTACGGGAAAAAAAATTTGAGGTTATGTCAAAATATGTTATATACAAAAGTTTAATCTTTTTATTATCTACAACTTTTGTATGAAACATTTTCCTCTAGGTCATGTTTCACCGCAAATCGCAAAAAATCCGCTTTGGCACTAGCCTAATTAAAATTTTAGTCATAGTATTTAATACCTAAATCATCAATACGACCATAACAGCCAGCTCGCGAGCCGCTGGCTATAGTTAGATTTTCAAAGCTTACAATTCCCCTCCATTTGTTAGATCTAGCATCCAGAATACCAAATCCTCTCTTTTTCTGACAAAAGCACATAGTCTCCACCGAAGGGGCAAGAGCTTTGCGCTTTTTACTCATTTTCTGACTATTGTTAGATTTCTATGATCTAGAATCGCGGCGTCAATCTCCAATTAGCTCTTTTTCCAATAAAAATGTCTCTTTTTATTACTTTTTACTATATTTCTGTCCAAAATTTTGCTACGGGCTAAATAAAATCAGCCGCACGGGTATATAAAATCCATAAGTGTAAAAGAAGTATCAAAATGTTCCGCCAATTAGTAGCAAATGCAGGCAAAATTACTTCAGAAATATAATAAACAGAACTAAAATAACGAACCGACAACACTGGCAGTCTATGTGCGTGAGTAAAGTAAACCCAACAGAGCAAGAGAATCCACTGACATGTAGTACAGTGAAGAGAATCCCAATGAATCCTAGGGCTAACAAATTTTAGCCCCGCTTGGTAGAACAAATGTTGCTTGAATCAATCGCCTTAGTCAAGAAATTTTGCATACAAAATGGTTCATGTTCGGGGCTGACTCAATGATAGCCCCTGAGGAGAGAATTACATATAAATGTGCATGGAATTTTGATTCCGCCAGATTATTTTGATGAGAGAGTTGAGAGTTTTTCTTATTTTTTATTTGCTATTTTTTTATACTTTCCTTATGAAGTTCTACTTCGAATTTTTTTGTGGGGTATTATTTTGAATTTTTTTTTAGAAATTGTAATAAATTGCAAAGAAAATTTGCGTTTCTTTTTTGTAAAAATGAAATTAATTAAAAAATGTATGAATATGATTTGCTCGATAATTTCTGGTGGGGCTAAGCCCCACTAGCCCCTAAAGACGAGCCGCCACTGGCCAAAGGTATTCATCGCTGGAAGTTCCCAACGACCTGGTGAACTTGTAAATGTTCAACGCGACTTCGAGAGAACCCTAGAAAGAAAACACCACCCAACCATCCTGGATAAATTACTCCCTTAGGCTGTCATGCCTAGTAATACTCGTGGAGTTAAAGAATTGATAACAAATGTATTGTCTATTAAGTTACAGCACAATATAATAAAATTTAAGTAACACCAGAATAAAGAGTTGAATTAATTATGATATAAGTGTAAATCAAAAGTAAACTTACAATACAGGTAATGTGGATGCAACCACCTATTACCACAAAACAACAACTTCCATGCAATAACGGAAAGGAAAACAACAAATCGTCGCTCTGGTACCAGTCGATGATTCCTGATTTTCTTACAACGCACAAATTCACAACATAATACTTACGGGATAACAAATTAATTAAGTCAATATTATTAATAATAATGGTGTGTAACATACGTAGAAGTGTCAATTTTAAATGGATAATATAATTTGTTGTTATAAATAACACAGGCACACAAAAAAAATGTCAAGACCCAGAGGGTACATCCCCCTACCCCCCCCGTTTTTGGGGTCACTGAAACCGAATATGACCATAAAAAAATTTTTTAACTAGCCATTTCCCCGCAACCACCCCCATACACCCCCTTCTGGTAGTTGAAATGTCAATTCTCATACAAAGTCGAGTAGGGTGTGTATTCCTATGTTTTCTGGGCCTCTAAGAACGAAGAAGGCTACCAAAAATGAATTAGACCAACTCGTTAGCCCCTAACGTCACTTTACCATACACCCCTTTATAGGGGTTGAAATTTCAATTCTTATACAAAGTCGAGTAGGGTGTGTATTCCTATGTTTTCTGGGCCTCTAAGAACGAGGAAGACTACCAAAAATGAATTAGACCCCCTCTTTAGCCCCTAGAGTCACTTTACCACCGCCATACACCCCTTTGTGGGGGTTGAAATATCAATTCTCATACAAAGTCGAGTAGGGTATGTATTCCTATGTTTTTTGGGCCTCTGTGAACGAAGAAGACTACCAAAAATGAATTAGACCCCCTCGTTACCCCTACCCCCCTTTCTCATACAAAATCGAGTAGGGTGTGTATTCCTATGTTTTTTGGGCCTCTAAGAACGAAGAAGACTACCAAAAATGAATTAGACCAACTCGTTAGCCCCTAACGTCACTAAGTGACGCCAAAAAACATAGGAATACACACCCTACTCGATTTTGTATGAGAAAGGGGGGTAGGGGATAACGAGGGGGTCTAATTCATTTTTGGTAGTCTTCTTCGTTCACAGAGGCCCAAAAACCATAGGAATACATACCCTACCCGACTTTGTATGAGAATTGACATTTCAACCCCCACAAAGGGGTGTATGGCGGTGGTAAAGTGACTCTAGGGGCTAAAGAGGGAGTCTAATTCATTTTTGGTAGTCTTCCTCGTTCTTAGAGGCCCAGAAAACATAGGAATACACACCCTACTCGACTTTGTATGAGAATTGACATTTCAACTACCAGAAGGGGGTGTATGGGGGTGGTTGCGGGGAAATGGCTAGTTAAAAAAAATTTTTATGGTCATATTCGGTTTCAGCGACCCCAAAAACGGGGGGTAGGGGGATGTACCCTCTGGGTCTTGACATTTTTTTTTGTGTGCCTGTGTAATTAATATGTACTGAGTAAATATCTGGTGTGGACTATTAATATGATTAACAGTTGGAATGTAAATTGGGAGATTACCAAAACTAGGATACAATACTAAAACAAAAACGAACTTACTCCTATTTTCCACAACTGATAACCTGCGTCTAGCTTACAAAAACTTCCGTGGTCCGTCAAGGCGGGAACGCCCGTTGAACGTCCTTCCGAGTCTTGTTAGGTGGTTGCCCTCGGATGAAACTGTGTTGGAATCTTCGATACAGTCTGAACTATGGCCACTGTTACATTCAATTTCAGATAACGATACAAACACAACGATATGGTTGTGATCTTCTAGCTGTTGAAAATGATGTCACTGTTTGACTGTGACGACGCAACTTAATATTGGTGCAATCGTTACTATTGGTCGTAAGATAACCTAATACATCGCCAGAGAGGTTCTATTGATTAGGTGGTATCCAAAAATGGTTGCTCCTAAAAGTGCATCTGTTACCCCCTTAATATCAGAGGTCAGCTTATCTCCTATCCTTAAACACTCATTGGGCTTAGAGTTTTGCTGCTTCTTTGAGTTTATCAATTTCAAAACTACTATTTTGAATAAAGAAACAACGTTCCGATTCTTCAATCGGAATAACAGAAACAAAATTCTGAAATCTTTGGCTAAATAAAAGAAGTAAAATTCTGAAAATCTTTGGTTATTAAAGTTTCCTTGGACACTGCTAATCTATAGAGATATGTTCGTGCGGTCGTGCCTTGGCACTAAAACGACAATCAAACGTATCAGGAAGTTGAATTGTTTTTATAACTCGTATAGCAAGCCCTCGTCTAGCAAGTTCTCTGTTTACCATTCGGGTTACACCGGTTTATGAATACCTAGTTCCGTTCCGCTAGGTCTTCCTAAATCAACATGTACAGATGAATCTAGAGCGTGCACACCGGAATCTGTTCTGCTGGATAATTCCACTTCTATAGGAGTAACTGGGTTTAGTTTTCCTAAAGCGATTTCAAGACTTCCTTGAACAGTTCTCCTATCGGGTTTTAACTCCTGAGCCTTAATTATAGTTTTCTGAAAAAAACATCCCTCCAATTCGTGACAGACGTATCCAAAAAACTATCTTTTTTTTCCATTTTTTTACCCAGAACCAAAAAAAACTATAAAGCTTAAACTTCTTTTGACCAGGCGATAATTTAATTTAGTTCTACGCACGCTGATATAGAGGATAACAACAGATTTTTATTGCTGTCATATGTCAAATCCCCTCCATATAATACAAAGTTTTCACTAAGAGTTTGCCTAACACTTTCACCTAGTAAAAGTTAATCACAGAATACATTTGTTAGAACACTATCGTCATAGTATAAATAAATAGCTAGCAGCTTTCTATCTTTCGCAGGCTTGTGACAAGGTTCCGTAAATGCATCTTCTAAGCTTCCTTGAAAGAAAAGGGGATGTGGTTCACCGTAGCGCTCCTTGTAATTTCTTATGAATGGCATGGAGCCAACAGTTTCGTCATCAGGCTGATCTGGAATTAAATACCTAAGTCTGGATGTTTCAACGAAGTTATTTTTCCTTCTGGCTGTTGGACTATATTCAATGTGTAATTTTATATTATTCGACGTGCTCTTTCGCTAGTGCTGGTTTGAAACCCACACAGTTCAGCAAGACCAAATGAAATCGCTGCAGCTCTTATTAACTTCTTAGAACATTTGTAAGCATTATTAACACAAACACAAGGAAATCAAACTGCGGCTATCTTCAGATTTCTGCGCTTCCGTGTTGATTTCTTTATGGGAGAGAGTCAACTTCTGCACACTATAATGAGATTTTCAAGAATAACTGAAGTTTTTATTTTAATCTTGGATCTGCCTGTGCTCCATTTGATTATACCACATAATCACAACCATTAATAATGTCAAAGCAACCGTTTAAAATACGTTCGTCACGCTCTTTTCTTTCTGCCGGCTGGGCAGAACCAATTAGGCTCACATCCACGGTAACACCTCGCCACCGACTGCCTTTGGTCGCCTCCAAATCCAGACTGTCAAAAAAATCTATTTTTTCCTATTCCACGAAAAATTTTGTTTCTCTCGCCTACTTTATTTGAGAATTTGGAAAGTGACTTGATTAAACGTTTAGGCAATTTCCGCGAGATGGGGGAATAATTTATAAGGAGAATTTTTTTTCTGTAGATAATCGACCGTTACAATTTATTACGATAAGTATAACACGCCTGAATGGGCCAAACTTTGCCTATTCGTAACGCTCAGTGGATGGCTACAACGTGTTATTTTAGAAAAAACGAATTACTTTCCTTTAACTTAAATATTTATTCAACAAAAATTAGTTTCGTTTGTTTTAAGTACAAAATTCCAACTTTAACTCAATCTATTAAAATAGTTAAATTCTCTTTAAACTATACTTCGAATTTCAATATTATTTCTTGCAAAATTCAATTTCGTAATTCTTTTCAAAATATCATTAAAACCTTAACATCAATTTAGACGAGTAATCTTATATAAGTGTAAATGCAGATAAATCCAATATTTCACGAAATATTTTTCCTTTCCTTTCCAATTCAATCTTGATTCTTAACTCCAACGCTGCTTGTACTTGAGTCCAGTTGTTTTGCTACTAAAACTTTCCCTAGGTCGGTTCGGCAATTGGTTTGAAAGCCGGCTGAAATATTCAAACTGATTAAGTTATACTATTGATGAGCTATATTACATTAATTCAGGACGTTAATGCAATATTCAAGCGGGTCCTGAATCAGTACCTCAGGAATGCAGGTAATGTTGCATTAACTCAGGGCGTTAATGGTTATAGTTTTTGATAAGGCCTCAGAACTGCCTTTGGTAAGATTATATTAACTCAGGGCGTTAATATGGTTGTGGAAAGGCCTCACAACTGCCTTCACTAGGATTACATTAACTCAGGGCGTTAATGCATATGTTGGTAGAAAGGCCTCAGAACTGCCTTTTTTAGGTTTGAGATCACTGTAGCCTCAGCTAGTTTTCTTCTAAGCTCAAGTCACTTTGAAGATCGATGGTGATCTAATTTGGCGTTCAGTGCGCGCCGATATTTATTCTGAATTTCACAATGGAGGTGGTGGGGAACTTAGTATCCATGCCATCCATTGTGAATGAAGTTGTTGATGTATGTGTTGGACATCGGCTGCGGCTGTCAGATGTGGTTTTAGGTAAGACGTGATTTTTATTTTATTTTGATTTGTGTAATTTATATTTTATGTGGTTTTAGGATGGAGGGGCCATTGATGGTGTTTCCTTTCTGGCGTTGTTTGCTGCTTTTGGTCTTGTCAGATAAGTATTTTATTTAATATTGACCTATTTCTTTGGGATAATTTTGTTTGTTTACATTTCAGGGATTACTTGTAGCTGTGGATGGCCGTCTAATTGTGGGATTTTTCGGAGTTGTTTTTGGAGAAAAACTTCACACGGAGGTATAAACAAGTGGGTTTTTTGTTCTAATTTTTTTCTATTTTCAGATTATTAGTTTCGAGACTGAACACGCCGTCGTCGAAAGGATCGAGGCAGTAGCTAAATACTACTTTCGGAGTTATTTAATAAAAAAAACTTATTTAGTATGAGTATGAAACAAAATTCCCCGAATGAAATTAAAAAACAAAATTTAATCAAATTATGTGAGAATATAAAGTCGATTGAAAAGGAAATGCAACAGCCCGGAGAATCGAACTCGGAACCCTTGGACGAGAGGCAGGTATTTACTCCCTGTGCTACGAGAGAGTGTTGCTATATATTGGCTAAATATCTACATAAGTCATATCGGAAATTCGGCAATAGTTCTCTAATTCAAAGGATAATACTCTTACAGTGTACATGAGTATAAATGGAAATTCTCACCGAAGAGTATGTAATAATTCTTTACAAGATTAATCC
This sequence comes from Thereva nobilitata, assembly GCA_963855945.1. Taxonomy (NCBI): domain Eukaryota; kingdom Metazoa; phylum Arthropoda; class Insecta; order Diptera; family Therevidae; genus Thereva; species Thereva nobilitata. Next base: position 123,592,161 of record OY979696.1, read on the forward strand.
AATCAGAATGAATTTAGAAGCGAAAAAAAGAAAAAAAGTCGAACTGTCCGATCCAGGGTTTGAACCCGCGATAATTAGTTCGGTAGACTTTTACGTAGACGCTACGCCAAGTCCCTCTTAATTATTTGGTGACAATAAAGAATTTTGTGACACCTTTGAAATAATTCTATCTGTTCAAGGTGTACTAATTTTACCAGTTTTTTAAGCCTACCTTCGAACTCCTTTTTCAGAATGGGACCACCGTGGGAAGCTACCCTATCAAGCAAAAAAAGAAAAAAGCAAAAAAGTTATTGCGTTACAAAGTTATGCGTGAACAGTTTTATTTTAGTTTTTCCCCGAACGCCTCGCTAGAATATTTTAATTCAGTTTTTTGGCGCGCTTAGATTTTTCGAATTTTCTTCTTATTTTTATTAATTTTTTATAATAATAAAACAATTTTTTTTAAAATAAGTTATAATATAAATTTTAGTGAAATTTTCCGCTCTTTCACGTGGCGCTATTAGTTTTTCGATTTTTTTTTATTTTTCGATATATAAAGCAAAAACCAAATTTTCGAATTTGTTTTCGAAATTGTGAACTTAGCATACACTTTAGCGCAGCAAAGATTTTTCTATCGTTTTCTACACCCAAAAAAGTACCTAAGTTCCAATTTTCACCGAGATCACATTTTGTGCGAGCTTTCGGTGTAAATTTGGCTCTGACGACTGGGCTATATGACTTATGGGGTTTCTCGAATACAGGTCCGCATCTCAGGCGACGAGCATGCTCGAAGTTTGCTTTTAGGATAAGTGCAGGTTAATCCGTGTACATTCATCACACGTGTTTTGTTATTAATGGTATTAATCACACGTGTTTTGTTATTAATGGGCCAAAGTTGCAAAGGATAAGAAAGTAGCTTTTAAAATCTCGCAGTTCATACACTTTTCACACTCTTTCAAACATAAGGTTGTTGTAATCACCAAACTTTTTATTTTTGGGTTGTGCAGTCACACTTGAAGGCTAAACAGCAATAAAAAACTGCCTCTATCACTCCCAAATGAACTAGTATATCCAAGAGATAAAATCCCCATCAATAAAAAAAAACTGAATATCTAAAAAAACTGATGAAATACAAACTAGATGAAGAAAACATTCAAGTATTCTACAAAGAGATAGTTCACCAGTGGCCTACATCTGATTCTGAGTTGTCAGAGAACGACGCTAATGATGAATAAATTTTATTTTTATTTATTTATTTTATACCGTTCTTTTTCATAGAAATAAATAATCTTATTTGTGTTTCACATTTAGTTAATGTTTCTACTTCCTTTAGAATACATTTTTGAGGTTTACTGAGTGTACTTTTTATTTTATACAGTTTAGTATAATTACTTTTTGCCAAAAGTATATGTATTTGAGAAACCCCATAAGTGAAGCGACTTTAAAAATCCATAATAATTAAATTTAACTTTTGAAAATTCCATTGACAACAAAGATTGTATTTAGCTTCAAACAATATATTTTATTGAAAATAATAATAGTAGAGGTTGCCGGTTAATGTAGAAACAGTTTTTCTCGATTTCCCAAAAGTTGCTCTCACCTGACTTATGGGGTTTCTCAAATAACCGATTCAAGTATAGTCTGCAACACGTTTTGAATGGCATATTCCGCACTCGAGGACCGCCACCATCGCATCGCCTTCGGCTCGGGTGCCAAACTTCCACTTGTGCGGAATATGCATCATTCCAAACTTGTTACAGAATATACTATTACAGCAACAGTCTCGTTATTTAATAGCCACACCTCGTATATACATATATATATCATGAATCTTGATACTAACGATACTAGCGGAGACAATTAACCCAAGCTTTATCGCAGCTCTTGTCGTTGGTCGCGACCAAAGTCTGAGTCATCGCGTTGCTCCAATATATCTAAACAGCTCTATTAAAAACCGCTTTTTTTTAATTATCTCCGCTCCGCTAGTATCACCGCTCTGCTTGTTTATCGCAGCTCCACCATTATCAGACCCTTAGTCAGAAGGCATTTACTTTTACATATTTATTTTTATTAATTCATTAGGTAATTTTTGTTTTTCTTAACATTTTTAAATTGTCAATTTAACCCTTAACCTGGCAGAGTGTGTCCAATGGACACATATGGTTAAACACAAATTATAATTTGTTTATAGAAACATACAAATTTATGTAAGCAAGACTATAACAATAAAATACAAAAAGCTCTTAAGGTTTGTTTCTTGCAAAAAATCAGTTTAACTAATTTTAATTTTAAAATGTGTTCAATGGACACACTTATTCAGGGGAACCGGTAAAATTAAACCGCTTCCTCGTTCTCGAATTGCTAAAACCATACGGCATAGGGTGATCCTTTGTATTAGGATTTTTTATATTCTGTGAAATTGATAAAGCTTCCGAGTCTGTCAACAATCCCGACTTACTGACAATCTCAAATTCCTCCGCCGTTAAGCGCAGAAATCGTATTTTCTTAAGTGCTTCCTTCAGCAGCTTCCTTTTTCCAATTTCAGTATCGAAATAGCCATTGGCCAATGCATATTTATTAAGCGCCTGGAACAAATCCAATTCTGAATTGATGTTCAATTTGTCTCTTTTAAATAGTGCAATTAAAGTGGTTAAGCTGGCATCTACAAGACCCGGGTCCTTTAAGACAGCCAAGGCGTTCACAGCCATCAACTAAAAGAATAAAAATATTAAAAATATTCAATGTAAAATGTTTTTTCTAACATACAAAACCGGTTCTAGCCATAAGATCATGTTTTTCAAAAAAACTGCAAATTCGTAAATTTTCCATAGTTTGTTTCTTCTCCAGTAATAATTTACGTAACTTGAGCATTTTTTCATTAAATTCTTCAGCATGTATTTCTTGGCAGCAGAGTATAACTCAAAGGCATCTTCTATCGTTTTAAATTCTAATTTTTCAAAGTAAATATAGTCCATCATCATGCGAAAAATGTTGTGTTTTATATCTGGTATTTGTATTTCGTTAGATTTGTCTTTATCAAAACTACCATAAAACATTCGTTCAAAAACTGGAGAAGCCATTGCCAAAATTAATTTGTGACCACGAATTGTTACTGCTTTATCAGATTCCTGCCCGACCAGGAATTTACAATCCGTTAATAGTTCTTCTTGTAAAATATGCTCCACTCGCGATTTATTGTCTTTACACTCATTTTGCCAGTCTTCTTCACTCATTTTTGTTAATAAATATAAAAGTATTTTGTTTATACCAGAAAACTTTCTCTTTGGTTGGAACGCCGGAAAAGACTGACCTGAGGGCGAATGTAATCAATGTTATCAAAGATTATACAAACATACATATGTATTACTAAGTATAACATATATGACTCTCGCAGCGTTTTCGCATATATCAATTTTAGTTGTATGACCACGTCGGAATTGTAAATAGAATAGAAATTAACAAAAATGAATTGTACACAATTGTTTATTGGTATTTAAACTTTATAAAAAATTTTATTCTACTTTATTTTGGTGATGAAACGATTATTACTTAGCGATTACGATAACGATTACGATTATCAGCCAATAACCGATGATTACGATTATCGCAAAATTTTGTGTAAATATATGTATTGCAACAAGAACTTTAATTCAAAATAAGTTAAGGGAAGTCCCCTTTATATAAAATATAGTAACGCAAATAGAAATATTAATGACGCAACTCTGAAACCACGAAAATTTATGAATGCAACTTCGAAAACGACGCAAATCGGAACGACGCAAACAGCAAGATTATGATTGGACTATTTGACCGACAGTGGTTTTGGATATAAGTTAAACATACCTTAAATTACCTTATTCGAGAAATTGAAAAAAATAATGGTATTTTCTAGAGATGCGCCGAACGTTCGGCCGAATATTCGTATTGGGTATGTTCGGCGTATTTTTTTATGTTCGTATTCGGCCGAATATTCGGTTAGTTTGCCGAATAATTACCGAATATTTAAGTAGTATTATTTTAAGATTTACATATTTTAAAGAGGCTTGATTCTCGAACCGTACACACTGCAAAACCCAGAATATTTGTTCTGTGTGAATTAAACACACTACACACTTCATAAGCGTTTTAGGAATAAACCGTGTTAAAATAATGCGGATAAAAAGACATATGTACGTGTAAAAACCAGCGTAAAATATTTTTTACACGCTTAAGAAATTGTAACGTTTTATCGTTTTACACCTTAAACGTGTGGAAAATCAAACATTGTGTGTCATTTCACACACTTCTCTTAATTAACACCCATGAGAGGATAACTTAAAGGAAAGCTAGACACTTGTAATTCTTTATTTAAATACTCAAGGGCCAGAGAGCTCCACGACCTCTCTTTACAGTCAGTCGGTAACAGAAGGGCATCGAGACAAGTCAGTGCAGTTTCCATCAAAAATTTTAAGCTTTCGGTAACGATTTTTCGAGGCTAATGCCTAATCTCCAATGGCAAAACCAAGTGTTAGTTAAACCATTGCCAAATGCAATCCAGCGGGTTTTTTTGCAGTGGTTCTAAACTATTTGTACAGAAAAATGTCATATATGAAGGCAAACATGACGTTAAGTTCAATTCCAATATCGCGCCAAAAAATTTGACAACACAAAAAGTGAAAATGACAACAAAAAAGTGAAATTGACATTTAAATGAAAACGTGAAATGCGTTTTAAATTCACACACTTGGGTTTGCAGTGCATATGTTGTATTTTTAAATGAAACAAAAACAACATTGTGTAACCATTATTTATTCACAAAATCCAAAATTAAAAAAATTAGCGACTCATTTATATGCTCAATCACGCTTCAAACAGGCCCTTATTCCCATCCACCTATCGGAAAATATGACAAACCAGTCTTCGTATTTGTAAATTAGTTTTAAAAGTTGATATGAAATTCAGTTTTCCAATAAAACAAAGAAAACGACTTTTTGATGTTATTTCTGTTTAATGTTTAGTAGATGTCTTAAAAAACCAAAAAACTACTTCTTATGCAAAACACAGAAGTCCAAGACAATTCAGCTCTATTCCAAAAATATTTACAAAAGTCTTATATCTAAATCTAAAACTAAATTACATGTGAATTGTAAGTATAAAGAGAAAATTCTTGCTTGAGTAAACTACATGTGAATTATAAGTATAAAGAGAAAATTCTTGTTTGAGTAAACTACATGTGAATTATAAGTATAAAGAGAAAATTCTTATTCTAAGAACGATGTGATGGCGTTTTATTGTGTACGCCACATTACTCCCCTTCCAGCGTTAGCGATATCTTGCTGGTATGAAGACGCGGCGTCCAGTTCTGGTAGAGGTTGTCTCTGAAGAAGTCTGCCTGTTGTCTGTTGGTGGGGCTGTTGTGGTTGTTGTTTCGTTTTTTCTTGGGGCCTCTGGCTCCTCCATCGTTTCAGGTTGATGTTGGTTAAGTAGAATTGCTGGCTTCAACCTGTCGATCGAGATTACTCGTTCCTGTCCGTTAATGGCGAGTGTGAAATGCTTGGGTGTCCTGGATACCACGACGTATGGGCCATTGAAGGGTTGTTGCAGTGGCTTCTTCACCGCATCGTTGCGTACAAAGACGTGAGAACACTCTTCCAGATCCTTGTTGATAAAGGTTTTCGGAAGTCCATGTCGTACTGGTTGATTAGGCTGAAGAGATTGCATGTGGCTTTGCCATTTTCCAAGTGTAGTATGGTTATCGTGTATTTGGTTGCTGATAAAAAAATCGCCTGGAAGCTTTAGTGTTGCTCCGTAGACTAGTTGTGCTGGAGTTACCTTAGTATCCTCCAACAAGGATGATCTCAGGCCAAGTAGGACTAAGGGTAGTTTCTCTGTCCATTTCTCCGACTCGTGGCACTTCACTGAGGTTTTCAGTGTCCGGTGGAATCGTTCTATCATTCCATTTGATTGGGGATGATATGGTGTTGATCGTTTTCTTTTTATGCCGAGTAGTTTAGTCATCTCGTTGAAAAGTTGTGACTCGAATTGACGTCCCTGGTCGGTAACTATTTCCATGGGTACGCCGAAACGTGAAATCCATCCTGTGAGGAAGGCAGCTGCTACTGTTTCTGCCGTTATGTCTTCGATAGGAATAACTTCTGGCCACCTAGTGAAACGGTCGATGCATGTGAGGGCATAAGTGTAGCCTTCCGAGTAGGGTAGTGGTCCTACTAGATCCAGATGAACATGTTGAAAACGTCCCGATGGCGGCGGAAAATCGGCTAATGGTGATTTGGTATGCCGTTGAACCTTACTTCTCTGGCAACTGACACATTGCTTGGACCATTTGCTGCAGTCTTTTTTAATACCGGGCCAGATGACTCGTTCAGTTAGCAGACGTGTAGTTCGTTTAACTCCTGGATGAGATAGACTGTGTATCGCCTGGAAGATCTCTCTGCGTAGTGGCGCTGGGACGTACGGTCGAATGTTGCCCATTGATATGTCGCAATATATCTGCTGATTACAATTAGGAACATCTAGTTTTCTTAATTGTAATGATGTTGTGGTTGACTGAAGAAGTTTCTGTAGCTCTTTGTCCTCTTGTTGCCCTTTTGCCAGGTCATCGTAGTTGATGGTGGATGGCAGGGAAATTGCATTTACTCTGGACAGAGTATCTGCTACCACGTTGTTTTTTCCGGCGATGTGATTAATCCTTGTTGTTGAGCGCACCACCTAAAAAGAAATCTGGTGAAAAACTGAATGTCAACAAGTATTAAATACATAACATACTTACCTGGCTCTCGATAGCTGAAGACAAGAAGAGCATCAACCTACAAGAAAAAAGAAGAAAAACATATGAATTAAAATCACAATAACTTGAATTATAATAAATATAAAGAGCTTAAGGGTAAACATAAAATTAACAACAACAACAACATGAAACTATGAAAGTCGATTAAAGGAAACATGAATTTACCTTCCGAAATGAATAAACCCAAGAATTTAAAGAATTAGTACATAAGTTAATGTAACAAGTTGAATGAACCTTATAAAAAATGAATTATTAGACACTTAAAATGAAAATTGAATTGAATTTTACATTTGGGGTTATGTGACAACATGCAACACAATTCATGCAAATTGCCCAAGTAAAGACCCGAAAACACACAAAATTAAAAAGATAAACTTACCTGTACATAAAAAACACCAATGAACACCTGTACACATGATCACACGCGCGAAAACAACAAAAAACCGGCGGCGAACGCGAGTCGCGAAAAACCAAAACAAGAACTGTCATTCATGTTTTGAAGTGACAGCCAGCTGCTACTTCGCGAAATCGAACGAAGGTATTGCCATAATTAGCGGAAAAAGGTATATTTTCGCGATAATTTAAGTTTTAAAAAATATTAATTTGTCCCATAAGAGGGAAAAGGACAAGAAATTAAAAGGAGAAAGAATGCTTTATTTGTCGATAATTAATCATAACCAGCCTGCATTTCTGCTGTATCGACATTAAAATATTTATATAATAAATTATTAAGCTCTTGAAAATAAATACATAAATTTTATGGCACGAAAAAATAGCATCCAATGCTAGAAAATTTTAGATGTATGATAATGCCGGGCTGAATATAGAGTTTGCATAGTAATAATTAAAACAAATTTGATCGACGTACTAGCCCAATGTATCGACAACGCACCCCAATTTGCGATAAGGAAGTTTTGTCATGAAGATGGCGGTGGACAACGCACAAGGATATAAAAAGGCGACATCATTAAGGATTTTCATTCGTATTTTTCAAGGCGACTCAGGAGGTATTAGAAAAAGTAATGCTAGCTTGCTAGACATTTATTCTTGAAATACCTTACTGACACGGTGGTAGAATATGGTGGTACAGGGAATTCTTAAATCTTAATGTTCAAATTAATCAATGCATGTTTAGGAAAATGGATGGAGTCTACAACATTAGCAACAAGATTAAATAAATTTGATTATTGAATTAGCCATAAGAGGAAATTTATTTATTTAAATAGTAGTTAAGAGGCATTGTACCAAAACGAGTTAATTCCAAGAATTTGAGTTTGCAATTATAAGAAATTCAATTTATAGTAAGAAATTATAGAACAACTGAATTTGTGGTGAATTAATCTGAATAAATTTCAATTTGTGAACTAAGGCTATTTGCGTTATTAGTTATTTAATTACCGCTACACAACCACCGGTGCAGAATCCGCAAGTACGGATTTCTTATTATTCTTTTGTAGCTGGAGTCTGCACGACTAAACATTTTGGTGGTTCCATCCAGGAACAGTAAATAGCCCGTTCATAATTTGTAGAGTTAATTCATCACAGTATTACTTGCGACATAACCAAGGAAAATGTCGAGTTTGAAAAAACTTTTGGTAGAGGAAGGTGTGTTAAGAAAAAAAATAATACGGTATATTGAGAATGGGAGAAAACAGCCCATTTCGAAAAGAACAATAGGGTTTTATGAGCAACGGTTAGCTCAGTTAAGGTCACATTGGGATGATTACAGTGCTTTAGATTTATCCATCGCATTAGCTTTGAGTGAAGATGCATCTGGAAAGGAAACCGAAGTTACCTATATTAAAGAAGATCGCTATGTTCAGACTGAGACCAGTTATATGGATCATATTAGTGAGTTAGCAGAGGGTCTACGTCTAGTCAAAGCTGATATATTGCCAGCAGGTTCATCTGACGCACATGAATCATCCATAACCACCGTGGTCCATCATGACTCACCATTACCCAAAATATCATTACCTAAATTCAACGGCGATTACGACATGTGGAGATCATTTTCCGATTTGTTTGTGGCTCTAGTGCACAACAACTCGAGGTTATCTTCGGTACAAAAACTTCACCATTTGAAGTCATGCCTAACAGGAGAAGCTGAAAGAGTGCTGCGCCACACACCCATTACGGATTCCGATTATATTCCAGCTTGGAATAAGCTAAAGAAACGCTTCGAAAATGTACGCATTCTGGTTAACCACCAACTCAAGCTGTTGGTTAATCAACCCAGTCTACATGCCGAATCTAGCAAGGGAATTAAATCGTTGGTTGATACTACTGAAGAATGTTTACAGCAGTTGAAGGGTCTAAAGGTAGATACCAGCCATTGGGACGCCTTGCTCATATACGTCCTGGTACAGAAACTACCTGTGCATACGCTTAAATTGTGGGAAGAGGAGCAGGGCGCTGATGACAATTTGCCAACACTAGACGACTTCAAAACCTTTCTCAACAACCGCTTGAAGGTGCTGGAGTCTATAGCCGATGTTTTGGGGAACAGAACTACATCTCACCAGACTAGAACGCTGCCAAGGGAAAAAACGACTTCTTATCATAGCACGAAGGAGGGAGGATGCCCCGCATGTGGAAAGGGACATTTTTTATTACGCTGTCACAAATTCAAGGGTATGTCTACCGACGCCAAGAAGGGGGTTATTTTAGCGGCAGGTCTCTGCCTCAATTGCTTATCTAAAACCCACATCAAATCGGAATGTACCAGCAAGCATAAATGTTTTAAATGCGGACAACCTCACCACACTTCACTGCACCCCAGCAACAGTAAGGATCACGCCAACACACAACAATCAGTTGAAAGGACGCAAGTACAGGATTTAGGTAATGGACAAGCTAAATCCAATCCAGAAGGCGGACTTAACGTAACTCAAGCGTTCATGTCTCGACGAAATCTGCTAGCACTACTATCAACGGCATTAGTAGTTGCTCAAGGTAAACATGGTCACAAAGTCCTTCTACGATGTGTCATCGATCCAGGTTCGCAATCCTCGTTCGTAACAGAGGAAGCCTGCCAAAGACTAGCCACCACATGTTCTCCTACTTCTTTTACCGTATACGGAATAAGTCCCATCCCTACAACTTCAAGCAAAGAAACAATTTTGCAATTGCAGTCCAGTCAACTAACTGGACCAACAGTAACAGAAACGTTTTTAGTTCTAAAGGAGATTACTGATTTGCTTCCCAGACAGCGAATTGTTAAGGGAAACTTCAAACATTTGGACGGCTTAAAACTAGCCGATCCCTCGTACTGGAAACCAGGTCCAATCGATGCTTTATTAGGAGTCAATGTCTATGCTCAAATAATTCAGAAAGGAATTAGACGAGGAACCAAGACTGCTCCAGTAGCATTAAAAACATTATTCGGTTGGATAATACTAGGACCAACAACCGACAGAGTGCACAAGGAGGCAGTCTCCTTCATGGCCACCACGGAGAACGAGTTGAATGACCAGCTTAGACAATTCTTCGAAACTGAAGAATTTCCGTCACACCCAATCTTCAAGGCCGAGGAACTAGAGTGTCAAGACATCTTTCAGACTTCTCACGCACGAATGGATAATGGCCAATATTCAGTCAAACTGCCATTTGTAAACAATAAAATACCAAAACTAGGAGAATCACGTCCTCAAGCCCTTACAAGGTTCATGGCCTTACAAAGGCAACTCAGCAAGAAGCCTGACCTAGCTAAGGACTACACTAAATGCTTAGATGAATACATACAGCTGGGCCACATGGAGGAAGCACCTCCTCTCTCACACAACCAGCCACATTACTATATTCCACATCACGCGGTATACAAGGATAGCACAACTACGCGGTTGCGAGTGGTATTCGATGCATCCTGCAAAACAACGAATGGAACGTCACTAAATGACCATCTCCTAAAGGGTCCAACATTGCAACCAAAGCTATTTGCAATCCTAATGAACTGGCGGAAATATCGAGTAGCCCTAACAGCCGACGTTGAAAAAATGTACAGGATGATCCTTGTCCATCCCGAACAACGTTCGTTCCAGCGCATCATTTGGAAACATCCAACCACGGGTAAGGTACAAGACTTTCAATTAAATACAGTTACTTTCGGCACCTCAGCAGCTCCATACCTTGCCATAAGAACGCTTCAGCAATTGGCCGAAGACGAAAGGCAAAACTGGCCATTAGCATCTAAGATCGCCTTCAAGGATTTCTATGTGGACGATCTTTTAACAGGAGCCGATGACACAGCAAGCGCTAAGGTTCTCCAACACCAGATGATAGAAATGATGAAGACAGGTGGATTTAATCTTCGCAAGTGGGCCAGTAATGAGCCAGATCTATTAACACATCTACCCCCAGAGTACTGCGAATTAAGAGAAGCATTAGCAATTGGCGAGATGGAATCGGTTAAAACATTAGGGATTCAATGGTTTCCAACAAAGGACTATTTTACATTTAAGTTATCATTGAAACCAGGAAAGCCAATTCCAACCAAAAGATCCGTTTTATCTGAAATCGCCTCACTTTACGACCCATTGGGATGGTTAGCGCCAGTTATAATCGTGGCGAAAATGTTAATGCAGGCGATGTGGATAACTGGGTGCACTTGGGATGCACCATTGTCAACTAACATCAACCAGCAATGGAACAATTTTAAGAAGGACTTAGAACACCTGCCTCGTATTAGAATTCCGCGATGGATACGCTATACAACAACTGCTAGTGTACAACTACATGGGTTCTGCGACGCGTCGACACGAGCATACGCCGCAGTGCTGTATATACGGACGGTCCAGGAAGACGGCAGCATAACATCGATGCTACTAACAGCTAAAACAAGAGTAGCACCAATTAAACCGACAACAATACCGCGCTTAGAGTTGAACGGGGCGCTAATTCTAGCACGTCTAATACAAACTACTACCAAGGATATGAATCTCGAAAACACTCCGGTATTCGCGTGGACGGATTCCACCATCACGTTACAATGGATCAGAGAACATCCGTCGCGCTGGAAAACCTACGTGGCTAATCGGGTTGTTGAAATCCAAGACAGCTTACGGTACGACGCGTGGCGGCACGTTCCCACCGCGGATAACCCAGCAGACCTGGCATCTAGAGGTACTACTGTGAACGAATTATGTTCTAACAACCTTTGGTGGCATGGACCAACCTGGCTGTCTAAAAGTGAAGACCATTGGCCAAGGCTTGGAAAATCTGAAGACATAACAGACTTGGAGGCAAGGAAACCTAGCATTGCAACCTTCGTAGCCGAAATTCAAGATGATTTGCTTGTACGCTACTCATCGTTTAGCAAACTAATTAGAATCATTGCACTGATACTGCGTTTTAAGGAAAACTGTAAGAAGAATGGCAAAAGACAATTTGGACTACTCTCTACCAAGGAATTATGCAACGCGGAGACAGTTATTCTGCTACTCGTACAAAAAACGAGTTTTCCCAATGAATATCACAATCTGTCGCACAATAAGCCAGTCTCTCACAGCAGCAATCTCTGTCAGTTAAGTCCATTCATCGACGAGCAAGGGCTCATACGCATACAGGGGCGACTATCGCATGCAACTATCGTTTGTAATCGAAAACATCAAATCATCCTGCCGAAGAAACACCAGATAACATCTCTCATAATAGACAAACTACATCAAGAAACTCTACATGGCGGAACGACTTTGGTGTTAGCCAGTAGCCGTCACAAATTTTGGATTATTGATGCCAGGCGAGCGATCTCCACTCGAATACGCAACTGTGTTGTATGTACCAGATTTCGAAAACAAACCTGTCACCAGATGATGGGAGATCTTCCAGAGGCACGAGTTAATATCACTAAAACCTTTAACAAGGTGGGTCTAGATTATGCCGGACCAGTTATGATAAAGGCGTCACATCTCCGAAAGGCACCAGTGTTAAAGGCATATTTATGCATTTTTGTGTGCATGGCAACCAAGGCCATGCACATCGAACTCGTCTCGGATTTAACCACTGAAACATTCCTCGCAGCACTGAAAAGGTTCGTCGCAAGAAGAGGTCTACCGGCAGATATTTACTCCGATTGTGGCTCCAATTTCGTCGGAGCCAAGGCAAAACTAGATAAGGACTTAAAAAAGGCAATCCTAGTATCAAATCAAGAGGCAGCGAAGTATTTCTCAAATCAGGCTATCAACTGGCACTTCATTCCACCTGCTGCTCCGCACTTCGGGGGTCTTTGGGAGGCAGGTGTACGTTCAGTGAAAACTCACCTACGAAGAAGTCTGGGAAACCTAACATGCACTTTCGAAGAATACGCAACGTTGTTGACGCAAGTGGAAGCCGTCTTAAATTCTCGACCATTATGCTATGTTAGCACAGATCCCAATCATCCAGAAATCTTGACATCCGGACATTTTCTCATAGGGCAAGCGTTAAATACTCCTCCAGACCCAGATGGTAACAATAATACTACAATCACGCAACGATGGAAAATGCTCCAACAAAGACTGACCCAATTTTGGAAGAACTGGTCTAGGGATTACTTGCATCAGCTCCAGACCAGAAATAAGTGGCACCAACGACAAAAAAATCTACAAGTTGGCGACGTAGTATTGGTAACTCACGAAAATATGCCTCCAGCAAGATGGCCACTGGGTGTTGTGGAGGAAGTTTACCCAGGACAAGATGGTCTGGTAAGAGTGGCAAAAATAAAAACTCAAACCAGCAGCTTCCAACGAGCAGTTACCAAATTATGCCGTCTACCTGTAGAAGCAGATCACTAACACTAAATATAAGACACTTGTTGTCCGTTCATTGTGTCGTGTCGTCCTCATAACCTTAGCTTAATAACTTATAAGTATAATTTCAGATGGATTCCGAGTATGATGAAGATGTCCTTATCTTATCCGAGCAAATCTTCTTCTCGATGCATCATGAAGCAGACCCGAACTTTTATGCAGACTCCGACGGCGATATCAATCCCAGGTCATCAAGGCCATCACCCAGTTCCGCAATAGCTCCAGCCAAGGCAGACATCAATCCTCCACAGTCATCAGGAGCAGGTAGCACATCCCGTGTTCATCCAGCCAGGCTTTTAGCAAACGTGACGACACACACCAAATCAACACCATCCCAGCCAGCATTAATCAACGGGGCGTCAGAATCGTCATTAGCAATCTTAAGGCCAACCACCACCATTAATGAACTTAAGATGCGGATCAACAACAGCCACCAAAGGTTTGTGACCAGAGAAGGAGTCGATATATACCTAACTCGCGACGTTCTGCAACGAACCGATTTCGAAGCCATCGCCAAAACGAAAAAACGAGAGAAAACGCTGAATCTACCCGAGCGATATCAAGTCAGGGTCAAAGTAAAACCAGATGGACGTATCTCTTTTTTCCATTATCATAAAAGAGGCGTTGTTAGAAAATTGTTGAACCAGCGGGTTCAACGGGAGGGAGAATGTTGAGCGCACCACCTAAAAAGAAATCTGGTGAAAAACTGAATGTCAACAAGTATTAAATACATAACATACTTACCTGGCTCTCGATAGCTGAAGACAAGAAGAGCATCAACCTACAAGAAAAAAGAAGAAAAACATATGAATTAAAATCACAATAACTTGAATTATAATAAATATAAAGAGCTTAAGGGTAAACATAAAATTAACAACAACAACAACATGAAACTATGAAAGTCGATTAAAGGAAACATGAATTTACCTTCCGAAATGAATAAACCCAAGAATTTAAAGAATTAGTACATAAGTTAATGTAACAAGTTGAATGAACCTTATAAAAAATGAATTATTAGACACTTAAAATGAAAATTGAATTGAATTTTACATTTGGGGTTATGTGACAACATGCAACACAATTCATGCAAATTGCCCAAGTAAAGACCCGAAAACACACAAAATTAAAAAGATAAACTTACCTGTACATAAAAAACACCAATGAACACCTGTACACATGATCACACGCGCGAAAACAACAAAAAACCGGCGGCGAACGCGAGTCGCGAAAAACCAAAACAAGAACTGTCATTCATGTTTTGAAGTGACAGCCAGCTGCTACTTCGCGAAATCGAACGAAGGTATTGCCATAATTAGCGGAAAAAGGTATATTTTCGCGATAATTTAAGTTTTAAAAAATATTAATTTGTCCCATAAGAGGGAAAAGGACAAGAAATTAAAAGGAGAAAGAATGCTTTATTTGTCGATAATTAATCATAACCAGCCTGCATTTCTGCTGTATCGACATTAAAATATTTATATAATAAATTATTAAGCTCTTGAAAATAAATACATAAATTTTATGGCACGAAAAAATAGCATCCAATGCTAGAAAATTTTAGATGTATGATAATGCCGGGCTGAATATAGAGTTTGCATAGTAATAATTAAAACAAATTTGATCGACGTACTAGCCCAATGTATCGACAACGCACCCCAATTTGCGATAAGGAAGTTTTGTCATGAAGATGGCGGTGGACAACGCACAAGGATATAAAAAGGCGACATCATTAAGGATTTTCATTCGTATTTTTCAAGGCGACTCAGGAGGTATTAGAAAAAGTAATGCTAGCTTGCTAGACATTTATTCTTGAAATACCTTACTGACACGGTGGTAGAATATGGTGGTACAGGGAATTCTTAAATCTTAATGTTCAAATTAATCAATGCATGTTTAGGAAAATGGATGGAGTCTACAACATTAGCAACAAGATTAAATAAATTTGATTATTGAATTAGCCATAAGAGGAAATTTATTTATTTAAATAGTAGTTAAGAGGCATTGTACCAAAACGAGTTAATTCCAAGAATTTGAGTTTGCAATTATAAGAAATTCAATTTATAGTAAGAAATTATAGAACAACTGAATTTGTGGTGAATTAATCTGAATAAATTTCAATTTGTGAACTAAGGCTATTTGCGTTATTAGTTATTTAATTACCGCTACACAACCACCGGTGCAGAATCCGCAAGTACGGATTTCTTATTATTCTTTTGTAGCTGGAGTCTGCACGACTAAACACTTGTTGTGAACTCTCCTATGTAGCTTAGGTGTCTTAGTTGTCTTGGAGAGGACTTCTCTGGTTTTTGCTGAAAGGCAAAAGTTAATGGCTTATGGTCGGTGTATATGACAAAATGTTGTCCTTCTAGGAGATGTCGGAAGTGCTTCACTGCCAAGTAAGCACTGAGAAGTTCTCGGTCATATGCGCTATATTTTGTCTGCGCTGGTGATAGCTTGCGTGAAAAGAACCCTAATGGTTGCCATCCTTCTGGTGCTAGCTGTTGTGCGACTGCGCCTACTGCCGTGTCGGATGCATCTACCATTAATGCGTATGATGTGTTTTGGATTGGATGGGCTAGTAGTGTTGCCTTTGCCAATGCCGGTTTGCATTGTTCAAAAGCGTGGCGGAGCTCCTGTGTCCATTGTATGATGGTTTTGTCATTTTTCTTGTTGCCTGAGTGACATGCATGAAGGGGGGCTTGCATTTCTGCGGCTTTGGGTATGAATCTGCGGTAAAAGTTGATCATCCCTAAGAATCTGCGAAGCTCCCGTACTGTTGTTGGTTCCCTGAATGTTGTGATAGCTTCCGCTTTCGATGGGAGTGGTCTAGTTCCCTCTTTGTCGATGAGATACCCTAGAAAATGCACTTCTGTTGTTTCAAAGCTGCACTTATTTGGGTTGATGGTTAGTCCGTACTCCTGCAAACGTTGGAATATTTGCCTCAGATGCTGTCGATGTTCTTCTCTGTTCTTGGAAGCGATAAGGAAGTCATCTATATAGGGGAAACAAAAGTCAAGGCCTCTAGTTACTTCGTGGACCAATCGCTGGAATGTCTGTGCTGCATTGCACAAGCCAAATGTCATCCTCGGAAACTCGAAAAGTCCAAATGGTGTAGTGATCGCTGTTTTCGGAATGTCTTCAGGCGCCATTGGGATTTGATGGTAGGCACGGTTGAGGTCTATTGTGCTGAAAATGCTCCTTCCATGTAATTGGTGAGCAAAGTCCTGGATGTGTGGAATGGGGTAGCGGTCAGGAATTGTAACCGCATTTAATCTTCTGTAGTCTCCACATGGTCGCCATTCGCCATTGGGTTTTTTTACCATGTGGAGGGGACTTGCCCAGCAGCTGTCGGATGGGCGACAGATTCCTGCATCCATCATGTACTGGAACTCCTGTTTAGCAGTCTTTAGTTGCTCCGGGGAGAGTCGCCTTGGTTTGCTGTATATTGGTGGTCCTTTTGTTTGTATATGATGTCTGACGTTGTGTGAAATGTGTGTAGGTAAGGTACTCTTGGTGATGTCTTTGAATTCCTTCAGTAAACTGTACAGTGGAGCTGATGGGTTGATAGTCCTAATTTCAGTTATACTTGAAGATGATGGTACCCTGGATCCTGATGATTGTAGCAACGTTGTGTTGTCGATTAGCCGATTATTCCTCACATCGACTAAAAGATCGTAATGGGCCAGGAAATCTGAACCTATTATGGGCTCTTTGACAAGAGCGATGATAAAAGGCCATTGGAAATTCCTGCGTAGACCTAGGTTGAGTTGTAGGAGTCGTTGCCCAAATGTTGGTATTTCTGTACCGTTGGCTGCGTACAGAATTTGTGCTGAGTGTTGGTGTTTCTCCTTTGGGGTTTGTGGAACCACTGAAACTTGGGCTCCAGTGTCGATGAGAAATCTTTTGTTGGTGGACCTTTCGTTGAGGTAGAGGCGACAAATTTTGGTTTTGGACCAGTTAGTCGCCATTCCTGATCCGCAATTTAGTTTTTTCCAAAACTGCAGGGGTGTTGACATCGCTTAGCTGCTTTCCCGAATTTCCTGTGGTACCAACAGATTTGCTGCGAGTTGCTGTCGGTTGGTTGGTTGCTGTCGGATCTCCTGAATCGGCTGGGGCTACGGGAAAAACTTCGATGTCTTGATGAATTTCGTCTGTGAAACTTCAGGCGCTCTACTTGTTTCTGGAGAGCTGCCACTTGTTGCTGAAGGGAAGGTGATGTGTTCGTGGGTGATGGTGTTGCTATTGCTGCTATGTCTGAGAAAACCTCAGAAATTTTGTCTGCCATATCCGCCAGTTTGCCAATGTCCTGGGTTGGGCTACTAGTCAGGACTGCCTGAGTTTGTGGAGGTAGTTGTTGCATCCATAGGGTCTTCAATCCTTCGTTGGACATGTTACTGCCTGCTAGTTCCTTCATCTTGTTGAGGAGTTGAGATGGTTTCCTCCCATCTGCTGTGATGCCGCTGAGGAGTTTTTTTAGGCGTCGCTGCTCGGATTCCTGGAAGGCCTGCAATAGTCGCTTCTTCAAGGCCCAATACTTATTTTCAGCCGGTGGGTGGGTGATGACATCCCTCACTTCAGTTAAGATGTCTGCATCCAGGTTTCCTACTAGTGTGTAGTACTGTGTGTCATCTGCTCTTATGCCGCTGGTGTGGAATTGTGCCTCCAGCTGGTGAAACCAGAGATCCGGACTCTTCTTCCAGAATGGTGGTATCCTTACGGATACGGCTGCTATGTTCTTCTCCTCTCCTTCTCGTGGCTGCTTGTTGTCCTCCTCCTTCTGGATTGATGCCTTATTCTGCGGCCCGTCGTCATCCATCTTTGCTCGGAGCGATTTCTCCGGTCTGGTTTATGTTGATACCGCAGGGACAATCTTCCTGAAACTAGAGCTTATTGTTCTTGGGCACCACTTAAGTAGCGCCTTTGCGGGGTCACCACTTTGGTAGATGTCTTAAAAAACCAAAAAACTACTTCTTATGCAAAACACAGAAGTCCAAGACAATTCAGCTCTATTCCAAAAATATTTACAAAAGTCTTATATCTAAATCTAAAACTAAATTACATGTGAATTGTAAGTATAAAGAGAAAATTCTTGCTTGAGTAAACTACATGTGAATTATAAGTATAAAGAGAAAATTCTTGTTTGAGTAAACTACATGTGAATTATAAGTATAAAGAGAAAATTCTTATTCTAAGAACGATGTGATGGCGTTTTATTGTGTACGCCACAAATGCAAACGACTACTAAATTATAAATTTTAATTGAGAGTTATACATTGACTTGTTGTTGTCTGAATTATAGCAAGCTGGTATTCTATTAACTGAGTAGTTGTAAACTACAGTAGAATCCTAGACATTCCGCCCGCCTCATGTTAACAACATGAAGACTTGTGGTGTGGATGGGAAGTCCGCCCGCCGTGACACAATGATTTGCTTGAAGTTAGATCTTGGATTCCATGGGCAGGGGACAGAGCTTGGTTATTGCTCGTTTGAACAGTCCATCTTTGTACTTGAGGGTTGCAACACGAACATTGCCATCATCACCTGGATGGGTGTGAACGACTCGTCCTAGGAGCCACTTGGTAGGTGGCAGATTTTCTTCCTTGACGAGAACTATATCATTAACTTTCAGGTTCACTTTTTGTTGCTGCCATTTTGAGCGTATCTGCAAATGGTGAATGTAATCCTTGTACCAACGTTTCCATAAGTCCTGCACCATATGTTGGACTAGTTCCCATCGTGTCATCCTATTGATTGGAGTAGTCAAGTTTTCAGGATAGGGGACATACACCGGACTCTCTCCCACTAAGAAGTCCCCCGGAGTAATGACTGAGAGGTCGTCCGAATCGTCACTCAGGGAACACAGCGGCCTTGAATTAAGGCACCCTTCGATTTGCGCAATTACTGTCACCATCTCTTCTATAGATAATATAGTTTCGTTGACAACTCGCCTCAGATGCGTCTTGAACGACTTGACTCCGGCCTCCCAAAGTCCTCCAAAATGTGGAGAGCCCGGAGGAATAATTTCCAATCTGTACCGCTGGTCACTATGAAGTTGTTGACTATTTCAGCATTCTGCAGTTGTTGAAAATGTTTTGCCAATATTCTTGAAGCTCCAACAAAATTTATTGCATTGTCACTCCACAATGCTTCACACCTGCCTCGACGACTGACAAACCTCTTGTAGGCGGCAATGAACGCCTCAGCTGACAGATCATGTACGAGCTCCAAGTGAATAGCGCGAGTGACCAGACACACAAAAACTGCAACATAACATTTGTGAGATTTCTGTCCTCGGCGTCGTATTGGAATTATGTTGAACGGTCCGGCATAATCCACTACACTGTTGAGGAACGGTTTTGATGGGCGAACACATTCTTGGGGTAGGTCGGCCATAAGCTGACTCATGGTTTTAGGTCTGCAACGAAAACACGTGGTGCATTTATGTATAAGTTGTTTTACCTTGCTTTTCCCACTAAGGACCCAGTACTTAGTGCGTAGGTGATGAAGAGTGAGTTGGGTCCCGCCATGTAATGTTGCTGAATGAGCTTGTTTGATGATTAACCATGTTAATGCACTTTCTTTTGGTAAAATAATAGGTTGAGTTTCCCTGCAGCTGAGATCGGCATGTTTAAGTCTGCCTCCTACACACAGCAAGCCCTGTTGATCCAAATGTGGGTTCAACGTAATAAGTTTGCTAGTGTTGGCAATGGGTTCTTGTTTCTTTATTTTCTGCAGTTCTGCAAAGAAATGGATTCTCTGCACAGCTTTGATAAGAGCCGTTGTAGCTATATTGAGCTCCTGCGTAGATAATGGCCCCGACGCGCGTTGACATGGTTGTGCCCTTGTGCTGGAAAGAAATCTTAGGCAGTATGCGGTAACTCGGTCGAGCTTTGTCAATGTCGAGTATCTAAGCATCAATTCGAATTAAGGTGCAGTTTCTTTGGTTGTATGCGATGCTCGAGCCTCTTCTAACCCTAACTCCCAAGTGGAACACTCCTTCAATTGAGGCCAACAAGATGATGGTTGTGACAACCACTTTGGCCCGTGCCACCATAAGTCATGTTGGGACAATTCTTTTACTGAGAGGCCTCTAGTAGCGCAGTCGTCAGGATTTTGATCTGATTTGACATGATGCCATGTCACCTTTGGAAGTTTCTCGTGAATGCCACTCGATTGGATACAAAAGTCTTCCACTTTGAAGGATGTTGGCGTAACCAACTGATAACAATGGTGGAGTCAGTCCAAGCATGAGTTGACACATTTTCCAAGTCCAGATGTTGTTGAATGTAGAAAATCATCTCCGCTAGTAGCACAGCCCCACACAACTCTAACCTTGGAAGAGAATTAGTTTTCAAAGGGCTAACTCTTGTCTTGGCGATCAATAATGTAGTCTCGAAGTCATGTATGACTCTTAGGTACGCCGTTGCAGCATAAGCTAATTCTGAGGAATCACAAAACCCATGAATCTCAATACCTACAGATGATTTATCAATTCCTACCCAGCGATTAATTGACAATTGTCTTAGGTTCTTGAGGTCCTGTCTATAAGCTTCCCATGAAGAAGATAGCTCTGACGGCAATGGCTCGTCCCAGTCCAGTTTCAGCATCCATAACTTTTGTATAAAGATCTTGCCAGCGATAGAAACAGGTGATAGCCATCCAAGGGGATCATATATTCTGCTAATATCTGATAACAGTGTACGTTTATTAACACGGTTAGAATCTGGAACATCCCAGTGAAAGTGAAACGTGTCCATTTCCGGATTCCAGCGAATGCCCAGAGTTGTTATGGTTTTATCAGCCACTACTTTGTTCACATTGGGATTTTCTCTGTCTTCGTATGGTAGACCATCCAGAAGCTCAGTGCGGTTTGATAACCATTTTCGAAGTTTGAACTGTCCCTTTTTTAATAAATTGGATAATTAGTAATAGTTTCAATTGCCGTTTGTGGATCGTAAGCGCCGAATAGAGCATCATCCACATAGAAATTTTCCTTTATAATGCGGGCAGCGCGGGTGCTCTTCCTGGTAATCGGTGGATAACTGTCGCAAAGTCCTGCAAGCAAGATACGGAGCACACGCTGTCCCATAAGTTACCGTGAGTAGGCGATATGTCCCGACTGGTTCCGTGGTTGTTTTCCTCCACAAAATTTTTTGAAAGTCCGTATTGGTTCTTTCTACCAGTATCTGCCGGTACATCTTCTCTAAATCTCCAATGTAAACATATGGGAAGAATCTCCACTTTAACAGAATAAGATGCACATCGTTTTGCACTTTTGGGCCTGTGTGCACCAAGTCATTTAGGGAGTAACCTGACGATGTCTTCTGCGATGCGTTGAAAACTACACGCAATTTCGTCGTAGTGCTAGTTGGCTTTAGCACAGCGTGATGAGGAAGGTAATAAGATTGATTGCAGCTTACTTTGCCATCGATGAGTTCCATGTGGTTTAGGGGGCATCCATAAATTACGTGAGGTGATTTTGGCGATTTTTCGACTCCCCCTCCCCCCTTGGTGAGATTTCGTGAGATTGGGCTCGACCCCATCCCCCCCCCCCTCCAATCTCACGTGAGATTTTTAAAATTTTAAAAAAATTGTAGGATTTACACTATTATGCGTATTTTTAGTATAAATACCTTAATCTGTGCTTGATTGCGTTGGATTTATTTAAAAAAACATAATTTGTGTTGAAGAACAGTACCACAAAATCATAACAGCACCAACTCGGCATGCACCTAATATAAACTACAATACCTGTGGATTACCATTTAGCAGGTGATACTGCCTATCCTTTGGAAACCAAGCTCATGGTGCCTTACAGGGATAATGGTTTCTTAACAAGAGAACAAAAAAATTTCATTTCTAGTTTGAGCTCAACTCGTGTATTTGTAGAGCAATCTGGAATATAAAAAAATTTAGAATTTTACAATGTATTGACATACGAAGGTTGACTTTGGCATCCACTGATTCGTTTTTAGAGAGTAACGACTTGACTGTTTGAATAGTAATGGTAGAGCCATTTATGACTCTGGAGATATACAAACTTCGGAGCATTCTTCTATAGATGTCATCTTTGGGTAAAAAACCTGTGACTGAATGAACCAGGGTGGTTATCCTGGAATGCGATTCGAAAGTCATGAAATTCGGAAATAAGAAAATGGTATCCTCCAATGCGAATTCGAATTAAATTTGTCCGCCTGTTATCGGATTTCAGTCCGCGAGTAAAGCCATTGGCGCATACGCTGCATTTATTTGTTTGTTTTAAAATATTCTAAAAACTCTTTAAATATTCTTGAAACAATTTATTGTTCGCATCAAAATGTCAAATTAAGTTAATAAATGAAGTTGGTTGGCTGAAAATAATTTCTTTTCGAAGATTTATCAGGCATCGCTACTAGCTTCCGTTTGCTTCCTACTTTCGTATCGCCTTAGAAAAGGGGAGTCTGAAGTCACAGCCAGCTTTTCAAATTGACGTTTGAGCCGCCTGTACATCAGGATACAGATTCAAGAAGTGCGGATCTGTTAGACTTCCATTTTTCACAACTCTCGATAATGATAACAAAAGGTTTTCAAAATCTATCTTGGCCTCTAGTAGGTCATGTCAGAGCAGATGGTCGTCGATTCAAAATTCGAGTCCTGTAAGATGCTTAGATAACTAATTATGTCGCCTGGTGCAAATGTCTGCTTTTCGTAGTGACAATGCACCGCAGATAGCATGTGTTCTGACTGATGTGAAAAGAGCCGATTCTTAATATAATCTCTACGATTGCAGTAGGATTGGGTACATTATGCACTTAAGGGCATTAGGTTCCAGGTTTTTCAATTGGGCTTCTAGGCCTTTTTGTTTTGTTTAAGCTTAGACCCACACACTAGTTCATCGTAGGGTCGCAATCTGTCCAAAAATGGTCGTATAAGCCAATGCATACATTACTTTCGCAGTTTTTCCCAGACCATTGTATAAAATGATAAGAGTTTTTCATCACGTCATTCACTCTTCATTCCCAGATATTTAAATTATTTTCTTTACTTTTTTTCGGATGTTCCAGTTGGATGGTATTTAAAACAGTGAACAAATACAGAGTAAACGGCAATGCAAAATTTTTATACCCAATTGCTATTGAGTCGAAATATAGTAATAGTATCACGTATACTTTTTATGAAATAGATTCATTATTCCTTCTCCATTTGCAGTATGTATTGATAAAACCTTTCACCATGTTCATCTGATACTGCACCGAGAATTTCGTGAATGAAATCTAAGTGCGGGTCCAAAAAGACGATTTTAAAGATTTTCTCATTTACAGATATTGTACTTAAAATTGAAAAAAAAAAAACAAAAAAAATTAAGAAATATTGCAAAAAAAATTACATAAAAATCGAAAAATACCCATTTTGAGGGCTAAAATCCCCTAAAAAGTGGGCTTCTCGGGGTAGAAAATCGGTAGACTTAATAACCCCTTATTAAGAAGCCTAAAAAGAAGCTCTCTGCCAATTTTCAGCCTGCACCTAATTATTTCCGCTATATCTATATATTTTCGGCTTAATTTACCTGTACTATTAATTTAACCCAGTTTTCTCGCGATTTTACATTGTTTCTTGCGGAAAAAATTACGTGATATTTGCGGAGACCCTCCCCTCCCCCACGTGAGATTTGGTGAGATTCGGCTCGACCCCCTCCCTCCCCTAAACACCTCACGTAATTTATGGACGCCCCCTTAGTTCTATGTACTTTTCCATAAACGCAGAGCATTGATTATGTAGCTCGGGGTCTCGTTCAAAGCGGCGTTCCATCCTCGACAGACTGGTAAGCGCTGCGCTTCTTGACTCACCCCCAATTGCGAAGTGGATTCCTTAAAAGGGATTTTAGCAATATATCGACCTGTAGATGTTCGTTGATGTTGAGCAGCATACATGTTCTCACATTCTTCCTCCTCGGTAGTTAGAGGGGACGCTTTTGGTGGTTCCTCTACTTCCCAAAACTTTTGAAGTAATGATTGTACATCGAATAGAGTGGTATGAAGACTGACAACTGCGTCAGGCTCACTTTCAGTTTGGTGTACTGCACCTGACAACACCCAACCTAAACTAGTGTTTTGACCCATAGGAGTGCCAGGCGGCCCTTGACGGATTTCACAATAGAGCGTAAATATCCGCTCCCAATATTATATCAATTTGACCAGGCACATGATATTCATTGTCAGCGAGTGCCAGTCCTGGGGCCAATTCTCTCTAATTATAGGCTGAGCTGGAAGTAAATGTGTGAGTGTAGGTAATACGAGTGCCCTTACCTTGTAGCTTTGGTTAGGATCAATTAATGATTAAATTGTGCACTCAACAGACGCTTTAGTGATTCCAGCGTTTACCTACTCCGAGCACAGATACAATAACTCTTTTCTTCGGTAATTGTAGATGATGTACTACTGAAGTCCTAATGAAGCTAGCCTCGGATCCTTGATCGAGCAGAGCTCTAGCTTTGACATTCTTTCCTGTTGGAGAAGTAACCGTGACCAGAGCAGTAGCCAAGAGTACAGTTCTTGTGGTAACAGGATAGGTTTGAGGCGCTACTGTGGTTCTTAAGGCTTGTGTCCTCGTTGATATTCCCGCACTCTGGGGTTTGACATTCATACTTGATTGGCTGTTAGCGTTGTTGTAATGTAACAATGTATGATGTCTCTGTTGACAGAGTTTACATTGATGAACTGATGGACAGGCTAACACTTCACGATTAGGCCTTAAACAATTTACGCATAATTTGTTTTTTTGAACAAAATAATACCTGTCTGTTGACGTCTTGGACCTGAATTGTGGACAAAAGACTATCACGTGTTTACCTTTACAACACTGACAGTATTTTGAGGTTGCAACGTGATGTGTCCTTGTGTTTAGTCTACCTGTATGGCGTGGTCCTGTAACACTGTTCTCTGATCGATGTGTGTCTTTCAGTGCACTCAATGTATGGATTCTGGCTTCTAAAACTTGCTGCAATTCCTGAAAGGATGGGATGTCGTTAGAATTAGTTAGTGAGGTTTCCCAATCTTTCCTTGTTGAGGCATCTAATTTTTTTGCTAGAATGTAAACAAGCCAATCATCCCAGTTATTGATAGGCCTCTTTAAGTTGTCTAAAGTTCGAACTGCTTGAGTAAAATTATCCAAGACTCGACGTGCTTCTTTAGCAAACTCGGTTGCCATAATGGGGATGGAAATTAATTTGGATAAGCTCATGTTGACTAGCAATCTCGTATTTTCGAATCGAGATGTTAACATTTCCCACGCTGCCTTGTAGTTGTCGCAGGTAATAGCTAAATGTTAGAGGAGTGAGGCTGCATCGCCTTGGATTGCTGACTTCAAATAATAGAATTTTTGTATGTTGGACAATGATGAATTCTCATGAATCATTGCTACATATGTGTCCCGAAATGAAGGCCACTTGCAGTAGGAGCCCGAGAACGTCGGTATACTTATTTTTGGAAGCCTTACAGATCGTTCAGTTGACTCATGACTCTCTGGAGACTGATGACGTATTGTACCATCAGACGTTTTAATAGACTGACCATTGAGTGTATCTAACTCTTTCTGTAGACAGACTACTGCGTCAATGTAGGCGGATTCAACTCTGGAATATCGGTCATCTTTAAAATTTAGATCTAGAAGTGCTTCATAATGTTGAACATATTGAGTCCAATAGCTATCCAATAAGTGCCTTCTCGCGTTCAGAAAGGATACCACGCGCTTCTCTCTTCCTGTCTTGAGGACATTAGACATGAACTTGCAAATCCTATCGTCAGCTGTGGTAACTTTTAGCTTCTGCTTCTCCATTTCTGTATTTTTCTTTTTTAATTCGTTGATTACTTGCGGATTTATGTTCGCAAAACAGTCTATGCTGGCGTTTGCGAGATCCGGTTCTCGAAGGACCAAAATGTAAATTAGTTTTAAAAGTTGATATGAAATTCAGTTTTCCAATAAAACAAAGAAAACGACTTTTTGATGTTATTTCTGTTTAATGCAAACGACTACTAAATTATAAATTTTAATTGAGAGTTATACATTGACTTGTTGTTGTCTGAATTATAGCAAGCTGGTATTCTATTAACTGAGTAGTTGTAAACTACAGTAGAATCCTAGACAGTATTCTCATAGGCACCTCAATGACAATTGCCACAAAAATGAGAGTGTGGCATTCCCGAAGTCATTTATAGTTGCATTTCTCACGGACAATTGTCACTTATTGTCACGGAAAATTGTTAGATGACGCGACCATTTTTTTAAAATAAAAAGAGATGAAGGGTAGGGAGGAACATTTTTTTTAAATATTTTTGGTGATTTAAAATTATTCTTTAGGCATGTGCGAGCTCCGTTCGAGCCGGGCCGAGTCGAGCTGACACGAGCTCGAGCCGAGTACGAGCCGGGCCCGAGCCAGCTCGGAAGCTCGAGCTTGGCTCGTTGGCTCGAGCTTGAAAGCTCTTTTAATAAAGTTTTATTCAACAATAACGTATGTAATACGAAACAAATAATTGAACAAAAAATTCTGAGGCGAACAAAAAAAATTTGATTGATTAAACGACAAATAACGATAAAGAAAAATTAAGATGAAGTAAATTTTGAACGTAGAATGGAGTTGTTGATTGATGTAACGCTATTACCAACAATATGATTTAGCTTTTTTAATAAAATCTTATTGCTTTTATAATAAAATAATGAATTCAATATATATAACAATGTTTTTAAAATATTGGATTAAGATTAATTAACAATGTTATATACAATTCGAAAGGCACAGTCCCAAAACATTTATTCTCATACTGTTCAAATTGTGAACATCACGAAAGGTGATGTCCACGAAAAGGTTGTTGGAAATAGGGTAGCTAATTGAAAAAAATATGACTAAAAAAAGAATAACTAAATTTCAAGGAACAAAATTTAATCGGTCAAAAATTTAAAAATTGTAAATAAATATGGCTGATAAAAGCGCGATTGGGTGTTCTCAAACTCACTTAAAAGTGTTAAATCAATTGGAAATATTAAAAAGCCAACACATCGTTATCTGTTTTGGTCGTTTGTAACAGTGAAAAATAGTTTCAACAATATTGTATAAACAACACAAAAAAATACTGTAGAAAATGTTTTTATTGTAAACTTGCCTTTTTCTCATACTTTGTCTTTGTCATGTTGGCATCTGTTATTGTATGCAGTGTTGAGAATGGCGCCGCTGTTTATTGACATGATTCTTGCAAAGTTAGTTTAGGTTTGATTATATGTTTTGTTGACAAAAGTTGGGTACAATATGCATTAATTGGTATGGCATAGTAGGTCTTGGATTGGTAAGGTCACGAAACTCTAATTTTTCAATTCTTTTAAAATTTATTTTTAGATGCCTGTATTATTAATCGACGGGCAGTCTCAAGCAGACAAGCCAGCCCAGGCCGCCGAGCAAGCTTGAGCCGACGGGCAGAATCGAGCTGACAAGCAGGTTCGAACCCACGAGCAGGCTCGAGTTGACGAGCAGGCTCGAGCCCACGAGTAGGCTCGAGTTGACGAGCAGGCTCGAACCCGGCTTGAGCTTGGCTTGAGCTCGGCTCGGCTCGACTCGACAGACGAGTGCTCGAACTTTCGAGTACTCGCACATGCCTATTATTCTTATATTCTCAAGTTAAAATAACAAACAGGAGACAATTTGATTGTCATGTTGCCTTTGTGTTGCTTTTCTAGACAAATTAAAGCAGAGTTTACTAGAAAATGGACGGAATGTTCACTGATGCCGTATGGTTTAGGTCCACCATCTCTTCAGACGTCGAAGGAAATTTTCTTACCAAGGGACAAAGTTCTCTCTTAAAAATATTCAAAACCTTTCCGAGTACTTTCGACATACAGTTGGCGGTGATAGACCTATATTGAAATCATTACCACTTCCTTTCTGGTGTGATCCTTCCGTAAAGACGAGCAACACAGCCCCCAATTTTATTATTGGAAGAACCGATGTTGAGCGTATTGTTTTTAGTCCAGGAGGGCTAGAAAAAAGGTTGAAATAAATCTACCCTGGGATTTTTGGACGCTATAATTAAGAGAAAAATCGTAGGAATTCAATGAATGCGTTTTGGAAAAAATCGGTCCAGGAGAACAGGTGGAAAAAAGCTAATAATGGTAGCGAAAACACGTTTTTCAACGTTATAGGTGCGAAAAAATTTGGATTTTGGAAAACAAAAAATAGTACGTAATAGCGCTTAAAAAGACGAAAATTATGAGTTTTGGACAGTTGAAATCGGTCAACAGGTTTTTGCAAAAAAAATAAAAACCGCGAAATATGGCCATATTTTGACATTTAATTACAGG
Organism: Thereva nobilitata; assembly: GCA_963855945.1. Classification (NCBI taxonomy): domain Eukaryota; kingdom Metazoa; phylum Arthropoda; class Insecta; order Diptera; family Therevidae; genus Thereva; species Thereva nobilitata. The sequence goes on from OY979696.1 coordinate 123,621,036, forward strand.
GACTGTAATTATCGTAGAACCTTGTTTCAGGGCCTCATAAACCCGAAAACAGGCACTTTTCTTGATTTTCAGAAAAAACACCTTTAAGCGAAGGGGAAGTGAAATATGGTGTGGATTTCTATTCAGTAGATTTCGAGAAATCAAATGTTTTTCCTGCCAGGCATATGAAAACGCTCGAAAATTTCCATCGCAGGAAGCTCGGTCGCAGAAAGCTTGCCCACACCATATTTCACTACCATATTTCACTTCCCCTTCGCCGAAAAGTGTTTTTTCTAAAAATCAAGAAGTTTATGAGGTATTAAATCGAACCTCACCAACTTTTCATGAAAATGGGTTGGTAGAATAACTCTTCGAGAATAAATAGTGCTTTTAAAAAAACTCGAGCACCACCGTGGGCCTTGTTCACACTTTTTTCCTGAAACGGCTGTTTTTACATTTTTGAGATTTACGCGAAAAGTTATAATTATTTTTACATGAAATTTTTATTGTAGGTAGGCACTAACAGAAGCCACAATTTCAGCCCTGAAGCAAGGTTCTACGATAATTACAGTCATTGTAATTAAATGTCAAAAAATGGCCATATTTCGCGGTTTTTATTTTTTTTTGCAAAAACCTGTTGACCGATTTCAATTGTCATAAACTCATAATTTTTGTCTTTTTATGCGCTAATACGTACTATTTTTTGTTTTCCTTCGTTAAGAAATATTTATCAAGAAAGTAAAAAAACAGGGAATTTTTCGGGAATTTTGCAGTTTTTGGGCTCCCATAAATTTTCCAGGCGTTATCATGTTTGCGCACCCCCTAGATATTGTTGGGGATGTTATTTCTGACCAATTCCACCAAAAAAGTCGGTTACATCACGCCAAAACCACTAGAAATGCTCCAGCGCCTTAGTCCAATAAATAGGTCGAAAAAAAAGCCTTCGTAATGCGAAAAATACCGCAAGCGATTTTTTTTATCAAATGATTTTGATATTTTTATGAGCTTAAATTAAAAATGGCGTCATCCCTAACCTCTTGCTAAACTTGCAGTGAAGGGAAACGCGTTTTATTCTATATCTTAGAAACTATGCATTTTACAACAGAAATGTATACAATCCTTTTTGTAGATAAATAAGTGATTTAACTTAAAGTCAATATCTACGGACAAATAGTGTTTCAAACTTCATATATTACTTTCTTTGTACTTTATTTCGTTAATGGTTAATCCTACATGAAAAAATCCTGCGTAAGACTTATAGAACACACGATTATCTATAATTTTTGTTATTATCATTTTTTACGTAGGTCTAATATTGCATTAGTTATAGCGCTTTAAGTGTCGAAAAACGTAAATTCAAAAGTAGTTTTTTGCCAATATCTTTTTAATTACACGTTTTATTGCAAAACTGATTATAACGTTTTTTGTGCGCAATTTCGTTGCCCACATTTTTTGTTTTAACTTTTTTTTGTAAAGTTGATATTTATGGATTTATTACACCTTAAACGTTTATAAAGAATGTTTTTTTACAAAAATCTCGTCAACTATGGTAAATCTGTACTATAATCCGACCCACCTCCGATTGTTTTGAAATTGTTTTTATTTATGTATTTTGGTCTGTAGAACTCATTTTTCAAAAAATAAATCGTCGCTCGCTTACCGTTTTCGAGTAATGAATTGTTAAAGGTGCACAAAGTCGGTTAGTACAAAAGTGTTAATCGCCATATTGAAAATACTCCCAAATTTTTTTTTTTGAATTTTATGTTCTAAAGGGTTATGCAGTACTTACCAAAAACAAAACACTTATTTTTCTTCGAAAACCCTATTGAAATACATGTCGGAAGTAAAACTGCAAATCATCCTATACGCTCTTCTAAAATTAGGAACTCACCAGGCGTATCTTAGCATTGGTATACATGCGCAAGGATTCAGGAAAATCGTGTAATTTGCACTGAAGTCGAACGTGAAATTAAAACAAAAGGTGCAATACAAAAATTAAGTACGCCTTTTATGGAATTGGGCTCCGCCGCCCATCTTGAAGGCTCCACCCCCATACCCCCCTTTTAAGATTTACCCTTTAGATTTTGGGGTGCCTTTTAAGATTTCCATTTTCGGTATTGGGGGTCCGGCCCCCAATACCCCCTTTGATAATTTTCCTTTCCGATTTTGGGGGGCTCTGCCCCCATACCCCCGTTTAAGATTTTCCTTTCCGATTTTGGGGGCTCCGCCCCCATACCCCCAATTAAAATTTCCCAACTGTTTTCAATACTTTAAAAATTCACACTTTAAAAATTTTCACATCTTTAAAAATTCATTACTCGAAAACGGTGAGCGAGCGACGATTTACTTTTTGAAAAATGAGTTTTACAGACCAAAATACACATATAAAAATAATTTCAAAAAAATCGGAAGTGGGTCGGGTTATAGTACAGTTTAACCCCTCATTTCCCTTCACTGCAAGTTTAGCAAGAGTGTAGGGATGACGCCATTTTTAATTTAAGTTCATAAAAAAATATCTAAAATTATTTAGTACAGTACAGCTGGACTGGAAAATCGGGGTATGCGCCCAAAAATTCTTGGAAGGATGCTTAATTCTAAATTTGTAGGGAAATTTCGAGTGGACGTTTTTTGGTAAACTCAAAAAAAATTTGAAAAGCGTTTTTCTCTGAATCTACGCATTTTAGAGAAAAGTTGTTTAAACAAAAAATGTAGAGGACATTGTTACCTACAATTTGTTTCATAGAGGTCAGGCTGAACAACTTCAAATACAGAAGCTAGGTGGCGCCAAAGTTTCCAAAAAAGTGTTAACGGTGCTATTGTTACTAAGAAGCGTCCATTTTTCAGTTGCTATGCGAGTTGCTCTTGTTAAAGGTGCACAAAGTCGGTTAGTACAAAAGTGTTAATCGCCATATTGAAAATACTCCCAAATTTTTTTTTTTGAATTTTATGTTCTAAAGGGTTATGCAGTACTTACCAAAAACAAAACACTTATTTTTCTTCGAAAACCCTATTGAAATACATGTCGGAAGTAAAACTGCAAATCATCCTATACGCTCTTCTAAAATTAGGAACTCACCAGGCGTATCTTAGCATTGGTATACATGCGCAAGGATTCAGGAAAATCGTGTAATTTGCACTGAAGTCGAACGTGAAATTAAAACAAAAGGTGCAATACAAAAATTAAGTACGCCTTTTATGGAATTGGGCTCCGCCGCCCATCTTGAAGGCTCCACCCCCATACCCCCCTTTTAAGATTTACCCTTTAGATTTTGGGGTGCCTTTTAAGATTTCCATTTTCGGTATTGGGGGTCCTGCCCCCAATACCCCCTTTGATAATTTTCCTTTCCGATTTTGGGGGGCTCTGCCCCCATACCCCCGTTTAAGATTTTCCTTTCCGATTTTGGGGGCTCCGCCCCCATACCCCCAATTAAAATTTCCCAACTGTTTTCAATACTTTAAAAATTCACACTTTAAAAATTTTCACATCTTTAAAAATTCATTACTCGAAAACGGTGAGCGAGCGACGATTTACTTTTTGAAAAATGAGTTTTACAGACCAAAATACACATATAAAAATAATTTCAAAAAAATCGGAAGTGGGTCGGGTTATAGTACAGTTTAACCCCTCATTTCCCTTCACTGCAAGTTTAGCAAGAGTGTAGGGATGACGCCATTTTTAATTTAAGTTCATAAAAAAATATCTAAAATTATTTAGTACAGTACAGCTGGACTGGAAAATCGGGGTATGCGCCCAAAAATTCTTGGAAGGATGCTTAATTCTAAATTTGTAGGGAAATTTCGAGTGGACGTTTTTTGGTAAACTCAAAAAAAATTTGAAAAGCGTTTTTCTCTGAATCTACGCATTTTAGAGAAAAGTTGTTTAAACAAAAAATGTAGAGGACATTGTTACCTACAATTTGTTTCATAGAGGTCAGGTTGTACAACTTCAAATACAGAAGCTAGGTGGCGCCAAAGTTTCCAAAAAAGTGTTTTTTCGGTTTTTGTCCCAGAAAAAATGGTTTTTTTACAAAAGTGTAAATCAGTAAATTGTTCCTCTTAAAAATGTCTACAACATTTATTGGAACTTTTTTTCCCTCCGACTTACCGTTCCAAAGTTATAGCGTGCTGAAGTGTGAGAATTGTGCTCTGAAGACGGCACACAGGTTAATTTGAGTACAGTTATAATTGGTACGTTGCGATTGAATGAGCTATGATTGTTTAAACTGATTAACAACAACTCTTAATAATTATTATTGCTTTAAAGTTCAACTCCAATGAACAATGTATTATTGTGATCAATACTAACAGATTTTTGACACAAGAGCAACTCGCATAGCAACTGAAAAATGGACGCTTCTTAGTAACAATAGCACCGTTAACACTTTTTTGGAAACTTTGGCGCCACCTAGCTTCTGTATTTGAAGTTGTACAGCCTGACCTTTATGAAACAAATTGTAGGTAACAATGTCCTCTACATTTTTTGTTTAAACAACTTTTCTCTAAAATGCGTAGATTCAGAGAAAAACGCTTTTCAAAAACTTTTTGAGTTTTCCAAAAAACGTCCAGTCGAAATTTCCCTCAAATTTAAAGTTAAGCTTCTTTTATGCTCCATTAACGATTTATGAAAAATCATCCTTCCAAGAATTTTTGGCGCATCAATATTACATCTGTACTGTACTAATTTGGTAAAAAAAATCGCGTGAGGTATTTTTCGAAAAGAAAAAGTACCTATATTTATTGCACTACTGAACTAAATAGCTTCGCGATTGAAAGCGGTTTTTGCTTCTGCCCAGGCGGAAATGTTAACTGGAATTTATTTATTTATTTATTTATTTATTGCCAAGCAAGGCACTTAATTACTAATTACAATTAAATACAAAAATTAATTAATGTAAAGGAACATCGTGAGTATTTAACATCGTATTAAACTAAGGTCGAGGTCTATCATGTTAGTACAATCAGGAGGACAGCAGGGAAGTTAGTTTTCTTTTGTAGGTCATTTTGTTAATTGAGGGAGAGAAACAGGCCGCGTAGGTATTGAAGGTAATACAGTACCTGTTAACGGGTTCGTTTCTAGCATATTCAGTGCGATGCGGGTACTCTTTAAGTAATTTGAAATGTCTTGTTTGTCGAGTATCGTTAAATTTGATGGTTTCCGACAGGAATTGCACGTTGAGGTTATTGTTCAGGACATCCAGGGTAAAACAAGTTATGAGCAATTTACGCCTAAGGGATAGAGGCAAGACATCAAGAATTTTGAGTCTGTCCGTATAGTGAGGAAGGTTGTGAAAATCCGAAGGATTATGAAGGTTCCTAAGCGCGAAAAGAAGGAACCTCTTTTGGACTGATTCTATTCGGTTTAGACTTATTTGAAATATGGGATCCCAGATCTGGCACGCATATTCAAGTATAGGCCGGACTAATGCGCAAAACAGAGCTTTAGTAACCCATACATTGTCGAATTCCTTAGCTCTTCTCTTAATAAAGCCCAACAGCTTGTTGGATCTGGCAGTTATATTGTCATAGTGTAAGTTAAAGTTTAACTTACTGTCGAGGACAATGCCTAAATCAACAATGTGATCGACACGATCCAAGACTGTCATTGAGATAATAATACTGCAGCTGTTTGTTTCTTTTCCTGGAGAAGGTAATTACGTGACACTTACTGGTATTGAGAAAAAGATTATTAGTGGTACACCAGTCTTGTAGTGCATTAAGTTTCGACTGTAAAAAGGATACATCAGCTTGAGACTTTATAGCACTATAGATTTTTAAATCATCGGCGTAAAAGAGGTGCGGAATGCCATTTAATTTTTCAGATAGATCGGAAATGAATATGTTGAATATCAGTGGTCCTAGGTGGCTGCCCTGGGGTACACCTGAGGTTACATTGATTTCTTTTGAAAGGAAACCCTGAAATCTTACAACCTGAGTTCTCCCGTTAAGGTAAGAAGTTATCCAATCCAAAAGGGGGCCGGATATCCCAAATCTTAATAATTTCGTAAATAAAATATGGTGGTCTACTCGATCAAATGCCTTGCTAAAATCAGTGTAGACAGCGTCAAACTGGTGGCCTTGTTCCATGCCGCATAGTAATTCGGAGGTCAGTATCATAAGATTGGATGTGGTGGAACGACCTTTTCTGAAACCATGTTGCTGATCGTTTAGGTTTGGAACAATTAGAGGGGCAATCTTGTCATAGATAAGTTTTTCAAATAGTTTAGGGATAACAGATAGGATAGCAATGCCCCTATAGTTGTCCACCGCATGTTTATCACCTGATTTAAAGATTGGTGTGAGGTAGGATTTCTTCCATACCGAGGGAAATTTGCCGATAGATAGGACTTGTTAAAAATCAGGTGAAGAGGGAAAAGAATGTGTTGGGCATGGCTCTGCAAAAAGCTTGAAGGCAGACAGTCCGGACCGTGTCCTTTATTGACCTCCAAGTCTTTTAGACCGGTCATTATATCTTCGGCCAACAAAGATATATTGTCTAAAAGGACCGCAGTTTCTGAATGCTCTCTTGGGTTAGTGTGCGCAGTAGAAGAAGTGGGGCAGAAGATTTCACTGAACCTGTCCGCAAACATGTTGGAAATTTCTTGGGGGAGTGAAGAGTGTGTGATGCCATTCGTCATTGTTGTCGGGTAACCTGATGTTTTTCGCTTTAAATTAACGAAGTCAAAGAATTTTTTTGGATTACGAATGATATTTTCACCGACAGTCTTTACATAGTTAGTATAGGCCTCCCGTGACCTATGACTAAATTCTGAGGCTAACCTGGCGTATTCAGATTTCTGCTCAGCACTAACATTGTTGTTATTTTTCACTACGCGGTACAATTTATTTCTCCTATTACGAAGAGAACGAATGTTTTTGTCAAGCCATGGCTCCGTCAATTTATCCCTTTTTTTGATTTTGGGTACGAATCTGCCAATGGTGTTGAAGATAACATCGTAGAATCTTGTAACTAACTCGTCAATATCGTCACCATCAAGTAGATCCTCCCACTTAATAAGGGAAAATTCAGTGCTGATACTAACATTATCAGCATTCTTAAAATCGTAGACTACAGAATTGTTATAGGAGGCGAGATAATTAGTTATAGTCGAACTGAGCTCCACGACCCACGCGGAATGATGGGTAGTATTATTAAAATGATTCTCCTCCTCAGAAGCAGGAAGTACGTTCCTCATAGAGGTTGGTGAAGATTAAGTCCAACCAATTACCGTTCGAATTTGGTTGGCTAATTACCTGTTGTAAGTTGTTACTGTAAAGATCGTCGATAAACTTTATATCGACAGGGTTCGATACATTAATCGGAAGTAAATAACTGTCTTCCTCGTCGCGGATAAAAGATATATTGGGCCGATTAAAATCGCCTACAATTAATATATCTTTGTTAACATCGGAGGTTTCCTCTATTATATGAATCACATTATCATATATAGATTCGTCAGAGTTTGGAGGTAAGTAAAAAGAACCGATAACAATGTGTTTCTTTCCGAACTTTACTCGTACTAAAACATGTTCAAAAGATTGTGACGATGTAGTTGCGATCAGTTCACTATTTAAGGAGTCTTTAACAGCTATGAGGACACCACCTCCTCTTGATAGACCGGTAGATATATAGTCTCTATCACATCTATGAATTGACCAGCTGCTGTCCAAGATCTCCTCGTTAAGGAAGGAATCATTCAACCAAGTCTCGGTTAACACTAGAACATTGAAGTGACACGATTTGGGGTCGATAAAAAGATTCTTCAGTTTGCCTCTCATCCCACTGCAGTTATGGTAGAAGAGCCTTAAGTCATCGGAAGAGGTTTGATGGGCTTGGAAACGGTTAGAATTTGGGGGGAAGCTAGTTATGGACGATAATATCTATTTGATTCTTCCCGACTTTTTTGCAGTTGGGAGATATGCTTTGCTCTGATATGAGACGCATATGCAGAAAGGTCCTTGCTAACTTGCTGAGGAGAAATTTGGAACTGTTTATGGAAGTTTGTAAACAGTTCAAGGAGGGTATTGTGTTCTGTGTTCTGTTACTATCGCATACTCAGTTCATATGCTAAACCTTGCTAATCCTTACCCGCACATAAACGGAACGGATTGACTTCAGTACTTTCAATTTCTAGTAATACATAATTAAAATACATATAAGTGTAATTCTTCCTACAATAAACATTTCCATTAAAATTTTGCCTTTTAACTGCTTATCATAAATATTATAAATTCAAACTTCTCAAACAATCTTAATTAAATTTTTCTTCCAGATTTCATTTTTTTTTCTTGACTCTGTTCATCGTTTTTTTTATTATACTTTTTTTTCTTTACAATCTGCTCCTCCAAGTATCAATACAACAGAATTTCCAATAAATTTAAAGATAAACACTGAATCCATTCTAAAGTATACAAAACGAATCATCGTTTTCCTTCTATAAACCCTTGTTGTACGACAGCGAGGGTATATAGCCCTAAGGACCAAACTGCTCGGTTCAATTCTTCTTGTTTCTTCAGTTCAGATTCTGTTTTGCTTTTATCGTAGTTGAAATATATACAAAAAAAATGTATTGAAAAATTGTCAACTGTTGACGATAATGTTGATGATGATGATGCGACGATGAAGAAAATTTAATAACATGCCGCCATCCTCCATTGTTGTTCTCCGTTTATTTTTTTGGGCAATAAATTTTGAGCTTTTGTACTTTTTTTGTTTTTTGCCTATGGAACGAAATGAAAATACATCAAATTGTAAATCGTAGTGTAGACTGTGGACGGATATTGCAACAAGTTGTTTTCGTCCTGCCTCTCGTTTCAAATTTATCAATGAATTATTTATTACCTCCTTTCCTGGGTACGGAACCGCCAAATGGACTTGTGCACTTTGTTTCAGTGAAAATGTTTTTTTTCTGTTTTCGTCTTTATTGTTTTCAAAGTAAAATTATCAGAGCCAATAGAATTTATTATTGATGTTAAATTCATAAAATTCTAAACACATCATTTTTTTAATACCGCAAATTAGGTAGGTACGAGCGGCTCCAAACTGGAGGCTGGGACACAATTGGCGCTGAGGTGGGCCGTTTTGAAGTAAGCTAGGAGAGATTTTGGATTAAGCCAGTCATATTTAGGTTACAGGATCAAATCTCTTATTTTGAGCTTTGAAACCTTCCCCAAATCCGTTAAAAAGAGGTTTCCAAATATACACCATGTCTGACATTGGCCAGAGCCATGCGCGGATCTAGAATTTTGTTTTGGGGGGCTCACGGAATTAAAAGTGGCGGAAAAAACGTTCTACTTCTTAAAAAAACAAAAACAAAATTAACAAAACGAACAAAACTAACCGAATTTTCTGGTGGATTAAAATCAAAAGTGCCGTACGAGAACGTGCCCTAATGTGTTTTTGATTATGACGCGCCTTTTCTTGTGAGGGCAGCTAACTTCAGAGTTTGCAAATCAAAACAAGCTCTGTATATTTACGCCACACGGGATCCCGCGTGCGCAAATTTTGTGTTTTCTTACTTTCTCGGGATCGAAAAAGAAAGGAAATTTTCGCTTCCCCTCTTGCAAATAAGTTCCCGAGGTCTCGATTCATGGAGGCTATACAAGGAGCTTAAACTCCGTGTTGTTAATTTTCGTTTGATTAATGAGGGCGCTGCAGTCAAATGTACCCCAAAAAACATGACCGATTGTATTCATCCGGTTCATGGCCAAGTTCGTTAATTACTAAGTTATTTTATGTTTACGCCTAATTTGAAAAACCAGCTTCTAAATTCGATTTATATCAATGCGATTATTCATATTTAATCAATTTTTGGATTTTCCAATAAATTTGTTTTAATTTCCAATGAATTTTTTTTACATTGCCCCATTTCGACTAACTTAATTTTGAACGAATTGTCGAAATAGGTCAAATTCAGCTAACTTCACAAAGGTGACATCTGTGGCCAAAAATGAACTAGAAGTTTAGTTTCTTCTACCCATCCATTTCCTGTCATTTTCCCTATAAGAGTTTAAGCTCCTTGTATAGTCTCCATGTCTCGCGTCCGGCGACTGTGGCTGGTTGACAAAGCGATTCTGTAGTGAAATTTGAATTGTCAAAAGAAATTGTCAAACAAAAATGATTACGACGTGCTGAAAATAAAGCCTAGTATGCTCTTCGTGCAGAATTCCTCTGAATTCCGCTTAGCTGGGAGAGTTAGGCCGATGTTACAATTGGGGCTTTGACTTTACTTTGACTTAACTTCGGGCTTTGATTACGTCATTAAAGCACATTAAATAAAAGCTTCGACTGAACTTTGTCTGCGACTGTATTTCGACTGCAGTCCGGCTTTAAGAAAATTCAAAGTTTCGTCCGCCTGCAGCCAACTTCACTTTATCTGAAAAAACTGAAAACAACTTTTTTAAAGGGAAAGGAACGGTTTTGAATTCCGAGTATTTTTTATAGACTGCGAACAACATTAAAAAAAATTCCAATTCCTTTTCAGACATTTTAAAATTTTGATTTTTCTACTTTGCTTCTGCTTTGAAAGGAAACAGCTGATTGCAGTCAAAGCTACAATTTAATTTTGAAGTCGAAGTCTCCGGATGTACACAATGTAGGCCTGACTAATATAACAGTGACTGTTTGAACACATCACGCTCGCGAAACAACTTTTTTCCGCATAAACTTCAAAATTTCCGCTCGAGAAAATATAAATTTCATTTCTTGGCTTGCGAAAAATGAAACGAGAGGTCTCCACTCAGAAAAACGCCATCCATTTTCGAGAGCAACAAAGTTCATTTACGGTCTGAATACAGACTGAACTGCGTACTGATTTTAGGGACGGAATTGCTGACCGCCCTCCAACCTGAATTCCGCTCACTTTTTTTACATGCATTTTAAAGGGGAGTCTAAATTCCGCACGAACAGTATACCCAGCTTAAGTTCTTGATTTGGTGCCTTACTACAAGATTGTGAATAATTTCGTAAATAATTTATTAGTTAATTTATTAATTAATAGTTTTATGTCATTATTTTGAAGACACAAGTGATTTTTAGGTTATGGTCTCTTGATTTGCACGAAACATCCCAGAACATCCCAGAAAGCATTTTCTTACTTTCCCAATTTCATCCCCACTATTCAACTTTACAGTCAAAAATGTCGGGATCTCGCGGGATCCCTTGCAGCGTAAACATACAGACAAAGGCGGCGGAACAGGTCCCAGCTGAATTCAAAAGGTTAAAAAGGAGGGTGGGGGAGGAGGAAGGAAAAATGGTATATTAGATTTCCAAAAACTTCAATCTGACTATGCACATTCAACTTCATTTTTTGAAAATATGCAAAAAAAATTAGCCAACTTTTTGCAAAGACTGCAGCTCGTTTTGAACTTCGCCAAATAACTTCGTTCCCGAAGGTAACTTTTCAGTCGTTTTAATACTGAAAAACTCCTTTCGCTCGTTCACGACGTGCCGCGAATATTCACGAGAAGCCGGATAAATTTGGAAAATTCTGGTAAAATATTGATCGACCAATGTTGAATGGTCAACACACACAACAGGTGTTCCGCCGCCCCTGACGAGCTATAGAAAGAGTAGAGATTAATCTGTTGTTGACCTTAAAGGTAATTTTTTTAAGGTCGTTTTTTTAATTTGCAAAAAAGTTGGGTCGGTTTTGGTCGTTTGGTTATTTTTTGTTTTTGTTTTTTTAGTTGGGTCAATGTTGTTTTTTAAACAGGGAGCGCTTTTGGGGGGTCATGACCCCCGTGACCCCCCTTGAATCCGCGCTTGGCCAGAACCGGGGACAGCCACAGCTAGGGTTTTTCAAAACTGTTTAACAGTAACAGTAAACAGCTGTATTTCTCTTAACTGTTTTTACTGTTTTTGATATATTGTTTCAAAAAATTTGGCGTAAAATATAAAAAAAAATGTAACCAACACTAATTTAAGGCTAGCGACATACGATTAGGTTCCTGCGGCACGGCTAACCGTCTCCGGTTTTGTTTGTCCCCGGTTTGTTCTGAAACAGATTCGGGTTTAACCTTAACGTATGTTTCAGCTAACCTAATTGCTTAAGTTCCATTTTGGCACGAAAAAACTGGTCCGGGAAAAACCTAATCGTGTGTCGCTAGCCTAAATTAACAAAGTGCCCTTTTACATGGCCAGACACCGAACAGACAAAACGAACGAACTGGGTTTAGGGTGAAGAGGGTCCGAGAGGACGATGGCGAGAGCGGACAATTTTAATGAACTACGCAGCGTCAAGGATCCCACAGTCACTATACATCAAAACCACATTAACTTTTGCAGGCAATCTAGCCTTTCGTCTTTTTGATATCATCGATATAGGGGTAGACAAGGCAGTCCAACGCTGGCCGAATACTGATAAAAACGAATATTTGTCACTACAAGATGAATTGGACATGCTGGTCCAAAAAGATGAATCGTCAGTACAATTCGGATAGAGTTTCACGAGAGCGAGACAAGACCACAGTCGGCCGCGGTCTCGATCTCGCTGTGCGAGACCGAGACTACTGTTGTCTTGTCTCGCACCCCAGTGCAACAGTGATATTATAATGTTGTCTCGCGATAATATCGCGTTACTCTTGCGAGAGTGAGTGTTGCACTCTCGCCCTCCCCCACCCCGCGGTTTTGCCTGTGAAAATAGAATAAAGAAATTTAATCATGAATAAAAGGTTAGAAATGTTGTACAGATTGATTTTCTATCTGGTACCGTAAAACTTATTTAAACTTTCACATGGATAATAAACCATTAAAACGCACTTATCAAGTTCAAGCCAGTAGCTTCGTGAAAGGTTCTAATTCAACTGGCTGATGAGAGCCCAAAAATGCAACTCGTAACTGATAACGATAAAGGGTAATAAATTTTGCATTGATCTGTAAAAACAAGATGTGATCGCGTTTTTTGATGGTGTGCATGCAATAATGCTTCTCATGGATTCTGATAAACCATGGATAAGCCACTGCTCGTATTACCGCCACAATGTAATTATTAATAATTATGTATAATTTTTTATTACCGAACCCTCTCTCTATTTCACAAATTTGTAATTTGTAAATTATAATTTTTGCTTGCATCCACGAATTTATGCACAAAAGCGAGCGGGCGGCATCATTCTTCAGTCGCATCCGACGGTCTGTGCTTATGTTCCCCGCTCTCGAAAAAATCTCTCTACGACCGGTTCTACATGTTCAACTTTTCGTTCAACTTCAACAATTTTTCTCTTTCACCTACGTGGCCATGATTGATAAAATATTTCTTGCTAGTTGTGCCTCATGATCACGCCACCATTCTAGGATGTCAGTTCCTCGATGAGCACGCGGCGAATCTAAATAGACAGAAATTTGAGCTTTCCAGGTTCCACAATCATCTTTCTGCCCAAAGAAACAAGCTACATCAAAACAACACCGTTCTGAAAATCATTCTCTATATGTTTTTTGGGTCGCTGATGGGTCCCGCAGTCCTAAAATATGGGCGTCACCCGTGAAAATGCAAAAACACCCCTTTTTAAGGGGTTCTCGCGATAATTTCAATAATAATCAAAAAAAATCCCAAGAAATACAATGTTTCAATATTTATTTGCGAAGGTGATATGGTATATCAAGCCAAATTTTATGATAAGAGATAATCCTCCTAAAGGATTAAAACCACCCTAGTAGGGTAGGGACGCTACTCGCGCTCCTGCCGGCGTGTTGGGGATTTGCCAGCATCTTTTAACTCTGGAAGCCTGGGGTGGTCCAGCTCATTAAAAAATTATCGACGAAAATATAAAACTCTACTTTCTACCGAAAAAATTAAAAGACTGGAAAATCCCGCGAGACCAAGCGAGAGCGCGACAGTCTCGCATTCGATAGTGTTGTTTCAGCGAGACTGGACTTTTTTTTACTGTCGCGCTACTCTCGCATGGGGCCAGAAACTCTTGTCTCGCCTGTGGTCTTGTCTCGCAAGCAACAGTGCGAGAGTTGCAACACTAGTGTTGCATCTCGTGAAACTCTAAATTCGGAGGATCAGATTTTAAGAGACTCAAATCGGAACGTACACTTCTCAAAAAACAGTTTTTAACTGACAGAAAATCTGCATAAATTATACAGGGTGTTTCCGACTAAGATGCTAATACGTTAAGGGGTGATTCCTGGGTATATTTGGAGAAAAAAATTGTTCTAGAGAATGGGGCTATCGGCTCTATCCACTGAGGCACAGGGTGTTTAAGAAAAGACGTTTGGACAATTTTTTAATTTACTTAAACTTTAACTGCTCCTCGTAGAGCAACGTAATTAGGCTCAGTTTTTAGAGAAATGTACATTCTTTATTTTGATATCAATATCATCAACTTCAGTCACTCCGTTCAAGAAATATGTTAGTTCAAATTCAAATTGTTGTTTTTTTTAACTAAAATTTCAACTAAAACCACCTTTTTCTCCGAAAAATACGTAATTAACCTATAATTTTTTTCCAAAATTAGAAAGCTTGGACAATTTCCTATGAATAATGTCCAAACAGTTTTTACGCTACGGCCTTTACTTTTGAAGTTATAAGCAATTTTGATTCTAAAATTGCCTCTATTTCGTAACTTTTTAGTAGTTTTTCACCTACGCTTTGTCGAAAAGTACCAAAAAAGCACCAAATAAGGCCAATTTTAACATCAAAATTGCGAACAAACGAACCCATTGAAAACGAACAATTAAACTATATTCATTTATCAGTATAAAACATATATTTATTCGTTTTCAAATCTTCACCAATATCAAAAAATGAAATGATAGTTTTGAAAAAGTACGCGATTTAAGTTCATTAAAATATCTACAAAATACAGCGTTAATCGTTGTTCTACATGTTGCTATTATTTTATCATTAGGCCATATTCACATGGCCTGCATGCCGCATGGCAAAAGCTCTTAATGTTCTCTGGTTGGTCAGGAAAAAATATCTGTCTCGGCACATGTTCTCTCTCTTGCACAGCATTGCTGCAAAAATCATGCAAAGAGGAAATCTCTTATCCATGCGGCAAAATCACGGAACTTTCAAGTTGACAATTCTAACGACATCTTTTTCTGAATTTTCATTTTTTGTCACTTTGTCTTTCTTTATATTTAGTTATTGGTACTATTGCACTCGTTAACATAATTTTTTTTTATTTTTAAAGTAATCCATTTCACTTTTTCACTTTTTCAAAATCACAAAACAGCTGATTTTTGACAACCAGCAGATGCACCCATGTGCACCCCAAAGTGAATTTGGCAATTAGGCCACCTTTTTCCCACCAAAACTAATACCTCCAAAAACCAAAATTGTTCCTACAGAAGCAGCTTTGGCTTTTACTAACACCCGATCGGGGATTCGATTTATCACTATTTTAGCAGGAACGTCACACCCATATTAATCTACTTTTGACAATGACCGGTCCCCTGTATAGTTGGTATAATCTATGAATATATCTCCAATGACCGTTTTCACAAACACCGCAAAATATTGTACGCAGACCTTTCCTTTCAAAAGTACCTAGAAGAGTTGCATCAGCCACTTTCAAAGTCCATGCCTCTGATCCAAACATCAGAACGGGCTTGATTGGCGTGGTATATAGTTTACACTTCATTCCTCTAGATAAAATTCGAGAGGTAAGATGTTATCGACGTTTATTCTGCTGCTGATCTCCGTTATCTCGCCACTGTCTTCTGGCAATACTGCAGAACCAACTTTTGCCCTAACTAAGCCCCCAAAAGAGGATTCGGCAACAAAACCATCTTTGCTCAAACTCAAACAAAACCAGCTCATAAGCAAATTTTTTCTTACAGAATCAGCTTTTGCACTAACTAAAACTTCAAAGTGGATTTGGCGTACTTCCCCTCAGCCAGCCTACTCTGTCAATTCCCCTCAATTCCTTACATTTTTCGTGACGGTCCCATATATCTCCACAAAAAGTTACTCTAGCGCGACAAAAAAAGTTTCACTTCAAGAATTGTCCCAACGTCTTTTCTTAAACACCCTGTGTCTCAGTGAATAGAGCCGATAGACCCTTTCTCTAGAACAATTTTTTTCTCCAAATATACCCTGGAATCACACCTTAACGGATTAGCATCTTAGTCGGGAACATACTGATTCTTTGTATCAATCCAACATCGACCGATGTTTCACGTATGCTTTCGGCATGTACCAAATAAGATGGCGCCTTTCAGGCAAATCAATGTTTTTGAAATACTATTACAAGAAGTAAAAATAAAATATTATACATATATAAAAACTATTTATTAGTGTAATACTACATGTAAACACTAGAGAAAACTCGAAAAGCACTAAAAACAGCTGGTGTTTTTTTGAAAATTAAAAACAGTAACAGCTGT
This sequence comes from Thereva nobilitata, assembly GCA_963855945.1. NCBI lineage: Eukaryota > Metazoa > Arthropoda > Insecta > Diptera > Therevidae > Thereva > Thereva nobilitata. Next base: position 123,637,348 of record OY979696.1, read on the forward strand.
TTTTTGAAAAACCCTGTTTTTGAAAAACCCTACGACAGCGAAAGTGCTCGCGTCGATTTCTTTGGGCTGTACCTCTCCGCGGATAAGGAGGCAGGTGAGCAAAGACATCTTCCAAGTATACGTAACGTAACCAATCCATCACGCGGGCTCACTCTGTACAATACGTTCTAGAACGTAGCAGATGTTCCCTCTAAGCTGCGCGTGTGCGAACTAATTTTTCGAGAGTTGCGCGGCCGTTTTTGTAGTCTGCGCACACTGGGCTTGTTCACCATTTTTCTTTTATTTCATTTTATAAAAGAATTGCATCTAAAAATGGCAAAAATCTAAATTTCACAAAAAAAATTGCTTGGTTTGCTTTATGTTAAGAGAGGGTAGTTCGTTGTTGTGTGAATGTTGTATACAGCATTTCGTGCGTGGTTGCAGTCACATAGTTGGTAACGTCACCGAGTGTTGTGTAACATTTGACTAGCCTCTGTTGTTTTGTAGTTTGTCGTTCAGACATAGATCTTGCTCCTAATGGTGCTGTTACACGAATGACACACTTGCCATTTTTTCTGTCATAATTTGTCATTATCGTCATACACGGTCATAATTTGTGTCATTATTTCTGTCATAAAAAATAAACAACAACAATGCCATTAATTATGACCAGAGGTTATGACAATTGTCATTTTTTGTCATTCGTGTAACTGGGGCATAATAAAGAAAGAATATGGGCCGCGCGTGCGCCACGACTTTTTTAAGCCGATTTTGACAAATGAGCAAGATTTATTTAGGACATTCTCTACCATTTATTTTCAAATCAGTTTTTGAATGCAATGTCGATTAAATGCCCGCCTCCATTCGATACACAAAAAGCAACTTTTTTTCTGAAATCGTGCATAACATTGGCCAGCATTTCGGGCGTTATAGTAGCTATTTCGACATAAACTTTATTTTTTACAGGAAAAAGACTGGTGCTATTAACTATGGGGCTAGGTGGGTTAAAAACTGTCCCACCTTGTGCTTAGCCTTTTATGCATGGTGGGATATATTTTAACCTTATTTTGGGTAACGATTTATCTTAAATAATCGAATGAATGTTTAGTTCCATTACTTATTTATTTATTATTATTTATTTATTATTATGTTTATTAATTTATTTAATTTTATTATTATTTATTTACTTATTTCCAAAAAAGATCTGTGCAAGTAGGGTTTTTATTTTCGTTAAAATCGTGGGCCTCAAAGATTTAAATCCGGAGAACGAGGACGCCACTCCAAATCACAATTTTTCGCGTGTCCGGGGAACTTACGCTGCAAGAACTTCATCGTAGCGGCTGCGGTGTCAAACATTTTTCACACATTTTAGAACACACAAAGTGCGCCAGCATCCGTGTGCGCGTTTTTCGAACTTTGAAGAAAATTGGTCCGATGATGGTTTTTGAGCACACTCCGGCTCAAACAGTAGCTGCGTTCCTTTTCTGCTAATTTCTACTATTTTTTAATCGTGAGCACTCGCAGCTACACTTGCTCTAACATACGACTAGATAACACTTTTGATTACGCAGTTATAATCCGCTAGAGGAAAGCTCCCATTTGGAGCCTATTGTGAATTATTTTATTTACCCTATCACCCCATAGATGGCTTTTGATTGTTTTGAGCTTTTTTCATATAAAAACATCTTAAATAAAAATAAAAATAATAAATTTATAAATAAAATAAATAAAAATATAAATAATAAAATCGCATTATTTTAAATTATGTTGTAAATTATTATTCTGACCTTTTATTTGTATTTTTTTTTTTTTTTTTTTTTTTTTATGTGGAAGACTAGAGCTCAGGGAAAGCCCTTTGTACTGTCGACAATCTATTTTCTTCGTATAGAGTGCAATGTCGAACAGCAAGCTCTAGTCGATAGATAGTGAAGGGGAAGAGAGAAGTAGGAAGGAACTGCCACAACCACCTAACCCCAACTATTTCTATCGCGACTCTGGCATCGGGGCAATGAGAAACAACTCGCTGGAGTGTTATGCCTCCTGAAACAAGTTGAATCCCATCAACCAACCGATGACATGCGCTTGGTGGAGCGGGGCAGTGCTAGCGGAAGGCTATGACAGGAGGGAAGGTGGGAAAGGCGAAGGACCGTGGGGCTCTGCCGGGACTCGAACCCGGGACCTCTGGGATAGTAGCCAGGTGCCTTACTCCCTAGGCTACCGAGGCCCCTACAAATGAAATAACATCAACAATGTTAGGTTAGGTTTTACTCAAATCAACAAATTTTGCGTTCCTTTTCTACTCTGCTCGCAAGTACTAAAAAGTAGAAAAGGGACACAGCTAGTGACTTTCTCGTCGTACAGTGGTGTTTCGTGAATGACATGTGGGTTCTCTGTTCTCCAAAAGAGAGTGTAAAATGAGCTTTCGGTGTGTATTGACTCATAGCTAAAATGGTAGTCAATGACGTTTCAGAATCGTGTACATTTGTCTAAATCGGCTAAAACCTGTCAGAGCTTTCAATGTTAAAATACCGAAGGTCTAGATGGCGCACTCGTATAAACAAAGATGTGAACTGTAATGTCAAAATCAGGGTGCTTTCAGCAGTGTACTGGTCCGGCTGCATATGCTTCGGCTTTAAAATACTGTACTGTGAAATGCTTTCTGTTTGCTTACAGTTTTTCAAAGCTTTGCGCTGCTAGGCTGTGAAGAACTTTACTTTCCTTCAGCATTTTTTTTCATGGTCCAGCTTTATATAGTAAAATTGCACTTTGTTTGGAGAGTTGGAAACTTTTTTTGTATGTGTATGTGAAGCATTTTCGAAGCCGGACCAGCGTGCCCCAGCATTTGTAAGCAACAGCATTCGCAGCAATACGAAACAAAAAGCTTTCACAGCATACAGCAACAAATTTGAAAATATGATTGCTGTAAAGCAAAGTAAATTGCTGTGGTCTTCTTGGCAGCAAAGCAAAGTCAACAGCAACAGTATTAAAATTGCTTCAGCAATTTAAACTCTGAAAAAAATAACGTCGCAACTTGCCTCTTTAAATTCAAATCAAATAATAAATTCATTCTATTACTTTGCACTTGACTTCACTCGCCAAAAAACGAACGGCAGTCCCTTACACAATACAACACAATAATACTATACACAAAACATAAGAAAAAAATGCACGCACAAAGTAAGTGAGTTTTTTATGTCAGTTATGGCCCCTTTTAGACGGGCGGACACCGAACAGATACCGAACAGACAAAACGAAGGAACAAACTGGGTGTATAGGGAAGGGGGTGAGAGAGAACGATGGGGAGGGCAGACAATTTTCATGGACACTTTCAGCGAACTGTGAACGAACATTTTGACAGTTCCTGCGTTGTTGTTGTTGTTAGGACAAGAAACCAAAAGAGAATTTCAAAAAAACAAGAACATCAAGCCACGAAGTTTTGAAATTTTGTTTGAAATTTTTGAAATTTTTCGGTCGTTTGTCCGTTCGTTGGTGTCCGCCCGTGCAAACAATTGTTTTCTCTGTTTCTCATTCGCTTCACTGAAACGGCGTTTGTGTCTATCTAGGCCAGTCAAATTATCGAAAAAACCTGGTTTTTTGCCAACCGAGCCATCCGAAAAGTAAAATATGGGTAAAATAGGAAAAATTCCGTAGAATTCGATGAACTACTTTTGGCACTCGTAGGATTTTGGGAAAGTTTCCAAAATGGCGTCAAAAGAGAGCCCAAAACAGATTTTCGCGTTTTAAAAAAAACTACACATTGTACAAAAAAAAGGTTTGTATAAAGTTTGTAGATATTTTTCATACTAATAAAACGACACCAGTTTGATGTCTATACATAAACAAATAAAGGAGTAATTGCAAAAAAACCGCTAAAAATCGCGTTTTTTTTAAATGCTCATATCTTTTACAAAAAAAATGATTTTGTAATAAAACTCGTGGAAAGTGTAGCCTTTGGGGAGTGCAACAAAAACTCTTTTTAAAATGTGAAAATAATAAATAGTTTTTGCAAAATACGGTTTTTTTTTTCGAAAAAAAGACCTTTGTTGTCGAATTCGATTAGCTCATAGCCATCAACACCTACGGAAATGTTTTTGGGCTCAAAATGTTCTGGAAGAGTTGCGCTATTCGTTATTTTTTGTGCGCACATTGCTACTTCATTGGAAACATGCGAAAAGATGGCCGGGAAAACGAAAAAAACAATTTTGCTCACGAAACAAATAAAATTATTTATGAAATTAATATAAAATAAATAAATAAATAAATAAATGGCAATGGACGAGATCCTAAAGACACGAGAGAACTACGGAATAAGCCTGAACCAGATATGACGTGCCGGACCGTAGCCGTACGTAAGGTAACGTACGAACATGAGTGTTTATATGCCACCGACCGAAATTGACTTAATGAACTTGCCGAATGTTCGTTAAATTCTCGAATGGTACGTACCGTACGTACGGGTGCCGTAAGAATGGCACAAACCCTTAGCATCCGTTAGCTATTTAGAAAATCTGTTCACATTTTAACAATTTTTTAATAAATTTGAAGCAGTAAATGACATAAAAGAGATAAAGGAGATATTGAAGGCCTTCTAGATTGTTTAACTAAGAAACTATGACATATGCACAACAAAAATTCAAAGCTTCTCATTTTGTTTATTTCGCAATTTTTTTTCCGAACACTTCTAAGTTGTTTGTACTCCGTCCACAACTTAAATAAATCAATTAAATCACTTAAATCTTTATTTATTCTCTGAATTTTCACTTTTCACTGCGGTGTCACTGGTTACTTTACACTTTCATTTAGGGCTATCTGTCAAAGTGCCGTAACTGAGCTCAAATTCGTTCAGTTTTCTTACGGCCCGGCACGTCATATCTGGTTCAGGCTATAAGGGCAGTTGCCTATGCCGACGACATGGTGATATTAGTATCTGAAAAATTCATCCACACAATCAGTGAGATTATGGAGTTAGCACTTGGAAAGGTTAGCGCTTGGTCCAACCGGTGCGAGCTATCCGTCAATCCGGAAAAGACAGTACTATACTGATGCTTTTCACCAACAGGACTACAATACCCGCCATTAGTCTACCTTCACTGAACGGTCGAATACTGAGTTTATCCCAGTCAGCTAAATATATGGTCTTATTCTGGACCCAAAGCTGAAGTGGAGATTGAAAGCGCAAAGAAGGTCAGTATAGCTTTTTATGCCTGTTAGCAGACTTTCGGCAAGAGATGGGAATTGAAGCGGCAGTGATTAGACCAGTGCTGACATATGGCTCCGCTGTATGGTGGTGGTGGCCCGCTCTTGCCAAAGAATATAACAGATCCAGACTGGGTCAAGTCCAAAGAATGGCCTCTCTCGGGGTAACGGGCGCGATGTGCAGGACCGGCGGTTGGGGTTCAGGCCGTGTGGGTAGTTGGCCGGGTGGGGGATATATATGAGCCGAATTACGCGGCCTATCATTTCTTCCATCAACACTTCCAATAATTCCAATAAACCGGTTTAAAAGGCAAGGGTCGTGGGGAAGTTTCTCACTTGTGCATCACAAAAAATTTTCGACTGCACCGAGCAGCAGCCTAAAACTGGTGACATATTCAAGCGTACATGCATTGCATTCAGCGGCTCCCTGATATGCGGAGATTTTCCACTGACACATAATTGCATGGTTGCGGTCCGTCCCGGCTCTCACAGATAGCCCAAAAATCTGAGTAACGAGTCGCATGTGTTTGTTGTGAATGCCTTTGTGTCCTATGTCGAATGCGGCAATGCAGAAAAAGTTGAAAGTAGCCCGACATTTGCGTGGCATGCGGAACATTCACGGAATATTTCGGAAAAGTGTTAGGCCGAGTAATTGGGCTCTATAGGTGGCCCGGAAGGATATATATATAAGAAAAAGGTCTAAATAAAAATTGTTGAACTTCGTAATAAAAGCGTTGAAACTCTTAATATTTATTAATTAAAAATATGAAAAAACCTTATTTGTGTAACGCGAACTGTACTGGGCTTTGTATGGCCGAAATAAACTTATTTAATAGTCTTTCTAGATCAAGCTTATCAGTGATGACAAAATAAAGGTGTAATAGGACTATCGAACTGAGCCGATCATGCAGCATTGTTGTTCTCAAATAACTCTTAAATCGGCATAAAAAAGAAAAACTTCTTTCATTAGAACATGAAGATCCCGGCATTGTAAGCTCCATGTTTCCAGTTGGAAAACCCATCATCAACGCTGGCTTGTTTTTTTTATTTAAGAGTTTGTGAGTCAAAAGTGCTTATTAACTTTTGCTCACACGCTTCAGTGCAAACACTACAAATACATACCTTGATTATTTGTGTTTAGTTCAAGCCACGGATGTTTTTTGGCCCAGCTTTTAAAAGTTTTTAGCACCTTTGCAGAGCTAGAAAAAAGTATTTTTGCCGTTCATTCGTCCCTTGTGGCGCAATATACTATCCCTCATGTGATTTTCAATGTATCTTAACGCTATATATAAATACAAACGTGCACCTATACAACACGTATCTTTGGAACAGTAATAGATGAATATTTTTTACTGATAAGTATTTATGTAAATGTAGTGTAGGTATTATAATACAGGTATTATGAAGTCAAAGTCATATCAGTCTTACGTTGAATATCGTACCCCAATTACTAGAGCTATGGAGACAATTCATAGGTTAGCCGTCTGCAGCCAGGGGCGGATTTACACAATTCCCGCCTAAGGGCTGGAAGAGATCTGCCGCCCCACCACCGCTCTTACATCATCCATCAACCAGGTTTTTATAATCACTGCTAACAACAATACCACACAAATACTAGCCTATCGCGAAAAACGTGAAAACTAAATTTAAACTTATGCGGTATTTTTCTATTCCGATGTGCTCATTTATGAGGGCAATAAAACAATAAAATCCATTTGTAACCATTATCACTTTGTCGGAGGGAGATGCAACCTTTGTGAAAACAAAATTTAAGTACTGTGCTCGTCTAACCGACTGCAATCGGCGGACTGGCTCAGGCGATATCGTGTGTGCCCTAATTTTGGACCGGATCCAATGGACTGGCAACATTGTAGTGTCGCCATAATGGAGCGGTCATGTATTGGGGCCTTTAAGGCTGGATTACAATACTGTCGCTGTCGTTGTCGCAACAACTGTCAAAAGTTAAAATGTATGAAATTCTCTAATCGCAAATACAATTTGTCGCTGTCGCGTGTCGCGTCGCTTCAAGTTCCCAACATTTCAACTTTGGTCGCGCGACACTAGCAACCGTAAACTTTTTGAAAGTTAATATTTGTGTAAATTACTTTTTAATTTTATTAAAGCCACTTTTTTTCTATTTTATTAATTTTACTCTTTATTTTAATACAAAAAACACACCACACTTGAAATTTAATTTTTTAAATGACAGATAACTTGATATTCAGTGCGACTTCATTGTAACTGCGAAAGCAACAACTGGAGCATCAGCGTCTACGACAAGCGACAGTGATCGCGACAGCGACAGCATTGTAATCCAGCCTTTAGACCCATCTGACACATCGCTCTCCAGTCCAATATATTACGCACGATGGTTGGTTTAGGAAGGATATCGTAAAGGATTGGGATTAAATGTGTACAGTAAATAGTCTCTGATTACTACCTTCTTTATGACATGTGATTTCAAATTATCATTCGTTCTCATATATACGTTGTCCGGTTAAAATATAAAAAAATGTTTTGAAAATTTGCCGCCCCTAAAAATTTGCCGCCCTGGGCTGAAGCCCCTATAGCCCCCCCCTAAATCCGCCACTGTCTGCAGCAGACATTTGCTTCGCTTTTCAAGTGCCAAGTGGCACAAATTGTAAACAAAAAAAAGCCAAATCGATGTGCAAAAGTTTAGGACCACTAGGTAATTGAAATTTTGCCTCATAATTCTATGAGCGATAATAAACTCCCCAGACAAGCTAGAAAGCTGAGTGAGGACTCAAAACAAAATTTAAATTAATTTAAAAAATTGTGTCTTTTCATATATAAACAAAAACTTTATAATTCAAAATATTTTCAAATCTTGTGTAGGTACTATAAATTTAGGACCACCCGTTTTTTGGTTTTTTAGGTCGGTGCCGGTTTTATAAGTAGCGAGACAGTTTGTTTTGGAGGGGTTGAACTTAACACGATTCTTCCGGTCCCAATCAACAATGAGTTTGATGACGCGGACATGAATTCACGTTGGTGAATGTAAGGTCTGGCACGTGCTTGTCTTATATTGTCAAAAACGTAGGAATAACGCAGAGTACTGTCATCAGCGAAGCTGAGAAATAGGTTGGAAGTGATTGAGAGCATATAATTTATGAATATTAGAAAAGGAGCGTGTGAAAGAATTGTCCCTTGAGGAACTCCGGCCGAGATGGTGTGGGAATTAAATTCGACGCCGTCCAATACTACCTTATTGAATGGTCAGAAAGGAAGCTCTTAATCCATTTCCTTAGAACTAGGTGGATACCAATAGCTTGGGGTTTTGACAACAGAGTAGGGGTCAAAAGCTTTGGACATATCTAGAGAAATCAGAGCAGACTCACTAAAGCCATGGATGTTTTGGGGCAGTTGCTCTGTTAGGCCATTCATACACGAGGGACCATGGTTTCGGAGCAAAAGCTTTTTTCGGGCAAGGGAGGCGTGCGGAGATGCAATAAGCAGTGGCGGTTCTTCTTTGGAAGCAAAGGAAGCACTGCTTCCCTTGACCAAATAGGCAACTTCATAAAAAATTAATTTAAATATATTAAGATTAATCAAAAACAAAATCTTAATATATTTCTTCATCTGGAAACACTAAGCAAGCAATGTACAGATTTTTTTATATAAAATGTACAATTCATACTACTGTATACAAAGAATAAAGCCTCGGCCACGATACGAGCGGAGAGCGGTAGAGCGGCAATACTAAAGTGTCGCTCACCTCTAATCCGAGACATTAAATTTTTCTGGTGCCGCTCGCCGCTCTTATCGTGGCCGAGGCTTAACACAACGTAGGGAAGCTGTAATATCTCCAGCTTCTTTGGCACCGAAAATCAACGTGAAAAGTCCAACACATTCAATTCAATTGAACTCACACTCACGCAAAGGTTTGCGTTGATACAGGTCCCCAGAAGCTGAACTAAACGCAGCCTCTTCGGAGCCGAATACCGGGATATGAGAAGTCGAACATAGACAAATTTTCTCTATCCACCATATTCTCTTGTTTTCTTGGTTTCGTTTTCTGGTATTCTGCTCTGGTTTCGCCTGCTGTGGAGTTGTCTTGAAAATTTTGCTTCGAAATTTGTTTTGACTCTTAATATGAATTTTCGTTTGAGTCAATAAAAAAAAGAGCGATGATGGGTGCAGTGGCGGACTAAGTCCGTCAGAGGCCCGGGGCGGCAGAGCTGAATGAAGCCCTCAGTCTAAGAAGTCGATGTAAATTTAGAAGCCTTTTATTCAGTTGCCATTTGTATGGACAAGTGTGTGAATATGTTTATTTTGTAACGAACCAGGTTTCGTTACTAGAATCCCTCTCCAAGAACTTTAGGAAAATATCTAGAGGTCTAGTAATCCTTGAAAGCTTCACTTCGAAGCTTTAAAGCTTCTTGCCCAGATGAGCTTTTTCACTATAAAACAAACCGCTTCACCAGGCCAAATTCAGTCTTTAAACAGGCTCGTTCCGGAGAGGTCCTCCTCTCCGGTCCTAGACCGTGTCGAGGTGTATGATCCGGCACGGTCAAAACACATACCGTTGGAATGTGGCCTAGGTCTTGTCGAGGTGTATGATCCGACAATGTGCCGAAGCAGCAATTCCTAGACCGTGTCGAGGTGTATGATCCGGCACGGTTACACTATACACATTACACAAATACCTGAGGAATGTTGCCCAGGCCTTGTCGAGGTGTATGATCCGACAATGTGCCGAAGCAGCAATTCCTAGACCGTGTCGAGGTGTATGATCCGGCACGGTCAGACCACATACTTATCACATACACAACACATACCGACCGCATACCGACCGACCACCGAATACCTGAGGAATGTTTCCTGGACCAGTGTCGAGGTGTATGATCCGACACTGTTCCCGACAGCATTTCCTAGACCAGAGTCGAGGTATGACAAGATACAATATCGACAATATACCGAACACCGCATTATATGCATACCCGCTTAGACCGCACCCGTAATACCGCTAAACACCAGCTTACACACATGTAGAGTGTAGAAATTAGTAGATTACTGCTTAGCGATGCCTAAGAAGCATCCACCCAGAGTTAACCAGTAGTTAGCTACTTAGATATACCCATAAGAAACATGTAAATATATGTATATCCAGATATAGTGAGTAGTTATTTATATTTAAGAAACCTAAATTGTTAGTATATAAGGATTTTAGAATAAATAAAAGAAATATTATTTTGTACAAAGGGTGTTTGTTCTCACATGACCTTGGACAACTCAAGAGCCCCCGGCAACCCTCCCTTAAAAAAGGAGGTTTAGAGAACTTCCGGACGAAACACCATTACAAAATTGGCGCCCGAGCAGGGACCGGTAAATTATATATATATACCTAACCAGTTAAGTAAATAACCGATGTCAAAAAGGAAAAAGAGTAGGGATAGAAAAAGCATATAAATATCGGGCTCTGAACTGAAGAAAATCAGAAAGTAATCAGAGCTCAAGGCGAGCACATCTAAACCAGCTAGAACCAGGAAAACCAAGTTGATAGAAAGAATCCAGTACCCTGAGAAGAAAAAGCAAAGTTTTCGCTATGGACAACCGACACCAGGAAATTCTCCAAATGAAGAAGACGGAGCTAGTAGCCGAATTAAAATTCCATGGACTACCCACCACCGGAGACGTGCATACATTAAGGGAACGCCTACTCCAGCAAAACACACCAGGGGAAATTTCATCAGTACCCCATACCCCGACGATGACACCAACAGGCCAGACACCAGTAAGAGCACCCGATCCAGTCGCCAAGAAACCCAGTCCAAACATAGATATCATGGACAGAATCCGAAAATGGGGCACTTACTTCGACGGAACAAACGACCTATACGGATTTATAGAACGAGTGGAAGAACTAACCGAAGCCTACGGAATCTCAAAAGAAATCCTCGTACCAGTACTATCTGAATTACTCAGAGGGAAAGCACAGCTCTGGTACCGAAATAACAAAGCCAATTGGAGGACATGGGACGATTTCCTAGAGCAAATAAAAAACCAATTTCTCCCGCCAAGATACCAGCAACAATTAGAAGAAGATTACAGAGGCCGGAAGATGAAACCCAACGAGAACATCCGAGAATATATTACCACCATGCAAACCCTCAGCAGACGAGTGGGGATAGCTAATCCTGAAGACCAACTTACACGAATATTCAACAACCTGAGGGCAGAGTATAGATTATATATCCGGCGCAGTGATGTTCAAACCATGACCGAACTACAAATTCAAGGCGAAGAGTACGAAGCAATCCAAAGGGACCAATCTGCTCAACGAACCAATCAACCGACCTACCAGAACCGAATACGATTGGCCGCCACCATGCCGAATCTAATATATCCAGCATACAACAGAAATAATCACTGCTGGACATGTGGACAACCAGGGCATGACCGAAGAATATGCAAGGAACCTGCTAGGCTATTCTGTTCCAGATGTGGTACCAGGGGCACCTTAAGCAAAAATTGTAAATGCCCGGGAAACGCCAACCCAATCGGAAAGAAACAATACGGTCCCACCGGTTGGAACCAGCACGGACCACAATAGAAATCCCAAACACCAATACCAGTAAAGACAACCGTCCATTTATCACCATACAAACATACGACCAGACCCGAAAAGCCTTATTAGATACCGGAGCAACCCAATCCTACATAGGACAAGACATAGCTGACTTTTGTAAAGAAAACCATGCTGCGAGCACCATTATACCAACACACAAACAGAAAGTACAACTTGCCAATGGCATCACCGATAAAGTAACTGAAGTCATCCAATTCGTGTTCAAACACAATAACAAACCAGTTGAACACCCATTCCGCGTACTTCCGAGTGTAAAGCCAAACATCATTATAGGCATGGACCTATTAAACCGTTTTGGACTAGAAATGACGTTCACCAGACAACCGAATGTAACCAACCCTATCCTAGCTATTACCACATCCGAAGAGACCCAACTCGAAGAATTCCTACAAAAGGAACTAGCCAAATTTGACAGATTAGGGAAAACTACAACCCTTGTCGAACACAAAATAAGGCTAAAAACCGACCAGCCAATAAAACACCGATACTTCCCTAGAAATCCAGTAATGCAACAAGTAATCAACACCGAAATAAACCGTATGTTGGCTGAAAAAATTATTGAACCGTCCAGCAGCCCGTACAGTTCACCCGTAGTTCTGGCAAGGAAGAAGAATGGCCAATACCGATTCTGCATCGACTTCCGGAAGATCAATGAGATCTCAATAAAAGATGCTTACCCGTTGCCTCAAATTAATCATATTCTAGACCGATTACGAGAGGCAAGATATATAACCACACTCGACCTACACCAGGGTTATTGGCAAGTGCCATTAGCTAAGGAGAGTAAACCAGTTACCGCATTTACTGTCCCAGGTCGAGGGTTATACCAGTTTACCGTCATGCCATTCGGACTCCATTCCGCGCCAGCAACATTCCAGCGATTACTTGATACCATAATAGGACCAGAAATGGACAAGAAAGCATTCGTATATCTAGACGACATTATCATCCTAGGAAGAACCTTTGAGGAACACCTAGATAATATACAGGAAGTATTCCAGCGGTTACGAAGAGCAAATCTCCGACTAAATCCTGACAAATGTAAGTTCTGCCAGCCAGAGTTACAATACCTAGGTCACCTGATAACACCAGAAGGTATCAAAACAGATCCAGAAAAGATCAAAGCGATACTACAAATACCATCTCCTAGAACTGTAAAGCAAGTTCGTCAGTTCCTAGGCATAGCCTCATGGTATAGACGCTTTATAAAAGACTTTTCCAAAGTAGTAACGCCTCTTAACTTACTACTAAAGAAAAAACAAGAGTGGAAATGGGGACCAGCTCAGGAGGCTTCATTCACAAGCTTAAAACAATCACTTACCGAAGCACCAGTACTAGCGTGCCCAGACTTCAACCATACTTTTACCCTACAAACAGATGCCAGTGCTGAAGGCCTCGGAGCCGTACTCACACAGAAAATCCAGGGGACAGAACAGGTCATCGCCTATGCCAGCCGCACGTTAAACGAGCAAGAAAAGAAATATTCCGTCACTGAGAAGGAATGCCTTGCGATAGTATGGAGCATCAGGAAAATGAGGCCATATCTAGAAGGGTACAAATTCACCATAATCACCGACCATCAGGCATTAAAATGGTTACGGACATTAGATAATCCGTCCGGACGTTTGGCAAGATGGGCCCTCGAATTACAGCAATACGACTTCGACATAAAATACCGAAAAGGAGTATTAAACAAAGTCGCCGATGCCCTCTCACGCCAGCCAACATCGAAAATAGCCGGCTTAGAGGAAGAAAGCTGTAAATGGTATTCACACAAATACCAATCCGTCAAAGAAAAACCCAACGATTACCCCGACTACCGAATCCACGACGACAAATTATATCATTTCATACCGGCTCAGAATCATTTGAACGAACCAGATCCGGAGCAAGAATGGAAACTATGCGTAGCAAGCGAGCATAGAAAACAGATCCTATATGAAAATCACGACACACCCACCTCAGGGCACTTAGGAGTGGCCAAAACAATAAACCGACTGGCCAAAACATATTATTGGCCGGGAATGTTCCGAGAAGCTAATTAATTTAGATATAAGGTAGAACTTTTTTTTTTGTTTATTTAGTATTAAAGCTTTTATTTAGACAAAAAAAAACCTATTCTAGCCTTTTTAAAACAATAAATTAACTCTTTTCCTCTTCCCGAAGAAAGAGGGGGATGTAACGAACCAGGTTTCGTTACTAGAATCCCTCTCCAAGAACTTTAGGAAAATATCTAGAGGTCTAGTAATCCTTGAAAGCTTCACTTCGAAGCTTTAAAGCTTCTTGCCCAGATGAGCTTTTTCACTATAAAACAAACCGCTTCACCAGGCCAAATTCAGTCTTTAACCAGGCTCGTTCCGGAGAGGTCCTCCTCTCCGGTCCTAGACCGTGTCGAGGTGTATGATCCGGCACGGTCAAAACACATACCGTTGGAATGTGGCCTAGGTCTTGTCGAGGTGTATGATCCGACAATGTGCCGAAGCAGCAATTCCTAGACCGTGTCGAGGTGTATGATCCGGCACGGTTACACTATACACATTACACAAATACCTGAGGAATGTTGCCCAGGCCTTGTCGAGGTGTATGATCCGCCAATGTGCCGAAGCAGCAATTCCTAGACCGTGTCGAGGTGTATGATCCGGCACGGTCAGACCACATACTTATCACATACACAACACATACCGACCGCATACCGACCGACCACCGAATACCTGAGGAATGTTTCCTGGACCAGTGTCGAGGTGTATGATCCGACACTGTTCCCGACAGCATTTCCTAGACCAGAGTCGAGGTATGACAAGATACAATATCGACAATATACCGAACACCGCATTATATGCATACCCGCTTAGACCGCACCCGTAATACCGCTAAACACCAGCTTACACACATGTAGAGTGTAGAAATTAGTAGATTACTGCTTAGCGATGCCTAAGAAGCATCCACCCAGAGTTAACCAGTAGTTAGCTACTTAGATATACCCATAAGAAACATGTAAATATATGTATATCCAGATATAGTGAGTAGTTATTTATATTTAAGAAACCTAAATTGTTAGTATATAAGGATTTTAGAATAAATAAAAGAAATATTATTTTGTACAAAGGGTGTTTGTTCTCACATGACCTTGGACAACTCAAGAGCCCCCGGCAACCCTCCCTTAAAAAAGGAGGTTTAGAGAACTTCCGGACGAAACACCATTACAATTTCCCAGTAGGAAAAGCATTTAATTATTGCCCACCGATTCCGAAAGTCGTACTAAAGCCAAGTGTCCACTATAGAGTGTAGAGCGTAGAGTGTAGAGCTCTACCTGTAGTATGTAAACTACAGCGCTTCTCTACCACTCCACCGCCCGTAGAGTTGCTCTAGAGAGTTTTCCCCAAAAGAATGGAAAAGAAGGAAAGGAAATGTTGGGAGCGAGATTGGATTGCCGAAAGAAAACCAAACGCTGGAATGTATCGAGAATTATGGAATGAGCTCACCGAAGAAGATACATCTTCATACCGAAATTTTCTGCGTATGTCGTATTCGAATTTCGTTGTTATTTAACACGCCGATGCCGGGTGTGAAACTGTGTTTAGGGCACCGCGAACGAAGCGAGCGAAACTTTTTTTTGGCAATAAAAATCATTTGAATTCTTTATTTGAATTTTTTTTTAATGAATGGGTCATACAAATCAGCATATGGGTCATATCAGACGAAATCGCATAACACTAAATATTACATAGGGCCCATTTTCCATAATTCTGTCGCGGGGACGGGTCTTTATGACAGAAATTTTTTTTTTGGAGACTCTGGGGCCCCCCAATTGTCTGGCGCGGCACTGCGCCGATGTAGCTACAACAATTCGAAGTGCTTGTGAGGGTACTACAAACTGGTTAAGGTAAGCGGGTTTGCGCTGGTGCAGGATATCATAAAGCAGGCGCATAAGCCTGTACTCTCGGTAGTCTCTAAAAGAGCAACCCAGGATCGAATTAGAGTAGGGAGATATATGATCATAACGGCGCAGTTTATAGACAAAACGTACGCAGTCGTTGAAGGCAAGATTAAGCTTACGCGCGCAGGAATAATCGAGAGAGGGGAAAATAGACAGGCCATGCATCAGGTGAGGGAGTAGTAAGGCCTTCATTAAGTTCATACACAGAGACCTACTGAGCAAACTGCAGTGAAGCCTAAGTTTCGACAGCTGACCATAGGTTTTCTGAACAATGAAGCTTATGTGAGTTCCATAGCAAAATATAATAAAAATGTGATAAAGAATCGTGAAGTATTAAGTCGAATTTTAGATATCTTAAAGTTTTGCGTTGGTCACAATTTAGCTCTTCGTGGACACGACGAATGTGAAACGAGCATTAATCGAGGAATATTTCTTGATATGGTTACATATACCAGATAAATAGATATCGCATTCGACAACTACTTGAAAAATAATCAAATCGCAAAAAAAAACACTTCGAAAACCGTACAAAATGAGTTACTAGAATGCTGTTTACAGGTTTATTTACATTAAGTGAAATCTGAACTTCAACCAACAAATTTTGTATCTGTTCAAGCTGATGAAACTACGGATATTTCGTGTAAATCGCAAATGGTTTTAATTTTTCGTTTCGTTAAAAATAATAAGCCTGTTGAACGTTTTTTTATCACATTTTGACCTTAATGATGGGTCCGCAAAAGGTATAGTTGATGTGATTTAAAATGCTGTGAAATGCTACAATTTAAAAAAAAAACTGATTGCTCAAACATATGTTGGTGGCGCTGTAATGTAGGGAGTACAGCCGGGGTTCAAACTTTAGTAAAAAAATGTTATCCATTTGCACATTTTGTGCATTGTTATGCCCATCAACTAAATTTAGTCTTAAAGCAGGCATGCTCAGTTATTAAAGAAGCACCAATATTTTTCGTTATTATATGTGCTTTTAAGTCATTCTTTTCATGCTCTCCCAAAAGAAAAGATTTATTAATGGAAGTTTGGTTTATTAGTGGAACTTCAATTTCCGAGCACTGCGATCTATACTCGAAAATAAAGAAATTCTCATTCGTTGTTTTGAATTGATAATAATTAATATTTTTTTCAAGCCCCACCAAATTTTAGAGGCAGGAGCCGCCACTGGTAAAGACCCATTTTAATAATTACATGCTGCACTTATTTGTGTCTACGGGAACATTGTACGGGACCTCCGACTCCAAAGTCGGCTTAGGCAGGCACTGATCATATTTTAAAAGCCTTGTTTAGGATTTGATCAAGGGAACTTGTAGACATTTGGAGGCCCCCAGGAACCAGAGGCCCGGGCGGACCGCCCCTTCCGCCCCACCCTTAGTCCGCCACTGGATGGGTGAACTTTCTCTTTATTCTAATGGGGTGGCAGGCAGTGGCGTGGCGTGCTTTGAATTGTAGGGGATGCAATCTGGCAAAATTTGTGTGGAAAAACTCCGTTCCGCGGATGCACGTTATATATTCAAAAGGAGTATTAAGATTATCTATATTATCATGAATAGAAAAAATAAGTCTTCCATGCAGCGAGTGTGAGCTACTTATGGAAGTTTTTGCTTTAAAAAAAAGTCGAGAATAGCGGTTTGTTTAGTTGAGTGACTAAAGAAATTTGAAACACCTGTGATTGACTGAAAGAAGATTGGGCACTCACGAATCTTGCCACATGATTTCAATAAAACAATATTTAAGCGATGGGCAAAGCAGTGTACAAAAAGAGCATTTGGAAGTTTCTTTAACTCCAACTTCACCCGCCTTAACTGAAGCTCCGTCATAGCAATTGTAACTGGGAACCACATGCGAAATTCTGCATAATATGAGCTACATGTTCATGCAAACGAGCTGCTCTTCTATCATCGGAAATATTTTTAAAACTAATGAATGTTTCTTTCGTGTCACCAGAGGAAGAAATGTATCTCAGAGTGGTTGACAACATAGATCGACAGGAAATATCCGTGGTTTCATCACAAATAATTGCAACAAACTCAAAATTTTGGATTTCAGAAGTAATTTTAATTTTTAGTAAGAGTGCAGGAAATAGCCTTAAATCATTTTGAATATTGTTTGATAATCCAGAAAATACTGAAGCTGATTTTTAAGTTCTGGATTATGTTTGGCCAAAAGTGAAATTAATTCAACATAATTTTCCCGATTAATAGAATCTTGCCCCTGGCGGTGTCCGCGAAAGGCTTGCTTCTGACATGCCAAGTGGCAAACAACATCTATACAAATTTTAATAATTTTCCGGATCTTTTTAACTAACTCATTGTTCTCATAATTGAGGATTTATAATGAGTGTCTACTAGATTTTCAATCCTTTGGCCTCTACCGAATTTAGAAAGACCTAAACCGATTTTAAATGCTCGAACGGCTTTATGAAAATTATTTAAATCATTAAATCCCGAAGACCGTCAAACGTTCTTTTCATTTGAAAATAAATTGCAAGGCCAACAAAAAATTTTTTGTTTTTTTGGACAACAGGTAAGCCATTTCGCGCTATTGTATAATTTAATAGAAAAATGCCTGTTGCATGCATGTTTTATTTTCACTTAAAATATGTAATATTGGTTTCGGTCTACCATTTTCAATTATGGATTTCTTTTTCATAAATGAACGCGAGCCACAGGATTGCTGCAAAAAATAATCCATTATGTAAAAATGCTAACCATAAACATAAACATCACCCATGATATTTAATAAAGTAAAAACAAACTAAAAAAAACTAACATAAATAATATATAAATATTTTTCAATTTATCCAATTTTATTTTCAAAATTACTTTTTAAAACTACTTGCACTATTTTCAACTCACAAAACAAATCGCACCAACTAAATTGCAAGCAAAACAATTTTTTATTTATGTTAATTAATTAATTAATTACTCTAAAAATACTGCTTTTTACTATTTTCTACAATTAAGTCATTAATTTCAAACCACATTCTACAAAATCATTTCCAATTAGATTGCTCATAGAAATGAATTCCCTCCAATCTTATTAGAAAACTTCTCTCCACTCTCACCCAACAAAAAATATACTCAAAACTTCGTATGGATGCAAAATCTGAATTGCTTCCCTTGGCTCTGGTCACAGGAACAAACGTTCGTTGTGTCTTCCCATCTCCACTTCCCTCTTCATCCACAAGCTCCCACCGAAGTGCGTTCCAACGGACAGTCAACGGAAGCAATTCAAATTCTGATTCTCGAAGTCCGCTGGCAAGTTTCTTTGCGTTTTCGTATACGAATTCAGAGAGAAGGAGGAGAGAACTTTCGCTCATGGACATATTTTATGCTTCCATTTAATTGGTCATTTGGAGGCAATGAATTTATATCTACCCAGCGGGAAAAGTGGAAGCAGCTTCCTCTGGAATCAAATTGGAAGTGCTTCCTTGTCGCGCTTCAGAAGAATTTTGGAAGATTTTCCTGTGCATTTGGCTACAAATAAGTCATTTTTAACTCTGTTGGTAAATTTTCTGTTTTGAGAGAGTCTCTAAATTTCGATTCGAACCCAGCGGGAAAAGTTTGAAGGCCTTCCTCAAGAAGCTTTTAGGAAGGAGTTCGTATTCGTAGTTCCACAAAAGTAGGATGGAAAGGTCAAATATGGATATGTAATTATTGTAAAGTTTTTATTCAGTTAATACAATTTACCATTAAATTGTGTATAAAAATGTGTATCTAAAAGATTATTATAAAAGGATTAAAGCAATATCTTCCAAATATGTAATCGGAAATATATTTAGAAGGTGTAAGAAATTGTACTTCCTTGGAAGAAATAAATGATGACGTATCACAAACACCTTACCGGGTATGCGTGGGGAAGGTGAATGAGCTTTTAGAGCTTTTCGACTCATTCCTTCTAATGACATGGCTGCACAAAAAAGATATGGAGCGGAATGCGAAAAGGAAGGAATTCTCGCCTTTCACAAAAGGCTACCGTCATGCTTCTTGGTATGATTCCATTTCCCGCTGGGTAACAGTGGAGGCTAGAAAAAGCTGCAATAATACAAAGTTAATCTCTGAATGATAAAATAAAAAACGAAAGTTTTGTAAAAGAAAAGAATAATTTATTGATAAAATTTGAATTTTTATTTTTATTTCCTAAGAAATTGGAAGGGATGCAATGCATCCCTTGCTTCCAAAGACGCCACGCCACTGGTGGCAGGAGGTGTGTATTGAAGAAGCTGAAAATTTGTAGCTTCCATTTGTTTTTTATGATTCTCTGTAATGACGATTTAAAGGGATAGAGCGAGATTATTTTTTTGAATTGTGTTATACAGTGGCGAACAAAAGTCAACGTACACCATATAAAATAGCGAAAATTCGTTTACTATAGCATAAAAAAAATTGTGATATTACAAAATAAATAAGTACAATCCTTTGTACAAAAACATTATATTGAAATTGCATAATGAAATTGTTTCTACAAAAAATAATAATAAAAATTTTTAAGTGTACGTAGACTTTTGTTATTTGTGAATTCTGTATATTTCACTTTTTTGTTATTTTTTTTGTAGAAATAATTTATTATGGAATTTCAATAAAATGTTTTGATACGTATATTGTGATATCACAATTTTTTTCAATTTTTAAAAATAAAATAAAAATACGAATTTTCGCTATTTTATATGGTGTACGTTGACTTCTGTTCGCCACTATATGTATATCTTACTATATTATTTTTTATTATATTAAAATAAAAAGAATATAGATTGGTAGTAGGGTTTCTACTAATTGGATGGGGTTAATTACTTAATTCGTTTTCAAATTTGTTATTTTTCAGTTTTTTTAATTAAAGCCGCCGATACCTTTACTTTTATCGCTCGCGGGGTACATTAGCCTTGACGCCCTACGCATTGCTTCCCTTATCCTGAACCTTACGAACCGCCACTGGCAATAAGTGGAGAGTTTTGTGCTCCGATGGAGACTTTTGTGCTCCTGCCTTTGGCCTGCGACCACGGAAGGCATGCACTCACACCAATAAGAAATCAATGCTTTGGCGATAAAAAAACTTTCAAACAGTAAAATTTTGTCAAAATTTGTACATAATAAGAAAAAACTTTTAATTATTGAGAATTCAAAGTGAATGAGTGAATTTTTTTAAATAAATTATTTCATAACAGCGAAAAATCCTCAATTTTGTTTTTAATAAAAAATTTGACATCTCACTAATACGCACAAATATCACATAGCAACACAAAAGCTGCTTCCATCGCTGTTGCTCCGGGTATTTTCGGAAAACTTGCAGCAAAGCTTTTGGTTGCAGAACCATGGTCCCTCGTGTATGAGCGGCCTTAGGCATACAAGGAGGTCCCAGTAGATCTTTTGGATCTAAAGCCGTATAGACTGCCATGTAAAATTTTGTTGGTTTTCAGATATTCCATTAGATTTTGTTAATTAATATCTCCATGATTTTGAAGAGAGCAGAAAGAATTGCTATTGGACGGTATACATGTTACTTAGTACGTTATATGATGAGACTTTCTTTTAACACTATGAAAGTTTTCATAGTATGTTTTTTTCTTAATAAAATTATGCCATTTTTAATGTAAAAGAGACTGACAGCTTCGAATATCGTACAAAAAGGTCGCCGAGTGACGTCAGCACTAATGCAGAAATAACAACAATTTCAATTTTATATGGAAAGAGGTCGCCGAGTGGCGTCGCACTAAAACGATATTCAGTCTTTTACTCGTTTATCTCGGCATGCACCTCAAAAACCACTTTGACATAGCTGGACAACGGTGGTGGTAGCCTTTGTGTCTCCAAGGACTTTTTAAGCCACCTTGCGAATGTACTTGTGCTATTACTGTGGCACTGAAATTAAGAACATTTTTTCCCACAATACAAGACTTGGCTCCCTCCGACACACTGCAGCCCTTCTTTTCGCGCACAAAATGGTGTAAAGATTCCTTTTTAATTAGATCAACTCAATTTTTATAGAATAATTTTCCGCAGTCAGTATTCCCGAACTCATTTAACATCTCTCGAGAGTTCAAACGCAAGGTCATAGACAACTACTGGATCACCTTCTAGACTATCCTTTCTCTTCTATCCTTCAAAACAAGCGTACTACTAGACCATGTCTTGAAAGACATGACGGCCTATTAGTACAAAACAAGATTCCTAAGCCTGATTGTCTCACATTAAACTAACTAAAAATAACGAATAGCACCAACGAGGAATAATATTCTTGTGGCATATTATTCGCCATGAATTTGCTTTAAATAAAATAAAAAAATAATGTTTTTTAATTAAAACTTCGAATGAAGCCATTTAATTTTCTTTCTTAATGTTCAACGAAGCACCATCTGCCCTAGGAGCACTTAAAACGTTATTAGAATTCCCTAGCGACACTCACACTCAGATAACCGAGATTTTTTTTTATTCTGGGAAAATTCTCTCTCATTTATCTCCGAAGATTGATTAGAAACCAAACCATGTCCGACTTAACCTAAGCTAAATCCATAACAAC
Organism: Thereva nobilitata; assembly: GCA_963855945.1. Taxonomy (NCBI): domain Eukaryota; kingdom Metazoa; phylum Arthropoda; class Insecta; order Diptera; family Therevidae; genus Thereva; species Thereva nobilitata. Next base: position 123,659,595 of record OY979696.1, read on the forward strand.
AACAAAAATAAAGATTTTTTGAAAAAGTTCGCACATAGTCCTAGAAAGAAGCTAGAGATGAATAAAAGAACTGAAAAAGTCAAACACAAATTCATAATCACCCTTAATTTTCTTGATTAAATAATGTTTGTATGTGTGTCGTTAAGATATCCCGAATTTTGTATTATGTTGGGCAACTTTTAAGCTGTTGCTGGTACGTGCATTCTGGGAGATTAGATAATACTATTATACTATATTTTGGGGTAGTATGGTGACCAAATCTTATGGATAAATCATTCTAGGACAGTTGTGTGAGAATTTTGAAACTTTTTCGTTACCAACAAATTCCATCTAAAATCGAAACTTTTGCGATAAATTTCCATTTAGCGACGCAACATTTGCATGCATTTTCTGTGCGGGGCGGCGCACCGGGGGCGATAAGAATGTAGATTTTGTCCTTTATTCGGGAGGTAGTGGTTTCAAATAATTGGAGACCACATGTGATTTGTCATTTTTAGCCTCACCCCAAAAAACTAATTACTTTAGTTAGTCCCTAGCATCCTGTGGTAGGTCACTTGGGCATTACAATAATTTTTGGATCTCCTTCCTACTCCTACGTAAGTATATGAAGGAGATAATTTTTAAAGCTCTTCCCACAGGATAACATTTCCGGTTCCTAGAAAAAAAAGCAGCTGCTGCAAAGCTTTGGAGTGGACGCAGTAGAAAAACCGTGTCGGATGTCAAGGACCAGTGGGAGAAAAAATCTCCAGAAATTGGCGGATGTGGAGGCTAACGCTTGTCTTTTATATACATATATTACAGCAGTTTTTTATTCCTTGCGTGAAAAGGCACTTTTCCTGGTAAAAATGTTGCGGCTGTCGTTGTAGGGTGGATATGGGGCTATGAGGGTTATTGTTTCACTGTGTCGCATAAGACTGGTAAACAACTTCAAAAAAATATGCACCCCTAGAGAAAATGTTTTCGGGGGGATAAAAGGTTCATGACTTTCAATTAGAAAAGATGGGAATCGTTGGACTGGGAGTAATTACCATTGGGGCTGGATGGCTACTACCCTTCTATTTTGGATATAAGAAATTATGACTGAACTCCATTTGGGGGGCGATTTCTTACATTTTCTGTCGCTTGTTGCTAGGATACACAGATTCGTGTTATAGATAACACTTTTAAAACCCCGGTTTTAAGCATATATTTGTAAAGGATGACTTCCCTGCAACGACTTTTTTTTTACATTAAAATGATATAATCAATATCGGTGTCAAGGCAGCAATAAATTTATACATCTTCTTCTTCTTATGCTCCTTTAATCCCTCGTGGGACATAGGGCGAAAATAGTTGCCCTCCAGCGGACTGTGTTTTATGCGACAGCTCTCAGCTCCTCAGCTCCGTCCAGGATCTCCCAGTTGTTATGGCCTCTGCTAATTAGGTTCTCGCCCACCTTGTTTTAGGTCTTCTCGAGACAGGCTTCTTGCGAATTCCAGTCAAGTACAACTAAGCCATGGATTTACACTTTGGATGCTTTTCGTGTTTTATAGTATCCCTTCTGCTCATCCTCGGAGAATGCAAGCTGCCTATTCGATCTTCTGTACTAGCTTTACGTCTCCGGACTTCCGCATCTCTGTTTTTTCGTGCTGCTAAAACGTTCGAATATATGGCGCTTTGTACTAGGGAAACGTACCTAGACGTTATATCCAATGGGGTCATCCATGCTGAGCTTGGCCAAGGCATGAATTATGCGTTCGACTTGACTGTTTCCCCAACTCCCCTCACAACTAGGGATGGCAAAAATAGGAAATCCATCGATATATCGACATCGAAACAACATCGGTTTTAATACATCGATAGGCTTCGATGTAGTAAAATAAAAACATCGACGTCCACAAACATCGGAGATTTCCAAAATCAAATATATTATATTATTGTCTTTATTAAATATTTTATTAAACACTAGCATTAAAACCCGCGTGCGTTGCAACGCATTTAAATAAAAAAAGTTTATGTGTGCTCTGTCCGCGGTATGAAAAAAGTATAATGAAAACAACAAAAAATCTGGAAAAAATGATTTTGGATGCCATATAAAAATTTAGAGTTAAGCCGTGTCCACACATAACAAACATTTGATAAACATTTGACAAACATTTGAATAATGTTTGTTATGTGTGAACGCGAGTCTTGGAGTTTTTGGATTTTTAAAAATGTTTGGATTTAATCCAAATGAAATGGAAAACATCTGATGTTTGTTGAAAATTTTTCAGTACTTTTATGCACTTTTATGTAGATGGACATTAATCTCCAGTGAGAAGTAGGATAAAACCACAATAATTGAATTTTAACTCATCGAAATTTGTGGGATAAGTCAAGTAGCGACTATAAAAATAAAATAAAGCGAACTGATTCATTAAAATTAATTGCAAATGGCGGACATTAAAGCGGATTTAAAGAAAGAATATGAAGATGGCACTAGTGTTGGGTAGGACAGGATTAAATAATGAGTTTGTAAAAGGCGCTTCATTTTCTTTTGAGCTAGTACAATGTCATACTTCAAAAGGGGCGAGGTGCCATTGTAATGTCAAAATGACAAAAACAAGCAAATTAAAGAAAGTAAGAAAATAAATACCAATGAAGAGCTTTTTTCACGAGTTTGATTCTAGAGTAAGAGTAAGAGTAAAAGAGTAAGAAACCTACGCCTTCACGATATATAGTATTTATATTTTACAATCACACCTCGCCTCATTTCGAATTAGATATTTTACTACGCCAAAAGTAGTAAGAGAGAAGAAACCCAACACTACTTATTTACAGTCCCCGCCCCTTCATTTCAAATTGAATTTTAATGCCCCAAAAGAAGTAAGAAAGAAGAAATCCATGTCTCATGTATTTACAATCACACCTCGCCTCGTTCATCTCGATACACGCGCATATACCAGAAGGAGATTATTTTTGAACCGGGACATTTAAAAAAATTGAGGCCTCAGTACAATTTACCAGCGTGTACGGGACAAATCTACTGCCCCTGTAAGTCTAATTCAACTCTAAAGTCTAAACGAAGGGAGATATTCTATAACAGTGGCTTCTGAAGTGAGAGATCAGGAAGAAAATCTTGTCGAAATTTTGGCAAATAAAAAATCTATTTTTCCTACAGAACAGACACAGGAAATAACAAACATTTCGGAAAACATTTTTCTCGCAAAAACTTCACCAAATTTTTGACGAATGTTTGTCAAACATTTGTCAACTCGCTAGACAAATGTTTTTTTGCAAATGTTTGTTATGTGTGGACCCGCCTTTATTACCTACAAAAAATATTGTAATATTTCTTCTCAAGCGTTCTCGGATTCGTTAGGGATTAATTGGAACAATTTGTTTCTTTTTAACAATTTTAATTTCAAAACAAAACTTCTTGCACACATGTGCTCCTCCTTCATCTTCTTGGCGGTTCAGTTAAAACAACCGTACTAAATTGAGATGTGACACTGCTTCTCGGTAAATTGGAATTTTAACTTTCTCTTTTCGGTTAGCCGTTACACTGCCCCCTTCCTACTTAGTGTTCGTCCCGAACACAGCTTCCTACAGTTCCAGTTCTTACCGATCGAACCTTTTTTGATGCGATAGATGACATCGTTTAACCTCGTGATGACCGTGAAGGGGCCGATCCATTTCCTTTGTATTGGCGATTTACCTTTTAGTCGAAGAGGATTTTATAGCTAAACTCGATCGCCTTCCTTAAATCTAGATCCGTTCGCCCTTAGGTCGTAGTGGGTCTTCATCTTGTTGGGCGATTCCCAAATTTAAATCACTTGGCAGCGTAATCTGTTTCCCGAAAATCATTTTTGCAGGCGTCTGACCGGTAGAACTGTGAATAACTATCCTGTACAGCGTTTTTTTATTGAATTATATTTCTACCGTTTCTACCGTTTTTACTGTTTCTATACTGGCATTTAAGAAATGTCCTACATTTAAGAATGTGGCAAATTTCACGACGATAGTGGAAATGACCAAGATACACTATGGTCAATGTTCTTCGATTTGGAGATAGGTTGTGAAGATTTTTCGATTTCCCAACTATATACAGCTGACCGGAAAATGACACTTATTTGGCAAAATTCATCCCCGAAATTTAAAATATATAAGTTTTGATCATAAATTCTTTATTGGTTACCTTAAAATCCTCCAGATACCGAATTTCATTGCAGCAATTTTGAATTTATAAGTTTTGATCCTAAATTCGTTATTTGCAACCCTAAAAACCCCTAGATATCCACTTTCATTAGAATCGGAATTCAATTGGAAAAATTTGTCCGCCATATTGGCGCGGCCATTTTGAATTCATAAGTTCTGATCATAAATTCGTTATTTGTTACCTTAAAAAACCCCAGATACCGATTTTCATTGGAATCGGCAGACAATTGGCAAATTCGTCGGCCATATTGGCGCGGCTATTTTGAATTTATAAGTTCTGATCATAAATTCGTTATTTGCTACCTACCTTAAAATCCCCCGAATACCAATTTTCACGGAAATCGGAACACAATTGGCAAATTTGGGTGGCCATTTTGAATTTTGGTCATTTTGTGGCGGCCATTTTGAATTTCGAAAATCGGGCTTCGAGGTGCATCATGGGAGATTCCCACGGATCTTCGTGCAAAATTTCGAAGCTCTGAGATCACTGGTGCACCCGCTATAGCGCACATACACGCATACACGCATACATACATACGCGCATACAGAAACTTTCTGACAGTTCTGGGAATTCTGGGGTTTTATGATTGCAATTCTTAGCCCTTGTTTACATTGCAAAATTTATTACCCAAATAAGTTGCAAAAGAAATATTTATAAATGATTTGTATACCTGTACATTTTATATGTAAAAATCATTGGGAAATCGAGAAAGCGTCTACACACTACACTACACGAATATTATCAGATAATAAATTCCCAATGTAAACCTGGCTTTAGAAAATATTTGTAGCATTCAGTGCAAATGTAAAGCATTGAAATTTAAAAAACCTGTAAGAATTAATATAAATATATTAGAAAATCAGTTGTTAACCTATTCTAATTTATTTTGTTATATACCGCTATATCGATGTTATACCTCGATGTTTTCGCTTTCGATATATCAATGTTTTTAATACATCGATGTATAAGTGCCACCCCTAATCACAACTAACATGTTTTCGATCATTCTTGATTCACAAAACTTCTTAAAGGGTCCTCGGGTGAAAGCCACACACACACGGCCCGTACGGTTCGTTGTAACAGAAGAGGTAATCCGAAAGAAGAAACATCAAAAAAATTAAAAAAGGGCGAGCATATGTATTTGGCGCAGACAAATTTATACATCGAAATGCCGGCATAAAAGGGAAGTTCAACAACAGCAACAAATCATCATCCGGAAATTATTGAAGTTAGCATCACACTATTTGGACAAAAAAATTCAAACCGAATGATTTAGCTGAATATAATTTCATGTTGGGAGTTACTAGATGTGATCAGCTGGATTCCTATTATTCATCACACACCGTCCTTTAAGCGCCATTCGTTTTGGGTAACCCTTGCAGGACCAAATACTCTTCTTAGGATTCTTCTTTCGAAATTTTTTTTCTGATACATATTCTGTTTGTGTTTTGGTCAATGTCCAAGTCTCAGACCGGTAGCTTACAGCTGGATATGTTTGATGGATGTTTTATTTATTCTTACTTTTAATTCCCTTATAGTAGAGAGAAAATGAAAAAACAAATTTATGAAAAGTGATGTAATCAGAACTTAAAAAAAAAATTTTTTTTCATTTCATACATGGACCTGAGTCGAAAAGAGAAAAGTTTGGAATAATCAAATGCGAGCATAGCGAGAAAAGTGCATAAAAGTGCATTCTTGGTGCATTTTGAGTGAATCGTAACACTATTTTTCAAATATCTATGGCTCTATTGGTCGTAGAAAAATACAAAAAAAAATGCTCGTGTGTAAAAGGGTTATCGAACTGGTGGGGCGAGGTTACGTCAAAAATATTACCTAACCTCAAAAAATCCAAATTTTAAAAAATGAACAAATCAGTGGATTTTCATAAAAATCGAAGGAAACATGTATTTTAATGTTATAAAGAGGCTATTAAATTTTTAAACAATAAATTTCATTTTTACGTCCAAAATTTGTCATTTACGAAAAATATTAAAACTCTTGTAATTTAACGGGAAATGGTCCTAGGGTAAACTTTTTTTTAAATGTAGTTTTTTTTATGTACTTTCTTGTAAACATATGCCGGAATCTGTTTATAAAGTTTAAATGTCGTTTTTTTGTAAATTAAAAACAAAAATAAAAATTTTCAGGAGCGCCTCGAAATTCGAATAAGACATTACGTAGAAAATTTTCATACGCATCTTCTTCCTTCAGTTCATTCAACAATTCCCCATACAACCCCCCCTTGTTTTTTCTTCTAGCAATCCAATCTCGTTCCCAACATCTAATTTTCTTCTCTTCCTCTTCTTCCAGCAAAAACATAACGTCAGCAGTGAGCTTTTGGCGACAACTCATTTTAATTGCTTTATTGCAATTAATTTGTTTTGGATTTACTACACAATTACAGAAATGTAATGAAATCTACGGCCGCCGCTGCGTGCTCTACCATACGACTCCACGGTATAGAAAAATGGATCTACAGTGTATACAGTCTGTAGAGCGCATGGTACAGCTCTACTCAAAATTTTCCTACACCACCTCCTCGTAGAGCGGTCAGGCCTGCCACATCACCTTGCGGGGCCTGGGCCTAAAATATGTTTGGGGATCCTTTAAGGATTTTGAAATTCCAAAAAATCTTTGACTAAAAAAATTCTGGTAACGTAAGAATAAGTTCATTCAGGGCATCAAATATAGATACTGAATACTCGGTTCTTTATTCGCGGATGAACCTAAAGTTACATAGTGCAACGTAGAATGTAACAGTTCTTATATAGACAGGTCGTTGTGCTTAGCTCTGGGGCTCAGTACTCATCTTTCTTTTGGCAGAATCAATCCAGAAGTAAGCCCCAGAGGGAAAAAATCGAAGCACTACTAAGGGAAGCGAATTCGAAGCGCTGTTAATATGCTCTCATTGGATCTATAAGGAATTGTATGAAACGAAGAAAACGGCAAACTTAGAATGGTTCTCCTTCGATGCGGTGGTCAAGCAGCATATTGAACGCGGTTGGTACTTAGTTGGGGGACCGCTTGGTAAAACTGCTGTCGACACTCGCGTTTGGAAAGACGGCAATTGCATAAGGTGAACAAAAATATAAAGCTTGGCGACATTGCAGTTGTTTCTCATATCCACTATAACAACGGTGGGCAACCTCCGGCCCGCGAAAAGTTTCTATTCGGCCCGCGAGATATTTAGAAGAAATTATAAAAATGTATTTTTCGGTGTGATTCGTCTAGTTTAAATATATTAAACGCACATAGCAACATAATTTAGTACTAATGTTAAAACTTACATTCATTTAGGTTAGTTATACTATGCATCATTTCTTTTATTATGCCCATACACAAACCGGTTTTATAGACAAGAGGTTGCAGGGAAGTCTCAGAGTCAGAAAATTTATCAGACTCACCCATCCATCACACTAACACAATTATAACATCGTTTTCGGGGGTCTGCGGAAACCATGTGAAATTCCCCTTCTCATTCGCGTTAATTGTACAACTACCTAGGCATCACAATCGTTACACGAAAAATAGACAGAAAAATTAATATATAGTGTAATACGTACATTGTGGACCGAGTGATGGATAGTAGGGTAAAAGCATCTTTCACTTCAAATGCAGACTAAAAATTTAGTATTGGGTAGGACACGATTATAAAATGAGTTTGTAAGAGGTGCCTCTTTTTTCTTTTGAGCCAGTACAATTTTGTACTTCAAATGAGGCGAGTTGCCATTGTAATGCCAAAATGACAAAAACAAGCAAATTAAAGACAGAAGGAACATAAATAACAATGAAGAGCTTTTTTTAGGAGTTTGATTCTAATATGCATTAAACTGCCTCAGAGTATGTAAGAAACCTATGCCTCCACAATGTATATGGGTCATTCTTTTACAAACCGGACAGATTTGGACAAAAATTGACCGGCACTTTGAATTTTTTTTAAGGGTTCTACATCGAAAAAAAGATACGTATTCGAGGATTTTTATTTTTATTCAATATTTTGGAAAATAGAGGGGATCCAAAATTTAAGAATTCGGTGATTGTTAGCTTGGAGACTCATTTTTAAAAATTCATAACTCCGGTTCTTCGCTAGAAAAATTATTTTTTTTTCAATAGTATTAATAATTTCTCCATCAATTAAAAATGCGTTTTTGATTGAATTTGATATAGAATACGATGGTTATACTAAAAACTCGCTACCAGGTGGGGCAATTGTTAAAAATCGATTTAAACATTTTAATTGTTTATAACAACATGATTTTGTTTATATTTTTTTTGAAACAATTTTTTTTTTTAAAAAAACTCCTTCTTTTAGCTTAAAAATGACAAAAAATTAACTTTCTAGAATTTTTTAAATGAGTCTTCAAGCCCAAATTCACCAAATTCTCAAATTTTCGATCCCCTCTATTTTCCAAAATATTGAAAAAAAAAAACAAAAATCCTCGAATACGTATCTCTTTTTTTGATGTTGAGCCCGTAAAAAAATCCCTCACCTAATTTCAAGCTGCTGCCGCAACAGAAGTAAGAAATGTCTCTCAATGTTCGTATTTACAAACTCACCTCGCCCCGGCTCAAATTGGATATTTTACTCCCGCAAAAGAAGTAAGAAAGAAGAAACCATTGTCTTTATACTATTCTATTTACAATCACACCACGCCTCATCTATTTCGATACACCAATACGACATTATTTTAGAACCGGGACATTTAAAAAAATTGAGGCCTCAGTACAATTTACCATATTGTAAGGGAGAAATGTACTGCCTCATGTAAGTTCGGCTCAACTCTATAAAAATTACAGGTCACAAAAAGGTGTCAATTGGCTAGTACGGCCCGCGGAAAACACGTGAAATTTATTCTGGCCCCCGTTAAAAAAAGATTGCCCACCCTTGCACTATAACATAAATTGGAGGGTTAGAAAGTGGTTTCCTTTGGCCTGGGTCCGGGGCAATTCGTCCCAGACTTTACCGAAAAAAGTCTATAGTGGACACTTGGCATAAGCGTTATTTATAGTGAGATTTCCAAATTATGTTTTAACTCGCTGTACACAGGCCTGGTCATAAATGCAGAACTGCGGTTATTCTGCAATACAGACTTCCAATTGCCAGGCCCAAACTCTATTATTAATGGGTTTAAAATTCAGACTTCTGATTTAAATTTCTTGTCTATTACGAAGGCCACTCCAAAGTCTTTACTTAAGCTACTGACAGAAACAGGCGCAAACGCCGTGCGGGCAATGACAGAGAGAATAGAAGTAGTGTATTCAAATGCGCACTAACGAAATGCTGTTTTACGCTACGCACACACCGCGCAAGTTGCTTTACTTTCTACTCTTTGCGCGTTGCCGCCGCGTAGTGTCAAGAGATGTTTGTGTTTTGAGTCGTGTTTTGATGGTGGTGGGCGTATGTTTGGAGTCGTGTGTTGGTGTTGGGTGGGATAGCAAATTTGTTGGATTTTATATTTAATGAAAATCATTATTTTTCCAAATTATGGTAATTAAATTAGCACCTAAAACAAAGACAAGTCCTGTAGGATAGAAAAATTTTATGTAAATCATTCAGGTTTTTCAATTTTTTTCCTATCACGTCCACTTGTCACTTTGATTTCGTTGTTGTGTTCAAAGTCGGAGCGCGCCGCCGACACCGCAACATCATGTCAGTGAAAAGTCGCCACATACCGCGAAGCCAATGTCCGCACCGCCTTTGCGCCTGTTTCTGTCAGTAGCTTTAAGGTTCCGCTAGAGAATACTGTATGCGTATCCATATCCAGGATGGAGCTGCCGTTCCATTTAGTTTCTTGTATTGTTGTGATGATAACTTTGTATCGCTGCAGTGTGGTTAATAGCGAACCTAGAGCGCAGAACCGTCCTATGATCAATGTGGCGAAATCCATGTTTCATTGCTGTACTCTCTGACGTAGAGTCTGTCCGTACCGAGGCCGTACCGTTGAAGTTCCGGGACAAGCAGGTTTTTTTTACGGTAGCAGGTTGCCAAGCTGCTGGCAAACCAGTTGCTTGATTTTTCCGAGCCGAGTATTGGCGTGCGCCTTTTCACCTCTGCTAAAGAATTGCTTCTGCATTGCCCGGAGACAACGTCCATCGTAGACATGGTGAATCGGACTTTCTTGACATTGCTGTGGTGTTAAATCAGATGGCCTTTCTTAGTTTTTGTGATCCAAAGGTCCTAGACAGTGTTGCCGAACGTGGAGATTTTTCCCTACAGTAGGGAATTTTGACGCTAAAATTCGCGTAGGGACTATTTTTTCAAAATTAATTATTTGTAGGGAATTTCAAGTATTATTTCTTTAAATAAGAAACATTCTGGTACATAATTTGAATTGAGTCGCATTTTTTATTTTTAAATATTAAGTGTCATCCTGAGTGCTTGTTTAGACGGTTCGCTTCCGCGACCTTTCAACACGACATTTGTTGATGCGGAGAGGGTTCGGGTGGGAAGGAAGTGCGTCTCGATTTGAATGCGACGCACGATTTATTTCCTCGGTCACGTGCCCGTTTTTCCCATATTGTTTCATTTGAGTGTGCCATGCTCATTCTTGTTCCTACCGGCAAAACGTAGCTGTCAAAATTTTTGGTAAGCATTTTTCTTCAATATAAATTTAGTGTGTGATTAAATTTATTTTTTGGTTAAGATTGCTGGAGACGCAAGTGAGGAACATACTTCCAAAATGACTAATTGGAACAAACCGAAAAATTAATAGAGCTTTTAGAAGAGTGTCCAAAATTATATGACGTACAAAACGTAGACTACAAAAATAGAGTAAAAAGGGAAGCGTGTTTATCTGAAATTAGTGCTTCATTAAAAGGTTTTCGGCCTGAGACATCGGTAAACGAAGTTAGAGCAAAAATAAAAACTCTGAGATCGCAAGAAATGCGTGAAAAACGGAATATTGAGAGTTCAAAAAAAAGTGGAGCAGGAGTTGAAGATATATATATACCAAAACTATGGTGCTACGACAAACTTCATCATCGTTTCAAAAGTTTCAAAAAATCAGTTTTTGGTCAAAAAATGACTCAGAAACTGATTATTGAGAAATTGTTTTGTTCAATTTATTCAAAAGATTATTGCCTACCCTAATGACATCCTTGCCATTTTTTCGAAAACATTTCGAAAAATTTTCAAAAATCAATTAGTGATTTTTTGACCAAAAACTCATTTTTGGAAACTTTGACCTTGAATAACTTTGAAAGGGTTAAGTTTTCGAAAAAATGACTACAGGCTTTTTTGTAGGCGATAACGTTTCGTATTGACTGATCAAAATAAATTTTCGAAAAAAGCAGTTTTTGAGTGATGTTTTGGCCAAAAAGTGATTTTTGATAACTTTGACCTTGAATAACTTTGAAAGGGTTAATCGGGTCAACATCTTTGTAAGACCTAAAGTTGTAGAGAATTTCATTGTCAATATTTAGGGCCTTTGTACGGGGTTGTACGACCTATAGAAACCGAGATACAAGGAAAACACCGGAAAACCGCTATAATTCCGGCGGCCATGTTTTTTTGTGATTCCGAAATTGTTTTCTTGGAAAGTCCCAAGAAAGCTGTGGGCCAATTTTCAGCCATTTCCGAATTTTGTCTCCTTTAAATGATAATTTCCCCGGACTATATCGAGATTTTTTTTTTTAAAAAATTTTTGTTTTTTAATTAACTTTCTAGAAAAAAATACCAAACAATTTTCAGACGTCAAATTATATGAAATTTTTCAATTTTAAAAGTATTTTAAATGGAAATATTTTCATAAATTTGTTCGAACATGTTCTTTTATTTGATTGTATAGATTTCTTTACGCTAATTTTCAAAAGTTTGCTGTTGGGATTATTTGCATAAAACTCGGGTGTATTCTTCTATATTTCGATAATTTTACTGTAGGGAAAAATGTAGGGAAAAATCGCATATCACATAGGGAAAATTTTTCTTGTACGAGTTAAATGTAAAGAATTTTGCTGTGTTGGTTTCGGCAACACTGGTCCTAGACATCATTGAACCCTGAGTTCAACTGTCATCACTTCTGACAGTCTCGGGTAGACCTTTTTGGTCGCAAGCCTCACTTAGTCAAGGACGGTCGGACATAATCTTTATAGCTTTTTTCAAAGAGATAAAACTGAAATTTAATGCGCATAATTTCTGTGTTATGTTCTGTTTAGCACAATCGTTTTTATTTCTAGTTGTTACGAAAAGAAATTGATAAAAGTTTAGAGCAGTTTAAAAACACATGCGATCGTAACATGTCAAAGTTTCAATATGTTCCGTTATTTATCGCAAATGACTCCCCTGCTGCAGATAAAAAATCAATAAAATCGTATGAAAACTCGTGAAGTGGAATTCCTTAAGGCCCTCCTCAATTCCCTCAATCAGTTATGCTGTTTGTATCGCGCGCACATATATCTAATAGAGGCAATTTCCTTTGATTCCAGCACATAATTCTTCCACTCCGCTAGAACACAATAAATTTTGAACGAAAGAAACAAAGAATTCGTACTATACTAGGTTAACTTTAAAGCATTACAATATAAAGTGAGGGCGCGAAAGTGGCTGGATTGCAGGGATGCTGAGGCTCGTTAATCGTCGAAATAAATCAGTCCTCTTGTTACCACAGGCAAGAGAGAGTACCCTAGGATACAGGATACTTCCTGAAACCATTGAGATATCTTTTACCCCCGCCTATATATACCTGGCAGTAGTGTGAGGTAGTGTGCCAACAACGATATAACCACGAAGCTTCTTTAGACGGAGTTGAAACAACCCTGAAAAACGTGAATCCTTTTAATCTCAGCGGTGGGTAGACTTCATTCTTACCTAATCCTTAAATTGGTTAATTAACAACTGTTGAGTGACTTCGTTTCTTGGCTTTTTTGTGGCGAACGCGACAGAATGGGGTTAATTAGTCCCCTTTTATCTCTGATGATTCGGCTAATAAGTAAATGGCACGAGAATGAGTGTTAGGTGTGTTTTTGGATAAGGGATGATTTTGCCCTCTTATTCCAAGGGTTGCCCTTCCTAAGTGGAGGAGATATGAATATTTTTTGACAACAAGGGAATTGTGTTGATGTTATTTAACATGTGATTTCATGTTAAATATTCGTTGGTAATGAATTGTTCGTCATAACTTCTTTTATTGTAAGGTAAAGGGTTGAATATTGTTGTTTTTGGAGACATAACATAACTGTGCGATTGAAATGAACTTGGTAACTACATCGTCTGGCTTTAATAGAGTGCACCGAATGTTTTGTTTAAGATAGAAGGTCTACACACTTTTTTTATGTGAAAACCCAATCTTAAGAATCACTCTTTGTACTACCAGTCTGTCATGTTGGTCAGGTCATAGGGCAATGTCTAGTAGTAAGCTTAGTTCGAAGGATAGAAGAGAATAGGAAAGCTTAGAGGGTGTTGGGTGGGGGGGGGGGTGCCCGAGTAGATGCTGATGAACCTTACGTATAAACTCTAAGGTGTTGTACGACTTCGGAAATACTGATTGCGGAAGATTATTCTACAATCGAGTTGTTCTATTTATTATCGAACTTGTAGACTGTAGTGTGAGTGAAAGGGGACTGTAGGGATGAGGGTGCAGGCAGGAAGGCGGTAATTTCAGTGGACTAGCCAGAGCTGCTACAGGGTTGAGTCGGTTGGAGGGCAGGGCCCATTTTAGCTTCGTGCCGCCCCTAGGCCGCATGAAGCGTGCCGCCCCCCCCCCCCAACCACATTCAACCGCTCACTGTAGTAAAGTCGCCCCCGCCCCTCTCGATCACGGGCCACTGCTGTCCACTGCGCCGTGGTGGTCGGGCTACAAGTGATTGAGTTGATCTTTAGTGTGAAGGCCTACGACAGTGTATATAAGTTGCCGTCTGACAATTCTACAGCTGTAGCCATAGGTGGATTATTAGTAGCCTACTAACATTAGAAATTAGATCTTAACTTGTGCTAAGTTAAGAACCAATGACACTAATGACCTAATAATAATAATAATACTAATAGTACTATGAACTATGAACTAATCACTATTGTTTTTCGAAAATATAATAGTAAACGTTAGGCAAGATGAGTTTTTTCATATACTTACAAAACATACAGCACAATCACAGAGTACACACAAAGGTAAACTGATTAACTCATAATGTATTTATTACAATTAATTTATTATAAATTTTGGACATTTTCGAGGTATTGCATTTCAAAATTGTAAGCCAAAGTAGCATGGAAAAGTTTACTATACTTTATTGCTTAGTATTGAATTGAGAAAATTGTAAGTATCTACATTCTACTTTTTATCAGTTCTTAAGATTCCTATAACACTTTGCGCCGAGCCTTCTTTCTCGCAAAATCATCTATTATGACGCTATAGTCTACTGCAGCTGCTACTTCTGATTCAATACACAAAATTGACAAAGCGTTCAACTTTTCTTCTCCAAGCGTCGATCGTAGGTAACTTTTTACTCTCTTCAAGCAGGAAAAACTCCTTTCACCCGCGCAATTAGTTGCTGGAATCGACAAAGCAATCCGCAATGCGATGTCTACATTAGGGTAAACGTCTTGAAGTGAATGATATCTCAAGTAATTAGAAATGCCTTGCAGAGAACTATCTTCGAATTTATCAACTGCAGCCACACAGTATGCTTGAAAATGGATACATTCTTCAACAAAATCTTCATCAAGGTCGTTTTCGTAGATGTCAACAAGACTTTTTGCATTTGCTCTTAAGGTCAATCCATTTAATTTGCTTAGTGTCTGCACAATTAGGGCCAAAAAATTAAATCTGTCTTTGTACTCACTGTATGCTTCATATCTTCTTTTAAATTCTACGATGAACTGATCGATAATGACAAAAAATGTGTTGATTTTGAAACTCTCTCTTCCATCAAAATCCACGTCTTCTGCATTTCCTGTGTCAAGTTTTCTGTTTCTTTTGCGGTTCCTTTTGTAGTCTTTCTCGTATGATTTATTTTCCGAGAGCTTTAGAGCAAGGGATTCATAATAGTCAAAGTTATCCCTTTGGGATGAAAAAAATTCAACGAGAGAAGCGTAAAGCTCCGTCACAGTCAAGACATCCATTTTGGGTGATTGTATTTTTACCGATGTTTTGTGAAGCCGATGTAAAATCATGCTCCAAAAGCACACCATAAATGTCGTTTCAAACCGTTCTAATTTTTTACGAATTCCTCTGGCCTCACATCTCGTAGTAGCTTTTTCTGAGTTGTCATTTTCAATAGAGGTAATAACCTCCACAACTTCGTCCCAGTTTTCTCGAAGAGCCTGGCACGCATCGTCCCTTGCCGACCACCGGGTACATGAAAGTTTTTTCAGAGTTTTACTACCGTCGACTTCGGACATTAGACGCTCCCATCTGCTTGTTGAAGCGGTGAAAAATACATAAACTTCCTGAATTAGCATGAAGAAATGACAAGCTTCATTACAAGATTCAGCTGCTGAAGTCCCTACTAAATTTAATGAATGAGCAGCACAAGGGATGTACATAGCTAATGGCGCCAGCTCCTTTATTTTTGCCTGTAGTCCATTATATACCCCAGACATATTTGCAGCATTGTCATATGACTGGCCTCGACAATCCTTTATATCAATATTTTGTGACTCCAGTTCATTTATCACCGCCTTCAACATTTGATCTGCCTTGTGTCCAACAGAGGGAATGAAAGTTAAAAAACGCTCGGTTGGAGTGCCGTCAGGCAACACATACCTCACAACAAGAGTCAGTTGGTCGGTATGTGAAATGTCAGGCGTCGAATCTACTACAATACTAAAATATTTAGCCTGTTTTAATGCAGAGCATATTTTACTTTTTACCCTTTCTGCCATTAGTTGTATTATTTCATTACATATCGTTGCAGATAAGTAATTAGTGTGCCCTGACCCAGGATTCCCATATTTAGAAATGTGGTTCGACAAAAAAGGATCAAATTCGGCGATTAGCTCTAACGCCATCAAATAGTTTCCATTTCTGTTTGAACCGATAATCGTGTTATCTCCACTTAAAGGAAGCCCTCTTGAAGTAAGTGCCCTAACTGCAGCAACAACTCGAGTTAGAATGTTACGCCAGTATGACGTTTCTTTGTAAATTTGCTTCAGGAGTATGTTATCAATTCTGTTCATAGCGATGCTTCTTGCTTTTAAGTCGATAATAGATGATTTGTGACCTGGTGAGTTCTCGTGGTGGCTGACTCGAGACTCGGCGTTTTTCCAATCATTAAAACCATCTTTGCTATCGAATTGTGAAAGCTGTTTTTTTGAAAAAGCCAAGCATGGACCACAGAAAACTGCTCCCTTACTCTCAGAGTAAACCAACCAACTTCGATGGTTTATTTCGCCGTTAGTCAATTTTCGCTCAAACAAAGTTTTAGTGAGATAACGACAATGGTCCGAGTAGTTTCTTTTGCTTGACTGAAAATCCCCAGAATTGTTTTGGTCGAAGCCGTACTTAGCGATGATGTCTCGTGTGGTGTCATTTAGTACCCAAAGTGCCGGATCTTTATTAAGGTCATGGTCTTTTGAAGAATCATGCTCTTCAACTGGGTTAGATCCTGAAATTTGTCCTGCAATGACATTATCATCAACAATCTCATGTTGAGCAATACTCTCTTCCACGGGTTGTATCTCTTCTATGACGTTATCACTTGCAAAGAAATTTTCTATTTTCAATGTTTTACTTATAACTTGATTTTTTTCCTTTGTTTTTAGTTTTGCCCGTTTTCGGTACTCAGAACCGCTTAATCTTTTTCTACCGTCGCTCATTTTTCATGTATGCTGTAAAGAAGAAACACTGTGTGTTACTTTGCGAGTATAATCTACAATAACGAGTCTGCACATTAACATAGTAAGGCACAAAGGCAGGATTTAAAATTATAAAAAAATTAAGCTTTCTTTTACTAAATAAAATTTCCCAAAATTGAGTTTGATTTTCAAAAGAAGAACACTTGGCGGAGCGGTCGCTCGGCGACTGATTTTCAGTAAAAGCAGGCTGTTTCATAACACTGTGGAAACATAAAAACACCGTAAAAAAATATGCAGTAAACGTTATCATGATATCAGTCATTTGCGCTGACAAACTTTTCAAATAATTTCTATCTTATCCCGTATAATACACATTGCGAACACACATTAAAAAAAAACACATGCATCACTTATGTTATGATTTACCTTGAAAACTTGATGAAATATACGATTTAACCTTCCTATTAATTTTAAATTAGATTTAGAACAAAATTATATCGAAATAACAAACTGGAAAATAACTTAAACAATCAAAACAATCCAGTTGACCGCAACAGACATCCACGATATACAGAATACAAGGTAATGTAATGAGGAAATGTCATTTTGATGGTGACGTCACTTGGCACGTTCATTGTACACAAAGGGCGTGTTCCGTAATATTACCCAGCATACTGCCCAGTGAGACAAGGGGTCTGTTCAAGATTTCTGCTATAGCAGCTTTTAGCAGCTATTGTCACGCTTTTCGTGTTCAAAACAGCAAAAAAGCTGCTAAAGAAGCTTTAGCAGAAATCTTGAACAGACCCAAGGTAAATTGAAGCGTTTACGCTGTAATTAACAGCAGCACACATGAAAAGTTTGCAACTTGAAAATGATTCACCCTATAATCTCTTATATTTTTGTATTTTTGCAGTTAAAAATTTTGTCCCATGAAAAAAAAAAATTGTAATTCCAAAATTTGCCGCCCCTCAAAATCTGCCGCCCTAGGCCGCGGCCTATTCGGCCTATTTAGAAAATAGGCCCTGTTGGAGGGGATTGAGAGCAGTTCAATAATAAAGATTAGGAAAAGTACGGGTGACAGAATTGACGCCTGGGGAACACCGGGCGAATTGGTTTCGAGAATAATAATTGCTATTGGGCGGTAGTTAGTCGTTGGATTCACCTTTTTTGAAATGGGTTAAGCATAAACTAGTTTCCAAGTTTCTGGAATAAATGAAAAAGTTGTTGTGAAAGAAGTAAAATTCTTTTTGATGGAAGTTGCCAAGGACCAGATTTTTTAATGCCTGCAGTGGTATTGAAAATATTACTTCTCAACCTGTAGTCAAATGATGATTTGACTTTGCTGATGATGGAATTACAGGAGTTTCTCAATTTGATATAGTCACCACGAAGCGACTCATTTTCGGAACGTCTGTACGATCTATAGGCGGATTCTTTAACTTTGATTACGTTCATATGTTCCCCATTCAACCATGCATTCAGCCAGAGCATTATACATTTGGTAGAGTGAGGACCAAATGAACAAACAACACAAACACAACTCCCAGTCAGTGGTGGCTTGGAAAAAGCGAATAAGAACCAACCAATTGGCTTTCCCATAATGGCAGACAGTTATTTTGGGAACTACAATGTTGGTGTGGGCACAATATGGATATGAGAAATTGGCGCTGACTAAGCAATGGCCCTAGTTGCCAAGGGGATCTACCGTGCTGGATGAAATGTTAGAAATATATCAAAAAGATGGGCTCCTTGACTTGGAACGTCAGGGACTCTCGTAGGACAGTTTCTGATTTACCTTATAGTCCAGTAAAATAAGGAATTCACTTCGGAATCCTTTGTAACGGGGCGGATTTTTTTCCATTCTCTTCTAAATGGTATCAATAATATATGCTAAAAAACCCGTTTCCTAAAAAGTGCCGCTGCAATAGTTATTAAACAAAAGAAGTGTTAAATTATGGTTTTTCGCGAATAGCTTTTAAAATAAAATTTTTCCTAAAAAACTGATAACGCCATTCGAAAGAGGAGGAAATTTTACGTAAATAATGTCTAAGAAACTTTTTTTTCTGATCAAATCCCTGGGAGATGCGAATTTGTTAATTAAGGTCTAATACCTAGCTTCATAGTATGTGTGTATGAGCAAAAAATGAGACGCGCTCCGTACAAAAATGGCTATAACTTTTGATTGGTAAAAGAAAATGCAAAAAACCAAAGTGCTTATTGAAGAAAAATACTTCGCTTACTCGATCCATGTATTTAAATAATAGAAAAGATATCTAAACAATTATTATTAACTAATAATTGGCAAAATATCACTTGTTTCAGTAAATCGTCTGCAAATTGTTAAAAAGCAAAATTTTTTTTAATTTTAATTTGTGGATTAGTTTCCTGAAATGATCGTAATTAAAATGTATGCATTGAAAAAAATTAAAAAAATCGTGTTTTTTCAATACGCACCTTTTATTTCACGAATTTCGGAAAAATTGGCATTTTATTTTTTTCACACATAACTTCAATCAATAATAACAATAGGTGCAAAATACTTATTGACATTTAGTAGGTGGTCAATTTATAGATGAAAGCCCATACTTTACGATAGTATAAATTATTTTATCAAAATATTTAAATTTTAATGATTTATTTTTGAAGTAGTAACAAACAAATGATTATTCCTTAAACATATGGAATTTTTTAGTGCAATTAACCGTCTGTTATTAAGCGAAAAAACTGTTATTAATGCTCTAGATACATAGAGGTTGTAGCTGAGATCTGTACCTTTCAATATGTGCTTTTTTAGAATTTTTAAATAATTCGTTAACCATTGTTTATAACATTATCTTCTAAAAAATGTGGAGTTCTTTGAAAATCATGTAAAAGAGAGCAGAAATTCCTTTTAAACACATAAAAAATTGTCACTGGGGGCCTATATCTTTTAATGTAGGCTTGCTCTGATGTTTTACATAAGTTTTAACCATTGTTTATAACAGGATTTTGTAAAAAAGGGGAATTCTTTAAAAATCGAACTAAAATAAAATTCTATAACTCATGCTATTATGACTGCGGTTCGACCAAAAACTTTTTACTCGCCCTTGCAAGTTACTTTTGCAGTAATGCTTCATCGAAAACTTGGATCAGGATAAGTTATAGATATGCAAAAGCAAGAAAAGATATAGATGCGCTGACGCAATATCAATAACAAGTTCCATCATTGCGCCATTTTGGATCCGCCATTTTGAATTTTAAACATCATATTCGTAATCAGCGACCTCGAAAACAACGCACTAGCATTTTTTCCGGTTTCATTCTTTTGAATTTAGCGCCGAATACAATTGCGCATTTAATTTTGCAATAATTGTTTATAATTGCAACAATAAGGAAGTAGCGGAATTTTTAATGGGTGGGATTTTATACGTAGAGCTTTTACAACAATTTAAAAAAGTTCGAAGACGATGCGACCTGTTACACAGAATTCCGAAGTTAAGCCACTTTTTTGCCTTATTTTACTGGACTATTACTGTTAGCTGGATGTTTGTGAGGAAACCCGCGATATTTTCTAAAAGTCCATATTTCATTTTTTAAGTACGTTTGTTACAGATTGATACTTCAGAAAATTCAAATCTAATTGGCGTTTGCCTATTGAAATGCGTTGCTATTTTGTTTTTGACATAAAATGTATTGTAATTTGTTAGTTGAACAAAACCGACGTGCATTTTTAATTCGATTATCCGGAAATATAATTTAAGTATTCGGCACCAACATTTTATGGTCCTTACGAGACCGATCTTACCGCATCGATACATTTCAACAATCAGGCCCAAAGCGATAATTAACGCATCTGATTTCTTTAATTATATTTAGCACCACGGGTCCGTATAAATTTCAGTTAACTCGTGTCGCGTATCTCGGAGAGACACAAACTCACACGAGAATCAAATCGTTCCGATATTGTGAGTTTGCTACCCCAATATTCGTTACATATTTATAGAGTCCAAGATGAGCACAGAAATTGATATGGCAGCTCAAATTAGACATTTGAAGAATTAACGTAATGGCTTCAAGGGTCGTATAACATAAGTATTTTAAAAATAAAATTGAGAAGAAAGGCGATAGCATTACGGATAGTGAATTGCAATCCATGCCCAATAGGCTGCCAACTACTTACAGCAAGTTTGATCATATACAAATCGAGATAGAAGGGCTCGCTCTTGATCATTCCTCGCCTGAAACTAGAAACACATTCGAAGATGACTACGGCCATTTGGAGTCATGCATCGTAGAGCTGAAAAATTTTAGACTAAAGGCCAGCGAACAGGATGCCAAAGTTGCGTTACAATCAAACAGCAACTATAGCAGAGCAGAAACCAACATAGCTCATGGATGTAAAACTGCCAGATATAAAGCTACCATCGTTCAGTGGCGAATATGAAGACTGGATAAGTTTTCGCAATCTCTTTTCAGATCTTATACACACCAGCACAGTGCTATCAGACGCACTACCTCCTTAGTTGTACAAGTGGCGGCAAGGCTCATCCTCATATCTCATCGCTTCCAGTAGTGGCAGAAAATTATAGCACCAACAATCTTCGGCTAATGAAGCAACACATGAAGAGAATCTTAGATCTCGAACAAACGAAAGAAAACTCAGCCTACTCTCTTCAAAAATTCATAGATGAATTTTGGAAAAATTATCGTGATCTTTCAGCTATCAAGCAACGGGCCCAAGAATGGGATCTTTTCCTGACATGTCATCTCTCTCGTAAACTAGACATTATGTCGCGGAGCGAAATCGAGAAAGTAGCACCACTTGACATAATTCAATCTGTTAAGGACTTCATGGACATTCTCTCGCGTCGTGTTCAAATTCTAGAATCAGTGTCAGTCGGACAAACTCCAAAACAATATCGCTTCCAAAAAACAGTTCCTACAAAATCTCAAAACATTTTAGTGTCAACATCAGCCATCTGTAATGTTTGTAAGCAAGACCATTCAATTTTTAAATGCTCCAAATTCTCTGCTATGTCCATTGAGAGGCGCGCTTTGGTAAGGAAAATGAATCTACACGTGAATTGCTTAAATCCAAATCATGGTTCCAATATGTGCCAATATGGTTCTTGCCGTATTTGCTGTCGTAAAGATCACACAATGCTCCATCTCCCTGCACAGCAAGATTCAACTGTAAAGGCCCGTCCTCACTACGCGGACTTAGATCCCACGCGCTTTTGGCCGTACGACCAGACAAAAGCGCGGTAAGTTTTATAAAAATTTTGTTTAAACAAAAGTTGTAGATAATTTTGTAACAAACAACTTTCTCATTTACATTATTGTAAAAAAATTAATTTTTCCTAGTGAAAATGGCAAAGAAACACTTTTTTGATCCTTTAGCGCCATCTACTTTTTGTATTTCAAGTCGGATGACGTCACTCCAATGACAAAAAATGTAGTTCGCAATGACCTCTACATTTTTTGTTTAAAAAACTTTTCGCTAAAACCTATACTTTCTGAGAAAAACGCGTTTCAAAATTTTTTTATTAAATTTTTGAATTTCTCAAAATCTGCATGCACCGCGACTTTCATAATTTTTCAGTAGGCTTCTGACACGCCCCCCTAACGACTTTCAAGGTCAAATGTCGGTTTGTCATTTTTCGGAGCGCAAGCCTCTTTTCGTTGCATATTGACTGTACTATAATGTCGATTGGTCTTAAAATTTTAATAATACGATGTTATTTAATGCGTTAATGACTACGATTCAAAGATGGCCTTACAATTCAACTGACTTCAACTCCAATTATTTGGAAAATTCTAATAACCTTAATGTGCCAAAAAAAATTCTTGTAAGAGAAAAATGGAAATGCTCACACAATAATTGCCCATAGCTATTTCCAACGTGACCCTGAAGCATTTCTATACAAAAAATTACCAGGAAGCAAAAAGAAAAGCAGATATCGATTTTCGTCCATGAGTTTCTCTTAGTTAATCACGAGGTGATACGTGCGAACAAAACATTATCTCCATTTGGGGATGTAAACACATTCATATCACAAACTCACCAATGATTGATATCCTTTAATCCTGCAGACTGAATGGTCATTACCTAATTCGACATATTCACCGCAATGGGCGATCCAACCCTTATTACATACTAAACTTGCAATAATTGTTAATCTCTTACTAATTCCTTTGGAATACGTGCGTATATACTATATTTGGCTGTTTGCTCCTCATAATGGGGTACTCATTACGTTCATTTGAAGCATTAAATCGGTCTGAACTCACCCCATTGGATGGGGCCCCAACAATTAATTAAGTATGCATGTATCCACCTCAGAAAGGCAACCAAATATCATCAAGTCTCCATTTAAGCCGATTTTCGTCCGGTTTTGTGTCCGGAGACTTTGCTTGTTCCTGATACAGATAGGTACTCTTCACTCCTAGCAGCACAGCGTACACAAAATAATACGTCCTCCATTATTTTCTACCTGTTGTAATATGGGATAAAGTAACGAATAACATGGACACCAACAGTATAAAACAAAATGAGCTTCCACTCCAGAGATATGGTTGATTGCGATGGTAGAGGTTTACATATACAAAATTAAGGATAAAGCAAAGTAAAATAAATTGAGATTGGTTCGATAAAGCCTCCGCTTTTGCCGTCCTCCCGCACAGATTTTCGATAAAATTAAATGGAGGGGATTGAATAGTCTTTAATTGCGTGTTTCCAGTTTTATTTTGCAATTTACTATCGCTGCATATAATCGTATTAATCGGATCCGCTTTTAGGCCTGACTTGTTTTACCATTTTTTCTGGGTTTTAGTGGGTTTTTACACTCATTGATTGCATCCCGCAGATATTCTGCGTCGATAATCAAAATTTTAATTGAATGCATCGAAAGTTGTGGCAGTGAAAGATAAGAGATTAATAGGAAATATATTAGAAGGAAATATAAAAATAAAAATCGTACAGATTGCAGTAATCTGTTTTGAAAGGTGACCCATGATTCCACATTAACGAATCAACGAATAAGAGAATGCAGTAGCGCCATTCCATGAAAATTTGACAAAAAAAATTAAAACTCGACCTTCACCAATTTCCTACATATTTCGTACATTTTTGGAGTACTGGCAGTGGCGTAGCGTGCCTTAGACGGGCCCTGTATCAAAATTTGTTGGGATCCAAATGAAGGGTAAGGATTCTTCACAAAAGGAACAAAAACGCTCACATTTATATTGATAGTATATTGATTAGAAGTTATTACTTACTCCTAGGAACTAAGCTAGCCAAACAATATAAATATATACTTTTCTTGCCTTTTGTTTGGCGAACTTATTTATTAAATCATTTATAGCTGAAGACGATTTCAGTTTTTCTAAATTTTCTGCCTCTATAGGGTGAAAACAGAAAGAAAGCAGGTTGCTTGCTTTCCTATTGCCAGTATCTGGCGGCGCCGATCGGCACAAAGAATATTCCTTGTGCCCACCGGCACCGCTAGACAACCTGCTTTCTTTCTGTTTTCACCCAGACAATAGTGACAAGTCTGATAACATTTCCTTTCGAGTTTTGTATGCAAAATTGTTTTTTTCGGCCATCTTTTCGCATGTTTCCAATGAAGTAGCAATGTGTGCACAAAAAACAACTATTAGCACAACTCTTCCAGAACATTTTGAGCCCAAAAACGTTTCTGTAGGTGTTAATGGCTATGAGCTAATCGAATTCGACAACAAAGGTCCTTTTTTCGAAAAAAACGTTATTTTGCAAAAAAATATTTATTATTTTGCGAATTTTCAAAAACGTTTTTATTGCACTCCCCAAGGGCTACACTTTCCACGAGTTTCATTACAAAATCGTTTTTTTTGGTAAAAGATATGAGAATTTTAAAAAACCGTGATTTTTAGCGGTTTTTTGCAATTACTCCTTTATTTGTTTATGTATTTATGAAACTGGCGTCGTTTTATTAGTATGAAAAAGCTCTACAAACTTTATATAAATAGTCCAGGCGCTGGAGCATTTCCCGTGATTTTGGCGTGATGTAACCGACTTTTTTGGTGGAATTGGTCAGAAATAACATCCCCAACAATATCTAGGGGGTGCGCAAACATGAAAACGCCTGGAAAATTTATGGGAGCCCAAAAACTGAAAAATTCACAGAAAATTCCCTCTTTTTTGACCTCTCTTGATAAATACCTCTTAACGAAGGCTTCTAGGTGAAAAGTTTGTTGGACATGTTTTGTACGTTATTGGATATGCTAAAACTTATCGTAAGTTTGATTTTTGAAATTTGAATTTTTGCATTGCAAAATAGCCAAAAACTGCGAAAAACGTATCTTCACTTTAAAGTTACGCCAACAAAAGAAAATACCATTATTTTTCAATGTAATTCTGGAATTAGGTAGTTTAAGGTATGTTTAACTTATATCCAAAACCCGATCACTGACGGTCTAATAGTTTTTGCATAATGTGTTTTGCAATTAAGTGAATTTAAAAAATTAAATTTGTTGCAACGCCAAAAAAAAAGCTTCCATGTTGGTCCCGATTTTTTTACGTTTGCTCTAAGACTCACTTTACAATATCCAATCAAAAAATTTCTGTTTTTTAAATTTTTTTCTTGGTTTTTAATTTTTTGAAAAAAAGGCCCTTAGTTGGCCCTGAGTACTGGTGACTAGGTGCAGTATTTCGCGATGGTTCTACCTTACCAACTTTTGGAGTTATGAGTCGTTTTGTGAGAAATTTTGTTTTTTTAACAATAAACCAACTTCAACTTCCTTTTTGTCCAAAAAATTCGTAATTAATCTATACTTTTTTCCAAAAGCTAAAATTGACGACTCATAACTCCCAGGGGCGTTTCGAGCCGACTTGCTTAGGGGGGTAATTAAAAAAAAAGGAAAAACTTAAATATTCTTTTTATTCCATAAATACCATTTGCACCCTCCCCAAGCCACCCCTAGCTTAAGTTGCAATTTCACTCCCCCATCAAATGGTCAAAAATGTCTGCCACTAGTATTTAACGGTTATTTAGCCCTAATAGAATAGCCCGAATAGAAGATAGCAGAAGGTGGAGACGACGCGATTTTTTCAAGTGCCAGGTCCCCTACTAAAAGGAAGAAAGTCATCACTTCTCTTACGGGGCGCTGGAGCAGTTAACTCCATTTTGTTTACAGAGGCTGTTTCCACGCGAGCGTATACACGACAGACAGAAGTCGTGTGCAATCGTCAATTCTCTTCTGGTGTTCGGTGAAATATCGTATGAGCTTCTACAACTTGCAGGCAACAAATCATACTGGCTTTGTTGCTGTTTTCGACATTCTCTTTGCAAGCAAAAGGGAGTTTCAGAAAAAAACAACAATGCAGGAGCTGTCAAAGTGTTCGATCAAAAATCTGCTGAAAATATCGTTCAAACTTGTGTGCCCTCCCCATCGTCCTCTCTCACGCTCTTCTTCAAAAACCACTTTGCAGCAGACTTGTCATGTCCAGTAGTTTTGGAAAAATTCACCGTCATAGATCACCGACTAGATTCACCATAACTTAACTTGCTTGTTTGAAATATTGGTAATTTTTAAGAATCTTATATATTAATACGCAAACAAGAAGTTTGTAAACGCTAAGACTCTTTTGTTCGTGAACCGATTTCGTTAAAATTTTCAGAGAATATTCTTTTTATGGAATAGTTTTGTAATAAGGAATTTGAACGAAATCGATTCACGAATAAAAAAGTTATAGCGATTTTAATTTTTCGAATTTGAAAAAGCAGTTGGAAAATTTGAATTTTTTTATGAGCATCAACGTAGAACTGAGTAGCCTACGATTGACACAAACGCCGTTTCAGTGAAGCGAATGCGAAACAGAGAAAACAATCGTTTGTGTGGATTTTTGGCGGCATAACTGACCTGAAAAACTCGCTTACTTTGTGCGTGCATTTTTTTATTCTCTTTTGTGTATTGTATTATTGTGTAAGGTGCTGCTATTCGTTTTTTTTGGCTAGTGAAGTCAAGTGAAAAGTGATAGAACGAATTTATTATTTGATTTGAATTTAAAGAGGCAAGTTGCGACGTTATTTTTTCTCCATATTTTAATTTTGATTTAATTTTGTAATTTTTTGTTTTTACTGTTTATTATTTATTATTTCACCTTCAACAACCTTTTCCTCCAAAAAATACGTAGTTAACCTATACTTTTTTTTCAAAATTATAAAACTTGGAATATTTCCTATGAATAATGTACAATTTTTATGCTACGGTCTTTACTTTTGAAGTTATAAGCAATTTTGATGTTAAAATTGGCCTTATTTGGTACTTTTCGACATAAGCTTAAGAAATAGCAATATTAACACCTTAGCCACAGTTACGGGATATAGAAAGAATACAGAATTTCAATACTCATCATAACCGATAATCTGAGATACTTTTCTTTTGCGCCGGCGCGCTGGGGCAATTATGACCACCCTCCTTTAATTTAATTTCAAATGTTTCAAAATAATTAAAACATCGTCATTGCGAATAATTTTTTTTTAATTTTGTTTTTTTTGAATAAAAAAATTTAAATTGAATTCAAATTCGAACAAATCGTGAATTTTATTTATATAATTTATTTATTTTTTTTGTGACCGAATTTCGGTAACAGGCTTTCCTACTAGTAAATAAATAAGCGAACGAAAATTCCTCGGGGGCGTAATTACCCAATTACCCCCCTCTGAAACCGCCACTGATAACTCCAAAGATGGTAAGGTAGAACCATTGCTTTTACCATCATAGATAGATAGGTGGAGGAATTCTGCGTTCATTGGTACCTTATTCATGGAAATAGGTTATACGGTTTCCAAAATACAGGGTGATATGTAAAACTCTATCTTTGTACAGTTCTGACCGTATTACTTAGAAACGGACAAAGATTTCGAACTAGGCGCAATAGTAACTTATATTCAGCTCAAAAAGACCTATACAACGACGTGCAGAGGCAGAACCAGCGAAAGGTATGATGAGGAGTGCAAAGCAGCTATAGAGGACAGAAATAAAAATAGAAAAATATACAATATGGTTGAACCAGTGAACCGCCATTTTGGAACCGCCATCTTTTTATTTTATTTATTTTAGAAACATAACGGACTTACGTCCACATTTTAATTACAAAGGTAACTTAAATTCGAATCACATCAAGAAAATAGCTCACAATTATTCATATTTCAATATCAAATTATCAATGACGTGATATACTTCCCGCCAATTTACAAATCTCAAATCTAAATTCGTTTCATTGACAAATGCGCATACTCTAGTCAAGACATTATTTTTGGTATAATCTGATTTAAAAAACTCTAAATAAAAAATTTGATTTGATCTCATATTTCTTCGTGGTACCATATAACATAATTCATTTCGAAGCATCACACAATCAGTGATACCATTTACTACTTTGTATAAAAATTTCAAATCACATGAGACTCGAAGAGAAGCAAGAGAAGGAATATGAGAACATATTGATAAATTTGTGTAAGTGTGATCAATATAAGGGTCAGGTAAACCTGCTCGTGGCGCTAATATTCTGAAAAATTTGTGCTGAACTGTTTCGATTTGCTTAATTGAATTTGAGCTGTTGGGTACCATATCGGTGACGCGTACATCAGTTTAGGTCTAACTAATAATAAATACAATGTTCTCAGAGTAGTTGGAGACTTAAACTCTGCTGATGATCTTTTCAAAAAACCTAACATTTGTGAGGCTTTGTTTACAACATAGTTTCTGTGCGCATCGAAATTAATTTTGCTATCAAAGATCACTCCAAGGTCTCTCATTTCGCTTACTTTATCTAATATCACATCATTTAGTTTATAATTATAATTTAACTGATTTCTACTTCTAGAAATCTTGATTATTTCATCATGATTATTTCACAAAATGGTCAGATTGCATTGTCACGCGAACTATACATATTTGCAAAATTTGAAGTTGATCGGTTATATGCAAGTGGGTGAAAATCAAGTTGCAAGATTTGTCTACATACATACATACATACATACAGGTGAAGCTAATATAAAGCGTATAAAAAGGTCAAGAAAAATGGTGTTGAGATGTATGTGAATAATAAAACGCACGGGATTGTCTGCCTATGAAGTTCGCGACTTGTTGGGTTACATTCAGGCGCGTACGCAGGGGGGTTACTGGGGGTTAAACCCCCCCCCCCATGATTCCAATAATAATAGGAAAAATTATAATTAATAAATATATCAACTTATTAAACAATTAAAAAAATATTCCGAATAACGATGTATAATAAATGGTGGATTCTTTTCAAACGGGATAGCAAAAAAATAAATATCTCTCAAACTTTGGGAATATGTTCGTGAACTCGATGTGATAGACCAAAAATTTTTTTAGCGCAATTGGGTGCGCCGTTTCCGAGTTACAACTGTTATTGAAAAAAACGCGATTTTTCAAAAATCACGTATTTCTCATTTATTTATAGCTCTCGACAAACTCTGAGTTTCGGGATGGCCATATAGATTTTTGTAGAAAATTTTCCGTCTTTTCAGATGAAATTACGCAAAAAACAATTGGACGCATTTTTGGCCAATTTTTTTGGCCTTTTTTGGCCAAAATTTGAAAAAAATAGAATTTTTAAATTTTTTTTTCATGTCACCAATCGATGTTCTGACTCAAAAACTACGCGCCACCAAGTTTTCAGAGTAGTTCCCTTCTTTTCGGTAAAAAAATTGTAAAAATGCCCTAAATCAAAGTCTGAAGTCTTGCGCACACCACGAGACCATGATTTTTGGAGAAAAACAAGACATTTTGTGATATTCGAAAAATGGTCAAAAATTATTATTTACGTTTCTTCACAATTTTCAATAAAAAAATTGCGATAAAAATATACCTATAGGTAATTATTTTTATAGTGAAATAACATAAAATATAATATAAGTACATAGTCCTATTACATGAGAAAATTTTTTTTTACCCAATATGTCTACAAAATATGTTTTGTGAAATCCCCCCCCCCCCTGCGTACGCTACTGGTTACATTAGCCGTGTTCCTTTTCTACTTTTAAGTACTCCGGAGTAAAAAAGTAAAGGAACGCAAAATTTGTCGATTTGAGTAAAACCTATCTAATTCTAGTGAGAGCAGGAGTAGTTCCAAGTAAATACGAGTAAAAAAAGCAGAAAAGGAACACGACTATTATTGACAAGATTGACAAGCGGATTATTATGGTCGCGTGGAAGTGATTTTATAAAAGAAAAATATAAGAAGTGAAAATTTTTCTTGCGGTTTTGGAGTTTTAATTTACAAATTATTAATAAAGAAAAAGTGGAACCTTGTGGAGAAAAAAAGAAGAGAAAAAAAATATAAAATAGGGAATTCAGTGCCTTGAGAGTAAAAGTTAAATTTTTTGAAGTGAAAACTTCTATAGGCACGTTGGGCACTTTTTGACCCGGGGAAAAACTAAAAACTCGCGTCACGCTACCGTACCGTCACGCTACCGTACCATCACGCTACCGTACCACGTGAGAAAAAAATTGCCTTTGGAGGTTTTAGTTTGTATTAAGTCTTATGTATTATTATACTATATTATTATGTATTATATATTCTTATGTATGATTATGTATTATGGATTATTGTGTATTTTTTAATGGTTTTATTTAGCTTGACCGTTCCCATGACAATGCAAGGTCACAAATGGCGAATCTGTGTTAAAAATTTGAAAATTTAAAATGGCGGCGCCAATATAGCGGTACGATTTTGGCAATTACGATTCGATTTCACCGAAAATCGCTATTTGGAGGTGTTTAATGTCGGAAATAATGAATTTCTTGTCTATATTAGAAAATTCAAAATGCGCTGGCAATATGGTATGCATAACAAATCACTACACCAGAATTTTGTAAAAAGTAAAATGCATAAAAACCTGTATAACGACTGTATAATTAAATAAGAACGACTTGTCTAGTAAAATTTGTTACCAAGTCCACAAAAAAAAATATTTCAAATACGCGATGGAACATTCATAGACAAAATTTATTGACCATTATCCTCCTGTAATATTAAGATTGAATTGGAAATACAGAATGGCCATAGAAGTTTTCACTTCCATCGTGTGGTCCTACGCACACCAGCTTTTGTCATGAATGAAAGTCAGTAAATAAAATTAGAAATTCAGTTAAAAGAGTGTGTGTCAACATTCAAGTGGGAAGAAAAGGTTGAGTTTGAAATGGAAAAGCGCTCCACTCTTTGTATATTTAAAATTACAGATAAATATAATCATTAATTGTCATTGTTTAAATAAAATAAGTTAAATAAATTTACGAAATTCGTTTTTGCTGCAACGGAATAATTTTGTATAATTCAATAATCATGGGAATTGTGGAAAACTTTGGTTTCCTACATTTACACAAAACGAACGCTAGAGTGCGTTAGATGGGTTTTTTGGGCTTAACGGTGTGTGTTATGATCTGGGATGGCAAATTTACATGATTTTCGAGTTTTGGACGTAATTTACGTAAAAAACTGTGAATTACGTAGTTTCCATGTAAATAACTATGTTTTTGTAAAAAGCTCCCAAACCTCCAAAAATACATAGCATGGCTGGGCTAAACAGTGCATTTATGGTATTGATCACGTTCTATGGTTACATTGTTAGTGCACAGACGAACTGTGTAAAGCAAAGAATGTAGAAGTAAAAATGACCGGCGTTTTGCATGCTAGCGGTTCATGTAACATACTATCTGTCCCTCTCCGTACCATAATGATTGCCATCCATACATTGGGCCTTATTGTTGAATCCCCCGGCGGGAAAGTGAATGCGAATTTCACAGGTTCTGATTGTTGAAAGTGGGAAGTGTGGGAAAGTTAATGAGAATGTGACAATTTATGATTTTTGAAAATGAATGTTAAACTAAAAAACCACTTGTTTGGAGTTGTGTATCCATTGCAAACTGTCATTCGATTGATATTTGAATTTCAAAAATGAAATATGCCACTTCATATGGCAATTCCGCCCGTCGGATTGAACAATCGCAGCGACAAGTGAAAGTGAAACTCTTTAGCGGCGGGAATCCCAAATCCGCCGGATTCCCCAATCAAGCCCACTATGCTGCTCAACAAGGTCACGAGTTACGACACGAGGAGCTGTCTAAATTCGCGATAAAGTTTTTGAAAATTCCGGCATCAAAAGCGCAGCTCGAGCGGCTTTTTTCCAATACGTTCAGTCAAGGTGGATTTACATATCTGACATTTTTCCGTCGCGCCGGTCCTTTTTTAAATTTCGACCAATCAGAAACAACCTCTGCGACATCGTACCGTCACGGCAAAGAGTTAAATAAACTTTAACTTTTCTGTCGCAGGATGAAAAAAAAGTCTACTGACCGAGAGAAAATTGAAGTTTAACTTGTTTGGTTCTTTTTAAAAATAAAAGTCCTTGCCGATTTCTTTTTTTAAGGAGATTGTTCACCCAACATCTTCTCTTATTGTCATTTTTTTTTTAAATAATGGCCATAATAATAAGATTTTTAGATTTTGCAATCTTTTTAATTTATATTTTTAAGTTACTTACATTTTTACTCTCGTTACGTCAGTTGGCAAAAGTAAACGACTCTTTTTGGCTGCGACAGAATTCGTCACAAATGTAAAATGCGTATTAAAAATCTGCAACAGAAATGATCAGCTCTGATAAGGCGCGACGGAAAAATGTCAGATATGTAAATCCACCTTCAGAATAACATCCGAAACAAACTTTCGGTGGAAACATCAAAGAAACTCGTGGGCATTTATTTTACTTTGCCTTTGACTTTTGTCTTTTACATTTTTTACAAAATCCATGTAGAGAACTCCAATTTTTTCATGTAATTTACGTCATGTAATTTACGTAAATGAAATGTAGATTACATGGCTGAGTTTTTTACGTGCCATCCCAGGTTATGATATAAATGAGTGTTTCAATAACTATGGTTGATCGCAAGGCATACTTACTAACTGTAGTAAAATAATAAAATTTTAATAAATATTGAGTAAATAATGACCTAAACCAATGAAATAAATGCAATAAATTTAAATAAATCATACACCTAAAATTTGAGGCTTAATAGTAATAAAATTTTAATAAATATTGAATAAATAATGACCTCAACCAATGAAATAAATGCAACGAATTTAAATAAATTATGCATCAAGCATCAAAAAAATGAAGTTGAATAATAATAATACTTGAATGAATATTGAATAAAAAATGAACTAACCCAACAAAATAAATGAAACAAGTTAAATAAATTAAGAATCTAAAATTTAAAGTTAAATGAATTTAGACACGAATAAAATGGCCGAGTAGAAACCCCGTAGGTGTGGCCCCCGGAATCAAGGATGCCTAAATCAAGGTAAATGCCGCCCAACTATTTTTGTTTGATGTTATGTAGCACTTAGGAATGACTTGGTGATAAGTGACCAACTTCTTTTCTTCCCCTATTAGCCCCCTCTCGTTGGCCTCGGACGTTAACCCCATTATCGCATTCTTTTAGTTTGGTATAGGCATGAGTTTCATACAGTTCAACTGTCATCCCTTTTTGCATCCCAGTGCCGCGGACCCCACCCCATCCGGCGAGCTAGTCAGAGCATCGCTAGTAGTGCCGACCATCCGGTGCTGAGGATGCCTTTCATACGCGATATCCTTCCGGCGGTAGGACCGTCCAAGCCTCACTTCTTCGAACCCCTCCTCTCAATTGATTTATTTTGTAATGGTAATCCTTTGGCCTTTATGGCAGTCTCCCTCCTTCGTGCCCCGGCCCAACTTAATCCCTGACAGTTACAAAGTTCGACATCCCTTGGAGATGAGGCGATCGAATATGAAGAGGACCCGCCTTTGCTATAATGTCAAAGGATATATTGTCGAAAGCTCCCTCGATATCAAAGAATATTTCTAGTGAAATTTGTTTGTTTACCATTGTATTTTAAAAGGTTGAGGACCAGATTGTGAAAGGCCGTCTGAGCAGAGCGGTTAGCGCTAGAGATAAGTCCCTCTTTTCTGCTTTACTACAATTTTCTCGATTGTTTTTCGTGGGGCCCCTAGACTATCAATAATATTGTGCAATATTTTTATTTGCGCAATTATATTGACGGTCTGTGTGTGATATTCTGGGGCAGAGAAGGAAACCGTCAATATTTTGCTCAATATTATTGCACAATATTATTGATAGTCTAAAGTGGCCCTTAGACTATCAATAATATTGTGCAATAATATTGAGCAAAATATTGACGGTTTCCTTCTTTCCCCAAAAAATCTTTCAATATCACCCAGAGACATTCAATAATATTGCGCAAATTAAAATATTGCACAATATTACTGATAGTCTAAGGGCCACTTAAGCCAAAGTAGAAGAGGGTTATCGGCTTTCAACGAACGTTTTTCTTTATAGAGAATTTAATTAAAATTTCAATTTTATAATAGCTATATTTGGGATGTCAAGTGCAACAATTAACGCATGTCAACCGGGCTCTTGAGGCAGCTCTATCCAAGTGAAATTTAAACAAACTGTACGTACGTACACAAAAGGTTTAATTAAACTTAATTAAAATTTAATAATAAAACTTTTAATTAAACTTTTTGACCATTTCAATTATCATGAATTTGCCTGACTTTCCAATATCATGAAATGTTTGACATTTTTTTTTAAAATACAATTTTTTTATTTAATAAAAATAGGATTGTAGGATTTTGAACATCAGTAACAACGGTTCGATTCATCCAAATGCGTTCAATATGTACCTTTTTTTACAAATTCAAATCTGAACAAACCCTAGTAATATTTTTTTTCTGGCTGTAGACTTTAACATCCTTCCTCTATACATACAAAAGCCTTAGAAAATATTTTTGATAAGTACAAGTTCGCATGATGGAAAACCCCTGGTAAAAAGTAAATAAACATGAAACAAAGAACTCCTCCATCTTTCTCGTTTATTTTATGTTGTTTTCTGAATACTGTGTATAGGCAGAGGTATATATTGAATTGTGTATAGGTCCTGCCTTTTTTCGGTGTATATCTATATCTGTATGAAAAAGT
Source organism: Thereva nobilitata (assembly GCA_963855945.1). Lineage (NCBI taxonomy): Eukaryota > Metazoa > Arthropoda > Insecta > Diptera > Therevidae > Thereva > Thereva nobilitata. The sequence continues at coordinate 123,694,532 of OY979696.1, forward strand.
ATGCACATTACAAAAATTCCGTTCATGCTGAAATTCCATCAAAATACAAAAACAATTGCCCACGATGACATCAACGAAAAGCCTTTTGGGAATTTCAACGTTGCAATAATTTAAAATTGTTTTTCTTTATATCATCGGAGGATTCGCGTAAATATTTACAAAAATCTCAAGTGGAGCCAGGAACAGGATAGCAATTTGTCCCCGATGCTGCTCTCTCAAGTGCTTCCAGGATATATTCTCATACACCTGTAGGTAGTACGGTGGGTTTGTTGTACCTGAATATTCCATGTTGCGAGTGAGACATGAGTGGTTTTTCATTCATTTTTTTTTATATATATTTGTACAATTTTCCTGCACGAGTGTCTGAATTGCACACATCAATATTTCCTAGGCAAACAGTCCTTTAATATATATATTGAGTATTTTCGGGAAGGGGTAAAATTTTTGACTGAGAAAATTGCTGTCAACAAATTTTTTTGTTGGTTTCTCATGCGGCCCGACCCAGTGGTGCTCAGCATTAAACCGTAGAAAAAGCTGCATACATGAAATCGATTTGAAACAAGAACAGAGCTTATCTATTTATGAAAATTCAACCCTTGGGGTACTTTGGAAATACAAATTGTTCAACATTCTGAACAAGTCGCACGTTCGATACCACACAAACCCGTTGTGCTCCAAATGGCACCCCAAATATTGGATACTATCTAAAGTGGTGCTTTGCTTGCCCTTTTCTGTATCTATCACAGCTTAAACTCCTATCGAAACCCACTGTTATTTGTTATAGCACAACGTTTTTGCTTACACGCGCCCCTCATTTTCTTAGTAGTTTGTCGTAGTTATTTTTTAAGGATATTTTGGTAATAACAACAACAACAAAACGACAAAGCCGGGATCTTTAATCCCTAATTAAATGACACTTGCCAGATTGTTTAGCATTCCCTTGTACTAGAGTATGTACCAGCCTGTGTTATACTCTTGCACGAGGCGAATCTCTCTGTCAGATTTGCTAAAGGATTTTGATGGGGTTTAATGTGTGTGTGTATTTTGGAGGCTTGTCTCTTGACAGTTTCTCGATGTCTTTCTCAAGAAGATTACAACAAGACTTCATGCCATATCGAACTAAAGATGGAAGGGATTATCATTACAGAAAAACAGTCGTTACTTAAAAAGCGTTTTCTTCCTTCACAAAATGTGGAAAGGAAATTGTCGAACCGTTAATTTTCTAAGGGTATGAAAATTTATTGGCTCACTAAGTCGAGCTTTGTTTAAAAGGATATATATAAGGAGTAAAATATTATTCGAGAAGGAGACGAAGAGGGATGGGTGTATTTTTTGTTATTGTTGTTGTTGTTGAAAGGATACGGTAAATGAAGCAATATGCGTGCGAATGCTGCTTTGAAGGGGTTTGATAGAGGGTGAAAATACGATGCAAAGTGTTTAACTTAATTATAAAGGGTTCAGTTTTTGATACATAATCCATCAAGCTGGGTTAGGATTGTATATGAAACGAAGTTTAGATTAATTGATTTTATAGGTTCTTGTAGGCTTTTATATAGGTTAGGCAGCGGCAGCGGTTAATATTAAGCATACCGTTCTGAAAAGGAGTTTTAAGCTTACATATTGGAATATCAGAGATTAGTTTTTCCATATTTTTAGACAGTCTAGTTCTACTATCAAGAGTGGTTTTATTAAGATTGGTTTTAACGTACAAAGGTCAATTGTCACTATACGGAACGTCAACGTCACGTCACGGAACGTCAAAATATTCTTTAATGAGTTTCACACTACGCGTTCACATATATAGGCAACGTCACGGACCGTCACGTCAACGTAACGCCACGTCAAGATTAGTTTGAAACTATATTTTGATGTGACGTGCCTTGACGTGACTGATTCATTCCGTTGAATGTGAACGTAGGCAGCATTTCGAATTTTTCAAGTATTTATCTGTTTTTGTTCAAATTAATTTATCATGGAAGATGAAAGTTTGATTGAAAAGGTTCCGCGATATGAGAAGCTGTATGATATGTCACAGAAAAAGTATAGTGACAATACTCATAAAGAGAAAATTTGGTCAAATATTGGCAAAGAATTAAATACAAATATTTATAGAAATTTATTTCATCTCGTCATCCATTTCCTTATATAGCGTGTGCTATTCTTCTTCTTGTTTTCTTCTAGTAAATATCTTTTGTGCCCATTTTTTCTTTTTTGTTGCTAAATATAAATTTTCTTCTTCCTCATCCAAAATTAATTCGATCATTGCTAATTTTTTATTCTTAAATTTTTGGCATTTCAAATAACAATTTAAATCAGTAATACGCAATAAGACAATACTCTATCTATTTTTTTTAGACTGATCGGCAAAATTTACGTAACGTTTACGTTTGAGTTCAAATCGACAGCAAAATTGACGTGCCGTTGCCGTTCCCGCTTTCCTCACCACGTCAACTTGGACAGCTAGAGTTTATCGGCCAGTTCTAAACGAACATACAATACATTGAAGGAAAACAACAAAGCAGATCTATTATCGAGAATTGAGGAAATATAAATATAACAACAGCGACAATATATTGCAAGAAATTTGCAGAGGTACAATCAAGTTACGACGTATTAGGGGGTTTGTGTTACGAGACCGAAAGAAGGGAAGCTCGTCGTCCTTACTGCTGAAGGAGTTTGCTGTTCTCAAATAGACCGTGGAAAGTCTACAGCGACATCAGTTAAGACAAAATTCGACCTTTTACGTTCCTGAACCACTTTGACAATTAATCATAAAAAACTACAGTGTCTGGGATAAAGACAAAGATCAGAGGACTGAATGATTTGAAAGTGTCCACAGAACTTAGACTGGTACGCAGTCTAGCCATTAATACTGTTAAGCTGGAAACAGATACATGCTGGCGTGCGGTGCGTGCGTCCGACCCGCAGTATACGGTAAGTTTTCGTTGCGCTTCGTTGCGTGCATGCGTTCTGTCTCATCTTTCACATATAACAAAAAAAAATATAAGCGACGAGTGCATATGTTTGTTGTGTGTGTGTGGTGCTTGTGTTTGTGCATTTCAGGCTATCTCGAATATGGCAATGTGGAAAAAGTTGAAAGTAGACCAACTTTAGCGTTTAGTTCGTTTCGTTCACGCATCTGTATGAATGCAGGCATTTCTATAATATCTATCGTCGGTAGCACGCATCGCACGCACCGCACACATGTATCTGTCCTCAGATTTAGAATTGCGAACGGCAAATAAGCCCGTTGACAAGCCGGAATATGTCAAAGCATGTGAATTTGTAAAGGAGCTCAAACCAAACATTAACGAGATCAAGAGCTTTGTCACATGCAAAACAAATCGTTTTCATCCTGGAGACTCTAAAAAACATGTTAGAAAGAGACGATAATCTCTGAATATCTTTGAACCCATCATACGAAGGTCCGTTCGACGTGTTGGAGATAAAGGCCAAGTATTTCGAATTACGGATAAAAGTAAAGAATAGCAGCGTTTCAATCGATCGGCTAAAGCCCGCATTCTTAGAAGAAAACAATGTTACAAAAATCGTGCAGCAGTAAAACCAAATAAGTAAACCACGAGAAAAGGTTAGTTGTCAGAGCGACGAGAGAGCAACGCCACTCTGTTTGTTTAAAAACGCAAATAAAGGGCTCATTTATATTTTCAATCACAATTCCACATGAGCGCTCATTTCCCTTCTTTTATAGCGTTGGCTCTACTCTATGTCATGAAGAAAATATGTTTGCTAAAGGTACCTTTACATTATGTGACTTGTCATATCACTTTACTGTCAATGAAGTCAAACCTGGAAGTCATATAATGTAAATGTAACATAAAATGTCGAATGACATCGGGTTTTGACATGTGATACGACTTTTTGACAATTAGAATCGGCTCTGAACGATTTTATTTGTCGGAACAACATGAGCGTGAATAATAATAATATAATGGAAGATATAACGTCTAATAGAAATGTTAAGGTATTTATAAATTGTTATTATTATTAAGCGATATATTTATAAATTTTTCACTCCGTGTTTATGTGCATTCACAGATAGATTGGCCTAAAGAAGCGGTGTTAAAATTCATCGACTTATGGTCAACATTTGAATGTTTATATGATACTAAATCTGCATTATATAAAAATCAACATGCAAGATGTGAAGCCCTTAATCAAATCTCCGTAAATTTAAAAGACATCATTCCAATAATAACACCGAATTGTGTAAAAACAAAAATGAATTATTTAAGGGGCCAATACACTAGAGAACTGGAAAAAACTCAAGATTCTATTAAAAGTTTTCTTTCTTTTATTTAGATAGTTTATTATTTTGGCAACATTAAAAATAATACTGATTCCATGCACTGTCTCCATTTTTAAGCTCGGAAAATTGACTTGTCAAAATTAAGTGTAAACACAAGAAAATTTGCCCAATGTAATACGAAGTCAGATGAACTGTCAACTAGTTATTTTGACAGTCAAGTCATATGACAAGTCACATAATGTAAAGGTACCTTAAGTATTGTCGACAAAAGTGTTTTGAGCCATTTGTATAAATGGATACGAACAAAGAAGGTCGAAGGTCGAAGTTGCTCGACGGGAAAAATATGTTAGACCAAATTAACATCTGCTGGATCTACACTGGAAGGGAATCTTTCACTATGAGGCACTTCCAGTTGATAAGACGATTCATTCTATGGACAACTAGAAAGATTTCGCCATGAAATTGAACGAAAACGGCCCGAATTGAATAATAGAAAAGGTGTTGTCTGCCATCACAACAACGCCCGACCACACACTTGTTTGATGACCCCTCATTACCTGATGACGCCACCGTTTATTCCAGACATAACACCGTCAGCCAGAAAAATCTACTCAATGTGGTAATTCTTAATAAAGAATGGTAAACATGTCGTTTTTAGACTCGTTTTAGTAATACCGCCGCACAGTGGTCTGAGAATGATATTTACGAGGAAAAAACATCAAACTTTGTTGAATTGCACAGAAATTGAAAAGTCTAGGTATTTGGGGTTGCTGATTACAAATTTGAAGTCAAATATTTAAAAAAACAAAATGGCGGATTCAATATGGCGGCTAAAAGGCTAAATTGAATTGAATTCACATAAAATTTAATATTTTGGAGGTTTTTGGAGTCGCTGTTTACACTTTTCATGTCAAACGTTTGGAAAAACAAAATGGCGGATCTAATATGGTGGCTAAAGAATTTTATTCTGGATCAATTTCCATTTCATCACTTTCATCTATAACAGCACCACAAAATCAAACTTTTTTTTTGTTGCATAAAATATTTTTAATGGTTGTTTACTAATTTGATGTCACTGATTTCGAATCTACCCTCATTTATATTGTATCAGTTTGAGTTTTATTGGCTCGAGTTTTATTTTTCACATATAGTCGAGTCAATAAAGACATAAAACAGGCAATTTTCGGAAATCTTCAGAAACAGTTCCGATTTTGATGATTTTTTTTTAAATTTTTGTTTTTTTATATTAGTTAACGAGGTATTTTTTGGAGAAAAAGGTGGTTTTAGTTGAAATTTTAGTTAAAAAACCGAAGTTTTGACTTTGATGACTCATGTCTCTGGAAGTTGATAGGGTAGGGCCTTGACCTAGGTGGGAGTATTCTGCGTACACTGATAGATTATTCATGAAAATAGCTCATAGGGTTACAAAAATACAGGATGATATGTAAACCTCTAGCAAAAATATTTCAAAACCGTTACGACTTCACCCTCCCCCCCATACGATTTTTTGTTTGACTCATTACTCTGGAAGTTGGTAGGCTAGAACCTTCACTTTTACAGTTTTAGATAGGGGGGAGTATTCTGCGTGCAGTGGCGAGTTTGTAGTTTTTCTTAAATAAAATATTTTAGTATGGTGAGAGTATTTTTTCTAAAGAAAACACTCCTCCTTAAAATTCATAAACTAAAGCTGATATAAAAAAAACCCATAAATATATTTGAAATCAGCGTCACAAATAAACTTAGATTGATGTAAAATACTCCATGCAACAGTAATGCTGTTGGGCAGTGAATCAGTAGCGCTTTCACACACTATTTTCATTTTTGTATGTGCTGTGCTTCTATGTATATATTTATAATCTGTTCTCAGAAGTTATTGTTTACACTGATTTCTAAACCTTTAAAATGTGATACACTAGTTTCTACAACGTTGACTGCATGGCTATTTTCTTTTCACTGTGTCTCACGCAGCTGCGCCTAACTGCATATGAAATTTTTAGACATAACGGTAAATAATATGTTCTTTCAGAAGCCGTAATTAAATTTTGTCTCTTGAAATAATATTTTAGTTTTCATATAAATATGCATATTTTCAATATTGTATGTGCATATATGTGTGGATATGTATATATACATATATATGATCGCACGAAATACTCATCTATGTTCTCAAAAGTTATTGTTTACACTGATTTATTTTTCTAAAAGAAATAAGTCAAATAAAAAAAACGGCCTTCACTAAAATATGAAAATAACGCCCATTCTTGACGTAAGTCGAAGATAACTGTCACACTCGCACTAAAATCTCACTTTTGGAGTCCCTTTGACAAATTATTGACATAAATGAATCAATTTAATAGGTTCGAAGAAAGCAGTTTTTCCGCGTAAATTTCATTCTCAGACCACTGTGCGCCGCCGTGCACGGCACGGTCTCGGCCTGAGTTGCGTTCTGCAACTGCGACACTGCGTTATGCGACCTGGGTTCAATGGTGCGCCAAAGCAATTTCTCAATAAATTTGTTTGAACATTTATGTGTTACACGAAACCTTCAGTGCTTAATGCTAGAAAAAAAATGTTTCAAGTAAAATTTCTCAAAATTTTTATTACAAACAAATTTGTTGCTATAAATTTTCATCGCAAGTGAATAGTTGAGATAACCATTCTTTATAAACGTTTAAGCTGGAATTAATCCATAAATATTAACTATAAAAAAACGTTAAAACAAAAATGAGGGCAATGAAATTGCGCACAAAAGACGTTACAATCAGTTTTGCAATAAAATTTGTAATTAAAGAGATATTTACGAAAAACTACTTTTGAATTTACGTTTTTCGACACTAAAAGCGCTATAACTCGTGCAATATTAGACCTACGTATAAAATGATAATAACAACAATTATAGACAATCGTTTGATCTATGTATAACTCTTATGAAAAAATTTTTCATGGAGAACTAACCATTAACGAAATATAGTACAAAGAAAGTGATATCTGAAGTTTCAAGCACTGTATCTCCGTACATATTGACTTTACAAAAAAAAATTCTAAGCGAAAAAGTTAAATCACTTATTTATCTACAAAAAAGATTATACACATTTTTGTCGTAAAATGCACAGTTTCTGAGATATAGAATTAAACGCGTTTCCGTTCACTGTAAGTTTAGCAAAAGGGTAAGGATGACGCCATTTGGAATTTAAGCTCATAAAAATATTTAAAATCATTTGATAAAAAAATCGCGTGCAGTATTTTTCGCACTACGAAGGCCTTTTTTTCGACCTATTTATTGGACTATAGCCTTATGCTGTCGACAGGTAGCTCGGTCCACCTTGGCCGCCGCCCCCTCATCTGCACCACCCCCTCTGGACCCCCACGCTACCCCACTGAACACAGCCACAACTTTCAGAAGACCTGCACCCCTTTTTCTATCTTTATCTTCTTCGTCTCACTAGCTTTCTTTATTTCTCTTTCACGTTATCTTCCCCTGTTCTCACTTTACTCCACCTACTTCAATTCTAATTTTAATTCTGCTTTTTAATTCTAATTGGAACTTTAACTTCAATTTTGATTCTGATTTTTATTTTATATATATATAGATTTTCGAGGGATATCGAATCAGACCACTGTTTGCGGGTCCCTTTTCGTCCCTCTACCTAGAGTCATCTTATCGGGGTTGCAGTGGGTTGTCCCATTGCTCCCTTGCTTCGACTCCCCTAGTTATCGCGAGCAGCTGATTGAAGGGAATCTGCCTCATGTCCTCCATCCAATGAAGACCAGTTATGGCAGCCCTTTTTCTCGCCAGCGCCGGACAGTGACACACTATGTGTGTGGCCGTCTCGGGTTCCTCCAGGCACATCCGACAGGTGTCGTCCTCCAGAATTCCCATTCTTTTTAGGTGATACCTGAAACATCCGTGTCCTGTAATCAGTGCCACCAACCATCTGAGGGTTCTCCTTTGCATATGCAGGATCCTTCTTCTGGCTGCGGCAATCGGCAACGTAAGCACCATCTTAGCCTGCCTGCACGTGGTCATAGCGTCCCACCCAGGCCCGGCTCAAGGATATTTGGCGCCCTGGGCAAACAAGTGTTTGGCGCCCCCCCTAAAGACATGGTACCATTGGTATATTCAATAATGGTAAAATATTTACTACAACGTAAAAATAAACTGTTTTTTTATTGGTCACATCACAAATACTAAGATTACATAAGAAACCGTTATTATACGAAAAGTCAAAAAAAATTTGAGAAAAAATTATTAAACAATCTCAAGTTAAAAGTGTTAAATTTAAAGTTAAATAAATGAATTTTGATTGCATATAACTTGTAAACTATTGAATATAGCGAAATCATTATAAGGATTTTTTTGTAGAGCATACGATTCGATACAAAACTGTTATGAAGACATATTCGTGAAACGTTTTTTAGAAGAGCTATGTAAACAACTAACATCACGCGGAGTTTTCTCTATGTGATTCTTATGAAAAATCTAAAAGCTCGACGAGGCATCCTTAAATCCCATTTGCCAGGGTTCTCCTTGCAAGAAAATTTGTTGTTACTCCCATTTTAACAATTTTTCGTGTATCACTTAAAAAAATATTGCTTTTTTTGGCCCACCCTAGTTTCTGGTTCTGTTTGTTCCACCTGTCTTAAAAGCGAACTGGACTCGAAGCGAAGTGTAAACGTGGAAAAAGCGGGATTAGAAAGGTTACACAGATATAAGACGGATTCAGGGACCTCAATAGGAAAAACCTGGGTATCCAAAATTTGTCAACAAAAAAAAAGAATGACTACAAATGCCAGGTAAACAATTGAATTCGAATTTCATTCCTGAATGACTACTTGCTTTTACTTAGGAATAAATTAAAAATTTAAACTCGTCAGTGCCGCCCCCTTTCGACAGCGCCCTGGGCAGCTGCCCAGCTTGCCCGTGCCTTAAGCCGGGCCTGTCCCACCGTCTCCGGTGTTCTTCAGCGACCAATTTCTCGATGCGGTTCCTTACCAACCCTCTGACAATGGCAGAGTATGGCTCCGGTCCCCAGAATTCCGAGGTTGACCCCTGTTTTGCCAGGTTGTCCGCCTTTTCGTTCCCATCGATGCCTGAATGTCCTCTAACCCAAGCTAGCGTCACGTTGTTTTGTTTCGCACACCTGTTCAGTTTTTGGACACATTCCAACGCCAGAGACGCATTTATCTCTGTCTGATTCATGCGCTTAATCACAGCCTGATTGTCCAGCGCTATGAGGATGCTCCTTCCCTGCACCTGACCATCATTTATGTGATCCAGCGCGTACAGCAGAGCAAGCATCTCCGCCTGGTAAACTGAGGTGTAATTCCCCAAAGCCAGCGAGCAGGTTAGGTTTAAGTCCTCTGAGAAGACTCCCGTACCTGCTCTACCGTCAATCATGGATCGATCCGTGAAGATATATATGTCTTCCAGCCTCCCTTCCGGGAGCGTTCCATTTCCTATGAGGGTTTTGTGATACCTTTCGGTCACCCTCATTTTTGTGATCCCTTCCATGGGCATCATGAGCTCCCTAATCCCTTTGATACGATCTAGGATCTTCATGTGCCCATATAAGGCTCCTGACGTCTGCCATACGGCATCCTGTCTCATCCGGATCGCTGAGGCCGCCGCAGTCTTCACCACCTGGAGATCTAACGGCAGCAGACCTAACAGCGCCTCCAATGCCGCGGCGGGTGTGGTGCGGAAGGCACCGCTCACACCCACGCAGGCCATTCTTTGCACCTTGTCCAAATGCCTCTTGACGGTTTTCTGTGTGACTTTAGTCCACCAGATCACCGAGGCATATGTTATGATGGGTCTCACCATCATGGTATATGTCCAGTATGCTAACCTTGGTGAGATACCCCACCTTAGTCCACATACTCTTCTGCACTGGTGAAGCACCCTTTTCGCCTTCTTGATCTTCTCCTCAACGTGGCATTTCCAGGTTAGTCGTGAATCCAAGTATACACCCAGATACTTGACCTTCCCAGACACCTTGATCTCCGATCCAAAAAGCATGAGGGGCTGAAAATCCAGATCTTTAATCTTCCTAGTGAAGATTATAGCGTCTGTCTTGTTGGCGTTTATGGTGAGGCCTTGTTTCGTACACCACTGCTCAACCACTTGGAGTGCATTCCTCATGATATCTGCAGTCGTGCTCATAAACTTGCCGCGTGCCACAATCGCTACATCATCTGCGTACCCAACGGTATGCACGCCCATTTCCTCTAGCCGCCTGAGCAGAGTGTCCACAGTGATGTTCCACAGGAGGGGTGATATGACCCCGCCCTGTGGGCATCCCTTGCTGACCCTCCCTCGAAGCCGCGAGTCTCCTGTCCGAATCCTTACTGCTCTGTTTTTCAGCATGCTGTCCACCCACCTCTGATTTTTATTTTAATCTTCATTTTGATTTTAATTTCGATTTTAATTTTAATTTAAGTTTTAAGCTTACCTTTTAGGATCCCACTCATGGTCGTAGCCACGGGGGCGCGAAAGGGCGCGTGGCGCCCTTTACGGTAAGGACTTTTAATTGCAATGAGAAAAAAATTAATTTGTCAAACCGTAAGAATTTCTCATCATTTGATTTAGGCTGTGTGCGAAACCGTCTAGTTGCTTGCTAATTCTAGTACTTTTTCATTTAGTAAATTGTCGAGCTTGCTAATTCTTCTTCTTTTCTTGCTTAATATTTGAAATATTTACATTGGTTGCTACTGGTAACGGTTTTAATAATAATGTAACATTTTTCCGTACATGAACAAGAATTTTGCAAAAAATATTACTGCCATAATTTCATGATTATTTCATTGTCCACCGCTTTCCCCCCTTTTAAAAAATCTTAAATAAATAATATTTCAAATACTACTTTTACAATTAAACGTCAAGTACATGTCAACCGGTAAAATTTTAGCAAGCAATTCCAGTTTTGGTTTCGCACAGCACTGGAATTAGACTGACAAGCTTCCAAAAAATCTGGAAGTTTAGCAAGCAATTAGCCGGTTTCGCACAGGGCCTTAAACTTAGATTTAAATTTTCTTCCGAAATAAATATTTCTTCTACGTCAAGAGTTTATTTGTGGCTTAGCATTATTTTGTCAAATTCAAATATCATGAGAGTATGATTTGCAAGATGAGCGTTATTACGTGACAGTACATGAAAACAAGTGGTCGCGCGTATTGTTTACTCGAGTGAAGTCTTTCGAAATGTTCTCATCCCATCAAGGCAGCTGTTTTCATTGCTCAAATGATTAATTTGATTTAATAAATATTCTCCAAATTGACCTGAATTGTACTCATTATTTTCGTTCTCACTTTCAGAAAATGTTTAGTATAAAACCAGCCTCAAGGTAATAAAAACACTATATATTTGCATCTTTTATTTTTTCGAACTGTTATTATTTCGTGCGATGAGCGCCCTTAGATATTCGGAGCTGGCTACGGCCTTGATCCCACTTTAATGTAAATCTTGCGTACTTTCTTTGAAATATAATTTTTATTATTAACTCATGATCTGCCCCCCCCCCCCTTTGGTCGAATGTGGGAGACCGGAGTAAGGGTAATGAAAACGCTTCTCAAAGAATATGAAGAACTGTCCACGCTGATTGCAGAAATTGAAGGAATACTCAATTTTAGGCCATGCCAACTTCCGATGATGTTAATTCTCTCGATGTCTAACCCCAGCCCACTTTCTGGATGGGCATCCCAACATGACGCTTCCTTCATTAGAAAATTTGAAAATTACAATTCTTACGAGATGTCGTGTTGTAGAAAAGATGGTCACGATTTTTACGGAAGATGGCATGTAGAATACCTGACCAGCCTACAGAGCAGACCGAAATGGCCAACACCAAAACAAAACATAAACATTGGGGAGTTAGTTGTAATAAAGGAAAACAATTTGCCGTCTTCTACGTGGCATCTTGCGCGTATCATCGAGACGCATCAAGGTCCAGACAACAGAGTTCGAGTAGTAACATTAAGCATTATTTCAAAATCAATAAATGTTTTTTGAACACACCCTAAATTATGGGAAGGTATTGAAAATTCGACTAAAATCATCGTTCAGTTCCCAAGATATAGTAGGTAGACTATGTTTCCAGATGGTTTAGATCTATCTCCACTGCCTTCTTGTTGAATTTTTAACATCCCAGTAGGAAGTTATTGTAATCGGTCCGAAAATGGAAATCGAAATTTTCAATGTATTTACACGTATCAAGGTCCCAATATCATTTTAAGCAAAAATTTGAGAAGAAATATGTGTGTGCGTGTGTGCGTACGTATGTGGTCATTTTTTCCTGCACGATTTCGCGCGAACCAAAAAAGATATTAACTTCGTTGAGCTGCCGTTGAAAAGATTTTCATAAAAATTGGTCGAGCCGTTTTTTTGTTTGAACGACTTAAGGGGTAACACCACTCACGGTGAGCTTGAAGTAAGTTTTTATGAGCTCGAAAGGTAACCCGGGTTTTTCTGTTTGACTATGTTCTTTGACCTAAAAGTAAAAGAACACATTTTGAGTCAAAACTAAAATCATGTAAGCCCCCTTTTCGATTTTTGGCCCGCCAAAACACCACCCCCTTAAAAAAATTCCGTAAAATTCCTAGGTGTAATTCAGGTTTAAGTAAATTTTAAAAACATTAAATTTTTTTTCGTAAACACTGTTCAGTTGCATTCCACAAAATCATTCTCACGATAAATTTAATGTCTGGCCGGGTGTTATCAAAAAACCCCCAGACAGTAATCTGAACCACCTTAGATTTGGCTTTCAATTATTTTCCTTAAACTAGAAAATTATGTTGCACAGTAAGCTTTTTACTATATTTTGAATTTGTTTTGATGCTTGTGAAGCATTTTTATGTGAACTAAATTTTGTTTGTTTGACTTTTGTAGATTTAAGCATTTTTGCTCATTATAAAATGTAATTTTTTGGAATTAATAAAGTCAGTCATTTTTGTGATTTCCATAACTACGTATCTCGTCTTTCTTTGCTACCTTTAAACAACTTCTGGCGAAACGCTTGAGGTTCCACTATTTGCACAAGTAACAAGAGCTTGGGCAATTATCCAAAACATTATTTCAGAAGTTTGAGTGAAACACTCAAATTTAACAGGATTCAATCGGTTCAGGAGCCAGATTGAAATTCCCGAGGCGGCAACTGTCGCCCTACAAAACAAACACCCTGTATTTTAGTGGATAGTGGGATAGACCACCTCTCTAGAACAATTTTTTTCTCCAAATACATCCAGGAATCACCCCTGAAAATATTAGCCACGTAGTCCAACAAAAGGTTTATTCTGATGACCAGGAGCGCGTTCAAAAACCTTACTATGGTTAACCATGGTTAACTATGGTAAACTTTTGTCGTTCAAAAACTCCGTGGTTAATTACAACATTACCACGAGCATAATTTTTTGGCGTTCAAAAACTCCCGTGGTTAACCATGGTGTAGTTAAATTTTAACCCTGCTCGGGAGCATGGTTAGCGATAGTTAAGAAGAAGAAGAATAAAAACAACTCTGACAGTTGTTTAATGTTAAAAACATGAACAAATTAAAGTGGGATTTGTGGGATTATTGCAAATAAATAATAAATGAAATAATTGAAGCAATTAGCGGGGACTATTTTATGGAAAATTTTATTTTTATTTTTTTTATTTTTCTTTAACCTGTAGTTAACCACGGTGCGTTCAAAAACCTCCATGGTTAAACATAAACTTTCGTGGTTAAGTGAAGTGATGCAGCATAACCACAGCTTACCTCGTGGTTTACCATAGGAAAGGTTTTTGAACGCGCTCCTGATGACCTTATACTCGTCGCGAATGAGTATTTTAAATCTTTAAAACGGCGATATCTCATGAATGGCAAATCGTACGGGAAAATGTGTAATATCTTTTTTTGTAGATAATCGCATAATCTACAAACCTTGTAAATACTATTTTATGATAACACTTACTGTTTAAGAGATATTAGTCAAAAACGGAATTTTTTTTAGGGGGTGGTGTTTTTGGGAGCCAAAAATCGAAAAGGGGCGCTTACATGATTTTAGTTTTGACTCAAAATGTCTTCTTTTAGGTCAAAGAACATAGTCCAACAGAAAAACCCGGGTTACCTTTCGAGCTCATAAAAACTTACTTCAAGCTCACCGTGCACTGTAGGATTTTGAAAAAATGGAATTTTTTTTTTGGTTTGAAATATACTTCAGGATCACAAAAACAGTATATAGCAGTTGGTCCTATAACAGAAAAATAATTTTGAAGGATTTAATTTTCGATTTTCCCCCGGCGCCTCGGAGCACCCGTTGGTCCGAATTATTGCTTGTATATTGCTTTTACCTGTCGAAATAATAAGTGCTGCTATAGCAAAAAGGTTATTTGGGTTCGCCAGGTGTCCACCAAGGTGCGCTACACAATAAGAAACGTGTTTTACATTACATCGCACAGTGAAGGTAAAATCCAATTTTCAAAGATTAGAGTACTTTCAAAACTTTAAGCGCGATTATCTGGAAACCATGTTTTTCGAACTGGGTGGACGGATTACTCGGAGACTATTGCATGGATCGGTTTGAAATTTTGACATTAGCTTCACAATTGCATTCTTTACACGTAGCCGTTTTTTGTTTCGTTGTAAAACAAATTTTTTATAAACAATTTACTGCTCATTTTTTTTGCCGAAAATCACTTTTTTTTTCATAAGTGCCCCATTTTTACAAAAATCAATTTAAAAAAAATCCTACGTGCTTTTATGGGCAAGGTCAATTAGATTAGGAAACTATTTGGATTTTGTTCCAGGTCTTTCGGCGAAATCCGTCCACCCGTGGAAGCCCTTAACAAAAAGGCGATTTCGAAAAACGACTGTGGCGCCACCATTTTGTAACAAAAAGTCAATAAAAAATTTTTTTTTTACACTTGAATACATGTTTGATTAATCGCCTGAAAAGAATTTCGATCCTTTTTTCCATACTTTTTAAATTAATTCCCAAAATTTGGCCTTTTTACGCACCTCTACAGTGGTGTTACCCCTTAAGTGATTTTTGAACCAGCACGATTTCGCGCGAACCAAAAAAGATATCGACTTCGTTAAGGCCTTGTTCAGCCTGGAGGGGTTTGAAGCGGAGCGGTTGCGCGCGCAACCGCCTGAAAAAGTCACAGATGTGGTAGACAATGGAAGTGTTCACGTTGGCGCGGTTAAAGGTGGTGCGTTACGACACCTTCCAAAGCGTCAAGAGGCGGTTAAGTGACAGATCAAAATTTTTGATTTCAGTCGCGCGAAACCGCTTGTGCACTGTGGTGATTGAGACTTTTTTGAATGTTAATTTGTGTAAATATTCGACGATATGGATTCTGATAAACTAATTGATGCTATTCGTAACCGCCCGGCTTTATGGGATATGAAAAATAGAAACTATTCAAACCGAGATCTAACAAGCAAACTATGGGATGAAATTGCTGTGGAAGTAAATTATCCAAGTAAGTCAACACAGATTTATTTTGCTTTTAAATATTTTATTTGCCAGTTTAGTTTTTATTTAATTTGAAGTATTCTTTAAATATTTCTCGAGTGTTTCCTGCAGCCCTAGAATGTGCATTGTATCTTTTCTCCATACCTGTTTCTTGAAGTCCATTCTCTGAATTTCCTGCTAATTCGAAAGTAACGGGTTGTGCTATTCCTTCTCTGTCAGCAATAATATTGTGCAGTAAACAAATTGATTTTACAATAACTTCTGTCGTTTTTACATCAGTTTCAAAAGCTTTCGTCAATATACGCCATTTTGATGTAATGATACCGAATGCACATTCAACAACTTTTCGCGCTCTTGATAAGTTATCATTGAAGCAAATCTTGTCAGCATCTAAAGAGCTTTTAGAAAATGGTCTTAACAGGTAGGAACGTAACGGATATGCTTCGTCTCCCAACATGACAAATGGAGCTATGAGAGCAGAATTAGGCAAACATTGCGCTCTTGGTATGTGGTATTTTTTATTCTCTATTAAATAATGTAAGGTCGATAATTCAAAAATTCCACCATCGCTTTGTTTACCATAGGCACCGACTTCAACTGCAATAAACTTATAGTTTGCATCCGCAACGGCTTGCAAAACAATAGAAAAAAACTGCTTGTAGTTAAAATATAAGCTTCCAGAGTTTGGTGGACATTTGCATCGGATATGTTTTCCATCAATGCATCCAATGCAATGTGGAAAATCCCACTTATTGAAAAAATTTCTTGCTACTTCTACTAGGTCTGTTTCTGATGGTGCTGGCATATGCTTTTCAAGTAAAACTTCCCAAATGGCCTGACATACTTCTTTAATTATACCCGATACTGTACTGACACCCATTCTAAAAGACATAGCAAGAGCTCGGAATGAACATCCAGTTGCCAAAAATCTAAAGAAAAAAAATATTTTGAGGTTATTATTCTCTTAAGATTATTATTTTAGAACATGCATTGTTTTATATTATGGTCTTCTTTGCTTTCAGAGGAGATCTTACAATAGAAATGGAAAAACTTGCGCGATAGGTTTCGCAAGGAATTCATCGCGATTACTAAAGTAAAGTCCGGGAGTGGAACATCTAATTTATCTACAAAGTGGGTACATTCCAACGAGCTTCTTTTCCTTAAAGATGTTGTAGCCCTCGTGAAATGTCCGGAAATTTAGAGAGATGAAAGCGAACCGTTTTCCTCAGAACTAGATGCACAGATTGAAAATATTTTAAATGATATTGGTGCAGAAAGTTTACCTGAAGAAAAAACAAAAGAAGCCTCGGTACCAAAGCAACTAACGGCAGTTTCAAAAAGAAAATGCAAGCGGAAAAACAGCTGCGATGAGGATCGATTTTTAGATATCGAAGAAAAAAAATTAAAGTTTATGGCTCGCGAGGAAGAAAGGACTGCAGACGAAGACTACCATTTTCTGATGAGCTTTCACCCATATATGAAAAAAATGTCAGGTGACACCAAGTTGCTTTTCCGCCTGAAAATGCAGGAGCTTCTGTACCATTCAAGCGAACAAAAGGAAACCTCACTGTCAGCGGTGTGGAATAGTAGCGTTTTTGATATTGAGGGCCAGCCTATATCAGTAATATGTTCTGATCACTCAACTATGTCTTCTACTCCTTTTTCTCCGATATCGGTTATAATTGAAGACAACGACAATACCAATACTGTATCTAATTCAAGTTTGTGAATTTGATTTCCACAATAAAATTTATTTTGAATAGAAATTGTTTTACTTACCTCACAGTAACGGCAAGACGTTCAACGGGTTTAATTGGGGATACTGCATTGGTAAATTTTTTCCTTATTTTGCTATCAATATTATATAAAATGTACTCAAAAGTAGCAGTAGTCATACGAAAATACGCATAAAATCTTTCAGGATGTTGTTTAAGTTCACTGAACAAGTGGTGAAATTTACCGAAAACTCTCCTTCTTTTATTGATTGGATGCACTGCACTTTTCTTTTTCCTTTTTAAAAAAGTTTTAAATTTAAAATACGAATTTTCATATAGAAACACCCGTATTGATCTTGACATAGACATCTTTAATAGGCTTAGATATTAACTGCTCGAAACCGCTTGAGAACAGAATGAACAGAACTCAGCGCATTACCGCTTCTGCGTTTTCATACTTTCTGTTTCTAGAGTTTTGAAGTGGTTGCGCGCGCAACCGCTCCGCTTCAAACCCCTCCAGGCTGAACAAGGCCTAAGGCGCCGTTCGAAGCGTGTTAAAGGACATATGCGAAAGTATTGATAAACAAATGTGACCAATTTTAGGTATTATATATTATATATTGATTATTATTTATTTATTATTAAAATATCCAGGAAGTTGATCTTGTTTTGAAGTAAAATTTGGTCTGTGCTTGGTGATGTCTACCAAGTTGTTGTTGTGCTTACGTTATGAATATGTATTTTTAAATATCTCTATTGTCTTGTTTTGTTTACAAGGAAGACACATATTTTGTTACTGAAAACTTCATTAATACAAAATTAGCCATTCATCTTTTGCCCTTCATCATCTTCACGATTATCATATCATTTTTGTTTTCAATATTCTTTTCGCCATTTGTTGTCAAACGAACTGGATACAAAATAGACTCCCCGTCCGTATCTTTTATTTCAAAAAAATAACAGTTCACCGGATAACAAAGTAAAAGGAAAAAAGCTCTCAAGTTCTTGACATAATTCGCGTCCATATTCACTTGAAATCCTGCTCTCATTGTTCCAAATCACTATTATGTCCTGGAAATCTATTCTTCTGCAGAGAGAGCCAGAGGCCATTGCTTAATCTCGCCAAGCCAGGAAGTCTTTTCCCCTTATTTTCCTTGCCACATTGTGTGCTTTTACAGTGTATAGGATGAAATCTAAAAGGACACCAACAGAACAGGAACGATGTTAACGAAAGGACAAGCCAAGGGAGTATACACTTAAATGCGGGCGTAGGACTAAAAACGTTGTAAAGAAAAATTTCTCATTAAAAATTTCATCTTTGTAAGGACTTTTCCTCTTTGCCACCGCCCCAACCACTTTGCCTGTTTTCCGCTGTTTTATAAGTACTCTCCCCGGGGCTATCAGCAAATAGTAAATGGCATCCAGGACCAAAGAACTCGCTTAAGCAGTGCCAAAAAGTATGTCTTTGGCATAGGACTTGTTGCGTTTGTCGTCTATTTCAAGAATAAGGGAAAAGGGACCATATCCTGGAGCCTTAAAATTAATTGAAGATCCAATTGGAGGCGACAGAAAACCGGAAAGAGATATCGACAGCTTCGTTAGGCACACTGGCTGGCGCATTGGTGATTCGGCTTGTTTGCCTGTTTGTCAGGTTAATCAAAAGCAATAAGGACTACATTGGCTTCAACGAAATTACAACCAAGGGTAATTTATGCCATTGTTATTCTCGAGGCGGCGGCCTATTGAATTATAGGGGAAAATTTTTCGGGCTTATAAAGGGCACTCGCTCCTCATCCTAGATGTTGGACTTTCTGTGACTTATTGTACTTTTCAGAAAGATTTAATTTAGATGCTGAGAATTTCGCAACGAGACGACTCTGGCTTGTACTCAAGGACCAGTGAACATTAGGCGGCATTTGAATAATATTAAGGCAAAATAAAAACACAAGCTGATTTAAAGAAGCTTGATTCAAAGCAAAAAAAATGAAACTGAAATGGAGAATATAAGAAAAATTGAAAGTCATTAGTTACGGAGTCAACTTTCAATAGCCTTGCGAAGTTTTATATTGATTAATTAATTACAAAGTTTATGCGTTGGCAAGAGCAGACAATTTGGTCGGTAGATTGGTTTCGTGTTTTTGGGGGGATTTTGATAGAAAACTTTCTTAATACCTTCGGTTAGGATTTTCCGTATTCTAGATGGAGGTTATTAAGTTTGTTTTGTTGTTTTTAGTTCTTTCGTCATTAAAGCCACAATGTACGAAATTATATATCTACTGTATAAATAATATTGGTAATTATTTTTGTGCGTGTTTTTGTAGAATACAAGCGAGATTAATAGATTTGTAAAAATATAATAATACAATATCTTAGAATATTCCTCCATTATTGGCAACATATGTGTCAAGTAAAAAGAAGCAACATAAAAAATTCGCCGTTGATTGTCTCCAAGAACAGACTGCATTGGAGAAAAAACAAGCAACCCTAGCAAAAAGGATAGGTCCAAACATAATTATGCAGATACAGTTCGATTTAAAATTTTGTGCTGTTCACTTCGTTTAAACAATCATATTCCTTTAACCGAAGAATTATCGATCGAGCGTAGAGTTGCTATCTTTACGGAATATGAAAATCGCATAAGTGAACATAATGTAGCGAAAAAATGTAAGTGTTCCCGAGTAAAAATAAAATATGGCCTTACAATGGGCGAACAACGGCCCCTTGGCTTTTTAATAGGCATATGTTGGCCGTAGATTTTTTAACCAATTTTAACCGGAGCACATACGTTCGCACTACGGCTAAACTTGACCAAAAGATTTAAATAGCCCAGTAGTGAGCTGTACACATGGGTATTCGACGGCAAATTTGAGTCTAAAAAAGAAGTTGCACCAATGCATTGTTGAGTGTGGTTTGTGGAATCATTTACGTTATGTACAATGGTTCTCTGGATTATCATGCTTAAAGGCTATCTATGCACAAAAGAAGTCGTCGGTTTGGGAAGGCACCGCATACTTGGTTGTTGGTGTTTATTTATATTTTAGTGGGAAACTTTGTTATTTGACCGGTTGAAAAAAAAATAAAAAATCGAAAGAAAAAATAAAACATGCATTTGATAAAAATTTTAAATTGTTCGAATTCGAAGATTTGAGGACCAGATTTCATGATGTTTTTCTCAATAAATACGCGGTGAGTTTTGTGTGACTATTGCTCCTCAAAATGATTTTTTTGTTAAGAAGTTAGTTTTTTCACTTTCTATATGCAAGAATTCTCGCGCTCTTTTAGTGGAGTGCCGTAAGGTTTATACCTCGGAACCCGGGTATACTGAACGGATTTTTGTAAAACTTTTTGGAAAAAAGTTTACCTGTTTATTTTTGCCGATCATAATTTTTTAATTATTTAAATAATTAATAATTTTTTTCGGAATTAAATCGGAATTTTCAATTAAAAACTCGAAATTTTTTGCGCTTAAAGTTCGTTTATACTTAGGATAACTAGTACAAACTTGTCCTTGGGGCCTCAGTGGACATCAATGGAGAGGGGGCAACAGCAGATGTTTGACGTCGTCTGCAACATAATATAGTACACGCTGCAATTAGCTACGCTAAACACGTGGCTGATTAATGCGTTTCGAAAAAAAAATTTCTGGTTTTTGATTATTGTAATTTTTATAATTTTTCTATTTTGTGATATTTATTATTTGTGTATATTTATTATTGCGCAGTTAGTGCAAAAAAAAGTTTATAACTGAACATCATTCATGGACAAACTTTATGAATACTGGCATACAAGGTTATTTATTTTTTATATATGTCATCGTTTATAAGAAAGCATTTTCAACGCTGGTGTTACATGCACCCATGCTTTATACGCTGCGCCTCAAAAAATAAAAGATCTCAATACATTAAGGTACTACTCTTTCGTAAAAACAAACGTTCTGTTCTATGTTCTGAGTTCTGTTAAATTACCGTCATTGGCACCTACTGAAGATGCCGCTATCGGACACTTCAAAAGAGGGCACTTACAAATTCAAAGTTGGCTCGGAAGAGAAATATTACCAGAAAAATAGGGTTGCAAATATGCAAGGGGAATACTGACACTGGAACCAATGACGCAGCCACCAGCTACACAAAGTGTACTGAAAATGATTTTTTGCGCATGCAAAAAAGGATGTGGAATATCTTGTGGGTGCAGAAAAGTGGATTGAGTTGCACTGTAGCTTGCTTGGAATGCAATGACAACAGTTGTACTAATCCATCACCAATTATCCAACTTAATGAGGTCGATGACGACGACGATAATGTAGATAATTGAATAACTTTTTCGATTTTTATAAAATGAAATAAAAATATTATATATATACGATTTTGAGCAACTTGCCTTATCAAATTTTGGTTTTATTGAAAATTTATTATTTTTAGCTAAAAAATTATAAATTATTATTAAAATTAATATTATTTATATACAAATATCATTTATTGTATATAAAATTGAAACATTTACGACGAAATATGTTGTCTTCATATTTTTTTCATAATTTTTTAATTAATTGTTGGTATAAATTGTTGTAATGGAGATCGGAAAGTTTTGATTGGTAACCTTTTTTATTAAAGCTTTTAACAATGCAATCGAAAAGGTTTCACGAAAATCCATTCAGTGTAACCGGGTTCCGAGGTTTTTACATTTTTATGTCTTATGCTTATGACACACATGAAGTATCGATGCCAGGATATGGCGAATACCGGGGTATTGAAGAACCCCTGACACACATGCAAGAGGGTATAGTTTGATGTTTGTCGACAGCTAAAAAAAAATCAAATCTAGTAAGCGAATTTTGTTAAATTTAAAATTTATAGTGTTAAGTGGCATATTGAATTTGATATGGAAATGGAACATTTAATTGCTTTATTCCTTGCCAAACAAGAGAAAATAAATCTGGGTCTGAGGCAAATTCAAAATTTGGAACGAAAAATAAAAAAAAGATGAGATATATTGTTATAAAAATATATATTTAGACGTTGTTGCTCGATTTTCGCACACAGGTGGGGCTGTGCGCAGTGAAAAGATCTTATACCTACTCCATATCCACAATATTTTCGTGGTATCAATACCCAGTTCATTACCCCTTGTTTTCCTGGGTATAAACTGGGTAAAGGGTGACAGACATGTGGTATAAACTGGGTATGTGCAATACCGTGGTATCGATTTTTTTATCTAATTTTTATAGCTTTTTTTGCTCTAACAGCATTTTTTTATTTACTCTTGTAGTCTGGTAAAAATATAATAAAAAGTAGTAAATAAGAAAATATATTTTTTTTTCGTTTCTGTCATACATGCGACCATTTTATTATGTGAACAGCCACTGAATCACCGTGATACAGGCGCGGATTCAATGGGGCGGAGTCACGGCGGTCATGACCCCGCCCAAAAGATCGCTGTTTAAAAAGAAAAGTGACTAAAAAGCAAAAACAAAAAATAAGCAAACGACCGAAACCGATCCAACTTTTTTGCAAATTAAAAAAACGACCTTAAAAAATGACCTTCAAGGTCAACAACAGATGATCTATACTCTTTCTTTATGTTTTGATTTGCAAACTCTGAAGTTAGCTGCACTCACAAGAAAGGGCGCGTCCTCATCAAAACACATTAGGGCATGTTTGTTTTCAATCCACGAGAAAATTCGGTTAGTTTTGTTCGTTTTGTTATTTTTGTTTTTTTTAGGAGTAAAAAAAATTTTCCGCCACTTTTATTTTCGTGACCCCACCCAAAACAAAGTTCTAGATCCGCGCCTGTGTCAGCTTGCATTACTCTTCCAATATAAGTAAATTCTTCTGTTTGTATGTTCCCAGCAGGAAATTTACACATTACGGAATCGATGCAGTATGTGATAGCTATACTACTTCTTCGATTCCAAACATCGATGAAAATTAACACGGGGATGTCATTGAAAAGTAATGCAATCTAGACTCACTTGCTATATCACCGAAAACTGCAGCGGTTTGATTTTTTGAATGATGTGCTGCCAATTCTGCGAAGCTGGCTGAATTTTCGAATGCTGGGGTGGGATTACAGAAGTCGTTTCAACTCGTTTGTTACGAGTTTTAAATGGAAATATCCAAAGGAAACCTCGAAACAGATGACTTGAAACAACTTCTGTAATGCCACCCCAGCCTTAAATTGTAATTTTAACTTCGCAGCGCACGAGACTAGATTTCATTTTTACACTTTTTCACTTCTACTGCCACTTACCGTGGAATGTATGAAAGAGGAATACCAATTCTGCATTACATTTTGGTTTCCAAGTTTCATAAATTCCGTTTCATTGCATGAATACATCGATGGAAAAATGAACCTATTCTGTTTTTTCCTGCTGGGTTATAAGAATCTATCCCAGTAGGAATTCTAGGTATCACTTACCGATGGAGCACTGATATAAGCAGTCATCTGGTAGGGGGTACTCATATTTTCTTAGATGTTAGAAGAGCCCTTATATAACGCATTACAAGAGAAGGCAGATGGTAAGGGGTAATCCAGAATTAGACCCAACCCAGTAGGAATTCTAGGTATCACTTACCGATGGAGCACTGATATAAGTAGTCATCTGGTAAGGGGTACTCATATTTTCTTAGGTGTTAGAAGAGCCCTTATATAACGCATTACAAGAGAAGGCAGATGGTAAGGGGTAATCCAGAATTAGACCCAAAGAAGTTAGAAATTTGCCCGATGACTCAAATACCATTACAATAATACGAAAACAAGTGAGTCATCGGGTAAATTTCTAACTTCGTTGGGCCGAATTCTGGATTACCCCTTACCATCTGCCTTCTCTTATGATGCCTTATATAAGGGCTCATCGATGTAGTAAAAAGTAAGGCCTTACCTCCTATGACATCGTGTGTAAAAATAAGCACTTCTGTAAAGGGTATGGTAGGGCCTACCCCTTACTAGTGAGGGCTCATTTCAGTACTTCTGTAAGCTTACAAGTCCTACTGGGGTCGGAAGAAGCTAGAAATTTGCCCGATGACTCAAATACCATTACAAAAATACGAAAACAAATGAGTCATCGGGTAAATTTCTAACTTCGTTGGGTCTAATTCTGGATTACCCCTTACCATCTGTCTTCTCTTGTAATGCGTAATATAAGGGCTCATCGATATAGTAAAAAGTAAGGCCTTACCTCCTATGACATCGTGTGTAAAAATAAGGGCTTCTGTAAGGGGTACGGTAAGACCTACCCCTTACTAGTAAGGGCTCATTTCAGTGCTTCTGTAAGCTTACATGTCCTACTGGGTTATAAGTACTGAAATAAGCCCTTACTAGTAAGGGGTAGGCCTTACCATTCCCCTTACAGAAGTTCTTAGTTTTACACACGATGTCATAGGAGGTAAGGCCTTACTTTTTACTTTCCTTAGGGTAGTTACATAAGTACTTACTTTTGAGTACGTACAGAACTGCTCATCGATGTGCCCTTATATAACTAATACTTCTTCCACACTTGCAAAAGGCCTACCTATTAGGGCGACGTCATCAGCGCAAGCGATTGTCTGTATCGACTTGATAAAGATGGATCCCATAGATTCTACCCCAGCGCCTCTTACACCCTTCTCCAATACTCTGTTAAATAGGAGGCATGACAGCGTGTCACCCTGTCTCCGGCCCTTCTGTGATGTGAAACTTTCTGAGAGGTCTCGTTCAACTCTTACTCTGCATCGTACTACTACCTTGATTGCAGCTTTTGCTATTTCGATCAGGTGTTATGGAAACTGGAAGAACTACATCACTCATAAGCTTGTTTAACATCTATAAATAGTAGTACTAGACTTACTGCAAGAATAGCGGGAGCATTTTGGAATAAATGGCACACAACAGAAAAAGAATTCGCAAGAAGCCCAAGAATATTACAAAAATCGGAACAAACATAGCCTGTAGATTTCAAGTCCGGTGTTCGCTTACCTTAATGTGATTTCACACTTAAAAAAATTTAAATTGGGAGATATTTTATTTAATTTTGCTCTGATGGCTGATTCAGCATGCATTGGTAGTTTTCTTTAGAAGATTGTCCTCCGTTTTCCCTCTGGGGAGTTTTTAGGGGACCATTGATCCGTTAGCTGGCGGTCCGAGCGGAAACTCCCCGTAACGGACACTCTGCTGTCGATGCCCCTGGGTCTCGAACTCCATTCACGATTCGTTTCCATTCTTAACGATTTCTGGCGCCGCACAGTGGGGCCAAATCCAAAAAAGCTGGCCAAAAGTCGAAAACTGTTCTAAATGATCTCAAATTGTTTACTCGGGGGTTTTCGGGGTCGCTGATTACGAATCCGATATCAGAATTGAGATTTTCAAAATGGCGGACTCAATATGGTGGACATTACCTCCCCAAAAAGTCAAAATCTTGGCCGCTGATTACGATTCGTTATCAGAATTTCAATTTTAAAAATTGCGGAGTTAATATGGCTACATGAGAAGTTTGGAAGGCTTCAAAAAGGACTAAAATATGTTTTCCTTATAATGTTGTCATTGTTTTGTATCTAAAATGTTATTAATATTATTTGCAACGTAAATTAAAAAAGTAATGTAAAGATTTAATCCTAACATCTACATACATTTCTTTCTAAATGAAAAAAATGGCCACAGATACAAAAAACTATCATGGGAATAATACAAATTTAAATGAACCAGTTGAAGAAAGTAAAACATACCTCTAATCCCGGATCCACACGTTTGTCAAGGCTTGGAAAGCGTTCGCAAATTAAAAACGCTGGCTTAAAACAAACGTGTGGACGCATCACAAACGCTTGCCACAAACTTCCTTTGCAAGCATTCGCAAATTGAAAACGTTTGCTTTGGTTTGGGGAGCGTCCACACTCGACCGGATCGGCCACAAGCGTCGCCAAGCTTACATAAGTCAAGCCAAACGCCTTCTCCACACGTTTGAATTTGCGAATGCTTGCCAAGCCTTGACAAACGTGTGGATCCGACATAAAAATCATCGAAATAATGTACGTACATAAAATACGAACAAATTTAATTTTCACAAAAAAAGTTTAAGTCAGTCGTTAGGATTCGACTTTCTAGAAATATAAATTTTTATAATATAAAATATGTCAGTACATACACACTTATCCATACATATATTGAACTTCAATGTATGCGTATATAGAGCTAGTTAAACTATACGTGCCTTCGCAGTTCAATATAAGCAAACGAGTTGACAAAATACGTTGTTTTTATTTCATTGGGTTCTGGTCTCTTATAACGATCAAACCAATTTTATTTAAAAAAATAGTAAAAAAAGGCTAGGGGCAGCTATGGGCAGCTATTTTTTTATTCATTTTATAGCTTACATGTTTACCTAACACCTGATATGCGTTAAATCATCGAACACGACAGAACACCATAACTTTTTTTATTATAAACCCTCTTTTTTTGTTATTTAATTTTTAAAAATCAGGAACAATCCATGTATTTTTAACAATAATTCATTCATGAAATTTATCTTTGATAATCATGGTTGTATTGCACTCACCTCCAGGAGTTGATTCCATTTTGTCTTATCTCAATCGGTGATGTTTTCAGACTTCCACGCCTTTTTTTGCAATATACTTTTTTTCAACTAACCGAACACAGAAATGCACCTTAAGCAGAGGTGTATTGCAACTGAAATTTCAGAGCAGATAATAGGTTTACGACTCTTCTGTATGTATTTTCTGACACTTAGGGTATTACTGTTGCCAACCAAATATAGAAGAAAGCCAAGCTAAAACTTTTTTTTTCGACTTTTGGCTAGCTTTTCTGGATTTGGCCCCACTGTGCGCCGCCGTCTCGAGCCTCGCCGTCTCGAGCCGGTTTTCTTCGGTGCCAATCGCTGAATTCTTCAGTCTGCCGGACAGTCTCGCAGTGGCGATTCCAGGTCATGATTAAAACTTAGTTAAGCACCTGTATGGGTGAAGACAGACTTACCGGTCTAGCCCTGTTAAATATACACTGACAAAATTATCAAACGATTTGCTAAACAAAAAGTAAGAAAACTTAACTATATCAATATATATAAAAATGAGAAAATGTTCGTTTGTTACCTCCTAACTTACGAATGGCTCAACAGATTTCTTTCATTTTTTTTATTTTGCTCGTCGTAGTCTGTGGAAAGGATAAAATTCGAAACCAACGTTTGAAAATCGCGATAAACGTACTGCACGCACACGCTTGTGTATAAATATTACATTAATTTCTCATGTAGTACCTATATGAGAAAAATTTCATAATGCCCCCCCCCCCAAATGAATTTCTAGATCCGCCACTGCGGTGTCGCCAGAGAAGTTTACGTTATCATCCTTTGTGTTATCATCCTTTCGGCAAACATGTCCAAACCATCATAGTCAACGTTTTTGTATTTCTTCTTCGATCAGTGTCTGTTGATCGCATCTTTGTCTAACTGTCTCGTTTCGAAGGCTTGTTCCTTGTCGGACACCTGTTTGAATCGGGAATTCCTCGGGATTCCTCGCTTCGAATACGAACGCTTCTGGTTGAGCTATCGTACGACGTTTAGAAAAGTTGGATGATTTTCAATGGCACTTGTTCGGTTTCCAAGACTCTCCACAAGCAGTTCCAATCAATGCAATCGAAAGCGGATTTGAAATCGATGAAAACGAGACAGTTCGTTTGCCGCAACGAATTGTTTCTTCCTGACGGAGAGCGAATATTTGATCAATGCATCCTCAATGTGGTCTAAATCCCGCTTGTTCTTTCCGGCTCGTTTGCTCTCGATGTTTCTGTAGCCTCGATTGTATGATTTTCATAAATAATAATAATAATTTATTGTTATAGTTGTACCTAGGCATGTCGATTCATTCCAAAAAAGATCGATCTTCGATTCGATTCGAATCGAACGCACTAAAATCGATTCTCCATTAAATCGAGCATTAAAGGATCGATTCTCGATTAATCGAATCGTAATTCAATTTTTGTTGAGTGTACATATCTATATGTGTAAATACTTTTTATTGCTATATAGGGATGGTCTACAGGGGCCGACAGCCAACCAACTATAGAATCGGTTATAATCATCCATTTATTCCCTTTTGATGGGATGGGCTTTCTCGCGAGCGAACTTTAATAACCAGCTGTGCTCCACAATGTTGTTGTTTTTTGTCTAAATTATCTTTTGTCTACTGTGATTTTCCTTTCTTACACTCATGGCAAAAGGGAATTACAGAAAAACAACAACAACCACACAGCTGTCAAAAAGTTGGCTGAAAAATTCATTGAATTTGGTTGGAAAAATCCTCTTTCACCATCTTCTCGTCGTTTTCAGCGTGTAGAAGAGCCCAATGTGAATCGGGTCCGATTCGAGGGGTTTGTGAATCGATTCATTGAATCGATTCAGTGTTTGCGATCGATCTAAAAAATCGATTAAATTCGATTTTTCGATTAATCGATTTTAAATCGACATGCCTAGTTGTACCCAAGATTTACACCTTTTATAGTACCTACATATGTACATATTTTTCTTAATGAATCTTAACTTATTATAATCTAGTTTCTAAATATTCTAAACTTAGCAAAATAAAGAGGGAAGAAGAAAAAAATAGAAAAAAGCAAGAACTAAGTGTAGAGTGTAGTATTCTAGGGAAACAGAAATCGAGAGGTCAAAGTTAAAGGAAGCAAATGTGGGAATAATGGCAGAGAGAGAGAGAGAGGGAAAGATTAGAAAAACTAAAAAGAGGAAAAGGAGGAAGATAGAAAGAGAGAAGCTTGCCTTCTGAAAGCCCTGGCTGTGCCTATTCTTTGAATATAGTTAGGAAGATTATTCCAAAGTCTGAGCGAGTGCACAACGAAGGAACGACTACCAATTAGGAAGTGATGTGCAGGAATGAGAAATTTTATTGAACGCTGGGATTGGAGAGGCATTAGAAAGTCAGAAAGGTAGGGAGGGCTCTTAGTGTAGAAAACTTTATGCAGGAGGACCAAAGCCATGATATCAAAAAATCGAAAGAGGCCACAACCTAACGAGGAATGTTGGACACCAGACACATGATTAGATCTTCTCATGTCGAATATGAACCTTAAACAGTCATTGAAAGCAACTTTGAGACGCTGACGACACGATGAGTCGAAAGATACGTATATGAGAGAGCCGTAGAGGAAATATGGCAGGATGAGGGACTTGATAAGCTTAAGCCGAATAGATGGGGACAAAAGACTGGAATAGAGCCAAAGTTTGCGTAATGTTCCATATATCTTCGAGAGCATAAGTGAAACATGTTTGCAACAAGAAAGTTTGGAGTTAATAACAATTCCAAGATTATTGACACAGTCAACAATAGGAAGGGAAATATTGTTGAGTAGAAGAGACGAGACGTTGCCAAGGGACAGAGAGTGACGACTAAGGAACAGTACTTGGGATTTATTAGGATAATTAAGTTTAAGGAAATTTACGGAGCACCATTCATTAATTCGCGATAAGGTGTTATTGAATTCAGAAATACATTGTTCAATCTGGTTTGGATTACATGAAGAATACAGCTGGAGATCGTCAGCACAGAGATGGTAGGAACAATTATTATGGATGACAGCGAAAAGAGAAGAGGACCAAGTATTGAGCCTTGCGGAACTCCAAGAGGCACAGGTAGGAAGGAGGATACCGCATTGTTAAGACGAACACATTGAAGCCTTTTAGAGAGAAGAGAAGCAAAGAGTCGAATGGCAGAAGAAGAAAAGTGATAGAGTTGGCTAAGTTTGGAGAGCAGAAGAGAGTGAACGACAGAATCAAATGCCTTAGAACCAGTAAGGCAATGTCACCATTGTCGAGCGCAGAACGCAAATCAGTCGTTACCTTTAATAATGCCGTTTTACAACTATGGGATCTACGGAAGCCAGACTGGTATTTAGAGAGGAGGTTGTTAGACTCAAGATATCGTAGTACTTGTATATAAAGGATTTTTTCAAGGCTTTGGCAAGAAAAGTAAGAATACTGATGGGATGTCAACTGGAGGGGGTTTTGTAGGTAAAGGAATCACTATGGCTTTTTTCCAAAGCAGCGGAACTTAAGAAGTTGTCAGACAATAATTGAAGATATGCGTGATAATTTCAGCGATTAGCGGCGAGAGAAGCTTAAGAAAATACTTTGCCGACGATCGAAAAGGAAGCTAATACCGCGATAATTCTTGCATTCCCGACTGCCGCCTTTCTTCAAAGTTAGCACAACCATCGCTTTCTTCTACGCTGACGGGACACGATCCGAATGCCATTTGTGTGCTATGAGGACGTGGAATTGTTGTGATAAGACATCACCTCCGGCTTTGATCTTCTCGGCGGTTACTTGATATATTCCCGGCGCTTTTCCTTTTTTCAGCGATTTTATTGCCGTCTTCACCTCGGTAATTGTCGGTTCGGTATCGAGAAACTGATTCGTCGGCTGTTCGATAATCGGCGGTTCGGGTGCTGGACCGTGTGGCGGATCGGGGTTGTACAGTTGGTGAAAGAATTCTCCCCAACGCTGCAGGCGCTCATGGGGAACGGTCACGAATGTTCCATCCGAATGTGTTTTGATGCTGTCGTTGGTTGATGTTGTTTTGCCGCCTAACTGCCGGATTGTCTGGTACAGCGTCCGGTACTCGTGCCGCGACGCGGCCTTTCTCAACGTTATTCTAGGGTTCGTTATTTTAGGGGACTAGATACAGGAAACGTCCGAACCCCAAGCTGGCTCAGTCCAGACTCCAATATCCAACAATAGTAATCCAAGTAGCCTCTCGATCCTAGATCTTATTGACAGCAAGTCGTTAACAAAATGATAAGTGATTTACATGTATAAAAATAACCCAAAATTTATGCGAAGTTTTTACAATAGAGAATTGCTACCTGACAGTAAACGTAACTTCCTCATACCTAAATTGAAATATGCAAAACAAAACAATTCTCCTAAAAGAAGCTCTTTCCATCCACAATTTCTATTATCTCATCCCTCTATGGTAATTGGAAGCTTTGTCTTTCAATTTTAGCATCTTATAGAAAATTGTAAACAATTCCCTGAAACACAAAAGTAGAGAAGTTATTTTTTGCTCGATTTTATATCTTTATATCTCCATTCTTTCTGCTATAAAATATGAAAATATGAAAATTGTCAAATCCTCCCTCTAAGTGTTTGTGTGTATATATTTACGTAAGTACATAACATCATGATGGAATTGGGCTTTTAAAGTAATCGGAATATTTTCTGTCTACCTAAAGGGAAAACCAAAAGATATCATTTTGTTTCCACTAAGGATTCTTCCAGCCGCCCTTCATTCTTCCTTTCACCATTTGTGTATGCAGAACTCATTATGGGGGTGATGTTTACTCCGAACACAAGTCAGTACGAAACTTAAACACACACGTGTCTTTGCCCCTATCCAGTATCGCTTGAACCACATTTGGCACCGCAGTCACCTTATATGTACCTACTTCCGCCCCCTAAGAAATCCTTAAAAAACCATAAAATAACAAGGAAGGAAGGAAATGGAAGAAGTCTGCAAATTGAATCCAAGTTAAGGAGATGATGAAACAGAAAACATGATTAGTAGACAAGAGATAGACTGGTGGGGGAAGG
Source organism: Thereva nobilitata (assembly GCA_963855945.1). Taxonomy (NCBI): domain Eukaryota; kingdom Metazoa; phylum Arthropoda; class Insecta; order Diptera; family Therevidae; genus Thereva; species Thereva nobilitata. The sequence continues at coordinate 123,726,546 of OY979696.1, forward strand.
CAATGCATAAGGCATTCGGAATATACCTGTCGGTGGTGTGTCCTGGAGCAGAAATAATCATCAACTAGAAAACTTCATGGTAAACAGAGGATTACACTTTCACAGTTGCTTCCTAGTACGTTATGGAGAGTATCTGGAAAACGGAATTGCGACGTTCTACAAGTAAAGGCATTTGGAAACTGTCGTAAGCTCTCTCTCTTCTCCACGGAATCAACATGCCTCATACTATAGAAAGACCAGGAGGTCAAAGAGGATTTATTCCACCGAAGCCGAAGGTAGCAAAACACCCAAGGACACACTAAATGCCCTCTCATGCATGAAAACGTAATTTATGACAAGCAACTGGCGTTCCACTACATCTTCGACGGCTTACTGGCGATTATCCAGTATGGCCCGTAAATCCATTATCAGGGAGGAATTCTGACTAAGCCTACCAGCAGCTCCTGCTCAGAGCTGATGGGTTATGTGATGGAATCGCAAGGATCTTATCGAATCAGCAAGGAGCCCATTTTCGCCGATACACGAAGGAATGCGTTATTTCACTGGATTTCTCATGGTCTGGCAAAATTTTACGATCTTGTCCCTTTTCCTCTATTTTCGTGTTTTTAGTGGTTTGTAATGGAATGTGCGATGCGATGGTGGCAGCGGTATGAAGGCAGCAGTATGGTGGCAGCGGTAGGATATCGATGGAGGCACACGTACATAGGTAGTTCTCCGTTGCCTACACAGGACATTCCATGGGCCATAGGACTTTTAGGGTATAAATGTTTACTACAGGTGATTCCAGTAGATGAATTTTTAGCTGCTGGGTATCGATAACTTTTGTTATTTTTATTATGTTTACCGTTGTTGTTACAGTTTTTTATTGCCGATTGATTGGTGAAAATGGTCAAAAGGAAATAAAATACGTGAGCACTTGATCACAGGGAATAGAAAATGAATTCTCTGTTGAAATATAAGATAAGTAGTTGACATTTTATTGCCTGTGTATATTTACATCGGATTTATTTTTACCTTTTCTGTTTTATATACGCTATTATAATACGCGAAAGTTCTTTAACAGTTTTTCTTTGCAAATGGGTTTTGTTTTATGATAAAACAAAAAGAATTGCAATAAATGAGAAAGGTTTTTTTATAGAGTATAAGATTACATGGCCAGAAAAATTTTTTTTCTATGTCTCGCCTAATTGATGCCTACGATTAAAAGGTGCTGATAGACGATGAGAATATTCTCATGCAAATGTTCTCGCGAGAAAAAAAATTCGTTCTCATACACGTGTAAATAGGCATGAGAATACGTTCTTGTTCTCATGAAGGTATTCTCAAGCGTTCTCATGAGAATCGTTTTCTCATACGTGTAAACAGGTGGCGTGAGAATATTCCCATTAAAAAGCGTGAGAATGCATTCTTTCCAACATGTTGGAAAGAACGAATGTTCTCATGCCATCTCATTTGCGATTTTCAAGTGGTTTGTTGTGGAAAAAATCAAACGAAAATTACACAGGCCAACGATGAAAAAACTTTTTTATGGTTTTGGCTGATTCTTATGTTTTTGGGTGGGCTGAGTCCGAAAACAATAGCAAAAAAGTCGCATCACCCACCATTTTTTCACATTTATTGAATATACGAAATATGAGAAATTCAACTATCTACATATGTGGAGATTCGAAAGTAATTTTCATGCTCCTTGGATAACAAAAAGGGTTTACTAAGTTCCCATGTTTTATATGTGAGTGGCACAGCAGAGCAAGGGATCAACACTGGTCCACAAAACATTGGCCTGCAAGGAAAATATTAACACCATTTGCACAATTGCATATTTTGCATAAAACTTGAGTGAATCCAAAAAAGGTCCATCTGCCACCTCTTCACATTAAACTAGGTGTAATGAAACAGTTCCTAAAATCTTTGCCTAAAGATGGTGAATAGAGCCGATTTGCCTCATTTTACATATAATCAAGGTCGTATTTTGAACGAACTGTGAGTGATACAAAAAAATTCACACAAAATCCCAACATTAATTTTCGTCTTTTTGACACGGCGATGAAAATACAAATGAAAATAACAAACAACTGGCAGTGCGAGAAGAAAAATTATTCTCAAGCCACAGCTTTTATTCTCATCGTGTAAACGCACATGAGAATTCATAAAAATATTCTCATGACAACAGCCACCATGAGAACATTATTTATACTCGCGGGAACAAATACCATTCCTCGTGTAAACAGGCATGACAATATTCTCATGAGAATACAAAAATTTACGTTGAGAATATTCTCATCGTCTATCAGCACCTTAACATTCATTCTACAATAATGAAAAACAGAATGTCATCAAAAATCATATTGCAATCAGTGTTGTGCACGTAGACTATGTGATGTATTGTGACGTATTCAATGATGTAGACTGAACATTGTTTACGTAGACAATGTAAACAATGTCGACAACGCCAAATGAAATTTAAAGAATTACATATAAATAAAAAAAATTAAATTTTTTATTATAAAAAGTAACAAATTATTTATTTCAGCATATTTTTTATGAAAATGTATGATATAAGCCGTGTTGTTTTTCTACTTTTAAGTACTCGGGAGTAAAATATTAAAGGAACGCAAAATTTGTCGATTTGAATAAAACCTATGAATTCCCTGTGAGAGCAGGAGTAGTTCCAATTAAATACGAGTAAAAAATAGCAGAAAAGGAACACGGCTATAATGTCTTCATTGAAAAATGGAAAATTATATTTCATCCTCTTCTAAAAAGATATCTTCTAAATTCAAGTTATAATTTTCTCCTGTTTTCAAACTATAATACAATTTTTTTGACTTTCCAAAAGAAAGTCTGTTTCTAATAGGACTATGAATATATCCCCAATTAGAAAACAGACGTTCTATTTGTGCAGTGGATGCAGGTATTTGCAACAGCTTTATAGCTAACTGAGCCAATTCTTCATGTTTGGTGTTTGCCATCCTCCAAAAAATTAAAGGTTTTTTTATGTCTTTCTCGTATAAAATTTTAAAGAGGCCAAGTTTATTATTATATTCGTCCCAATCCTCGATTCCTCTACCATTCAAATTTTTAAAAAGAAAATTATTAATAGCGTCCTTATTTTCCTTAGAAAGTAATGTGTTGTCGTAAAATGGATGCAGATAGTATGACACTAAACAGTATTTAGTTAGAAACATTTTCTTCCTTGTTTCCAGTTGAGATTTATATCTATTTTCAAATAGTTCTGGTATCTTTAAACTCAACCAAAGTTTGGTTGCATCTGCAATAGTAGTATCCGATTTTTGACTAAAATTTATTAATTCACAAATTGGGTTCATAAGTTCGACATTGTTATTTACATCCTGAATGAAATCATCATCAAATAAAAGTTGAATTATATTTTGTTTTGGTTTTTTTGTTGTATTATCTGCTGCAATTGCCTTCATATGATCCAACTTGTTAATTAATGACCCATAACTACTTCTGTATGAACACCATCTTGTCTCAGCAGGTTACTTGATTCTACTACCGCCTCTTTTAACTATATAACTCTCTAAATCTGGATGCTTAAATTCCTTTAATATAGAAGTTACTTTCATTGTTAAGTTTTTGTCTAGCACGTCTTTTGCTAATAAATTAGCTGTAGGAAACTACATGTATGCCACAAAATATGCTTAGATAGTTGTCCCAATTTAATGCATTGTCTGAAACTATAGCATAAATGTTAGTATTATCATAGCCAAATAAAAGGAAAGATATTCCATTTCATACAAGAAAAGTGTGTTCTTTCCTGTTCAGAGAGCTTTCCTATTTCCTCCATTTAAGCTTCCTCCAAACGAAAGCTGCCCCCGCTTAATCTTTATTTTCGGTGGCACTGTCCAGATATTTCAGTAAATCTTATCTGAAGAGAGTAAATGGAAAGAAAAACGTTAGCGATGCATGGGACTATGGGAGCATGGTTCTTCTCGAGCTATTCGCGTTTGCGCTTCTTTTTTTACAGGTTTTCTCATTTATGAACTATCGGCATATGTACGAATGTGTATATTGTATTCTAGGTAAATTTTATTAAAGGGATTTGTTGGTGGAAAAAATTTAAATAAGACGGAAGTTGTTAAATGTATTGTTTGATTTTTTGTGGAAATGAAAATAATCAATTACATAATTGATGTTGTTTTTTCAGGTCCGACTTTTCGGTTTCTACTACTTTGCAAAAGTTAGTAAAACCGTGAGTTTTGTGCGAATTTTGATTTTGTTTTGATTTATAACAATCACTTCCGCAATGTGTTTATTTTGCAGATTTGGGTAAGGTTTTATTTTGGTCAAAGAAAGATTCACAAGAAAATTATTGCGTTTTACAAGGATTTGAAGATGTAAAGTACCATATCATTAACAAATTTAAAAATATGAAAAGTGGAAATTATTGCTTTATGGTTATTTATGGACATTCTCACTTAATAGTGCAGTCAACATAAGATTTCTATCTAATGGCACTATAAAAGAAATCCAAATAATTTGAATTTTTTTATCTTGATTATGATGTTCTACTGACATTCTGGAAAGTAACCCAGTTTAAGCGGTCAAGTTTTCTTTTATGTATTGGGGTAAATTTTAACTTGGCGCAATTATATCAAAAACCATTTTATTCGTAAAACGTGCGGGAAAGTTTCGGTGTCCCTCTAATACTATTATTTTGTTAAAAATAAATTCTCCTTTCCACACCATCGCAGGGGTAGAGTATTAGGCGCGTTTTTCTAAAGTGGTTTCCCCAGGAAACCTAATCCCCAAAAAAATTTTCGGCGTTACTTCCCTTATAGGCATTTATTTAGTCTTCGTTGAGTAAATCCGACATAAAATTGTATTTTTTAAAAACAATGCTCAAATTTGCTATTCACGCTACTACTCCTAAGAATTTGATGTAACAACTTTCCCTTTTAGGATTGTATAATATTTTGCTTGGAATAGTTTTTAAATGAGCTCTTATCTTTAAATTTATGTGAATGCCGCAAACCAAATTTTCGAAGAAGAATGAGGATCACATAATCTAACATTTGTTTGTGATGATTGTAACATTTATTTTCAAAAATCAGATTTTTTACTTATTGCATCCATACAATGTTCAATTATTTTGCTTTTTAAACGTTTTATTTCAGGCGTACTCTGAACAAATATTAAAAAAATAATCTGTAGGATTTTTAAGTGCAGAAAAATTGGTACTTTTTGAATAATTTTTAAAATAAACAAAAATTTCCGAAGGTTTTGAATACTTAACAGTTTCGTTTGGGTATCTCATAATCTTATCACATAACTACTAACACTTTTCCTTTTTTGAAAAGCGGTCAATTATGAAACCTACAAAATACCTTAAAGAAGTTCCTTCAACAGAAATCGTATCTTCATTTGCCCCACATTCCAACAAATCAATTAACTCGATTATGTTGCTAACTCCATGACCCTCATTAGTGACATCACCAATCGTCCGATCCGCTACAGTAATAGTACAATGATCGTCATAATTATTTATGGTTTTGCCATCACTAAATGAGTCAATAGCTATAAATTGCTGACCATCTTCGTCACAATTCTTCCTATGGGAAGATATAGACAAAACTTTGTTCGATATAATTTTGCAAATGATACTATTGAAATTATATAAATATGGCTTGTTACTGAAGCCCCTCTCTTGATGGTACTAAGGAAAATAGGTTTTCAATCGGATCTTGGTTAAACGCAATAATTTTCTTGTGAATCTTTCTTTGACCAAAATAAAACCTTACCCAAATCTGCAAAATAAACACATTGCGGAAATGATTGTTATATATCAAAACAAAATCAAAATTCGCACAAAACTCACGGTTTTACTAACTTTTGCAAAGTAGTAGAAACCGAAAAGTCGGACCTGAAAAAACAACATCAATTATGTAATTGATTATTTTCATTTCCACAAAAAATCAAACAATACATTTAACAACTTCCGTCTTATTTAAATTTTTTCCACCAACAAATCCCTTTAATAAAATTTACCTAGAATACAATATACACATTCGTACATATGCCGATAGTTTATAAATGAGAAAACCTGTAAAAAAAGAAGCGCAAACGCGAATAGCTCGAGAAGAACCATGCTCCCATAGTCCCATGCATCGCTAACGTTTTTCTTTCCATTTACTCTCTTCAGACAAGATTTACTCAAATATCTGGACAGTGCCACCGAAAATAAAGATTAAGCGGGGGCAGCTTTCGCTTGGAGGAAGCTTAAATGGAGGAAATAGGAAAGCTCTCTGAACAGGAAAGGGCACACCCCAGTAGGACTTGTAAGCTTACAGAAGTACTGAAATGAGCCCTCACTAGTAAGGGGTAGGCCTTACCATCCCCCTTACAGAACTACTTATTTTTACACACGATGTCATAGGAGGTAAGGCCTTACTTTTCACTACATCGATGAGCCCTTATATAGCGCATTACAAGAGAAGGCAGGTGGTAAGGGGTAATCCAGAATTAGACCCAACGAAGTTAGAAATTTACCCGATGACTCATTTGTTTTCGTATTTTTGTAATGGTATTTGAGTCATCGGGCAAATTTCTAACTTCTTTGGGTCTAATTCTGGATTACCCCTTACCATCTGCCTTCTCTTGTAATGCGTTATATAAGGGCTCTTCTAACACCTAAGAAAATAGGAGTGCCCCTTACCAGATGACTACTTATATCAGTGCTCCATCGGTAAGTGCTACCTAGAATTCCTACTGGGACTTTTCTTGTATGAAATGGAATATCTTTCCTTTTATTTGGCTATGGTATTATATAGACCCTTAGATTTATCTAAAGCTTCAATAACTAAATCAAATAATTTGTCTGCGGTTTCTGAAATTCCACTGAGATCCCACGCATCAACGAAAGCTGCAGATTCACCTGCATTGTGTAACATGCATACTACTGTTTTCATATTCGTTGATGACCCAGTAGGACTTGTAAGCTTACAGAAGTACTGAAAAGAGCACTTACTGGTAAGGGGAAGGCCTTACCATCCCCCTTACAGAAGTGCTTATTTTTACACACGATGTCATAGGAGGTAAGGCCTTACTTTTTACTACATCGATGAGCCCTTATATAAGGCATTACAAGAGAAGGCAGATGGTAAGGGGTAATCCAGAATTAGAACCAACGAAGTTAGAAATTTACCCGATGGGTCATTTGTTTTCGTATTTTTGGAATGGTATTTGAGTCATCGGGCAAATTTCTAACTTCTTTGGGTCTAATTCTGGATTACCCCTTACCATCTGCCTTCTCTTGTAATGCGTTATATAAGGGCTCTTCTAACACCTAAGAAAATAGGAGTACCCCTTACCAGATGACTACTTATATCAGTGCTCCATTGGTAAGTGCTACCTAGAATTCCTACTGGGGAATTTCTCCACCCATCTATCAATAATACACTATTCTTACTGATACTGCCATTAATCTTTATGATTGAATTTTCGTAAGCTTTGTCCAACATGTGCGTTGAGATTTTTCGTCTATTGGGTATATGTTCTGCATACGCAGGTCGTAAATTTTTAATGAAACGTTTGAAATATAAAGAATCTACGATACTTAGAGGTAAATTGTAGCCATAAACAAAATCTGCTAATGCGTTATTAATATCTTCAATATCAGTGGAATTTATCTGATCGACGTATTTTGTAATGCGATTATTCTTTTTGCATGAAGCATTTTCTATTTCTATATTAATAGAGGACAACGTTGATGTTGATGCAGAAGTTGAAGTTATTGGCAAAGTTGATTTTGAGGCTGATGATGACGACCAAAAATCTGATATCGTTTCTATATTTGATATTGCTGTACAACTTTTAGTTGCTTGTGAGGATATATTATCATCAATTACTAATGGATTTAAAATATCCAATTCTTTATTACATGATTGAATTTTTATTTCTGTGTTGTCTTCATGTAAAGTACCCTCCTAAAATTACAAAAATATATAAAATTTTGTTGACACTATTGCTTAAAAAATTCTAATTTATGTACGATTTACCTGAGTCATTGAAGAATCCTCATTGACGAGAATACATTCAATAATCTCAATTTCATTTTGTTGCTGATGCTGAGGTTGGGTTTGTTTTTCTTTTGCAAATATTTATAGAATAATTAAGTAAAATTGTTAAAATTTTATATGTTTAAAAGACTTTACATTTTTACTTACTTTACTTTAATAAAAAATGAATTCACCTGTGCGCTTTTAAGCGTGTTGATGCCGTATTTGCTAACTTTTTTTCCACAGTAGCAATATACTGCAACGTATTTGCCTTCACATTTACTTAAAACAAAATCTAATTTGTTAAAATTTTCATTTTTAGGTGTTCCAGGCATTTTGTTATTAGTTTTATATATAGTCTAAGATACGTAGAAGAGCGACCTTCACCGATCGAGTAACCGAATGAAATTTTTTTTCATGATAAATAATATGCTAACAAAAGCAACGGTGATGGGTTGCCTAACGAAATCTGTTCAAGGCTATATTTAATAGGCGTTTTTTCGCCATTTTCCGCCCTTTTCTCTATTTCGAGGAGAAACAATGCATTTTGGTGAAAATATCAAAAAAGCAAAGTTGTATAGCATAAAATTTCCTACAAATTTGGCCTTCACTGTTTTTTCGAATTCCGCATAGTTTTGCCGCCAGCCGCCGTTTTGCACCTTTTTTCAGATTCTGTTGATAAATCAAAGCGTCCAAAGAAAAGCCGGTGAAAAACTGCAACTACTACTTTGATCTCATTTAATTTTTCATACAAATGCATAATTTTAGCTCAGAATCTAAAAAAAGGTGCAAAACAGTCGCTAGCGACGAAACTATGCCGAATTCGAAAAAACAGTGAAGGCAAAATTTGTAGGAAATTTTATGCTCTACAACTTTGCTCTTTTGATATTTTCACCAAAAAGCATAGTTTCTCCTCGAAATAGAGAAAAAGGCGGAAAATGGCGAAAAAACGCCTATTAAATATAGCCTTGAACAGATTTCGTTAGGCAACCCATCACCGTTACTTTTGTTAGCATATTATTTATCATGAAAAAAAATTTCATTCGGTTATACGATCGGTGAAGGACGGTCGTTATTCTACAGATCCTGTAGGTACTAATATATCAACTGTATCTTAGTCTCGGGTTGTCTGTCAAATGTCAAGTGTCAATTCATTCGTGACATTGTCTACGCAATTGTCTACATTGTCGACATTGTCTACGTTGTCGACATTGTCTACTGTCATTGCAAAAAACTGCGCCAAGGGTGAAAGTTGGTTTGTTCGTTGAAAAATGGTGTGACTAAGCTACCTTTGCGATGGGCATGTGCAACTGTTAGCAGTTTTTTGGAAAACTCAAAAAAAAAGAAAAAAAAATTTTAAATGCGTTTTCCTCGATTTGTATGCATTTTACAGGAAAAGTTGTTGAACAAAAAATGTAGAGGACGTTGCGATCTACAATTTATGTCATTGGCGCGATGCTGTACAACAAGAAATGCACACAGTAGGTGGCACTAAAGGTGTTTTTCCACTTTTTTGTCCTGAAAATATTATTTAAACGCAAAACTGTAAATGGAAAAGTTGTTCCTTAGATTATTATCAACAACTTTTATTTAAACATTCTTTTCATAGCCTTGACAAACGTGTGGATCTGGCATTACAATACTATTTTTGCGTTCTATGAAAATTTTTGTTATAGCCCAAATTTGTACCACCTCCCTCTCCAATGATGTCCCGCTTTGCCAATATTAAATTCTGGTCACCTTAGTTTTATGGGAACTTCATCACTTTCGTTATGTACAATGGTCCTTTCGATGTATCCTACTTAAAGATATCGATGCACACAGGGCCGGCGCTTGTTTTTTTTGCGCCCAGTACACTATCCCATATTGCGCCCCACCAGCTCCTCATTTCTTGATCGCAGTGAAGGACAATGGAAAATTGCGCCCCTCTGCAATTGCGCCCGGTGGAAGTGCACTATTTGCACCTATGAAATCGCCACCCCAGCTTAAGTCCATTGACCTTCTTGTCGCATTGGACCAAAACGGAGATTTCTTGAATGGGAAAAATGTATCTTTAGCACGTTTCCATCCCTCTTCTATCATGATCCTCTCAACGCAATCTCGGGTCAGCCTCGTTTATTTTTGATTTCGAATAATCGCACGACCTACCCCATAAGTAGCTTCCTGGAGAGTGGACTTCCATCATGATTTTACTAGTTTCCTCCAGCTTTACGGTCATCCTCCTCATTGATTCATGAACTTTGAGACTTTCCGATATGTTCTCTATGCTCTAAGATCATTTCCTCACTCAAGGCACTCTGCTTCGATAATCGTAGAGTTTTCTTTATTTATGTTTTTTTCTGGCTTTGTAGTTCTCCCAGGAAAATGAGTCGTCGCCCCTCATTACCCAATTTAAGGGCCTTCTAATATCCGTCTTCTGCTTTTCCAGTTCACTGCATTACCAGAATGTATGATTGTGGTCCTCTACTAGCGTAAGAGACAGGGCCGGTGCTCGTTGCAGTGTACCATATTGCGCCCCATCAGCTCCTCATTTTTTTTTGTCGCGGTGAAGGAAAATGGTAAAAGGCACAATCACTTAAATATTTATTTTAGGTTTCCTTATTAGATATCCAACGTAAATGCTCCGATAAAACTATATCGCGTAAATTCTTACGCCCGCGGGATCCACATGAGTTCGGGGATAGACGTACAGAATATTTTATCAAAAAACTGGAAAAATAAATTGTGTTAATAAAAATGAATTCCTTTAAAAGATGAAAATAAAGTCACTGGAATACTTTAACAATTTGTTTTCAAAGTCTTGAACTTTGTTTTTAATCTTAATTTCTGAAATTGCGCCCCTGTCCAATTGCGCCCGGTGCAAGTGCACCATTTGCACCTATGAAAGCGCCGCCCGTGGATGCACAAGAGAAACGAGCTCGCCAGTCGTCGGTTTGTTGTACGTGAAGTGCGTGGTGCCGTGTTGGTTTATATTTTAGTGGGAAACTTGGTTATTTCGCTCGAAGAAAAAAAACAAACGAAACAAATAAAACGAGCACCGGATTTCATGATGTTTTTCTCAATAAATACGCGCTAAGTTTTGAGTTTTGTTTGGGGAGCGAAAGTCACACTTTCCCCCAAAATGATTTCTTTTTTGAGTTTCGCCAATTTAACTTATAATTTTGCCGGGTGTCGGCTTTGAATATAAAGAAAATGAGGAGATTACGATTGTCCGTTTGTGTGCATCTGATTTATTACAAGGGAACCCAAGTGCATTAGGATGTGTGAAAATATCTCTATATAGATGTACATATATTAAAGATATTTTTTTAATCGCATTATATTGAAACCTATACCCGTCGGTGTGTGTGTGGTTTACGGCCGAACTGCCCTGCAACGAGCCTTCTGATAATCGCAAAATGGCCGAGGACTATGTTTCAATCACGGTCGGTTTTCGCCCGTAGTAAGGCCATCTTTTATTTTTGCTCGGGAAAATATGAGAATTTTTAGGGGTGGTAGTTCTTTTGTAATATTTTCGAAAATCACTGATATTTTGTATCGCGACTTTTGCAACTTTGGATCTCTCGCGAGATTTTACACATGGTGTAAAGTTATCAAATTATCCCCAATCTTGTATTTTATGCGGAGTGAACTAGGTTAATATTTATGATAAAATTACAATTAAGGGTTAAGTGCGTTGACGTATTCGCCACTTAGAATACCTTGGATACCAGAATTTAAATTTTTTAGAAATAAGCTCCACCTTTTGACTGTAGCTGCGTTGGTCGATCTATGTATCCTTATCGCTAGCGGAAGATGATCTGAAAACTTTGGTTAAATATCATCTATGATGGATTACTTCTTATTAAATTAAATTATTTATTTCAATGAAGGTACCGTTAATTTGAGCCTTGGAAATCCATGTCTAGGAAATCATCAATAAATTTTAGAAAGATTGCACGTTCAGAGTTCTGGCAGAAGACGTTTGGCATTCCTTCCTAATAGGCCTTCCCGAGTAAAAATAAATGATGGCCTTAGAACGGGCAAATGCCGACTGTGATTGAAACATAGTCCTCGGCCATCTGGCGGTTAACAGAAGGCTCGTTGCAGGACAGTACGACCGTACAGGGGGCGATTGACGGTGAAACAACGGCCTTACAGTTCCAATAACGGCCATACGACGGTGGTACGGCGGCCGTATGGTTGCTATTACGGGTATACGACGGTGGTACAGTGGCAGCAACGTGGATATTCGCCTTCCTATAAGAAAATATATTTCACTGCAATTAAATGTTTGATTTTTTTCCGGTTGTGTTTTTTTTTCAAGCCGTTAAATAACAAAATTTCCCACTAAAATATAAATCAACACGCACCACACACTTCACGTACAACAAACCGACGACTGGCGAGCTCGTTTCTCTTGTGCATCGATATCTTTAAGTAGGATAAATCGAAAGAACCAGTGTACATAACGAAAATGATGAAGTTCCCATAAAACACATTCAACAATACATTTGGAGCAGATTCTTTTTTTGGCTCAAATTTCCCGTCGAATGCCCGTTTCTACAGCTAAGTACTTGGCCTTTTGGTCAAATTTGGCCGTCGTAAGGCCGTATGTGCTCCCATTAAAAATGTTTAAAAACTCTACGGCCATCATATGCCCCTTAAAAAGCCAAGCGGCCGGGGTTCGTCCTTTATAAGGCCGTTTTTTATTTTTACTCGGGTTCGTAAAACCCATCAATTCGTGTTTGTTCTATATATGATAGGCGTCGTCTAGGACTAGAATTTGTCTCTTTCAGATTTGTGTTAGCAGATCTTAGCGGCACTTTGTTGGCCAGGAAGGAGATTTTTTTCTTAATCGGTTATATGTTCTACTTGTCGGAAATATTTTTTGGCTCCGTGCCCTCAACTCAAGAAATCGAATCAATATAAAATATATCCTCCAAAGAGAGTATTATGTCAACGAAAATCCACAAACATCAATATTGTATAAATTACTGTCCATATATAACACCACCTCCACCTGTATGTATCGTAAAAAATGGATTCGTATATATCAAAATAATTCGTCTCGTTATTTATCACGTAAACTGAAAAGCCATTTTACTTGCATTTTTTACTCCCATTCCTTCAGTCAATCTGGTTCCTTATATTCTAGCAGTAAAACCCATGAAGAATCCTTTTCAAGGGAAATCGTTCGGAAGGTTTCTTTTTTTCTTTTTATTTTTACTACTGTGGAAAATACCCAAAAGAATATATATATTCAGGTTATGTATACGCTATAAAATTTCACCTCTACTGCTCGTTCTCTTCGCTTCTTATATTTCACACGACACCTGGAAATTCATCCTTTCAATTTCAAGTGTGCACAAATGTAGATCTTGGAGGCCATATCTTCATTTTCCTTCGGTGTTTTTTGGTGGTGTTCCTACCTCAAACAATTTTCTATTTCCAAACGAATACACTTGCGAAATATTTCACTTCCTGTGTGATAGAATTACAACCTGCCACATAAATTTTCATGCATGCCATAACCCTTCTGGGTGGATTATGGAGAGTATGTGTAGCAGCATTCTACGCGGTCACTATGGTAGTTTTTGAAATATATTTATTTCATATTGAATCCCCACTTTTGGCTTCAACGTTCATATGTATGTATGTGAAAAACATATGTTTATATAACTTTATTCAGGTAATATATTATATATACATATATGCCTCGGAGTGTTTGATAGGCGTAAGTTTCTCGCGGATTTTATTACCTTGAGGTACTTTACACATTCATAAGATCGATAACAATTTATGAATGTTGGGACTTTGCGCTGAATTTCGCATCTTGGCTTTAAATATATTTTATTATTTTACTATGAAAAAAAAATTTATAAAATCGTAAAGGTTTATCCGCTAGGGCGTTTTGATTTTTTTTGGTAGAAGTTTATGTAGCAATGTACGCAGAATACTCCCACCTATCAAACACTGTAAAAGTCAAGGTTTCACCCTACCAACTTCCAGAGTTATAAGTCGTCAAAGTCAAAATTTTGGTTTTTTTTCACTACACTTTCCACTTCAACTACCTTTTTCTCCGAAAAATACGTAGTTAAATAATATTTTTTTTCCAAAATTGGAAAGCTTGGACAATTTCCTATGAATAGTGTCCAAACAATTTTTATGCTACGGTTTTTACTTTTGAAGCTATAAGCAATTTGAAAATAGGTCATAGGTTTACAGACATCGTCGAACAATAGCCAAATCTTAAACCAAGACATTTTCTTCTTTGTCAAAAACTCATCGATGAACACTTCCTGGACTGGTTTCCTCCAATATCGCATCCCAATTGATAATTGTTCAGTTCCAGAAATGTCAGCTGCCTCGTCTGCTAAGATCCCATATGCTTCTGCTTTTTTTACTTTTTTAAAAATATTCACCTTAACCACATTACCACAAATGTTGATAATTTCATTTTGGATATCAACCGATCGATAGCTTGCATTCTTTTTTCAGTGCTCTGTAAGTGTTTCTTCAAAACCACATTTCCCGCGTCAATTCGACGCTTGAATAAACCCCCGAGAATCCCTTCACCATATTGTTTACCTCTCTGAGCTAAATCGCAAATCGCTAAATCGTAATGCAGGAAAAAATCGATCTTATTTTTTCAAGAAATATTCTAGCAGCTTCCAGTGGTGCATTATTAAAGCGGATTTCCATATGTTTTTTGCACTGCGTGAATATCTTTAAACTTACAAAATGGCCTTACGATAAATGGCTTAGGTTTCTCGGATTGGGCGGATACAACAAACAATATTTGCAAAAGACTCTTTTTTGGCGCCGGGAATACATATGTCAACCATAGAGAGTACGTTTCCAACCAGGAACAATTGAGCTTTCTCTTTAAATGCTTGGGATCTGCCGCAAAGCTATACGTCGTAGTTTTCAAGCAGTTCGTTCTTCTGTTCGGTCGATAACATCGACGCTCGACTAACTAATTGACATATGTAATTTTCGTTGTAGTCATCCAACAGAATTATCGCCGAATCCGAATCCTGGTCCAAACCTTCGAATCAGCGACAGATCACCCACAGAACCATCACAAGGACGTGTACCAGCATCAGATCAGAGTCATGAACTACCCGACTAGAAATTTTTTGCTGAACATGATCAGGACAGGAAGTATGGCGGCTTGATGTCTTCGCGAATAGTTTACAATAATAAAAATAAGAACTATATTTCAATTTATGCGGGATCCGGTGCGGGGGTTTGGCCTGCGTTCCAATTATTGATGGGGTTTTAATATTAGTTTTGGTGTAATCATACTTTTAGGGATACTGATTTTTTCGTTGATTTTCCGCAACGATAGTGCTGGGTAAAAAAGTATTATGCCGTTTGATGGGAACATCGCGTTCTTTAATTTTGACTTTTACCACTTGCCTCGAAAAACCAACGGTTTCCGAGATAATCGCGAAAAACCGCGAAAAACTGACATTTTTCCCTTTAAACCAAACTAGCGCCAAAATTACACGTCCTACGAGAAAAAGTGTCATTACGTTTTTGATGGAGAATATCGCGAGCTTTAATTTTGGTCCTAATCACTTGCCTCGAAAAACTCAAGGTTTCTGAAATAAGCAAAAAAAAATGAAATTTTCATTCGGTTTCCAATATAAAACTGCCATTTTCACCCTTTTAGCCAAAGTAGTTTTCTCCATTTAAAGGTGCGCGATGTCGGCGCACTCTTTGCCGATTAAGTAAGATTGTACGCCTTCGATGATTACTTGACATTTTCCACTAATAAAAAAACACAAAATCCAATGTTTTCCACAAACACAATTTTTTCACTTCCTGTTCACTTGTCACTTGTCATTTTTAAAACAAAACAAATGGAATTTACTTCTTCTTCTTTCTTGGTTTACAAAAGTTGAAAATTTACATCTCCAAAAACTTTCAATACTTTTCAGTAGTAGGGCTATGCCGGTCCAGGATTTGGGGGGGGGGGTCTGAAAGCTATTCGTCTACGTGCACGAGGTATTTTAGGTTTGTGTCTTGGATAAGGCGGCCTAGACATGGCATAGGACTTGGTGGTGGTGGTCGCTTGAAAGCTCTTCGTCTACGTGTATGCGGTGTTTTAAGTTTGCGTCAGGATGGAAGTGGTACAGGGTCCCCATGGGATTTGGGTGTGGTGATGGGTGAAACTCTTCGTGTTTGTCTTGGATGGATATGGTGCAGGAGTGCCGGTGGTTTTCGTCTACGATTGGGGTTGTTTTGTGTCTTTGATAAAAAGTGATGCGAGGTGTGTGCGCCGACTGTGTGAAGCAAGTTGAACTTCGGTGCCGCGACGGCACTTACCCAGATCAAAGCCCGGACTTATGACGCATCCAACATGAATTGTTACTGTGAACCAGACAATCCGATCGGCGGTCGGTTTTATGTCGGAACCATGGCGAAATATTTTTTAGATTGAAAATAAATACCTTTAAATCAGACTTTTCTGTGATATTTCGTATCAAAAGCAACATCAGCAAAAACAAGTAAAACCAAAAAATTTTTTAGGACAAAACGACAGATCTTCGCAAAATGCCGATTCTAATGTCGGCCGACGACGACTGCACAGTGGGACAGAATCCCAAAAAGCTCGAAAAGAAGATTCTATTTCGGGACTTTCTCTTTGCGGAATTTTAAGTAGGGGCCCCGAAGGTCACAGAACATCTGTCCTCGGGGTACAGGTACGTTTTCTCCCTTTGTAGGATCAGTTCGAAAGTGGCCGTTACACGAGACTATCGAGCTATCGAAGTTTCTAACACATATTGTGCATTGAAAATAACTCTTTGTTAAATAGTGTCAATTAGTGCTTTTGAAAAGTTTAAAAATGGGTTCTGTTATTGAAGGTGAGTGGAATTAAATCGAATATGTATAATCGTAAAATATTCATTGCAGAATTATTGATATGAATTTAAATAAATCAACTTTTTTGCAAAACGCAGAGAAAAACTAATTTTTCAAATAACTTAAAGTTTATTAGTCGTCCTCGCTCGTTTTCTAAAAATTTTTTTTTCACTTGTCATAGTCTAAAGAAAAAAACAAGTAGTAAATTAAAGTGTGAATTTGTGCGAATTTGGAGATACAATTGTTTTTCTGAAATCGCGCAGAAATCGTTGCACAGCAGGAGGTAATGAAACCGACAAAAAGTTCCGAAATGGCAAGGAATCTCTTGAAAACTATATAACAGGGGCTTTTCGAGTTCGCTGATTACGAATTTGACAAAAAAACAAAATGGCGGATCCAATATGGCGGACGGCCACATGATAAAATGCATATTTGCGAATGAAACTCGGTAATCGGGGGTTTTCGAGGTCGCTAATTACGAATTTGACATTATTTTTTCAAAAAACAAAATGGCGGATCCAATATGGCGGACGGTCACATGAAAAAAAACATATTCGCGGCTGAAATTCGATACCCGGGGGTTTTCGAGGTCGCTGATTACGAATTTGACATTATTTTTTTAATAAACAAAATGGCGGATCCAATATGGCGGACGGCCACATGATAAAATGCATATTTGCGAATGAAACTCGGTACTCGGGGGTTTTCGAGGTCGCTGATTACGAATATGATATTATTTTTTCGAAAAACAAAATAGCGGATCCAATATGGCGGACGGTCACATGAAAAAATGCATATTCGCGGATGAAATTCGATACCTGGGGGTTTTCTAGATTGCTGATTACGAATTAAATATTATTTTTAATTTTTTTTGTATTTGCCGGGGCATATCGAGTACCGGTTTTTTCCTGCGCTTTAATGCTTTTCTTTGTTGTTAAATTGTAGTCGAAGCGACTAAATTTAACGTTTTTTTATGTTTTCAGGAACCCAAAGAGTCCTTCAATTAACACGAAAAGAAATCTTCTGCCTAATTAAAGATGCTCTTTATAGTGAATCTGCTGACGAATTAGCTCTCACTATTGAGAAGCACATGAGGCTCCAATTGGGATTCGCATACTTCATGACTGAAGAAGTGAAGAAAAAATTTAAATACGTCATGTACAAATTGCGTACTTTATGGAAAGAGAGTGGCCGGAAAGAGGAGCGGTTTTTCAACAAGAATGCGGATTGGCTGAGCGGTCAACTGATGCTATCGGAGGACGGATCTTCTCAAAGTACTGCGGAGACAAAGGCAATCGGTGGTCGACCTTCTACAAGTTTTTCGGATAGCAGTGTGTTCAAATATCCCTCCTTGATATTGAGTAAAAGAATGCCAGTTATTTTGTCTCGTCTGCTTGAAGCACAATTGTTGAAATAAAACACATTTATTGATATATTATTTTCGTTTTATTAAAATCAAATTAACATCTTTAATGATAACCAATAGAACAAACATTAAATGAACTTAATTAACTCTTCCAACACAGTAACTAAACAAAAACCCTTTCAAATTATGTATCTTCAATTCGGATTGAAACCACAAGTGTACTATTCCTAACAGACTGTAGTTTGGTAATCCCCAACCGATTCTAGGGAATACCCACTGACTCTTACTTGGTGTCTGGTAATCCCCAGTTTAAGTAATGAGCAATTTCCATTAATTGTATCGGCCTTTTATAGCAAGAAAGCTTTGAACTCATTGCTTTCTATGTTTTTTTATTATAAAAAGCTTTCTAAGCTATTTTTACCTGTTGATTTTCAACTTAGTCATGCCACACCTAACAGTTTGTACATTTGTACTAAATACTTTTATTATTATATTAACAAAGTTGGCTGTCAGTTTGAAGTAAGTTTTATAAATTATCTGTTGTACTTTCTTTTTAGGCAACCATTTCCTGTTGTGTAGCTGCGCCACAACACAGTGAAAGGTCCAAAAGGCGAAAAACCGAGGAATTGAGAAAAGACCACAGCCTAGAAGAACTCTCTTATGCTACGCGGATGAGCCTACGTGCAAGTGGGAAAGTTGCCGCTGCGCAGGTATTGAAGAACATCACAGCGGGGAGTCCGTTTAAGGCATCGTCCTACCTGTCGTCTTCTAACACAATTAAAGAAAGAACAATGACGCCGGAAGAAGCCTTGTCAGTTTTGGTAGAAGGTAGATTTTCCAAAGGTCAGTATTTAGTGGTACGATCAGGCTGTAAATTAGTTCAAAGTAAGGCGTATCCGTCATACAATCTACTGCAAAAAGCCAAAATTGCTTGTTATCCACCGATGAACACAATTACATGTACAGAAAGACGCGCAGCTATCGATCTTAAAGCATTGTTAGATCTCACGGTGAAACGAATCGTTCGTCGTCGAATCGAATCGTCGAAAATGTTGAACAAAATATGTCACCCGGTGATTTGCTTAAAAGGAATTTAATTTGTAAATGGGGTTGCGATGGAACTTCAGGTCAGAGTGAATATAAGCAAAAATTTACGAGTGATGATGGCACATTCACAGACGCAAGTATTTTTTTTTACGTCATTAGTTCCTTTACAACTGTTTTATCTTGATGAGCAAAACGAAACAATTATCAAAAATCAAAATCCTGTGCTTTCTTTTCCGCGATATTGTCGACCAATTAAAATAGAATTCCTAAAAGAAACAGCAGATGCAACGAAAGCTGAAGTTAAATATGTGGAAGATCAAATAAAAAATCTAGTTCCATTTTCAGACATGGTTAACGGAAGATTAATAAAAGTAAATTGGAATCTTGCTTTAACCATGATCGACGGAAAAGTGTGCAATGCATTGGCGGACAATCCAGCTACTCAACGCTGCTACATTTGCAAAGCCACGTCAAAAGATTTTAATAATCTTGACAAAATGTTAACGCTGTCAGTCAATGAAGAACATTTTAACTTTGGTCTCTCTTCGTTGCATTCGTGGATACGCTGCTTCGAGTGCTGTTTGCATTTATCTTATAAATTAGACATTAACAAATTGCAAGCACGATCAGAAAAAGAAAAACAAAATGTAAAAGAACGAAAAACAGCCACTCAAGAGTCTTTTAGAAAAAACCTTGGTCTAATTGTTGACAAGCCAAAGCCAGGATTCGGGAGCACCGAGCACGAATGATGGTAACACTGCTCGTCGCTTTTTTGAAAATGCCAAAATTTCATCTGAAATAACTGGAGTAGACTGGAGTTTGATTACCAGATTTCATTCCATTTTACAAGTTGTTTCATCAGGACGCGAAATTATTATTCAAAAATTTAGAGATTACGCTTGGGAAACTGCGAAACTATTTGTTGAATTGTACCCATGGTTCTTCATGCCACCATCAGTTCATAAACTGCTCATTCATGGCCCAGAAATCGTTGCTTCGGCTTTGCTTCCAATCGGTCAGATGTCTGAAGAAGCCCAGGAAAGTTGCAATAAATATATTAAAAAATTTCGTCAGGACTTCTCGCGCAAAAGCAGCCGTTCTTTGACAATGAGAGATGTATTTTGCCGCCTTTTAATTAGTTCTGATCCTTACATTTCAAGCGCAAGAAAACTTTCAAAAACTAAAAGAAAACAAATGTCGTCTGATGCTAAAGATTTAGTTGTACCCGATGACAGTGACACTGAAGATGAAACTGATGTGTCTACTTTAGATTCCGACATCGATTTATGTGATAGCGAGAGCGAATAGATAGAGCCTATGTGTTAAAAATAAAAATGTAAATTATAAACTGAATTATTATTTTGTATTTATTTGTACCTATTCCTTGTGTACGGTGCTATTTTTATGCTTCTGAAATTTTTTTAATACGATGAAATTGTATTAAAACTAAAAATATCAATTTTTTATATGACTGCCCGCCATATTGGATCCGCCATTTTGTTTTTTGAAAAAATAATGTCAAATTCGTAATCAGCGACCTCGAAAACCCCCGAGTACAGAATTTCATCAGCGAATATGCATTTTTTCATGTGGTCGTCCGCCATATTGGATCCGCCATCTTGTTTTTTGAAAAATAATGTCAAATTCGTAATCAGCGACCTCGAAAACCCCCGGGTACAGAATTTCATCCGCGAATATGCATTTTTTCATGTGGTCGTCCGCCATATTGGATCCACCATCTTGTTTTTTGAAAAATTAATGTCAAATTCGTAATCAGCGACCTCAAAAACCCGCAAGTAAGAAATTTCAAAGCGATTATTGCACGTTTTGAGGTTTTGGCCAGCTTTTTGGGATTCTGTCCCACTGTGGGCTGGTTTGAATGAACGGGGATTAATTTGAGCTGCTGATAAGAACAATGCTTGAAAATAATACCTCGCTAGCACCGCTAGTGCCATTTGTTTTTATTTTTGTTTTTGTACGATAAATTTATGCCCAAGGTTTATGATCACCTGGTAAGGAGCCTGTGGGGCATTTTCAGTAAAAGGGCTAGATTCTCGTTTTCGCGTCGCAAGGTGTGGGCAACCCAACTCCATTTCTTTCGCCTGATTTGGTCGTCTATCCTTTCTTGGTCGGTCCGGTGCCATAGTACCTCATTTGTAATTCTATCTTGCCAGCGGATTTTTAGGATACGACATAGGCATCTGCTGATGAAAACTTGTAGGCGACCCGTGATGAATTGGGTGACTTTCCATGTTTTGCAACTGTACAAAAGAACTGCATTACCGTTGGAGTTGCACAGCCACAATTTGGTGTTAATTGAGATCTCTGTCGATCTCCATGTGAAACAGGCATGCATATGCGCTTCTTGCTTTATTTATTCTGGAACTGACGTCTTCTTCTGCACCGCCGTTTTCGGTAATAATACTACCGAGGTAACAGAATTTATACCAGTTCCACATCACGGTTATTTAGCGCTCTCCGTTCAAGGGTGTTTGCATTTATACCAGTGGGCCAGCAAACAGATATCATCCGCGTAGTCGAGATCCTTAAGGCGGTCTAGCAATCCCCATTGTATGCCACCTGTTTTACTATCTAGAGCACTGACAAAGATGTCGTTAATTACTGAAAGAAATGGTAATGGTGAAAGTAGGCATCCTTTTCGTACTCCTGAGGTCAGGGGCGGATCCAGCCCTCAAAAAAGGTTGTGGTCACAGCCACCCGAAAATCGGCCAAGTGCGAGCGAGTATGAATTCGCTCATGATCGATATAGTGCATTCCTACAAAGGATATGTTTACAAAATATATGACGCCCTGACTAAGATTTTATACAGTGTATAGTTCCACGTGGGCAAAGCCGTGGGGCAAACTAGTGATGACCAAAAATGGTCTTGTTCTTGCAGTCTTGTCTTGTACTAGCAAATTTAGCAAGACCAAGAACAAGAACAAGACTTAGTTATGCTCGCAAGAACAAGAACAAGACTAACAGTGCAAGAACAAGACCAAGAGCAGGACTATAGCAAATTTTCACCTAAATTCATTCTTTTAAAAACAAAAAATATGAAATTAAGTAGTTATGATATAAATATACATATGTGTGTATTGTATATTTGCTTTTTAGTATGATAATTGTAAAAGCAATTATTCACATTGGTACATAAGTACATAATGACTTTGCATGCATTGTGCGTCAACGGGATTCACAATAAATATTTCTGCATTTCGAAGCAAAATTTACCGAAATGGTTTAGGTAGATGTTTCACACTGTCAAGTTTTTTTTAATCAATTGGTTTGTTACTTTCCTTCAATTACTGGTGTCTAGGAAATGAGTCTCTCTTCTGTGAAATTTTTCAAGATTTAAAAAGAAAACCATGCAAAAATGAAGATTCCTTCGTTTCTTTTTTTAATAACCAATTTTTATAAAAATACATACAATACATACTTGATGAGCGAAAATAGCCTTGGTCTTACAGTTTTGTCTTGTCTTGTCTTGGTCTTGCACATTTAGCAAGACCAAGGCCAAGACCAAGACTTAGTTATGTTTGAAAGAACAAGAACAAGACCAAGACTTAGTTATGTTTGAAAGAACAAGAACAAGACCAAGACTTAGCTATGTTTGCAAGAACAAGACCAAGAACAACACTCAGCTATGCTCGCAAGACCAAGAACAAGACTGACTGCGCAAGAACAAGACAATACCAAGCCTATATTAGTCTTGTCTTGTTCTTGATTTTGCTCATTACTAGGGCAAACACTAGTAGGTAAATTAATTTACCAGTTAGTTTGTTCGCTCCTTTGCCATTGAGGCACGCAACTAAGATTTTACTCTGCGAAGAGTAGAAAACGATCTCTCTACGGTAGCTACGTTGACCGGGAGAGTTGCCAGTATTTGTAAGGAAATGTTTATATTAGGGTACAAATCTTGGTCGCATGCTTCAATGAGATGAGCTACCGCCTCTGGTATGGCGGAATTGTTTTCACATTCTCTTCCATTTAGCCATCCAGAATCGGTATTCATGTATAACAGTTGATTCACTATCGTTAATGAATAGCCGGTACATCTGGACCACTTTTTTCACTGTCACGATATCGATATTCCAGTCCCTGACACTAGCATTTGGTTTAGGTAGAAAAACTCCCAACTGAAATATGTCGAGTACCTCCGGAGACAACTCTGCCCCAAATTATTAATAACGGAATCTAATAGAGGTACGTAAATTGATTTCCGAAAGTACTCTTTTGCCGATTTCATTCTGCCGGAATTTATACATGACAATCTCCACTTCTGAAGGTTCAATTTTACCAGGTCAAAACTTCAGCGAAATCCCCATGATTTTGAGTGGCGATTTCAATATTATTTTTTCATTAGGTACTAGGTCCGAACTTTGTGGATGAAGGGGAAAGTGGAGATGATGAGAGGTACCACCTCACTTCTCCCTTCATCCACAAAGTTCGTGAGGAACGTTCTTGGGTGCGAAGCGTATAGACAGACCCAATATTGACAAAAGTACCGCGACGTATGGAATCTCGCTTGATGCAGTTCTTATGCGAATTCTAGACCAGTTCCAATCGAAAATATTTCAGTTATCATAAAACCATTGATTCGTTTTTAGATTCTAATGTAAATAGGTATTCATAAATATTGATGTTTTGAAATTGTACTTGAATCAAGTCCCTCGGTAGGCTCGTCACTATACTTCCTGCATCTGTCGTTGGCCTTACTATTCAGAAAGCGTACTATATACCCGACAGACCTCCACTATATCAATTGCATATTGATAGCTGCTTAATATTTTAATAATTGCGGCAGCTGTTGGGTAAAAAAGTTGGACTTCTAAAGTGTGGTCTGAAGCATATTTTTTTATTTTATTAAGGCATAGGATATAATATCATGCACCGTGAAAGTGTGACGTCACAAGACTATTAGGGTTGTGGGCATGCCCATCGTGCCCACAACGGTGGATCCGCCCTTGCCTGAGGTCACCTCAAAGCTGTCGTATATCAGCGTATTTGGAGTGGGAAATCTTAATGAGATGCAGCTGTATAAACAAAGTCAGATTGAAATTTCATGCGTTTCGAGTCCCTTGGACCAGGAACTTGGATGGGAGCTGAGGTGTTCACCCTTTTAACCGGAAAATCATATAAATACTCGAAATAGTGAAACATGCATGATCAGGGGGTCTAAAAAGGCCACTTTAGGTGTTTCATAATATGATCATAATATGTTTTATTTCATAAGTCACAAAAAGGCCACACAATATGATTCATAATATGATTCATATTAGATAAATCGGTTTTCTATAGGAAAGCGTAAAATGACCTACTAATATGAATTGCATATAATGTCAAATTAGATAAAATTTTAGAAGTTTAGAGAGCAACATTTTTAGTTCATATTTGTATTTTATTTAATTTTTGTTAGTTATTCAGTGTTAAAATTTTATTTTATTTTATTTCATTTATTTGCCAAACAAGGCATACTTAAACTTACTACAGAAAATCAAATAAAATCAGGAAATACAATGAAATACCATATTATGACTAAGGTACAAAAGGGCTGTATAGTTAATTTAGACTAAGGTTAATTCATGGTAATTGTGATGTCAAGAGGGATATAATTTGTTGTTTAAAGGATGATTTTTCTATGTTGGGTGCGAAGCATACACTGTGGCTGTTAAAAGTCATACAACATCTGTTGACGGGTTCGTTCTCTATTCTGTCCGATGAGGGTATTCCTTAAGGATTTTTGTACGCCTATTGTGTCGAACTTCGGCATTGAACTTGACTCTATCGGACAGGAACTGTACCTTAACGTCAGTGATGGATTTACGCTTAGGCCCGTGAGGCTCGGGCCTAGGGCGGCAAAATTTTAGGGGCGGCAAAATTTTAGAGGCTGCGAAATTTAAAGAGCCATTGAAATTTTAAAAATTGATTTAACTTGTTTGCTGTTCTGGAGAGAGATCCTTTGCTACTCCAAAAAGAGTGAAAAGCTATTTGCATTATTGTCTATTGGAGCAAAATTGCAAAAACTGTGACCATTTTAGTGACGTAGGGATGAAATAAATATATTTTAGATTTTTATAATTAAAATATTTTCCGCCTCTCGGTAAGCTATGTCATCCGTTTGAATTGCCAAACTTTTGCAATTTTTTTATGATGACAAATGCAGGAAATCGATTTTTCAAAATTGCATAACGCTCCGAATTGCGTACGAGGTTGCTTAGGTGTAAATGCATCACAATAGATGTTCTGAGCATTTGCAACCAAAATTAATACTTTGCTCGAAAAAAATGACCGCAAATGACAAATCCCAGTTGGGAAAAGAAGAACCCATTCCAGAAGAATTGGTTCCTTTTCTGATTCTGGAGAATGCAGAAAGGAATCGAATGTATTCCCAGTTCGTTGCTAAGCGTAAAAAAATTTCCAATCAATTCTAAGGAATCAATTCCGAACCGATTCTAGGGAATGCAGAGAGGAATGAATTGGTACCGTCCTATGACATCCCAATGCAAAAAGAATCGGTTCTCTACATGTCTTTGAATCTAAAGTGGATTCACTTCCAATGTACTGGTATCCATTCTGAATCCATTCTGAATGCATTCTTTTCCCAAATGGGATATTATGAATAAACATGTTCCACACACAACGCAAAACACACACACACATTGTTCCGATGCAGCTTTCGAGTTTGCAAAACTTTTGGAATTTTGTCTGTAAGTTTATTTGCAAAAAACCGGTAATTATGCTCGGAGTCCTCTTGATGTGAAGAATTTACAAGGAAACTGTGAAAACAGCCAAAAATCGATTTTCTCGAAAAGGGGCGCGTACATGATTTTAGTTTTGATTCAAAATTTCTTCTTTTAGGTCAAAGAACATAGTCCAACAGAAAAACCCGGCTTACCTTTCGAGCTCATAAACACTTACTTCAAGCTCACCGTGTTAAGGGTGTTCTACACCATCAGTTTAGTTGTCCGTTCAGTCTCAGTTTCAGTTCAACTGTCAGCTAAATGACATGTGGACTGGAAAAACTGAAGAGAACACTGAACTGAAAACTGAACTGAGGAATATTGATTTTTATAACTATACAAAAACAAACCTTCGTTTTTTTGGTCTTGCTCCGTCGCTTTTTTGGGACGGTCGTTTTGCAGATACTGTTAATAGTGTACGAAATAATACAAACATACCCTGAAACTTTAGTAATTCAAAACACTTTGCCACAATTATCTCCAAAAAGAATCTCTAAACAAAACCATTTATCCGTTTTTAAAAAGGTCCGGAATATTCAAATTGTCAACCCTTAAATTCCCAGAATTCTCGTTTTAGCAATAATTTCCCTTGAGTAAACAAATTAGGTCAAAACCTCCACTTGAATCAAAAGAGAAATATGAGTTTCTTATCCTTAAAGCCCCCAAAAATATAACTAACTTCCACATGGTACATTCCAAACTACACCAGGAGCACCCTCATTCATTTCAATTCGGTACGGGGACACACACATAATATCATACCAACCCCGCCTAACCAAACATTACCCCACTAGCAGCAGCACCGTACGTAGTATTATACCCACGTCAAAATTTTAAGAAAATGCGTTACAACAGCATATATACCCCCGCTCTCCTCCAACAAGGACGATTCTTTGTGTTCTTAAGGATATAGAGTCAACCAAAAAACCAACAAGAAATCCGGAATTGTACGATCCCGTAGTAAAAGGAGCCTGGGCCGCTTTAAATTGTGTTATTGCCATAAAACGAACGAAAATGGCGGAACTGGTCAAATAAAACCTTTTTAGGCCCAACTAGCTAGCCGCAA
Organism: Thereva nobilitata; assembly: GCA_963855945.1. Lineage (NCBI taxonomy): Eukaryota > Metazoa > Arthropoda > Insecta > Diptera > Therevidae > Thereva > Thereva nobilitata. Next base: position 123,753,640 of record OY979696.1, read on the forward strand.
ATATCTACAATACACGAGAAGAGATGGCAGGGAATCACAGATTTAAGTGGTTTAACTATAACAGAAGAAGGTTTCTCGGTTTTAGGTCCAGGCATAAGACTTTCTCCCCCCCCCCCCCGCCCAGAATCCTACCACCACCCGTCAGTCCTGGTTGAAAAGTTAAGCCACAATAAGTGAGGCCATCAAGCAGAAGGTCGGGGTCTCAATGGGCTTTTTGTAGATTTCACGGATTGTCAAATTTAGGATTTTATGGGCCACGCATTAGGACAAATCTTGTTGCCTGATCCCTGTCTGTCCTTTTTTTGCTTTTTTTGTTAGCCCAGATGTGTTTTACCTAGGCTTACTTCTATATGGTGTTCAAGACTGGCCACGAAACTGAACTTCTGATGACTTATAAATCGAAATCCTGCCTTTCATCTAGTCGACGTGTTTATTTTTTTGTGGTTTATCGGAGCATAATCTTCACCAGTAATATGTGTGCAGAGGGAGCTTACCCGTCTACAGTCCGAATCCTTTCTAGCAAGGAATTTATTCACCACTTCGCAATTGATGATTGTGACTGGACAACTTTGAGGATTAACTATATGGGAATTTACGTCACTTCTAGTACGCCTGTTTCAATTGATTCTACCGTAAAAACTTTTTTTAAGGATTTCTAGTTCAGAGGATATATCCTTGATGGATGACATTCGTTTGAGGATTTCAACTTTTCGCTGTGCTATTGACGTCGACCTCTCAAACAAAATTAAGGACATTTCTAAAAGTGAAAATTCATTAATAAATATTTTTGATTGATTAGTAACATTATGGCTTGGTCCTTTACAGCAGGATTTTCCCCGATTCAAACGCCTTAAAGACTAATAGTTCCAGTTGAAGGAGGAAATAAATCCGTTTTGTCTTAATTTTTTTACGGCTCAGGTGTGTTACACGTTTTTGGTGATGGGTGGGGGTGGGGGTGAGAAACATTAAAAATGGATTACGAGGATAAAATCCTTAAAAATACGACAGCGAAAGGCGCAAGAATATAGAATGAAAAAGTCTTAAGTGTTTTGTTACCCTCCAGGTTAACTCTTATATGCTGCATATAACACGCAAAAGAAAAACCATTTACCTTACACACGTATATAATATCAGAAGCGTTTCCTGTTTTCCCGTGCGTGTTTCGGCGGGCGGGCTCCTTTCATTCACTGTGTGTCTTTACACTCTCATATTTCTAATGAAAATTTAATAGGGAACAATCTTCCACGGGGTGAGCATTTTTCCTAAATGAGCTCGTTCGTTTCGGTAAATGTATTCGGCTTTTTGAATAAATGAATTTTTGATTATACCTGGCGCAGTTTTCTCTCCATTTCGACTCAAACTTTCTTCCCTCTGTTAAAAATTTGATAAAAATTACCTTCTAATGTCTTGTGGTAATTAAATTCAAGATTATGCTAAAAAATAAAGTATATTCTGTGAAGTTTTCCTTTTATGTGGGGCGGAGGTTGTCTTCTTTAAAGATTTATCTTTTTGTTTGAAATTTTAAATTCATGATTATAAGATCTGAGATACTCTGGGCAATAGTTCGTTTCTTTTACAGCTTTTTAATATTTCGTTTGTTCGAGGTTCTTAAAGGTTATGTAACTTTAAAACTGTATTTAGCAAATTCGAAACATTTTACAAAATTAAACTATTTGATGTGATTGTACCAATATAACATACAAGCCATATCCAAAACACTACACTTAGTTGCAGAATTTAAAATTGTGAACGTTAGCTCAACCATGGTTAGGTTAGGTTAGCTTAGGGCTGCCTTAGTAGTAGTCCACGCAAACTGTATTTTTTATAATGCATTCCTGGTAATTAAAAGCGGGCAAGCTGCAATTTAGCATGGGTGTTTGGTACCACCAGGAAAGCTTAATTTTAATTTGCACGGTTCTCACCCCCTTACCTTCGACACCATCTTGAATCAAAGGGTTAAATCGGTTTTTCACTTGGGGGTGTTCCAACAGAACACCGTTAAGAAAATCGAACACTACATGTTTTTTCGGTCGCTGGTCACGAAAATCAGCGGGCTGGTTTCAACCCTTTTAGATTATCCCTTATCATAAAGTTTGGCTTGTAGGTATAAATCAACCACCTGTACCGGCACAATGGAGCTCCTTGCGGACTCTCGGCGAATCGTGCCCATCCTAATCTCGTCTCGTCTCGTCAAATTTATGAGCCCATCACGGCTCTTATACTTATAGACACAAACTATACGTAACCGGCGAGAGAAAACAAGAGGCAATGTGCATGTGCATGAGTACCACGTCCCAGCTTTGAAAATATGGCCGTGCGCGCTTCATCAGATACTTTATTTAACCAGACTTGTTTGCTATTATTTTGCGACGAAATCTCGAGCGACCGACGAGATCTCGAGCGAATAATCTCGTCTCGACGAGAATATGTTTGTCGAGACCGAACTTTACTCTCGTCTCGTTTCTCGAGTCGAGACCAAGACGAGACTCTCGAGTTTGTCGAGATCTCGTGATGCTCTAATTGAAATAGGAAATTCACCTCTACATATAATCATAAAAATTACTGTCTGTAGTTTTGATGAAAAAAAAAATCTTGAAAATTTTGCAATTGTAGAGTAGGGTTAGTTTGAAATGTTATCTGTTCTGTACCTGAATTGTTGAATTTTTAAAAACGTGGCTTAAGAGAACACTCATTTTAGAAACCTCTAGCTACAATAGCATTGTGAGGTGTTTGATTAACACACTCCCTACGGTTAGAGTTAAGTAGGACTTACGCGAGGCAGTACTTTTTTCCTTATACGAAGGTAAATTGTACTTCAAAAAATGTCCTAGTACTCATAGTATGATCATGTTAACCTAAGGAACATTCATTTTAATCCTTTCAATCCATTTGTTGCATTGATACAATTTTCCTATAAATTGGTACCGTTAGGGTTAAATAGATCGCATCGAGTCACAGTCTAGCCTAAAACATGGGCGTACCCAGTTTTTTCTATACCCAGTCAAAATAGACATTCAAACGCCGGATAAAACGTGAATAGCGAAATGGGAACAGCGTATAGAGAAATGGGAACAGCGTCGAATTTCTTCAAAAATCGGTGGGGAGCAAAAAAATCATTCAAAAGGTCAAAAAATCAGTTTTTTTTACAAATATTTCTTAAACGCTGAGTCTTATCGTAAAATAATTTGTAAAAAGTTTGTAGGTTATGCGATTTTCTACAAAAAAGATATCATACATTTTCCCGTGAGAATTGGCATTCGTGAGATATCGCCATTTTGAAGATTTAAAATACTCATATGTCCTCAGAGGTGTGCTTAATAAGGCATGCCGCCTGCTTAATCGGTTAATATTAGGGTAATAAAGTTCGGGTTAGGTCTGGCATTCCTAGCGGACGGTGAACCTGCTTGTTCACCCGGTAGTCTGGTTCTGCCTGTGTCAAAGCCTTTGTTGGCTAGTTAGCAGGATTCACTTGTTTCAGGAGGCGTAACAATCCGGTGAGGCTGCCTCCCGCTAATTCCGACGGTTGCGTCTCTCAGCCCCAAAAATGATCTCATACAACATTCAAGAGGTCAAACTCGAGGCTCACTCACTGCCTCCTCCTCATGCATCCTCCAGACTAATACTAGACATTGCACCATGACGTGAAAGACATGACGGACTGGTAAGAGAAACCTAGACTTTCATATAAAAAAAAAATTCGTGGCTTGTATACGTCATCAGACTTTCAATAAAACCCTTTTTTGGACTACTGGGCTAATATTTTCAGGGGCGATTCCTGGGAATAATTGAAGAAAAAATTGTTCTAGGGAGGGGGATATCCCCAATATCCACTAAGATACAGAGTACCATTTAGAACAGGGGTGCTCAACTCAAACTGAGACGAGGGCCATAATACTTTACGGAAAGAAGCCGCGGGCCGTAAAAAAATAAGATAGGTGGAAAAACGCTTTTAGGAAAACCAAAAAATATACAGTATTTTGTTCATTATGAAATGAATTTAATGAGAAACATTACATCATTTTTCGCCAACAAGTTTGCCGTATTCAGAAGACATATTTGAAGTAGCTGTTTTTAAGATATCTTCCAAATGATCGTCACTCAAACACGAGCGTTGCTTGTTTTTATTAATGTTCATAATTGAGAATGTCTGTTCGCATATATAGGTTTTTAAGTTTAAATTCGATTTTTTAAACACCAAATTAAATTTTTTTCAAACCAAATTCAATTTTATCGAATTCAATTTAAAGTTTTTAAAATGAAATTCAATTTTTTAGAAGTCAAATTAAATTTTTTAAAGTTCAAACTCAATTTATTAAAGTACAAATTCAATTTTTTGAGCACAAAATCAATTTTGTGAAGTTCAAATTCAATTTTTTCAAACTCAAATTCAATTTTTTAAAGTTTGATTTGCAAATTTTTTCCCTAACATAACGTGCTTGTTATGATGAATATATTGTGCACATGTAGAGAAGTGATTCATTTCACCTTTCATCAACTGAGTTTTGAAAAGTTTAATTTTTATTTGAAAAGCTTTCACTGCAGCAAACATTTCAAACACAAGGTGATTTGTTCCCTGAAGTTAAACGTTAAGGCCATTTAAATGCGTTGCTATATCACAAAAGAATAAGAGGTCATAATTCCAAGACTCATTTTTAAGATCAGGGAACTCGTTTGCTTCGTTTTCAAGGAACTTTGATATTTCCTGCTTCAGGGCAATGAAACGCTGAAGCACTCTTCCTCGACTCAACCATCTCACTTCTGCATGGTGTAATAAGTCTCAGTAGTCGGCATCAACCTCTTCAAGACAAGCTCGGAATGTCCTATGTTTGAGTGCTCTGGATCGGATATAATTCACTATTTCAACCGCAACCAACACCGAGTTTGCACTAAGCTCACAAATGGCTTCGCGGGCCGCCGACTGAGTGCTGGGGGGCCGTATGTTGTGCAGGCCTGATTTAGAAGATATGTCACTTCCCAATATTCTTTGTTTTTTAGCATTTTGCGCGTTTTACAATGTTATTTTTATTGTGATTTTATTCTTAAGGAGTAAATTCTTTACTATAGTTTTTAACCCTATGCAACAAGCAAAGAATCATTGGAGGGATCTTAATAAATGCAGCTTGGCCAAAATAACCTGGCCCTCTTAAGATCTCAGGCGGACAACTTCACTACTGGCCCTCGGGAGACAAGACCTGTCAGTTATAGTGGGAGTGCTGACCGGACGCTGTCTGATAGGGACACATGCGACCCACTTAGGTCTTGAGACCTTTCAATTATTGCAGAAGCTGTAAAGATCCCGACGAGGAGGAAAGTGTACTACATCTCCTCTATCACTGCCCAGCTCTAAGCAGAAGGAGACTAACCACACTTGGTGAACCCTTTCTAAGCATTCTTGCGGAAAGCCCGAAGATTGGGATCCCGCAGGTTTGATGGTTTAGCGAAGAAACAACACTTTATCATCAGGTTTAAAGGGGGATCACTATGGCATCACAGTCAAGTTAGGTGATAGGTATTTACTAAAGTTAATATGTAAATTGGTTAAAAGTAACCAATATAACAATAGTGTAAATATATTTTAATAGAATTAATATGAAAAAAAATGTAAATATATTTAATATAGGTAATAGAGCTGATCAAGCAAAATCAGAAAAACAGCTAAAACTAAAAATTCCCAGTCTTCCGATAAATATGTCTTGTACCTACTCCCACGACTGGAAAGGCGGTAACAATTTGCTCTGAAATTTCTGTTAAACCACAAATGGAATTAATTTGTGATTCCGTCGTGGCACAAAAAAAACAGTGCAATAAACAACAATAGTTCTAGTGGGGCTTATTCTCGTTGTCGAGTGCCGTGGCAGATGTCACTTCGACCCTCAATTGGTATTCTCATTGTCAATCTAAGTGACACCTGGCGACTAGATCGACAAACATCGAATTCTAATTGTCACTAGGTGGAAGTATCAAGTGACATTTCCCTCGAAACTTTTGTGGGTATCGACAGTTCTATTTTTAGCAAAATGGAAGCAGAAAAAAATGTAAACAAAAATTCTTTTGATTGTATATTCCTTTAAAAATTATAGAAAATTAAAATAAATATATAAATTTTAATATTTTTAGTGTAAAAATAACAACAAGAAAACAATTCAAAGTGATGGTGGAGTTTATGCTGCAAAATTCGGAATCCGAAAACCAAAACGCAAATGAACTCGTTTTATTTATTTATTTTTACAAATTTTTATGCTTTTTTTCACAACAAACATCGCACTGTTCAATATGTCAAACTCATTCTTCATATGGAAATGTGTTTCATTTCACAACGTTCCTCGTAGCCCCGTCACTCGCCAACGAGAATACCACATTCAAAGTGGCGTGACACCGCCTAAGAGAAAACTCACTTGGGTGATTCGACAACGAGAATAAGACTCAGTATTTGCGCATTCAATTCCACTTTAAATTTTCAAGAAATTAAATGTCAAATTATATCAATTCCGTGCCTTCCTATTCATTTTTGCCCCAATGCCATTATCAGTGGTCCCAAGAAGCAACATTCGCTTTATATCCTCCGATGAAGCTCACTGACGTTTTATTGTGCAGCAAAATCAAAAAATCGTCTTTGCAAGTCCTCAAGGTTTTCTTCGCCCTTCTTAAAATCAAGAGAATAATTTCTAACTTTCATGTACAACACTGGATATTCGGTAATGGTCGCCAAATCACGTCACATGTAGTTATTGAGTAATAAATTTTTTCTACGCCTCTGTTATAATAAAGGCATTCTGATATTATTTTTAGTTAGGGAATTAGCAGCATTCCACACCGTGTGGAATATTCATTCCATCACTTGTTATGGAATGACCACTATTGGCGACATCTGCTCGTCGTAATCCAAGAATATGATTTATTAATTAAAAAAAAAATTTATTAATTAAAGAAAGAAAAGGATTGTTTCAATAATAAACAATCAATGATGTTCCGCTACAAAATTTTTGCTTTAAATAAACTATTCAATTATTAAATTGCAGAAAATAATAGCATTTTTTTAATAAATTTTGCGGCGACCAACTATTAACAAATTATTAAATTACAAAATTGTTATGAATGAAAACTCCCTACTAATATGTTATTTAGTGTTGCTGTGCCTTTTACATTATATTTTTGACATTAGCTTTACATAAGGTACGTTTTCGTTTACAAAATATTAATAAAAACGAATTAGAGACGTAGAAAAGTATAGTCTGCAACACGTTTTGAATGGCATATTCTGCACTCGTGGACCAAACCGTGGCCAAACTTCCACTTTTGCGGAATATGCATCATTCCAAACTTGTTACAGAATATACTATTCAAGCACCAATTTCCACACTGAGTTTTTCATGCGATCAGTTAACTTATTATATCACCTTCACAATGGCCTTGCGGGGATGGAAGATCTTAGGTGGAAAAAAAACCTTTTCTGGCTGAGCAGCTCGGTCACCTCCAGTTCTGTCCAATGGCTCCCTGCACTAATCCGCCCTTTTTGTTTCCCGAATTCTCCAAACAGAATCTCCTTACATAAAGAAACGACCACAATTTCGGCATCATAAACTTGAACATTCACACGAATCGATATATCACAATTTTAGTTGCTGTAACCAGTAGCGGCGTTAGGGCCAGGGCGCCGAAGGCTCATCCAGATGCGATTTGTTGCATTTTCGGCGCGGCCAGGTCACCCTTAATAGTCCACTCAAATAGAGCTGAAAAAGGTATGAAACTTCAGATTAAACGTATCTTAATGAATGCGGGCTCCTTTTGTGGCCACTAATGTTTTAAATAAACATGGACTGGAATTGGCCAATTGTAGGGGCCATGATTATGACAACGGGGCAAACATGAAAGGAGAAAAATGTTGGGGTCTAAAGAAGACTTCTAGACTTAAACCGCTTAGCTATTTATTTACCTTGTGGCTGCCACAGTTACAATCTCGTGCTATGCGATGCCGCTAAGTCGTCCGTAAAATTCGTCACTTTGTTTGCGGTACTTCAGAGGTTGTTCACATTGTTTTCAAATTCTATTCATCGATCGAAAATTCTAACCGATCACTTACAATTATATACTGCAACACGTTGGGAAGCAAGAATAAGTAGTGTTAAAGCAGTCCGTTATCAAATTACTGACACTCATGACGCTTTAATTACTTTGGCTATTGCAACTGAGAAAACTGATGATCAAGCCTCACATGAGGCCACTACTCTAGCCGAACAGTTAAAAGATTTCAGCTTCATAGCTTCATTGGTTGTTTGGTGTGAGATATACTTTTTCAGATTAATGTCGTTAGTAAATCTCTGCAATCAATAGACATGGATCTCGGTAAATGCACACAAATGCTGAAAAAATGCTGCGCTTGTTTTAAAGAGTATAGAAAGACAGACTTTAAAAGCGCCATTTTAACAGCGAAAGAGTTGGCTGAAGAACTGGAAACTGAACCTGTATTTAAAGCCACAACAAGAATTCGTCGTGTTAAACGCCAAGCTGGTGAAACTGCCCGCGATGAGCCTATAACTTCTGCAGAAAATAAATTTCAAGTTGAATTTTTCAATTGTCTATTGGGCACTACTTTAATTATACTCAAGGAAAGATTTGAACAGTTAAAAGAGCACTCCGAATCTTGGTCTTTTCTGTATAATATAAAAAAAATCCAGAAAAACTTTACCTTCTCGAACTCTGCGAAGATCTTCAATTAAAATTAACTGTAGGCTCGAAATCAGATATCGATGGTTGAATGTTGTATAATGAACTCATAAGCCTGAAATCTTTTTTGCCTGATCAATATAATATTGTAACTCCTATTTCATTAAAGATCGTAACATACAAGAACTGTATCCAAATGTATGGATAGCATTGCGAATATTAATAACTATACCTGTAACGGTTGCTAGTGGAAAAAGGAGTTTTTCAAAGCTTAAGCTGATAAAAATCTATCTTGGCAACTTTGTTAATCGGAAATGAGATTGCGGAAAACATATGTAGACTTCGGTATATTCACTGTAAACTCAAGTATTTACTTTCTAAACACTTAAAGCGTTTAAACCGTTGTAGACGAACTTTAAACACTTAGCAGCGTTTAATGAGTAAACCCTTAAGTGTTTATTTAGTAAACGTTTGTATCGTGTTTTTGGTTATGAATAATAAAAATTTTGTTGATAGAACTATTAATCAATATTATATTAAAACATAATACTATCATTGCAAAAAGTGAAAAAAAAAAATAAAAAAAAAACGAAAAAAAAATCCAACCCGAGTGCCGTTTTTCCAAGCGGCCCCCCGACTAAGTACAAACCACTTCCAATATTGCTTGACCTCGAGATGCGAGCTTAAGGACGAGATGCGATTTACTGAATATGCTAAATGGTGGCCTTGGCGGGCATTAGCATAACTGCGTGAAATATAGGTCGCTCATATTATTTCTCGTCTTATCACTGAAAATCTCAGCTTTTGAAAGTGTTTTATTTCAAAACGTTTAAAATGTTTTATTTTGACGTCACCCATTTGATTAACATTTAAGTGTTTTAATAGTGTCGACAATGTTAATCAAATGGGACACGTCAAAATAAAAAGTTTTAAGCGTTTCGAAATAAAACACTTCTAAAACCTCAGAAGGCAGCGATACTGATAATTTTAAATTCGTAATATTTAAGCAGCTTTATGGTTTTATTTTCATATTAAAAAAATACCTGTCAACAAAGGCGTAGAAATTTCGGGATAAACTAAGTTAAATAAATAAAAACAACAAATGTAGTAAAAAAAGGCCAAAAAATTAAGAATAGGTATATTTATTCTAAAATAATTTTGGATGTAATTTTGGCTACTTTTTTTACTTCTGTTTATTACTCAAATAACAACAATTGTATTTTTTGGCCATTTTGAAAAAACAATTTAAAATTTTTATCAAACCTCGTAGAGAATTTTCGGACCTTTAATTTAAAAAAAAATAAAGTTCATTTTTGTTAACATGAGCTCGAGATCTAAATCTTTTTGTATTTTGGCCAATTGTTAATTAACAAATACATATTTTGAGCTATAATTTGGACTGTATCATGTTGAAACCTATTCATTTCATGTGATAAATTAAAAAAAAAATTTAAGTTTTATAGAAACACTAGCTGGGACCCGGCGCGCCTATGCTGCTCCCATAAGCCAATAGTAGTAATCAGGTGATATGAATTTTAATATCCAGTAGGAGGGTTTGAAAAAGGCAATTTTTTGGTATTTTTGATTCCAAATAACAAAATGTGAAACTATTAGGGATCTGATATTTTGATCGAGCCAATAAAAACCATCCCGACTTGGCATTTACCGATCAGATTTGATTTTGCTATGCCGGGGGATTAGACGCCTTGTGTTCGCTCGATTTTTTAGTTCATTTAAATTTAAAAGTGTATATTTTAGTTTTTTTAAACTATATTTTATTTTCTACATTTTAGACTAATACATGTCTTCTGCCATTTTGTGGTGACCGCCATATTAGATTTAAAATGACGTCACACAGCTTACTGTACTATACTCGTCATACACACTTTCATTTGATACCCATACCGAGGGCGGGCCCCGGGCGTGGTAAAGAAAAATGTAAACTGTAATTTTGTGTTTGCCGCCATTTTGAATTTGGAATGATGCTGCACAGCTAATAGTAATCTACTTGTTATACCTTTTCATTTGATACCCATGTTGTGCTCGGGCTTATTCCGCAGAGGTGATATGAACTTACCAGAAAATTACTCAGCGTCTGGCCGCAAATTTCTAAGGCAAGTATGCCAAAATGAATTTCCTAATTATTTTGACACAGCAGCTAGGGACTGCAGATTAAAAGACAATGATTGCCAAAATGAGAAAACTATTGAAGAAAACGTTGTTTAAAATTTAAGGCTGAAAGCCAAGTGTATTCTAAGCTAGTCTCTTCGCAAGTCTTACTTGTTCGAGAACTGCTTTGCCATTTTATACTCAAATAATCTAGTACAATGTTACTTAATGTTCTTAAAATTTAAGAGGGGTTTTCCAGTACATAAGGGATGTACTTTGGATTTCCAATATCCATCGCCTATGTTTACATTTCTCCTCTTCAGCAAAAACATAAGAAAATCAAAATAACGTTTAAAAATATTTTGACCGCAATAAATTAAAATTGCCTGGTCACCATAATAGTAACATGAACATTTAAGTGAGTCACATGCGCCTATGCACTTGTGCAATGACATGGGTCAATTTATACTTCACACATGTCTTGCAACAGAGTTTCTTGAGTGCATGGGATTCCCGTTGTGTTTTAATTATTCGGACTGGAGGGAATCCTCTGACGCAATTATCTGTGTCCATGGTGACGGTGGTTTCAGGTTCTCACTTTTTGTTTACATTTGAGGGAATTGTTGGTTGTGATTTTGTGTTGTTGTTATTGATATATAATATCACAACACCCATACCGAATGACTTGCAAAGAAAACGGTAATCCGCCATTTTGTGTAAGCGGCCATTTTGAATTTGGAATGACGCCACACAGCTAATAGTATTCTATTTGTGATACCCTTTCATTTGATATCCATGCCGGGGGTCGGGGAACACAATTGCAAAATTCGGCCGCCATCTTGGAACCGCCATCTTTGCGAAAGTTATGGACATCACCAATCGCTTTCTCGTACCCAGAAACCTCTATGTATACATTTTCACCTTCGTAGAACCTATATTATTATGCTTTTTATCGAATTTTTAACAAAGCTCTCTAAGACAGCGCCCCCTAGGAGTGATTTTTGAAAGTAGTATTTTGAAAGTAGGTAAGTAATATATGGTTAAATTTTTGTGGCGATCGGTTGAATGGTTTAGGGGTTATTAGGGAACATACATACATACACACATTCATCGAATTTTATATATATAGATATTTTCAAGCATTATAGTGTAATTATTGTTAATTGAGTGATTTTTTTGGATTTTTCATAAAGCTTAATGTCAAAATGCAATAACTTCCTTGTTTCTTAAAATTCTAGGTCTTTTGTATGATAATAAAAATTACCCGATAAAATTAAATGTTTTTATTTTTTTTATTTCTGAAAAAAGTACCTCTAAATGGATCACCCACTATTTCATTTTTAGAGAAAGACTTCCCACCCCTAAACACTTTACGCTTTAAAAATAAAACGCCAGGGCGTTTAGTTTCCCGTGTTATATCGTAACTAAGTGTTTACCTTCCCAAGTGCTTAATTGGCGAATAAGTGTGTTACTTTTAAACACTTGTGCTTAGGTTAGAATTTTTGGTAAACACCTTACCCGTTTAATTTCTGTTAAATGCTTTAAGTGTTTAAGAATCAAACACTTTAGCGTTTAGATTTTGTGCATTAATCGTTTCTTCTGTTTTAAAAGTAAACACTTCCCACCATTAAATACTTTATCGTTTAGAAATAAAACACTAGAGTGATTTATTTCTAAACACCTGCTAAACACTTGGATTTGCAGTGTTAATAAGAGAGTTTACCGAAAGAAAGGCAAGAAAAGTAAAACTCTTAGTTTTTTGTAAATAAAGGGTTATTATTTCATTCTTTCCTTCTTTCCTCCTTTTTTCACATCGGTTTGTATAGCAAGGGGGGGGGGGGTGTTGCGGCGCCACCCTAAAAATATAAAAGAAAAAACCACAAAGAACAAATTCAGAAACATAAACAATACCTGACCATCCAAAAGTCACCGCGACGATCTGGCAAGGGCATCTTATTCTGAAACCTCCATAAAACTACCTAAAAACACCTAAAATTATTATTTACAATTCAAATTATTAAAAAACTTACAGAATAAAAAATTATTCCAGCCATACATCAACAGGTATGAAAAATCTGAAAATGAAAACAAATCAGAAAAAAGTAAATAAACAACATAATGTACCTACCTGGTAACACCAAAAATAACACAAATCCACCGGCAAATCCAATTATCCATTCCACTAAAGGAAAATCTGAAATATATAAAATGAATTAGATAAAACAAGAAAAATATAATTTACATCGTCTTACCTTTGCAGCTGCCAAAATGTCAAAGCAGGACAGCTGATGTAAAGAGGGGGAACGTACACAACGAAAGTGGATCCAATTCCAATTCCAATGCCCCACCAGATTGCTCTTCCAATCGATTGCCCATTATCACGGGCGCAATAAATATCGCAGCAGCTGGCAGAAAAATTCAGATCATTTTTATCTTCACGATAGTGGTGGGCAAAATGGCTCTTTTCAGTGAACTGATTCGTTTGGTTCCGCTCACTAAAAAGAACCATTCAAAAGATCCGTTCATTCGGTTCATTTGGCTCATTTGTCGTAAATTTGGTGAAAACTTCAAAACATGGAGTGCCCTTAAATACAATTACAAACACACATACAGTTCAATACAAAACTAGACAAGCCATGCAGCCACGTTTGAAAAAATTTGCTACTGATAAGAATTAATGAATTTCCTAATAAAATCAAACTTCCAGTTCGAACTAATTCACTCCCCTTAAGATATAATATATTCTATTCAAATAAATTAAAAACAATCTCCTCTTAAAGTCTCTTTCCCGTTACATTTTATAAATAATCCTCCTACATTCGAATAATACGAGTGAAATTCTAATTAGAACTCTTCCTAAATCTTAAATGTTCTTCATAAAACTTTTTTAACTCTCATCTATTTCAAAATGTCTATTTCCAATTGGAATTGCTTAGAGAGAAATTGCAACTCACATCTTACATATCATCAATACAAGCAAAACAAGTTCTCTGAGAAATATATCGCACCCCTTATGTATTCATTGTGATGCATTCATTCGCTCTTTTTTCAGATCATTCAAAAGTTCAGGTCATTTCATTAGAGACCCGTACATTTGGTTCTTCGTTCATGGTTCATAACACAGTTCAGTATCACTGAACCAGTGCAGTACCATTGAACGAGTGAACGGAACATGTACTACTTAGTGAACCAGTTCATTTGGCTCAGTACACTGTTCCGTTCAGTACGAACGGATCGTTCGCGAACGACACAGCACTACTTCACGACGTATCGAGTCTGAAGAACCAACCACATAGTGATCTCATCCAATTACTCTAAGTTGAGCGACGAATTGAATCCTCAACTCCCTAGCTCGTCGTATCGAGGCAGCAATCCTAGTCCAAGCAAATTAAAACCAAATTATCCCAAACCCAAGTTGAGCGACGCATTGAACCCTCAACTCCCTAGCTCGTCGTACCGAGGCAGCATTCCTATTCAAAACAAATTAAAACCAAAAAAAATTCCCAAGTCGAAGTTGAGCGAAGCATTGAAACCTCAACTCAGCTAGTCGTACCGAGGCAGCTTTTAACCCAAATATCTTATATTTAATAAAACACTTAAGTTTCAGCCCTAAACCCAAAGTATTAGTGCAGAACATTCATATACTCGAAGCTGAAACCATCCAAGGCCAGCGACATCTAGCCGAACAACCTGATAACTTGGAAATTATTTAAAGGAAAGTCATCAACCTAGTCTAACTAGGAGATAGGAGAATCCAACTAAGAAAGGCATCCAGCAATCCAGAACCAAGTCTAACACGTAACTCGGTAACCTTACGGAAACTCTACTCGCAGAAAACAATAAATATTCGGGCAACATTTCGGGCAATATTGACAACGAATAAACTTAAAGCTGTTTACATGAAGGCAACTTACAATATTGAACTAATAAATTAAAGTAACACATTAGTTTCTCCAAAATAATAATCATTAACTACAAATAGAAATAAACTGGAAAGTATATTTAATTGAATTAGGTTTATTGAAATAATTTTATAAGATCGAATTTATTAAAGCAGAATTGTGATTGAAGATTTTAAATAAAATAAGGTTATTGGACAAAGTGATTTGTTTAACGGGGTGAGCTGGGTGATCACGGCACAGGGGGCGACTTGGAAATCTCGCCCAGGGGCGCTGGTAGTGCTAAAACCGGCACTGGCTGTAACAATGGATAAATGCTCCATTCTCCGAGCTCCAGGACTAATTTTTGGTTCTCTTGCTTCAGTTCTAACACAGACTTTATGCTGCCTTTATCGGGCAAATCTAATCACTCTTTAGTTGTTCACTGCTCAATACAGACTGTCAAAAATTTTTCATTTTTTTTCTCACCAGAATTTTGTTTAATTTCTGTCGCCTACTTTGTAACAATTTTGAATATCGGCCGCACAGTGTTGTTTTAATTATGAATTATTGGAAATTTCCGGAAGATGGGGGAATAATCAAAGGGGAGAAATAACCGACCGTTACACACCTTCGCAAATAAATATTGAAAAAGGTGTATTTAATTGGATCGCTTGTCCAGGCTAATCTCGAAAACGACTAATCCGATTGCGATGGAACTTTCACGATAAGATTCAGTATTTTCTTGGATCTGTTTCAGGCTGCTTTTACGCTCCGATCCGACTATCGGATAAGACCGAAAACTTGACCCGATCATCGAAGGAAAGCGAATGGTCATTTTTTTATCATTCCAATATTGTAGACCTCAACCCTCGGGAACCTCTAATACGATTTTAAGACTTTCACGGGAAAATTCAATATTTTTTTGGGCGTGTTAAGGCTACTTTTCACTCTGATCCGACTATCGGATCAGACTGAAAGCTTTAACCGATAAATCGAAGGAGAGCGAGTAAAAGCCTTTATTTATCATTCTAATTTTAGGCCTCAAAGAGCTCTATCTAAATATCTAAGTTTGGCTAAGAGAATCGTGTTCGTACTGTGGGCAACCCTTTTCTTTTAGGTCAGATATTCGTGAATAGCGGGATCATTATTTACTTAGGGAACCCCGGATATTTAGATAGAAGAGTCCAATTGGAATGATAAAAAAAGTTTTCATTTTATCAGGAATTTACTTTTTCCGATTGGGAAATGCAGACCTAACTCCATTTTTGACGGCCGCTGCTTCGGCTATGAAGGATTTTGATTGATTGTAATTGGTACGTTGTCTTTCTGTCTATTTGTAAGGTATATTCTCCTAAGGCTGGCCCACATATACGGTTTCCGTGTTCGGTTTCGCTAGCGTTAGCGAAAAGTTCCGGTGTTAATCAAATAAGAATATAGGTAAAGAGTCCCACGATTTTTTACATTTCGAAAAGGTAAGTTGTTTCCATATACTGACCGGAACAATAAAAACTTTACATTCAAAATTATTTTTTACTTTTTAGTTCATTTTAAAATAAAAGCGTATTTTTTAGTTCTTTTAAACTTGGAGTTAGTGAAACAACTGATTTATTATACCTGATAAAAAAATTTGATTTATTCAATTGGAGACAGAATTATTTATATTTTAATTCCACGTTTAAATTCAGAACAGGATCAAATTACACTATTAAACGTTTTTGCAAAAATCCTTATTTCGATTAAACCAATTTCGTTGTATTATATATAATGTAATAATATTATTCCCAAAAAAACTACAATTTTCAACTTCCAATGTCGTAATATCCTTTAAATAAAAGGAAACGAAGTACATCTACTCCCGGTAGAAATTGCCCAAGTAGTAAAAGAAAGCCCGATTACGATGTGAATTACCCCAGATAGGCCGAACCTTCTTTTGGAATTTTCAAATACTTCCAAATTAGTCTAATTCCCCAGACGGAGACTGTCCGAATTTATTTAAATCGGCCACTAAAAGTGACCTTAAGGAGCGAACCTTTCGGTTTTATTATCTCATCCGCAAATTCTTTAGAGTATTCCCTTTCCTTTAGTCCTTTTGCTCCTTATTTGTATAGATTTGCGTGAAAATGTGTTTGGGCCAGGTTTTGATGCTTATTTCTTCGAAGGTCGCCGGGACTAAGAGGGCTATATAGAATGTGCTTGTACACCTTTTCCCTGGAATCCTTTAAGTCCTTTCCACATTGATTAAGTATTCAAATTGTGATATTATTCAAAAGGATATCCTTCCTTGGAGTGAATTATTTACATTAAAATGGGGAGCCAAAGAAGCTGTTCAAGAGTGGGAATGGATTATGGTCGGAGTAATTTCTTAGGTGCAGAGTATTGGGCAATTTCGGTAGATCTTTCTCTAGGGAACATAAGGTCTTGAAAATGACACCCAGGATGTATTTTTCCCCAAGACTTTAATGCTATGCCGAAGTGCTCTTAAGGGGGGCTGAAATTGAATCCAAACACCCCAAAACGGTCGAAATTACCCTATTTGTGGTAGTGGTGTTATAGTGCAGAGTGAAAGAGAAAGGGCGGCCGTTAACCACCTTGTAAATCAAGTGAAGCCTGTTCCATACCTCCTTGCAATAAGGGAATAACTGGATACAATAGAGGTTGACGTGAATCCATAGTGATTAGCTGAAATACCATGATCCTAGCTGTTGTTCAAATATATATAGGGTGCAGGGGGGGTGGAAGAGGTGTTACAACAATTGTCGGATACCCACACTGAACATTGTGTGGAGCTTACGAAACTGGTTTTTGCCAACTTTGGGTAAATTATGGTCTAGTTAATCTGGATCAAAGCTAAGATTGGATGCTATTATGGGGTCTTAGTGGATACTAAACTGTTTGCCAGAGCGTCTTGCTTGTTAAGTATGCTCCACAGTGTGTGAAATCTCCTACCGGCTGGAAAGATACTAGGTGTAATTAAAAGCTGGTTGCATTTTGTTATCGCCTATTGCATCGGGACCATAATTGGGTCTGCATTGTGGCTTTACAATATTAATTGCCGATAATTGATTTTTGGTTAAGGGATATGCTATAGTAACTGCTGGAATGGTGTGTTGGTGAACTTGACCACTGAGGGGTTTTATGGGCAGTAAATTCTCTATAATTAAACTAGAAATTTTAGCACAGTCTTAAGCTGATGGTTTTCCGGAATTTAGTTAATCTATTCGATTCTCTCTGGGGCATTGTTGTTGACTGTTCTGGCGCTAAAAGTAATTTTAATAAATAGGAGTTGGTGTTAGTAAGCAATTATTATTTTTAAAGAGCAGCTTTCCATTAAAGAACGTAATTAGGGGAATGCTTAGGGAATTTTATATTCTGTTTTATTTTTTTAGAGGCATACTCAATTTAAAACATATTTAATTGAATACATTTCTCCTTTTGTTATTTGAAAATGGGATTTCGCAAAAACAAGGTAAACAAATTTCAAAAAAAAAAAACTCTTATCTGTTGAAAAGATGACTTCATCATTACCTTGAACATTAGCGCCTACGTTTATTTAACAGATTCTTGGTATCCATACAAATTTCAAGATGTGTTTAAAGGTAAAAAAAATCACAGACAAATTTAATCAAAGATGGTGGAACTTTTCACCCTGGAGGAGTTTTTTTTGAAATAAAAAGCATTTGCTGAATAACCTTTCTATCTGCTTATTTTAATCAGTGAAAAGGCTCCTGTAGTATACTTCATAGAATGTCTTTCTCCCTATTTCCTTCCATGAGGGAAGTACTGTTTTCTTACAAACAAACAAAAAAAAACACCCTAACAATATTCCTACCAGGGATACATTTACAATCTTGATGCTAAGAGCAGAGTGGAATCATTTTAATGGCAGGTAATTGTGTGACTTGTGTCAACCTAGAACAGAAGCATGGAATGAGGTTGATGCCACCACTCCTGTCAAAAAGGTATTAACGTGTGCGTCAAATATAAAGCTTACATAACACACAGCCTTCCTGTCCGGATGATGTACCATCATTTTACCGAGGGTGAACTAGGAGAAAGTTTTAATAACCCTCGAGGCGTTGTTATAAGATTCTCAGTGGAAGGGTGTACGTGGTTGGTTTGGGTTCGTGTTGCATTTCGTACAAATAAACTATGTGACTTCTTCCATTTACAATTTACATATGATCCTGTGAAATTTCTTGTTTAGGCATACTTAACATAAAAAATAACATAAAAATTGCATTGTAACAATATTTTATTTTTACTTGCACCACCCCGCCGCACCTGAGCAATTGGCACAAGCGGCGAAGTCAAGCCGGTTTCCGAGCGAAGTTTACCAAGAATAGGCTGGCTAGTAGGTCCCGACTCGGATTCATCATCACAGTCGTCGTCGTCATCGTCACTAGTTCTGCAGCACTTCACTTTCTAATTGAGCGGGGCCGCAGGTGGGCGTGCGCCACTAGTTCTGCTGCAGTCGTCGTCGTCACTGCTGCACTCCACCTTCCACTTTCACCGCGCTGCAGGTAAACGTGCCACCACCCATCATAATGACAGGGATGGCATTGACCTTACATAAGTAATTTATGCGTCTGGTGTAGACTGTAATGTCAACCACAGGTGACAGGTTATTGATGACCTTGACCTATATTCCACAGAGATTCCAATTCCCACGCTAAACCGACCCCATACCTACTCTGGCTGCTCCTGGTTTGTTTAAATCCTGCCACCGCAGAATGGATGAGGAGTAACAGCTTCGACATCAAGGGCAAAAGTGCTCCCTGATATCATTCTGGTGGAAGAAGGTAACTTCCTTTACAATCATGTGATTCGAGGTTACTTCCTCCAGAGTGTTACACTGACTAAAGAGAAAGTGCTGGCGACTATCGCCGCACAAAACTCGGGTCCCGCCAAGAAGTGGAAAGTGGTCCAGAAGTGGCTAAAAAAAAGCGCTTCTATGGCTAAGTTGATTAGCCCAAAGTGGAACACTTGTACCGGCACAATGGAGCTCCTTGCTGGTGACAGCAAGACTACTACCATCGTGCTTGGGTAGACATAAAAATTTTGAAAACACACATCCTCCCTAGTTTCCTAAATATTCCTAGGGGATGCTAAGCCGGTCACACGGTTCACGCTAGCTCGCCGGAAGGGGGTCGTGGGGTGTGTGACCAAATCGATACATATTGGGTTCACCACTTACCTAATTATCTGTGCGGAAGTTCTTCATGTCATCATCGTTCCCAGGTCCATCCCATCAGAGATCCATGACTGGTACCACTGAATCGTGGGACCCGTACCCACGTCGCATAACCGACGGAGGACCCTAGAGAAATAAAAACTCCCTCCCCAACCATTCTGTATACTCAAAGAAACCCTAGTACTTCATGGTTAATATAGACGTAAAACAGCTTATATAATCTTCAAAATACATATTTTATTGTAACAGATTCTTACAAGTACACATAAACATCCAACGTTAGTAGCAATACCAATTTATGAAAAGGAGTACGTGTATTATGTGTCCTGGGGTACAAGTGGGCACAAAAAAGCTCGAGGACGAATTTGCTTGAACAAAAAAAACACAACTACGAAAGGGAACGACAACGTCGAATTGGCCAACTCGGTGTTAAATTAGGTTACTCGTTTACCCTTTTTTTTCTGCCTTTTATTGTTGGGCAGAATCCCAATACGGCACGACTCCTGGACGCTCCAGGCAATCGCCCTATAAAAAAAAACCCAAAAATGTTCTGCGCAATCGCTTCAATAAGAAATCTCGAGTGCCTGTTTGCTCCCCAAAAATTGCTAGTGTCCAATATTTAAAAGCTAACGTTGTTAATACGTTTTTAAATAGTTTAGTTTATAAACATGTAGATAAATATTTAGAGTGAAGAGTGAATATATACTTAAAAAAAAAGGTAGATATGTTTAATATAGTTAATATGTAATATATAGTATGTTAAAAATAGTAAAATTAGCCACGTTAACAAAAGTGGAAATTATTTTTTTGGTGTAAGTAATATATGTAGGTAAGTAAATGTGAATATAGGTAATTAAAGGTAAATATAGGTAATTAAAATTGCAAATATATTTAATTAAATAGAATATACGTAATTAAAATGGAAATATAGTTAATTTGAAAAAAACCGAACTGTGTCCTCATTGTGCGACGCAACCATTATACCACTCTTCTTAGCAGCTTCCCCAATAACGGTAAGCTTTTGTATTCTTCTTAAACAGTCTACTCGGGTTTTATGCTCCGGTTCAGTAGTTGATTGAGCACCACCCGCTTCACAACCGGCAAAATCTGACAATGGCACACGGCGAATTGCACACAGAGCACTAAAACTCGGAGAGATGGGCAAGTTCCTGTATAAAGTGGTTTCTTTGTTGCAATTCCAATTTGCCACGATATGGTGGAAGAGCTTCTCTCTATGCCAGGCAGACACGAGTGGGTCGAGCTCCAAAAAAACTGAGAACTTAACTCGATCTTGTTGGGGGAAGCAGTGCCAGCAGCGCTCAATACCCGCTCGCTCTATTGAGGAGCACCAACTTTCGACCTACACTACGGCAAGATGGATATCCCACCGAACAAAAAATACGGTATACTATTAATAATATTACCAATGTTCTTCTTCTGGTCGCTCCTCCAGTTAGGTCACCGCTTTCAAAAACGAGTCTCCGTTCGCCGCAAAATGAAGGACCAATCGGGCGATTATGTAACGATATATATTTATACGGAACGTATATACACCCGCCTTAAAGATTTTCTTTTCGACTGCTTCTCTTCTTGTTTTTTCCTTTTTTTGTTTTTTTTTGTAAGCTCGATCCAGCGACTTTTCTCGCGACTTTAACTCCCTACAGACCGATTAGAGACTTCCTCTTCGAAATTCAATAAACCCCAGCCTCGCTCGTCCGCATCCAAAAAAACTGATTCCACGTCCGGATACTAAAGACTGACTCCTCCGGATACTAAAGACTGACTCCTCCGGATACTAATGACTGACTCCTCCGGATACTAAAGACTGACTCCTCCGGATACTAAAAACTGACTGTCAAAAAAAATCTATTCTTTTCTATTCCAAGAAAAATTTTGCTTCTTCTCGCCTACTTTATGTTAAAATTTGGAACTAAAATTTTCGTTAAGTGACTTGATTAATCGTTCAGGCAATTTCCGCGAGATGGGGGAATAATTCATAAGGAGAGTGAAACATCTTTGCGCGTGTTGAGAGTAATTCTTCAAGGTCGGGAACATTTTGTGGGAACGCTTTTTAGGGAACGCTTTATAGGGAACGCTTCGTTCCAATCCAATTTTCATTCCGGGAAACGGAAGATCTGTATTGAGGAAGACAGAATAAGACGGAGATTTTAAAAAAAACTAGTAGCACCAAAGAAAAGTGTTTATATGCCGCGAGCCAGACATGACGAGCCAGACATAGGCAGAATGGAACAAATAGTTGAGTGGTTGCCTTACGACGTTGATATTCCAAAAAGTCGCGGATTCAATTCTTGATCTCTGCATTTGAATTTTATTATTTATATTTAATGGTTTTATTTGTTTGCTTGTTTGTTCGGTTCAAATTTTGCGACAGCTTTTTCAACTACTTCTACTTAACCGATTCTTATGAAACTTTGCACACACATTGAGTTCCCGTGACAATGCAATCTGACATTTTTGTAAAAAATCAAGATGGCGGTTCCAAGATGGCGGACGAATTTTCCAATTGTGTTCCGATTCCATTGAAAATCAGTATCGGGGGGTTTTTAGGGCCACAAATGACGATTCTGACGATATGGCGGATGAATTTTGCGAATGTGTTCTGAATCCATTGAAAATCGGTATCGGGTTGTTTTTAGGGCCACAAATGACGATTCTGTTGTCAAAATTTTGAAAATTCAAAATGGCCGCGCCAATATGGCGGATGAATTTTGCAAATATGTTCTGAATCCATTGAAAATCGGTATCCGGGGTTTTTAGGGCCATAAATGACGATTCTGTGGTCAAAATTTGAAAATTCAAAATGGCAGATGAATTTTGCAAATGTGCTCTGAATATGTTGAAAATCCGTATCGAGGAGTTTTTAAGATCACAAATGACGAATCTGTTTTCAAAATTCGAAAATTCAAAATGGCGGCGGCAATATGGCGGATGAATTTTGCCGATGTGTTCTGAATCCATTGAAAATCGGTATGGGAGGGTTTTTAAGGTGACAGATGACGAATGTGTGGTCAAAATTTGAAAATTCAAAATGGCGGTACGATTTTGGTAATAAAAATTCGATTTCACTGAAAATTGCTACTTGGGTGTGTTTAAGGTGGGAAATAATGTATTTGTTGTCAAAATTAGAAAATTCAAAATGCCGCTGGCAATATGGTATGTAGCATTGAGTCGCATAAGAACTTTGGAAGGGCTATGTATTGAGGAGCTTGATTGTGAGAAATTAACAGGTAAGAAACCGTGCAACAAAGAGTTGGAAAGGATGAGAAGTTTGCATGATGATACGAGCCAAAAGCCAAACTAAAAACTAGAAAATAAAAATAGGTAAAAAAAACTTTTAAGTTAAATGGTTTTATTTGAAATCATAAGCTGTACCAAAAACTAGAAAATAATTAGAACACAAACATGGGCCTTCTTGAGATTCTGACGAGTGGTAAGAAATCGTGTAATAGTAGCCATGCTGTTTTCTCATGTCGTATGCCAAGGGGCACTTTAAGTCGCTGCGTCGCGTCAGCGGATTAAGTAATAGTCTGAGACTTGTAACAGACTAAAATAAAAACATGGAGAGCATAAAAATCTGTATAATGACTGTATTATTAAATAAAATCGACTTGTCTAGAAAAATGTGTTTCCAAGCCCACCAAAAATATATTTCAAATGCGGTCAGACATCATGGTCGAAGGTCATCAACAGCAATGGTACATTTTCAACACAAATCGGTGTGTAAAAAATTTACGGCTTTTTTACATCCCAAACGCAAAATTGCTGTGCGATAAAAGAGCTCCAGAGCTGCGTTTCCCCTTTGCGTTTGGGATGTAAAATGGCCTTTATTCTTACTAATTATTCAATTTAAAGAAAGATGAAGATCGCCAAAATTGTTTCACATCTTTCACGTGCACTGGTTACACGCGCTATATTTTTCTGTAGGTAACCGACCGTTACACACTCCTGGTCGCCCTGAAAACGGAAGGGGTAAATCAGTTCACCCAACCAAGAGCGGTAGGACGTAGAGTTTTAGACAAGCTAACACTACCGCGCTTGTCAAACGCTCCTTGGAAAAAACAGGGCTATAAGGGCACTCCAAATGAACCTGTAGCATGCCAAAGGCGCATCCTCCACCCTATGCAAGAAGTTCGCATGTTACCCTTGCTTTTAGTCAGCAGTTTTGGGTGACTAACGGCAAAGTCAGAGGACTACTACCGGGGGGCATCCCCCATGCAGCGTGTGGGGCTCATGTGGCAAATGAGGGGTATGCCGAAAGAAGGATTTCCCCGTAGGTTCCTTATGATGATGACCAACTGTTGTAAATACGGGGCATGCTCAAAGAAGGCTTTCCCGGTAGATTCTTCATGAGCACCACCCAAAGAAAAATCTGCGATACTGAAGTGAAGTACGCCCTATCAGGCAAATCTCTTTACAAATGAAATGGGGCAATCCCGAGTAAAAATAAAAAACGGCCTTATAAAGGGCAAACACCGGCCGCTTGGCTTTTTAAGGGGCATATGATGGCCGTAGAGTTTTTAACCATTTTTAATGGGAGCACATACGGCCTTACGACGGCCAAATTTGACCAAAAGATTTAAAAGGCCAAGTACTGAGCTGTAGAAACGGGCATTCGACGGGAAATTTGAGCCAAAAAATAATCTGCACCAAATGTATTGTTGAATGTGTTTTATGGGAACTTCATCATTTTCGTTATGTACAATGGTTCTTTCGATTTATACTAAAGATATCGATGCACAAGAGAAACGAGCTCGCCAGTCGTCGGTTTGTTGTACGTGAAGTGTGTGGTGCGTGTTGATTTATATTTTAGTGGGAAATTTTGTTATTTAACGGCTTGAAAAAAAGACACAACCGAAAAATAATCAAACATTTAATTGCAGTGAAATATATTTTCTTATAGGAGGGCGAATATCCAAGTTGCTGCCACTGTACCACCGTCGTATACCCGTAATAGCAACCATGCGGCCACCGTACCACCGTCGTATGGCCGTTATTGGAACTGTAAGGCCGTTGGTTCACCGTCAATCGCCCCCTGTACGGCCGTACTGTCCTGCAACGAGCCTTCTGTTAACCGCCAGATGGCTGAGGACTATGTTTCAATCACAGTCGGCATTTGCCCGTTCTAAGGCCATCATTTATTTTTACGCGGGATCCCAACTTCTACCTTACGTATTCGGAAAACTTTTTAGTTTTACTCATAAAAAACTTTAATTTTTGTTGTTGTCGTCCGTGATATTTCATGCGATTATGTTGTTGGCCGTGAAAGTTGCCACTTAGCATACTCAATAGACCGGTTCTCGTTCGATTGCGGAGGTCAAGCAACATTGAACGTGATTAGTACTCAGTTGGCGGCCCGATTGGAAAAACTTTGTTTCTAGAGGTCTTGCCTTTGCTTATTTTCCGGCGGACGTAGCAACAGTGTCACCCCAGGAGGTTCAAGAACTGTTTAATCGACAATTCGTCATCGGTTGTGATGTAAATGCTCACCACTCCATTTGGTGGAGCATCGACGTAAACGAGAGAGGTGAGCGTCTCCTAGAAACGTGAATGTGTAGTCAAACCTGCTCACCTCACCTATCAACTAAGTTTGTGAGCTGGAGATGGCTGAAACGCAGCTCACTGAGGTGCTGATCTCCTCCAGCCATGACAGGAATACTGGCTTTTCTTCCCAGTCGTCGCGTAAAGTGCTCTGTTAGAATTACAGACTGGCTGTAATGCGTAGGAAAGTTGGGAGTTTGTTCAATAGCGCAAAACGTACTGGGCAATGGGAAGAATACAGGTTAACCCTAACAGCCTATAACAAGGAGTTGACACGCTCCAAAAGGATTGCATTGTGAAAGCCTGCAATTTCGGCCCCAAGCCTCTGGAGCTGCCTAAATCGTATTGACCTATCAGATTAATTTCTTTTCTTTTGCAAACGTTAGGGTTGGAGCAAGGGCGGCGGAACATAATGATTGTGGGTGGGGAGCATGCGAAGAGATAACCGTTAAAATGTTAGCGGTTATTAACCGTTAAAATGTGAAGTGTTTAATTTTGAGAATTTCGGCGTGGATATGTAATAACTGGCCGTTGTCCAAAACTTTATATGTATTATTAAACGCGAGTGTCGTTTTACCAATGTGGTCCCCCAACTTAGTACTAATCATGTCCAATGCTGCTTGACCTTTTTCATCGAACCAGAACCGGTCTATTGAGCATGATGAATAACACCATTCATGGTCACCAATATAATATCCTGAAATATGAAGCAATGTAACAACATAGTGATGTGCGATTCTGTATCGATTTAAGAAAAATCGGTTTTTTCGTAAATCTAGATTTTCCGATTCTTTTCCATTTTCCGATTTTAGAAAATCGATTCTTTTTCCGAGAATCGTAATCATCAATCGCAGCTTACTTTTCATCACATAGCCGTCATTCGATTGAACCAACCATAGGGCCCTTATGAGAAACTGATAAGGCATACCTCACTTCAGATCGCTGATTTTTTTATGTGTGGTGTTCATGAGAAGCCTTCTTTTGGCATGCCCCATTGCCTCATGGGGTCGTCATGATGAACCTACGGGGAAATTCTTCTTTTGGCAAGCCCCTGAGACAATTCCCTTTTTAAATTCTAGTCGGATGGGGTTTAAAAAGCTTAGGTTATACAGTTATAAGTTCTTAATAGTGCAAAGAAATTGGGTAAGCCGTTTAGAAAATTAAAATATGGTAACATTCAAAGCAAAGCATGGTAGTTAGAAGTAGTGCTTCTGGCGACAACGCTACTTTAGTTGCGTAGACAATGAATTTGAAACCCTTAGTTTGTGAGTGACTAGCAAGCGATCAGGGTGAGTAATTCACTGAGCCATGGATTTATCTCGTAGTTTGTTTGTTGCGTAGTTACAAAGGAACTGGAAAGCAGACACATGGAAGGCATTGCTTTTATATTCTCTATGTGTCTGCTCAAAGGACCAATAATAAAATTAGTGATTGAATAATAGATTCGCGACTCGGTGTCGAATTGTGTGTGGCGGTGTGTTGTGTACCACTTTCCGCTTGTGTGTGAGTTGGTGTTTCGGCCAGATTCCCCCGAAGGGTTGTAGGGTGTGAGGCCGCCACCGTTGGCACGTAGGTCGGAGTGTGCGTGTGAGAAGCCGCCGGTTCCATTCGAAGAATCCTCTCAATACTCAGCCGTGTGTGCGAGGCTTACGCCAGTTCCCCAGTAGGTGTGTGTGGCGAGTCTCGTGGTTCCGCTGCTGTGTTGAGCATGGGCTGCCGAGTTGCCATAGATACTTAAGTGCGTATTTAGATACTTAGTTTTTTTTTATGACATGATGGCTCATACTGTTTTTTTTCGAGTCGTGGAAAAATAGTAATAAATTAATCTTTGCGTTAAACTTTTGTGTTTCATTTAATTACACATTTAAATATTTTTATTTATCCTTTCTTATAATAGCTCTAATATAATATATTTAGTTTTCTTATGAAAAGTCTTGCTTGTGTGCGGCCCTTCGACCACGTTCTTTTGTCGCAGCGGCCTAGACAGTTCTTCAACGTTCTGAGTTATTAGGTGTACAGAAATATTTTGGGTGTGGATTTCCCCACCCAAAGCGAAAGTGCGTGTGCACTTTTCCTTCCATCCCCATGCGCTCCGCCGCCCCTGAGTTAGAGATATTGTTGGTCCTTCACATCAGGTCTAAACGGACACTCTCCATTCCCCTACATAGCTCTTAGTTCGCTTACTCAAAGGTTAAATCAGCAGAGGTTGCTTTACACTACCTAATTGACAAAATCGAGAAAGCCTTCTCGCTCAGGAGACTACCGTATGCTCCTCCTTCGTCATGGAGGGTGTTTTCGATAACACTGGCTATGATTCTATTTCTAGAAGACTGGCTCTAAGAAACCTGGATACCCAAACAGTTAAGTGGATAAATTCCATGTTTGTAGGACGTGACATTTCTTCTACCCTGGGTGTCACTTCTATCAAGGTAAGCCCTTAAGGTGAACTTTTGTCCCCGTTATTCTGGTCACTGGTTGTGGATGAACTTTTGACTGGACTACACGAATCTGATTTCAATGTTTTCAATGGTTATGAGAACAGAGCGGTTATTCTGTAACTGTGAAAAGTCTAGTGAAAAGTCTTTTCAGTGAGAATTCCAATAAATGCGATTCTGGAACGATGAGAATGTGAGTTTATGTGTCAAATTATTTCATGGTGAAAAATGACTTCTCACCAAAATTTTTCTAGTGAGAAATGTGAGAACTTGTCATTTTCAAATAACAACAGGTTATTTAAACAACAGTTGAACGTACAATTTTTAAAAATGGTATTGCGTTTTCTCAGTAAGAAGTACGAAAAATTTTAATTTTCAAAAAGTTTGAAAATAAAATTTGTAAGTAGTGTTTTTTAGATTTAATAATATATCGGGATTATGTCGGGATTTAAAAGAGTTGTTGGCCGAGCGAGGAGCAAAAAAACGTTCTTGTAAATTTACTTAAGCTGCATGTGAACTTGGCAAATGATAAGTATATCTTTAAGTTTTTCCAGCAATTTAATATATTATATTTATTAATTGCTGCAGATTTGAATCTATAGATTGTCCGGCGAGAATAATGGGGGTGTGTGCCACACATTTAAATGGTGGTGCCGTTAAAGACTGTTGAAAAAAACCCTTGCATTTATTTTCCCTGAAAGTAAGTAATGTGGAACTTTTTAAGTTCAACGGTTATTGCAAAAAACGTGATTTTTAAATGTAAAACAAAGTGTGCCACTCGAATAAGTACAAAATATGACACGTTTGACGTTTATACAAGTGAGAATTTCCAATGTGAACTACATTCAGCTCACTTCTCACTGGAATATCTCACTAAGGTTATAGCAGTTATAGAATCGCTTTGCTGACAAAAATGAGAACTCAAAATGAGAAGACCCGATGAGAATGAGAATGAAAAGACTTTTCACGTTCTCACTTTCTCATAGTTATAGAATGACCACTCTGGTCCCGTTACAAATAGGACTTAGGTTTTAATAGGTATTGCGGCACTTGTACGTAGTTTGCGACCAAGGTCATTAACGTCACTGAAAGGCGTTTTAATTACCATTAACCGGTAATAAAAGCCATTAAGTAGGCGATAGGGTTTATTTTCCCACGCATAAGTGCCGCAATACCTACTGGTTCTATTTGTATCCAGTGTAAGACATTTGAGTACTCAGGCTCAGTCAAATATTTGGAAATAAGGTTGGGCAAGAGACTGAACTGGAACGCTTAACTAGACTACGCCATCAGTAAAGCCCCTAACGCTAAATGGGTCTGTAAATGGTTGGGTTAGATATGGGGTTTTACACCACAAATGATGTACTGAATCTAAAGCACAATCGACAACCTGTTGTCACCTACCGCGCTATAGTCTAGGGGTCCAAGACTAAACAAGTCAAGTTCAACTGTAGCAGACTGCAACGGCGTGCTTGCTTCTCTTTTACTGGAGCTATACGGACGTGCCGTACAGCTGCGATGGAAGTAATTAAGGGATCGATTTCATTGCACATCTCCATATGGAAATTCGCCGCCATAAGTGCCTTGACTTGACTACAGATCTCATCGAACTGGTCCCTTATAGTCAAAGGACATATGGAAATCCATAACGGTATTCCGAACATTTAAATTTGTTGCTTATCCGATCATATGGTTGGTGAGCTGCGGTTCCAGAGGAAATTCAGGGAGATTATTCCGGATCGCTCGAGTTGTAGGAATTTATCCTCGCTGGGGGTTCAAGAAAGAGCCACTGGTTTACCGACGGTACATGGTACAGGGGCTATTGCCGCCAACTTCTAAGGTCTCGATTGCAGTGTGTGTACTGAAGCACATTCCGTTAAGACTTGCGCTAGGTTCAACTTTATGAAAGGTTTGAAAGGCGCCAACATTAGAATCTTTTCGGACAGTCAAGCAGATATCAACGCACGCTGAACGTGGAAGTTTTCTTCCAAAAAAGTTGCAGGGTGCTTTGACGTACTCTAGAGCCTGGCCAGGAAATATACGGTCTCGCTTTGCTGGGTTCCTGTACACTGGGGTATCGAGGGTAATGAGGCTGCAGACAAGCTCGGGAAGGACAGTCTGAGACGCTGGTCTAGGCAGGGCCACCTTAACCACAGGGCTAAATGGGCTATAGCCCCGGGGCGCAAGCCTTTTGGGGCGGCAATTTTTGTTTGTGTTATATTTTTTTGTTGACAAAAATAACCAATTTACCTGTTCTAATGAAACAGGAAGCATAATAATGTATGTAGGAATCTGCTTTGGTGAACCGACCCCTAAAGTTATTTTTAGATTTGGGCTTTGATTCTTGACAAAATGCGTCTTTCTAATGACTTACATTTTAGTTTAATTTCATGGAATGGAGAGTGTTCAGAAAGCTCGCAGTTTGAATGTAAAACGAGCCATCGGCCATCCTGGCGTATTATTCATCCCAAATGATTTGCCCCATTGTTTAAGGCCATCCGCCGGGGCTGTAGTTATCCTGGGCCCCTCGTGGTCATCTATCTTTTCCAATTCATAACGGTCGTGATTGTGCCGTTTGACTACACGGTAAGGTCCCAAAAACTTAGGTTTTAATTTCAACCCTGGGCTAAATATGTTCTCTTCACTGCAACCAAGGCGCCCTACTTATGGACACTTGCAGCGTTACGCTTCTTACTGCTTTGTCTCCTATTCTCCTGTTGAATCTTAATAATATTTTGTTTGGCTTCTCGCCGTACCATTTCCTGAACATTCTGTAGTTCATTTAAATTATCGTCCTTTAAAAAGGCTTGAAAGTCTGGCAATGCTTCTATCTTCATTTCCATGTCAGTTAAAATACGAAAGGACGAGAGCTTCGTACTTCTTGTTGGGATATTATTTACCGGCCTCTGTGCTGAAAGTCGAGTCGTGTTTCGTGACAAGTCGTTTGAGTTGAAGAAAGTGACGTTTCAGTAGATTTACGACTTTCAGCACAGGGGCCTAGAGTAGAACTGCTAAGTTGAGTTTAGCACGTTTTTTTGCGGGATAAATCTTAACGAATAGTAGTGGCCCATCATTGAGTATAGAACCCTTCACACGTCGGTTGTACTTCAAAATAACGTACACAGCTCAACACGTTTATCGAATACTCAGCGGACTTGTCAAGCAAACCGAACGAACTTTTAACGTATTTGGTCTACAGTAGCGCATATCATAACATTTAACTGTGACTATTCGTATTTTACACGAATAAAAATGTGTCGTGTGACCGCAGTTTGTACGGTAAAAATTGAATACTGCTAAAAACGTACAGTACAGTGCCGTGTGAACCTAGCCTTAGTCTTCACTTAATTTTAATAAAAATTAACGGACTAATACTGGCCGGCAACGTAATGAGGATGGCGGACAATCGCATCCCAAAACGGCTTATAAAACTTATCGAGTTAATCTTCTAGCTCAGAAGTACACTTCTCAGCTGGGCTGAGAAACGGGCCACGCTTATGTGCAGGGACCGAATCCGGCCGAAAGCACCAAAAAAGGTATAGGAAGAAAAAACACCGCAAAACGAGCATGTGACCGAAAATGCGGGTTCCTTCTCAACCCTCCCCGGCACTCCTGTACCGAGCCGGTCCAGTCCCTGCACACAAACGCGGTCACATTTACCACTGCACAGTGGCTCGGCTAAGACATGCAAACACAAAACAAAAAACAATGCAACATTTAAGAGCACAAAACATCAAACAGAGAAGCGTGCAAAGGCAATGAAAACGTGGGACACACAAGGAGTCACGCCACATTAAAAAGAGCCCTTTTAAGGACATCTTCGCTAGTTTGCATGCTGCTATCAGAAAATTCGGGAAACGGACCAGTAGGTAGACCCAAGAGGAGATGGATAGACTCTGGTAAAAATCTTCATGAGCGGAGGTCTTATAGCTCGTAAATATTAGTCTTCCTTCTGCGCTTGTTAAATTCGGTAAGTAGTTAACGTATCGACAATTGGTAATGCAATTCTGCTCAACGCATCTTCGTGCCTTATTTTAGTACCTTAATGATGTTCAATCTGGTAATTAAATTCTTTTAGAAACATGGCGCATCTAGCCATTCTCAGTGGGAAATCTCGTTTTCCATTGTCTAGGCGAAGGCATTGCAGTCGGTGACAATCTTAATCCTCCTTCCCAGAACATAAACTCTCCACTTCTTTAGGGCGTGTACTTCTAGCTCGTGAAGCGTGAATGCCTTATTCGGCTGGGCTTGACTTATGACTCATGTATTGCACTGGATGCAACTGTTGATCGTTATTATGCCATTGCAAGACAATAGCTCCGAATTCGTCCTTACTAGCATCGCCATGAATCTCCGTATGTGCCTCTGGTTCAAATAATTTCAACACTGGTGCTTTTGCCAATATTTCTTTTAATGCTTTAAATGCATTTTGCTGTTCGGTTTCTATTTTAAATATGGCGTTCTTTCTTAGCAATTCGCTGAACGGCTTTGCTACTACTGCATGGTCTGCTATAAATCTCCTGAAGTAGGACGTTGGTCCCAGAAACCTTTGTAAAGTTTTCCTATCATAGTATAGGGAACTCAGTTACTACTTTTGTTTCGTCGCTCCCGCTAGACATCCCGCGTATTTTCTTATGAAGAGGGGCGCATTATTTTTGGTAGCCCATGGGCGCCGAATATCTTAAAACGGCCTTGAGTCTAGGGCACATAACCCTTCTGTGGCATTTCATGGTACACCTCCTAGTCCCCGATACAGGATTGGGTTAAGGTACTGAGCCTAGGACGTTAGGAATCAATCCCAAGACTTAAACAGGCTAAAGAAATTAAAAGACCTCTTGCCTTAAGACTGGGCTGCGGTATCACCTTCATAACTTAGGACTTCTCAGAGGACAGATTGCCGACCCTGCCTGGAAGGCGACGAGACTTCGACACACGTTCTCTGACATTGTCCTGCTCTGATCTTGCTTAGAAGGAAAACGTGTATCAGTGAGCTTCTAAGCCCAGCTCAAGTCCGGTCTTCTTCAACTAAAGACATTCTTACCTTCGTCCGAAGGGCTGACGGTGTTTTCCCTTAGTGGGGTATGTACACAACTTGGCCGCGGTGTTCGCCATATGAGTTGCCCGCATACTCATATAATACTAATAATAATAATCATAACATGGCCTTAAAAGTATCCAGCTTAAATCCGAGTATTTATGTGAACCCACATAATAAATTACGTAAAAAGAACTCAAGACTGCAATTGGATCTGCTTTGTATGTATGGAAAATGTTTCACAGCATGTAATATTTCCCGGAAAATCCTTTTTCTTTATAAGGTTATGCGATAAGAGGCTTTAAAGTCACTCGTTCTATCTAACCACCCCAGTATAATCACGAATATTTGTGATCCGGATTAAAGCTAAACTCCGGGGATAACCAGCTCCATATGGGCATCAGTACCATTATCTGGGAAGCAGTTATGCATATATAGTATCTCCGTACACAGTAAGCAAGCCATGCAGAATGGAAATACATAATAATGAGAACTAGGAGGCCGAGGCCGAGGCAATGAATAGAAATAGGACTGCAAATGCAGGAAATTCAATGATGCCGTCCCTGTTTGAACTGAAATTGTAACATGCCACGAACTTTTGTTGACTTGTCTTTCTTCAATTCCGGAACACGAATTAAAGCCTTGCTATTTTCATTTGAAACGACCGATGTGGTGTAGCCGCATGGACACGTTGGTTTAGCCAGTTTCATTGCATAGTACAAATTCAGATTGATAATGGTGTAATCTGTTGGTAAATAATTGAACCAGCTCCTGCGTACTGAACGGGAGTTATATAACACACACCCACTAGCCCTAGAGCGATTTTACAACCTTGAACTTTAAAAGGTGGTAACCATAAACCAAAAGGAACTCCGCTTCAGTTGTGAAAATTACACCTTCACACAATTTTACTACACAGGATAATAGATCTCTAGGATCCTGATATCCTGCGGTATGGCACAGGCGAAACAGCAGAATACAGCAGCGAAGTTATTCGGCAAATTGAGAGATGGCAGGATTTAACTGCCGCAGTTTTATATGCATGGACATTTTATCACGGGGAATTGCTGCTGCTTGTTAAACGCGGCATTTAAGGGGCCTCTTACGATGTAATCTGAAATTGATTCACTTGAATGAGATTTCGGATCGGGGATTAAGATTTTTTGCTGCTTTTTGTCTGATGTTGAAGTACAACATTATTTTTTCTCTTAGTCGTCTTTCGACCAGAGCCCATGAATGCCAATAGAAATTGCTGGGAGCAACAGCGGCAAATCTCGTTAAGAATTTAATGGGCAGCCTTTTACGGGCCAGTTGAGAGCATATTCGGCAATGTAAACAAGGCCAGTGAAAGTTCTTTTATTACATCTCGGGTTGTTGAATGATGCTTTTCCCTTATTTTCCCTTCAATTTCGGTTCATTTTTAGTAAATAAAGAAAATGTCTTTGGTATAAATTTTATTGTTCTTGTTGTGTATTGCGCATTTGTATGAAAGGAATTATAAATCGAGTAACATATTTTAAAGGGTATCAAGCGGAATTATGGATGAGAGTGAATATTTGTAAAACATTTTGTTTTAAGGCTATTCACATAATCAATGATAGAAATTTGTTTCGGAATTATAAATAAAATTACAGTTATAAGAAAAGGTTGTCTCAAAGGGTGATACTGGGTGATCCGGGTACTTTGCTGGGTATTTTGCTGGATGCTTGAATGAAAAATGATACCCGATCGATGAACTTACTACGAGACTATAAATATGATTACTTAAGAATAGAATAGCATAGAATTTGGAGGGTGTTGTCTGCTATCCTTGTTCGTTGAACAACCATTTAATGATCAAAGAATTTCCTAGCATACAGCCTGATTGGTATCCAGGGCGGACTGATAAATACATGAAGATGAAAATGAAAGTATTCTACAAGATTAATACAATAAAATTGTCGCAGACGGAACCAGTTTGGGAAAAATGCAAGACGGAGGATAACCTTCCTTCCTATGGGCGCTACAGCCCAAATCCAGCCTTGGACTCCTTTTGCACGATTTCTAGCGTTTCTTGTTTCTAGTTACAGCTTCCTAGGATCATACTTACGTCTATGTTACTGCGTCCTTCCATCTCTTTCTCGGTTTACCTACTGGTCTATCACCTAGTATATCGCCCAAAAACCTATTTTTTTGGTATTCTTGTCTCGTCTTTTCTTGCAACATGTCATGGCTACCTTAACCTATAATTTTGATGCAAATGGCTAATTTAGGTTGGATATATATGTAATTTATCATTCTTGTCAGCTTTGAGGGTATTCTTAGATCCATTAGAACTTCTATGTGTTTTCTTCTGTGTATAGAGTGGTAATGATTTGAAATATTTTTGCGTTTTTCTCCCAATTTTTTTTATTTGTCTCAGCAGTCTTAATTAAGACTTCAGGCGAGTGGGACCGTATAAGAATTTATGCTCATACGATAGGTTACTATTATTTACGGTATGTAAATTAAAAAACACGTGTTACGACACCTTAATTTTTAAATATTTATTTTTTCAATTGTTTATTAATTTATTTGTCAAAATTAAAAGCAACTAGTTAATATATGTGTGAAGCTTTAGAAAGCTTTTAATAGCTTTTACACAAATGCATTTCTTTGGCTGTGTAGGTTTGCCCATCGCTGGATTTAAAGTCACTCCAAGCACACTAAAATGCCCTTATGTAAAGGCTTTTTACGAGCACGGTTAGGTTAGGTTAGATTAGATATGGCTGAGCTGCTGGTGTACAGCTCAAACACATGAGTAGGCCCATTGTGATGCCATAGTGATCCCACTTTAAACCTGATGTTAAAGTGTCGTTTCTTCGCTAAACCATCTCGAGGAAGCAGTGAATCTCCTGAGTTTGCGGGATCCCAATGTTCGAGATTTCCGCAAGCGAGCTTAGAAAGGGTTCACCAAATGAGGTCAGTCTCCTTCTGCTTAGGGCTGGGCAGTGACAGAGGAGATGTAGTACACTTTCCTCCTCGTCCGGATTTTTACAGGTTCTACAAAAATCGTAGGTCTCAAGACCTAAGCGGGTCACATGCGTCCCTATCAGACAGTGTCCGGTAAGCACTCCCACTATTGCTGAGAGGTCTTGTCTCCCGAGGCTTATTAGTGAAGTAGTCCGCCTGAGATCATAAGAGCGCCAGGTTAGTTTGGCCAAGGTGCATTTATTAATATCCCTCCAATGCTTCTTTGCTTGTTGCATTGTGTGCTGTTTGCATCGAAGTTTAAAAGTGGCCCAAGGCATACCAACCCTTTCCTTTCCAGGAAGGAGAGTGGCGGTCGTGCCTTTCCTAGCCAGTTCGTCAGCTTTACAATTTCCCTCTATGTTTCGGTGACCAGACACCCATACGAGGAGGTTCCTGAACTGCTGAGCCACCTCGTTAAGAGATCTGCGACATTCAGAGATAGTTCTAGAGCTGTTTGTGCAAGAGCGCAGGGCTTTAAGAGCCGCCTGACTATCTGAAAAGATGTAGACAGTCCGATTCCTATCGCCTTGCTGGTTAATTAATAGAACAGCTTCATGTATGGCTAGAACCTCCGCTTGATATACACTGCAGTGATCGGGTAGTCGGAAGGAGACTTCAATCCCAGTCTCTGGGGAAAAGACTCCTCCTCCTACTCGACCCTCGAGCTTAGAGCCATCAGTAAAGAAGTTTACGGCATCCTGAAAACTGTGTGGTCTGTTACTCCATTCACGACGAGAAGGAATGTGGATTCCGTAGTTTCTCGTAGTCTCTGGTATACAGAAGTCGGTTTTAGTGGGGACGATAACAGAGTTCAACACCTTCGTGTGACTACCCCTGATTCCGGTCCAAAATCCAGATTCTTTTATTCTAAGGGCTGCGATGGTTGCGCTTTCCCTTGCCACAAGATTCAAAGGAGGGAGGTATAGCATAACATTTAGGGCATCTGTAGGTGTGGAGCGAAGTGCTCCTGTTATGCATAACTCGGCACATCTTTGTACTTTCTGTAATTTGTTTAGCACCGTGGACTAACTCAAAGTTGGCCACCATACTAAGACTCCGTATAGGAGTATTGGGCGGACGATCGCTCTGTAGATCCACCTTACTATGTTAGGGGAGAAGGCCCATTTCTTCCCAATGGATTTTTTTGCAAGCGAAAAGCACTATGTTCGCTTTCTTAATGCGCTCTTCTGTATTTTCATTCCAGATTAGTTTCTTGTCTAGGATTACTCCCAGATATTTGGCGCTATTGCTAAATTTGAGCCTACCATTGTTAAGCCGTGGGGGTGTTAAAGGTGGGGTTTTATACCTCTTTGTGACGAGGACTAGTTCCGTTTTTACTGGGTTAACGCTGAGTCCGCGGGTGGCAGTCCAGCTTGAAAGGGTTTGTAACGCCGCCTCCATGAGATTACAGAGGACTTGAGGAAATTTTCCTTTTGTGATAATGACAACGTGATCCACGTACGTGATGCCCCTCGGCCTCCATGCGTCGCAACAGCTGGTTTATAGTTACGACCCATAGGAGCGGGGAAAGTACTCCTCCTTGCGGAGTGCCTCTGTTTACGGCCCTTCGGACCGAGCTGTGGCCTAGGCTCGAGCTCACCATCCTGCCAGTAAGCATTTGGTGGATGAGAGACACCAGCAATACCTCGATCCCCTGTTCTGTCAAGGCCAGGGTGATCTGTCAAGGCGAGGGTGCGTTGTTAAACTCTCCCTCTATGTCAAGGAATGCCACTAATGTATACTCCTTGACCTCGAGTGATTTTTCAATGGTTGAGACCAATGAGTGAAGAGCAGTATCAGTAGATTTGCCCTTTTTATAGGCATGTTGTGTGCCAGAGAGTTCCGAGGTTGGTATGGTCTGCCTCAGATATATTTCGATTAGCCTTTCAAGAGTCTTTAAAAGAAAGGATGATAGGCTAATTGACCTGAAGTCCTTGGGTGTTGCGTGGGAGGCTTTTCCTGCCTTGGGTATAAAAACTACTTTAACCTCTTTCCAACTAGAGGGAATGCAGTTATTTTGAAGGCACCCTGCAAACATAGCCTGCAACCAGGGCATGATGTAGCTAAGGGTGCGCTGCAGTTGTGCCGGCACTATGCCGTCCGGGCCTGGAGATTTATAGGGCTGGAAGGTGTTTACAGCCCATTCAATTCTTGCTCTAATTATGATAGATCAGCTGTGGTGAGGCTGAAGAGTTTATCGGGAAGGCTGACTCAGCCGTAGTACTACTCGGGAAATGGGTGTCCATAAGTAGTGTCAGGGATTCCCTGCTTGAGTCAGTCCAGTCGCCGTTTTCTTTGTGTAAATAACTAAGCATTGTCGGTGCTTTAGTTAATATTTTACGTAACCTTGAGGCTTCCGACGTAGACTCTATATTGCTGCAAAAGGTAGCCCAAGAGGTGCGTTTGGTCTTCCTTATTGCCATTTTGTATCTATTCAGCTTCGACTTATAGCAGCCCCAGGAGGTTTCACTGCTGCTGCGTCGATTACAAAACTTTGTTCTTTCAGCGCTAATAATATCTATGTCCTTGGTTCCCTGTAATTTTTCTTTTATCGTGTTCTCTACCTATGTGATAAAAACCATTTTCTATTTCTAGACCTTTTGTTTTTCCTCCAACTCCTTAATTTTTTTATGTGCATCTTCATCTGATTGTTGTTGTTCGTTCATGTCTTGTGTAACTGTGGAAATAATATAAAAAAAATATTTCAATTTATCGGGCGCGGGGTTGGCCACCCCTGCTTTACAATATACCGATGTAATTATAATTGGTTAGAAATTTTTTTGTCATGTTCGACTTCAATATGATTAAGGCGTGCGCTATTTGTATGATTGTGTGCAATTATAATGTATCATCTTTAATGGCTTTGTAGGATTAAACGATCTGGGTGGCATATGTGGTAATAATTTTAATGTCTAAGACACGAAAGCCTTAATTAACAATAAATCGAATGGTCTGTGGTTCAAATATGACATACAACCGCCAAAATGTTAAAATTAAGCAATTTTAAGAACAATGAACGTGAATTTTGTAAATCTGCAAGAATTTTTTTTATATATTTTTATGTAAAACATTGTCATATCTTTTGCCTAACGATGATTTTCTATGAAGTTTTAATTCTGTCGAAAAGATATTTTTTAACATTAAAAGAAGTGGTCGGAGTCAAAATTGTGCCTTCTAATATCTAATATCGCGATATCTCATAAATGATAGTTGGTGGAGAAAAAAGTATAGAAATATTTTTTGGTAGAAAATCGCATAATCTACAAACTTTGCAAAAATTCTTTTATGATAAGACTTATTGTTTACGAGATATTTGCATAAAACTGACATTATATGTATTTTTAAGGTATGTACCAATATCCAGCTCTATGCGAATTATGTCAAAGTTTGACCCAGCGGACATACCCCCCTACCACCATATGTGCAGTTCAGCCTTGTGCTCCTTTATTCTGGCGGTAATCATCCGGCTCGGCATTAATGCAAATCCCCTCGAAAACGACCACTTCTTCCATAGACGATTTGTGCTCTTTTTGTATCCTAATTTCTTTTCAACTAAAAACCTCAAACTTGAATGTAAATCACATTATCCGTCATCCATGATCCCTGTGTCCACCCAATCTTCAAGTTCGCTCCTTCGTCCTCTAGTTAAAAGGTAGTTGGATGTGTTGTTGTCGTCGATCAGGAAATCTCACAAAGATGCTTTCAACAGCCATGATTACGGGTAAAGATAGGAAAAAAGGATATTCCGGGGTCAATATCCCATAGACATCCCTTGCAATTGAAGAGTATGAGGCGTTAGATGTCAAAAGGATATCGGCGATAAGTACAAGATAAAAAAAAATGCTGGCAAGATATGAAGAGAGATCTGGATTTTATTGGGCCTGACTGACGAGGGAAGATTTTCTGGACATTTTGCGTGCCGCTACATTAAATGGGTAAATTGATTTTCCTTGCTACATTTTCTCGTTTTTTTTCTTACTTTTGAGTGATGTATGTGTGACGTTTACTTTGTTCTTTTTCAATAAAAAATAGTTGAGAATATTGATCGAAGACCCGACTTGGATCTGAATGGTTTCTTTAATACTGTGGAAAATTTGTAAATGGGTGTTTCATGTATAGCAAGGACATTCATGTTTAGTCGAGTTGCTTATTTTTTGGTTTATGTTTATTTTGATTTAGTACTGAAACAATGAAAACATGAAAGAAATACTTCTTTATTGCTTAAGTTAACCGACGATGTTTTCAATCTCTTGAAAAATTATAATGTAGGAAATTGTTTTGATTTTTACATTTTCATATATTTTGTAGTTTCATTTTATTATATTTTATCCTTTTTGAAGTTAGTTTGTATTTTTTATAAGATCGAGCTTCATTCATTCTTTGAGAGGTCCTTTTATTTGGTCTTGGTTAAACACCTTCCAGGATAAGGCTTTTGATATAGCCTAAAATTTATTTGGAATTCATATCTGCCATTGTGACCGATCTCCGATAATTGTCGTCAACAGTTTGTTGAAGTCCAGAGTGGCAGGAATGGTATCGGGTAATGAGAGCATTGGCCCAAGGTTTAATTCCTTGAGAATCGATAGGTGTGTAACGGCGGCCCTATCCCCTGACTCAAAGGCTCTTTGAAGAAACTGGGGTGAAAATTTATAAAAAATGGGGAGGCGAGGAAAAAAAGGAAAAATTCTAGGGAGTCAAGATCGAGTTTTTCAGCGAGAAAGGACTGCACCGATGGTGCGTACGAAATCTCGGGAGGTAGTGAGTGTGAGAAAGAACCGAGAAATATGTCAGGAATAAGCTAGTAAGCAAGCGGCATAGAATTTTTTTTGAAAATTTTAAATTTTGTTTCGGGAAAAGTAAAAAAAAGAACGGGGAAAAAAACATTAAAACCAGATGACCTAAATTTCGAAGTTGCTGGCTCAAGAGGCTCAAACGAGGATTTTGTGGCACTAGACTTTGGCTCACGAATCTTACAAGAGGAGTTTGCTGCACCAGGCTGTTGGCTCGGGAATTTGGCCCGAAGATATTGTAGGTCACCCCTGGAACCGGTCTAGGCAGACCCACCGCAAGTTAGAAGTGCAGAGGCAGGCATTGGCAAGGCAGACGTCGGTCCACCCGACCCCGCTTATTACAGGCGATCCCGGCCGCAGACGGGGAAGGAACCCTCCGAAGGTAGGATAAAGAAGCGAAGTGAGAAGAAAGAAGCACGAAGACCGAGAAGGACCGTAGACGTCCGCTGGTGGGGCCTTAAGATAAGTACGCGCTTGTTGTCTAGATTGTTTTTCTTAGGGTAGGACATCCTACCGGAATTTTGTCTAGGTACCAGCTTCGCTAGGGCTCGGGTCGTACACCGGCAGAAGACCAGGGACCCCGGCCCCTCAACCCGTTCCTCTAGGCACGCACACACTACTTCTGAGGACGGGCCCGCTCCTAGGACGGTAGAGGAGACTGGAGTTCCTTTCTCCAGATATTTAAAATGGAGGTGACTATTTCGACCGTAAAACTAGAAACCAGAAACAAGAAACCAGACACCAGAAACCAGAAATCAGAAACCTTGTACCGGCACAATGGAGCTCCTTGCTGGTGACAGCCAGGCTACTGCCATCGTGCTTGGGTAAACATAAAATAATTTTGAAAAACCACATCCTCCCTAGTTGCCTAAATTGTTATAGGGGATGCTAAACCGGCCACACGGTTGACGCTAGCTCGCCGGTGGGGGCGTGGGGTTGTGTGACCGGAACTCGAAACCTATGATTCACCACTCACCTATTATTTAAAATGGAGATCCCTTCATACCGTTCTTGTCCTAGTTTAGCCAAAGGTATTCATCGCTGGAAGTTCCCAACGACCTGGTGGACCTGTAAATATTCAACGCGACTTCGAGAGAACCCTGGAGAGAAAGCAAAACCCAACCATCCTGGATAAATTACCCCCTTAGGCTGTCATGCCTAGTAATACTATTGGAGTTAAAGAATTTGACAACAACTATATTATATAATAATGACAACTCAATACAATGTTTTTAATTTAACACCAAAATAAAAGGTAAGTTTGAATTAACTAGTAAATAATGTAAAGCAAAAAAAATAACCTTACAATATAGGTAATGTGGATGCAACCATCTATTACCATTAAACAACACGGTCCAGCCAATACCGGAAAGGAAAAATACAAATCGTCGCTCTGGTACCAGTCGAGGATTCCTGTTCTTCTTACAACAACCCAAATCACCCAATAATATTTAAGTGATATCGAATTAATTTAAGACCTTAATATGATTATTAACGGGGGCTAATATACGTAACGACAAATGTAACGATTTCAATTATAAGTGTATAAAATAATTTTCTTTTGTGTTGATTATTTAGTGTATATGAATAAATATTTGGGGGGTTATACATATAGTTAAAAGTTTGAATATATATGGTTAAAATAGGCAATATGATTTAGTTTTAAAGGGTGAAGATAATTTAGAAAAACCATATAGTCATAATAATTTGTAACTATATATATACATACATATAATGATGGAATCATGGGATTGTAAATATGTTTGGTAGTATAATATAAATAATATAATATATAATTAAATTGGTAATATAATTAGTGTTTAATATAATAGCACGTTGTTATGTTCTGTGTTCGTCCTAAAAAGAGAAAAGTTAAATTGGATGACTTGAAGAAAATTATATGTGACGTACCTTGTCCCTGTCTCCTATGTGTCTTGAAACCGTGAGGCTGCTGATCCGATTTCTTTTCAGGTGATGACCAAGCCAAGGGCTCGAGAAGCCATTACCCCGGGAACTTGAGGTTTCAGCGGGCCTGAGATGAATCCGAGGCTACAATCTAGGATCAAGCAGCAGAGCCTTTCACAGTGGCGGTAGGATCCCTGAAAGCGTCCCCAGTGGAGGAATTTAATACATCATAGAAATAATACATTTAAATAGTTAAGTCTTACCTGAATTAATTACGAATTGTCTGGATAGAGCAGTTGTAAGCGCGACACAGGACTTCCCCAACGACCCTAACCTCTCTACTGTTCACTAAGGATTCCTCCCAGAAATCCATATTCTGGGCGAAATGGTGGCGCTAAAAGGGCTGACCAGCAGGCAGGGCGAGCTCCAACTTATAGAATTGAGAAAATAATTGTCCACCACAGGAAACTAGGAATGTGGCCGGGGGCTGTCAAGCCCCATTTTGTTATCTCAAATCTAGGCTAGCCCGGCCTCTAGAATTTTTCCGGGTATGGAAAAGGGAATGCCCAGGACCCAGTGCGCCTCCAGAAAACGAAAATTAAATTTCATTAATAATATTATATTCCCGATTCCAATCGGGTTAAACCGATTGGAAGGCGCACTGGAAATCCCTAAAATAGTGGGCATTTCCCCTTATAAACAGGGCCCCTGAAGCGGTCAGTCTCTTAGTTCTTGTGAAATTCCTAGAAGTGTGTGAAATAGTGAAGTGCCAAAGGAAAGAGTGGAACATATAAAATACTGAAGAAGGAGGGTCGTTGGTGGAGTCCTTGCGAGTGCGGATAGGTGGTAAAGCTAAGCACCCTGTTTTTTTTTATATATTTATATTTTATATTCCAACATAATTTTTTTTCCATTTTATTATTATATATTTATTTCATTATATTTTATTTGAGAGTTTCGGAATATTGAGTTTGTAATAAAGTTAAAGAGATTTCGGCATTCTTTTATTTTCATTTAATTACTAGTTTAAATCTTTTCCTTTTTGTTGAGTGATAAGATTGTGGGTTCAAGACCCACGTGTGCTAAGATAGGTTCGTAGACCTTAAAACTACGTGGCGCCCATTTAATACATTTAATTTTCCCCAGAAAAAAAACAAAAATAAGAACCACACCCTACGCTGAGCGCGGCCGAGCCTTGCGTGCGAAAAATTGGCACGTAACATTTGGCGCCCAACGTGGGGCTCGAACCCACGACCCTGAGATTAAGAGTCTCATGCTCTACCGACTGAGCTAGCCGGGAAGATATTAGGCCATTAGGGAAATTGATAAAATATTCTTTTGGGCTTAAATAGCGCCCTAATACGAATTAAATTGGCATATTATTTTCTCATTCGTTGGACGGACCGAGTGATCTTGTTTTCCATAGTAAATTATCTACTGCAAAAGTTAATAGGATTTGCGGATTACTGACATTACCATCAGTCAGCAATCAGGCAGTCAGAGTCATTTAAACAGCTGGACATTAATCAAGTTGAGTGTGTTAGTAGGGGAGTAACGAGTAATAAGAGAGCGAGAGTAACGTGAAGCAGCAAGTCGAACAGCGTCGAAAGGTTGAGCAACATAAAGTCGAGCGGCGCAGCTTGGCAACAAGTTGCGCAACATAGTCACGGATCACGCCACCCCGACCGCGTGATTCACTAGGGACTCAATTGTTTTGAAAACTTGTTTTTTTTCCCTTTTGTTACTTACCAATTCCGAATCCAAGGGACAGCGTGCAAGATTAAGCCCATATGCGCCGATGCGGGAACGTTAAGGAAGTGTTTTCCTTGTTTTTTTCTATCACCAATTTTTTTTTTTCCACATATTTAAACAAATATTAAATTTTTTTTCCTCATTTTCTTCACTTCAAAACACAACACAAAACAGAATTTTTCTCTGCGCCATAGCCCGACTTAATTACCACAGCCCGATACTTAAATTCTCGCCTACGACACTTGCCACGCGCCCGAGTCACCAAGTACTGGATTACTACGCTTTTACGGCTCTGAGAACCCGAAACTCCTTGATGAATGGCAGTAGAGTATAAGAGAAATTGTGATAGCGCATGGGAATTCTCAATGAACGACAGTGAATTCGAGTATTCAATTTTTTTTGGAAGAAGATAGACGAATGCGACTATTATAGATCAGCAGCTCGCACCCATCCAGCGTGATTTAAT
The DNA here is from genome assembly GCA_963855945.1 of Thereva nobilitata. Lineage (NCBI taxonomy): Eukaryota > Metazoa > Arthropoda > Insecta > Diptera > Therevidae > Thereva > Thereva nobilitata. Next base: position 123,798,418 of record OY979696.1, read on the forward strand.
ACAATTTCCAGGATAGGTGCCATTGAACTCTACGGGGTATTGTAGTCGGTGACCCAATTTTCCAGCCTTAGGGGCATTGTATTGGTTTAGGTGCATTGTTAGGGATAAGAGTAGAAGAACAAATAAATATTGGAAAGGGGAATTGGCGTGTTTATTAGGGTTGGAGATTATAGTATAAGGGAGAATTGAGAATATTTACGCGTACATAGTTACTAATTATTACCTTTACAATGGAAATAAACCGACTAAACCAAGAAGAGTTGGTTTATGAGATGGCCATCAGGGGGCTGCCTACTGGAAAGGTGGATGAAATGCGAACGGCCTTACGGGCAGCGTTGAAGGTGGAAAAGGAATGCGGTCCGACCCTCCTGGATCCTTACCCCTTTTCATATGAGGAGGATGTACAGGCGCTCCGGAAGAAGTTGAGCGAAATAAACCTTCTCTATGAGTCCTTCCAGGGGGATGCGGAGTCAAGTGAATTTAAGAAACTATTCACGAAAATCGAGTGGGCCCTTGGGAGGATGAGTAGAATGGCGGCGGTGGAAGAGGAAGAGAAAAAAGAGAAGACACGTATCAGGGCTGATTTGATTGTACTCCTGGGTTCACTGCAGATAAAAGCGGACGGTGAAGATGTGGAGGATGACTCTTCTGAAGCGGCCGCGGAGTTATCAATACCAGCAGCGGTGATGACGAGCCATAGGGCCCAAGCACAAGTCCATAAATGGGGTATTCGGTTTTCTGGTGAACAAGGACAGTCGGTCAATTCATTTTTGGAGCGAGTAAACGAGATGGCCGAAGCTAGGGGCGTTACAAAAGGTCAACTATACCGAGCTGCGTTGAATTTGTTTACAGGTCGAGCACTAATGTGGTATAGGGCTTATAAAGAGTCCTGCCATTCCTGGAACGATCTGGTCAGGGAGCTGAGAAAGGAATTCCTCCCACCAGACTACGACGATCGGCTCGAGGAAGAAATTCGCAGGAGGACACAGGGGAAGGACGAAGCAATAGGAATTTACGTCGCAACAATGAGAAATATGTTCTCCCGGATGAGCGACCCCCTTTCGGAAACCCAGCAGCTGAAGATCCTTAAAAGGAATATTCACCCCTTCTACCAGACCCAATTGGGGCTGATGGAAGTTGAATCAGTGGGTCAACTGGTACAATTAGGACGTCAATTGGAAGCCATTCGGGTCTCGGCAGAGGCTTTTGTTCCCCCTCCTTCCAGACGCAACCAAACTCTGTTAGAACCGGACCTCGCCTATGTGTCAGCAGAACCTCATGCAGTCTCAGCCATCCAGGCCAATTCCAGCAATAATAGCCCAGCGACAGGTAGGAAATGTTTCAGGTGCGGCCGTATTGGACACTTTGCGCGACAATGCCAACGGAGGAGGTGCTTCGGATGTGGTACACCCGGCACGATTCGTCCTCAATGTCCACGATGTAACCAAGGAGCGGAGTCGCCAGCGCCAAGGACCGTGGAGCCTACTCAAGAAGCGGGAAACGATCCGGGAGCCCGAGCCTAAACGGCGGGTCGGGTATTCCGGAAAGAGCCGTAGAACGTCCGACCGAAGAAGAACTTTTGCCAGCCGAAGGTGGAGAGGCTCAGCACGTAACCGTGGACTATATTTTTCACAATAGTGAGAACGAAGAGCGTCCCCATCTCGCAGTGGAAGTGTTGGGAGTAGGATTTTGTGTATTATTGGACTCCGGGTCAAGTAGGACGGTCATCGGCGGGCCAGGCTGGGAGAAATTAAGTAAGATGAAACTAAAAGTGTGCGAACCGGCTCAAAACAAGGCGCGGTTAGCAGATGGGAACCCCGTAAGTATTATAGGAGTAGTGAACCTCCCCATCACCTTAGAGGGTAAAGTCTTGGTATGCGAAGCTCTAGTAATCCCGGAACTACCGCACCCCATCATACTTGGCATCGACTTTTGGCGGAAGATGGGTATCTTGGCGGATTTCACGAAAAACAGTTGGGAGTTCCGCGGGACGGAAATTCAGGTGAGTGCCCTGGAAAGTAGATCGAAACTTTCACCTAGTCAACAGCGGGAGTTAGGCCAACTGGTGGACGAAGCGAAGGCAAAAATGGGAACCAAGTTGGGTTGCACCAACAAGGTAGAACACACCATCGAAACGGAATCACCACCCATTAAACAGCGCTACTACCCGGTATCACCAGCGATTCAGAAAATAATCCACGAGCAGCTGGACGAAATGCTGGAAGCAGGAGTTGTAGAACCATCGAACAGTGCCTGGTCGTCACCCGTCGTCTTAGTTAAAAAGAAGGACGGAAAATACCGCTTCTGCGTGGACTTCCGAAAGTTAAATAAAGTAACGAAGAAGGACGCTTACCCATTACCATTCGTATCTGCCACATTGGACAAGTTGCGCGATGCCAAGTATTTGTCCTCCCTCGATATAAAGTCCGCATTCTGGCAGGTTCCGGTGGCAGAAGGGTCTAGGCAGTATACAGCCTTCACTGTTCCAGGCAGAGGATTATTCCAATTTAACAGGATGCCTTTTGGTTTGACAAACTCTCCAGCTACTTGGCAACGTCTGATCGATAGAGTGCTGGCAGGGACCTTGGATGATCGCGTTTTGGTGTACCTAGACGACATAATTATCGTCACCCCGACGTTTGAGGAACACAAGCAGGCATTAAAGGAGGTATTGGACAAGCTTTGGGAAGCAGGCTTGGTAATTAACTTTGATAAGTGTGAGTTTTGCAGGGCAGAGTTAAGGTACCTAGGGTACCTAGTCGGCGAAAATGGACTGCAGGTCGACCCTGGGAAGGTGCAAGGCATCCTAGATATACCCGTCCCAAAGTCAGTATCCGAAGTGAGGAAGTTTATAGGCACAGTATCCTGGTACCGACGTTTCATACCCAATTTCGCTACGCTTATAGCCCCGATCACAGAGCTGTTGAAGAAGGGACGTAAGTTCTTGTGGACGCCGCAATGCGAAGAGGCCTTCCGGAGGGCAAAAGATAAGCTGGTGAGTGCACCTATTTTGACTTGTCCCAACTTTGAACTGCCTTTCACCATCCACACCGATGCGTCAGGCCATGGTTTAGGTGCGGTCCTCACCCAACAGCAGGAGGGCCAGGACAAGGTCATAGCCTACCTCAGCAGATCATTAAATCGTCCGGAACGGAACTACTCGACAACCGAACGCGAATGTTTAGCAGTACTCTGGGCTATAGAGAAACTACGACCATATATTGAAGGGACCAAGTTCAGGGTGGTAACCGATCACGCGTCCTTAGTATGGCTGCACAATCTAAAAGACCCCACAGGACGTCTGGCGAGGTGGGCGATTCGGCTGCAGCAATATGATTTTGAGATCATTCATAAGAAGGGCAAGGAACATCTACTACCGGATTTGCTGTCAAGATCGGTCCCTACCCTCGATTGTCTCAGCAACAACGCCGCGAAGCCCGACAATTGGTACGAACACATGACAACACAGGTACGAGGCGATCCAGAGCGTTTTCCGGATTGGCGGTACGAAGACGGTAACCTTTGGAAGCATATACGTCCAAAATACCCCGAGTTGGCTCAGGAAGGTTCCAGCTGGAGGAGGGTCGTAACTAAGTCGGAACGGAAAAAGATCATGTTGGAGGCGCATGACGCCCCAACGGCGGGACACGGTGGCGTTAAGAAGACCTATGACCGGCTTGCCCAGCGATTTTATTGGCCTAAAATGAAAAGCGACGTCGCATCCTACGTTAAACGTTGCGCAGTTTGCCAGTCAACCAAGCCAGAACGTAAAAAGGTCAGTGGACTAATGGTACCAAGGGTTGTGGGCAACCGACCTTGGCAATGTATTTGTATAGATCTAATTGGACCACTACCTCGCTCCACCCGTGGGAACAAGTACATTCTGACGGTGGTCGACTATTTTAGTAAGTTCCCCTTGTTCTTCCCGTTGCGTTCTGCTACTGCTGCTCCGATATGTCGTGTTCTGGAAGAGCATGTTTTCCTCCTTTTTGGTATACCTCAGTCCCTGATTTGTGACAATGGACCCCAGTTTAAGTCGGAAGCATTTAAAAAACTAAACGCCGAGTACGGGGTGACGGTCAAGTACACCGCATTTTACCACCCCCAAGCTAACCCTTCAGAACGCATGAATCAAAATGTTAAATCTATGCTGCGTGCTTACGTGGCGGAGAACCATCGAGTATGGGATACATATTTGGCCAAGATAGGTTGTGCTATTCGTACAAGTACCCATGAAGGGACCAAGCTAACTCCGTATTTTGTTAACTTCGGGAGAGAGATGACTATGCGCGGCGACGTAAAGCAAACGTCCGCTCAGCACGAGGATCAGGGAGAAGCACGCGCTAAAGCATTAGAAGAGGTTTGGAAGGATGTCAAGGCAAGGTTGAGCAAGGTAGCGCAAGCCGCCAAGCAAGGATATAACCTCCGGAGGAGGGATCAAAGGTTCTACATAAATGATTCAGTTTGGCGGAAAAACTATGTGCTGTCCGACGCTGCTCAATACTTCAGCGCGAAATTGGCCCCGAAGTACGTTGGGCCATACATTATCACCAAGGTATTGTCGCCATGGACATACCAGTTAAAAGATCAGGCGGGAAAGGATGCTGGAGTATGGCACGCAAAGGACCTGAAGGTATATGAAAACTCTGTCCCACCTGACTAAAATGAATTTGAAGTTAGGAATAAGGAAGTATCTAAGGAATTTAAGTCGGAATTAGTGAAATTTTATATCAATTTGAAGTTAGGAGCAAGGAAGTATCTTAGGAGTTTGGAGTTGCACTCAGTGAAATATTTTATGAATTTGAAATTAAAGATAAGTTGGTAAAATATTATAGGAAGTAGGATTAGATTTGAAATTAGTATAATGCCATTGGATTCGATTAGGGTTAGGGTAATGGTATGTGGACTTGAATTTAGAAATAGTAGATGGATTAGGCTCAATTACGGTTCTCTTAGAGATTTCTATCGAAATCTCTTGAAAGAAGGGGAGGCATGTTATGTTCTGTGTTCGTCCTAAAAAGAGAAAAGTTAAATTGGATGACTTGAAGAAAATTATATGTGACGTACCTTGTCCCTGTCTCCTATGTGTCTTGAAACCGTGAGGCTGCTGATCCGATTTCTTTTCAGGTGATGACCAAGCCAAGGGCTCGAGAAGCCATTACCCCGGGAACTTGAGGTTTCAGCGGGCCTGAGATGAATCCGAGGCTACAATCTAGGATCAAGCAGCAGAGCCTTTCACAGTGGCGGTAGGATCCCTGAAAGCGTCCCCAGTGGAGGAATTTAATACATCATAGAAATAATACATTTAAATAGTTAAGTCTTACCTGAATTAATTACGAATTGTCTGGATAGAGCAGTTGTAAGCGCGACACAGGACTTCCCCAACGACCCTAACCTCTCTACTGTTCACTAAGGATTCCTCCCAGAAATCCATATTCTGGGCGAAATGGTGGCGCTAAAAGGGCTGACCAGCAGGCAGGGCGAGCTCCAACTTATAGAATTGAGAAAATAATTGTCCACCACAGGAAACTAGGAATGTGGCCGGGGGCTGTCAAGCCCCATTTTGTTATCTCAAATCTAGGCTAGCCCGGCCTCTAGAATTTTTCCGGGTATGGAAAAGGGAATGCCCAGGACCCAGTGCGCCTCCAGAAAACGAAAATTAAATTTCATTAATAATATTATATTCCCGATTCCAATCGGGTTAAACCGATTGGAAGGCGCACTGGAAATCCCTAAAATAGTGGGCATTTCCCCTTATAAACAGGGCCCCTGAAGCGGTCAGTCTCTTAGTTCTTGTGAAATTCCTAGAAGTGTGTGAAATAGTGAAGTGCCAAAGGAAAGAGTGGAACATATAAAATACTGAAGAAGGAGGGTCGTTGGTGGAGTCCTTGCGAGTGCGGATAGGTGGTAAAGCTAAGTACCCTGTTTTTTTTTATATATTTATATTTTATATTCCAACATAATTTTTTTTCCATTTTATTATTATATATTTATTTCATTATATTTTATTTGAGAGTTTCGGAATATTGAGTTTGTAATAAAGTTAAAGAGATTTCGGCATTCTTTTATTTTCATTTAATTACTAGTTTAAATCTTTTCCTTTTTGTTGAGTGATAAGATTGTGGGTTCAAGACCCACGTGTGCTAAGATAGGTTCGTAGACCTTAAAACTACGTGGCGCCCATTTAATACATTTAATTTTCCCCAGAAAAAAAACAAAAATAAGAACCACACCCTACGCTGAGCGCGGCCGAGCCTTGCGTGCGAAAAATTGGCACGTAACAACGTAATATAGGTAGTCAAGCAACAGTATAATCAAAATGCTAAATAATTGTTAATTGATATGATAATCCCCAAATTGAAAAGTTAATTAAAGTTAGTAAAATCCAAGGAAACTTAAGCGTTTATATGAATAATCAATCCAGTAATTCGCTGGGCGACTCCAAAACCAGTGCTATTCTTCGCCCGGGGACGTTATAATAGAATTTGTAAATTGTTTAGAGAATTACTTTTTGGTTTGTTAGTTTATATAGAAATTAATATTAATGCGAAGTGCAGTCCTGGACCTGGTTATTGCTGAGTTTGCCTCATTATGATCCGGTAGGCAATCTCTTGATACCAGATAGAAAAAAAACTCACAATATTTATACTCCAATTTGTAGCTAGCCAGTGTTAGAAGCAAATGTTGATTCAATACTAACTGACTCCACAGTTACACAGACAGCTCTCTGGTTTGACGCACTAAAATTTCCGGTGGTTGAGGCCCCACTATTGTATCAAGATTTTCCCAGCACACAGCCGTGGTTCTGTTGAAATTCTACCCTAGTTCGGCAAATATTTGTTACTTTTTTTTTGTTTGTTATTTTTTTCCTTTCCTGCCACAGTTACAATGTCCTTTAAACTTGCATTACAGACCGCCGCCTCTATTTGAACAAGACGAAGTAAATGTCTACGTAATTGGATCTTCTTCTAATGAGTTTCACACATGACGTAATTCTACAGGATCGTATCGAGTCGGGGTTTTTGGTTAAACACCCAATCACTACCCTTATCTACAACAAAAAAAAACGATACTTATCGGTAATTGAATTCTTGGTGGCATTAAGGTCTCGATGCCAGGTCAACAATGGGGAACGCTTCTGTCTGCGTCAGGATCAGTTGATTCTGGATACCAGTTGTGGTATGTCCATACAATTCAGCTGCACAATGATGCCAGCTCTGGTAGCCTTCCTGGAGCTAAACTCCTTCCCGTACAACCTGGAGGGCGTCTGCCTCGGCCCAATTAAAAAAAATTCTTCCAAAAACAATATCTATTTGGGGAACGACTAAGTTCCTCAATAACTCAGATTCGACTTGGTGCCGACCAATAAAGACTGTTCTGCCTATCGACCCAATAACGACTGTCTTTCATCCAGAATTCAACCAGACTTTTCTCAAAATATTCATTTTTTTCCTCAGAACAAAACTATTTTTTTCTTCGGCTACTTGAATTTTTTAAAAAAGTTTTCCCCAAATTTTTTGTCAAGTAATTTTTTTCATGAAGTCTGAAATTTCCGATAGATGGGGGACCCTCAACAGGGAGAAACTTTCGGTAAATAACCGACCGTTACAACCTGATAGAAAATAGTGACACAAGAAAGATAATATACTCACACCAGAAACTTGAAAAAAGTATCTACACCAGATTTTTTCAAAAACGATATTAAAATTTCGTGGCTTTAACGCTTGCCATTCGTCCCAAAATTGGCGAGTTGAATGAGCTTTTCATAAATTCCGATGTACATGCTATTTTCATCAGCGAGAGTTGGCTCAACGATTCCATTCCCTCTTCTATTGTTTCCATTGAGGGGTACAAGTTATTTCGTAATGATCATCAGGGACGTGTTGGTGGAGGAGTCGCTATTTATCTGCGAGAACACCTTAAATCAAAAACCGTTGGGTTCTCTAAACTCCCTGGGATTAAATTCATCTGTGTTGAAATTTCTAGTGCTCCTGATAAACTTCTTCTTGTCTGTGTTTATTCTCCGCCTGGCATCTTCAACCGCATTAATGCTGAAGAGCTTAGCGAAGCTCTTGAGCACTTATCCGCTGCGTATAAATACATCCTGGTAGGTGGTGACTTCAACGTCAACCTCTTAAGGAAATCTACCGTTCAAAATTCTTTTGTTCACACGATTCACTCTCTTGGCTTAGATGTAACCAATGTTCTCCCAACCTATTTCAATTGTAGTGTACCCTCCTTGCTCGACATATTCCTCACTAATGATATCAACTCCATCACCTTTCAAAACCAAATCTCTCCCCCAGTTACCTAGACCACGATCTTTTATTCGTTTGTCATCGCTTTAGTGTTTACCCTCCTTCCGTGTTTACTCTCAACTACCGTAATTTCTCCAGTATTGACCGAGAACGACTCGTCCAAATATGCCTTTGTCTGCCTTGGGCTAACATCTTTTCTAAGACTGACGTCGACGACAAGATCGCTGCATTTGACACTATGTTCCTTGATCTGTTTGATGAGTGTGTACCTCTGCGAAGTAAAACTTTATCAGCTTGTTCTAAACCTTGGTTTACTGCGGAAATTAAATCGCTGATTGTTGAAAGGGAGTTTCTTTTCCAATGGGCCAAAAAAGTCAACAGTGATACTGCTAGAAGATCTTTTAAGCGTATTAGGAATATAGTTGTAGCTAAAATTAAGGAAGCAAAGAGGAATTTTTATGCTCGTAAGCTTGATCCTTCCCTCCCATTGAAAACGATATGGAATAATTTGCGCCAATTGGGTATTCATTCTAAAAAAGAATTCACCGCCCCCAACCTCTGTCCCTGAACCAACATTTCTTATCTCGCCATTCGGCGGACTAGCCTTATACCCCCATCACTTCCTCCTCTGATGGCTTCAGCTTCCGTTGTGTGGACTCCCTTGAAGTGCTCACTGCCCTGAACTCTGTTAAATCTAAATCGACTGGTAGTGATAACATCTCGCCTAGGTTTCTAAACTTGCTCATCACTTGTCTGTTGCCCGTCTTAACTCTTATTTTCAACTCCTGCCTCACAGTATCTAGGTTTCCCTCGTCTTGGAAGCTTGCTTTAATTATACCTATACCCAAATGCCCATCTCCTGCTAGTCCTTCTGATCTCCGGCCTATCAATATTCTTCCATTTCTGGCTAAGGTTCTTGAAAAGCTGATAGCTACTCAAATCCTTGAGTATTGTGATCGACGTAGACTCATAAATGTGTGGCAATCTGGCTTTCGCAAGCACCACAGCTGCGAAACTGCGCTCCTCAAAGTTACAACTGATGTCCGCAACTCTCTTGACGTTCACCACGCTTGCTGCCTATTGCTACTTGACTTCTCTAAAGCTTTTGATAGCGTCAACCACTCTCTGCTTTTGCAGAAACTCTCCTCTCGTGCCCATTTTTCTTCTTCTGCTATCAAACTCTTGCATAGCTTTTTAACCAACCGCTCTCAGAAAGTTATACTTGGTGGCTGTAGTTCCTCGATAGCTCCACTTTGTGCTGGCGTCCCTCAAGGTTCCATTCTGGGTCCTGTTTTATTCAGCATCTTTATCAACGATCTTCCGTCGGTAGAAAAACATTCTAAGATACATATGTACGCCGATGATGTGCAACTTTATATTTCTGCGCCCGGCGACCAAATTCAAAGATGTGTGGAGGAGCTTGCTGTTGATCTACGTCGTGTTTCTTCCTGGTCGACCTCAAACTTACTTCAGCTTAATCCTTCGAAGTCCCATTGCATCCTTTTCTCTCATTCTGCCACTGTTTGTCTCGACTTCTCCGTTATTGCTTTAAATGGGGTTCCTCTAGTGAGTGTTGAGAAGGTAAGAAATCTAGGAGTTATCTTGAATGCCAAAATGACCTGCTGCGATCATGTTAGCTCCATCATTCGTAAAACATATGGGCAACTGTCGAAACTTAGGTTCCATTATAACTTGCTCAGTATGACCCTCCGTATGTACTTAGTGAAGGCACTAATTTTACCTCTTCTAATGCATGGTCTTTCTATTTTTCCTGCTCTAGACTCCTCCTGCGCCCGTAAACTTGAAATTGCCTTTAACGACTGTGTTCGATTTGTTTACAAATTACGCCGTTTTGACCATATCTCGCCCTATTCTAATTCCGTTATGGGCTGCTCTTTTAGTGACTATCGTGAATATAGACTTCTGCGTCTATTTCATGATATCCTCCAGCATGAGCATCGTAAACCATCTTATCTCAATCAGTTTGTGCAGCTCACACAGTCATTTAGAAAGAATAATGTGATTATTCCGCGTTTCCGAACTTTAATTGGTCAGCGTTCTTTCTTCGTCCACGCAGCTCTTTTATGGAATTCTCTCCCTGTGTAATTACAACGTGCCGATTCAGCGGGCATCTTCAGGAAGCATCTTTTTGATTTAGTTTCGAATAGGACTGTTTAGAGCATGAATACTAAACTTAAATAATTGTTTTTAGTTTAATTTTTTTTTTCTTATTACTTTACATATTCTTTTACTGTAATTCTAATTTCCTTCTGTCAATTTTTTTTATTTTTTTTCTCTTGTTAACTTTCTTTATATTTTTTTTTCTCTCTCCTTGTCATTTTTGCTGTCTTCCAAATTTTTAATTAATGTACTATTATATAAGATTTTAATCTTTGTACATGTTTTCTCAAATAAATAAATAATAATAATAGTAACATCTAAACAAAAAAAATAAAATATGCACTTGTCTTTGTTCAGAAACTGACGTCCAACCACATTCAGCGAAACGCGGATACATCTACCAACTTCACCAAAACTCATAGTTCTACAAAGTTGAACGACGACGAGAAAAAATTTGTTTCCGTTTTAACCAAAAAAGCTCTGTCCCATGTAAGATCAGAGATCGAGTCGTCCAATTATATAACATTCACCTCTTAGAGAATTTCGAATGTACTACGAACCAAAACAAAATGGTGGTAACGTCGACGATTAAAACATGCACTTGTTCTCATTTCGGGTCATCAGGATTACCTTGTAAGCACATTTTTGCAACGCGCAAGGTTTATAACGAACCTTTATTTTGCGAATCGTTACGTGAAATCAGATGGACCAAACAACGTGCTTTACAAGGCAAAGTAGAGCTAGAACCAATCCAAGGCAAGCTCACTATTGGAACGGTTGAGAATCACCAACAATCTACCCCAGCTGTCATCGAAAACAACAAAAAGTTCGAGCAAATAATTTGGTTTATATGGGCACCAATTCGACGGGATTAAACTTCCCCTTCGCCTAAAGGTGTTTTTTCTGAAAATCAAGAAAAGTGCCTGTTTTCAAACGCGTTTATGAGGTATTAAATCGAACCTCACCAACTTTTCATGAAAATGGGTTGGTAGAGTAACTCTTCGAGAATAAATAGGGCTTTTCAAGATAACTCTAGCACCACCGTGGGCCTGGTTCAAACTTTTTTCCTGAAACGGCTGTTTTTACATTTTTGAGATTTACGCGAAAAGTTATAATTATTTTTGCATGAAATTTTTATTGTAGGTAGGCAAAAACCTGTTGACCGATTTCAATTGTCCAAAACTCATAATTTTCGTCTTTTTAGGCGCTAAGACGTACAATTTTTTGTTTTCCAAAAAACACAATTTTTTCGAACATAAAACGTTGAAAACGTGTTTTCGCTACCATTATTAGCTTTTTTCCACCTGTTCTCCTGGGCCGATTTTTTCCAAAACACATTCATTGAATTCCTACGATTTTTCTCTTAATTATAACGTCCAAAAATCGCAGGGTAGATTTATTTCAACTTTTGAATACTTTTCCGCTATCTCTCCTGGACTATTAGCAAACCTCATCCTATCGCCACAATTCAGCACAAAAACACCTTGCTCAGTTACAAAACATCGAAAATATATGGAAGGATGGCAAACTTGTGGAACTCGAAAAAACAACATACCAACACACTTACCCCGTTTATGACTAGGTTCAACCTAGGTTCAACCCAGGTTGAACCCAGTCATAAACGGGGATCGAGTTGAAACTGGGTCCAATCAACCCAACTCAGCTCTCCTACCTGGGTCGAGTTGATATTTCGCCTCATAAACGCGTGTTGAGTTGAAATTGGGTTGAAGTGACATTTGTTTCGTTTGTTTACCATCCGTAAAGTTTACCTTCGGCGTTAATTTTGTGATCGGTGTTTTTGTAGCGCGTTAATTATTTTATATTAACTATATATGTAAAAACAGAGGAAATTTAATTTTGACAATGGCTAAAAGAAATGTTTGGGAGCATCAGGAAACAAAAACTATGTTAGAAATAATGCGGGAACCATTTTGATGGAAAATTGTATAGAAAGTCAGAAATATAGAAAAATATATAACAAAAAGATGGCAGTTCAACCCGATTTCAACCCAACCTCGACTCAACTTTTCAACCTAATCATAAACGGGGTAACTGACGACGACAAAAATGCAGAGACTATAACACTGTCCATGATGTAATTGTTCCCAAAAAAATTATCATGTCAGGGAAACCTCAACGAGTTGATGAAACTTATGTTGGAAAGCGAAGAGCGGGTTCAAATGTAACGAGAAAAAAACCATGAAGCGAAATGTACTGTGAATTTATATAGTTTTCACGTTTATATTTTAGAACAAAACTCAATAATACATTTGGTTTTTTTTGTTGACAGGTCATGGTTTTCACGAAGATCGATTATGGCATAGCGTACGAGAGAGTACATGAAAATTGTAAATAAAGAGTTCAATAAACACTTTGAAAAATTGAAAGTGCATTTCATTTGCTGGTTTTTCCTTAACTATGATTTCGCTTTACAAATCTCGACTTAAAAGACTCAAAGGGTACGATAAATTGTTAAATTTTGTTGAAAACTATAATTCATTTAACTAATTGACCAAAACTTTTCACCGAATAAAAAACAGAACGATCGGACTTGAGCGCTAAAGGCCCTCGTACCGCCTCGGAGCGAGTATTTTAGGTGATTTTTAAAGAAGGATTATGAGAAAATGGTAACAGATATTGAGATAAAACTTTTTTTATTTGTTTAGAAGATAAATAAATTGTACAATAAAAATTTTTTTTATTTTTTTTATTGCATCATTTCCGCCTCCCATATAAAATGCTGGAACACTGCAAAAAATATGAAAAATTGGCGGGCGTGATATCTCGACTTGACATTTGGGAATGATGAGTTGTTTTTTCAAAAATATTTTTTTTTGAGAAAATGGCAGATAGTTAAAGTTAAAGTCCGAAAAAAGTCTACATTTTTCAGTCTAAAGAAAGATGTAAATTTTTTTTCAGACACTTTATCAGCAAAAAGGCTTGATGTCCCCTAAAAAATAGTTAGAAAAACCCAAACAAAAAATATAGGGTAAATTCGGCGATTATATTTTGAGTTATCACGCCCGCCAATTTCAAAAATCATGTTTCGAGTTAAATGAGTTTAAAGTTTCAAAATAAGTTTTTTCTTATATAAAACTTAAAAAGTTATAAAATTATCTTGTTAATATTTACTATAAATAATAACAAGCAAAAAGAAAAAGGAAAAAAACCATTCTTGAGGACTAAATGAAGACATTTATGAAAAAAAAAATTTCGAAAAAATTTTTTTTCGAGACGGTACGAGGGCCTTAAACAAAAAACATTTCACTGTCACTTTGATTGTTTCGCAGCGCCACCTAGGTTGATAGTTCAGTCGCGTCACTGTTTTTCGCATTCCGTAACTGATTGCAGTGCCACCTATAAAAGTGATAAATGGTGAACAATTTGAAAATAAAACAATAATAAATATAATGCAAAAATATAACGCACTGGTATGAAAACCCGCAATTAACGCAATTCAAGTTCGGGTCCTTGAGTTTGCCGAGTAAGTCGAAGAATTGTAAATAGTATCCCTGATACCAACCAAGTGTCCCACCAGTAGCAGCCAAACGTTAACATCCGTCTAAACTACGAGTCCTAGTTCAATATGCAACGCAGATTCAAAAAAAGGTTCCTGGTGTTGTCCGGCGAGATCCATTTGTATGGCCTATCATTTTTCTTGCCTGGGTGAATGCTGTAGCGAGACAACTTGTTAGTCAGTTCTGAGCTTTGCCAGTTTAGATTTTTTGTTTCAAATTCAAGGTTTCGGCTAGAACAAATCCATAATAGTAATGTACATCCTTGATCGATATTTTATTTTAAAAAATTTCGATGAAATATTCACCTGTCGAATCTTCCTGTTACGATTATTGAAATCATTGTTAAATTTTTTGTTTCGCAGTGCCATCTAGGTTGATTGCATCGCCGAGTCACTATCTCGTTCGTTTGGGTAGCGCCTCCTACAAATACGCGAAAATAAAAAAGTTGAAAAGCAATGAAAAAAACCAAAAAAACAATATAGTATGGTTTTCTCAGATAACCTTGCAGAGCTTTGAGATTCCATTTGAACACTTGTTAGCTGATCAACAGGTCGATGGTGGACCGCACAGACTGTTCTCGCCTTTTCGCAGCAGGATGAGTTGGCCGACGGAGCTATGTTTGCCGCTTTCACGAGGCGAGCCATCACGCCTAGTTGTACCATAACCGTTTTTTAACCTCCTCTATCACGTCACTCTTGAAATTTCGGTTGAGTTTTGGCAATTTTGGACAAAGATTTTGCATCTTTTTTTCATATCAAGAATCCTCACTTTTGGCATCTTCTTAAGGCGTTACAAATTCTTGTCCAATCCCCACTGTTGTACTTCAATTTGAGTTCACGTAAATTTGGCATCTACAGAAGTTCAGGTGAAATTTGAAACTGTTTTTCAGCTACGTCAACTAAAAATAAAAAATAAAAATAAGAAACGATTAATTTTATTAACATTATTTAATGTTTCTAATTTTTAGAATTGTAAAAAATTTACATTGTTCAACTGATCGCAATCATCGACACCTTCTAGCCAGTTTTATGAGAAAGATGTGGTCAAATTCAAAGTGGACATTCGAAGCAACAATATTTAATTGCTAACGCTGTGCACAATGGATAGTCCGGATAGATTTTCAAACGCAATCGCATTGATGGCACTCGAGAGACGAATGGAAAAATGAACGCCTGATGGAGACCAGATGGAACGTCGTTGAAATTCAATTCAAGATCAAGTTTTTTCAATATTGGAAAGTGCTGTAATAAATTCATAAACAAATTAGGCAAAGTGTTCGGAAAAGAAATATAAAGTATAAATAGTATTGATAAATTTGTTCATTCTCACCTCTTGAACGGACGCAATATGGTAAGGATTGTTGAAAGCTCAAGGTTTCTCCATACCATAAGTAAGGCAGTTTGGATAAAAACTGTTGCAAATTCCAAACGTGACTTTTTTGATCTTGTTGTTCTCGAAGAAAGCTATCTTTTCAAAGATAACTTTGGAGAGCTGACGTTTCACTCGAGATCTCTAAAGTTTCAGAGCTGAGTTTGATAGTCGATAGGCATTGGATCTCAATGAATTTACCGCACGATACGTTCTCACTGTTTCGCAGCTGATTGTACCGCAACTCTTTTTTGATATTCTCTATCACGCCCTTCTTGGCTATTTCGTCCATGACTACCTTGATTGAACTGTCAGAAAGGAAACTCTCAATCCAGTTCTACAGAAAGTCAATAGCAATAGCTTGGAGTTTAGTCAATAGAGCGGGGTGCCATATACTCTATCACATGCCTTGTAGATATCGAGAAATTTGCCGTCGAATGCCCGTTTGTACAGCTCAGTACTTGGACATTTAAATCTTTGGGACAAGTTTGGCCGTCGCGTCTTTTGGTCAAGTTAGGCAGTATGTGCTCCCATTTAAAATAGTTAAAAACTCTACCGCCACCATATGCCCCTTAAAAACACAAGCGGCCGGTGTTCGCCCGTTGTAAGGCCATTTTTTATTTTTACTTGGGAGGTTGGAGTTTAGCCAACAGAAATTTGTCATAAAAAGCAATTTGATGGGAACAGTAATAAACCATCATTGGATTTGCTATTTGCTACAATGACCACTTTTTTGGGCTATTTACGTACTTGCAACCTAGTATTGGAATATTTACATTTTTATATGGAACAGTGGAGTTCAGAGAAGAGAACTGTGAGGTAGTTTTCATGCCATGTAATGTTATATAAAGTCTGACTGGGATAAAAATTTATTCTTTTAGTTTCCTTTTCCATAAAATCCCTTCGTTAGCTCTCCTGTTTTCCGACAATGTATTCAACTAGAGAATAAATGAAAGTCTGTTTTTTTTACATCTTTAATCCCATTAAAAAAATTTCCTTAATTTTAAGTTACTACAAAAGTTCCGCATTATTTTCACGTTCTAACAAGAAAAAACCACTCGTTGCAATAACTCATTTAAGGGAAAATCGGGAGGGCTGTGAAAAAAAATAAAACGGATTAGTTTCCATCCGTTAACTTGAAAGATTCTTTTATGTAGTTTTTGTGTGGATAGCAAAACTTTTCTTTTAAAACCACTCCTAATTGCTTTTTCACAGAGTTTTTCATTTGTCGGGGAAAGCACTTTCTTGAAACAGAGTTAGGAAATAGGTATAAGAGACAAGTGGAAAATATTTCACTCTTGGCAACTTGGCGGTTTTATCTCTCAACTTTTTAAATTGGCTACCATCTTGACGAAATGTAAAAGGATGGGGAAACCATATAATGGATTGAGCCATATAACGAAGTTATTTTGTGCATGTTATAGAACAACGTCAGCAGACACAAATAAGTTTTCTGGTAGTTAGATAAGAAAAATTAGTAGCTTGAAATTTTAGTGAATGTAATAAAGAAACGTATTTAAATTTTTGTGGTGGATACTTCTTCTTCTTCCTGAAACTTGGCCTTCTCAACAATATTTCTCCTGTCAAATCTGGTGTTGGTTTTTTTCCCAAATATGCACTCTCATCATATTATCATATCTTCTAACACATAGTCTTTCCATCTTATCCTTGATCGGTCTTTGTTTCGTTTTACTTCTGCTTTATTTTCAAATACTGTCTTCGGCATTGGCACTCTGTCTCCATTCTTTAGATGTGTCCTAGCAGCGCCCGCTCTAGCGATTTCGCCGCTCGGACAAAACGACAAATTGCCGCCCCTTAAGAATATATGAGGATATGTACGAAAATTCATTCCTTAGACGGTTTCAAAATTTCAAAATTTAAATTTAGGTGTGCGCACTTGAAACTTTTTTTTTGTTCTTTATCATGTAAAAAGTGAGAAAAAAATATGGTCCAAAAAAAATGTTTGGCACATACTTTTTTTAAGGAAATAATAATCTTTTTTGAGCTAAATTTGATGTTCTAAGCCTAAGGAGTGAATTTTCGTACATATTAGAGATGCGCCGAATGTGCGGCCGAATATTCGTATTCGGCATGTTCGGCGTATTTTTTTATGTTCGTATTCGGCCGAATATTCAGTTAGTTTGCCGAATAATTACCGAATATTTAAATAGTATTAATTTAAGATTTACATATGTATGTTAAAGAGCCTTGATTCTCGAACCGTACATAGGTACTATTTGTAAATAAAACAAATACTACATTGTGTAACCATTACTTATTTAAAAAATCCAAAATTAAAAAAATTACCGACTCATTTATATGCTCAATCACAATTCAACCAGGCCCCTATTCCCCTAGTCACGTCACCTATCGGAAAATGTGACAAACCACCTGACCTTCACAAACCATGTGACCTTCGTATTCTCATAAGCACGTTAGTGACAATTGTCACAAAGTGAGAGTTTGGCATTCCCGAAGTCATTTATAGTTGCATTTCTCATGGATAATATGTCACTTATTGTCACGGAAAATTTTTAAGTTACACCACCATTTTTTTTAAATTAAAGAGAAGAAGGGTTTAAATTTTTGATGATTTAAAATTATTCTTATATTCTCGAGTTAAAATAACAAGGATAGTAGAGGGAAATTGTCATATGATAGTGATGTAGTTGGGAAGTTGGATTTTTTTGTTTTTTTTCTTTACATATGTTAAGATAAAGCGAAAAAAAATTTCTGCAAAATCGGTCCTGTGCTGCACAGAAAAATTGCATAAATGTCCATTTTTGATGCATTTTGAGTGCAATGCTGAACTTTTTTTTAATTTCTCCAGTTCTGTTGGTCGTAGAAAAATAAAAAAAATTGGAAAATACCCGTGAATGAATAGACTATCGAACTGATTCGGTATAAATACTTTAAAAATGAATCCTAACCTCAAAAAACCAAAAAGTATGAAATTTTGTTTTATTTTACTAAAAATGAAATAAATAACGAGAAATTAGTCGGATTTTGATAAAAATTGGAGAAAATATGTAATTTGATGCTATAAATACGTGGTAGAAATTTCAAAAAAAAACTTTCGAGTTTTACGGCAACAATTGGCAGTTTTCGAAAAAAATTTAAAATTGCCGCCATTTTATACCAAATTATTCTACGGTAAAATATTTTTTTAAATTGTAGGTTTTTTTATGTACTTTCTTGTGAGCATACGCAATACTTCGTTACTTTATTTAAAATGTCTACTTTAGTACTTCGAAAAAACTAAAAAATCTCAATTTTCAATATTTTGCCATTTGCCAACTATGAAAAAAAGGCAAAAAATTTAAAAATTGAGGTTTTTTACTTTTTTCAAAGTTCTAAAATAGACATTTTAAATAAACTAACGAACTATTGCGTATGCTCACAAGAAAGTACATAAAAAAACCTACAATTAAAAAAAATATTTTACCGTAGAATAATTTGGTATAAAATGGCGGCAATTTTAAATTTTTTTCGAAAACTGCCAATTGTTGCCGTAAAACTCGAAAGTTTTTTTTTGAAATTTCTACCACGTATTTATAGCATCAAATTACATATTTTCTCCAATTTTTTCAAAATCCGACTATTTCCCGGTTATTTATTTCATTTTTAGTAAAATTAAACAAAATTTCATACATTTTGGTTTTTTGAGGTTAGGATTCATTATTAAAGTATTTATACCGAATCAGTTCGATAGTCTATTCATTCACGAGTATTTTCCAATTTTTTTATTTTTCTACGACCAACAGAACTGGAGAAATTAAAAAAATAGTGTAGCATTGCACTCAAAATGCATCAAAAATGAACATTTATGCAATTTTCTCGTACATCACAGGACCGATTTTGCAGAATTTTTTTTTCGCTTTATCTTAACATATATAAAGAAAAAAAACTTCCCACTACATCATAACTTCGCTTTTTTTTGTTTAATTTCCCTCTACTAGGAGGAGACAATTTGATCGTCATGTTGACTTTATGGAGAAAAACCAGGAGATATCGAAGAGCGTAAAATATAGCCAAAGTAAAGCAGAGTTTACTAGAAAATGGACGGAATTTTCACTGATGCTGGGGTGGTAGCACGTAAGTTGTTTCAATCGAACTCTTCATACAAAAATTCTAAAAGTATGAAGAGATCGGTTGAAACAACTTATGTGCTACCACCCCTGTATGGTTTAGGTCCACCATCTCTTCAGACGTCGAAGGAAATTTTATTACCAAGGGACAAAGTTCTCCCTCAAAAATATTCAAGAAGAAATACAAACATTGCCTTGTTCCTGAAATAATTGTCTAAATCTGAAGAGAAATAAATCTATTAAATTGTTAAGAAAAAACGAAATTTTCGGTTACGTCAAGCCGAGCTGCAGGATTTGATTTATACCTTATTGTTAATGGTTTTCTTACTTCTTAGAAACTACATTTCCACAGAGCTCACAAATGAACCGAATATTCGGCTGAATATGGCGTTTTGCGGTAAACTCATTAATTAATGAATACCATTCAGGACTTGCCGATTTCCTGTGTCCTTTTTGGGGTATTTCCAAGATATTTTAAAAAAAATTGCCTTCACGAAGAAAACAAATAAAAATGTACAGGGTGTTCCGTCGCAAGTTGTACAACTATTTATAGTCCGCACCTAAACGGTAGTATCAGATTCCTACTAACTAAACAGAACCAATCCTTTGCATGATGTTTGAGCTCTGACCTGTACGAACCGCAAAGGATTACTTCGGCCTGGCTCAGGAAGCAATAATGAGATAACCAAAACATAACGGAGCAAACAGCATCGTCACAAGTAACATTCAGATACTAGCCTTCGCAAATGACAGTCAAAATTGGACACGTAGCGCCAGCCGTGAAGGAAACCTTTTTAAAAATTGTGGAAAGCTCAGCAAGATTCAGTCTAAGATGACTCGAAAACAAAATATATGATTGTATGAAAAAGAGGACAAGGATTAGGACGAAGCATCAACCTAGACGATCATTGGCCCTTCGCATACTTGTACATAATTTCAAACCGGTTTTAATATGAGTTCAAAAATACACTCGGAACTCACTTTTCTCCATCATTTTCGTGTAACGATTGTAATGCCTGTGTGGTAGTGTGGGGTGCAAGCACAGCGAAGCAGCTTTACTGAGAACGAAAATATGCTTGTGGTAGTGTAATGGACGGTGAAACCAGAAAATGTTTGGGTGAACAAATGATGGAAAATTATGGAAGAAAAGTTGTCTTCCCTGCGACCCCTTGCCTATAAAACCGGTTTTGGTTTTGATGTTATGGACAAGTGTGCGGAAGGCCATAGAGTGGAAGATGTATGCAATTTTATATATTTAACCCTAGAATACTATGGCTCGTCAAAATTACGACAGCCAATTCAATTTACGCGGAAAATTTCGACATTATTCGTGAATTTTGATTAAAATATTGTTGAAAAAATGTTCATTTTTTGATAAATAAATAATTATAAAACATTTTATATTACTGCGTTTTTTATGGCAATGTCACATTTCCGCAATAGTAAATTTTACACACGATAATAACAACGTATGCTAAAAAAGCGATAGTATTCCAGGGTTAAGGACAATGCTTACTGTGGAAAATAAGGTAAAGGACGATATCCATAGACGTGTTATAGCCGCAAATAAAACCTATTCCGCACTAGTCCCGATTCTAAAGAACCAAGATATCTCAAGACAATGTAAAGTGAGATTATATAAAATACTAATCCGCCCATTTCTATACTACGGGTCTGAGGCTTGGACAAGCAGAATATCAGCTTAAAATCTTCGAAAGGAAAATCCTAAGAAGAATATTTGGTCCTGTACGGGTTAACCAAAACCAATCGCAAATTAGAACAAACGAAGAGGTTGAGGAAATGTATGACGAAATAAATGTAGTCACGCATATAGAATTGAGTAGACTACGATGGCTCGGACATGTTGTACGAGTTTCTGAAGAAATAATGCTGGCCAGGATTTTTAATGGTAAAGAAGCTTAGGATGACCAAGAAATAGGTGGATGGATGACGTGCTAGAAGATGTATGGAGACATCGTGTAACAAACTGGAAAGAACTAGCAATACGTAGAGACGACTGGAAGAAGAGACTTCAAGAGGCCCGAGTCCTATAAGGACTGTAGCGCCATTTAAGAAGAAAACATCAACTACAATTAAATTATAAAAAACTTGTGGAAAAATGATTCAAGTTTCGTAACAGTTTTTTTTAAATTTGGATATTTTTTTGACCCCCGCCCCCTTTCATGCCTTCAATTTATCAATTTTCAAGAAATCGTCGATTAAAAATTGAGCTAATTACAGTAGAACTCCGATTATCCGAATCAATTGGGGATGGGGGCAGTTCGGATAATCAAATATTCGGATAATTGGATATAGATTGGGAATCAAGCAAAAAGAGGTAACATATTGTACATTGAAGAACAGAATTTATTAAGTTGTTATAAATTAAGCAAAAAGTAATCCATCTACTGAAAAAATGTTGTTAGAAGATATACATACTTATGTATAGTACCGGTAATATATAAAAATGAAATGTGTGGGCATGAACATTTAGCGCAAATTTTTTACTATCTCCCCGAAAATCGATTCGGATAATTGGCGATTCGGTTAATTGGCGTTCGGATAATCGGCGTTCTACTGTATTGTAAATCGGAGGGGTGGACGTTAAACTGAACTGAACAATTATCGTATTTTCTAATAACAAATATTTCAGCAAATCAAAAATAGTCATTAAAAACCATTTTGTAATTCTCGATTTTGAAATTTTTTCTGTTCAATTATTTAATAAAATGGTATTTTATGATAAATCGCGTTTTATCGAAACAATGAAATTAATAACGCAAGTTTAAATAGCGCCCTTTACAATAATACTAATGTATCTTTTTCCAAATTATAAATGTAAATTTTTAGAGAATAAAAAATTGATATGTGAAATTCTCTATTACATGAATATTTTATGAGTGTCTCCGAGAGAGGGAGGATAGAATATTGCAAAGTAGCTGCGACAGCGAGTTGTATGAAATTTTTAACCATCCAGAACTCTCAATCTTTATAAAAATTAACAGAATACGACTAGCCGCAAACGTAATCAGAATGGAACACAAACGTGTCCCAAAACGGTTCAAGGTGGAAGAAATTTCAGAAAAGTAGGTATTGGGATGCTTGGGCCTGAGAACCAGAGTGGACGGGGTAATGGGCGATTATCACCTTTTTATCACTTATTAATTACATGTTTCTACCACCTATTAATTAATAGGTAATAATTACAGGTAATTATCAACTATCACGTATTGGTTCTCAGGCCCAAGTATTCAAATACCTACTCAGGAAATAGACCAGTAGGGAGATCTAGGAGAAAATGGATAGACTCTGTGACGAATGGCACAGATGCAATGGTCAACATCCAGAACTGGACACTTGCTGCATCAGACCATCAAACTTGGAAAATGCCCTAGAGGAGGCCAAGGCTCGATTTGGGGTGTAGCACCATTGGATGGATGTATTTAGCAGTTTATTTTAACTTAGATAGTAAGCCTTTTTCAAAACAAAGTATCTAATCGCATGGGTTAACTTCATCATATCTTGTAAAAGAAATACACATCGCAAATTATAAAAAATAACTTTAACTTATAATCTTGTATCTGCAATGCAAATTGAAAACAAAATTATCAAGTGAATCAACGCGAAACAATACAATGTAACAAACAAAGTAAACAAATGAAAACGATTTCATTCAAAAACAAATTCAACTCAAATCTGTACAGTTCAGCGTTCAGACTGAGAGCCCCGCAGAAAATCAACATAAAAATTTCGTCGCGAATAGATTAAAACAATAATCTGAACTTTTAATAGGATAAACTTGAAATTTTGTTTGATAATGGAGCAAACTCTTGGCACAGTTAAATATTGGACTGGATTAATGCTTTTGCACGCAAAATACACTTCACTTTGTCGTTCGGTACATACATACTGATAAACAGTCTATGTACAGATGTATATCGACCAAAAAACGGCATCCGTAAAATCTCATCAATTTAATTTCGAAAGTTGCCACTTGAAAACTTTGGAATATTCTCGAACAAAGCTAATACACAATTTAAACCCCTTCACATTCATCCCCTATCATGATGTTATGTTTTAGCAACTCCAACGCAAACGATCTGATGGCTGCTGTTGCTGGCTGTTGGTACGGTTGTTGAACTATTTTCCAAAAGGAGAGAATTTCTATAGATTAAATCCCGCAAATTTAAGCTGGAAATTTCCTCAACTTTTAGATAAATATGGCAGGTTGATGGAGCAGATCCTTCCTTGCCCTGCAGCGAAGGAAAAGTTTTATAGTCTACTTTTTCCTGAAGAGTGCTGTCTGTTATATTGTCTCTATGTCTATTTGTTAGTTCTATTCTGTCTGCCATTGTGTGTTGCATACATTTTGAAAATAAAACAAGGACGAGAAATGTTCAACGAATCGTTTTTCAGGTGCATTACGTGAGAAAAGTGAATTATCCAAATAAAATTTTAATGTAGATTCTGCTGAGATAAGTGCCGCTCGGTTTGTAGGATTGAGAGCAAAATGTGGGTTGTGGTAGCAGATTGCGACGGGAGAAAAATGAAAAGTCTAGGAGTTTTCGTGTGCAATTAAGTTAGCCTATTTAAAGATTTTTTTTGTCTCGAATCTTATTTCATATAGGTCAAAAAAAATCTGTATGTTCAATCTTGTATGCACTGGTGTGCCCGCCGAATCGAAACTTATCACAGAAATCTTATCACGTGGATTTTTGGCAACTAAGCAAAAAATCGGTAAAGAGTCTGTGATATTCTATCACTATTTCAAAAGAATTTCAAAAACTTCCCAGTTTATATTGTAGTTATTGTAATGGGTCTGAAAATCAAAATTGTAGTTTTCAATATATTCTCAAATTTAAATGGCATACATAAATTTAGAAAAAAAGTATGTGTGTGCGTATGCGAACGTACGTGGTCGTTTTTCTTGCATGATATCGCGAGACTTTGTTGCGATGCTGATCGAAGCGTATGACAATATGATCCGAAAAAAATTAATAACATTCGGTCAATCTATTTTTTGTTTAAATGAAAAGACTTAAAAAAAAGTAGATGTGGAGATTACTTGAAAAATACACAGGGTTTTTTTGATTAAGATCCTAATCTTTCAGGGGGTGATTCCTGGCTATCAGCTGTATCAAACAAGATACAGCCTGTTTACGAAAATATCTAAGCTCCAATACTGATTGTATTTTTACATCCCACAAATAATGTATATTTACTACACAGTTGGTAAACATGCGTAAAGTAGATTAGGAATATTCCTAATAATGTATATTGAAAATTTACAAAATTGCTTGTGAATAAAACTTCCAGTATTTTTTTTGTAAAATTACTACAGAAATTTTATACAGACATGTAAAAGACATTTTTCCATAGCCTGCCTCAAAGTGAAAATCTAATCGGTTGTTGATTTGTCTGGCCTGAAGCTACACTGGTGTTGGCGTACGATGTTTCTAGCGTATGGGGCCATCCTGTTTTGTAGGCTGGCGGAGAATATCTTATACGCGGTACTCAACAACGTTATACCACGATAATTGCTGCACGTTGTGATATCTCCTTTTTTATGTACCGGGCAGAGGATGCCTTTTCTCCAGTCTTCTGGCATCGTTTCCTGCTCCCATACTTGCTCCCATACAATTAATTCATGAATCGCTTGGTGTAATGTAGGCCCTCCATATTTAACCAGCTCCGCAGGGATGCCGTCTGCAGCCGAGGCCTTGTTGTTTTTGAGCCGGGTTATGGCACTGCTAACTTTTGCTAAGCTTGCTGGTGACAGCATAGCATTATCGTCAGATATTGGTGGAGCCTTCAAATCCTCAGTTAGCTCGCCATTTAGTAATTCACGAAAGTGCTCTTCCCATCGCTCCAGACCGGTCTGGTCTGCTTACTGGCATAAAAAGCTTTACTGGCGTTCTTTGGCCTTTCTTCGAAGTTGAGCCTGCAATAAAGGTTTGGGTCCAAAACGAAGCCAAAATACTTAGCTGATCGGACTAGGCGCAGCACATGCCCATATTTGTAAGTAGACTGAAACCATCGATTTTTTTCTATAGGTGAAAATAGCATCGGCGAAAGGCTTCCTTCCTGGGGTGTGCTACTGCACGTCGTCTTTACCACTCGGTTGTTGCTTAAGCTGCTGTGGGCGAATCTAGATTTTAGCATGAAGAGGATGCACTGACAATTCGCTAGGGCCACATGGTTAGCCTCGATGGTGACTTTGTTGAAAGAGCCTTCTCTATCCAGGAGGATTGCCAAGGTAAATTGGTTGTATTGTACGGGGTAGGTACTCTACGGTACGCACTACTTCATGCAGTGCGGTGTCATTCGAATTTCTCTTGCAATATGCATACCGAGAGGAAGACTTCAGCTATAGAATTTCGGAGGTATAGTTCTAGCATGCGTTCTAGGGTGTTCACGACCCATATCATCCTTTGCCATTTCGTCTACCTACCTTCGAAATAAATATCACTTTGACCATTCTCCAGTAGTGTAGGCTATTCCTGTAGATTTACAAGAACAATGAACCACCATTGATGTCATACGTCTTATTATGTAATCCATTCCTTGTGATAAGAGAAACTTTTCACTGACAAGATCACCTTATAGTCCGGTTGCGCCCTAAACCTTCATGAAAATTTTTAATTGCGCCCTTGGTTCCAAAAAGGTTAACCACAAAAGGTTTATTCTTCGGTACAAATTTAAATATTTCTCATTATATATATACCCCGTTTATGATTAGGTTGAAAAGTTGAGTCGAGGTTGAGTTGAAATTTCGACCACCGTATATGATTCCGAGTTGAGTTCACTTTGGGTTGAAATCGGGTTGTACTGCCATCAAAACATAACCTCTTTTTGTTAATTCTTTTTCTATATTTCTGACTTCCTATACAGTTTTCCATCAAAATGGTGAAGGGAATTTTGTTCCCGCATTATTTCTAACATAGTTTTTGTTTGCTGATGCTCCCAAACATTTCTTTTAGCCATTGTCAAAATTAAATTTCCTCTGTTTTTACATATATAGTTAATATAAAATAATTAACGCGCTACAAAAACACCGAACACAAAGCTAACGCCGAAGGCAGACTTCACGGGTGGTAAACAAACAAAACAAATGTCACTTCAACCCAATTTCAACTCAACACGCGTTTATGAGGCGAAATATCAACTCGACCCAGGTAGGAGAGCTGAGTTGGGTTGAGTGGACCCAGTTTCAACTCGATCCCCGTTTATGACTGGGTTCAACATGGGTTGAACCTAGGTTGAACCTAGTCATAAACGGGGTAATAGTCGGATTTGAAATTTGTAAACATTGGAGTCGGAGTCGCAAATTTTAAGGGGCGACTCACAGCCATGCTTGAAACTTCATCCAGATTTTGCCTGTGTCACTTGGAAAAATCCGTTGAGTTACTTCATGTAACATATCTCTAAATGTGGATTAGGCCTACTGGGGAGCACCACATACTTATAAAAAAACTTACCTTATAGTCTACCCCCGCGGTGGTGTTGAAAGGAGTATTCATTTTAAACAAAAATACTAACTTTCAAGGGACATTGAAACTTCATCGCACGTTTTATAACTACCTACTAATTGTGTAAAGACAAAAAACATATATTGTTTTCCGTTTAACGAACTTTTTTACAACTATTTTTAAACCTAATGAACAATTTTTGTAATAACGATCAATGGATAATCAAGAAAAACTAAATTTTCCCCCTTTCAACCTCCATAAAAAACTTCATCGGGTGAAATTTAGGATACTCAGCTTGCCTTTAATCATCATTACTTACAAAATTAAATAAAATCTGTAATCTTATATTTTAAATTTTACAATGATTCCAACAAAAAAAATTCAATATCCCAAAGAATATTCCTAAGCTAAAACAAAAAAGTACATTTCTTCTGCTAAACACCAAAATTTAATTTTGTTCATGGGCAGACGACTTTGATTTTTTTCTTCGTATGCGCATAAAAGGAAAAAACTCAATCCACGCATCTCAGACGTCTGGGACTAGTGTTGCCAGGTCCGATTTGTTTTAAATCGGGGCAGAAGGTAAAACAAATCGGGATTTAGGGTTGTAGATCGGGACAAACAAAAAAAAAGGTTTTTTAAGTTAAAATTAAATATATTGCGTTTCGCAACTAATTATTACATCTGAATTTAATCCTACACAATAATAGTCAAACTTGCTGGACTAGTATAAATTACAAAATATTACAATAAAATCGTAGTTTAAGTATTAATTCTTGACGTTGTTTATAAGTGTAAACAATTTATTTTTTATTAAAATTATATTTTTCGTTAGATTTTGCTCCCTTGCTGCCTTGTTTTTTATAACGTAGGTATAAAATTCACTGCAAGCCATGCTCAAGATGGTTTTAATTTGAATTTTTGCTTTGACATGCTCGAGTGTCAAACGGTTTCGCCTCTCAGACCTCTAGTCTTCCACATAAAAAAAAATTAAGTTAGCCTATGAAAATACCCTTTCCGTTAACGCGTTTGATACCGGTATTGAAGCCATAAAAGAAAATAATTTTGAAGATTTGCAAAGTCTTGATTGTCTTTAAAAAGGTTGTGCCATTTTTGTAGCGGCGTCGTCTTTGTTTTGCACTGCTGCCTTCACTACTTCTTTGACTTTACACACTTCTTCATAAAGTTGATCCATGTCGAAGAACGTATCAATTTCTAGATTTTCCATAATGTTAACCATTGACGCGTAAGAGAATGAGTCGTCCTGGAGAGAAAATGGTTTAAATAAGTCCAATCTGCTATCCTTGAGTTCGTATTTAGTTTCTATGTAATGTAGAACATTTTTGTACCACGCACAACAGTCTTTTTTTATTTTCGTTACTTTATCATCAGGCAACTTTTAAATAAGTTGCTGCACGTGAATCTCACAAGATCATCTTTAATCCTCTGCCTCAATTTTTTACTCAGTTCAACCATTATTTCGTGACCTTTGAAACACAGCAATCTTTCGTTTTAACACATACGAACCGCAACTAATAGTATTCTAATTGTCAGACCCTTTCATTTGATACCCAAACCGATTGGGTTGTAAAGAAAAAGTTAGTCCGCCATTTTGTGTTGGCCTCCATTTTGAATTTGGAATGACGCCACACAGCTCATTGTATTCTAGCTGTCAGGCCCTTTCATTTGCTACCCATGTCGGGTAGTCGGAAAAACAATAACAAAAATCGACATCTTGACTTTCTTACAAAATGGTCAGATTGCATTCTCACGCGAACTATGCATAATTTGAAGTTGATCGGTTATATGGAAGTGGGTCAAAATCAAGTTGCAAGATTTGTTTTCATAGAGCATACATAACCACATACCTACATACATACAGGTGAAGATAATATAAAGCGTATAATGACGTCACACGGCTTAATGTATTCTACTCGTCATACTCTTTCATTTGATACCCATATCGAGGGTGTTGTAAAGGAAAGGTAGTCCGCCATTTTGCGTCGGCCGCCATTTTGAATTTGGAATGACCCCACACAGCTTATAGTATTATACTTGTTATATCCTTTCATTTTATATCCATTTTAAGTGGGTTAGAAAGAAAAAGTTAATCCACTATTTTGTGTTGGGCCGCCATTTTGAATTTGGAATGACGCCATAAGGCTAATTGTATTCTATTTGTCATACCCTTTCATTTGATACCCATGTCGGGGGTCGGGGAGCACAATATCAAAATTCGGCCGCCATCTGTGAACGGACGGAATGATTGGACGAACGAAGATCGATTGATTGAGTGAAGCCAAAGTGAAGCACACATCGCGGAGTGGTCGCGTCTCTGAGCGAGAAAACAAAACAAAGCGTTAGTGATGTGATGCGTGCTATTTTGAGTGCATTGGCGCACTGGTGATACGTAATTTATTTATTTTTTCTAATAATAATGGTTTTTAATAAATTTATTGATTTATCGGGACATTTAGTGTCCCGAACAGGTGCAAATCGGGGCGGGCCCCCAGACTCTGAAAATCGGGACGTCCCGCGCAAATCGGGACACCTGGCAAGACTATCTGGGACCCAGAACAAACTTCCCCCAGATTCCCTTGCCTCACCGGAATGCTCTATCAACAATAATGTGCTACCACCTTAGCCCTCTGAAGCAGAGTCTGGTGTATAGTAGCAGGGGCGCTTGGTCCCCAGGGAAGAAGAAGATAAATGCCGTGCACAAATATTTGTTCTACGTGATTCCTCTATGTGTTATATGCTTAGTGCTAGCACGCACGCGCCCGCAGCTAGCACGCACAGCGAAAAAATCGGCATGCCACCAAGGTATGCACGCTTCCGCCACAAGCACGAACATCTAAAAATTTGTTCCCTAGAGGCATCCACTCTCCCGCCACAAGATGCTCGAAATTGCCTTTATTGCTTTAAAAAATTGTAGACGACGAAGAAAATGGGCAATTATCCTGGTGACCATAAAGGCAGTGGCGTACCGAGGGTGGGGCGGTGGGGGCGGTCCGCCCCAGGCCCCGCGTCGGCATAGGCCCTCAAATATGAAATTACTTTATTTTATTTTCTAAATAATAAAAAATCGTCACTTCAGCATAGGCCCCTGAATGTTAGACAACTATGTATATCTACATATATTATAATTGAAGCGGTCATTGTTGAAAGGGGATATGTAAAAAATATCAAAATGTTGGGAAACTCAAAAAAACTGTCTGAAAAATGGCGTGAGAAGTTTTTTAGTGGAACAGCGGCACACAAAATTTCTTCAAATGCAACTAGAAGTTGGGGTTTGCCTGTTTTACTATAAAAAAATTAATTATGAATATTGTTTTGCTATTTGAAATTGAAATTGTAGGTTATGCCTTATGCACATGTCCCATTTCAACAAGGACCGCTTCAATTTGTACAAGGAAAGCATATTTTAATGGACACTCTTAGCGAATTGTGAACGAAAAATTTGAGAGTTCCTGCGTTTTTGTTGTTGCTATGCTAGGACAAGAAAATAAAAGAGAATATCTATTCGTGATTTATCGTGAAGTGTTCTGTGTTTTAATGAAAACGGGGAAGCACATAATTAAAAATGAAATAGTAAGATGACTCTTATGTGCGGATTCGATTTGCGTGTTTTTTCATTGTTGGTTGTTCGTGTCTGATTTTTCCTTAGTTGTTAACGTGCCCAGTGTTGCCAGAACTACGGATTTCTCAGTAGAAACACGGATTTTTCGAACGGGAAGAAAAATAACGGATTTTTCAACGGATTATAGCTCAAATACGGAATTTTAACGGAATAGCACAATAAATTTACGGAATTAACGGATTTTTGGAAATTTCTAAAAGATTTCTTTTAGCGGAGAAGAGTGTCGAGTAGTGGCGTAGCGTGGGTGTCAGCCGCCCGGGGCGGAAGAAAATTTTGCCGCCCTCTTATTAACTTCCCAGTTTATAGGGAAGTTATTCTAATCGGTCCGAAAATCGAAATCGTAATTTTAAACTT
Organism: Thereva nobilitata; assembly: GCA_963855945.1. Lineage (NCBI taxonomy): Eukaryota > Metazoa > Arthropoda > Insecta > Diptera > Therevidae > Thereva > Thereva nobilitata. The sequence continues at coordinate 123,829,234 of OY979696.1, forward strand.
ATTTTCATTTTTCAAGGTCCCAATAGCATTTTAAGCAAAAATTTGAGAAATATGCGTGTGTGTGTGCGTACGTATGTGGTCACTTTTTTCTGCACGATCTTGCGCGAACCAAAAAAGATATCGAATGTTGTTGAGGTGCCAATCGAAGCGTATTACCGAAGTTACAATCTGAAAAGATTTTCTTAAAAATCAGTCGAGCCGTTTTTTTGTTTGAACCACTGACATATTGGTTAAATCACTTATTAAACATTTATTCTACTGCTTCATATGGTGGTGGAACACTAAAATCTGCTTTTACAGCCGAACACTCACAATTTAAAGATTGGTTCATTTCTGGATTCGTCTTGGGCTTGGGAACTTGCATAGAGAATTTAACTGTTTTGATCAACCACATTATGTGAAAATTACTCTTAGGGCCTTCCAAATTGGTTAAATCACTTATTAAACATTTATTCTACTGCTTCATATGGCGGTGGAACACTAAAATCTGCTTTTACAGCCAAACACTCACCATTTCCTCTACACTTGATTGACATTGACATTTAGAAATGTCAAATTTCAAGTTTTCAGTTTTGGCACTACCTGATTTTATTTCTGCCAATGATGCACTGAACTCTAATATGAAATTTAACAAAATTTGAGTTCAGTGAAAAAGGGGTCTTATGGATGAGCGAGAGGACTATACTTTCTACACTTTTTGGAGCCATGAGTTTATATGGGAATAATGTGTGATGAGCAGTCAGTGGTTTGAACGAAGTTCGCGATTTTTGTACCGTCCAATATCGCGAGTACCAAATATGATACCGTCTTCGTTGAGGTGCCGATCGGCGCGTATTGCCGAAAAAATGCTTTGAAAAAAATTTCATAACATTCGGTCAAGCCCTTCAGCAGAGCGATATGACGGTTTTTTTGTCAATTTCCTTTCCTTTTGTTTTGGAACGCCTTTCTTAGTTGTGGCAACACCCCACAAAACGTGCAGCTGTGATCGTGGTCCCACGGGGCAAGTAATTTATCAACAACACCCCTTTTGAATCTCAAAAGAACGTTTGCCATTTTCCGGATTCCACAACTTTCGCTTTATTTGGTGTTTTGGCGGTAGGAGCAAGTGGAGTCTCCATAGTGGCTGAAGCCTGACTCTCGGATCGATCGACGCACGCGCATAGAAATTTTACAATGCTGCCACTACACCCAGACACAAATTCTCTGAGACTCCCAGACTTTTCCCGCCAACGACACGGATTTAAAAAAATAGTGGAACTTCATTTTGAGACGACCCTCATACAATATTGAAAACTATTCTTTATATGATAGAAATCATTCTCATTGAATATTAGACAGAAACAATCCAAGCACAAAATAAAATACGAGGCGTCCCTATAAGTCAGTACAGACGGTGTTGCCAGTCGCTACAAAGAGCAAGATGTCATTATTATACATTCAATTAATGAAAGGGGATTCCTTGATTTCGTCACAGTATAAGTAATAAAAAATTCCGTGCTCATTTCGATCGGTCCGAATCGTAGGTGCGACAAAAGTAATATTTACAAGATATTATTATTATTTATTGTGAAATTATGCCGCCCCCTAAAGGTGCCGCCCGGGGCGGGCCGCTCCTGCCGCCCCTACTACGCTACGCAACTGTGTCGAGATGCTTAAAGAATTCGAATTCATTGAAGCCATGAATTTGAAAATGTCTGACAATTACCTTGTTTATGCGTAGGTCGAATTTCGGCTTAAGATAGAATCCGGCTCCGTATAAACAGACTTAGGGCCGATTCACAATGAACGCTTCAAGCCTCAAGCTTCAAGCTTCAAAAATTTAGGATTATAGGATTTATGTACAATGATTCACATTCAAAGCCTCAAGCTGCAAGCTTCAAATGAACTTGAAACTATAGAAAAAAAATTTGAAGCTTGTAGCTTGAGTCTTGAAGCGTTCATTGTGCATCGGCCCTTAAGCCGAAATTCGTCTCAAGCTTAATATATTTCAGCTTAAGACGAATTATTGTGTGGATGTGTGAGGAGTTCTCAAAATGGCTGATTTTGGTCTTACATTAAAAGAACAATCTCACTCTATTCCCGTTAGTGATTAAAGTTATGTTAATGCATAATAAAGAACGTAAATTTCCAATTGTCTGAGAGAGAGAATACAGCCAATTCGTCTTAAACAGATTTTAAGCTTAAAACCGTCTTACGCATAAACAAGGTAAATGTATCAGTCGCTGCCGACTTCTTTGGCTTCGACATCGAGGATGTGACCAGGAATTCAAAACGCTGAAAAGATTCTTCAAAAATGATTTTCACTTGGCCAAAAATTCTTTTTGGAACAAAGTGCGTAACTATGAAAACGCTAATGGCTCCACAGAGTTTCCATTGGTTGTGCCACTGTGAAACGAAGTTTTAGTCAGATCAATATCAAAAAAACGAAGCTCAGAAACAAACTGGATACAGAGACCTTGGAAGCCACTTTACACGGCAAAGTTCTTTTTCGAGATACTTCAAAATGATGAATAAGAGTATTAATCAGTAGAAAACACATCTACTGATAAATACTCTTATTCATCATTTTGTGCATTTATAGTTTGCCAAAGTTTATGTTATCTTCGTGCAATTGATTGTCACTGATTAAAAATTAAACACCTTTATTCCACTTAAACCTAAAGCATCTTATGCTTCCAAATGTACATTTAAATTACTTAATTAATAAAAAGTACGAAAAACTGGTATGTGATATATCAAATAATTTATAAGTTTCATTGAAATAGCCAGATGGAGCAACAATACGGAGCAACGGATTTTTACGGAATTTGTCCCACCTCAGAAAATTGCAATCTACGGATATTCGAAAAAATCACCTGGCAACATTGAACGTGCCTCGATGTGCTAATTAATATATAAAGTGGTTAAATATTTTTAATTTAAAATCCAAGTAATTTAAAAGTGCATTTAACGAATAGTATGTGCCGAAGTTTTGGGTAATCATTTTATAATATTAATAATATTTTTTCATTTAAGCAACCTGGTGATAATATGAAACGAAACTATCCCAGTGGATGGGAAAAGAAGAAAAAAAACAAAAAGCTAGGGAACAAGAAATGCAGCGTTTGTCGGGTTCACTGCTGAAATTTACTGAAAAGGCGTCATCCCAAGCAATCAATGAAGCAGAGCCACTACAAGGTCCAAAATCTATAGAAAGACCAAGTACAAGCTATTATCAACGAGTAAAAGATATAAGCAATCAAGAGAAAGAAGAAAAAGGAGAAGAAGAAAAGGATGTAGAAATAGAAAAAGAAAGGGAAGAAGAAAATGGTGAAGAAGGAAGAGAAGGGGAAGAAAAGGAAGAAGACAAAACTTCTTTGATACGTTCTGAAGCAGACTCGGATACATCAGAAGAATCGGGGGATTTATCATTAAATTTTGATGTTGGAAATTGGCCCACTCCAGTGCCAGATGGTCTTAGGACTGATATTATTAGACAAGGCAGTGCAAATTACCAAAACTTGGATGGACCATTTGAGTCAGTTCAGAAGCCTGGAGAAAATCCAAAAGGCTAAACCCGGCAGTTGACCAAAAATTGGTTTTATAAGCAGCTTCCTAGCGGAGAAAAGATTTTGAGGAAATGGATGGTTTATTCTCATGAAAAGAAATCGCTGTTTTGCTTTTGTTGCAAGCTCTTCGATATAAACGATAAGAACACAACGACATCCAGTTTTATTACAGGATTCAACAGTTGGTGGAAATTTAATCCTATAGTGTCTGATCACGAAAGCTCCGATATCCATATTTCCAACTTAGAGAAATGGAAAACGCTTGAAGCAAGCCTTCTTCAAAACAAAACCATCGATGCTGACCACCAAGACAGCATGGTAAGAGAGAGGAAGAAATGGAAGGACATTTTACATCGGCTCTTAGATATTACACTTTTTTTGACTAAGCAGAATTTGCCTTTTAGAGGTCACAGGGAAGACATTGACTCTGGAAATCGTGGTAATTTCTTAGAACTAGTGAGCCTTCTTTCACGTTCTGACCCTGTTTTAAAAGAGCACAGTATTCGGCTTCAACAATTAGACCGAGAGCCGACCGCTGAAAACCCTATGTTATCGGCAAGAAGAAAACAGAACCTATTGTAAGTAACATTAGAGATAGGAGAATACTTTATGCGTGGTGTGCCTGAACTAAAGTGTGGCCTAAGGTGAGAAATTAGCAAATATTAGTGGTGATTTTTTAGTCAAACCCTATGTTATCGACAAGAAGGATAATTTTTTTTTTAAAGTGAAGCTTAGACGTTATATTAACTAAAACTCATGGTGTGCCGCGCCCTGTCCGTGGCCGGACCTTTGGCAGACCAGTATTTGTATAACGTTTTTTTGGGCAAATACCTATGTTATCGACAAGAAGGATAATTTTTTTTTTAAATTGAAGATTAGACGTTATATTAACTAAAACTCATGGTGTGCCGCGCCCTGTCTGTGGCCGGACCTTTGGCAGACCAGTATTTATATGACGTTTTTGGGGTCGATCCCTATGTTATCGACAAGAAGGATAATTTTTTTTTTTAAAGTGAAGCTTAGACGTTATATTAACTAAAACTCATGGTGTGCCGCGCCCTGTCTGTGGCCGGCCCTTTGGCAGACCAGTATTTGTATAACGTTTTTTGGGCGGATCCCTATGTTATCGACAAGAAGGATAATTTTTTTTTAAACTGAAGATTAGATGTTATACTAACTAAAAGTCATGGTGTGCCGCGCCCTGTCTGTGGCCGGACCTTTGGCAGACCAGTATTTGTATAACGTTTTTTGGGCGGATCCCTATGTTATCGACAAGAAGGATAATTTTTTTTTAAACTGAAGATTAGATGTTATACTAACTAAAAGTCATGGTGTGCCGCGCCCTGTCTGTGGCCGGACCTTTGGCAGACCAGTATTTGTATGACGTTTTTGGGGTCGATCCCTATGTTATCGACAAGAAGGATAATTTTTTTTTAAAGTGAAGCTTAGACGTTATATTAACTAAAACTCATGGTGTGCCGCGCCCTGTCTGTGGCGGAACCCCTGGCAGACCACCCTTTGTATACGATTTTTGTATGAAAATTTTTTTAAATCGCGATATCTCCCAAACGGTCACTCGTAGGGAAAAAAGTGTTAAGACCTTTTTTGTAGAGAATCGCATAATCTATAATCCTCGCATTAACTGTTTTGTGATCACACTTACCGTTTACGAGGTATTTGTAAAAAACGATTTTCGCGACCTTTGACATTGAAAACTTTTTTTGCGCACACGATTTCGCAATGGGCGTTTGACAAAGTGTGATTGGCTTTTTCGGTACATAATGTCGAGAGTAATATTGTATTAAAAATACATAGTATATTTTATTTATTGAAATAAGGGCATTTTTGTTTCGAGGGACTCGCCACCAATTCGACTGATCGTTAATAATTTGAAGTACTTTCATTTCCAACCCAAGAGGCGTTTTCTCAGTTCCAGGCCTCCTCACCGACAGATACAATTTGAGATATAGCTATAGTAGTTTCGAAGATGAAATTCGGCCCGGACGGACAGAACCTTTGTACGACTTTTTTTCTTTAAAAGGCTAAAAAGGACCACCAATTTATATTACAAATAGATAGTGTGAGGAACGGATTTCTCAAAAAAATAAGAAAACAAAAATATTTTTATTAATTTTATTCAAAGAAAAAAATGTGTATAGATATGTATATAACTATTTTGAAATTTAAAATTACATTATTACTACATTTATATTTTTTAATCATTATCATCATCATCTAAACAGTTTCTATCGCATTTCACATCATCATCTTTTTCATCACAATCGTCATTTACATCATCATTTTCATTTTCTAATAAAATTTCTTCTATTAACGATGGAGTTGTTTCTCCATCAAACCAAAACGGTTCTATTTTATTATTATTTAAGATCCAACCACATTTTTTAAAATCTAATTTTATACAGTCTTCTTCCGTGGCATGTTGCCACATGGAAGTAACATAGATTGTACGCAATATTTTCTGCTTTAATGATTTCCAGCACGGAGGAATGGTACATGAATCAAATGATTTTATATTTTTTTTAAAATTTTCTGTAGTGCATTTCATGGAGAATATATTTAAAAATAAGATATGTCTCGCTATGTTTACGTCATCACACTTCGACAAGCCATATAAAGTACAGGTGAACTCTTGCAATATTTTCATTTTTTGTTCGTTTAAAATATCGTCAGGATTGGTCAAACTTTGGAAAATTATTTGGACGCTTTCTTGTTGGCGTAATAATTTGAAAGGTTTCACCTTACCTTTACGGTAAAAGCTGGCAGTATAATCACTGCCAGTAAAGGCGTGAAAACCAGGCAAGCATCGGCAAAAATTTACATTTAAAATTTCTGCTAATTTAGTTATATTAATGCAGTTACTATCGCCAGACCGTGTAGGACAGCTTAACAGCCAAATTTCTTTGTCTAAAAATTTAAACATATTACCCAGTAATATTATTAATATATCTGTATCAGATGCTTTTATCATTATTTTGCTATTTGGCATGCAGTTATTTACATGATATATAATTCTCGTGTCTGCTTCTTCATGCTTACAAACCAAATCTAATTCTTCTGTTAATATTATTTTATTATTAATTGATACAAATGAAAAACAATTTTCTTCTACAGTAAGAAATACTTTTTTGGCTCCTAAAATCGAAGACAGTTCAGGATTTTGCCAATGATCATATAAAAATTTTACAAGACTTTCCTTAAATTTTTTATTTTTTAAAATTTTTATGAAATCGCTTGGTCTTGTTTGAGAAGGGCCTTTTATTGTATATTGTATGTCGATTTCTTCTCTACGTTGTCTTTCCATATCTTTTAACCACGGAGAGAAATACCTGTCAAATATTATATGTATTTGTGATGCATTAGTGCTACAAATTTTTCTCAAAATAAATTCGGCTATTTTACCAAAAGTTTGAGGTACTGAAGGTCCTAACCTATGTAAGAAGTAAAAACCGTCAATAATATCTACATCTATTTGATTGGGAACTTCAGGTTGTGTAAAAGATTTAATTTTTACCCCAAGGGCTGATTTATCTGCTTTATACATTTCACCAGTACAATGACATAAAGCAGGGGGTGCTGGTGATAGAGGAAATGATAAACAGAACTGCATATTAACTTTTTTCTCTAATGCTATCGCTAATAATCGACCAAAGATGTCGCGTTCCATTTTCATTATTATTTTTTTCCCCATCACAACTTTTCACGGTTTTTTTCACACATTCCGCAGCAAAATTTTGTACTTGAGTACGCTTGATAGCTTTCTCAAACCGTCCAGCATCGACATTACACTCTTTTATAAACTCCAACTTTTTTTGTTCACCTATTTTATAAGTATTGAGCAAAAAGTCCGCAGTTTCATCTGTAACTGCCCTGCCCGTTGTGATGTTGAACAAACATTCAGTCTGGATTGTTGTGTCAAATGGATTAATGTTCTTTTTGACGTTTTCGATTATACTTTGTAGCGCTTTTCTATCCTTTTCTATTCGATGTGTTTGCAATTCATTTGTAGTGTCATCTCTTTTCGTTATTTGCAATTCATCGAGAATTTTTGAAATTATCCTAGTTCTTATACTATGGCTCAGTGCCCAACGTTGTCTGGCCGATATCGAACTACTAAAATGGCTGATTCCTGTTAGATTATTCGCAGCATCAGCATTGATCGTTTGCTCTAACGTAAGATCAACGGGTGCTCTTGATAGCGTATTATTTGTCCTTCTGACTCCAAAGGCGCCTTTCCGAAACTCTTCTAATAATTCAGAATTTGTTATTTTTAAATTAATCAAATTACATAAATATAGCAATATCCATCTTGAATAATTTGGGTGGTTGAAGACAAAGAAAAGATTTGCTATATCATATAAAGAGATTAGATACAATTCATAATCGCTTGTTCTAATACTTCTTGTGAACCTCAAATATATATTAATATATTCAATATACTGTGCATAAAATTGTGCCGTTTTACCCCGCGAGCCATTTAAATTTTCGTTAAAATATTGTTCATATTCGGCACATACATTTTTTAATGTTGATGTCATGGGAATGCCCTGATTATGTTCAACGGGATTCTTTTGAATATAAATCAAATCTTCGGTCAAATCAAATGAATCAATGTTCTTTTCAGAAAAAAATTTTTCTACTAGTAATATTTGTAAGGCACCTGACATCAATGGATGTATTCTCTTGCACCTATTAAAATGTTTGCTGCTCACAAACCCATTAACAGATCCTTCCGCTAAGACTTCCGATTCTACTAATATGTCCGTTATCCCACAATAATCTATATATTTTCCAATTGCTTTGAATAAAGCCATTTGGATGTGGAACGCTCCTAAGTTTATAAATATATTGTCATATGTAGGCTTATCAGTGAGTTGAATTTGCATCGCCATTTTAGCGATTGCTAAATCATAGGTTACAATTATCTGTTTTTGCCCACATGCATTTGCTATCTCCTGAGTGTAAGCCATAGTTCTATGTACTACACTATAAGAAGTTGGTGAATAATTAAGTGGTGGTAAATAATCAATAATTTGTACTTGACTTTTGTCTATACTGATTTCACAGTTGAAACCTATCCACATTGGAGTAGTGGGTATTAAAGATAAAGAAAATGCCCACATGAAATCTTTCAAAATGGCTTTTTTTTTATTTGCGGCACATTCGTCCATAATACATGAAATTATATCAACCGGAAGCAAAACAGTTATAGCAGCTGGTTTTTTTGAGTATGGTTGTATATCTGATGTTATTACTTCGAATCTTCGTCTTTTTCTAGGTAAGCATTCTTCAGAAGATTCTTCGTATGTTTGTGGACAACTACTCGTTGCAATATCGGGAGATAGTATTTTTGAATGTGATGTAGAAGGAAGAGAAGGTGTGAATAAATTATGATCAATTGCAAGTGAATTATCGTGGGCATTTTCATTGGAAGAAAATTGATATATAATACCGACTGTGTCGTGCAAAGTATCCTTGCCACTCAATGTGTCGACAAATCGATCATAATTATCGAAAGCAATATTGGTACTAAGATTTTTTTCGACAGTAATGCCACTTGGAATGATACTGTTATCTTTATAAGTGGAATATGCCAATTCTGTTTCAATTTCTTCAATAGTAGAATATCCAACCGAGTGACCATACTTATTTAAAATAGTGACAACTTTTCTACTACTTGTTAGAGACTTCATAGCTAACCCTAGCATAAGATGCTTTGACGGCTTTACTCTTCCCTTTGTAATAGCAAAAATAATATCCTGACATAAAGATTTTACTCTAATATAGTCTTCTGTAGAAGCTTTACGGCGATAATCTGGACCCTGAACAAGATTACACATGAATTGAAATAACAGCTCAGGAATTTCGCATTCCCCTGCAATTATATCATTTACAGAAATTGTGTGAGGAAGTTTTTTAGTTTTGGCTGATTTCACAGCATTTCGTAATTCATATGCTAAATCCTCGAATTTTGTAATTTCTTCATTTGTTCGAGTTATTGCTTCGTTAATTAATGTGTTTGGATCTATATCAACCTTATATACTATTTTTTTTTAGAGGACATTTAGAAGTAGTAATAACTAATTTATCATAATATGCAGTTAGAAGTTTTTCTTCCAAAGTTTGTGCTGTGTAATTATTGAAGTCTTCGATTGAATGATTATTGTTGTTATTTTCTAACAAAATTATTTTATATTTTCTGAATAAATCTGTTAAATAATATATTTTTGTTTTTTCAATTATCTCTTCGTTTATAAATTCACATAAAGTACCAAAAGCTATATTATGGGCGGCCCTAATATCATGCCATTTTCCCTCTGACTTTTTACTCCCCATCATCCTTTCAAATTTTTTTTGATATGCGCTTCTACAAATAGGATGATATTTAAAAAATTTTGATTCCTCTAAGCGAGTAAGTATAGTTGAATCATTCAAAGCTTCGGAATACTTTTTCACAACATCAAACGAGCTATCTGATTGACATTTAGACAAACCTTGTCTTTGTGAACCAGACTTTTTTTTTCTTGACTACAAAATATACAGACTTTATTTGGATCCACTGCAGCTGTTTGTTCAGTATCCAAAAGATTTTCAATTGTGGTGATATCCGTAGGAGTAGGTTGCTGTTCTGCGTCAACACGTTCTTGGGAGATCATCGTTGAAGTACTTGGCTCTCTTAAAATATTCTCAGTTTCTACTGCAGTAGTGATGGTATAGGGCTATAAAAAACCAAATCACTGTGTCAATATTTTTATTAAAGAAGTATGCGCAAAGGTACTACTGTTATACAGAAAGTAAAGTATATAGTCCAATCAATCTACACAAATCCATCTAATAATTACCAACAGGAAACAACAAATATGGAGATTTAGGGAAAAAAATCTAGCAAAGATAGGGTTTTTATTTTTTGAATTTGAAATTCCCCTTTTTTCAAAAAAAAGAGGAGTTCTTCTATCAAGCACCAGCAAAAAAAGTCTATTTAAAATGTTTGCAATGCTTACGGTCCCAAAAATTATATTAAAAATGGAAAAAACATAAGTTTGATTGAAAAGCTGCCGTTTCCGTTTCCGCTTTTTCATTGTTAATATGTTTTAGGGACTATTTTGAGCATTAGAAAAATTATAAATAGATTTGTTTTTAACTTGTGCTTTATAGAAGAGCTCCTCTTTTTTTACAAAAAGGGGAATTTCAAGGAAATGTTCAATATTTCAAAACAAAAAAGGGGGTTTCAGCCATCAAAAAGCAATATTTTCACCAAATAACAGATATCTAAGTTGTGTTATTATTTTCCTCCATGTTTTGTGCTCTAACGAACCTATAAGTCAAACATCAATCGAAAGATAATGTAAATACTCACAACTTTATAATTAGATTTTTTTTCTATCCGAACTCCAGTTGTTTTTATTCACTGAAAAGCGTTTTTACACTTGCCCGAATTTTTTAGGTTAAGTTTGCCATTCCAAATTCAAAAAATAAAAACCCTATCTTTGGTAGATTTTTTTCCCTAAATAACCATATTTTGTTGTTTCCTGTTGGCAATTATTACAAAAATAACATTTAGTGGAGTCAGACAAGCATCAAATTTTAGTAAAAAAGGAATTGTTTTCTGTTTAAAATTTTTTTTTAACATGTTAGTTACATATACTACATGAAAGGATATTTTCTATCTGTAGCAACCGCCGCTACGCAAGTTATCGGGCATTTCGTGAAAAATCGACCATTTGGATGAGTATATTTCGATATTTCTAGGTCCAAAAAATTGAAAAAAATTGAGACTGTTCGTTATAATATTGGCTATCAGCGGTTTTAATATGAAAATTTTATATGCACACATAACCTCAAAAACAAAAGAAAAATTAAAAAAATGATAAATATTGATTTTTTGGTTATAACTTAGGATGTTTTAAGTAAAATTTAATGAAATTTTCAGAAATAATTATACTATATAATAATAATGTGAACAACAGGTGGTTAAAATTTCACGTCAAAATTGTATCTAATACAAGTCTCACAAATTGACTTCAAATTTGAAAATTAATTAGCCAGTAACTTTTGTGCATCGCATCGCATTTTTAAATGTACTTTTTATGATGGTGAAAAAGAAAACATTTTTAAACTTGAAAGACGTGAAAAAAATCGAATCGGACATCGTGAATTTTTTGTATTTTTTAGTCAATTTTTCGAAGAAATCCACTTTTTTTAATAAAACTCCTTTTTGGTATTAATAATTCATTTTCGACATAATGACAAAAACAATTTTCATCTATAAAAAAACTGGACTTTTTCGATATTATAACTAACAGTCTCAATTTTTTTCAATTTTTTGGACCTAGAAATATCGAAATATACTCATCTAAATGGTCGATTTTTCACAAAATGCCCGATAACTTGCGTAGCGGCGGTTGCTACAGATAGAAAATATCGTTTCATGTAGAATACATATGTAACTAACATGGTAAAAAAAATTTTTTAAACTGGAAACCACCTTTTACTAAAATTTGATGGTGGTCTGACTCCACTAATTGGGTTATTGTAGATTGATTGCACTAATAATACTTATATTAGTACAATAAACAGATAACACGTATTCGCAGCATTACAGAAAAGTGAAATATAAAAATGATATAAATTTAAAAAAAAATGCATTTCATTTTCTAAGCTAATATATGAAATATAAATAAATATAAAGTTTTTTTTTCAAGTCTAATTTAAAATTGTAAAGTTCATAATAAAAAATCTCAAGTTTAAAATCAATTTTGTAAAGTTAAAATTAAATTTTTTAAAGTTAATCTTCTTTTAAACTTAACTGGCAAACCAAAAAAAACATTTGCTTTGTTTTGCAATGAAAAAAAAGAAAGATAAAACAAGGAAACAAATGCAATATAATATCTATTTAATTTCAATTGGAGTTAAACAAATAAAGATTTAAAGGAAAGCTGTTCTATTTTTTAATTGCGGTTTGGTTTAAAAGTTTAGATTAATTTTTAAAAATTTAAATGACATGACGGTTGAAATATTTTAATGTTAAAAAAAATTTAATTAGAAGTTGAAATGAAACCTTTAAATGAAAAACAAAAGGCATGTCAAAATACAATAAACTTGATTTCAATCAAATCAATGAAAAATTCAATTAAATTTCAAACGAAATTGATATTTCAAAATAACAAATATTCAGTAAATAAAACACTTGGTACTTACACTTAGCGGTTTTTGCATCATTTCAAATTCGGCTTTATATGATTGTTTTAAAACCATGAATTTTCGGTAGCAATGCATATGATAACGCAGTTCTTCGCGATCATTTTGGGAAAAATTTAACTCATTATATTTGAAGCCTTTAATTTTTCGGAAACATAACATATTCATAAATTGTTCCCATTTTTCACTTGAAAATGGTAGTAGTTTTGTATTTTTACCACACAAGAAACACTTTCTCATTTTAACTAGTATCTTAATAAAATCAAACTAAAAGATTTAACAGCAAATTCGCCGTCAACAATATAACAATGCGGCAATAATTAGTTATTACTTTAATTCAAACTCGAATCTTTTTGTAATGAACCTTTCACTCACAATTTCAGACTTTATTGCAAAATTATTAAATAATTTTATCTATTTTTCTCTTTGAACACTTGAAAATTTGACTTTAACACCTTATTCCTTGAAGTGCAACACTCGGAATGAGTTTTTAATTAGAAACATTTTTTAAGGAATTGTCGTAGCACAGGGGTTTTATGATGTTTTGAAAGAACTTGCTTGTGTTTCAAGATCCCGAAACAACGGTTCTTTTTGCACTCATGATCACCTACAACCACGGGCGAAAAGGAGTACGCATGCAATAAAGTAAGAAAATGTTTTAAGGAAATATCCTGGCGCACGGGTTTTATGATGTTTTGCAAGAACTTGCTTGTGTTTCAAGATCCCGAAACAACGGTTCTTTTTGCACTCATGATCACCTACAACCACGGGCGAAAAGGAGTACGCATGCAATAAAGTAAGAAAATGTTTTAAGGAAATATCCTGGCGCACGGGTTTTATGATGTTTTGAAAAAACTTGCTTGTGTTTCAAGATCCCGAAACAACGGTTCTTTTTGCACTCATGATCACCTACAACCACGGGCGAAAAGGAGTACGCATGCTAATAAAGTAATTATGCTTGTAAGGAAATGTCTCGGCACCGAGGTTTTATGATGTTTGAAAGAAATTGTTTATGTTTTGCGGATCGCGGTGAGCCGCCACACGTCCGAAAAATCCTTACCTGGTTTTCACTTACCCTTTCTGGAATAAGAATTTAAAAATAAAACTTCGTATGGAAGCCTTCAATTGTTTGTTTCTTAAGGAACAACACACACACATACGAACTTATTATCTAAAATTTTATGATACTTTGAAAGAAGGTGTTTATGATCCAGGATGCTAAAACAATTATTCCATTTGTTAACCTTATTACCAAACCCATATATCTTGTACATCAATAATTGTGGTTGGGTCTTACTGGCTACTGAGAAACAACTCCATCGTTAATAGAAAATGAAAATGATGATGTAAATGACGATTGTGATGAAAAAGATGATGATGTGAAATGCGATAGAAACTGTTTAGATGATGATGATAATGATTAAAAAATATAAATGTAGTAATAATGTAATTTTAAATTTCAAAATAGTTATATACATATCTATACACATTTTTTTCTTTGAATAAAATTAATAAAAATATTTTTGTTTTCTTATTTTTTTGAGAAATCCGTTCCTCACACTATCTATTTGTAATATAAATTGGTGGTCCTTTTTAGCCTTTTAAAGAAAAAAAGTCGTACAAAGGTTCTGTCCGTCCGGGCCGAATTTCATCTTCGAAACTACTATAGCTATATCTCAAATTGTATCTGTCGGTGAGGAGGCCTGGAACTGAGAAAACGCCTCTTGGGTTGGAAATGAAAGTACTTCAAATTATTAACGATCAGTCGAATTGGTGGCGAGTCCCTCGAAACAAAAATGCCCTTATTTCAATAAATAAAATATACTATGTATTTTTAATACAATATTACTCTCGACATTATGTACCGAAAAAGCCAATCACACTTTGTCAAACGCCCATTGCGAAATCGTGTGCGCAAAAAAAGTTTTCAATGTCAAAGGTCGCGAAAATCGTTTTTTACAAATACCTCGTAAACGGTAAGTGTGATCACAAAACAGTTAATGCGAGGATTATAGATTATGCGATTCTCTACAAAAAAGGTCTTAACACTTTTTTCCCTACGAGTGACCGTTTGGGAGATATCGCGATTTAAAAAAATTTTCATACAAAAATCGTATACAAAGGGTGGTCTGCCAGGGGTTCCGCCACAGACAGAGTGCGGCACACCATGAGTTTTAGTTAGTATAACGTCTAATGTTCAATTTAAAAAAAAAATTATCCTTCTTGTCGATAACATAGGGATCAACCCCAAAAACGTCATACAAATACTGGTCTGCCAAAGGTCCGGCCACAGACAGGGCGCGGCACACCATGAGTTTTAGTTAATATAACGTCTAAGCTTCACTTTAAAAAAAAAATATCCTTCTTGTCGATAACATAGGGATGACCCCAAAAACGTCATACAAATACTGGTCTGCCAAAGGTCCGGCCACAGACAGGGCGCGGCACACCATGACTTTTAGTTAGTATAACATCTAATCTTCAGTTTAAAAAAAAATTATCCTTCTTGTCGATAACATAGGGATCCGCCCAAAAAACGTTATACAAATACTGGTCTGCCAAAGGTCCGGCCACAGACAGGGCGCGGCACACCATGACTTTTAGTTAGTATAACATCTAATCTTCAGTTTAAAAAAAAAATTATCCTTCTTGTCGATAACATAGGGATCCGCCCAAAAAACGTTATACAAATACTGGTCTGCCAAAGGGCCGGCCACAGACAGGGCGCGGCACACCATGAGTTTTAGTTAATATAACGTCTAAGCTTCACTTTAAAAAAAAAAATTATCCTTCTTGTCGATAACATAGGGTTTGACTAAAAAATCACCACTAATATTTGCTAATTTCTCACCTTAGGCCACACTTTAGTTCAGGCACACCACGCATAAAGTATTCTCCTATCTCTAATGTTACTTACAATAGGTTCTGTTTTCTTCTTGCCGATAACATAGGGTTTTCAGCGGTCGGCTCTCGGTCTAAATCTTTGCAAGCAGGAATGATTCCAGTCACCTACTTATCGCCAGCAGTGCAAAATGAATTTATTTCTCTGTTGGGCAACGCTGTAAAAAAAGAAATAATCACTGAAATCAAGAAAGCAAAGTACTATGGAATATTGTTCGACAGCACACCTGACATATCTCACATCGAACAAATGAGTGAAGTTGTGAGATATGTTAAAATTGACAACAGGAAAGTAGAGGTAAAAGAATCATTTCTCGGTTCCACCTTAGTGGGAAAAAGTCAAACGACATTACAGAAGAGATACTTCAATCGCTTAAAAAGGACGGTTTGGATTTAAGACTTTGTCGTAGTCAAGGTTATGACAATGCTACAACCATGGCAGGCATTCACACCGGAGTGCAAACGAGGATTAAAGAACTAAATCCAAAAGCGGTTTTTGTCCCATGTGCCAACCACTCTCTAAATTTGTGTGGGGTACACGCTTTTGGAAGTGTTTCTGTTTGTATAACATTTTTTGGAACTTTGGAAAGTGTGTACAAGTTCTTTTCGTGTTCAACCCATAGATGGGATGTTTTAAAAGAAATCGTAGGGGTGACTGTAAAGAGACTTAGTGATACTAGGTGGAGTGCTCATCATGATGCAGTTAAACCAATCTTTAAAAATTTCGAAAAATTGGTTGATGCTGTAGACAAGTTGTGTGATGCTTCTGAAAATCTTGATACGAGAGGGGCAGCAGAGGTGTTGATGACAAACATTTGTAATTTCAATTTTCTTTGCTTCTTGCACTTATGGTACCACATTTTATCTGAAGTGAACCATGCACAAAAATACCTCCAAATCGAGGGTATTAGTTTGGAAAAATGTGTATTGAAGCTGAGAAGCTTGAAAATCTTTTTAGAAGAGAGTCGGGAAGAACTGGTCCAAAAAGCCTTAGAATATGCAATCACAACGTGTGCTAAATTGGACATTGACATCGAAAGCAGACACCGCCCACGAGTTAAAAAGATGATGCCAGGAGAAAAAGCTAAGGATGCAGGTTTGACTCCACAGCAAGAAGTGAAGCGTGTTATGTTAGAGTGTATTGACAACTTCCATGTAGAGCTAGAAAAGAGACTAACATCAATGAACAATGTGTATCAACAATTTGCTGTTGTACACTCAGAAAATCTTGTAAATGCAAGTGATGAAAAGATATTAATTTATATTCATCAGTTCACAAATTTTTTCAATGATTTAGAGGAAGAAGAAATGTTACCGGAAGTGAAGAGGTTAAGAAGACATCTAAAGGCTTCTGGAATAAAAATAGATGATGCAGCCTCATGGACATCATTGCAAATGCTTAAATTTATTATTGAAATGGACTTTTGTGAATCGTTACCAAACATATCTGAGGGACTTAAGCTGTTCCTTACTATGTGTGTGTCTGTGGCTTCTTGTGAGAGGAGTTTTTCAAAGCTAAAATTAATTAAAAACTATCTGCGTTCTACAATGAGCCAGTCTCGTTTGACAAGCTTGGCTATATTATCAATTGAAAATGAGATTGCAAAGCATGTGAATTTTGATGATTTAATCCAACAATTTTCAGAAGTCAAGGCTCGCAAAAAAAAATTTTAATATGTTTCTAGTTTTTACTCTTCTGTGAAGTTTGCGTGTCTATTTTTTCTAATAAAGTATCATAAAGTTTTATACCTGTTGTTATTATTGTACCTGTACCTGACAATTGTGTACTTATATATACATAGATATGTACAAAATATATTTAGGCCCCCTCAACTAGTGCCGCCCCAGGCCCCCAACTGTGTCGGTACGCCACTGCATAAAGGGTGCCAAAAGCATACTCAGTAGAACGGTTCTCGTTCGATTGTGTAGGTCAAGCAGCATTGGAAGTGGTTAGTGCTTAGCTGGGAGACTGCTTGATAAAACAACACTCGCGTTTGGAATGGTATGCGCCGATGCGGATGCATTTATAAATGTTCATGCTTGAATTAATATTTAATATTTCATATATTTTCCCGATATTAGTGACTTTCTAGCGGGTCTTCGATTTAATAATCCAGCTTCTTCAGGTCTTCGTCAGATTGTTCTCTGGCTTATTCCAAAGTCGAAATCCTTAGGAAGTTGTGCTGAGGATATGTCAGGATCTAAAGATGGTCCCTTTTAGCAAAGAGTTCTCCCTATTATATGTTTTTTTTTCGTTAATCATTTAGAGCCTAAAGTTTAAGCAGTCGCTATGGCAAATTTTCTATTGAATTGAGGGCGGCTTTAGTTTTGTCCACTGGTACAATAGTTTATCATTTCATTATATAGTTTGAATTGTAAGACTGGAGTATTTATGTTATAACCTTTGACCTTTTTTTATATTTTAGATATATAAATAAATATTGAGATATAAATTTTGTAATATTGGATAGTTGTTTTTATGAAGTTTTTATCAAAATAATGAAAAATTTATGACATATTGAAGGGGGGTTTATGTTCTGTTCATTTCTGGTGCCAATGTGCTCCTCCAATGGCTTCATTGTATAGCATCCCTCGAAATTCTCTGCCAATCTTGCCAATACTCTAGTTACTTTTATTCTTGCAACATCGTCATTCTGGGTTTAAATTTTTTACGTTGCATTTTTGTTCAAATTTTTTGCTTCATTTGAGTTTGCTGATTCTTCTATTTTTCTTATTTCTTCTTCCCAATACCTTTTTTTGCTTTGTGTATTCTCTTCTCAGTTCTGGCGCATTCTTCAGCAAACTATCTACGCTTCGTCCTTGTTGCACGAAACCTATAACATCTTCTGCTGTTCCTTTTATATCTTTCGATTGATCGCTCAAATCTTGGTAAGTGCTTTGACCATTGTTAAGTTTATTTATTCTTACGTCTAGTAGGTTCTCACATTCCCCCCTAATTTGCTCTTCCTTCAATCCTGCCACGATATATTTGCTGTCTCTGTTTCCTCTTCTTGTTTTTATTGTATGTAGATATCTTGGCCCTAAGTTTTGTTCGTATTAAGAAGTGATCAGAGTCTAAATTGTGCTGTTAGTTACTTCATCTGGAAATTTCTATCTTTTTGAATATCTTTATGATGGAACTTGGGTCTGGAAATAACCGTGCAAGCTAAACTGCATTGGCATCTCCAATGACTATCTTTATGTCATGACGAGCCATTTTATGTATACTCTCTAAAGAGTCATAAAAAATGTCCTTCTCTTCTTTTGGCCCTTCTTCTGTTGGAGGGTTTTCATTTATAACTGAAAAATTGAAAACAGTGCCCCTTAAATGTATATTGAACATTCTTTCATGTGTGGCTTCGAACGCTAAGACGAGGTTCTTTATTTCCTTCCGTACAACGAAGGCTATACCTAATATGTGGTCTCTTTCTTTGCAGCTATAAAAGATGTTATGTGTTATTTTTTCCAATATTCCATGTCTAGTCCATCTCATCTCCTGAACGGCCGCTATGTCTTCGGCTTAACGCGTTGTTATAGTGTTCTTACATTCCATTAAAATAAGTTTTAAATT
Source organism: Thereva nobilitata (assembly GCA_963855945.1). Taxonomy (NCBI): domain Eukaryota; kingdom Metazoa; phylum Arthropoda; class Insecta; order Diptera; family Therevidae; genus Thereva; species Thereva nobilitata. Next base: position 123,848,470 of record OY979696.1, read on the forward strand.
ATTTATTAATACAAGTCGGGCCGCTGCACAATTGTGCAGAGTATATTATTATTTTATTTATCCCAAAGCCCACAGTGGTAATTACTCAAATCGGAAGTTACGATTGGATCATTTCGAACTTGAATTTTGCAATCGCTTGAGCACGGTTCAAAAAGGAAGAGTTCTCTCCTGGTTTATTTTTTAATTACATTAAAACTTCTTTACAAACCAAGTTCTCAGTGACAATTCCTTGAGGGGTAACTTACTGTTTTAGACCACTTGAAACATCAATTTTACGATCGCTGTATACAACTGACCGTTTACCAAGAAGAAGACCAACTTTTTCGAATGTTTGACCTTGCGACTTATTTATTGTCATTGCTTACGCTAGGCGCAGAGGAAATTGACGACGCTTGAAATTAAATGGAAGACCAGAGTCGTTTGATGTATCCGTGGGATAAAGTGAATCTTGCCTCTTTGAGATCATGTAATACACTCGGCTTGGATTACATTCGCGCGAAAGTCCCGAATAGCTAATCTGGTTCCATTACACAAACCATTCTTAATAGAAAGGTTTCGTAGTAACAAAACAATGCAAATTTTTGATGTGAAACATCTTTGCGCGCGTTGAGAGTAATTCTTCAAGGTCGGGAACATTTTGTGGGAACGCTTTTTAGGGAACGCTTTATAGGGAACGCTTCGTTCCAATCCAATTTTCATTCCGGGAAACGGAAGATCTGTATTGAGGAAGACAGAATAAGACGGAGATTTTAAAAAAAAAATAGTAGCACCAAAGAAAAGTGTTTATATGCCGCGAGCCAGACATGACGAGCCAGACATAGGCAGAATGGAACAAATGGTTGAGTGGTTGCCTTACGACGTTGATATTCCAAAAAGTCGCGGATTCAATTCTTGATCTCTGCATTTGAATTTTATTATTTATATTTAATGGTTTTATTTGTTTGCTTGTTTGTTCGGTTCAAATTTTGCGACAGCTTTTTCAACTACTTCTACTTAACCGATTCTTATGAAACTTTGCACACACATTGAGTTCCCGTGTCAATGCAATCTGACATTTTTGTAAAAAATGAAGATGGCGGTTTCAAGATGGCGGACGAATTTTCCAATTGTGTTCCGATTCCATTGAAAATCAGTATCGGGGGGTTTTTAGGGCCACAAATGACGATTCTGTAGTCAAAAATTGAAAATTCAAAATGGCCGCGCCAATATGGCGGATGAATTTTGCGAATGTGTTCTGAATCCATTGAAAATCGGTATCGGGTTGTTTTTAGGACCACAAATGACGATTCTGTTGTCAAAATTTTGAAAATCCAAAATGGCCGCGCCAATATGGCGGATGAATTTTGCAAATATGTTCTGAATCCATTGAAAATCGGTATCCGGGGGTTTTTAGGGCCATAAATGACGATTCTGTGGTCAAAATTTGAAAATTCAAAATGGCGGATGAATTTTGCAAATGTGCTCTGAATATGTTGAAAATTCGTATCGGGGAGTTTTTAAGATCTCAAATGACGAATCTGTTTTCAAAATTCGAAAATTCAAAATGGCGGCGGCAATATGGCGGATGAATTTTGCCGATGTGTTCTGAATCCATTGAAAATCGGTATGGGAGGGTTTTTAAGGTGACAGATGACGAATGTGTGGTCAAAATTTGAAAATTCAAAATGGCGGTACGATTTTGGTAATAACAATTCGATTTCACTGAAAATTGCTTTTTGGGTGTGTTTAAGGTCGGAAATAATGTATTTGTTGTCAAAATTAGAAAATTCAAAATGCCGCTGGCAATATGGTATGTAGCATTGAGTCGCATTAGAACTTTGGAAGGGCTATGTATTGAGGAGCTTGATTGTGAGAAATTAACAGGTAAGAAACCGTGCAACAAAGATGCAATGAAAGAGTTGGAAAGGATGAGAAGTTTGCATGATGATACGAGCCAAAAGCCAAACTAAAAACTTGTAACGGTCGGTTATTTACCGAAAGTTTCCCCCTTTTGATGGTCCCCCCATCTATCGGAAATTTCAGGCTTCATGAATAAAATTACTTCACAAAAAAATTTGGGGAAAACTTTTTTAAATTCAAGTAGTCGAAGAAAAATAGTTTTGGTTCTGGAAAAAAAATTAAGTTTTTGTTTTTGGGAGAGAATTAACGAATGTTGCGGTTGTGGGAACATGTGTAGTTTTTCCCATTGACAATTAAAAACGAAATAAGCTGAAAAACTAGAAAGCTGAAGTCGGCAAGTTTTACGAGTATCCGCAGTTAACACAGGAGCACCTAGTAAAGAAAAACTGGGAAATAAGAAAATATCGCCAATGTCCATGACGGGAGGTCAAATTAGGCAGGACCCTTGAAACATCCAGTTAGGACTCAGATTGCGAAACTCCTCCAGCAGCCACCATATAGGAAGGAAGTTAGCACTGCATTATCCGAAGCCTTACAATTGTTATTAGAAGAGCTTCCGTTCGATAAGGCTACTATTACAAGCAATCCATTAAATAGGGTAGTATCTTCAATTTCTATTTTTTTGTGAAAATTTTCCTGCAGCATTGGAAGCTTTCAACAGGAATTTGCAGGGCTAATCAGTGATTTTACAGAAAATCGCCAATAAAAGGGAACATTTCTTAGCATCTATTATAACCGAGGCTACCGAGATTGACTTTGACATGCTAGCTGTATAATTTGGAGGAAATCAAGAACAACTTGATGTTAACATTTTGTGCTAATATGTAGTGCTACTTGATGCTATTGTGCTAATATGTAGTGTTACTTACTTTTAAAGGCAAACCTTTTTACCAATAAAGGGTCACCATAATAGCTCGTGTTATCCAGCTAATACGTCTACTCCAGCAGCTCGAAAAAAACGTATGCGGTGAACGGAACCTATTTGGGTACGCTCCTTTGAGGTTATAAAATCTGGTGCAGGAAATATACGAACTGAATCTAATGTGAAGACGAGGGCGAAATTAATAGCAGAACTAGAAGAACGAAAACTAACAGTAAACTTGACGGACCCCTGAAGTTGTTGTAAGCTTTATACAGTTTATCCGTTGGGGAAAAGTTAAGTAATTTCGTTTTTTTGTTGGTTGGTATGATACCATAGTTTTGGGTATCCACATAATTTATATTTCACATTTTTATTGTATTAATATTCCCTCCAATTATTTACTTACACATTAATTATTTAACAAAACAAAGAAAAAAAAAACTATTAAATTATTCATTTATACTGATACTACTTACATTTCTTTACATTTTTTCGTATATTATATATTACACACTAATAGTAATAATAATATTGCCGTAAATTGCTTTATATCATTTAAGTATTATTTTATGCATTTGTTTGTTGTAAGAAGAACAGGAATCCTCGACTGGTACCAGAGCGACGATTTGTTTTTTTCCTTTCCGTTATTGTATGGAAGTTGTTATTTTGTGGTAATAGTTGGTTGCATCCACCTTACCTATATTGTAAGGGTACTTTTTTTTTTTGATTTACAATTATCTAATAGTTAATTCAAACTTACCTTCATTTTGTTGTTAATCAATTATATTATATTGGGTTGTAATTATTATATAATATACTTGTTGTCAATTTCTTTAACTCCACGAATATTACTAGGCATGACAGCCTAAGGGGGTAATTTATCCAGGATGGTTGGGTTGTGTTTTCTCTCCAGGGTTCTCTCGAATTCGCGTTGAGCATTTACAGGTCCACCAGGTCGTTGGGAACTTCCAGCGATGAATACCTTTGGCTAACCTAGGACAAGAACGATATGAAGAAAGTTTTTTTTTGACTAATAGGTAAGTGGTGAATCATATGTGTATATTTCCGGTCACACACCCCAAGACCCCTTCCGGCGAGCTAGCGTAAACCGTGTGGCCGGTTTAGCATCCCCTATAAATATTTAGGAAAATAGGGAGGATGTTGTCTCAAAATTTTTTATGTCTACCCAAGCATGATGGCAGTAGCCTTGCTGTCACCAGCAAGGAGCTCCATTGTGCCGGTACAATAGTCCTCGGCCATCTGGCGGTTAACTGAAGGCTCGTTGCAGGACAGTACGGAAGATGGACGATTCACGGTGAAACAACGGCCTTACAGTTCCAATAACGGCCATACGACGGTGGTACGGCGGCCGTATGGTTGCTATTACGGGTATACGACGGTGGTACAGTGGCAGCAACGTGGATATTCGCCCTCCTATAAGAAAATATATCTGACTGCAATTAAATGTTTGATTTTTTTTGGGTTGTGTTTTTTTTCAAGCCGTTAACAAAATTTCCCACTAAAATATAAATCAACACGCAGCACACACTTCACGTACAACAAACCGACAACTGGCGAGCTCGTTTCTCTTGTGCATCGATATCTTTAAGTAGGGTAAATCGAAAGAACCATTGCACATAACGAAAATGACGAAGTTCCCATAAAACACATTCAACAATATATTTGGTGCAGATTCTTTTTTTTGCTCAAATATCCCGTCGAACGCCCGTTTCTACAGCTCAGTTCTTGGCCTTTTAAATCTTTTGGTCAAATTTGGCCGTCGTAAGGCCGTATGTGCTCCCATTAAAAATGGCTAAAAACTCTACGGCCATCATATGCCCCTCAAAAAGCCAAGCGGCCGGTGTTCGCCCTTTATAAGGCCATCATTTTTTATTTTTACTCGGGACTATTCAATCGATTCCATGGTAATAGATGACGATAGTATTTTTTACCAAGCACAAGCAAATTTTCCATTAGAATTTCTTAATACTTTGAATCCACCTGGCAGGCCCCCACATTAGTTAAATTTAAAAAAAAATATAGCGCGTGTAACCAGTGCACGTGAAAGATGTGAAACATCTTTGGCGATCTTCATCTTTCTTTAAATTGAATAATTAGTAAGAATAAAGGCCATTTTACATCCCAAACGCAAAGGGAAACGCAGCTCTGGAGCTCTTTTATCGCACAGCAATTTTGCGTTTGGGATGTAAAAAAGCCGTAAATTTTTTACACACCGATTTGTGTTGAAAATGTACCATTGCTGTTGATGACCTTTGACCATGATGTCTGACCGCATTTGAAATATATTTTTGGTGGGCTTGGAAACACATTTTTCTAGACAAGTCGATTTTATTTAATAATACAGTCGTTATACAGATTTTTATGCTCTCCATGTTTTTATTTTAGTCTGTTACAAGTCTCAGACTATTACTTAATCCGCTGACGCGACGCAGCGACTTAAAGTGCCCCTTGGCATACGACATGAGAAAACAGCATGGCTACTATTACATGATTTCTTACCAGACATCAGAATCTCAAGAAGGCCCATGTTTGTGTTCTAATTATTTTCTAGTTTTTGGTACAGCTTATGATTTCAAATAAAACCATTTAACTTAAAAGTTTTTTTTACCTATTTTTATTTTCTAGTTTGTACCGGCACAATGGAGCTCCTTGCTGGCGACAGCAAGGCTACTACCATCGTGCTTGGGTAAACATAAAGAAATTTTGAAAGACAACCATCCTCCCTAGTTCCGAAATATTTCTAGGGGATGCTAAGCCGGTCACACGGTATACGCTAGCTCGCCGGAAGGGGTCGTGGGGTGTGTGACCGGGGCACTACATATATGATTCACCACTTACCTATTAGTCAAAAGGGAGATTTCTTCATACCGTTCTTGTCCTAGGTTAGCCAAAGGTATTCATCGCTGGAAGTTCCCAACGACCTGGTGGACCTGTAAATGCTCAACGCGAATTCGAGAGAACCCTGGAGAGAAAACACAACCCAACCATCCTGGATAAATTACCCCCTTAGGCTGTCATGCCTAGTAATATTCGTGGAGTTAAAGAAATTGACAACAAGTATATTATATAATAATTACAACCCAATATAATATAATTGATTAACAACAAAATGAAGGTAAGTTTGAATTAACTATTAGATAATTGTAAATCAAAAAAAAAAAGTACCCTTACAATATAGGTAAGGTGGATGCAACCAACTATTACCACAAAATAACAACTTCCATACAATAACGGAAAGGAAAAAAACAAATCGTCGCTCTGGTACCAGTCGAGGATTCCTGTTCTTCTTACAACAAACAAATGCATAAAATAATACTTAAATGATATAAAGCAATTTACGGCAATATTATTATTACTATTAGTGTGTAATATATAATATACGAAAAAATGTAAAGAAATGTAAGTAGTACCAGTATAAATGAATAATTTAATAGTTTTTTTTTCTTTGTTTTGTTAAATAATTAATGTGTAAGTAAATAATTGGAGGGAATATTAATACAATAAAAATGTGAAATATAAATTATGTGGATACCCAAAACTATGGTATCATACCAACCAACAAAAAAACGAAATTACTTAACTTTTCCCCAACGGATAAACTGTATAAAGCTTACAACAACTTCAGGGGTCCGTCAAGTTTACTGTTAGTTTTCGTTCTTCTAGTTCTGCTATTAATTTCGCCCTCGTCTTCACATTAGATTCAGTTCGTATATTTCCTGCACCAGATTTTATAACCTCAAAGGAGCGTACCCAAATAGGTTCCGTTCACCGCATACGTTTTTTTCGAGCTGCTGGAGTAGACGTATTAGCTGGATAACACGAGCTATTATGGTGACCCTTTATTGGTAAAAAGGTTTGCCTTTAAAAGTAAGTAACACTACATATTAGCACAATAGCATCAAGTAGCACTACATATTAGCACAAAATGTTAACATCAAGTTGTTCTTGATTTCCTCCAAATTATACAGCTAGCATGTCAAAGTCAATCTCGGTAGCCTCGGTTATAATAGATGCTAAGAAATGTTCCCTTTTATTGGCGATTTTCTGTAAAATCACTGATTAGCCCTGCAAATTCCTGTTGAAAGCTTCCAATGCTGCAGGAAAATTTTCACAAAAAAATAGAAATTGAAGATACTACCCTATTTAATGGATTGCTTGTAATAGTAGCCTTATCGAACGGAAGCTCTTCTAATAACAATTGTAAGGCTTCGGATAATGCAGTGCTAACTTCCTTCCTATATGGTGGCTGCTGGAGGAGTTTCGCAATCTGAGTCCTAACTGGATGTTTCAAGGGTCCTGCCTAATTTGACCTCCCGTCATGGACATTGGCGATATTTTCTTATTTCCCAGTTTTTCTTTACTAGGTGCTCCTGTTTTAACTGCGGATACTCTTAAACTTGCAGACTTCAGCTTTCTAGTTTTATAGCTTATTTCGTTTTTATTTGTAAATGGGAAAAACTACACATGTTCCCACAACCGCCACATTCGTTAACTCTTTCTCTAAATTTCTCCTTTTGTTTTTTTTCCAGCTCCAAAACTATTTTTTCTTCGACTACTTGAATTTAAAAAAATTTTTCCCAAATTTTTTTTTGTGAAGTAATTTTATTCATGAAGCCTGAAATTTCCGATAGATGGGGGGACCATCAAAAGGGGGAAACTTTCGGTAAATAACCGACCGTTACACTATGTTTCAATCACAGTCGGCATTTGCCCGTTCTAAGGCCATCATTTATTTTTACTCGGGGTATGACACTTCTTCCGCGTTCATTCTAGCAAGAACAGATTCATTTATTACACGGACGTGATCAATTTTGGGACATAAAACTGCTCTTTTAGAAATACTAAGGACATCTTGCGTTGTGAAAGGACATCTTGCGAGGTAAATTTAGAGGGAATTAAAATACTATGCTGAGTATTTTTAATTCCTTCTGGACATTCAACAGTAGAATTACCAACTTTGAGAACCCAACTTGAAAAATCTTAATCAACTAAAGCTCTCATAATCTATAACCTAAACCTGAACAATATGTCCATTCCTTGCACAAATCATCTAAGCTGAATTTTTCCGGTATAAAATTATTACAATAATCTTGAATGGCAGCGTTGAAAAATGCTTTAGGTTGCCTACGAACACAACCGGTAGAATTTGTAGCATTTTGGCTTTCATTTCCATTCATCACTTGCAATTCATTGGTTTGTCTCGATGCCCTCTTTTTAGCGATTTCTTCGCGATGTTGTTCATAATTTCTTTTTTGTGTGCTTTTCTTCAATTTAAAAATTCAAATAACCACAATAAGTCACTTTTGCACAATGTGATTATCCCTTATAATGTTTCGAAAGGATTCGACGATTTTCATATATTTCATTCAAGAGCAAATAAACAAACTCTTTCAAGGTTTTCGAAAGGCAAAAACCATCATGTAAAATGCAAGGAATTATTTTTCCGAGGCTGCATTTACTTAATAGAATAAAAATTTAAATGTTCTTGCAAATAAACAAAACCATTGTAAAACCAAATTAAAGAAGATTGTACTATCAGAAACTTCACTTTTGAGTTATCCCATATATTTCATTAAACACCATTATATCCGTTGAATGCATTGAAAAATTAAAATTATTGGTAGCATATATTCTTACCCGGAGTACCATCGTATAGCATGCAAAATTGCAATGAAATCCGGTGCAGTAGTTTTCACGTGAAAATTTAAAAACAATTTATTTACTAATAAAATTTCATAAATCGGCTACCAGTGACGTCACACCATAAAAGCTCTCCGTAAGAGCATACCTTGGGCAAAAACTTACGTTGCGAGAATATGAGAAAATATGAGTGAACTTTCAAAGCTTTCCATAAGTGTAGATGATATATATGCTATTTTCGTTTTTTCAATATGGAAAAAGTTCCTAAGGGGTACTGAAAAGAGCTTTTCTTGTATAATTATAATATAGATTATTAAAAATAAATCAAACTATTTCCGTAAGCAAGTTTACTGCCTGAATCGCTCGGAATGAGCGTCAGGGACTCAATGCCACAATACAGAACTCTTACCAGGGCCGGATTAAGGATCTGGTGGCCCCTAGGCGGAACCGGTGGTGCGGGCCCCCTCAAAAAAAATTCAAATCATTAAGTTCATTATCACCTCACATATTGATTGCCAGAGCTAATCGTTTCATCGTTTCCACATCGGTAAAGAGAAACAATTCTGATGAATCAGTTCGTTTATTAATAAGGGGACTTGCGTAATAAATAAAACTGTGGTGTAGACCTGGAGACGTCATCTACAGGAAGTTCGGACACCTCCAGCTGGGCATTGCCAGGGTCATCCCCAGACTCAAAAAAAGGCTACATTGACTAAGAGTATCACACCAGGCGAAACAATACGAATTTTGGACAACTGGAACGATTCCCCTTCACCCGAGCAGGTTATGTTAGCTTTGGCTGTATTTTTATTAACTCCGTCAAATTTCCCTTCGACCGAGATCATTCTGTTCGAATAACCAAGCTAGGGATATTTCAAGAGCACTCTGTAATATGAAACACTTCTGCTAAGCAAGCCGCTTGGTATTTTGCCTTCTGTAAAGGAGGAAAAATGAAACAAGGTGAAAAGAAAATAATGATCAGAAACTCTGAACCAATTTTTGTTTGGTCGTTGGTCAAGATTACGAAGATATGATTGAAAATTGAAGAATCCTGCTAGCAAGGCAAAGGCAATCAAAACTAGTACACGAGTTTTTCAAAGATATTCTACTGGATGCGCACTCTACTTAAACTCGTACGACAACGGGAAGAAAACTATACAAATACCCCCGTGAATCTGTAATCTGGCAGTCATCGACGACATTCTCTATCCTTTGAGGTTATTGAATACTGCTGTATAAACAGAACTCGCCATTACCTTTTGTAAAAACCATGTGTAATCCAATACAAAGTTTGGGCAGTCTAATTCTGATTGGATTGTTGAAATGTCACACAGCTATCCACTACAAGAGCACAAGAGATTTTCTTTCTGATTTGTTTACACAAGCGAAACTAGGACCACCTATACTCTATACTCCGGGGGAGCTGAACTACTTCGCGTGGTCGTTGCGCTGTAGAAGCTATCTTAGGAAGGTTAGAACACAAATTCGCGCAAATGCAGAAGCGACTCAATGGCTCATATACGCTTTTTCCCTTCTTTCATAAATTTTAAATATTTATTAGCTCAATATTACTGAGTTGAAAGGAAGTTTGCGCCCCCCCAACTGGCCGAAATCGTAACTTCTTGCCATGGTTGTTGCATAGTTTGAAATAGCTTGAGTTGTAATATTTGGAAGTAATAATTTCTATGATCATTTTCAGTAGAAACATAATCTATCCGCCTGCGCGTCAAAGTCTGTGTCTTTTGTGTTGAACTGCATAAAATATTTTTGTGTGTGGTGCGGGCCCCTTTGTGGTGCGGGCCCCTAGGCGAGCGCCTATGTTGCCTATGCTTTAATCCGGCCCTGACTCTTACGGCAATTTATAGCCACAATCTATCATGCTGCGTTTACAAAATTATACGTTACATAATTATCCCTATATACAATATACTTATAACGCAGTAGTTAACAATTGTCCAATAAAGTTTTATTACAGTATTTCTCATGGTAGGTTTTATCACAGTGTTTCTCATACTACACATACTATAAACCTGTCTAATCCGAGGTTGTGCCGTAGGCTCTATATCAAGGACTAGAAAGGGTTCGCGGTTAGCCGAATAAAGAGTTTCACAGTCGCTACTACCGTCGTCGTTAGTAAATTATCGGTTCCATTCTACGATTCGATTTTAACCCGCCCCAAAAATCATTTTTGTTGTTAACATTCTGGGCCTTCATTGCTTGGACGGCATGGCGTCATAGCTCTTCATTTGAAATTCTATCTTGCCAGCGGATTTTTAGGATACGGCCTAGGCTTCTGCTGATGAAAACTTGTATCAGCTGTTTTTTGGAAATAACCGATACTCGTTTCTACAGGATGACATCGTTTTAAAATCCAGACCGGTGGAGAGAAGAGTTGCGACCAGGACCGAATTCTGTTTGTATATAAAACCGCTAAAGAAGAAAAATAAGTTTCGATGACATACGATAGCCTGAGCTTGCAGTCAAGACAGCCTGGTCAACGTGAAACTCATTAACAATCAGTGGAAGGCGTCATATTTGGACACGTTTTGGTCATATCCAGGTGTTATGGCCATGGCCGGATGCTATGGATACCTAGCTCGCGAGCTTCCCACCTCTGCCCCGCCAGAGTCCATTTTCTCCTCTGCACGTCCCCGCTACGCCACTGCCTTAGCAGGCAATTTTCATTTATTAAATTAACAACATTACTGTAATTGTAATCAATAAAATGTAAAGAATCCTTGTTGAGCAAACAATTACAATGCGAATCATGACTGGTTTTGTTTATTTACAACGAGAGAGAAGTAGTAAAAATTGGCTGAACACGCTTCCTTTGGAAGAATTATCGAAATTCTTTGTTTAATCAATTTTTCAGCGTAAAATTAAATAAATCCCGGATTCGGTTTAATTCCCTGATGAACATAAAACCATGGCAATTCCCTTCCGGTAGCCAACTTTCGAATCATATAGGCAACCGTTGATAGCTGCTATTTCGAAAAGCCCTCTGCCAAACTGAAAATTCAATTAGGACTGACCCAGGGCCTACACCCTACAGCTACACCATATACAAAAACTCGATTCGAGATGGTGTAACATGGCACTGTGATTATCCTTTCTCGGCTTTCCAAGCCAAATTCCCTCCACATAACATACACCTACATTGAAGCCAATCAATATTGATTAAGCATCTGACTGGAGTTGAATGCGATTTTCTATCCATTTATTGATGCGAGTGACTGGAGTGTGAGAGGGAATTTTCGGCTTCCTTTATGGAGTAGTCACACCCAGGATCTCGATATTCGGCTTTCATGAATTTTAGCTTTCTCGCCGTTAACGACTCCTTACTGGGGCTAAAATGGTTTCGGGTGCTTTGCTTTTTGGACCATCAAAATCGTGCAACCGTGTGCCTTATTAAATCACAATTGATTCCAGACCCGGATAAGGTTACTTCTTTGACTAAATAAACGAAGGGTTGCTTCAAATTAATCGGTTCATTAGCGAAAATTTCAGTTAATTGTCTACAAAGGTCTTTCAATGTGTTATCAATTAGCACTCGTACATATTGGAGTTAATTTGACGAGAATCGAGGGTTTGGGTGGGGATGGGTGATAAGGAACATTTCATTTTAAGATTTATTGATATTAATTTTCCAAAAATCCGCAAATGTTCTACAGTTAGGTACTCTTGGGGTTCAAGAAATCTCCATTGGTTTATCGACGGGTCAAAGGAGGAACATGGTACAGCGGCTGGTGTCGCAGAAGCAAACTCAAAGGTTTCGAAGTAAGGCTGAGCGCTATACCGAACAGAACGGTGAAGCTGGCAGAAAGTGTGGCCCCAGGTGTATTCGCCCAAGCATTCACAACGTGCCTGAGGAAAGGAGTGCTCCATGAACCGTAAGCCGTCAGAGGACGCGTCGGCCAACAGGGTGATATGTCTCTAAACAACATGGATAAGCGAACGGGTGATACATATAACAGATTACTTCTAAGCGCCGAATAGTCCAGGAGAAGTGGGCCTTAAGCCTCGTTCACATTGGCGAGTACAAATGGTTAGTACGTGTTGGCTACTGGTTGTTGCCAGTGACTGGTATGCTAGTACACGCCTCGTTGGAACACTTGTGCTAGTGTACTGTCTTGGTTAGTTCACTAACCTGGTGAGTAGTTCCCTTGCTAGTAGATAGGCCAGGGGGCTATTTACTAGCCCACTATCCTCCACTTCTCTAAACTAACCACTTAACTCGCCTCGTGCGAACAATGACACGTCGGTTAGTAAACGATTATTTGACAAGTAATTTACGATTTTCTGTGAAGTGATTTCTGATTTTTTGAAAATTGTTTTTTTATTTTTACTTGAAAACTAAGTGGGCAGAAAGTGAAACAATTAAGTTTTTAGAATTATATCAAGAACACAATGCTCGCCATAAGCCGCGGGCTATGAAAGCTTTTCGTTGTCAACTAATAGACACCATGTATCTACATAGGAACGAACAAAATGAAACTACCGGCGAAGCGACCATAACCACGACCAAAATAATTAGAACCTATTTCTATTTTCTGGTTGACGCTTACAGTTCTACCAATTTCCCCATACAAAAAAAACACCGCTGTCAACAAAAAAAACCTTATTATTATGGCAAAAAAAGTGATTTTTGGACAAATTCTGTTGCGCCTGAGGGTGGTATATTTTAAAATTAAAAAAGGCATGTTTTGCACTCTCTTTTTTCTCATATTAATTTAAATTAGCTTCAATTAAAATTTGAAAATCATTTGACAGGAAAAAAAATTTTTGCAACGCCTACGATATCGCTTTGCTCTATTATGATTTTAGTTTTACGATTGACAGCGGTGGCATAATTTGAGAGCGATAAAGCTTTCATAGCTCGCGGTCTTTGGCGAGCATTGTGTTCCTGCTATTATATAGGGACTTTGAGTGTTTGTGGGACAATGATTCTGTAGATTACAGAAATACTCAAAAGCGGCAGGCAGCATTGGAAAGTTTGGTTAAGGAAATTTTGTTTTGATTGATACTCACAACCAGTACACTAACCTGTCTAAACTGAACTGCGTCTGAACATCTACTCTCATATAACTAACCTCAGTACCTACTAACCAGGCACTAACCACTAGCCTACTAGAACACGCCAATGTGAACGCTGCTTAACTCAAACTTTTTTCCTGAAACGGTTACTTTTACATTTTTGAGATTTACGCGAAAAGTTATTATTATTTTTGCATGAAATTTTTATTGTAGGTAGGCACTAACAGAAGCCACGATTTCAGCCCTGAAACAAGGTTCTACGATAATTACAGTCCCTGTAATTAAATGTCAAAAAATGGCCATATTTCGCGGTTTTTATTTTTTTTGCAAAAGCCTGTTGACCGATTTCAATTGTCCAAAACTCATAATTTTCGTCTTTTTAAGCGCTATTACGTACTTTTTTTTGCAAAAGAAAATTTTGTTCCACCTAAAACGTGGAAATCGTGTTTTCGCTACCTTTATTAGCTTTTTCCCACCTGTTCTCCTGGACCGATTTTTTTCCAAAAATACATTCCTTGAATTCCTACGATTTTTCTCTTAATTATAGCGTCCAAAAATCGCAGGGTAGATTTATTTCAACTTGTTTTCTATCCCTCTTAGACTAGAAAGGAAGGGCGGCTCGTGGGAAAGAGAATTAGGTTTCGGATGTGAATGAATGTGAACAAGAGTTGCGCATGGATAACCCTGGACGTCAAAAATGCTTTCTGTCACCGCGAAATGGAGCAAGATCGTCGAGGCATTGATGAAGCAGGATGCACCGAAGTGCGCATTGTGATAAAATTCTTTCTAGGTAGGACACTACACTGCGGGTCAGACGAAGCTCCCCAAGGCTCCGTCCTAGTCCTTCTCATGTGGATCATCCCGTACGATGGAGTATGAAAGCGGCTCGAAGAAATCGAGATATTCGCGAAAGAAGCGATATGGGAAAGAAAGATATGGCTCGAGAACAAGACAATGATGGAAAGATTATCTGCATAACATTTCCACTACAAAGAGCTTTCACCACATGCAAACATATACATATACGCACCTACATGCAAACATATACACTGAAACACGCAGGCCTAGAAAGTGCTTCAGAACCGGCACCTCGCTCATTTACATATTTACTCCCCTCTCGTGAAACATTTCATTTTCGATTTGGGATGTAAAAGGATTTTAACACCTCCTGGTATGGCACAACGCCAGATGGTCCAGGAGTTAGTGCGAGCGCAGTTCCTCAGAGCAACACTCAGAGGGAAGTAGCATCGAATGACATAAGTGTGAGGGAAGTTACCTTCTTTCATCACCAGAGTGATATCAAAAGCACTTTTGCCCTTGATGTCGAAGACATCACTCCTAACTCTGCGGTGGCAGGGTTCGAGCAGACCAGAAGTAGCCAGCCTGTTCTTGGGAAGCTTCCTTCGAAAATCGGCTTGACTTCGGCGTCTGACTTTTCAATGACGACGGCAATGATGGCCTCTTGCAGCTGTGCCAATTGGCCAGGTTGACACTGCTCGACGAGGGAGTCCTTTGCCCATCTTGGTCTTCTTCTGTTCCGAGCGGTCCGGAGGTTCCTCCTCTGCCCAAAGTTTGCCAAGCTCCAGTTGTTCCTCGGGCAATGGTAGTAGCTCCAGACATAACCCAGTACACACTGTCTGACTCTAGTGTAGCTGTGCAGACGGATTCTGTGTCTAAAGGTTCATCTTCAGAGGCTGATAACCCGTCTACACAACACGCATGCCCAATGGCCCCCATAGTTGAGGTATTGAGGTACTACGTCCGATGACGCAGCATTTATCATAGCGGAAATTATTCCCATCGATATTGTGGGGGCGGAAAACAGGTACGCCCAGGAAAATAAACAGGGGCACCTAAGGCAGTGTGACGAATTCAAGCGCGTGGCCAGTCCATCGCAGCATGGCAGAGTAGGTGAGGCGAGTCTACTAAGGGCTATAGATTCGTTCCAAATATGGAGAGGGAGCATGCGAAAATAGTTACTACCCCACGCTATAGTGGACATAGAGTTTATAGGCCCTTCGCAGACTTGTCCATAATTTCAAATCGGTTTTAATATGAGTTCAAAAGGACACTCGGAACTCACTTTTCTCCATCATTTTCGTGTAACGATTGTAATGCCTATGGAGTAGTGTGGGGTGCAAGCACAGCGAAGCAGCTTTGCCGAGAACGAAAAATGCTTCTGTTAGTGTAATGTACGGTGAACCAGAAAATGTTTGGGTGAACAAATGATGGAAAATTATGGAAGAAAAACTGTCTTTCCTGCGACCCCTTGCCCATAAAACCGGTTTTTGTTTTGATGTTATGGACAAGTGTGCGGAAGGCCATAGGGTATACCTACATCGCTTCAGATTGGACGATTCACCGAATGTCCGGACAAACAGGAGGACGCGGAGCATGTCAGAGGCAGAGGCAGAGAAGGGCAAAAAACGCCAGGAGAAGTAGTAGCTGGATAGCTGTTACCAAGATGCAAAGGCGTAAACCGGTCAAGCGGGGAGAATGGAAGAGAAGAAGGAGATGGCGTTTTAGGCCGGGTTAGAGACCCACAGAACCGATAGGCATCAACTTTTCGGTTAAAATTCCTTTTCACCTTCTGACGCACCCACGGGCACTTATGTAGATAGTTAATTGAGTGGCAACCTTAATCGGAGCCACGTTTCTCAGAAAAGAAACAGAGACGGTAGGTCGCTGATCCGTATGCCCCTTAGCTTTAATTTGATATATAATTTAAGAGGATACGCTATGAATGTATATATTTAACAGAGCTTACACCTGGCTTAAAAATACTTGCGGCCATATTTTTATAGGCAACCCGGCATAATTATATTTCTCTACTTAAAACTGACACCGTCGGAGCACAAGCGGGTTAAAATAACAAAGAAATCGAAAACGGTTCGCTAATTTTTTTAGCGCAAAACAGGAATATCTTCGTGTTCTTAGAGTAAAAATGGTATAACTATACTTCAGCGCAAGAACGGTGTATCAAAAAACCGAGAGCAAAAGCGTGTTAACTGTTTATTCTGCTTTTGCTCTTAATGAAAACTTATACCGCGGAACTAAAATTTGAACTGATTTTGTTCTCAGTTTTCGTTAAAAATGCTTTTGCTTATGCTTTTACCAATAAAAGCATAACCAAACCGCCAACCTACTTTACTCGATATTTTACAGTCCTTTGCAATTAATGAGATTGAACTATAGTTTTTCAATTTTACAATTTTTTTTCATTTCGGAGATTAATTTTTGCAATAATAAAACATTTTCGTTATTTTTGAAATTTTCCGATTTTTATATTTTCGAAATTATAGAATTTTTCAGTTGGAATTATTAACGTACATTTTTACGATTGTTGTAATTTTTCATTTTTTATTACAATTGTAATAGTTTGTCTCTAGTTCTAGTTTGTCTACTTTCTGAAATTTTATCTTTAATCTTTGGGTAAATATTCTACATTTTTTCAGTTCAGTCATGCCATTTTTATATGGCCTTAATTTCTAAAAAAAATTGGTATTTTTCTTTAATTTTTGGATTTGACACTTTCAGTTTCAAAATGATTGCCCTTTTCATTTTAATATTAATAAGTTTGCATTTTTGACACTAATATCTGCAGTTTTTGACTTTGATGATTGCAATTTTTGAAATTTAGTTAAAAATACGGAATTTTTGAGAAAATTTAACATATTTTCTACTTCTACTATTAAGTAAAAAAACGGAAATTAAAAAAAATCATGCAATAATTGAAGGTAGTAATAATAGTAGAGGTAAATGAAGGCGAAAAGGCGAAATAGCGGAAATAATTAGATACATGATGAAAATTGGCAGAGAGCTTCCTTTTAGGGTTCTCAATAAGAAGTACATACCGATTTTCCACCCGGATATTTTTCGATATTTCTGCAATATTTTTGCAATATTGCTTAATATCTTTTTGTTTTTTTCAATTTTAAGTACAAAATCTGATATCTTATGAAAAAAGGAAGATTTTCGTTTTTTTGGCTTTTGGCTTTGGCCGAAAGTCATGGAGAAAAACGTATAATGGAAATGGCACATAAAATTTTTGAAAACATCAAAATTATACGTTCAGTTAGTGCCACAATGTATTCTGCTGTAAAAGTGAATAATAAAATTATAACAGTAGAAGATCTTTATCAAAGAATACTACTGTTAAAAAATCTGATAAAGAGCTTGAAGAGTACCTTCGGTATGAACTGAACTGGCTCCATCCCGAGTAAAAATAAAATATGGCCTTACTACGGGCGAAAACCGACCGTGATTGAAACATAGTCCTTGGCCATGTGGCGGTTATCAGAAGGCTCGTTGCAGGACAGTTCGTCCGTTTACCACACACACACACACCGACGGATATAGGTTTCTATATAATGCGATTAAAAAAAATCTCTTTAATATACTTTAATATAGAAATGTTTTCACACACCTAATCCAAATGGGTTCCCCTGTAATAAATCAGACGCATACGGGCAATCGTAATCTCCTCATTCCCTTCTAAGTTCAAGGCCGACACCCGACAAATCTATAAGTTAAATTGGCTCAATTTAACTACTCAAAAAAGAAATCATTTTGGGGGAAAGTGTGACTTCCCAAGGAACATTGCTAAGATTTCAAGTGCTTAAAATTTTGAGTTTTCTTATAGAACTCCTATATTAGTCTCCTCCTGCATTTAAATTTCTTTTAGATCTTAAAGCATCAGCTAAAGTGCTAATTCGACATCTGTTGCTTTATATGGGTCTAGGGAGTATTAATCTCATAAGAGGAGTTTACTTACTGAAATGTAGGTGTAATTTGAGTGCGTACAGGAGACTATAGTTCCCAAAGAGCTATAGTCCTTTATAATATTCCTATATCAGTAGTGAGGAAAATAAGTATAGGAAAACAATACTTGGGCAGTATTTTCTTATATCGAGACTTATATAGAAAGAAAATCTCAAATCGATTCTTATATAAGAATACCAAAAATAACTGCTCTTAGTAAGAATTTATTTTCTCCATCAACACTTATATAGGCAATCAGTTTTTAACAAACTTTCATATAGGATCATAGGGAGCACTTGGAACTTGTATTCCCATATAAAAGCCTTTATTAGAGATACCAAAGTGTCAGTCATGTCGCAGGACGGAAGTATCACGCCGGGAATAAATATAATAAAAATAATCATACATTTACAGACTGGTATAAGGACGGACATCACGTGATACAGAATATGTTTCTGAATGTTACTAAAATGTAAATTGCCTTCTGAAATACATCGAGCCGTCAGGGGAAAGTCTTAGAATATCAGACATTTTTTCATTATTTAGGCATTGCCATACTAAAAGACAGTATCCTTTGGATGGTTAGTTACATTTCCTAATGCTTTTTTGTTTTGTCACAATATGTTCATCCACAACACATTTCCCTCTCCTCGATTTAGCAGAACAATTATTTATTGATTACCTCGAATACTATAAAGATAAGTGAAACAAGAATTCTATGTGGCCGCACAATTGAAATTCATAAAATAAAAAAAAAAACTAATAAAGAATGGGAAGCGAATTGGTTTAAGTTCACATTAGATAGCACAGAAATGCATAATCGGTGGTGGTTTCTTACATAATAACAAAATTGTGCATATGAAATCAGTTTGGGACTTATTCTGAGAGTCGAATCACTCACATGACTTTTCTCGATTGGCTGTCACCTCAATTTCGGAGAGGTATTCCCAGAGTGGAAACCCAGTTAACTTACTTCATTCCACTCTGGAAATGCCCCATGCAACTGGCGGTTGGCAATTTTGAATGAGAGATGTCTCTGAGTCGACTCGGGGAATACCATTCCTTGAGTGTCACATCACTTGCAATGTCACATGACTCTCAGAATAAGGCCCCAGTTTTACTTAAAAATAATATAATATAATGTACATATATTAATGGCAGCAGTTTAAAACACGCCGTAGATGTTTTTGAGACACTAATACGTTCTTCACTTTTGTCCATTATATTTTATCTAAATGTCTCTTCTAAGAATTCTCTCTAAATAGGAATATAAGTGTTATATGAATACATGTTGTTTCGGCCTTTTCTGTAAACATAAAGAACTACAAATGTCATATCGACATTTCTATTCTTAACCCAGCAGTTTAAATTTTTTAACAAGAATTTGTCTCTTATATAAGCGCTTATGAATATTTATATAGGATTTAAAGTCACGGCATTAAATTTTGACTGTTACATATATCAAGATTTATTATCGCTAATGGAGAACTGAAGTACTATATCATCTCTTTTTCGTGTGCCATATATGTATGCCAAAATTTAGAACGGCCATATTTGAAATAAAAACAAAACCATTTTTTTATAATTAAAAATTTAAGAATAAATGCGTTTATAGGCATGAAAACAAATAGTTATAACGAAATTTTATTGAAAAATACATATAATGTATTAGCTGAAATAATTTTTTATTGTGGGGCGAACATATATTCTTAGTTACAATATATCTAATCACTTTTAATGCTTCCCATCTGTTTTATCAAGTCAAAACTCGTAAGTTTTATATATAGCTCTAAATTGCACATAAATATAAATTTATGAATTCAAATAGAATTTGTTGTCCTTTAATGAATTTATATTAATGTCACCTTTCCTATATCTTATGAAGGTCCATAATTTCTCTCATAATGGTTTTTTAGACTTAATATAACAATGATATAAATTTACTTTTCCCAAAAAGAGCGAACATATATTTCGTATATAAGTGATACGGATCAATATGGGATATGATCCAACAATCTTATAACATCAGTTTGCTAAAATAGCAATTGAACTAAGGCTTGTTGTTCACCAATATGAGATTTCGATGAATTGTTCCCTAGAAGATCTTGGAGGATAGGAATAAAATTGTTTGCTGGGTTTCGCTCCCCAACAAAACTCAAAACTCACCGCGTATTTATTGAGAAAAACATCATGAAATCCGGTGCTCATATCTTCGATTTCGAACATCTTAAAATGTATATCCCATTGCAACTAAATATTACTAAAATATTAATCAACACGCACCATACACTTCACGTACAACAAATCGACAACTGCCGAGCTCGTTTTTCTTGTGCATCGATATCTTTAAGTAGGATAAATCCCATGGGCGTAGCAATGAATTTTTGCTAGGGTGGGCCAGATTTTAAACCACCGTTACCGACTGACCACAGAAAGATGATAAGCATGATCAAATATTTTCTTTTTTCAACTATTTCTGTGTCATGTTGCCTCACAATTCTATCCTGTACGCTTCCTGAAACAATCGAGTGTTTAAAAGAAACTTGCGTGGTGGGCTGCTTATGTATCAAGGATTTTCGATGCTTTTGTAATGCTTCTCCTATTTTTCTCCAATTTTCATAGCCGCTTGTAACAAACTTTTCGTTTTGTGCACGTAAGTTCTTTGTACAGAAGTTTCTGCAAATAAAACAGTAAACTTTGTCTTCATTGACACTATACTCAATCCAAGGACATTCTGCATAATATTTTGAAGAAAAGCATCTCTATCTGTCGGCGATTTTTTTTCTCGGAAAATCTAAAATTGGCCTCGATGGACCAGTATGCTGCCTGATCTTACCACTAAAACCATACATCGTGTGTTAACACAAATTTTGAGGAAAATTAACTAAGGGTCTGATTATGTTGGAGTTGCGATAGAAGGTAACAGAGCTGTGACAAAAACTGTGACAAAGCTGTGACAAAAGCTCTGAGTAGCGCGAATAAAGCAGTGTTACTAGTTTCTGACAGAAGCGCATACGTTGAAAATATGACTGAGGAATCAACATCCATCTTGATGCTAATGATACTAGCGAAGAAAAGTAACGCAAGCTTTATCGCAGCTCTTGTCGTTGGTCGCAACCAAAGCGTTATGGTGGATCCACACTACACGGACTTTAGCTCATACGCGCTTTTGCCTTTTTTTCCTTATAGAGTTTTTAATGGCAAAACAGTACGGCCAAACAGCGCGGACAAAAGGCCGTGTTTAAAAAGGTACTATACATTGTACTTCCGTACAATTCGGGATTTTTAAATGAAAATTGATTTTTGTCTCAATGTAGATTAATCAATATTCATTAAATAATTATTTTCTTTCAGATTAGTTCTTATTTTAGGATCCAAAACTAACGATTCAGAAAATTAAAAGGCCTTTCCGCCAAAAGCGCGTGGGATCTAGAGAGTCCTTCCCGGGAATTCCCGCCCGGGATTTCCCGGGAAATTGAAAGAAAATGTATTTCCGGTTTCCCGGGAAAAAAACTAAATTTCCCGGGAAAAATTTATTGTTTGAAATCGCAAATTTTCTTCTAAAAATCTTGAAAACACTAACTATTTCAAGGTTTTAAATTTAAAGTAAATCCTTGTTTTCTATATAAAACTACATAGTTGGAACCCGGTGCGCCTTGCACTCATCATATCGAAATAAAAGAAGTTTTAAGAAATATTTGGACAACGAAGATTTCCCATCCACGTAAGCGTTAAGGCGCTTAGGTGGAGCCATTGCCATTGGAACAGCACATCCCAGTTGCTTGATTTTAAAGCATGACAGTTTTGGAACAAAATATCCATTGGACCGGACCAATCACAACATTGAGGTGAATGCTGTAATAGTGGTATTTATTGTAATTGAATGCTTTCATCCTAAAATCTGACTGTTCTTAAAGCTCGAATGACGTCGGTCCACGACATTAACTAATAACAAACCTAAATAAAAACATTCATTGTTGGTGGGATGCACTGTATAAATCCGCCCTAAAGCATCCGTCGAGAAAATAAAAATTTTGTCAACTTTCCTCTGCTTTTGTTTTGGGTAGCCTTTCTGAATTGTTGCAACACCCCACAAAAGCGTGCAGTTTTGATCGTGGTCTCACGGCGCAGGTAATTGATCAACAACACCCCTTTGGAATCCCAAAAGAACGTTTGCCATTTTACCACGGATTCCCCCTGACTGCCGGATCGATCGAAGCACGCAGTGCGGCCACTACACCCAGGCGCGAATTCCCTGAGACTCCCAGACTTTTCCCGCCAACCACAAGGATTTAAAAAAATAGTGGAACTTACTTTTGAGACGACCCTAGTATATACACCCTTGTATTACATGTTAGTTTATAATGAAATATTTTTTTATGTTACGTTTTTTATAATGTAATAGTCATGCTATGTTTGTTGATTTCAAATAATTGTTTTTTATTATTATTTTTCTTATTACTATTTCATTATTAATATTTTTGAATTAAATTTACTTGTATCTATTTTTAAATGAATTTTTCATTTATTTTTTAACAGTAATTGTTCCTCCTAATTCTCATTTCACTCCTAATTCCTAATAGGTTTCATTTTTCCCGGGTTCCCGGGAATCCCGGGAAAAATGAACTTATTTTTCCCGTTTCCCGGGAACAAAAGTAATCCGGGAAACTTGACTCTCTAGTGGGATCTAAGTCCGCGTAGTGAGGACGGGCCTTTAGTCACCGCAATTTGGTCGCGCGCTGTTTTAAAAGCGGCCTTTCGCGATTTTATTGCTTTTCTCGTTTAAGTGACCCAATTTTCCAGGAAACAGATATTAAAATATTTTATAACTATTTTGTTAAATTCACCTCAGCATTCAAATATTTCTTACTAAGACATCCAATCGCTCAATTAGTTTTGATCGTCTAATTCATTTCATAGAACGTTTTTTTTGTTTTTTTACTTTTCTCATCTATCGGGGCTGTCATGAACTACACGGTATCATACTGAAGATGATAAGCCCATATAATTTATCTATGGTTGTATTCTTCGATTCTTCGTTATATGTTACGTATGTATGGCAGCATCAAATTTTTTTTCTTATGTGAGGCAAAGCCTGCAGGTGGGGTCCTCCGCCTTTCATATCCTCCATAAGTGGGAATTTAGGGCGCAGTCCCCGGTAATCAAGCCAACAAGTGTTCTGACATCATTTCTACTGCGCCCTAACAAATCCTTGGCCCTGTTAGGAGACGACCTAGGAAGGAACGGCTTAGAGTTGACCAGTTCAGGCGTGGACCTCCAGCGTTCAGTATGTTTCATCAAAGTCCGATCGGCTAGGGCCCTTTGCTGAAAGCTGGTAGGTGCTCCGATAGCCCGCTCTGGACCGATGAATGCAATGCCGGAACCCTGTTTAACTAGGGCATCCCCTTTTTCATTGCCTTTGCAGCCCCGATGACCCGCGACCTAAACAAGGGTAACTTGATTAAGAACGCCCAGCTTATCAAGAGCACGTTGGCAGCCCCAAACTAATTTAGACTTGGTCCTACGGCCCTAATTACCGCTTGACTATCAGAGAAGATAAAAATCCGTTCTTTTTGGTAGACCTTTCTTAAGTTCTCATGAATGCATGCCAATATAGCGTCCTCTGCTTGGAAGACAGTTGCTAGGGCGCCCACACCCGTCGCTGCTTTGGAGACATCTGTGTACCATACTATTTTATGTAAAATTGTTTTAAGCCTTATGTAACATAACATCACGGGTTTTTAACAGCCGTGTTCCTTTTCTACTTTTAAGTACTCCGGAGTAAAAAATTAAAGGAACGCAAAATTTGTCGATATGAGTAAAACCTATGAATTCTCTGTGAGAGCAGGAGTAGTTCCAAGTAAATACGAGTAAAAAAGAGCAGAAAAGGAACACGGCTAATAAGTGATTCACTTTTATTCTGGGGTGGGCCAGAAGGATTCTGAGGTGGGCCTGGCCCACCTGGCCCCTCCCCTTGCTACGCCCATGAAATCCAAAGGACCATTGTACATAACGAAAAGGATGAAGTTCCGATAAAACACATCGAAGAATACATTTGTTGCAGATTCCTTTTTTGGCTCAAATTTCCCGTCGAATGCCCGTTTGTACAGCTCAGTACTTGGCCTTTTAAATCGTTTGGTCAAATTTGGCCGTCGTGAGGCCGAATGTGCTCCCATTTAAAATAGTTAAAAACTCTACGGCCGTCATATGCCCCTTAAAAAGCCAAGCGGCCGGTGTTCGCCCTTTGCAAGGTCGTTTTATATTTTTACTCGGGATTTCTTATGTCCCTTATTAAGAAAGGTGAAATGCGTAAACTGCAAAATCTTATCTATACAATAAATTTAAAATTGTAGACGAAGGTACATTAAGGGATACAGTGATAATTGATCTTGTGTTATTGTTTTGATGGTTATAATGATAACACTAGCACTAAAGAGTCTATGAACAGCGACGCAGAAATGCTATTCTCTAGATTTTAAAATACAGAACGACAAGGCACAAAAAAAGGTTTAGATTGTGAATACTGCAATTTAAAAATCTTATGCAAAGCAAGCAACTATTTTAGGAGAGGATGTTGATCTTCTTGTTCTTTTAACTGCATTAACTCCAGCACAAAATGATATTTATTTTTTGAGCCAAGAAGTGGTAAATTCAAACGAAAATTTAGATGTAATCAATAACGTCGAATCCACATATGAAGAACTACAAAAGGCCGGTGAAACTTGATTCTTATAAAACTGGAAAGCATTCATTGAATGAACAAAGATATAATGCATTTAAACAGTCCCTTTGGAAAGAGAAAGCAATGTTTCACTCATTTAGGGCATACCAACAGGTACAATGTTGGCTTGGGAATGAAAAAAACTCCAAGTGAATGGGGTTGGGAACTGGAAATAGATTTACGACTCTAAAAAAGCGTGGGCGCTCTTTACCTATATTCTTATTTTATTATTACTGGAACCTTTCGTTAGCGCCCACGCTTTTTTACATTTAAGTAAGTTATATGTATAATTTTTACCAATAACTTCATTAATTGAATTCTTAACTTTTCGAAAGGTACGTTAGGTTGTTCACATATACTGGCTAGAGCAAAAATTCTACATTCAAAATTATTTTTTACTTTTTAGTTCATTTTTCAGTAAAAACGAATTTTTTAGTTTTTTAAACTATATATTTTATTTTCTACTTTTTAGTCTATTAATGTCTTCCGCCATTTGGTGATAACCACCATATTAGATTTAAAATGACGTCACACAGCTTACTGTACTGTACTCGTCATACACTTTCATTTGATCTCCATACCGAGGGCGTTGTAAAGAAAAAGATAATCCGCCATTTTACTTGGGTTGGCCGCCATTTTGTGTGGGCCACTTTTTCGTGTTAGCCGCTATTTTGAATTTCGAATGACGGCACACAGCTAATAATATTCTACATTCATTTGATACCCATACCGACTTTTCAGTCTTTGTGATGTTTACTATTTATTCAGAATACATTTAACTTTCGCTTAGTTAGCATTTTTAACAGTTTTATAATAATTAAGGATATTACAATATTTACTTATTTACAAATAAGATACACATAATATGTTTCAACGTGATTATTCACATGAGTAGAAAGTAGGTGTTTCATTCTTCCCTTGTGTTACTTTCACCGTCTTGCGCATTGAGGTTTAATCTTTGAGTGCGCATTATTTCTATTTCCGCCAATGCGTCAGTGTTGCAAGGACTCTGAGCTTCGGGCAGTCCAGTTCCTCATTCTGAAGTCCATTTAGCGATTTTACGCGAGTTAAAGCAACGTAAGCTTGCCCAGAAGCAAAGGTACGAGGTCCTACTAGAGGTAGACTACTGCATGATCTACCGTACAACCTTGCATCTTATGTACTGTCTACGCCCCACTCAGAATTACTGGAAACCTGCGCCTTTGAACAGTGCTATTACTGTACTTGGCGAGGAATTGTTTTGCTATGGGCTTAATTACATGTTAGCCATCCTTGCCAAGTTTACTCTAATTGACGGACTGTCGGTGTCATACATTTAGTCACGACGGAAATGAGGCCAAATGATTTCCGAGAAGAAATCAATGTTTCCATTGGCGAGGCCTTTCTCCACATCAATGTTAGATCGCAACATTATTTTGGCACCTACAAACATTTTTAGATTGCTTGGGAGTCCACCAGTTTTATTAATGTCCCTAGGTATGACAGATTATAAACTATTGTTCCCCAGGTTTCGAGTTGCATCAATAATTTGATCGTGGGCATTGATGTCATACATTCGAGTACCTTTCAGTTCGAAATATTTAAGTACTTTATCGTTGTGCTTGTCCACTTGGTCGTTTGTAGGATATAGGAGAACAGGTGGTTACTTGATAAAAGTGTATTAAAAATTTGAGAATACACTTTGAAATCCTCTTTTTGTTTTGTGTGTAGGTATATTATTTATCTTTTTACCCTATGTATGTGGCAGTATTTTTCGAAGAGGCAATAATTTTCGAAAGCAGGAAGTCGATATCAACTTTGTAAAAATAAAACAAGACTCGCGCTCTCTGACTCTGGCCGTGGACCGAGGTGGACGTAGTACCGTGGACGAAGTAATAAATTTAATTGAATTTTGACTAAAATTAATTTGCCAATCCGATTAACTCCTGTTAGGCTGGTCGCACACTGCAGCAGATTCGGCCGAATTTTCTACGGCCGTATTCGGCCGAATTTTTCAAACAATTATTTTGCTATTGTCATTCGCACATTACAGCCGTTGTTTTCGGCCGTTGACGTCCCTAGGTTTACTCCGATCAGATTTGTTTAATTATTCGGCCGTATACGGCCGTAAAAAATTCGGCCGAATCTGCTGCAGTGTGCGACCAGCCTTAGACATTTTGTGATTATAATAATAATAACTTTGTTCTTGTTTGCAATCGATTTGAGTTTTTCTTAAATTAAATCCCACATTTGGGGGCTCAACCGGGATTTTCTTTAAAGAAAACAAGAAATCGAATCAACCGGGATTTCTTCAAACAAAACAAGAATTACAATCAACAGGATTTTTTTTTATTTATTTTTGTGCTAAGCCGAAATTTACAAGCTTTCACAAAGCTTTGGTTCAAGGAACAGTTTTATTGCAGTTAGGTGACGTCTTAATGTCAGCGAAAAGCCGTAACAGTTAACCTTATTCAGTATATGAGCGTATTAAAATATTATCATTAACTAAAGTACATTACGGAAAGTAGAAAATTTTGATAACGGAAATTTGTATTGAAATTGTGATTACGGGAATAAAAAAAAAATATCACATGAATTGAGCGATACAGTTGTTGTTCGGTAAGAGACCTTTTGTTGGTGAACTATAGTCGAAACTTTTGGACATTGAATTGAATTTTATATGCTTTTCGATTTGATTTGAGAATTTTAGAAAACAAAGCGAAATTTTGTTGTTATTTGGTGAACTAAACGAGGTATATAAGATGACTGGACGACGAAGAAGAACTTTTCAAAGAAGCGAAGCCATCAGCGATTTTGAAGTAGATTCGCATGGCGCTCCACGTGCTTCAGTAGAGTTTGAATCAAACACACGAATAGGTTTGTCAGATATGGAACATTTAATAAGAAAGTTTTCTGGAGATGGAAAAGTGAGCGTAGCCTCGTGGTTAGCAGAGTTTGAGATGTATGCAAATAGCCTAAAGTTGAATAGTATGCAAAAGTTCATATGTTGTAAACGTACGCTAACGGGAACAGCAAAATTATTTATTGAGTGCGAAGCAAAACCTACCAATTTTAATTCGTTAACTGATGCGCTTTTTCGGGAATTTAACCCAACTTTTAATAGTGCTGATGTGCATAGATTACTCCACGAAAGAAAGAAAAAAGACGGAGAATCACTTAGGGAATATTTATATCACATGTTGGATATCGCATCTCAAGCAAGTGTCGATGAGGCCTCAATCATTAGTTATGTCATACAGGGCATTAGAGACGGGCCTCTAAATAAAACAGTTTTATATGGGGAAAATAATATAAATGAGCTAAAACAAAGGTTTTTAATATATGAAAAAATTAAGGCAGATAAAGGTAAAAGTACAGGTGAAACGAACGAAAGTTGGAAGAAGGGGAGCGAGAACAGAACGGAAAGGAAAAAGGAAAGAAGATACTGCTTCAACTGCGGTTCCACGTCACATGAGTCGCACACATGTCCCCATAAGGGCAGTGGCCCAAAATGTTTTGGATGTAACCAATTTGGCTACAAGCGAAGTGAATGCCCTACGTCTCCAAGCAAAACAGCTCTACCAGTGCAAAAAGATAGCTCACAGTATCCAGTACAAGTGAACGATGTTGTGATGAATGGCCTTTTGGATACGGGCAGCGAAATTTGTATTATTAAAGATTCTTTCATAAAACTAATCAATGTTAATTCTTTTAGCCGAAGCCGTATTTCAGTTGCCGGACTGGGAGCTAATGTAATTACGAAGGGTTCATGCAGAGTACGAATCAGCATCGATGGTGTTGACTTTGAGGATGTCACCTTGCACGTAGTAGCTGCTTCCTGCATGAAACCAGATTTGTTGATCGGAATGGATGTGCTGTCCAGAGCCACTATAGAGATAAGAGATGGTCGAATTACCGTGAAAAGAAACAGCCCCGTTGATGATGAAGACGAAACCGGAGGGAAGTCAAACTCAGAGGCAGATTGCTTCCTATCACACATTGAAGCAGGCTTGTATGAAGACAACCCGAACTTTCCTGATTTGTCGCACTTATCTGACCCAGCCCTGAAGGAAGAAGTCGAAAGCTTAATCCGCCAGTATTCACCCGAAGTGCCTCCAGAGTCACCGGTGCAGATGACCATCGTTCCTCTAAACGAAGAACCTGTTTTTAGACCACCACGAAGATTTCCGCCCTGTGAAAGGAAAATTGTCGACGACCAGGTGAAAGAATGGCTCGTTAAAGGAATAATCCGTGAGAGCGCGTCCGACTACGCCAGTCAAGTTGTGCTCGTCAAGAAAAAGGACAACACGCATCGTCTTTGCATCGATTTCAGGGCGTTGTACAACAAAATACATAAGGGTCGCTATCCTTTACCCCATATTGAGGATGAGTTGGACAAGCTACAAGGTGCCACGTACTTTACGACGTTAGATCTAGAAAGCGGATTTTTCCACGTAGCCATTGAAGAGAGAAGCCGCAGATTCACCGCTTTCGTAACCCAAAGTGGACATTTTGAATTTAATAAAGTCCAATTTGGACTCTGTAACTCACCAGGTACATTTCAAAAATATATTAACTATATTTTTAGGGAGTTGCTCAGAGATGGAACCGTGATAATTTATATCGATGACCTCGTTATACCCGCGAAGACATTGACCGAAGCGATAGAAAAACTTAAAAAAGTCTTACGAGTAGCGGCAGCAAACGGGTTAAGGATTAAATGGAAGAAATGCCAAATATTAAAGGAGGATATAGAATATTTAGGCCACCGCATTCAAAAGGGCACCGTAATGCCGTCGCAAATGAAGGTGAAAGCAGTGACGAACTTTCCCGCTCTCACAAGTACGAAACAGGTTCAAAGTTTTCTTGGTCTGGCTGGATATTTTAGGAAGTTTATTCCTAACTTCGCATTGATATCCAAGCCTTTAAGCGACCTTCTGAAAAAGGAGGCGACATTCGAAATTAAGCAGGAACAATTACAGGCTATAGAAAATATAAAAAGGCTGTTGTCGACTAAGCCAGTTTTAAAAATTTTCCAATATGGTCTCACCACAGAGCTACATACCGATGCATGCAAGTACGGATACGGAGCAGTGCTGCTGCAAAAAGACGAGGAAGATGGGTATCTACACCCAGTTTACTTCATGAGCAAAAAAACAACCGAAGCTGAAGAGAAATATAGTAGCTACGAACAAGAAGTGCTTGCGGTCATAACAGCCGTGAAGAAATTTAGAGTATACCTGCTGGGACAGAAATTCAAACTGGTAACTGACTGCCAAGCTTTCCAATGCACGTTAAAGAAGAAGGATCTGACTACTAGGGTTGCCCGATGGGCACTTTTACTCGACTACGTTTGACTACGTGGTAGAGCACCGGCCGGGTTCCAGAATGAAGCACGTAGACGCACTAAGTCGTAATGCCGTGGTCATGTGTGTTAACAGGAACAATAATTTTTTAAGGAAGCTAGCTGATACTCAGAGAAGAGACGAAAAATTAAACGCAATTATCGAATTGTTGAAACAGGGCCCTTATAAAGATTATACCATCAGCAATAATATACTCTGTAAGAATTTCAATAATTCTCTTTTATTTGTAGTGCCAGATGTCATGTCAAGGAGCCTTATACGAGAAACGCACGAAAAGGGGCACTTTCATGTTAAGAAGATGAAGGAAATGCTGGAAAGTGAGTTTTACATACCAAATTTGAAACAGAAAATAGATCGACATATCTCTGGGTGCATCAGATGTATACTTGCCGAACGTAAAACAGGAAAGAAGGAGGGTTTATTGAACCCTATACCTAAAGGCGATTTACCGCTCGATACTTTCCATCTAGATCATCTAGGACCGTTGCAGAACACGAAGAAGGGCTATCGTTATTTGCTTGCGATAATCGACGCGTTCACTAAATTTGTTTGGCTATTTCCAACTAAAACGTTGAATTCTGATGAGGTGCTGAAAAAATTAGAAATAGTTGCTGAGACATTTGGATTTCCTCGTAGAATCGTTACCGATAGAGGCGGAGCGTTTACGTCGAACAATTTTCAAACCTACTGTAAACAACATGAAATAAAGCTGTATTTCATCACCGCTGGAGTCCCACGAGGAAATGGCCAAGTTGAGAGGCTACATTCAACTGTAATTTCCGTTTTAACCAAACTATCACTTGATGATCCAGAAAAATGGTACACTTTTGTGAAGATGGTGCAACGCACGCTGAACTCAACGTATCATCGAGCGATAAAAACATCACCGATGCAACTACTAGTAGGGGTCAAAATGAAAACCGAACAGGAAACACGCATTCTTGAAATCATCGAAGAAGAAGCCAGACAACAATTTGATGAAGAGAGACACGAACAAAGATTAGCAGCCAAGTTAGAAATCGCTAAGATGCAGGATGAAAACCGAAGACAATATAATAAAAGACGAAACGTAGCTCAAAATTACTCCGTGGGCGATCTAGTAGCCATTGAGCGAGTTCAATTTGGTACTGGATTAAAAATAAAACCAAAATTCTTGGGTCCTTATAAAATAGTTGCCGTAAAAGGATTCGACCGCTATCGAGTAGAAAAGGTAGGCGAACATGAGGGGTCGAAAGATACAACCGTAAGTGCAGACAAACTCAAGCCGTGGTGCGAAGAAGAAAGCGATTTGGAGAGTATAGAGGAAGAGGTTAACGAAAACGTAGAAGAAGACGAATATCAAGAAGAAGGAAGAGATGTAGGAAGTGGCATTCAAAGTCAACCGACTGCAACCAACGTAGAAGAAGACGAATATCAAGAAGAAGGAAGAGGTGTAGGAAGTGGCATTCAAAGTCAACCGACTGCAACCAACAACGATTTATCTGAGGGCAGATAAAATAACAGGAGGGCCGAATGTGGCAGTATTTTTCGAAGAGGCAATAATTTTCGAAAGCAGGAAGTCGATATCAACTTTGTAAAAATAAAACAAGACTCGCGCTCTCTGACTCTGGCCGTGGACCGAGGTGGACGTAGTACCGTGGACGAAGTAATAAATTTAATTGAATTTCGACTAAAATTAATTTGCCAATCCGATTAACTCCTGTTAGACATTTTGTGATTATAATAATAATAACTTTGTTCTTGTTTGCAATCGATTTGAGTTTTTCTTAAATTAAATCCCACATGTATACATTAATCTTAGAAATGGTTTCCTAATTCTATTACTTTTCTTTAACTGCAGTTGCTTTCCTTTATTTTTATTTAAATCTATTTCCTGCTCTTGATTACTCTCATCTTTTTTTATTAACTACATTCTCATTGATACCTTTACCATACTAAAATGACGATGTATAATGTAAAATTTTCTTCCGCAGAGGTGACGGGATTACTACCCTAATACCTCTCATGAGACACCCATATTGGACCTTAAATTCCAACCGATAAATTTGCAATCTTTGTGAGGTTAGTAACTGCCTCCCATCACGGAGTGGGTCGAATAATGGTAATAACGACTTGTCTCTTAAACTACATGTCATTTTTTACCATCCTCATGATATGACATTTTTTACCATCCTCATACCATTCAGCCCTCATCACGTTTCTTGCCTTGGCTTGGGTAGAATCTCATAATGAATTCTAGCACTTTCTACTTTTTGGTTCCATCATCAGACTCCTTCATACACTTTCATTCAAGAAAAATGTTATCCGCCATTTGGCAATTTGGGGTGATGCCACACAGCTAAGTGTATTCTATTTTTCATACCGTTTCATTTGATGCCCATGTCGGGGGTCGGGGAACACAATTGCAAAATTCGGCCGCCATCTTTGAACCGTTTTTTAAAAAATGGTCAGATTGCATTGTCATCCAAACTAAACCTGTATGCAAAATTTGAGCTCAATCGGAAACCGGGAAGTGGCTCAAATTTAACTTCCAAGATTTGTTTACATAGTTACAAGTGAAGTTAATAAAAGCCTATTAATAAAAACTGGGGGCAAAAGAGGTTTAAGTTTTCGTTAGAGGGCAAAAACGGTGTAGAAAGTTAACCCGCTTTTGCTCTAAGATTTTTTCCCTTCTTGATCTGAATAATAGTTGAACCATTTTGCTATTTGTATTCCTCTTTTGCTGCAACATCAAATATAGCCCGCTTTTGCTCTGAGGGTGACAACTATCAATAAAAATTGCATTTTGATTAAAAAACAGGTAAGTGCAGAAATTTCCAGCCGGATCTTAGACTATATAGTGACAATACTCATAAAGAGAAAATTTGGTGACATATTGGCAAAGAATCTTCTGTTATCTTTTGATTATTTATTTATCGTCATCCAATTCCTGATGCAGCGTGTGGTATTCTCTTTCTTTTGACTTCTCTGCAAAATTCACATAACGTTGACGTTTAAGTGAGAATCGACAGCAAAATTGACGTGCCGTTGCCGTTCCGTGACGTGACGTTGACGTTCCGTATAGTACGAATCGACCTTAAATAAACTTAAAATCGAATATAATGTATTTTAATATGCTACTGGCCAAATACATGTGCCACTACAGATGTGTTAACCTGGAATGGGCGAGCCATCAGACCATCGAATAAAACGGAAATGAAGGTGATACAGGTAGATAAGAAAGATATCAGACAGTACTTAGTTTTGTATATAATGTTAAATTAAACACGATTCCTGTGGCCCTAATCAAATGAACAAGCCCTTGTCCCCTTTAATTGAGCTGAAAGTAGGTGAACGATAAAAAGAAAAGAAAAGGTCTAGCGTAATAATAACGCAGAATACCCTTATCAGGAAAAATGCAGAGTGCGGATTAAATGTGATTGAGAGGAGGTTGTTTATAAATACATACATATAAGAAAGTAACATCGGTAGGGTTTGCGTATGTCTCTGCCAACAACAACGAAACTGAATCAAACACAAACAACCTTTTTAATTATTTATGACTAACATCCTGAAACCCAAATAAAAGTCATTTTATCTGTCACATAACCGAAGTTATAAAAAACAATTTCTTTTCATTTAAATTGATTTAAAAGTTGAGTTTGTAAACATTTTCATCAGTACCCCAAATCGTCATGGAAGAACTTTTTCATAAATTAATGAAATGTTTTTTTAATTTAATGAATAAAAAGTGTCTGAAAAGTGTTATTATAAAAACAAATTTCCCACCGCAAAATAGCCTTTGATTTTATCTACGCCTCTGCCAAATTTTATATAAAACCCCTAGCGGAGCTCTTTGATCTAATCATAAAGCAAATTCTTCACTTCTTAGCAACAACTCATTAATGATTTTCAAGAGATTGTAGGGAAATATATAGATTTGTATTACGGGGTCAAGTTCGACTTACTGAGTTACTCTGCGTATATAGGGTACTGTATAGACACGTTTATATAACAACAGCAAAGTATGTCTAATGAAAATTTAGCACCATCCCAGTATTACCGAAAATTTACTTAGTTTGTTCAGAGGCGGCCTTATCCCCCAAGGATCGAATATTTGTACAAGAAACACCAATATTACGCCTGTCGTGATACACTTTAATGCCTACTAAATCCTTGTAGCTTTTAGTCCCAACTTTCTTTTGCTAGAAGGAAAAAATCCACCACAGACTAAAAGATTTGAGGGTTGGAAATGTATTAACTAATCCGTGCGACAACTGTCTACACCGAAAATGGAATAATTTATTGCTTCCATGAGGATAATTTTTCTGTATCCTTATTCTCTGGGCCCTTTATATTCGACCCAAGAATATTGATATTTTGTTAAGGCTTGTTCTCAGTGTATTGCTTATTCGACTTTACACACACACGCATACAAGCCAGATTAAAGATGGATTTTCGGATTTTATAAAAATTTATAAATGAAATTACAAAAATCAAACACAGACCGGGCGGACGGGGCGGGCGGCTCTTATCATATTTTTTCTTCATGCTGAAGGGTAATTAAATCTTTGTCAGCTGGACCCTAATTAATTTTCTACATTAAAATGAGAAATGTGCGAAGCGGCATGAGAGAGAGTTTGAGTAATTAATTTTTTACGTTCATGTTTTTTATTGCCTTTTCCTTTTTTCATCCAGTATCCTAAAGGGACTTTTTTTTTATTATCGCCATTACCGAATATAACGAATATAAACACGAACCTGTGAATTAGGGACAAAAAGAGATTTTAATCAAGAGTTTTTTTTAGGGAGTTTTTACGCGCTTTTATGTTTGTGTGTTTCCTTATTTTTCATTGAAAATTTGTTTCTTTACAAAAAAATAACACTTAATAAATTTTTCTCGGTACATTCTGCTTTGTAACAAAAACGAAAGGAAATTTCCAATAATTCATTGCAGAGAGGCAAAACAAATTGAATGAAATAAGAGGAGATTATTCTTATAAAAAAAGATATTCTTTCGTTCTTGAGTGCTATAAAGTTTCAATGGAACTTCTTGCGTACTTGTGAAATCAGTTCCTTCTGCTATTTGAGAGTACTTTACCTCCAATTTCACTATAATATTTCACAACAAAGTAAATCAACAAAATCAAAGATAAATTGATCAAAAATTGGTGGGAAGGCACGAAACTTAATTAATGGTACGAAATATAACTTTTACTTATTCAAAGTAAGACAAACGAAACTAATGCAATATTTCTAAATTCCTTGTCATAATGTGTTCCTAATAATGTCGATATTCGATCAAACTTATTCTAAGAAAGAATAAAACAAAACATTTCGACCGGTTGAAGTAGGCCATCGAGGCAATGAAAAACACAACCGGCTTATAAAAAAAATACAGGTGCGGTTAGGGGACCCCCCGTCAGGAACGAAGCTCCTTACGCTTTTTCTTCAACTGCGAATGTAATACCAATATGAAGGCATATGAGCTACCTTTTTCAACACCATTCATTTCATTAAGAAGGCATTAGCATCTATTCTGGATAATGAACAAAGGACAAAGTGTGCATGTTCCTTAAGTGGCCCTAGACTATCAATAATATTGTGCAATAATATTGAGCAAAATATTGACGTTTTCCTTCTTTGCCCCAGACAAGACAATCTTTCAATATCTCACCGTCAATAATATTGCGCAAATCAAAATATTGCACAATATTATTGATAGTCTAGCGGCCCCATTAGTGTAATAAAAACACAGTGGAAGCAGGTTTCCCGCTTCCCGGTAGTCGGCGCCGTTTTGAATTAACGCATGGTTTTAATTAGGCAAATAACACAGTCGCGGCAGGTTGAGACTTTGTCGGTGCCGGCTGTCGGAGCTGATGAATTTACTGGAATGAAAATTTATTTTTTTCTTGCCGGACTGGAAATGGATACTGAAAGTTTAAGAATCTATCGTTATGGTGTCTTTTGAATTAATGATCATATTCCCCATGAACTCTTCTTTCCCGATTCAGAGGATGTATACCCATTTTATTTGGTTTTATTGTACCAAGTACACAATCTAGCGCAATCAAATCATCATCGGATGAAGACGACATCATGTAATAGTTCCAACGTTACGAGCACAACTGATGAGTGATTTTCTGTTGGCACCGGGTAAGTTTTAGGTCGCCACTGTGTACCACCTAGGCGCGAGTTCGGCAAGCGGAAACCGGCTACCAATGTGTTTTTACCCTTATGCATGACACTTTGCATTACCATTTATTTCCAAAGCTATCGGTTCCCATTACTTCAAATTTCTACAAAGAAACACTGCATTCTGTTGCATCCTCAGACGAGCCTAAAATCTGAAAAGCTAAACATACAACCCTGAAACAGAAATCCTAATAATAAAAACCAATTTCACATCAAAAATCCACTCTTTATTGAATAAATGGACAACACTAAATCACAACACAAACTCACTACGCCAAAGATAGTCCAGGCACATCACAAAAGTTTTCCTGAAAAACCAAAAATTGTGAATTATAGTATGAAATATATCAAATACTTCCCCTTTCTTGGATACAAAATCCAAAGGAGCGTCCAACAATCTAAACAAACTAAAATCCATAGTGGTCAAAATCCCGTCGGCAATCTGAAAATATTGAAAACAAAAACAATCAGTAAAGTTAAAAACAAGTTCCACAAGGAACACTTACCTGCCAACACTAACACCAGACTCCGCTTCCCGATTATCCCACCAACCTCAAATCTCTCTGAAATAAATAAAATTAGTTACTAAATAATGATGCTAATAGAACAAAAAACTTACCAACAAGAAGTCAACAAATCCATTTGACAGATGTAAAAAGGAAGGAGACGAACAGCTGTTCAAGTAACTACATGAACCGAAAATTATACATAGCAAACCAAGGTTCCCCACCAATTCCATTGTTAAAACTCCGATAAATACCGGCAGATGGCGAGCTTCCAATCAGATCACTTCAGATCTTTAAGCGAGTTTGAGCTTATAGATATAATAAAATTCGAGTTTGATAATTTTATTAAAAGTGATTTCAATCATAGCCATAAATATAAAAAAGAGCTCTTTATTTCATTCCTAAAGGATCTATTGACGAGATTGAGTCAATATCCATATCCAGAAAACCGAGTTGAAGGTTTTCATCCTATCCTATCCCAGATCCGCTGATGAGCTTGAATCAGCATCTATAAATCATAGAGGTCGTTGGACCTTCATGAACATTAACTCAAAATCAATTTTCTCAGCACAAACGATTAACGGGCGATTTCAGCGTGTATCACTTATCACAGCGTTAGCAGGAAATTCCATAGAGGGCGACGCAGTGAAGCAGCAAAACACAACAGAAACAAGGCAAGATCACATAAATCAAGTTCAAACTCCGACGTACAGGTGGAGTTTATCCAAAACAATAATAAATCAAGGTAGTACGTATAATAATTTTGGACAGTTCAAAAATTAATATAGTACTGGATTTCATATTGAATTATACTGAATTAGATATTAAGAAAACAAGTTATCAGTCAGAAATAAATTTTAATTGAATTATTCGAAAGTTATCTTTTATTGAATCACACCTTTCCGGCACCTTTTATTTGTCAGAATTAAATTGGTAATTCTGTACACATTCTGATTTCATAAATTGCCTACTGGGAAATTGCCTACTGGGATCGATTCTCGCACGCATACACACAAATCATACTGCATTTTCTTACGTTACTATGAATTCACTCTACCCGCAAGCCGCGTTAAAGAACTTCGTTCCAAAAACTCAAAAAGAATACTCGAATACTAAAATTTGTAGAAAATTGTATGCCCTACAACTTTGCTCTTTTGATATCTTCACCAAAATGTATAATTTCTCCTCAAAATAGAGAAAAATGCGAAAAAAACGCTAAAATTCATATATTTCACAAAACGCACGCTTTTTTAGAACTGCGGGTTGTGACAATCATTTTTAGACAACCGAAATTCTCCATCGGTCTCATAGCTGTGTGAAATGTTCTTTTAATTTTTCGTAATTTGAGCGGACTACTTGTTAATATTGCGCTTAACAGCTCAAATAACAATTCAGTGTAGGTAAAATTTTACCTAGGTTTCACACCTTTCCCTATGCACGTAGCTGAATAAAATATATATTCTGACCATCTATGAAAAAATACCTTTCGTTTGATATATGTTTCATTAAGATATGTACACCGGAAATAGGTTGAAAAGGGATCACAATTTGTGGCTTTCCCTATTAATATATAGATTTTAAGCACTACCACAGACTTCTACTGGCCCGTTCTCGCGTTACAAGCACGCTTGCGCCTGAAACTTGTTTTTTTACGACCACGAAAATCACACGCCTGCTTTTTACGACCATAGAAAAATCTTTCGAAAATCCCATGTCGCGTGGACTCATTTCATACGTCACGCGTGCCTTTTTAGGACCTGATTTTGGGTACATCATTATGCTGGCGCCTAGAAAATTACATAAAATTCAAGACACAACCATTAGATTACTTTAAAATAGATAAGATAACTAACAGAACATGCATACGGATTCGAGGGAAGCAACTGGATTTTAAGTACCTCAATGTTCAATGCTCAACAAAATATGGAATGCAAGCAAATTTAACCCAAACAACAAAATACCATGTTTATCGCGAACAGAGGCGTTCACCAAAATTCCAAATTTTTGGGTTCATTTTATATTATTGTTTTCACTTTATTTTTCAGATTTGCCCCTCTCGGTTTTTGACTAAATATTATACCTCCATTGCTCGCGGTACACATATATACTATGGCAGTGCTGTGCATATGTGCTGGCGAAATGCTTCTCCAATTTCAATTATTTGCGCTTCCTGCGCTTCCTTGTTCTTCGATTGCCTTACTTCATGCTGGCGTCCCCCAAGGCTCCATCCTTGGGACCCTCCTATTTCGTGTTTTCATCAATGATCTTCCTTTAGTAGTTAAGGACTCCAAGATGATGTGCAACTTTATATTTCGGCACCAAAAGATCAATTTGATAGATGTATTGAGAAGCTAGCCGCGAGTAGCTGAAATCTCATTATATCCTCTTCTCGCACTCTCCCACTGCTCGTCGTGACATCTCCGATATTGCTATTGCTTTAAATGGGGTCTCTCTCGACTGCGTTACTAGGGTGAGAAATCGGAGTCGTCTTGACCTGCTGCGATCATATCAGTTATATTCTTCGAAAAACCTACGGGCAAGTGTCGAAACTTAGGCTCCACTGTGGTCTGCTCAGTAGGGCTCTCCGTATGAAGTCAGCGAAAGCCCTACTCCTGCCTCATTTAATGAACAGTCTTGCCATTTTTCCTTCTCTTGCGGCCGTAAGCTCAATATTGCCTTCAATGATCCGTTTTATCCACAAATTACGCCGTTTTGATGATATCTTTAGTGACTAACGCGAGTTTCGGCTTCTTCGTCTACTTCATGATATTCTTCATCATCACAAACCTGGCTACCTTAACCGGTTTGTGCAGCGTTCGCAATCCCTTAGAAACAATAATCTAATTATTCCGCATTTCCGCACCCTAATTGGTCAACGTTGTTTCTTTGTCGTCGCAGCTCTGTTTTGGAATTCTCTCCCAGTTGATTTGCAACGCGAGGATCCACACAGAATGTTGAATAGAGTTGGTGAATAGGTTCTCCTCAGGCGGAGCACGCATCAGTGAAAAAAAAAATTTCGACACGATGTAATTCCATGGAAACAAATTGGGAGGGGCTCGGCATGCTCCCACACATTCGACGTCGTTCTCAGTACCTTTCAGGAGTCCGTAAAAACCGCAAAAAATACGTTGCCACCGATATTTTTTCATTTATGACGGACGTGAAACAAATGTTTTTTAAATTCAACGGAAATTTTTACAAGAACTCAGCAGAAATACACTCAAACCTGTCTCTGCGCGAGTTTTTTGTAGGCATTATTCTACAAGTTTCTTACACGATTGGAATAACTAATTATATTAATATGGCGGTGAATAAAATCAGACAATGATTTTTGTCGCGAGCTCCCAGTCTAGTATATTGTGCATCAGGTGGAAAGGACCAAGGAAACGGAAAAATTTTAATACATATGAACAAACGTTGTGTTTATACACATGATTACATATATGTACATGCAATGTTTTTCCGGCTAGGTAGTACCAGATAGTACGTTCCCTTCATATTCACTTTGCGTA
Organism: Thereva nobilitata; assembly: GCA_963855945.1. Taxonomy (NCBI): domain Eukaryota; kingdom Metazoa; phylum Arthropoda; class Insecta; order Diptera; family Therevidae; genus Thereva; species Thereva nobilitata. The sequence goes on from OY979696.1 coordinate 123,888,945, forward strand.
TTAAGCCTAAAGCCCTTAAAGAGAGAAATTAAACTGTAATTCACGGGTGTGCAACTAAAGCTCCATGACTTAATGTAGAAAAGTAAGATGGCCATGTTCCGTAGCGTATGGCTCTTGACAGAGCCAGTCGTGTCTCAATAGTATGTCCGAGGATACAACCGTTGAATATGAGTTCAACGATGATGACGCCGACCACATTTCATTATTTTATTCTGATATGATTGTAGATGAAGATGACAATATGGAAGAAGTGGAAATAGAAGAGATAAATCAACAGAATTTTATCATAATTTGTAACCCAACGATTAGGTCTACGGGGGACACCATGTTAAAAAAGCCCCTTCCATTCTCCCTCAGAGGTGGCGCGGAAACGAAAGCTCGATGCCAAGAGTTTTCAGCCTTATATCTCGAAAACTATTGGTTCCACGTAAATTCTGTATAGGGCATTTTTATGCAGATTTATCTAATAAATAACCAAAATTTATGTAAAGCCGATAATTTACGAGATATTTGCGAAAAACTGTTTTTTGTGACCTTTGACCTTTAATATCTCAAGACGCGGACACGACGTTATATGAGACCTTTCACACATCAAACAAAGGTTCATACAAATTTTCAGCTTATTACCCCTCATTCCGAGGTGAAACTTGGATTTGGCTGGACTATTAGTCAGGGGAAATTACCATTTTAAGGAGACAAAATTCCAAAATGGCTGAATATTGGTCGACAGTTTCCTTGAGACTTTTTAAGAAAATAATTTCGGAATCACAAAAAAAAACATGGCCGCCGGAGATATCACTTTTTGGCCAAAAAATCACTCAAAAACTGGTTTTTTCGAAAAAAAAATTTTGAACAGTCATGATTTGTTGGCCAAAAAGTGATATCTCCGGCGGCCATGTTTTTTTTGTGATTCCGAAATTGTTTTCTTAAAAAGTCTCAAGGAAGCTGTGGACCAATTTTCAGCCATTTCGGAATTGTGTCTCCTTTCGTGCGTTTTTTGTAATGATCGCATAGAAAAACGTCGTTCCGTCCCCCATTTCGATTTAGGAAAGTTGGCAGCCTTAATGTAGAGTTGCTTGAAAGCCCAAATGTATTTCATCCTTCTACTACATACCTATGTACAGACTCGTGTGGATCAACTTCTAGACTTTTTTTTAGCAAATCACTGAATACGTTTTGGCTCATTCTAAAATATTCATAGAATTTAGTTTTACTTCCCGAAGAGTCCCCATGAGATGACCCCACTCTCTTTTTTATTCTTTTCCTCCGTGTCTAAAGGGGCCCATACACGAGCGAACAATTTGCCCAAATTTGTGTTTGCCAAAAAATATGTGAGTTGCGCAAACTTCAGTTGCGTTTATGTTTTCGTGTAGAAAACATGTCTGAAGCTCCGTGTTAGGCAATTTTAATTGCAAGTTTTGCAGAAAGTGACTTTAGAATGCACCAACATCACCATACCCGAGGAAAGAACTTGGGCAACGCTGCCGTTGCACAAAAATGTTCATTAAACTGCCCCTTACACGGGAAAAATGGCTGCACAACGGGCTGCGTTGCGCAAATTGTTCGACCGTGTATGAGCCCCTTAAGAGCAACGATATTGCAGCAAGATATTCCACGCTAAATTCCATGAGCACTTGAGATCATTGTCCAAATTTCAAAACTAAAAAGTAGATAATTGCAGATGCTATTGACCATTGAGCACTGATACGGAAAAGCTGGGGCTTTGTGACTGTCAGTGAAAAATTTATCATAGAAACCACTGACACGGAAAGCATCGGTGCCGCAACGGATATGTGTGTATCGACCTAAATAACTATATTTTACGACCGATTTGACGGAGAAGATGGAACCCGATCAAACATGTTTGTTTTTCCTGTCGTCTCCATCAGACACATTTTTTTCTTGGATTTTTATCTTTCAACAACCATGATTGGTTGCATGATTTTTTAATTCTTTTTTTGGATTTTCAGGGTTCGCAATACTAAAAAGGTTGAGAAACAATGCTCTAGCTATAGTCCATTCAAAAAAGCCGTGGGGAGGTGGGGGGGGGGGGGGTGTTATAAAAATATAACACCGAAAATCGAGCCCTATGTTTTTGGGTCGCTGACCACGAAAATCGGGAACCCGAGGTCCTTAAATATGGACGTCACCCTTAAAATTGCAAAACACACCCCTTTTAGGGTTCGATTTTCGTAACGGTTTTATATTTTGACACACCCCCACCCGCCGCGGCGTTTTGAATGGACTAATATCTCTAAGGCAGAAAGTGCTCTTTTCCCTGGCCTTGAGGTACAGGGTCACTCTTCAAAGGGTAGTGGGTCACAGGAACATCGTGGACAACGAACAGGCAGATGAATTTGCAGACCGGGGGCAACTCTTGCAGCTATACCGGTAAAAAATGAACGGATGCCGCATACCTACTAAAGAGAGATATATCCATGTACTTACTATCAGTACCTAGCCCCAGATGGAGAAGCCTACGATTATACGTCAAGAGTGCGGCTATAAACCGACACACCTCAGCACCGATTGTGTTCCAGTCTCCGAGACTGCCGCTCTTACCTACCTACCATCCGTTCCATATTGTCACAATGTTCATATTTTCTTTAATATAACAAAAAAAATGGTGGTTAGTGTATAATATTCTACATTTTCCTCAAAATGGGAAGCCCCAAACTCCCAACCATTTTTCCTACCATTTAACCGAAAAGAACATGAAAAATCATTAAACATTAGTAACTCGCTCCACATGTAGCTCATACATTTGATCTTATATCAAAGTAAATAAAAAGCTTACAAAATATAATAAATTTGGTTGGGACTTTTTTTTAATAAAAACCCGTCATTAATTATGGAGTTTTTAGTATCAAAAACATACAAATAAGCACCCGTGCTACCTTAACCTATTTAACCGTCATTGACCAGGTTAGAGTAAGCAGCATCATATAAGCAAGTCCTTCTGTAATCTTTGATCTTGAACCCGAAACCTTAAAATCTAGGCAATCCCTTCACAGACCGACGGAACACCCTTGTAATTACTACAGAAGCCCGCTCTACTATATAACAACCCCTAAAACTCTTACAAATCATCTAAAATTATTTGTTGCCAGCTTAATCTTCCATTCTGTAATGTTTATCACAGCTTTAACCCGAATCCAGTATCCATATCCATATTTAAAAGGTCCTGCTAAAGGCCCTCTTTCTGTCCTGACGGTCTCTGGCCTATCCTCCTGCAAAAACAGAAGAAACCAACAAGAAACATGAAAGGAAATGAGATGAGAGATTCCACACCGTCATTAATTTGTATTCTTGTAACCTAGTTTGAGGCTGAAATTTTCCAGTTTGATAAATGATGATGAATGAATTTTAGACGCCGAAGTAATAAAAGAGCAGAGCCATGGCTGCCGCGTGGGTTTTCAGGAATAATTCATGTCCTAAAGAAATCTTCAGAGGTGCCCTGAACATCCGACACCAGCGACAAGGATAAAAGTTGTTTGTTATGAAGTCCTTAAACTATTCAGTGTCATGATTTTGGTATTATTGCTCTGACGAAAGTATTTCTAAGTTTGATTTGATTTTCCATTACTGCCATATCATTGGCACAGAATTTTCATGGAATAAGATAGAAGCGGAAACCGAAGAAGGAAATAGATCGCTCGAATTATTTTCTCATTTCGGAATCTACATTCAATGAAGTCGAATGATTGCAGAAATTAGATTGGGTCACTGCCTTAAAATGGATTATAATCTGCATTAAGGGGTTATATCTATGTGACGGTCAAAAATCAAAGCTTTTTTCAGGATTTTTTTTTGCATTGATTTTGTGAAAAATGTGTTACAAATAATATACCAATCGATAAGGCAACTCTTCAAGAGTACAAAAAAAATTTGTTATACGAAATTCAAAACAAAATGGCGGCTGTAGATCATGGTAACGTATGTAGTATTTTCAAAAGGTGTTCCGCGGCCGGACACATTACGCAGCCCCATTAGCATCTGGAACAATAAAAAAAATTTTTTCATTATGTCCATGAGTTTTGCTAGTGAAGTACCCACGATTATATTTTTAGAATTTTTTTTCGCAAAATAGCGGCGGTTTTCGTTTTTTTGACGAAAAAAATCGATTTAAATTGTTTATAATTTTTTTTCTTGTTAACCAATCGCAAAAATCGTGTGTACTTCACTAGATAATCATATTAAGAAGCTACAGTTAAAATTTCAAGTCAATCGGATGAAAGCTGACGGAGTTTGGTGTCCGGCCGATTTCACAAACATGGTTTCGAGAAAAACGCGTTTGAAGTTTTAAAACGTTGTAGATCTGTGAAATTTCATTTATTTCCTACATGGGGATGGGGGCCTAAAGAGTGTATAATATGTGCTATATAGTATACAGTGACATCTATACTTCAATTTAGAAGTCCATTATCCATGATCGATAAGTAATAATTTAATTTATGACCGCCGAATTCAAAAAATCAAGAACCGCTGAAAATAGCAAATTTTACGTTTTTCGAGCGTTGGAGTTGCTTCAGAAAATTAATTCTCAAAAATTATCTGAAGTATATTAGTATTTGGACTTTTTTTATTCCAATTCTAGGGATGTTTCGGCATACTTTTAGCCAATAAAAAAAAAATCGAAAAACAATTTTTTTCACATAGATATAACCCCTTAACAAACATGTTTATAGTCTGCATAAACAATCGTAAATGGATATCCGCTTTCATCATCCTCACTTGAGGACAAGTTTACATAATTACTATGGAAATATGCAAAATGATTTTCCAGCTTCCAGTTAGGTTAGGTAAGGTGTACAGCTGCCTCCAGTGCAACCGGAGGCTAGTTGGGCCCACAATCTCGTGTACCTAAATTTCGATGGTTGTTTGTTTGGTCGGCCGTGGCGGATGCCTTAAACCATCCTGTGGAGTTTAGGAAGCTTATCAGTGATCTGGAGATTCTTTTTTCTCCTAGAAAGTAACTATCTAGTGTGCGCTCCCTGACTTTGTCTAAAGTCGGGCATTTACACAGGAAATGATCAACTGTTTTTCTGTCGTTCGTCTCCCCACAGCTACAGCAACACACGTTTTACTTGCGGAATATCCAGGGGCCGTATTTGGTTTCTCGAGTCGGTATCGACTTCTGTCGATAAATTAAAATTGGCATTTGGCAACACGATATCGACAACGTTATCGTCTCTTTACGTGTCGATAAAGTCGTTTGACGTTTATTAAAAAGCTCAAATTATGCATACAATAAACCTTTGACAATTTCGATTTCAATTAAATATACGTAGTTTGCTGCACTTCGAGTAATATTACACAATTTGATGGTTTTGTATGACAGCGCTTTTCTGTCGATTTGGTCGTAATGCCAAATATAAAACTTTGAGAAAATCGAGAAGCTTTTTTTGTCGAGTCGATTCATCGGGTAGTGTCAGATTTCTACAGACCAAACTCACTAACCCTTTTGCATGACGTTTCAGTCCAGACCAGGCATTACTTCGGCCCAACATAAATACAATACTTATTAAATGAACTCAAATTGTTTACAAATTTCTACTCCAAATCAAACCTTACTGCCCTCAACACAAACAAACCAACAAATTACTCCATTCATAACTGTCCGTAGATATAAACGAAAAGAATTTAATTACAAACCAAGTGAGTGGTGAACAATCACTCAAAAAATTAAATCTTCGAACCCAACAAAACAATAGTTACATTATGCTCCAAAAAAAATAGTTACTTTTTCAATCAGCAACCATCAATATCATAAACTCCAATAAATCTTGGTTTGCCAACCTTTGGTGTTTTATTTATTTATTTAACGCAAAAGAATCTGCAAATACCTTTTTGGGCTTGAGGTATATCAATCCTGCCCAATTACACTCAACCACCGCTTCATCCACGGCAGATTTCTCCTTCTGGCTTGATTGGCCGCACCCCCTTAGTTTGCTACCAGCAACGCCACCGCCACAGCAACCACATTCAGCTACCAGGCTACCAGTTTCTTCGGGGGTTCCGTGATGCCGATACTCCCAAATTTTTCTTTTTCCACTATGACTTCACTTAGATTTGACCAAAATGACAATGAAAGAGGTGATATGCAGAATAAGAATTGAAGGAGAGCTGTGAGAACCATTCAACGCCACAGTAGGACTAAAACAAGGAGATGCCCTGTCGTGCTTACTATTTAACGTAGCTATGGAAAAAGTGATAAGAGACGCAGGAATTAACACCACGGGCAGTATTTTCCACAAGTCGATACAATAATATTGGCATACACTGACGACATCGTAATACTAGCCAGATCCACCATAGCAATGAAAGAAGCCTTCATATCGCTAGAAAGAGCAGCAAAGAAATTCGGACTAGCAATTAATGAAGAGAAAACGAAATATATGTGCATCTCGAAAAGACGGAATGATCGCCATAATATGACAATTGATACATATAACATCGAAGGTGTAAAAGAATTTATGTTGAGAACAACATAAAAACATAACTTGAAACCTAAAAATAAAAAAATGAATTAAAAATTAAATACACATATGTTAAGAATACTTATCCATACTTGTCCATTTGAAATCACGTTAGCAATCTGAAATAAAAGGAAATGAAACAAAAATTGGAATGAATGTGATTATTTACCATGAAGTATGAATTATGAATTGAATTTTTCACAAGGGATCACTGTTCCATAGCACGTCTTATTGTTGACAAACCCGAAAACAACAATATGAGTGCAGGGTTTCTTCACCAGAGGAATCCTGACGAAACAAATTGCACTGTCCGAAGTTTGTATGCTAAAAAGGTTCCAAAGGTACGACATGAAACCACTAAACATTAAACTTGTAACTTAACTCACACGTAAATATAACACAAAACGGAAAATAAGGGACATAATTATAAAAAACAAGACAACAGGAAATAATAATAAAGAGTCAACAAACACAGACCTGTAACCTCACTTTCACTTCGCGGATATTTTTTGGCGACAAAAAAAACGAAAACACAAAGTTACATTCGACATTCGCGAACTTCCCTAGAGGTGTACTAAGGCGAACACGGCGGTATACCTGTATGAACTTTGTAACAAGCGGCGAAATACGCGATAAAGGGCGCAGGTGTGAACCAACGAATCTAGCGCTCTGAGCACTGACATTCATCAGCTGACCATGCTGCTAGAGAAATTTAGTACTGGCGAATACTAAAAAAACGTCTAAAAAATGCGACGTTTTGTAAAAAAGCTATAAAATTAGTTTAAAACTTCGAAAATATTCACCATTAGTGGGAAAGAGAAAGGAGAAAACCAGAGCGAGAACAATAATGAATTTCTAACATGGACGAAGGGAAATTTCAATTTTAATATGGAAAACATCCTGATTTAAGCTCTCGGAAGCAAACCTATAAAAGTGAAGCTTTTACATCGAAATTTCGCCATTTCTATTAGAAAACGCAGGCTGCGCAAACCGTCGGTAGTATTTTTATATTTGAAATTTTGAGAGATCATCCTAAATTTCGGTAATACGTCCTAGTGTCATCAGTTCAAGGTAATGCTCGAAAGAGGCAATTTGAACGAAATGCACTAGTGTTGCATCTTTTTTTTTATTTAAATCGTGTCGAATTAAAAAGGAATTTTTTTTAAGAATTAGTTTTAAGCAAATGAATTTGTATATAAAAAAAAATAAATAAATTAAACGTAATTGTTTGGTGAAGGAAATTTTATGAAGGGAATTGTGAAACGTTAATCTTTAGAGTGAATAAATAAGCAAAATTAAAATCGTACAGTGTTTAAATTTAATTTCTAATTGGCAAATTTCAGATAGCTGTTCGCTGTACAATTTATATACTTAGGGACGCTAATCTCAAAAGATAACGACACGACGGCAGAAGTCATAAGGAGATCGGCGCTGGGAAATAGATGCTATTTTGGACTACGTAAACACTTCTTAACAAGGAACATATCAAGGAGGACTAAAGTTAAACTATACAGAACCCTTATAAGGCCAATACTACTGTATGGATCCGAAACCTGGACACTAAGAAGTAATGAAGAACACCTCCTGGGGTGCTTTGAAAGAAAAATCCTGTGCACAATATATGGAGGAGTGAACGAAAATGGTGTTTGGAGGAGAAGATACAATCACGAACTCTATCAGTTGTATAAAGATCCAAACATCATAAAAACTATAAAAATTAGCAGAATTCGATGGGCAGGACATGTTGAACGTAGCAGTGATGACAGCATAACAAAAATTATTATGAACAAGAGACCAGACGGACACAGAGGCACAGGACGTCCAAAAAAGAGATATACAGATAGCGTAGAGGAGGATCTACGAACCCTAGGTATAAGAAATTGGAGACTCCAAGCCAGGGACAGACAGTTCTGGAGGAGGATGTTGCAGGAAGCCAAGGCAATAACAGGCTGTGGAGCTATTTATGATGATGATGATGATGATGACTATCACTTACAAATTTGGTTGCTTCTCGGTTTTCCTTCACACATTTGTTTAGGAAGGAAAAAAATGTTTCTTTGGTTTTTTTGGACCCTTAGTCGAATTTCCCACGGCTATTCTCCGTCTAACACTCCTAGGTCTACCATTTAGTTTCCTTTTCCCCAAAAGTTGCTACGTCTTTACCCGAAATTCCCGTCTCTCTTGTAGTCCTTGTAAATTTATTTTCAAATAAACGGACCTAGATTAACTTTGTTGGTTTAGATGCCATACAATCGGATAACTTTGTCTTAAATTTTCTAAAAAAAAAAACTTGAAAATCGTGATTTTTCTTCTAAGCAGTGTTTCCCCCCAAAAAAATCGGGGTTGCAAAGTGGCTATAAGGTATAATTTTCCTTGCAGGGGAGGGAATAGGGCCACCGTTACACCTATGCAAAATTAATTTGTGAAGATTTCTTCAGGACGGCGGACACATAATCTTTTTTTTATTTAAAGACGTTGCAACGCACTTGGGCGTTTGCTAGTCCAAAATATAAATTTTAAAATGTTCAAAATCTTTTGTTTAGTTTTTCCAAGAGTAGTCGAATAAACGAAGGTTTTTACTTCTCAATGCTCAAGAACAGTTCCGCTTTTGTTAAAAAAATTGAAATTCTTGTTTTAATGCATTATTCACAATCAGAAACGTGTAGTTGGAGCTCAAAAATATTTGAATTGTTTTATTAACTTTTCCTATTTCAAATTTCTATAATAGCAAAAAAAAATATTTTTTTCATATCATTATCTTTTTTTAAATAATATAAATATTTAACTCCCCCCCGACAATACCCCGAGTCTCAAATAATGCATTAAAACCAGTGGCGGACTAAGGGTGGGGCGGAAGGGGCGGTCCGCCCCGGGCCTCTGGTTCCTGGGGACCTCCAAATGTCTAAAAGTTCCCTTGATCAAATCCTAAACAAGGCTTTTAAAATATGGTCAGTGCCTACCTAAGTGGTACTTTGTAGTCGGAGGTCCCGTACCATGTTCCCGTAGACACAAATAAGTACAGCATGTAATTATTAAAATGGGACTTTATTGAATCGTTATCCTGTACATCGCTTATTATTCAATACTTCTGGTCCATTTTCATCTCGATTGCAACATGCAAGATGAGTTTTTCTAAACTTAAGCCTGGGGCCCGATTCCGCAATGGTGAGTTTTACGGTGTTCACCGATTTCAGTGTACACTGCTTATTTTCGCGTCCGCAAGAGTGAGAATGATTTTTTTTGACATTTGCGGTGAACACCGCCGCGCCGTGAAAAATTTCTCACTGAGAAAAAGGCTGTGAATTTACGGTGAGTTTGAATTATGACGAGTAAAGTTGTTTTTGTAATTTCGGTCGATTATTTTTGAATAACTTTTTTAATTTTTTTTTAAAAATAATTTTTTTGAGAGATTTGTTTGGTATGTAAAAATAGTTTTAGTTTATTGTTCTAAAAGATTTTATTTAATTAGAATTTTTAAAATGGAAAGGTCAAGACAGTACCAACTCAGCGCATCATTCAGCCACTTTGAAAATCATTCAGCACTTTAAAACTCACTGGCACTTAAATCGCATTTTAAAGAAAAGTGAACACCGAGGTTGTCAGTGAGTTTTTCCTTCGGTGTTCACTGGCGAAAAACTCACCGTTTCGGAATCGGGCCCCTGGTGTCCACTTTAGAGCTTTTTGCATAGAGCTAGAGAAAACTCTCCCATAGAGACGCGTAGAGAAGTGTATACACCCTCTAGAGCTGTACACATGCACTCTACACCCACTCTACGGGAAAATTTTCTCTGCTAAAAAACTCTATAGTGTATAAGCAATTTGTTTGTGTTGTGTGGAGCTCTACATCTGCTCTAGGCTCTATCAAGCATGTTTGATAGAGATTTTCTCTCTACAGTATTCATTCTTATTTACATTTCGACTGCGCTTCGAATTGTTGTACATCCGCCTGTTAAAGAACAACGAAATTCGAATACGACATACGCAGAAAATGTGTCTTCTTCCGTGAGCTCATTCAAAAATTCTCGATACATTCCAGCGTTTTATTTTCTTATCGCAATCCAATCTCGCGCCGAACATTTCCTTTCCTTCTTTTTGTCTTCTTCGAGCAAAAATACAACGGCAGCATCTTGTTTTTGGCGAGACCTCATTTTATTATTTTTTTGTTTTCTATTAATTTCCTTTAAATTTTTTACACAATATGTGTACGCACGCATCTCTGAATAACTGAGAAATTAAATGACATGCAAAAGTTGATGGCCGACTCTACAGTAGAGAAAACGCATCTGCAGTGTACAGTCTGTAGAGCACGTGGTAGAGCTCTACTCTAAATTTCTCTAGAGCAATTCTACGTGCGATGGGGTGGTAGAGTGGTAGAGACGCGCTGTAGTGTACACACTACAGGTAGAGCTTTATACTCTACACTCTACCAAAAAAACTCCATAGTGGGCACTTGGCTTTAGAACTACTTTCGAAATCGATGGGTAATGAGATGCTTTCCCTGCTGGGAAATAAACATACACACACTTTTACATACAAATGAAAACTGAATAAAAGGCTTCTGAAATTACATCAACTTCTTAGACTGAGGGCCTTATTCAGCTTTGCCACCCCGGGCCTGTGACGGGCTTAGTCCGCCACTGATTAAAACAAACATTTAAAACAAAAATTATCAAATCGCAACTGTCCTTGAGCACTTCTCACACATTTGCATTTCTTCCATTAATTGTTTCCTTCAAGAAATCGTCGCTTGAAGGTTGCTTGATTTTTCACTCCCTTGCCTCTTCCAAAGAACAGAATGCCCGTACCCGAACAGAAATCTACTTTTAGATCCAAGCAAGCTTCTGACTTTTTCCCTACATGCGTAAAGCGCTTATGAATAAGATGTACTTAAAGGCTTTTTGTTTCAGATTAAGCTTCGCCTAACGAAAATCAGATGAAGTTTTTAGAAATTGTGGCGAATTGAGGTTTCATTCCGGGCGAAAATTTTGTATGGGCTTTGAGCCTCTATGTGTATATTTATGCCTAATCTCCAATGGGAGAACCAACCACGAACCAACCAACCAAAATGCTGCTCCCTACTCCTTCTAATTGTAAATTGATTAACCCGTCTCGCTCGTGTTTTGGTCGACTTGTGTAACTTTCCGTATGTGTTAGTTAAACCATTTGAGTTGCCACATGCAATTCAGCGGGTTTTTTTTCAGTGGTTCTAAACAATTTTGTACAGAGAAATGTCAAATATGAAGGCAAAAATGACGTTAAGTTTAATTTGAATATCGCGCCAAAAAATATGTCAACACAAAAAGTGAAAATGACATTTAATTGGAGTGCTACTAGATTAGTAATGTTTGTAAATTATTTATTTCATATATAATTTTGGGCGGCATTCCCGATCAAAACAAGACAGAAATTTCTGACATTTCACATCTACATTGATAGAAATGTGTGTCAACGCATTTTGTCAGCTAATTCAGCCAACTGGTACGTGGTTGGTTCGTGGTTGGTTCTCCCATTGGAGATTAGGCATTACTCTCCCCGTGTTCTTTTAATGAACTGGGTTTTGAGAGCTTATGCGATGAAAGCTTTCTGTAAAGCATTCAACTTCAAATATCCCGATACCCGAATATTCCAGGGTATTTTACGCTATTCGATATCCGGATATTTCATAGTCGAATATTTATATTCGCCTTGGTTTTTTAGTTGAAAAAAAGACATTGTAAAAATTTCATATCAGCAACACGAATTATATCTGCACGGAATGTAGATAGTAACACTTACATAATATACACATAATATACTTACATATATTATATTCACCTTACTTGAAATTTGCTGTCATTGTCATTTAGCAATTGCCATGCATTGTCAAATTTTTAAATTAATTATTTAAAATTCGAGTTTTTACTAAGGTGTAAGGGTACTTATATTTAATTGATCACCAATCCAATTGAATTTACATTTTAAAAATAAATTTTCAGGTCATAACAACTCAAGAATCAATTAAGATGTTTCGTTAAGGTTATGTTGAATCGAATAACTTTAGAATGCCGTTCAGTGAAACTACGATTTGGAAATTAATTTTTGAATATTTCATTCAGAAAAAAAAGATATGATTGTGTATTTTGAAAAATACAAAAAAGAAAATGGAAAATTTCTATTACAGTAGACGAATGGACGGACAATAGCGCTACAAGATACTTGAATGTAACATTACGGTTCCACAAAACCGTTTCAAAACCATATTTTGGGATTGGTGCAAATTACTGAAAACGCGAATGCCAATAATACAGAAATTTATGTAAAAAGTAAACTTATGGAATTTGAAATTGATACGGATGTTGATATTATAGCATCCACACATGATGGCGCAGCTGCAATGGTGAAGTATGGCAATAATATATCCGCCATTTCCCAACTATGTCACAATCATGCATTACATCTAGCAGTAACTGATTCGTTTTATAAAAAACCGGATACGGAACTTGAGACTCTTAGTGAAAGTGATATTTCGGATGTTGAAGATGGTAGTGATGAAGACGGTACTTCTTTTGATGATGATGAAGTTCGTAGTTCTAATGAAACCGAATCAATCTATATCGAAAATGAATTACCAATCGAAAGTTCCAATATGCATTTAGATTTTGAAAATACGGAAGAATCAAATTTAATTGAATTTACTCCGCATGTTAACTTAGTAATAAAAAAAGTAAGAAAAATTGTTAAAATGTTTCGAAAATCACCCAGTAAAAACAACATATTACAGAAATATGTTCTCCGAAAGGTAAATAAAAAGTTACGCCTTCTTATTGATGTTAAAACAAGATGGAATTCGATGGCTACAATCAGGGGCGGCACGTGGTTTTTTTGCGCCCGGTGCATTATGCTATATTGCGCCCCATCGGCTGATCATATGAAAAAAACTTTTTTCGTCTGGATCGCAAGGACGAACAAGCGGAAAATACACAAGGCACTTTTAACTTGGCAGCAATTAGCTTGGATTTTTCAATAACTTCCTGAAATTTTGCTCTGATCGTAAATCTATCAAAAACCTTTTGTTGAAATTAAAAATATCAACTGCAGCAGACATTTGGGCTTTGTAAGTATATATTGGTTGTATTTATTTTTCTAAAATATCACACTAGATTACTATGGAACAAATTAAATTGAACTAAGTAATTTTATTTCGTAATTCTGCTGTATGTTTCGATACCGGTTCCCTACCTGAACGAGTTCAACCAACGCCTCGTAGCATAACCTTCTATATTTACAAGCCATGAACAAGAAAACTATTGAGAGCGAATTTCCGCTCAATCGGGCCACAACTCGGTGAGGTCACGTTATGTTGTTAGTGTAATTTGGAGAATTTGGTAGTCCGATTCTCTCAATATCTATTCTTGTTCATGGCTTGTAAATATAGCAGGTTATGCTCGTAGACATCATCTAATTGACGAACTAATCGTTTTAACGCGTCTATGCTACTTTCACTACTAGTCTTACTAAGCTTTTTAGTGTCTTCTTTTTCAAAATAATAATCTTTTAACCGAAATGGAGAAATAAGCATATAAATTTTGAATAGTATCAAAACAAGAAGTTGCATTTAGAAACGTTTTTTTCGAAATTCACACCCATTATCAAACGATGCATCAATGAAGTCTGAGGTTAAGAGGTAGTTAATGGAAAATTGTATGTACTATTTAAGTTTGCCCGGTACCATTAATTCGATTCACAGCAAAATATTTTAATTTTCGTAAACATATATTAAAACAATAAACAAATTAATTCTAATAAAATATAAATGTAAATAATATAATTTAAAAATGTATTACCTAAAATTAGTAATTTAATAATTATTATTAAATCCAAAATTAAATCTAAATTTGAAATCTAATAAAAATATTTCACGCAATTTACTCTTCATAAATTCTTCCAGAGGAAGTAGGCACAAAACTTAAAACTGCACCATAAATAACTCGTATAACATAAAAAAATCTTCATTTAGACAGCAAGGAAACAAACAAAACATCGCAAGATATTTTAAGTGCACCAACAGCGTTCTAAGTTTATATCAATCCCAGAGTAATACACAATGCAGAGCCATCGGAACATATTGTTTCGTTGTGTGAGTTTATATGGTGCATTTTACAAAATGTTCAAAAAGTGCTCCAGCATAGTGAAAATGAAATTATTTTGCGTTTCGTATCGCTCATTCCACTGCTTAATTCTGTATTTACATCTCATGTTCAAATTTGAGAACATCAGTTGAATGAGGGATTTTTCTCTCACTTGGTGAATTTTTCTCCTGAATTTTTACTTCTGCTGATTCTCTTCTATCACTTGTTGAGTTAAATCTTTTCGGGTAAATACTGGACAGAAATGATATGAAAATCTCGAAGCAAAAGTCTCGAGAGGAAGTAGAAAAAGTCTCGAGAGTACGAGAGGAAGTAAAATTTTTTGCATGCAATTTGTGTTCTCTTGTTACATGAGTTGAAATATAGAATATTTTATTGCGAAAATAAACTGGAAAACTAAATCGTGGTAATAAAAATGAAATCCTTTAATATATAAAAAGGATGTCACAAAAACAATTGTTAAATTTTTTTTTATCAAAATGTTTTAATTTTTTTTTAAAATCTGTATATCTGAAATAGCGCCCCCGTTCAATGGCGCCCGGTGCAAGTGCACCATTCGCACCTATGAAAGCGCCGCCCCTGGCTACAATAATGAAACTATTTGTTCACATTAGTGATTGCACTAATCATGCATTAATTGAACTTTGAATACAAACTGTTTCTGAACCTGAGTTACTGGTCATAAAAAATTTATATGAGGTACTAGAACCACTCGAAATAGCGGTCAAAGAACTAAGTAAAGATGATGCAACGCTCGTTAAAGCTGAAGGTGTCTACAAATTTTTATTTAGCAAGTTATCTACAATTAAAAACGAATTTAGTTCAAAATTAATTTTTGAAATTGAAAAACGAATGAATGAAAGAAGAAACAAAACTTTATTGACTCTGATGATATATCTTGGAACAGGAATTATACCAAAATCAACAGAATTTTTCAGCTATACAACTAAAAGTGCAGCAAAAGTATTAGCAGATATTATTTTTGAAAATTTGTACTTCAATTTTTATAATGATTTTGAGTTAGATGAAGGTCATGATGAGGTAGACGAGGTAGTTGCATTAGAGGATAGAAATGAAAAAGTTACTATCACTGAGGAATCTTTAAAAGAAAAACAGCTACGAAAACAGCTCCATGATGCTATTTCTTCCATAACATCTGCAAAAAATCTCACTACGAAAACAACAGAAATTAAATTAAAAAAATATTTTGAATATTTAGACAATTTCAAAAAAAGAACTGACAAACTGGAACTTCTGTATCATTGACAATCAGCTCAACATCAACTATTACCGAAAGGCTATTTTCTACTAGCGGAAACATAAAAACTAAATTAAGAAGCAGCCTTCAATTTAAAAATTTAAACGCTTTATTATTTCTTAAATATTATTTTAAAACAGAAGAGTTAAAAATAAATCAGTCTTAAATCTTTCAAAATTGTATGGGTTTTATTTGCATTTGGAAATATTCGAATAATATCCGGATATTCGAATACTTAAAAAAAAATTCGTTACCCGGATAGTTGAAAACGTCGAATATTTGAATGCTATAGTTCTAAGTGACCTTGAAGATTTGTGTTTGTAGTCATTGAATTGCTAATAAGGAAGATTTATGGGAACATTTAAAAAGTGTATTCCTTAATTAATCCTATTAATCCGTTAAGCCGTAAAAACGAAATAATATTAACGAAATCGAAAAAAAAACATTGGATCCTAGGTGATGCTTCCCAATATAAATCATGTACATATGTAAAGGCTTGTTCTTATTTTGTACAAATATGTTTAATTAAATAAATAAATAAATATAACCTCATACGTGGTATATGACCATCTTGAAGATTAAACCCTCATCTCATATAGTAAATCCGTAATCTTCGGAAAATCAATCATGTTTCCTTCAGGGGGAGACCAGACACCCAGAGAATGAAGCATTATTGAATTAACATACTAAACTCCGGTAGAATAGAGCTACAAACACTTCGTGTCCAAATGCAATATCGATTATTAAGTTATATCAATCCTATTAAACATATTTGAACACATAGCGATAAGAGATAACAAGATTACGTCTATGACTTAAAATACACTCATTTATTTAAATTAATTTGTTAATAATTTTTCTCACAACTTTTACCAGATCTTATCCTTTGCAGTAAGCCCAAATTTATATATAAATTTTGTTCTTAAAGAAAAAGGATAAAATCTTAAATTAAAACGAATAAATCCCACTCAATTTAGATGTCCTTAATATCCAACAGATAAACTAATGGAACTTCTTTGACAATTAAATCAGATCCACTAGAGGCATCTTAACTTGAAATAATTTATCTATCTAATGTTAATCCCCGTTCGATTGGTAGTCATTAATTTTGATAAAAGGCAATCGTCCATCATTAATTAAATGGTTCTCCTCCGTCAGAGCTATTAAGACGATATTTATCAAAGTCATTGAAATAATCTTAATTTGAAAATGAGAAATCCATCAAGAAATCATGATTTGAAAATCACAGTATTTTATTTTGATCTGATTCAGATTTGTTGAGTAAGCATTGTTCTTCCTTCAATTTTTTATCATAAAAAATAATTGCTACTTACAGATGCTGTACGAAACGTTGATGGTTGTAATAATTTAATTAGTAAATGGTTTTTTTGCAGGGACTCTGGCTCTGTCGTGTGCTTGAGAATGGAGAAGTAACAACAAGGACTAATTATTATGTACAGCAATAACCAGCTGCTGTTTAACTACAATATGCAGGATTGTGACACAAATCTTCTTTTGTTTTTTCCATAATTGGAGCAAAATTCTAATAATACGAAATGAAGTCATTTAGTCGGACCAACACGTCAACACATTGAAGTCCTTCATCACTAATCAGGAATATGGAGGAAGGGAGAATACACGACTACTTAGTAAACCTCTGACTATAACTACTTACGTAGATGTGTATAGCAAGGATAAATTTATATCAGCCAGAATGAAGTCGTATATAATCATCATGCATATCACACACATTCCCAGGGAATCGATTACAGTCTGCTCAGTTTACCTCGCAATATCTCTTCCCGTAAAAAGAACGACTTGACATAAGACAATTCATCTTGTTCTTAATATCAATTCCATAAGGACGATAATATATATGTGTATACAAATATATAAGAAGAAGAAGTATATGAAGCTGGCAGCAGCAGCAGCAGTGACATAAAAATACTGTACAACCGCACCAAAGCCCGTGAAAGACAGGATACTATGGACTACAAGGAGAGACTGACAGGATTTCATCCCCTGTCAGAGAGAAATGGGCTTAAACCAGGAAATGAAATCAACAATATCAGCAGCACGAGAAGGGGGCATGCGAGCAACGCAGGAAAAATCTGTCAAGAAATATCATTATACACCCATCACCATCCGAAGAATTTGATCCGATAATGGTAAATCCTTACGCACATATCATTATCATCCTTGTAAAGGATTCGATACAGTGTGTTATAAAAATATACAAGGCCCAGAGTTGCGGGGTAGGACACAATCTCTTCTTACAACAGAGTGAGAACGAGGAATTACTTAATTTTGCATGGAAAAACCATACCCGCACAAAAGCCGTTCCTGATTGGGCAGGACAAAAAAAAACATATATAACCACAACAACATTAGATCACTGTACAAAAGAAAGGGCCTAAGAAAGGGAACAAAACCGGGGAGTAGCATGGGTCGCGACCTTATTCTATGCTATCAAATTTCCTAAAGCTGCTAAGTGGCCTAAAGGTTAAAGGAATTTTCCTGATTTCTTCATTTTTACTTCTCGTTCCTCATCAGCACCAAAGAATATCGTTAAAAGCCGAACATCAAAAAATTATATTTATGCTGATCGAAACGATTGTTATCTTTTATGATTTACCGCTTCTGGGAGCATAAGATGAAGAAATGGAAAGAAAGCTCATATCGAAGGAAGAAATATGACGACGTGATTGCTTGTGAGAAAGAAAAAATTTATTCAAAGTGGGAGAAATTTGATTTAAAAGCGTGAAAATTTTTTGATTCTCCTTGGATGCTGCTGCTGCTGAGAGATGGTCGGAAGGGAAACGATATCAACAACGATTTATTTTTAAGTTGATTCCCATCATTATTAAGAGCTAAATTGTGTGTAAGGATTTTGATGATTTTTCATTTTGAAAATGTAAATTATGACATAAATTTGTTTTTTCGGCAATAAATTTTTCGTAAGACGGAACCAGCTCGTTTCTAGCTAGGATAATTCGTCAGCTCATACTAGATAGGTATTCCAAATGAGAAAATTTACCTTTGCAATCACCCTTTGTATTACCGGTCCATTATGTCGTTGGTCTTGTCATCGTGCAATGTCTAATAGTAAGTTTAGTTCGACGAGTGATAGAGGTTTAAGGTTACGAGAGGCCTTTGGTGGTGCCGGTACCTTAAACAGAGATTAGTTCCGAGGAACTCCATCTGCTAATACGATCTTATATCTACAGCCATGCTACGAAATCCTACCTCCAAGATGTTGACATTACAGCTGGTGACCCGGGATACTCTTGTTTATATAAGAGTAACAGCCATAGGGGAAACCGGACTGGTCCTCCAGCTGACAACCTACCACCGCACAGTGGGACAGAATCCGAAAAAGCTGGCCAAAACCCCTAAAATGAAGATTCTATTTCGGGACTTTCTCTTTGCGGAATTTTAAGAAGGGGCCCCGAGGGTCACAGAACATCTGTCCTCGGGGTACAGGTACGTTTTCTCCCTTTGTAGGATCAGTTCGAAAGTGGCCGTTACACGAGACGCAGCTATCGAAGTTTCTAACACATATTGTGCATTTAAAATAACTGTTTGTTAAATAGTGCCAATTTGTTCTTTTGAAAAGATTAAAAATGGGTTCTGTTCATGAAGGTAAGTGGAATTAAATCGAATATGTATAATCGTAAAATATTCATTGCAGAATTATTGATATGAATTTAAATAAATCAACTTTTTTGCAACCGACAAAAAGTTGAAAAATGGCAAGGAATCTCTTGAAAACTATATAACAGGGGGTTTGCGAGGTCGCTGATCACGAATTTGATATTATTTTTTTAATAAACAAAATGGCGGATCCAATATAGCGGACGGCCACATGATATTTGCGAATAAAACATCGGTACTCGGGGGTTTTCGAGGTCGCTGATTACGAATATGATATTATTTTTTCAAAAAACAAAATGGCGGATCCAACATGGCGGACGGTCACATGAAAAAATGCATATTCGCGGATGAAATTCGATACCCGGGGGTTTTCGAGGTTGCTGATTACGAATTAAATATTATTTTTAAAATTTTTTTGTATTTGCCGCGGCATATCGAGTATCGGTTTTTTCCTGCGTTTTAATGCTTTTCTTTGTTGTTAAATTGTAGTCGAAGCGACTAAATTTAACGTTTTTTTTATGTTTTCAGGAACCCAAAGAGTACTTCAATTAACACGAAAAGAGATCTGCCTAATTAAAGATGCTTTTTATACTGAATCTGCTGACGAATTAGCTCTCACTATTGAGAAGCACATGACGCTCCAATTGGTATTCGCATACTTCAGGACTGAAGAAGTGAAGAAAAATTTTAAATACGTCATGTACAACTTTATGGAAAGAGGCTCGCCGGAAAGAGGAGTAGTTTTTCAACAAGAATGCGGATTGGCTGAGCCAATTGATGCTATCGGAGGACGGATCTTCTCAAAGTACTGCGGAGACAAAGGCAATCGGTGGTCGACCTTCTACAAGTTTTTCGGATAGCAGTGAAAGGTCCAAAAGGCGAAAAACCGAGGAATTGAAAAAAGACCACAGCCTATAAGAACTCTCTTATGCTACGCGCATGAGCCTACGTGCAAGTAGGAAAGTTGCCGCTGCGCAGATATTGAAGAACGTCACAGCGAGGAGTCCGTCAAGGCATCGTCCTACCTGTCGTCTTCTAACACAATTAAAGAAAGAACAATGACGCCGGAAGAAGCTTTGTCAGTTTTGGTAGAAGGTAGATTTTCCAAAGGTCAGTATTTAGTGGTACGATCAGGCTGTAAATTAGTTCAAAGTAAGGCGTATCCGTCATACAATGTACTGCAAAAAGCCAAAATTGCTTGTTATCCACCGATGAAAACAATTACATGTACGGAAAGACGCGCAGCTATCGATCTTCAAGCATTGTTAGATCTCACGGTGAAACGAATCGTTTTAGCAAAAGAAAATGTACAAAATATGTCACCCGGTGATTTGCTTAAAATGAATTTAATGTGTAAATGGATTATAAGCAAAAATTTACGATGGCACATTCACAGACGCAAATATTTTTTTTACGTGATTAGTTCCTTTACAACTGTTTTATCTTTATGAGAAAAACAAAAAAATTGTTGTTTGGCAAAATCCTGTGCCTTCTTCTCATCGATATTGTCGACCAATTAAAATAGAATTCCTAAAAGAAACAGCAGATGCAATGAAAGCTGAAGGTAAATATGTGGAAGATCAAATAAAACATCTAGTTCCATTTGACATGGTTAACGGAAGATTAATAAAAGTAAGTTGGAATCTTGCTTTAACCATGATCGACGGAAAAGTGTGCAATGCATTGGCGGACAATCCAGCTACTCAACGCTGCTACCTTTGCAAAGCCACGTCAAAAGATTTTAATAATCTTGACAAAATGTTGACGCTGTCAGTCAATGAAGAACATTTTAACTTTGGTCTCTCTTCGTTGCATTCGTGGATACGCTGCATCGAGTGCTGTTTGCATTTATCTTATAAATTAGACATTAAAAAATGGCAAGCACGATCAGAGAAAGAAAAACAAAATGTAAAAGAACGAAAAACAGCCACTCAAGAGTCTTTTAGAAAAAACCTTGGTCTAATTGTTGACAAGCCAAAGCCAGGATTCGGGTGCAGGAATGAAGGTAACACTGCTCGTCGCTTTTTTGAAAATGCCAAAATTTCATCCGAAATAACTGGAGTAGACCTTCGTTTGATTACCAGATTTCATTCCATTTTACAAGTTGTTTCATCAGGACGCGAAATTAATATTCAAAAATTTAGAGATTACGCTTGGGAAACTGCGAAACTATTTGTTGAATTGTACCCATGGTTCTTCATGCCACCATCAGTTCATAAACTGCTCATTCATGGCCCAGAAATCATTGCTTCGGCTTTGCTTCCAATCGGTTAGATGTCTGAAGAAGCCCAGGAAAGTTGCAATAAATATATTAAAAAATTTCGTCAGGACTTCTCGCGCAAAAGCAGCCGTTCTTTGACAATGAGATATGTATTTTGCCGCCTTTTAATTAGTTCTGATCCTTACATTTCAAGCGCAAGAAAACTTCCAAAAACTAAAAGAAGTTTTAGTTGTAACCGATGACAGTGACACTGAAGATGAAACTGATGTGTCTACTTTAGATTCCGACATCGATTTATGTGATAGCGATAGCGAATAGATAGCGCCTTTGTGTTAAAAATAAAAATGTAAATTATAAACTGAATTATTATGTTGTATTCCTTGTGTACGATACTATTTTTATGCTTCTGAAATTTTTTTAATACGATGAAATTGTATTAAAACTAAAAATATCAATTTTTTATGACTGTCCGCCATATTGGATCCGCCATTTTGTTTTTTGAAAAAATAATGTCAAACTCGTAATCAGCGACCTCGAATAACCCCGGGTACAGAATTTCATCCGCGAATATGCATGTTTTCATGTGGTCATCCGCCATATTGGATCCGCCATCTTGTTTTTTAAAAAAATAATGTCAAATTCGTATTCAGCGACCTCGAAAACCCCCGGGTACAGAATTTCATCCGCGAATATGCATTTTTTCATGTGGTCGTCCGCCATATTGGATCCGCCATCTTGTTTTTTGAAAAAATAATGTCAAATTCGTAATCAGCGACCTCGAAAACCCGCAAGTAAGAAATTTTAAAGCGATTATTGCACGTTTTGAGGTTTTGGCCAGCTTTTTGGGATTCTGTCCCACTGTGCACCGCAAAAAACCACCCGTCATGAATCCTCAAGATATACCTCGGACAGAACGGACTTACGCCATTGACCCCATCATCGAATATCTTTTGTATCCCACCGCTGCCACCAAAATTATGCCGTGAACGTTTTTTTCTCTCAGTGCAGGACTATGGAGTACATTTTATTTAACGTTGATTTAATTACATAAACACTCAACTTCACTTTGTTAATTTATTTCTTTATTCCGCCACCAAAATTACTGACTCTTTTATAAAGATGACCAGTCGCGCTTAAATTGGTCATTGCTTTTAAAGTACATGCTTTTAAAGTAAAGCTTATGAGGATTTCCCACATGAATTTTCCATGAGCTGGAACCGTAAGGGATTTAACGCTCAGGGTCCAATGTACGGAATCGACATAATTAAAGGTTGGGATAGGTCGCGCTTACCCATATCTGTTCGCGAGTTAATCAATGAGCAAATATGAAAATATTAATGAGCGTGGAATTTTTAGGTTGGTTTACTTAGAGCTTTCGGAGTTTGTCGGTCGTTTTGTGCTGTGAGTGTTTCAAATGCTTTATCAACAAAGGCACTGGTGTTGGGTGACATTATCGTCTGGGATCTCTCGACAAAGATTTTCCCATGGGATGTGCAATTAAGCTCTTTTGCAGCAAATAACGATACCAACCTTGAAGGCTTTTGAAAAAAGCCAGCAAAAAAAATTTAGTGTTGATTTAACTGCGAAAAAAAATGGTCGTTTTTTTCTACCCGGTAGCCGGCGGCTGTTTCGAAATGGAATAATAGTAGGCTGAGTAAGAAATTATAAATGAAGGAGTCTTTTTAAGGAGTTTAAGTTTGATTAAATGAACTTTTAATTCATAATAGTTTAAGTAAAGAAGAATATAACCGATCAAAGATTTTAGAAGTACAATGCTTCATCTGGAGGAACAAAAAATGCCTGAAGATTGGGAACAAAGCATTGTCCTCCCAATACACAAGAAAGGGGACAAATTAATTGTACAAACTATAGAGCCACACCTCCAAACATAATTAAAGCCAGGCTGTAACCAGAAGTAGAAATTAGTGAATAAGTTGGATTTAGAAGAAATAGGTAAACAATGGACCAACTAAATACGGACAAGAGTAAGATACAAATTCAGTCGAGGGAAGAAATAGGAAGGTTAAACCAATTTAACTACCTGGGGTCCACAGACAGCGAAGACAACGATGAAACGATAGACGTGCAAAGTAGAATAAACGCTTCAAATTCTGCAACTTCTCACTACTGCCAGTAATGAAATCCAGAGCCATTCACAGAAAAACGAAAACAAGAATCTACTAAATGAAGATAGTGCATGGAGAATACGCTACAATCACGAATTGTACGACCTATACAAATAGTGCAAACTATCAACACATGCCAAACTACTGTGTCTACCTTGGGCCGGTCATGTTCAAAGAATGTACAATTCAGGGATGCCGAAAAAAGCCCTGAATCTACTGCCAGATATAAAAAGACCAGTTGGAAAACCAATGTCAAGGAGGGAAGACGGTGTTAAGGCTGATGTAGCAAAATTCCTCAACACAAGAAACTGGAGACAAGTTACAGAGCAATTCTGCTTTATAAAGGCAAGGTTAACGGGTAACGGCTGAAGCAGTCAACATAGTGTTGAGCATGGCATAGAAAAATTTTGCATCATGCGCCCATGTCGTCAGTATTATATGGTATTTCGGTATTGGAAGGCATTTAGAGAACTTTGTTGGTCCCGCAAGTGCCTGCGACGACATTATTATTGACAGCGACAATACTCATTAAGACAATTCTTTAGTATAGTTTAGTAAATAAAGATGTCTCATTTTCATAATCAAATATATCCCAATACCGGAATAAAGAATATTTTTACATCATTTATTCATTACAGTTAATTTTATTTGATTCATTAGAGTAATGCTGCCATAAAATAAAATGTTGAGATTTTTCCGATCTTTATTTTAAGGTAGATAAGAAAGTGCTACAACACTGGGCCCACGATATAAAGTTGCCCATTGTTCTATTAGTTAACTTTGTTTATTACACAAAATCATAAATTCCTCTGCTCCCTCATATCTTGCTGACTGCCTTGTTCCCCTAAGTACTCGTCGTTCGATGCAATTTTGTATTCCTAGACACTGTGCTCTGCTAGGTAGTCGTTCCTTCTTTGTACATACTGTAAGATTGTGGAATAGTCTCCCCTTCCATTTGCAAAGTAGCTTTCAGGAGAGGAGTGATCGCGCATTCTGCAACACAGAATGCATGAAATGATATAGTAGCTTGCTTGCTGCGCAACATGGATTGGCATGCATCCTCCTTAGCATGCATCTTCTCGGCATAGGACACCGGCTGCTGTTTGGTTAATTTTAATTTTAGTAAAATTTTAATTTAAATTTAATTTATTTTACTCCTTATTTTCATTTTTTTTTCGGGTTCCCTCTTTTCTTTGTATTATAAATTTTTTTTTCTTTCTTTTGCTCTTATTTATTAAATTTTTGTATTTTCCATTCTTCGTTTTAAATGTTACGGTACTAAATAAGATTTTAATCTTGTGTACTTTTTTTTTATATTAATAAATTACTACATTAATAAACTTTCAAAATAGTTCTCCACAATAATTTACTTTAAACTTTAACCTTCATTTTTCAATTCAAAATACTCCTCCACCATATTTTATCTTATGCTTTATAATACGAATGAAAAAAAGCCGTCGACGTACGATTTAAAGGACATCTCAATTTCTTCTGAAAACCGAATAGCCTTATGACACTGGCTTTTTCGTAGGCTGAAAATGCTGCCTTGGCTAGGCTGAAAATGACGAAATCTGTTATACTGTGTGACAGAGATAGCATGTGAGAGTAAGAACGATTGTCTGATTATTATAACAGATAGTTGTGAGTTGATCCAGAAGAAATACGTTGGGAAATATTTAAATTTATTGTGCTTAAAATTAAATTAATTTAAATTTATTGTATTTAAAATTAAACATCGTCAAGATTCTTCTTCAATAAAAAATCTGTTTTTGACCTGAGTCCTTCTTTACCACCGTTGTGTTTCCCCACAATTAAATCCTTTCATACATCGAGATCTTTTATGGCTCTATGTACGTCTTAAAGTGAGATTTTTGTTTATTACACTCAATTACAAAAGCTTGAAGGGATCGCAGGTCACTTTTTTAATTCCTGGTCACGCATAACTTAATAACAATCGGAATCCAGTTTTGTGGGACCTCTGGACAGGTCATAACAAAATCTGTCGTGAACTATAAATTGTCAGTTGTTGCTGTTTTGTTCGTACGAAATGGGGAAAAAAATATAAAAAATGAAAACCTAACTTGGACAGACGATCAAGTAGAGTTTATAATAGATCAGATAGTTTATCGTCAAACTGCGGCACCACGCAAATCATAGACTCCCCCCAAATTCGTAACCCCTCCCCTTGTAATAAGAAAAATATGTTTCCCATGCCTTGAAATTACTATTGGGACATTAAAACATCACCGTAAACACCTCAAAATTTTTTTGGAGCGATTTTAGATCGGAGCCCCAGTTCTAAACATTTACCCTTCAATTTTATTTATTGTAACTTCAATTATATTTAATGTCACTTTAATTATCTACTGTCACTTCAATTATATTTATAATCACTCAAATTATATTTATAATCACTTCAATTTTTTGTTATTCACTCACTGTTATAAAAAGTCTAGAGATGCAGCAAACTGTTATGATAAGCATAGAAAAAAGAACATGCATATCATTCTTTTCCTATGCTGTTTTCTAGACTTTTTATAACACTTTAAGGTCGCAATTGCACTTAAAAACTAGTTGGGATGCGGGTTTGACCCTTTCGGTCCACACGATCAACTCCCAGTATGAATGGATATTTTAATAATAAATGAACAATAATAACAACAAATTGTAAGAAAAAATCACACCAAATTCACACACCTTGTTCTTCAAACTAACACAACTCCTATACCTAATAGCAAAAATCTTGTAATTTTAAATAATATAATATTAATAAATTGTCTACTTAGAAAATAGTAATAGTTTTAGTAGTAGTGGGAAATTGGCTAGTATCAGAACTGGTGCCAAAGTAATCCTGAGAGTAGCTAGTTCAAATAACGATAAACTTGGAAGCAAATGACTACTTTTGGAAATTCAGGAGATATATATTAGCGAAATTATTTAATGTAAAGGACTTGTCAGACTTGACCGAAAAGGCCAAATGTTTCGTAACTACTGGAAATTCCAGGATGAACTACAATTTCCAGAACCTGTAGGACAAGGAAAACAATTCTCTCTCCGTCATAAAAGTGCTGATCTAGAAGTTTGTGATGTTTGTAAAGAGTTGCGTAATTTTTGCACGGCTTTTAAAGAGTGCTCGGTGATATCTTGATGGAAAGCTATAACTCTGCTGAATCCAGAAAATGTAATTTCATTTTATTTCAACGAGTTCATTATATATTAGAAAAACTGAAGTTTTTCCATTAAAAAAAACGGCTTGACCGAATGTTATGAAATTTTTTACAGAACATGTTTTCATTAATGTGCTTCGATCGGCACCTCAACAAAGTCTATAGCATTTTTCCTCCGCGCGGTATCGTGCAGGTATAAAAATCACGAACTTCGTTCAAACAAAAATACGGCTCCACCGATTTTTATGAAAATCTTTTCAGATCATACTTCCTTTAATACGCTTCGATCAGGACCTCAACGAAGTCGATATCTCTTTTTGGGTCGCGCGAAATCGTGCAGGAAAAAATTACCACTTACGTACGCACAGACACACACACTTTCTTCTTCTCAAATTTTTACTTAAAATGCTATTGGAGCCTTGAAACAGGAAAATACGTTGAAAATTTCGATTTCGATTTTCGGACCGATTACAATAACTTTCCTATAAACTGGGGAGTTAATAGTTTTTTATTTCTATTGTCCCGTGCAGGGAAAATGTGCGAGGGTGCAATAAATGCAATATCAGTTTGGGAATACTTTTAATAAGTTTAACTTTCTTCGTTGGTGTGTTTTTAGTCAATTTTGAAATGGTTGATTGGGATTTCTACCCATTGGAAATATTATTCTTTTGCAAGGGCGAATTAAAAAATAAAGCCTGAACTACATTGAGAAGCAGTGCAGTGCAGCACTGCGCCGTGAAATTTAGACTTCTTGTAACTGAATGTGGCAACTCACATTAACTTCACTGCTTTGCACTGCACTGCACTGCCTTGTCTTAAGGCGTGGATAGACAATACGAGTTGCTGACCTGTCAGCGGGCAGCTACTGCACCTGTGTACTCGCGTGGCAGTAGCTCGACTCGCCTCGCCCGGTCTCACAATGGCGAGTTGCTGGTACAGCTACTGCACTTATGTACTCGCAACTTCACTACTTGAAACACAAAAACACATGTAGTAACGAAAAATGCCATGCAGAATGACGTAGTCCCTGGTTTACGAGCTACTGTCATTTCCCAATACCGTGCCAGTTGACGTCCGAGTCGCATGCGAGCTGCTGCTTGTGGCGTGTTGGGTAGGCGAGAGGCGAGGAAAAACAAAAAATGTTGTAGTAACTCGTATGCGAGATGTTGACCCCGCACGCACATGCCAGTAACTTGTATGATGTGGTCACACGGTGCGAGTAGCTGCACTGCAGTAACTATCTAAGCCAGCTCGCATGCTTACTCGCACCACCGAGCAATAATAACAAGAGTGATTAGGTAAAGCTCAAGGACAAGTAAAAGAGTTAAAGATATGACAGAAGAGATTAGCAATAACATTAAGCAAAAAGTCCAAAAAAAAATTAACAAACGCGCGATGGATATACATTTTATGCAAAAAGCACAAGAATATGAAAAAAACAGAAGATGTTCCTGATTCCCCTATTGGAATGTTTACATTCAAATGGAAGAAACACTGGAACAGAGCACGTGTAAATTACGTTTGCACGGATTGTATGTATGCGTAAAATTTCGTGTTGGTACACAATATTAGGAATGGATTTCCACTTGTATTGTCCGTTAAAAAAGGCCGGAATCTTGCATTTTTTTCGATTTCATCAAAAATCATGATAATGTAATCCGCTGTTGGGACCAAGCTCTTGGAATTATAAATTTTAAATAATTAATTTTGGTTAAAAAGAAATATTTCGATTACCCTTTATTCTTCCTCTTCAGCATCAGCAAATAGACGGCAAACATTTCCTTTTGAATCACCAACATATCGTCGCTTCGCAAGAATAGTGGCACATCTCAAAAACAAATGAATTTAAAATGGCTAAAAGTTTCTAGTTTCTTTTAAATGGCTAAAAGTTTCTAGTTTCATACAAGTGCTTCATTTTTGGAAGTAATAATATATTGTTTTGCCACATAAAAATATGCGGATTTAGTTATATATTTTCAAAATAAACTAGAAATTGGAAAATTTTGAGTTGTGCCACCATTCTTACGAAGCGACGATATTTGTCCAAAATTTGTGGGCCATTTACTATTTTTGGCTTGCAGCCTAATCACGAAATTACACACATGCACGTTACACTCGGTCGGCTCCTAAAGCCAAAACTCTTTTCATAAACTTAAAGTTAATTAACATCAATTAATTAAGAAACACGCAAAAATGTAAACAATCGCGTTCCGGAATAAAAACCCGACTTTGATGTCATTAAATTGAGAACTGTCAGAATATTTCCAGTGCACATTCCAGTCACTTCTCCTTCTTTTTTTATCTTTCTTTCACACACATTGCGTGTAGTGTGAAAGTAATTCTGCCTTCTTTTATCATAGATATTACTTCTTTCATATTTCGACCTTTTCACTCCTATTGAAATTTTTATCAGCTGATCTTAAGGGCATTGAAACATTTTTACAAATTTGTTCTAGCTCATCACTCTTATTATTATTGCTCGCTGCTCGCACTGTGTAACCCCGGCATTGGGCTAATTTTTAAAAATAACTGCGTCGCAATGCTTGCCAATTTTTAAAAAACTTCATATGAAGTTGTCATGACGAAAAATTGATAGAGTTAGTGCAATATTTAGACTTTCTACAACAACAAAAGCCACAGAACTAAAAAAAATACAAAAGGGAGAAGGCATGTCAAAACACTGCCTATTCATTGTGTTTTACCACGTGTAAACCACTACAACATACAGCGCAGTGCTGCACTGCACTCTTTTTAATGTAGTTCAGGCTTAAGGGTATTCACGATTCGTTGGAAACAGGTCTAGATTCGTAGGTTCCGATGCAACGAGGAAAACTTTGCAACGATACAACAACAATTGTACAGAACCACACTTTCCAATACTGCAAAAAAATTTCTATACCCCAGATCCAGTGTAATACCCTTGATGCACGGGCTTCATCTGATGATCATTCTTTCAAGAATGCTCATAGTCTAAGAGCTAGCGAACCATCTGACTAACCCGTTTCCCACAAAGTTGGAAAATTAAATTAAAATTTTTTTTAACCTTCTCCCACAAGGCTACAATTTTAATATGTTGTAATTTACATATGATTAAGTGTAAAAAAATTAACAACCTCTTTTGAGGGTTGCAAGTACGTGCCAGACAATAGCAAAGTTGTCATCGGGATAGTAATTCATAATCTGCTCCCACAAGGCTCAAATTTTGAGGGAACATTCTTTCGATTGTTTAAAAAGTATATGTAAACAGCCAGAGTATGAGAAATGTCGGGAAATTTCCATCAACTTTCCATGAAATTTCCATACTCTCATAAAATTTTCATTGCGCTCATAAAATTTAAAAATAATCGAACTGCAAAAAAATTATTAAAAGAATCGGATTGTTTATGTATGTCAATCGCTTTAATTTTTTAGATTTTCGTTTTAATTAAATAATATTCATTAAAAACGCTTTTGAATCCATTTTGTACATATTTTGACAGTTTTTAATAAATGAAGTGCCATGTATCACCTCGAATTCGAATGTTCATTCAAGGCCAATGAAACTGGAAGAATGAGCATCCGATGAAGCCCGTGTATCAAGGGTATTAAGCTTTCCTATGGCAATGAAAAATCATTCAATGTCAAGTGACATGTGGAAGCTGGCGATTTTCTTTCAAATGGCTAGTAAATGTCTTAAAAAAGGTAAAAGTAGATCAAAAGCAAAAAAGTGGACGAATTCTAATTTGTTCACGATATGAAGAAAACAGCTCTTGGAAAAGTAGTCCTGGGAAACATTTCCCACGAATCGTGAATATCCTTACTAAATTTGGACAAGTTTGACTTTGCCCATTTTTTATACATAACAAACAATATCCTGCATACTGTTCCCCCTACTGCGATGATGACTGATTATCACAAGTGGGGCTAATGGTGTATAAAATCATCAGCGTTACGAAAAAACAAATACACAAGAGCAGCGGGGGGGGGGGAATCTAATCTGGATTTCACAATATTAATTAAAAATTTGTAAAAAAGAA
The DNA here is from genome assembly GCA_963855945.1 of Thereva nobilitata. Classification (NCBI taxonomy): domain Eukaryota; kingdom Metazoa; phylum Arthropoda; class Insecta; order Diptera; family Therevidae; genus Thereva; species Thereva nobilitata. Next base: position 123,919,992 of record OY979696.1, read on the forward strand.
CTCGTATAAAAGATTAAACCCAGTGTAAATTTCCATTTCTGTATTAATTTTATTCATCAATTATCGTAATGGGAATAAATGCATAAACAATTTATATTACGCTGAATTTCCATGAGATATTGCCTTATTTATCTGCGGCATAACAATATAATCAGAACCAAACAAAAATGGCGTTAATGAAAAAATTAAACGCCATTTTGTGGTCCACCGCACATTTCTGTTGAATGTTGTCATCAAATTACCAAAGTAGAAGGTTGTTGTACAGTTATGCGATACCTTTAATGAATAACGGCAAAAAAACATCAATCAGTTAAACCGTGACAGGTATCTGCCGCCCTTTCCGCCCACCACAAGCCCCAAGGATGGCAGCAACGGTACTGCAGTGAGCGTTATGCTCGTAGGAACAATCTCATAACAATTTCAGAAATTACTGGAGATTAAGTGGCCCCAAAATGATTTCCTTCCTCCATTTCAGCCCTGATGGGGTGCTTAGTTCGTCATCCTTCTTCTCGCCGAACCCTGAAACTATATCAGCAGAGCAACAAAAGGAATTTCCCTCTTATGGGACCAGAGAGCTCAAATCCTATACTAAAGCAGCTCATTTGAGTGAATTGTTGGTGGTAAGGCATAAACTGCTTCCACGCCAAAAACCACCCTTCAATAAATACTACGCCCACACCCGCAGTAGCTACCCCACTCGCAATATTATCTGGCGCTGAATGGATCCATCTCTGCCACAAGTGTACGCGATTTAACTAAATCGGTTGACAAGGGTGATTATCGGGGGTGTACCAGAATGCGTGGCGGCACCAGGAATGGGGGTAATAATGTGGAATTTATTTTCATGGAAAATTTTTCCTTTTGTTATCATCGCAATTTTTTCTTTCACTGGGCGGCAAGCAGCGCAAATCGTTTCAGCGAATGGCCTGAAAATTTTCTGGATGGTTGCGGTCAGTATGGATGATATATACAGAAGTTCGCCGCCAGGATCGCTTTTTAACGCTTTTATCCTGTAACGGTGCCAACGTATCGCTTCAATGAGTTTCCAACAATTTTCCCATTCACAATTATTTTTTTATTACTTTTAGCTTGGAATAGGGTGAAAATGATTGTGGTAGAAGTGGAATGAAATTTTTCACTCTTCAAGGATGGAAAATTATGCAAATGGGAAACCATTCTCTTTAGTCTCTACTCTAGAAAGGGAAATCGCAACAACAAAAAGTTGGAAGGCTTTTTCAATAGTTCCTGCCAGCAAGGATTCGGTGTGGAGGAAGGCTTACAGCTGTCCTTTTTTGCATTTTATCGTTCCGATGTTAGTGGGTTTTTTCTTTTGAAATATTTTCTAGGCCTTTTGAATGTACTTTTGGTAGTTTCTGCTGAAAGGGAAGAACAACCCTAGAAATACCTTTATATCATCACGCTAGAAATTTATATTTGTTGTAAGTGTAGGGTCAAGTGTGCCTTTTATGGTAAAAATTTCTGCAGCTATTTACGGGGAAGTACTTTCATGGTTAAATATTTATGGAAATGTTTACGCTTAAAACGTTGTTGTACATAAAATATCTTTTTTTAGCAAGTGTACTTATTAAAGAGAGGCTATCTGTTATACAATTCTTATAACTAGGGACCTGGGTCCGAAATTCGGTTCGCCATTCGATCGAGAATCGAAAACTGATTTGATTGTAAAAAGGATTGGATGTCCATAACGCAGTCGAACCGAGATACTGCCATTGGTAACTGGCAATTTTCTTTCTGTCAAGTTTCAGTCATTTTGATGAACTGTTCGAAGGAAATCCAAATGACAATATTTTTGTAAAAAAGTTCCTTGTGATAAAATAAAATAAAAATTGAAATATGTATGTTATCAAGTTAGTTTGGTATTAGTCGGGCCCCTGCACAATTGTGCAGAGTATATATTATTTTAATTATCCCAAAGCCCGCAGTGGTATTCCTCAAACCGTAACTTCCTATTTTGGATCATTTCGAACTTGAATTTTACAATCGCTTGAGCACGGTTCTCAAAAAGAAAGAGTTATCTCCTGGTTTATTTTTTTAATTACATTAAAACTTCTTTATAAACCAAGTTCTCACTGACAATTCCTTGAGAGGTACCTTCCTGTTTTAGACCACTTGACACATCAATTTTACAATCGCTGTATACAACTGACTGTACGTAAAACATGGTTCCGGAAGAAAAAGACCAACATTTTCGAATGTTTGACCTTGTGACTTATTTATTGTGATTCCATATGCTAGGCGCAGAGGAAATTGATGACGCTTGAAATTAAATGGAAGACAGAAATGGTCGTTTGATGTATCCAAGGAAATTCTTGAGATAAAGTGAATCTTGCCTCTTTGAGATCCTGAAAGACACTCGGCTTGGATTACATTCGCGCGAAAGTCCCGAATAGCTAATCTGGTTCCATTACACAAACCATTTTTAATGGAAAGTTTCTTAGTAACAAAATTATGCAACCTTTTTTTAAATTTAAATTATGTGGGCTCAAAGTATTAAAAAATTCTACTGGAAAGTTTACTTGTGCTTGGTTGAAAAAACTATCGTCATCTATTACCAAGGAATCGATTGAATAGTATAGCACTTCTTCCGCGTTCATTCTAGCAAGAACAGATTCATTTATTACACGATCATTTTTACGTTACACGATCATTCATTACGTGATCATTTTTGGAACATAAAACTGCTCTTTTAGAAATACTAAGAACATCTTGCGTTGTGAAAGTTTCACCAAACCCACCAGTACCTAACAATATTTTTCGAGATAAAATTAGAGGGAATTAAAATACTATGCTGAGTATTTTTAATTCCTTCTGGACATTCAACAGTAGAATTGCCAACTTTGAGAACCCAACTTGAAAAATCTTAATCAACTAAAGCTCTCATAATCTATAACCTAAACCTGAACACTATGTACATTCCTTGCACAAATCATCTAAGCTGAATTTTTCCGGTATAAAATTATTACAATAATCTTGAATGGCAGCCTTGAAAAATGCTTTAGGTTGCCTACGAACACAACCGGTAGAATGTGTAGCAATTTGGCTTTCATTTCCATTCATCACTTGCAATTCATTGGTTTGTCTCGATGCCCTCCTTTTAGCGATTTCTTCGCGATGTTGTTCGTAATAATTTCTATTTTGTGTGCTTCTCTTCATTTTAAAAATTCAAATAACCACAATAAATCACTTTTGCACAATTTTTTTGCACTTTTTTTGATTATCCCTTATAATGGTTCGAAAGGATTCGACGATTTTCATATATTTCATTCAAGAGCAAATAAACAAAGTCTTTCAAGGTTTTCGAAAGGCAAAAACCATGGTACAAATACTTCATGTAAAATTCAAGGAATTATTTTTCCGAGGCTGCATTTATTTATTAGAACAAAAATTTGAATGTTCTTGCAAATAAACAAAACCACTGTAAAACCAAATTAAAGAAGATTGTACTTAATATCAGAAACTTCACTTTTGAGCTATCCCATATATTTCATTAAACACCATTATATCCGTTGAATGCAAAATTGAAATTATTGGTAGCATATATTCTTGCCCGGAATACCATCGTATACCATGCAAAATTACAACGAAATCGGAGCAGTATCTAGTTTTCACGTGAAAATTTAAAAACAATTTATTTCCTAATAAAATTTCATAAATCGGCTACCCTACCAGTGACTTCGCACCATAAAAGCTCTCTCTAAGAGCATACCTTGGGCAAAAACTTTCGTTGAAAGAAAATTAGTGAACTTCCAAAGCTTTCCATAAGTATAGATGATATATAGGTTTTTAAGTTGAAATTCGATTTTTTAAACACCAAATTAAATTTTTTTCAAACCAAATTCAATTTTATCAAGTTCAAATTAAAATTTTTAAAATGAAATTCAATTTTTTAAAAGTCAAATTAAATTTTGTAAACGTCAAACTCAATTTATTAAAGTACAAATTCAATTTTTTTGAGCCCAAAATCAATTTTGTGAAGTTCAAATTCAATTTTTTTAAACTCAAATTCAATTTTTGAAAGTTTAAATTAAATATATTAAAATTCATGTAATAAGCAACATATAAGGTTTAACATAGTAGGACGAAACGTGTGTCTGATTGCCGCCATGAATATACACGCGGTTTAATATAAAGGAGTAGTTGCAAACTCAACAGTTAATACAAATATTTTTATCTATTCTTCAACAACTTTTTCTTAAATTTTCTGAGTCTAACCACTGTAAACTCAAGTATTTACTTTCTAAACACTTAAAGCGTTTAAACCGTTGTAGACGAATTTTAAACACTTAGCGGCGTTTAATGAGTAAACACTTAAGTGTTTACTTAGTAAACGTCTGTAGCGTGTTTTTGGTTATGAATAATACAAATTATGTTGATAGAACTATTAATCAATATTATATTAAAACATAATACTATCATTGCAAAAAGTGAAAAAAAAATAAAAAATAAAAAAAAACAAAAAAAAATTCAACCCGAGTGCCGTTTTTCCAAGCGGTCCCCCGACTAAGTACAAACCACTTCCAATATTGCTTGACTTCTGTGATAGGACGAGATGCGTTTTACTGAATATGTTAAATGGTACCCTTGGCGGGCATTAGCATAACTGCGTGAAATATGGGTCGCTTATATTTTTTCTCGTCTTATCACTGCAAATCTCAGCTTTTGAAAGTGTTTTATTTCAAAACGCTTAAAACGTTTTGTTTTGACGTCACCCATTTGATTAACACTTAAGTGTTTTAATGTGTCGACAATGTTAATCAAATGGGAGACGTTAAAATAAAAAGTTTTATGGGTTTTGAAATAAAACACTTCTAAAAACTCAGAATGTAATATTTTTTTAGCAGCTTTATAGTTTTATTTTCATATTAAAAAAATACCTGTCAACAAAGGCGTAAAACTTTCAGGATAAACTAAGTTAAATAAATGAAAACAACAAATGAAGTAAAAAAGGCCAAAAAATGAAGAATAGGTATATTCTAAAATAATTTTGGATGTAATTTTGGTTACTTTTTTTTACTTTTGTTTATTACTCAAATAACAGCAATTGCATTTTTTTGGCCATTTTGAAAAAAGAATTTAAAATTGTTTATCAAATCTCGTAAAGATTTTTGGGACCTTTAATTTAAAAAAAATAAAGTTCATTTTTGTTAACATGAACTCGAGATCTAAAACTTTTTGTATTTTGGCCAATTGTTAATTAACAAATACATATTTTGAGCTATAATTTGGACTGTATCATGTTGAAACCTATTCATTTCATGTGATAAATTCAAAATTAATTTAATTTTTATAGAAGCTTATTTTCAAGCATTATAGTGTAAGTATTGTTAATTGAGTGATTTTTTTGGTTTTTTCATAAAGCTTAATGCCAAAATGCAATAACTTCCTTGTTTCTTAAAATTCTAGGTCTTTTGTATGATAATAAAAATTACGCGATAAAATTAAAGGTTTTTATTTTTTTTATTTCTGAAAAAAGTACCTCTAAGTGGAGCACTCAGTATTTGATTTTTAGAGAGACACTTCCCAACCCCCAAACACTTTACCGTTTAAAAATAAAACGCTAGAGCGTTTAGTTCCCCATATGTGTTTTATCATAACTAAGTTGTAACCTTCCCAAGTGTTTAATTGGCGAATAAGTGTTGTACTTTTTAACCCTTGTGCTTAGGTTAGAATTTTTTGGTAAACACCTAACGCGTTTAATTTCTCTTAAACGCTTTATTTGTTGAAGAATAAAACTCTTTAGCGTTTAGATTTTGTGCATTAACCGCTTCACTTCACCGCCAACACTTCCCACCATTGAAACGCTTTATCGTTTAGATATAAAACACTAGAGTATTTTATTTCCAAACACCTGCTAAACACTTGGATTTGCAGTGACATCACGAGAGCAGAGTAGGATAAATCGAAAGAACCATTGTACATAACGAAAATGATGAAGCTCCCATAAAACACATTCAACGATACATTTGTTGCAGATTCTTTTTTTGGCCCAAATTTCCCGTCGAATGCCCGTTTGTACAGCTCATTACTTGGCCTTTGGTCAAATTTGGCCGTCGTAAGGCCGTATGTGCTCCCATTAAAAATAGTTAAAAACTCTACGTCCATCATATGCCCCATAAAAAGCCAAGCGGCCGGTGTTCGCCATTTGTAAGGCCGGTTTTTATTTTTACTCGGGAAGGTGTGGCCAACCCAACTCCATTTCCTTCGCCTTATTTGGTCGTCTATCCTTTCTTGGTCGGCCCGGTGCTATAGTATCTCATTTGTAATTCTATCTTGCCAGCGGATTTTTAGGATGCGACGTAGGCATGATGACGTGATGAATTGGGTGACTTTCCATATTTTGCAACCGTACAAAAGAACTGCCTTAACGTTGGAGTTTAACAGCCACAGTTTGGTGTTAATTGAGATCTCCGTCGATCTCCATATGTGAAACAGGCCCAGCTAGCACAGATTTCAATTTGTAACATAAATATGTTGCACTTGGGTTGTAATCCAGTTTTTTTAAAAAAATTTAGTCACATTTAGGTTAAATTATTGTTTCGAATTAGCATTTTGCAACAATTCATCCGGTTCAGTTACACTACAGCTTTAATTTTGTTACGGAAAAACCAACTTATTATAAAAATGTGCCATAAAAGTTGCAAAAAAAGATGTCACATTAAAATTAAATTAAAGTTATTAAAACCTTTCGTTTAGTACACTGCAAATCCAAGTGTTTAGCATTTGTTTAGAAATAAAACGCTCTAGTGTTTTATTTCTAAACGATAAAGTATTTAATGTTTAATTTTAAAACAGAAGAAGCGTTAAATGCACAAAATCTAAACGCTAAAGTGTTTAATTCTTAAACACCTAAAGCATTTAACAGAAATTAAACGCGTAAGGTGTTTACCAAAAAATTCTAACCTAAGCGCAAGTGTCTAAAAGTAAAACACTTATTCGCCAATTAAACACTTGGGAAGGTAAACACTTAGTTATGATAAAACACTTATGGGGAACTAAACGCTCTAGCGTTTTATTTTACACGGTAAAGCGTTTGGGGGTGGGAAGTGTCTGTAATGAAATCCTGGGTGATCCATTTTAGAGGTACTATTTTCAGAAATAAAAAAATAAAATCATTCAATTTTATCGGGTAATTTTTATTATCATACAAAAAAACTAGAATTTCAAGAAACAGGGATGTTATTATAAAAAAAACAAAAAAAAATCACTCAATTAGTAATACTTACACTACTAAAATTTTTTTGAACTTATCACATGAATAGTATAGGTTTCAAAGTGATACAGTCCAAATTATAGCTCAAAATATGTATTTGTTAATTAACAATTGGCCAAAATACAAAAAGGTAAATATCTCGAGTTCACGTCTTTCTTTTTTCTTTTCTTTCTTTTTTTAAATTAAAGGTCCCAAAATTCTCTACAAGATCTGATAAAAAACTTTTAAATTGTTTTTTCAAAAGGCCAAAAGAATGCAATTGTTGTTATTTGAGTAATAAACAGAAGTAAAAAAAGTAACCAAAATTACATCCAAAATTATTTTAGAATATACCTATTCTTCATTTTTTGGCCTTTTCTTACTTCATTTGTTGTTTTCATTTATTTAACTTAATTTATCCTGACATTTTTACGCCTTTGTTGACAGTTATTTTGTTAATATGAAAATAAAACCATAAAGCTGCTTAATAGGCTAGTGCAGATACCTTTTAAAAAGGCAAAAATGATAAAAATTATTAACAGCATGAAAAATGTTGGAAAGTGAAGGAAATATAGCGAGCCAACCAGAAAAATAAATTCAAGTCGATCTGAGTTACGAGATAACTTTTTGAAATCAAGTTTTTTAAGTTTTTCGCCTTTCCTGGCAAATTGGTCCATAGTCATGTTAATTTTTTCTACACCATCTGAAACTAGACCATTCAACAAAAGAAAAAACCCTTAGATTTTTTGAAAAAAATGTTTTTAGAACATGGGCATTTTCGGCTGAAAATGAGGTCTCTTTTTAGGTTTAAATTCAAAATAAAACGTAAAAATAAATATTTTAATTCAAAAAAATTACAGCGTATTTGGTACATAAAAAGGTAAGTTTCCATAAAATTTCGTGGAAAAAAAATTTTTTTTAAAGGACATAAAAATCAAAAACAAAAACACTAGTTTTTTTGATTTTTCTCGGAAATTTGAGGTTATGTGAAAAAATGGTTTGTACAAAAGTTGTAGATCTTTTTATTACCTACAACTTTTATATTCAACTTTTTTTGATTGGAGGTCTAGTTTCGCTGGAAATCGTGAAAAACCATTTTTACCCCTTAAAGTTACCCCTATTTCACCCTCGTAACTCAGATCGACTTGAATTTATTTTTCTGGTTGGCTCGCTATATTTCCTTCACTTTCCAACATTTGTCATGCTGTTAATAATTTTTTTGTTTCCAAAAATTATTTGCACTGGTCTATAAGTATTACGAATTTAAAATTATCAGTATCACTGCAAATCTGAGGTTTTAGAAGTGTTTTATTTCAAAACGCTTAAAACGTTTTATTTTGACGTCACCCATTTGATTAACATCCTCGACACATTTAAAACACTTAAGCGTTTAACAAATGTCTACAATGTTAATCAAATGGGTGACGTCAAAAAAAAACGTTTTAAGCGTTTTGAAATAAAACACTTTCAAAAGCTCAGATTTGCAGTGATAGGACGAAAAAATATGAGCGACCCATACTTCTCGCAATTATGCTAACTCCCGCCAAGGGTACCATTTAGCATATTCAGTAAAGCGCATCTCGTTCTATCACGGAAGTCAAGCAATATTGGAAGTGGTTTGTACTTAGTCGGAGGACCGCTTGGAAAAACGGCACTTGGGTTGGATTTTTTTTTGTTTTTTTTTGTTTCTGTGTGTTTTTATCAAGTTACAATTACAACTAAATGTTCAAAACGCTGCAGGAAGGTTTTTATTCAGTTTCAAGGAATTTGGAAAAACACGGTATACAGAAACAAGGTAATGTAACAGAGACTGACAGCTTCGAATATCGTAGAAATTTCGTGCCGAGTGACGTCAGCACTAATGTAGAAACAACAACACAACTCCGATTTTATATGGGAAGAGCGTGCCAAGTGACGTCAGCACTCAAATGACATTTCTCCATTACATTACCTTGCTTCTGTATACCGTGTGGAAAAAAATCTGTCAAAAAGCTCCAAGCTCGCCATATTTTTCGTCGTTCTATGTTTCTCCTACTGCAGTTTTATTTGAAAAAAATCAAATGCGATTTGCTATAGTGTTTTATATTTCTTATAACAATTTTCAGTGCAATATGACACTAGAAGCTTAAACAAATTTATTTAGCTATATTTTTCGGATTCCCATGCTGATATTAAAAATTCGAAAATTTTCTAATTTCCCAATTATTTTCCAAATTTTCATTTTTTGGGTGGCGCGTGAATTTTCCAGAAGTAAATCACCCACATTCATCAACAAAATGGCATTCGTTCTATAATTTTGGTGTAAAATCATGCAATGTTTCAATTTTAAAGTGCATAGTGAGTAATGTTTTGTCTTTTCAGTTCATTCCATTATGACACTGACTTTTAAAACACACTTAAACTTTTTTGTTCTTTTTTGTTACAAATACATATAACATTTGTTCGATTAAAACAAAAAAACTTTTCCGGATGTTTAAATTATGTTTCATCTTGTTGTGTGCAACTTAAGTTTGTGGCAACAACACATTTAAAACATAGCTACAACACATTTGTCCCCACATTGCAACCAAAGTTGTTACAAAATAAACGTTAAAAATCTGCTTTTTCAGTCACAATGGGGCTACAGTCGCATTACATATCTTATCTTGCGACTCTTTTACTTGTTAGATTAACTCCATTGCTACTAATTTGTGCTAGCTGGGAGGCATGCATATGCGCTTTTTGCTTTATTTATTCTGGAACTGACGTCTTCTTCTGCACCATCTGAAGATGATTAACAGATAAATATAATATTTTAGGATTGCGTGATATTTGGTGTGTAGTTTACAAATTGCTGTTCTATGATCAATGTTGCTTTATAGCTTTGTTCAAACATTTCGACTAACGAAATATACATTTATTGACCTACATATGAAACAAAATTAAAAGCACGAGCATTCACAGCACATTTAAACAACTAATAACTAATGTTAGCTTTATGCACTCCGGGGTCATGCTAAACACTGGTATGTGTCCTACAACTACATATATATATGTAGGAACACCAAAACAAACAAAAAAAAAATATTCTGTATGGGACCGCAGCCGATGACCAGCCAGCTGTTATCACTGTTATCATCTCCCGTTGCCCATTCCATGTCGTAATGCATTTTTTCAAATAAATTCAATCGTCGCTGATATTCTGCCGTCGCCGGGAGCAAAGCTGATGCCCGAAGTATTAAAGCCGTGTATAGTAGATTGTAAAGAAAATAGTGGAGTTTAGAAATAACTTTAAAAATTTAAAATAGTCAACAATTTGTGAAATAATAATTTGAACTATAATAATTAACTTGAATTGTGAAATAATTTTAATTAAATAAAAGTGCAACAAAATATCGTTTTATAATCCACAGCCTTAATTATTATACCCACCCACATATTTGGTGTCAGAAGTGGGATTTGGGTTCAAAATTGCGGAGTGTAAAACGGGGGTTTTGTCGAGTGATGTCTGGTTAACCGTAAAAAAATAGAAATAAGAAATTGGTGAAAGAATGTGAAAATTCGTGGTTAACGGAAAATAAAGAAGAAGAAAAAAATTCAGAGAACAACCTAGAAAAGTGTGCAAGTTAAGTGAAAAAAATAGAAAATTGTTTAATAAGGAAATCTTAAAACAAAAAATAAAAGGAGTTTAGTGTTTTTCGGGTTCGTAGTTAGTCTTGAGGTGTGTATCGACCGCAATGAAATCCTATGGAGGAATTACGATCCTTAAGCGCGCGTGAGTTGAAAAGATTACTAAAAAGTCGCGGACTTTCGCAAGGTTGCCGCGTAAAAGAAGATTTAGTCGAGAGACTTTATAGATCGCTAGTGTCGGTAGAAGGTTGCAGTACGGAAAACGAAGCAGACTTAATACGCAGCGAGATCGCGATCGTTATCGATAACCTCGGGTATTCCTCTAGTCCTTCAGACGAGGGAGACCAAGCAGAAGAAGAAGTTTTGACAGGAATTCCCGTACAGGCGAAGACAGACATAAAGCAGGTAGAAATGGCTACGAGTAACAACTTCGTCTTTAAAGATGTTGAGGAATCCCTAGAAAACTTTACTGGGGAATCAGGTAAGAACATTAAATGTTGGTTAAAAGAATTCGAAGAAATAGCCGCCGCCTGTAGTTGGAACGACATGCAGAAGTACCTATATGCACGTAAGCTATTGAAAGGTGCCGCTAGGTTGGCAGTTGAAGGATCTTCAGATTTAAATAGTTGGGATAAATTAAAAGACTTCCTGTTTCAAGAATTTGCTCAAAGTTACACGAGCCTTAGTGTTCATCGGGCTCTAGAGAGCCGAAAGAAGAAAACCGACGAAACGTTTTTGGAATATATCTATGCAATGAAGCAGATTGCAAATCGGGGGTCAGTTGATGAGGAATCCTTAGTAACGTATATAATAGCCGGTATCCCGGATTCGACTGTTAATAAAATGATACTGTATGAAGCTAGAACGCTGGACGAACTAAAGCAAAAGGTAAAAGCGTATGAGACCATGAGGGCGCATCAGAAGGAGGTGGTGACCCCAAAAAAGACGACGAATATGCGGACGAATTCAAAGCCTAATAGTAGCACTCAAAGATGTTTTAATTGTGGCTCAAAGTCACATTTTACCTCAGTTTGTCCATTCAAAGAAAAGGGTGCCCGTTGCTTTAAATGTGGAGCGTTTGGCCATATGTCCAATAACTGCACTCAGCCCAAAACTAGCAGCGAGGTTCCAAAGAGCTCAGTATATATCGTAAAAGCACCACCAATGACCACAGAAGTAAAGTATGGGGAAAATTTTTATACAGGGTTTGTCGACACAGGTAGTAACGTTACACTCGTAAGAGAATCTGTAGTAATGCGCGAAAAGGCGCCGTCGTTGAAGCAAGGAGCTGGCACGGTGTTGGATTTAGTAGGAGAGCAACAAGTTCGTACTCTTGGTTCTAATCTTAATATTTTAGGAATATGTGGCGACCAATATAATGTACTTTGTCATACAGTAACGGATAGTTGGATCCCTCAAGATTTCATTATAGGTACTGACGTTACCGGTCAAATCAAGCTGATAGCGGATAGGGGAGTAATATCATTTGAAAAGAGTAGTCAAGATGATGATGAAGCTGAACCAATTTTTTTAAACCAGATGGATGTTGTGCACCTCGTTCAGAATAATAACAGTGACGCCGCCGTAGATGAAATCGAAAATGATCTGTACCGTGAACGCGTTCGCAAAATTATATCCAATTATTCGCCAAAGAAACCTACGGAATCCTGTATAAGAATGACTATTTGTGTTGATGTTGAAACCCCAATTTATGTCAAGCCTAGAAGGTTGGCACCAAAAGAGAAGGAGTTCGTCAGTGCGCAAGTTGAGGAATGGCTGAAGGAAGAAATCATTAGGCCGAGCCACTCAGACTTTGCGAGCCCAGTTGTGCTCGCAAAGAAGAAGGATAATAGTTACCGACTTTGTGTCGACTATCGCAAGTTGAATAGACATATCATTAAGGACAGATTCCCATTACCTATAATGGAAGAAATACTTGAGGACCTTCAACATGCTTCAACATTCACAACGCTAGATTTACGCAACGGATTTTTCCATGTAGACATAGAAGAATCGAGTAAGAAATATACAGCCTTTTTAACTGCAGACGGGCAATACGAATTTAATAAAGTACCTTTCGGGTTATGCAATTCACCTGCGGTATTTCAAAGATTCATAAACGTAGTATTCCAAGAATTGATTCGGAACAAAACACTTATGGTCTATATGGATGACATTATAATACCATCCGCGAATGAAGATGAAAATTTATTGAAACTTGAAGCAACCCTGAACGTAGCCGAAGTGAACGGTCTTCAAATAAAATGGTCGAAAAGCAGGTTCTTGAAAAAAAGTATTGAATTTCTAGGCCACATCGTCGAATGCGGACATGTAAAACCGTCTAAAGAAAAAACCGCTGCCGTTCAAAATTTCCCAGTACCCCGAAACGTAAAACAAGTTCAAAGCTTCTTAGGACTAACAGGTTTTTTCCGGAAATTTATTGGGAATTATTCAACTATCGCAAAGCCGTTGTCGGATTTAATTAGAAAAGATGTGCCGTTTCGATTTGAGGAAAGAGAACAAGAATCCTTTCATCTCCTGAAAAGTAAGCTGACTTCACAACCCGTCTTAAGATTATTCGATCCGAAGGCAGAAACCGAGTTACACACGGATGCAAGTAAGGATGGTTACGGCGCAGTATTACTGCAAAAATCTTCAGAAACAGGTAATTTCCACCCAGTTTTTTACATAAGTTTTAAGACCTCGCAAATTGAGCAACGATACTCGAGTTACGAGTTGGAGGTTTTGGCAGTCGTTAAATCTTTGAAAAAACTTCGACCGTACTTACTAGGACTCAAGTTCGTAATTTATACCGATTGTAAAGCATTCACCTTGACTATGCAGAAGAAAGACATCAACGCCAAAGTGGCTAGATGGGCCTTGCTGTTAGAAGAATTTGATTGTGTTGTCCGGCATAAATCAGGGTCCTCTATGAAACACGTCGATGCCCTAAGTAGGTCCCCAGCGGTGTTCCTTGTAGATGAAGACATCCTACAACAGGTGAGACGAGCTCAGGAAGATGACGATTACTGTATCCTTGTGAAAAAGTGTTTGGAGAACGGGGAATACGAAAACTTTTTGCTAAGAAATAACGTTCTTTACAAATTTGCAGAGGGAAATTATCTCCTTGTAGTACCCAAGGCGCTGGAGAAAGGAGTTATCAGTAAATTCCATGAACGTGGACATGTAAACGCGCGGAAGCTGGAAGTGATGCTGCGTCAGGAATATTTCATGCCAAACCTAGCCCAAAAGGTGCAGAATGTGACAAAAAATTGCGTAACGTGTATCTTAGCTTCCAGAAAAAAGGGAAAACCTGAATGTTTGTTCAACCCTATAGAGAAATTGGACCTACCTTTACATACTTACCATTTAGACCATCTGGGGCCATTAAGTTCAACAGCGAAAAACTACAATTACTTATTTGTCGTGGTCGACGCGTTTACAAAGTTCTCGTGGATATACCCAGTAAAGTCAACAACGACGGATGAGGTCTTACGGAAACTCGAACTCCAAGCCGATGTATTTGGTAATCCATGTAGGTTCGTGACCGATAGAGGTACAGCTTTCACCTCGTCAGCGTTTAAAGAGTATTGTGAGAAACGGAAAATTAGTCAGGTCTTGATAACGACGGGAGTCCCAAGGGGAAATGGCCAGGTGGAGCGTCTTAATCAAGTCATAATAAGCGTCCTTACGAAGATGTCAATAGATGATCCGGGAAAATGGTATAAGCACGTCCCTATGTTGCAGCGAGTCCTCAATTCTACGTCCAATAGATCCACCGGAAGGACCCCCTTCCGCCTTATGTTCGGAGTAAATATGGCGCATGAAAAGCAGTTTGAGTTGGCAAAGATAGTCGAGGAAGAAATTATATCGTCTTTCGAAGGTGAGCGCGAAGTATGCCGACAAGAAGCGAAACAAAAAATTGCGAAGATCCAAGAAGAGAACCGGAAATACTCGAGAAAGAAAAGAAAACCCGCGAAGAAGTATCGGTTAGGAGACCTAGTAGCAATCAAACGCACGCAATTCGCCACAGGATCTAAATTGTTACCGAAATTTCTGGGTCCATATGAGATTGTCGGAGTAAGGTGTAACGATCGTTATAATGTGCAGAAAATTGGAAATCACGAAGGGCCTAACGCCACGAGTACCGCAGCAGACTACATGAAGTCATGGTCAACCCTGGACTTAGACGAAGGTTCATCCGGGACGGATGAAATGCAGGATGGCCGTGTGTAGGAACACCAAAACAAACAAAAAAAAAATATTCTGTATGGGACCGCAGCCGATGACCAGCCAGCTGTTATCACTGTTATCATCTCCCGTTGCCCATTCCATGTCGTAATGCATTTTTTCAAATAAATTCAATCGTCGCTGATATTCTGCCGTCGCCGGGAGCAAAGCTGATGCCCGAAGTATTAAAGCCGTGTATAGTAGATTGTAAAGAAAATAGTGGAGTTTAGAAATAACTTTAAAAATTTAAAATAGTCAACAATTTGTGAAATAATAATTTGAACTATAATAATTAACTTGAATTGTGAAATAATTTTAATTAAATAAAAGTGCAACAAAATATCGTTTTATAATCCACAGCCTTAATTATTATACCCACCCACATATATATATATTTCCCCCTTCACAATGTACGTTGCTTATACTAGCCTACCAAATACAATAATTCATGATTACAATTCAGGTTCCAATTCCCAATACAATTTTAAGATTTATCTAATTACAATGCTCGTGACAATTCAGTACTTACATTTCTACAAAAATACCCGCCAAATCGAGCCTGGGCCTCCTTTAGGGCAAGTTTAACGGTCCCTTGTAGCATGTCTCCAATTCCAAATGTTGACAATTCAGTCGTCTGGAGGCCCCTAGGCTGAAAGGCCCCCAAAAAAATTTCAAATCATTAACCTTGACAGTAAAAAGAGAAAAATATCTTAAAGGTTTCAAATTCAATTTCAATACATTCGTCAGTACTCCAGTAGTAAGACAGTTGAATGGCAAATTAAATTGGGGAATTGATAGAAATAAATTGTAGAAAACAGAGTTTTGAGCTTACAGATATATTGGAATTTAATGTAAATACTGTGGTGATTTATACGCCATCTATTAGAAATTTGAACAATTTATTATTTGTAACGATTCAGTTAGAATTTGAATTAACGATTTGTATCGATTTATGCAGTAAGCTAACATCGCGCCATCTATTAGTTAGAATTTGAACGAATGGTAATTGAAGGCGTTAAGCTTCTCAAAGTTTCTAGCATAAGAATGTTCCAGTAGTGGAAGACCTCCAGACTGTGGTGGAAAGATCTGAAACTTGGGAAAAGGAGGGGCTTAGATATGCAGATTATATTTGCTAAAGTTAGAAAGCGGGCGGCTGTGGATAGGTTGTGCATTAGGGTAGGTCACTCTAGTATAGGGAAAAAAATGTTTTTCTTTTGACTTCTAATAGTAATAAAAAAAATGTCACAGGGTTATAGGAACTAAAGCTTCGTTCACACGGTGACACTGATGTCGTGGCATTTAAAGTCGCGACGTGAATGTGGCGAAAGTGTCGTCATCTGAACTATTTAATGTCGCGCCGTCTCGACGACGTGACAATAATGCCGCATATCAATATTTTTTGATATTTGACACCTGATGCCGCGGCACTTCTAACACATCCGCTACTGCGATACAAGTTCGCCCATTTTTTTACACGAGTGTCGCAACACTGCGTGGATCATGTGAACACTTAGTGCCGTGATAGTACATGTCGAGCACTTTCATGATGATAAATGCCACGGCATCAGTGTCACCGTGTGAACGAGGCTTAATACAGAAAATTTCATGACAATCGGATATTACCTTCTGCCTCCGGATTGACCTTGAAATTCTGAAAATTTGAATATTATACCTTCTTAAAACTCTTTTAACTATTTATTATTTATTGTAGGATAGATGTAATGAAACTTAATTTATTAGGCAGGCTATATTTTATTAAATAATAAAGTTATAATAAGTAAGTAGGTTTTTTCAGCTAAGAGGTTTTTTACTCTACCCGAAACTCCTTTTTACTATAAAATTTAGGCATAAGCTTATGAGACTCAATATTTGCTTTAATGACCTCCACGCGCTGATTTTGTGCACAGACTTCCTGGCGATTTAGTTACAGTTTTGACGGACCTCCCAACTGCTTGAGTAAGACAAGGTAAACGCAAAAAAGCTATTTTGTTGCCCTCTCCTCTAGCATTAAGAGATTCAAGTTCTTCGTTCGAGATTTGCTTCAGGATCGGTGGTTCTGTAACATTAGTTGCCAGTTAATAAGATCGTAATAAACTTTTGCATCCAGGTTTACGTCTGGAACCTGAAATAGCTTTAACTTTTGTGTTTTTTCACTGCTTGCTTTTAGAATACGGCGCAGAGCCAATTCTCTTATATGTTTTTCAGAGTCTAATAACATTGCTAGGAGTAGATTTTTGGATGGGCGAAGTAACTGTTGCATTGTATTACCGGAGCAATAACAGCCGTCAGCTCTATTGATAAGTAACGAAACCTCGAGATTAATTGCCACAAAAGTCTTCCTCCAACTTTTCAACTTGGGTGGCTTTTAATGTGAAACTTTGACAACATAAGTTACTAAACTTACAAGTTTATCAGATGGATCTGATGTTGCAATGTAGAGACGAAGAATTTTGTTAGCACGCGTGAGCCATCTGGCATGAACAAGGGCGGCGAAGCATAATGGTTGTGGGTGGCAGGCCCGCCGCTAGCCGCTTCAGCGCCCGCGTGCAAAAAAGACAATGCCGCCCCCTCCCTTATCTTGTTTTTTCTGAGTGAGCTTGTTCTCTTCTCTTTAAGAAAGATCGATTGACTAAATTAAAAATCTGAAATTTGATTACGTTATTTATTGATATCTCATACATTCAATAAAATTTATTAAAAAAACATTGAACTGTGATACACTCTTTCCCATAATACATTTTCATATTTCCAAAATCACATTTTTCCACCTTAGGTAAATTCTTTAATGGGTCACACGCGCAAGCTTTTATTTTAACAAATTCATGCAGACCGAACGTTGCAATTTTTCCCCGATCGAGTAAAAATGAAAATAGGTCAGACGGGTGCATCAAATTCTTGAGGCCCGGTGCGTACAAATTGCTGACCCATGGCAATTTACCTAAAGTGGGAATAATGATAATTATACTTAGATGTATAAGATAATTTTGTATAAATAGAGTAAATTGATTAATTAAAAGCCAGTCGTTGATAAACAGACGTTTGAGTGGGAAGCCAAGACTTCCTTAGAATACCCCAGGAGTTAAGCTTTAGAGCTGCTCCATTATAATGCGGAGTAAACGCTAGTATAGCTGCTCCATAGGAGTGAATGCCTTAGGGCTGCTCCAGGAAAGTGCAAGGTTATTACAGAACGTCTTGTATTCGAGTAATTAATATTCAAAATTCAAGTAAAGTGTCGAGTAAAAATGATATTTAAACGTGGGAATTTATTGCACATAAAAATGGATTATTCCTTCTCCATAACTAGACATCAAAATGCTTTAAAATTTGTCAATTTTTATTTACAGAATAAATTTGATTTCTATAGTACGGTCATTTGGTTCTAAAAAAGGGGTTACCTGGAAAGTTTTCCGGGAGTTTTGAAAATTTGTAATTTTATAGATTTCGATGTGCTCTTTCCGAATTTCAACTTTGACACCCCGTATCTTTGCCGCAAATACGTTACCTACGTTCGTTGGAACTATACATCCAATGCCATTACCGTATTTGACGGATATCCGGAAGATGTAGCAAATCGTAGTACCAAATATGTGGAGCGATCCTGACGATCACGAAAAACTGCTTCAGTAGACATACTTTTTGACGAGACAATGATCCCAACTGTGTCACAAAATAAATTCCTGGGCAATGAGGCAAACAAGAACCGCCTCATTGGAATGTTGAAAAAAAAATTGAGTCGGAAAGGAGATATTGTCAAAAAACTGCTCTTAGGCGCCATTTTTCCAACATGGCGGCGGAAGCGTCAAAGATACGAGGTGGCAAAGTTGAAATTCGGAAAGAGCACATCGAAATCTACAAATTTTCAAAACTCCCGGAACTATTTCCAGGCAAAACTACCAAATGACTGGACTGCTATCTGCACTGAGAGACATTTTTAGTTACCACAACCATACGGCATCAAATAAATATATTTAGTTACTCCAACAATTTTTTCTGGTCATGAGAAGCATTTTTTGTTAATAACGACAACTAAATATATTTATTTGATGCCGTATGGTTGTGGTAACTAAAAATGTCTCTCAGTGTGGGGAATTTAATTTTACATTCTCTGTCCTTATACTATACTATTTTCAGAGATCGATCCATCTTAAGTGGTTTGAAACTGCACACGTTTTCGGTTTATCGGTTTATTTTTTAAGGAGATCAGTACTTGTAATTGTTATGGCATTATAAAAAGAACCTAGGTGCAAATGATGGAAATGAGTTCGATAACGAGATTGTTGTGTTTGCCGCCCCCTGAAAATGCCGCCCGAGTGCGGTACACGCTCTGCACGCCCGCACCCAGCGGGCCTGGTGGGTGGGGAGCATGCGAAGAGATAACCGTTAAATGTTAAGCGGTCCATTTATTTATTTGAGAATTTCGGCGTGGATATGTGAGTAATAACTGCGCCGTTGTCGAAAACTTTTTTTTTTTAAACGCGAATGTCGTATTATCAATGTAGTCCCCCAACTGAGTACTAATCACGTCCAATGCTGCTGGACCGTTTTCATCGAACCAGAACCGGTCTATTGAGCATGTTGAGTAACACGCTTCATGGTCACCAACATAATTTTGTAAAATATGAAGCAAGGTAACAACAAAAACTAAAGCTTTGTATGAGTAAAGCTAAAGCTTAAAGGTAATTAATTTAAAGCTTCTTAAAAAGCTTTTCGAATAAGTAAGGCAGATGTTGCGATTGCCCCATTTCATTTGTTTTGCCTCATAGGGCCCTTATGAGAAACTGATAAGGCATAACTCATTTCAGTATCGCTGATTTTTTTATGTGTGGTGTTCACACACATGAAAAGCCTTATTTTGGCTTGCCCCATTGCCTCATGGGGTCCTCATGATGAACCTACGGGGAAATCCTTCTTTTGGCAAGCCCCTGAGAGAATCCCCTTTTTAAATGCTAGTCGGATGGGGTTTAAAAAACTTAGGTTATACAGTTATAAGTTCTTAATAGCTCTAATATAATGTATTTGGTTTTCCTATCAAAAGCCTTGCTTAGCGGCCTAGACAGTTCTTCAACGTTCTGAGTTATTAGGTGCACATGAAATATTTTGGGTGTGGATTTCACCACCCAAAGCGAAAGTGCGTGTGCACTTTTCCTTCCATCCCCATCCTCTCCGCCGCCCCTGGGCATGAAACATTTTCCCAGGCCATTTGTGAACTAAAGCCCCTTTTACATCCCAAGCGCAAAGTGAAAACGGAAATTGGAGCTCTTTTATCGCACAGAAATTTGTATGCTTTTCTCTCTGTCTGGAATCCATGTTCGTACAACAGAGAGAAAAACATACAAATATCTGTGAGATAAGCGCTCCAATTTGCGCTTGGGATGTAAAAGGGCCGTAAATCTTCAGGACACTCACCAGATATAACGGCTGATACTATTCTATACAAATACAGTTGGAGGGAACTTTTACTTCATTTTGCCTGCAATAACCCAGTAGGGAAAGCAAGCAATTACCCAATCGATTGCGAAACTAGTTCTAAGGAGTAGCAACTAGTTCTCGTTCAGATTACAGCAAGTGGAGATAAGGCATTACACTTGCATGGCGATGTCATAGGCGGTAACCAATCGCCTCCATTCTGCATTACATAGAACTGGTACTGTTACGGCGCAGCCGCGCGTAACAGAAGTAGTCGACCCCAAAAAACTAAATATAGGCATTAAAGCCCCCTAAACAACAACAACAACACAACACATAAACATAAACAGAAAAAATAAAAAAAAAAAAACTATATAAAAAAAATTGTACAATTTATTAATAAATCTAAAACTAAATATAAACCTAACTATAAACTAATCATTAACTTAAATAACTTAAAACATAACTTATAACTAAAAAACACAAATAAATACCTGAAAAGAAAAAAAGGTTAAGGTCATAACTAAAACAAATATTAGAAAATATACCTGGACGGCACCTAATTAGAGTGCCAACATCCACAAAGGTCCCAGCATACAGGTCTTTATACCTAAAATAAAATGAAATTAATAAATAATCAAAATATTAAGAAAATATTAAAAACATTCAAAAATAAACAAAATTTACTTACCATTTTTATGACATGTAGAAATGTCACTTCGTCGAAAGCTCAAAGCTGGGGCACGATCGGAGAAAGCTGTTTTGGTCTAAAAATAAAAATTAAAACACTTGAAAACAAGTATAACAGCTTTCTCCCCCCCAAGCTTTGAACTTTCGATCAATGTGCCTGGACTATAAAGTCCAAAGCACCAGGACAGAGCTTCTCATTCCGTCCAGTTTTCGTAAATTTCTCGCGACACAAATTTCAATATTCAGACAGGCATCGACCGTCTTTTGAGAACAGGCAAAGTCCGTTCAGTTAAAATAATTACAATATAGACTGGCAAAGACCGTCCTTTAATAAAAAAAAAAAATATATATAATTTAATCATTTATTTTTTTTCAGAGTTTTAGACAGGTAGTTACCGTCATTTAATAAATTTGGCTGGCATTAGTTGCCAAATTAGGGCTTTAGATAACCGATCGGTTCCACCATCGGTTCGGGGGTTAGTTTAGATTATATGTTTGGTTTGGGCATCGGACCAGGGAATTAAATTCCACAACAGAAAGGAATTTGTATATTCTTACGTGTCAACAAGGAATTTCAAAGGTTGTAATTACCTTGAACTTCCTGGGACACTAGCAAATCAGATTAAAGGAATAAACATTTAAAAATAGGGATTTTTGAAGGTGAAAATATATCTCAAACATCCCTAGAAAGTATACGACAATAATTGTTAAAGGGTCCAAACACAGGTGAATTTGAGATCACCTTTGAGTGGAACCTCATAAGTAAAGCTCGCTGAAGGTTCTTCTGCAAGTTAAGTGGGTGTTAAGGCTCACATTAATATTAGCGATAGTGGCCAAATTTAAGCTCAAAGAGCTAACGTTTCTTGCAAGAAGCAAGCATTATACGGCACTATTTGCGGTGTTAAAGTGCCAAGTGTTGGCAGTCACGTCAGGTTTGACCGGCGTAACTTCAAGGAAAATTTTTCCATTAGCAGAATAGAACCTCCGAGCTTTTACAGGTTAAAAGAAAAAAAAAATATTTGGACAATTAATTGACATTTTTATTCCAGATATCCGGATTACTATAAGATAATTTTAAGTAGAATTGGCTTTCAGTCAAATTGAATTTACATTTTTTTATATATTCGAAAAATTAACGTAAAGGTAGAATTTAAATAGATTTAATTAGCATTATATCATTTAGGAGAGAATATATTTGTTTTTAAACCACTCCTGTGTTTGAATTAACGACCTATCCGATTTTTTACAGTTTATCTATCAATTTAAAAAATAAATTTTTATTTACGGCGTCTCGCGCCGTAACATGGTCCTTCGAGCCGGATAGGTCGTGGTCAAAACAAGTATAGTCTCTACGATAACTTGCTAATTAAGAAGAGTTTATTGCTTTAATTATTTATTGTCCAAATATTTTATTATTTGTTAATTGTCTAACCCCGTAGTATTATTAATCTAAATCCAAAATGAAACGTACTCTGAAAGAACAAACTGCCTTAAAGAAAGAGTTTAATCAAACATTATCTAACTACAGAAAGACGCCTGTGGTTCGGAGAACCCACACTGAGAAAAAGGAGATGTGCATTCAAATCATTCTCGCTTAACCCAACTCCGCTACGGAATTGGATACGGCGAAATCAGCATAGGGGTTAACTCAACTTCCTGGCGTAGTTGACAACGTAATGGTGTCAATTCCGTGAGGAATTGGGAGAAACCCGCCGGAATTCGTTAAATAACATACCCCTGTTGATTTTATGTTATACGCAATTGCATGAAGTACAATAGATGATTAAGAAACGACGCTGAGCATTTGATTTGAATATTTTTATATTTCGATTAATTTTGAAAAAATTTCATTCAAATTAAAATACTTTTGAAGGGATGTTAAAAATGTTTGAGTCGATAAAATCTGCGGTCCATCAAATGATATCTCTCGATAGGTTCTATTTCGAGCGGGATTCGATAAATCGAAATTTTCTATTACTATAATCACTAAAAGTACTTTATTAATAGATTTATGTGAATGATAATTTTTTTATGCAAATAAATAACAGAAGACAATAAATTACTATTTCATTTTTATATTTTATAATAAACTTTCTTTGAAAAAACTGTTTACAGAAATATTATATACAAAAGTTTTTTTAAAAAATAAGGTGCTTTGACCTTCAAGCTTTCCTGGTGATGATTTTCTTGAAAGGAGATCAACTTTGATGATAGATTTTCATCTGAACCTTCACCATTTCTGCTTTCATTTACCATTAAAATAAATCAAAAATTCAAAAAAAAATACTCATTTAAAATCAAAAAATGTGTAAATTGTGCAAAGTAACTTACGATTTGGATATAGGGCTAACTTTTCGAAGCTGACCTTGTCCACTTGGCGATGAAATCAATCTTATAACCAATTACGGGAATAAGAGTTGCTATTGTGAGTCCAGTTAGCAGCTTTATACGATCTATAGTAATTTTTTGATCTAAAACAAAATATTTGTATATAACAAATTAATGTTTAAAATATAATTGTAAATAGTATTTTAAAAGTCTATGGCATTAGAAAAATATATCTACCTTTAAACGAATTGACAAGCCCTTCAAATTCCATTTAATTAAATATGCCAAGTTTGCCCACCAGCCATCATCAAAATTTGTCTACGCAAATAAAAAAAAGTTTCCACATGTTGCAAATTCTACACACAAGCAGACACATCAATCGTCCATCTTCACAATAATAATCCACTGTTTCACTGTTTAATTTTTCACTTCACTGATTGGAAATTCCACTCGAACCTGTCTTCGGGATCTTTGCACGGAACCAACTAACATTTTGAAAAAAGAAATTGCACACAGCCACTGTTGATTATATTAGGGGTAGTTACAAATAGCAAACAACCAAAAAAACGTCTACCTCTACAGGTAATCAGGCGGCGACAGTGAGAGTCCCGATAATAAAAAAAACGGTCCAGTTTTTATGACGAGTTGTTTCTTTTAGCTAGATCTTAGTATGCATAAATTATTGTGTCAGCTACAGACTAAAATTTAAACAAAGAATACATTTTATTAATTGAAAAAATAAATGCCCTTTCCTCAAACCAACAGCAATAAATTCAACTGCGTAAAGTTTTCAATAGGAACTCCGCCGCGGAATTGACTCAAAAAAACGCATTCTTTTGCTTTAGCATACTTAAGATTGGTATAAAGCATTATTCATTTGGTGAAACTGAACTTACTCCAATTCCTTGGCGGACTTGGTACAATTTTTGTTTTTTTCTCAGTGCAGGGTTATATTTCGGGAAAGTTAGATTCGATTAAAGCTACATGGGCACAATTTAAGCGAAACCATGCAGAACTAGTTACTGCAGATACAGATAGTATAAAGGATGAGAAAGTCCAAGCCGCTGTAGTGGCATACGCGGAAGGCGACCAGTTCCAAGAATTCGAAGAAATCTATTCCGAATTCTATGGAGAATTAATGGATGGGCTAGTTACCAGCTCTGAAAGGGAACAGGTGGAGCCACCCAAGGCAATTTTACAATTACCAACCTTGGAAATCCCTAAGTTCGACGGGCAATATGCGTCATGGAGAGCCTTCCACGACCGATTTGTGTCGCTCATACATCATGAAGATCGACTATCAACGGTCGATAAGATGCATTACTTGAAGAGTAGTCTGACGGGAGATGCTAAGAAGGATCTAGATTCCTTCGACACCACCGCAGCAAACTATACAGCGGCATGGGAGGTCTTGTGCAACCGGTACGACAAGAAAAGGTTGTTAATATATGCACAGTTGAAGCTTCTATTTAATCAGCCAAAAATTAGGACGGAATCCTACCGGGAAATACGAGCAACATTGGACGAGTTGCAGCGTATACAGCACAATTTAAAGGCACTTAAAGTAGACATAGCCAGTTGGGATCCCATTTTCGTGTTCATAACAGCTCAAAAACTGCCAGAAAAGACACGGAATTTATGGGAACAATTGATAGCGAAGTCAGATGAGCTGCCATCACTAAAAGAATTGATTACGTTCATGGAGCAACGTTATCGAAGCCTAGAGGCAACTAAGGATATCCATCTGCACAAAGCAGGGAACAATCCGCCCAAAGCTGGCAAGAATCATAGTAGACTTACAACCTACTACACAAGCCAGCAAGATAATCCCATTACCAATAAAGGTAAGTCCCAAACGGCTTATAGGTATCATAAAGCCGCAGGACAGAACAGGAATGGCTATGAACCAAGGTCAAGCCACCCTGAGAAGGTAAACTTCATAAATCACTGCCCTATGTGCAGATCAAACCATTTTTTGACTCAATGTCAACAGTTCAGAAAACTATCGGTTGCAGCCAGAAAAAATTGGCTGACTGAACATGAGCAATGCGAAAGATGCTTGCGAAATCATAAAACAGCTGAATGCACCATTAAATACACATGCAAAACGTGTGGCAACAATCACCACAGTCTGTTGCATGATCGTACGGGTCACGAAAATTCAGCAAATTCACCTAGGGACAACACGGTCAACGAAACGACTGTAACTCAGTGTAACCATATTAAGGATGTTACACAAACAATGTTGGCAACAGCCCTGGTGAAGGTGAAGGGTCGTATAGGCCGCGAGTTGACGTTACGGGCATTAATAGATCCCGGGTCACAAAACTCATTCATCACGGAAGCAGCGTATCAATCAATAAGAGCGCAAACCTTCCCTACAAATTTAAGTGTTTTAGGAGTGGCAGAAACACAAGTAGCTACCGCAAATAAGGTTGCAAGATTTACGTTGTTGTCAACTACAAAAGATTATAAGAGTTCCATTGATGCGTATGTTATTAAGAGTATCACCAAAATATTTCCACCAGAACGCACAATAAAAAAGCACTGGCCGCATATAGATGGGTTGGAGTTAGCCGACCCAAAATTTATGAATCCAGGACGAATAGACATTCTCCTTGGAGTAAGTGTATACGCGGATATCATTAGGAATGGTCTGCGAAAAGGAATGAAAGGGGCTCCGGTGGCATTGAAAACAGGCCTAGGTTGGATCGTGTTTGGTGACGTACAATCAGCAAACACACCTTCTAAAAATATAAGTCTATCTGCATTTACGACGCAGCATGACGTAACGTTGGAAGAATTGAGCCGACAAATTAAAGGGTTTTGGGAATGTGAAGAAATTCCTAAAGAAAGACAATTCACCGGGGAAGAAAGGCAGTGCGAAGAATTCTACGATAAAACTACCATACGTAAGCCAAGCGGGCAGTATGAAGTTCGGATACCCTTTAAAGACGGTAATCCACCCAGTTTAGGGGAATCTAGGAGACAAGCCGTGTCCGGGCTATTGCAGTCAGAGAAGAAGCTAGCCCAAAGGACAGAGCTAAAGGACTCCTACCAAAAATGTCTGCAAGAGTACATCGACTTGAACCATATGAGTTCAGCAAGGGGATTCGCAGACCAAAGGTATTATATGCCACATCATGCTGTAATTAAAGACAGCACGACAACTAAGGTCCGCATAGTTTTTGATGCCTCAACAAAGACTACAAATGGGAAAAGTCTAAATGAGCAAATGCTGACAGGGCCAACATTGCAGCCGAAATTATTTGCTACGCTCCTAAAATGGCGGAAGTATCGATATGCAATGACCGCGGACATTGAGAAAATGTATAGGATGATCCTTATCAACCCCTTGGATAGAAGGTATCAAACCATCCTGTGGAGGGCAAGTGATAACTGCCCTATACAAGAATACCAAATGAATACAGTAACATTTGGAACCACTTCAGCACCCTACCTTGCAATCAAAACATTGCAAAGGTTAGCGGTCGATGATAACTCCTTGTATCCTGAAGCAGCTAAGGTCGCTATGACGGATTTTTATGTGGACGACGTGCTTACAGGAGCAGATACGGTGCAAGAAGCACAAACATTACAAGGAGAGTTAATCAAACTTTTGAAAGGAGGAGGATTTCATTTGCGGAAATGGGCCGCAAATCATGAAGCGCTCCTAAGTCCCATCCCAGCCGAGGATCGTGAACTGCAGCTTCCCTTACAAGTAAGGGAAGATAACCAAATTAAGGCATTAGGAATATACTGGCATCCAGTGGGAGACTATTTTTCGTACGCAATAAATTGCGCAGAGTTTAAACCAGCTTCTACTAAACGAAAAATTCTTTCGGAAGTGGCCAAACTCTACGACCCACTAGGATGGATCGCTCCATGCGTCATTCTGGCAAAAATTATTATGCAGAAAATATGGATGGCTGGGTATGGATGGGATGAGATGGTGGATCAAACCATTCAAGACGAATGGACCCTGTTTCAGGAGCAGTTGCCACATATTCAACACATCAAAATACCTCGATGGGTTAACCTCTTGAGCACAACTACGAAGTGCCAACTGATGGGCTTCTGTGATGCTTCTGTCCGGGCATATGGAGCAGTAATTTACATCAGAACAACGAGGGAAGATAACACCATCGACACGAAATTACTAATGTCAAAAACAAAGGTAGCACCTATTAAGCCGATGTCACTGCCGCGACTCGAATTATGTGGAGCAGTACTGTTAAGCAGACTGATGCGACAGGTAAAGCAGGACATGAATCTAAGCAACTTAGAAACGCGATGTTGGACAGATTCAAAGGTCGTTCTAGCATGGATTAAAGGATTACCACATAGATGGAAGACGTTCGTAGCCAACCGCGTTGTGGAAATAAATGAGAATGCGGGAGATACAAAATGGCAATACGTACACACAAAAGATAATCCAGCCGACATAGTTTCCAGGGGAGTTATGCCGGCAAAAATCCAAGAATTAACAGCATGGTGGCAAGGACCCAGCTGGATGCGGAAACCAGAAGAAGATTGGCCGCATAAACCCCCGGACGACTTCCAAACTTCTATGGAAGCTAAGAATGTCACTCAAGTCACGTTGACTATACAATTAACCGAAAATGAGTGGTGGATGAACTATTCATCGTATTTAAAAACAATACGAGTTATAGCATATTGTTACCGGTTCGTCCACAACGCCAGACGACTAAAGGAAAGAAGTACCTTGCAACTATCAGCTCAAGAAATCAATGCTGCAAGGAAAAAACTTATTGAATTAGTTCAAAGACAAGCCTTTGCTCAGGAGTACGAACAACTAAAAGGCGCAAAACCAGTGAAGAAACAAAGTAAATTGTTTCAGCTGCAACCACTTATGGCAGAGGATGGCACGATAAGAATTGGAGGTAGATTGCAGTAGGTACTCCACATTGTCACATGATGCAAAACATCCTCTAATATTGCCAAAGCACCATCATGTGACAAACCTAATTATTGATCACTATCATAACAACACAATACATGGCGGAGCACAGATGGTGTTAAATGCAATACGATCCCAGTATTGGATCATAAACGGCATGTCAGCCGTAAAAGAAAGGATACACAAATGCGTCAAATGCATTAGGTATCGAGCTGCAGCACCGACTCAATCAATGGGAAACTTACCACATGTAAGAGTTACACAAACAAACCCGTTTGAGAGTGTCGGAATAGATTATGCTGGGCCGATCGACATCAAAATGTCGAAACATAGGGGTTCCAAAATATATAAAGGATATTTTTGTATATTCGTCTGCATGACCACCAAGGCCATTCATATTGAGGTGGCCTCAGACATGTCCACAGATGCCTTTTTGGCGGCCCTAAGACGTTTCATAGGAAGACGAGGCCTTTGCAATATCTATTCCGACAATGGCACAAATTTCGTGGGCGCCAGCAAGTGTTTGGGAGGAACAGCCAACAAGGCCACAAATGAAGCGGAGAGGTGCGCATCCGAAGAATTAGCAAATTATGGCATACAATGGCACTTCAACCCTCCAGCCGCTCCTCACTTTGGAGGACTCTGGGAAGCAGGCGTGAAAAGTATTAAGTATCACCTGAAAAGAGCCGCAGAGGGAAAAATATTGACATTCGAAGAACTTAATACGTTATTGATCCAAATAGAAGCCTGCCTGAACTCACGTCCATTGTGTCCTCTATCAGCAGACCCTTCAAATTTAGAGGTGTTAACACCGGGACATTTCCTAATCGGAAGAAATATAAAGGCACTGCCCGACGCTGAGGCAGATGACCAAGTTTCATATCTGGACCGTTGGAAGTATGTCCAACAGACTGTACAACAATTTTGGAAGCAATGGTCAAATGGATATTTGCTGCAATTGCAGAAAAGAAACAAATGGGTATTACAACAACCTAACTTACAGATAGGACAAGTAGTCATAATCATGGACCAAAACAGGTCACCATCGCAATGGCCTCTTGGCATAGTGGAGGAAATCCACCCAGGGCCCGATGGTCAGGTGAGGGTCGTAACGTTGAAAACGCAAACAAATTATATTAAACGACCCATCACTAAATTATGCCCTCTAATAGAATGACACGTATAAACATTTGCATATTTTGTAACGTCCGTACATACGATAGTCATATTAAACATAGGTAGTTAGCATAAGAAATAATGAATTAATAACAAAAAAAATAGACATATATAATAATAATAAAACTAAATTCAAATTAAACACACAGCCTTGTGTGAATACACCCATAACCCTCACAGGGTCCTTAACATCGAATAAATTTCGAAATTATATTCACATATGGAAGCACCAGATAAATTGACAGTTAACGGTTATTAGCAAAATTAACGCGCTAAACATAAAAGGACCCGAGCGAAAATGTAAGTAAAGGGAAGAGAGAAATTTTTAATTATATACATTTCCATCTTTTATAATAAAGGGCACAAGCTACAAAAGATTCTGTACCCACATTAAAGGATAAGACATATGAGCTGCGCACGGTGGAAGGAAAACCTTTCACCATCACTCATGGTCAATTAGAAGCGATCCCGTATGACTTAATAAGGACGCGGGAAAGACGCCGCCACACGGTCTTCCTTACCGAGACCAAACGAGTCCGGCTCAAGCTATTAAAAAACCATACCATAATGTGGTACGGATTACAAGAGGGTTAACTATGAATTTAAGCCACAAGAAATGTCTGCACAAATTACAGACTGACCTAGTTATAAGTGAAACAAATTTATGAACTTACAAAAATGAATTAAATTATTATAAATGAAAACCGCTCTATTTATTTTGATGCGACGCATCAACGCGGGGGAGTATGTTACGGCGCAGCCGCGCGTAACAGAAGTAGTCGACCCCAAAAAACTAAATATAGGCATTAAAGCCCCCTAAACAACAACAACAACACAACACATAAACATAAACAGAAAAAATAAAAAAAAAAAACTATATAAAAAAAATTGTACAATTTATTAATAAATCTAAAACTAAATATAAACCTAACTATAAACTAATCATTAACTTAAATAACTTAAAACATAACTTATAACTAAAAAACACAAATAAATACCTGAAAAGAAAAAAAGGTTAAGGTCATAACTAAAACAAATATTAGAAAATATACCTGGACGGCACCTAATTAGAGTGCCAACATCCACAAAGGTCCCAGCATACAGGTCTTTATACCTAAAATAAAATGAAATTAATAAATAATCAAAATATTAAGAAAATATTAAAAACATTCAAAAATAAACAAAATTTACTTACCATTTTTATGACATGTAGAAATGTCACTTCGTCGAAAGCTCAAAGCTGGGGCACGATCGGAGAAAGCTGTTTTGGTCTAAAAATAAAAATTATAACACTTGAAAACAAGTATAACAGCTTTCTCCCCCCCAAGCTTTGAACTTTCGATCAATGTGCCTGGACTATAAAGTCCAAAGCACCAGGACAGAGCTTCTCATTCCGTCCAGTTTTCGTAAATTTCTCGCGACACAAATTTCAATATTCAGACAGGCATCGACCGTCTTTTGAGAACAGGCAAAGTCCGTTCAGTTAAAATAATTACAATATAGACTGGCAAAGACCGTCCTTTAATAAAAAAAAAAAATATATATAATTTAATCATTTATTTTTTTTCAGAGTTTTAGACAGGTAGTTACCGTCATTTAATAAATTTGGCTGGCATTAGTTGCCAAATTAGGGCTTTAGATAACCGATCGGTTCCACCATCGGTTCGGGGGTTAGTTTAGATTATATGTTTGGTTTGGGCATCGGACCAGGGAATTAAATTCCACAACAGAAAGGAATTTGTATATTCTTACGTGTCAACAAGGAATTTCAAAGGTTGTAATTACCTTGAACTTCCTGGGACACTAGCAAATCAGATTAAAGGAATAAACATTTAAAAATAGGGATTTTTGAAGGTGAAAATATATCTCAAACATCCCTAGAAAGTATACGACAATAATTGTTAAAGGGTCCAAACACAGGTGAATTTGAGATCACCTTTGAGTGGAACCTCATAAGTAAAGCTCGCTGAAGGTTCTTCTGCAAGTTAAGTGGGTGTTAAGGCTCACATTAATATTAGCGATAGTGGCCAAATTTAAGCTCAAAGAGCTAACGTTTCTTGCAAGAAGCAAGCATTATACGGCACTATTTGCGGTGTTAAAGTGCCAAGTGTTGGCAGTCACGTCAGGTTTGACCGGCGTAACTTCAAGGAAAATTTTTCCATTAGCAGAATAGAACCTCCGAGCTTTTACAGGTTAAAAGAAAAAAAAAATATTTGGACAATTAATTGACATTTTTATTCCAGATATCCGGATTACTATAAGATAATTTTAAGTAGAATTGGCTTTCAGTCAAATTGAATTTACATTTTTTTATATATTCGAAAAATTAACGTAAAGGTAGAATTTAAATAGATTTAATTAGCATTATATCATTTAGGAGAGAATATATTTGTTTTTAAACCACTCCTGTGTTTGAATTAACGACCTATCCGTTTTTTTACAGTTTATCTATCAATTTAAAAAATAAATTTTTATTTACGGCGTCTCGCGCCGTAACAGGTACAGTCATTGGTTACATGTAATACAGGATGAATTAAATTGCATGTTAAGTCTCTTTCGCTTTTTTAAGAGATGTGCCGCATCGGCTGCGATTGCATTACACTTTGCATCAATGTAATCAGACAAAAAACTACTTCATTATAATTGGAAAATTTTACAATTGTAATCTTATTTACTGTATTGTCAACGGATTACAGAACCGATTCTATCGGTAATGTGTTCCAAATTTCCTACTGGGAAGCGTTGTACTGAGCGAGAGAGAAATATCAAAAAGAGCACGAGGAGGAGCTTAAATTCGCTATGCTCCACTCCAACATTGGAAACGTAACCTAAATGGAATGGTGTTTGCATTAGTGTTAGCTCCAACCCAGTAGGGAAAGCAAGTAATTACCCAATCGATTTCGAAAGTAGCTTTAAGGAGTAGCAACTAGTTCTCGTTCAGATTACAGCAACTGGAAATAAGGCATTACATTTGCATGGCGATGTCATAGGCGGTAACCAATCGCCTCCATTCTGCATTACATAGAACTGCTGCATTTATTGGTTACATGTAATTGCAGGATGAATGAAATTGCAGTCTCTTTCGCATTTTTAAGAGATGTGCCGCATCAGCTGTGATTGCATTACACTTTGCATTACTTTGGCATCAATGTAATCAGACAAAGAACGACTTCATTAGAATTGGAAAGTTTACAATTGTAATCTTATTTACTGTATTGTCAATGGATTACAGAACCGATTCTGTCGGTAATGTGTTCCAAATTTCCTACTGGGAAATAAATCACCAGTGAATTGTTAACCTTACATTGACCATCTGTGCAAGCTGCACAAGATCCCAGTAGGGAAAGCAAGTAATTAGCCAATCGATTCCGAAAGTAGTTCTAAGGAGTAGCAACTAGTTCTCGTTCAGATTACAGCAAGTGGAGATAAGGCATTACATTTGCATGGCGATGTCATAGGCGGTAACCAATCACCTCCATTCTGCATTACATAGAACTGGTACATTCATTGGTTACATGTAATGCAGGATGAATTAAATTGCATGTTAAGTCTCTTTCGCATTTTTAAGAGATGTTCCGCATCAGCTGCGATTGTATTACACTTTGCATTACTTTGGCTTCAATGTAATCAGACAAAGAACTACTTCATTAGAATTTGGAAAATTGTACAACTGTAATCTTATGTACTGTATTGTCAGTGGGTTACAGAACAATGGGTTCGTCACTTCCAATACTTCTAGTAAACCGTTTTTTAAGGCAAGGGGTCGCACGAAAGAATGTGTTATTTCCTCACTTGTGGACCACAACAATTTTTGTTCTCAAGTCCTTCACACTAACTCCACCATAAATTCGTTCATGTGTTTTGCGAAAATTAACAGGAACCCAGTAGGAAATTTGGAACACATTACCGATAGAATCCGTTCTGTAATCCGTTGACAATACAGTAAATAAGATTACAATTGTAAAATTTTCCAATTATAATGAAGTAGTTTTTTGTCTGATTACATTGATGCAAAGTGTAATGCAATCGCAGCCGATGCGGCACATCTCTTAAAAAAGCGAAAGAGACTTAACATGCAATTTAATTCATCCTGTATTACATGTAACCAATGACTGTACCAGTTCTATGTAATGCAGAATGCAGGCGATTGGTTACCACCTATGACATGGCCATGCAAATGTAATGCCTTATCTCCACTTGCTGTAATCTGGACGAGAACTAGTTGCTACTCCTTAGAACTACTTTCGGAATCGATTGGGTAATTACTTGCTTTCCCTACTGGGAATTAACACAGTTACATTGAATAAAAAAATGCGTTAATTTATTAAAAATTTCGAAACATAAAATCTGATCCGGAGGTAGTTATACTATACCGATTGCAATAATATTTGAAACAAGTCCTATCAAACCCAAATGATAACATATTTTCGCTATAAGAATCCATAATTTAAAAAAAAAAGTTTTTTGACCCACCCTGTTGTGCATCGACGATCAAAAAATTGTATATCGTAGGGGAGAATCGTAACGGTTTAGCCACCGGGGCGTTTTGAATTTTTTTGTTAAAGTTTTACATATCACCTATCTAAAATTGCCAAAGTGACGGTTCCACCCTACCAACTTCCAGAGTTACGAGTCTTCATAGAAAAATTTTGGTTTTTTTTAACTAAAATTTCAACTAAAACTACCTTTATCTCCAAAAATACGTAGTTAACCTTTACTTTTTTTTCCATAATTAGAAAGCTTGGAGTATTAAGAAGATGTAGATATTAACACTATAGTCCAATCAATGACAGTTTTCCCTCATAATTAACAGCACCGATTTGCACAAAAATTTGGATTTAGGTTCTACTTACCCTCAACTTCAAAGTTGGCTTTGTGCGGGGGTTGCTTTTACCGGGGGGTGGGGGGTGAAAAATGTTTCATTGAAAATAAGTCCGGGAATTGGCTAATTCTAAGCAACTTCGGGCAAATTTCTAACTTCTTTTGGTCTAATTCTGGATTATCCCTTACCATCTGCCTTCTCTTGTAATGCGTTATATAAGGGCTCATCGATGAGCAGTTCTGTACGTACTCAAAGCAAAGTAAAAAAGTAAGGCTTTACCTCCTATGACATCGTGTGTAAAAATAAGGACTTCCGTAAGGGGTATGGTAAGGCCTACCCTTTACTAGTAAGGGCTCATTTCAGTGCTTCTGTTAGCTTACAAGTCCTACTGGGCCTTTGCCTGAAAAAAAACCTCTTTTATTTTGGCTCTTTAAGTATATTAGGAGTATAATCCGTACATAGAAAACCCAATAACCGTACCCTCGAGTAAAAGTTGCATGAAAAGATAATAAATCTCATTTTTAAACAAAGTCCGAGTGGTGAATATCAGTTGGATATCAGCTGGAATAGATGTGTTCGCGTTCGTGATGGATAGTTTTGTTAAAAATATTTTGGAGGAATGGGGACTGGCTGCTTTAACACCTCTTTTTGAAGGTAAGTTAAAAGTTTTTTTTCAGGTTTCGCATTACTTGATGAGAATGCGAATGTCTATACGAATGTTGAAAATGATGCGAATCATTCGCATAAGCGATTGCAAACATTAGTAACATCCCTAATTGGTACAACCACCCTCCCTGGTTGCTGAGGAGTCTGAATCCTGGAACATGTAATAAGACTCATTTTTTCTGATGTGTGTGATGTGGCTAGGAGCTGCGCCTCTAGTAGCCAATACAAGCACCATTCGTTCATTTTATATGAAATTTGATTGGTAATGTTGACTTTACTTAATCACAAAGTATTTTGAATTTTTAAAATGGAAAATATGTCTCGAAAATTATTTCAAATAAAATACAAAATGCTTTTTTTGAAAAGGTATTTAAATGCATAATACAAAATAGGTATTTTGCATTTTGTATTTGCATTTTAAATACAAGTATTTCAAATAAGTCGCATCTCTGCAGTTACTCTACTGTTGATAAAACTTATAGCAGTGAACACTTAAGTGAATATATTTAGTACAGGTAAATTAAGCCAAAACTAGTTAGGATGTGGTTTTGACCCTTTCGGTCCACAAGATCAACTTCCCAGTATTATGAATGTGGAATATTATCAATGGATATTTTAATAATAAATAAACAATAATCAATATACAATATATAATTTGTCACATTTGTTTATCAATACTTTCGCTAAGTTGTCAAATGATATGCGCGTATTTGCAAGATTAGGATGACGAAGTTGTAAACAAAATTAATGTATTACTTTTAACACTGACACTTGGATGAAAAATGAAAAATATGTTGTTATTCCAAAACTTATTTAACAAGTATATTGTTAAATTTAAGGGACCTGAAGTTGCAGCTATTGGAGTTACGATCTACCAAAATAATGGCCACTCTGCTAATTCTTTAACAACTCATGCGGACGTTCAGTGTTGGATTTACGCTTAGGCCCGTGATGCCCGGGCCTAGGGCGGCAAAATTTTAGGGGCGGCAAAATTTTAGAGGCTGCAAAATTTAAAGAACCATTGAAATTTTAAAAATCGATTTAAGTTTGCTGTTCTGTAGAGAGACTCCAAAAAGAGTGAAAAGCTATTTGCGTACAAGTATGGGCCAAGCAATCGCAACTTGCATTATTGTCTATTGGAGCAAAATTGGTGCAAAAAATTGTGATGTGTTCGCCCAATTTTCAATATTTTTCTACGACCAACACAACAGAAATTAAAAAAAATAGTGTAGCAATGCACTCAAAATGCATCAAAAATGCACCAAATTTTTTTTCGCTTTATCTTAACATGTGTAAAGAAAAAAAAATAAAAAAATCCAACTTGGCAACTACATCACTATCATATGACAATTTTCCACTACTATCTATTGTGAACGATATTGAACATCCTGTCGCGGCAGGAAATTTAATAAGACTTTATTTTTGCATTTGAATGGGGAAATGTGAGTGCAGAGAGAATATGTGTACGAACAGTGAGTGCAAAGAGAAAATAGAAACAAAATGTATGAATTCTGTTCAAATATGTATTCTTTTTCCGTTTAATTTGATGGATAGCGCGTGCACAGTGTATCAGTGCATATGTGAATAGAAAAATGAAACTCTACCTGGTTTTCAAACTTTTCCCTATCGACGTACCTGAATAAAATATATATTGTGACCATCTATGAAAAAATACCTTTCTTTTGATATATGTTTCATAAAGATACGTGCATCGGAAATAGGTTAAAAAGGGATCACAATTTTTGCACATAGGTTAAAATGGGATCACAAAGTTTGGCTTTGCCTATTAATATATAGATGCTATCAAGATATGTTGTCTACTCTTACTAGACTACTCCAAAGCTTTTGACAACGTCATTCACTTCGTCCTTTTACGCAAATTCTGTACACAATTTCGTTTTCCTTCTTCTGCCCTTACGCTCATGTATAGCTTTTTACCTGCTCATTCACAAGAGGTGAAGATTTCATATTAAATTTCCTCTCCTGCCAAGCTTTTTGCTGGCGTTCCCCAAGGATCTATTTTAGGCCCTCTGCTGTTTAGTATATATACAGGGTGTATCCGTTAAGTTTACAAAGCGGCCCGCTGTGGATAGGCTTTGGATAGATGAACAAACAAATCGTATGGGAGGGGGAAATCGTAATGGTTTAGGCGCTAGGGCGTTTTGAAGTTTTTTTAGAGTTTTGCATATCACTCTGTATTTTTGTAACCCTATGACCTATTTTTATGAATAAGGTATCAGTGTACGCAGAGCACTCGCACCTATTTAAAACTGTAAAAGTGAAGGTGAAAAGTATCACTACAAAGCAAAAAAGGCGCCATATCGGACGGGGCCTAGAGCGCAGTCGAGCCTAAATCCGCCACTGCGGACGTCACGTTACAAAATACTTAGTCACGATAAATCACCTATTCGTGAAGTGTGTAGGCAGATGTATGGCAGAAAATGGACAAATGATTGAAAATTTCGTGGGAAGCTATTGCTGAACCCATAAAAGTTAACCTCATTTGGAACGGGTTTCATTCCAACGAGTATATTAGACAGTAGCAAAACTAATTAATTTAAGTTACTTGGCACTGTAACGGTCGGTTATGTACCGAAAATTTTTCGCTTTGGATGGTTCTCCCATCTATCGGGAATTTCAGGATTCAATAACAAAAATTACTGCTCACAAAAAAAATTAGTACAAAATTTAAAACTTCAAGTAGGCTAGAGAAAAAAATAATTTTTGTTCGGGATGGAAAAAAGATTATTAGAGAGTTGGATGTAGAACACGGTCTATTAGAGTCGATTTATGTTGGCCGCTTAGGGAATAGGTGTCCACTTTGTTCAATACGTTTGGTAAATATTTAACGTGGAACTATACTATAAGGCGAAACTAATTTACCCACCACATCTGGACTGGTTCATCTGGTGTCTTATAATTAGTGTTATACCCCTGGATAAAGAAGGAAGTTCTCCTGTGGACACAAACTTGGCCTTCCTGGCCGAGTTTCGTGCTGCAACGACCTAGTTTTCCTAAATTTTTTTCTTCGGGTTTACCAGTGCAAGCACCTCCAGGAGAAACAGGAGAATACTTTCAAATAGCAAATCGTTGGTAGTCACGATTTATTCCAAGATACAAGCTAGGTCAACATTCACAGAACCTTCCCGATTATTCATACGTTATTAATGGTGATTGCGTTAAACAGGCTGTTGTCGAGATAAGTCCCACTGAAGTTATTTTGTCAACAGAAGAAGGGAACTGTTCATTGGTGCAAGTTGGGTGTTTACATGTAAGTGTAGTAATTATTTAAGTCACCCTTATATAGTCGGCTATTGGAGTCATTGTGGAACAATTGGGTGAATAGCTTAGGTAGTTTCAGGACTTTTAAGCAATTCTGAATACCCCACTGGGCAAATATTCGATCTGTCAGAGGCAGTGTCCCTTGTGTTATTCCAGGTGATATCAACGATAAACAAAAAAACCGGACAGAAGATAAACTATCAAAGGCAACGAGGGATTGTAGCCGTGCTTCCATTGAACTATTCATGGGTTAATGGCTCAGTTTTGATAAAGACAATTCTTGTTATCACAGTAAGCTCGTTTTTGGTTCCTTTTTATTTTTTTGAGTAGTCTATGAAATATATAACACCACGAGATATTTAACATAATTAACTTTTACTTGTAGTACAAATATATTCTAATTTTAATTATATTGTTAACTATATATATTACTATATACACTAATTAAATATCGAAAAATTATATTACCCATTTGAATTTGTACTCCTTGTACACTTTTACGTATATTACACACCGTGATTAATAATAATATTGAGTTATTTACTTTGATTCCACTTACGTATTACCTTTTTGAATGTGTGTGTTGTAAGAGAAACAGGAATCCTCGACTGGTACCAGAGCGACGATTTGTTTTTTTCCTTTCCGTTATTGTATGGAAGTTATTGTTTTGTGGTAATAGGTGGTTGCATCCACATTACCTGTATTGTAAGTTTACTTTTGATTTACACTTATATCATAATTTATTCAACTCTTTATTCTGTTTTTAATTAAGTTTATTATATTGTGCTGTAATTAATATACCATACATTTGTTATTAATTCTTTAACTCCAAGAGTATTACTAGGCATGATAGCCTAAGTGGGTAATTTATCCAGGATGGTTGGGGGGGGGGGGGGGGGGGGTGTTTTCTCTCTAGGGTTCTCTCGAAGTCGCTTTGAACATTTACAGGTCCACGAGGTCGTTGGGAACTTCCCGCATTGAATACCATGGATTAATATAAGACAGGAATGACAGGAGGAAAGCTAGCATTGACAAATAGGTAAGTGGTGAACAAAAATAGGTCCTGGCTGATCACACAACCCCACGCCCCCACCGGCGAGCTAGCGTTTACCGTGTGGTCAGCACAACTCCCCCCTAACGGTGATTTCGGCGGATTAGGGAGGTTGAGTTTTTGGAATTTTTTTTATGTCTGGGATTGGTTCCATATTCAGTTATTGCTGCTGAGGTATGGAGCATGAACAAGCATAATGGCGCAACCCCTTGCGGTTAAAGCAAAGTTGCACCATTGTGTCGGTACAGCACACTTGCCGAAGTCTCTTCATTTAAACACAAAAAACGCCTTGACCGAATGTTAAGATAATTTTTCAGATCATATCTTCGTTAATACACTTCGATCGGCACCTCAACGAAGTCGGTATCATATTTGGTCCGCGCGATATTGGGCAGGTACAAAAATGACGAACTTCGTTAAAAAAAACGGTTCGACCGATTTTTATGAAAATCTTTTCGGATCATATGTCCTTTAATACGCTTCGAACTGCACCTTAAAGAAGTCGATATCTTTTTTGGTTCGCGCGAAATCGTGCAGGAAAAAATGACCACATACGTACGAACGCACACACACATATTTCTTCTCAAATTTTTGCTTAAAATGCTTTTGGGACCTTGAAACGTGTAAATACATTGAAAATTTCGATTCCGAATTTCGAATCGATTACAATAACTTCCTACTGGGAAGTTAAAAAACGAAATAGCGGAAATAATTAGGTAGAAGCTGAAAATTGGCAGAGAGGTGCATTTTAGGGTTATTGATAAGGGGTTATAAAGTCTAGCGATTTTCTGCCCCGGCGGGGGGGTTTAGCCCTCAAAAGGTAAAAATATCAATTTTTTGCAAATACATCTTAAACGGTAAGCCTTATGATAAAAGAGTGCTTACAAAGTTTGTAGATTATGCGATTATCTACAAAAAAACATATTAACATTTTCACGTACGAATTGCCATTCATGAGATATCAGACGTTCAACGTAGCTAATATTTTTAGGGGTGATTCCTGGATGCATTTGGAGAAAAAAAATTGTTCTAGAGAGGGTGCTATCCCGACTATCCACTAAGATACACGAAAAAACTTTTTTTTTATTTACTTAAAGTTGAATAACTCCTAGACTAATTATCATCTTTTAGGTAAATGTGTATTCTTTTATTTGGTGTAAAGAACAGAAACTTGAGTGACTGCATTTAGAAGATATGTAGGTTCAAAGCATGAGCAAAATCACAATTTTCTTCGTTTTTTTAGGGTTCTGAAATAAATTTCAACACATGTGTTTGAGCTATCCACTTATGGCCGAACATTGACAAACGCAAACGGATTCGTTTTTTACAGTTTGAAATTCGTCCACATATAACAAATTTGTTACACAAAAACGAGCGAACAAACGATCGAATGTGCGCAAATTTTATATAAGTTCCGAATTCAAGCAAATAGTTCAAATTCGTTCGTTTGCTATTTGCAGTCCGTACACACTGCATGAGTTCGTTCGTCCGTTTGTTACCATGCGCTTGACTTTTGAATGCCCGTACAAACCAAAAATATGATAAGAAAATGTGGCCACATGTTCATTCGTTTGCATTTGCTTAGTCTGTACATACCTTTAGAGCATCGTTTCTCAACCCTTTTGGTGTTGCGACCCCCTGAAAAGCCAAAAAATGAAGTAAAAAATCTTGCGACCCCCGTACTATAATATTGGTTGAAAGATAAAAATCCAAGAATTTGGAGCGATTTTCTTGGTAAGAAACCAAAAATTGGAGACGACAGGAAAAACAACCGTGTTTTATCGGGTTCCATTCTCTTCCGTCAAATCTGTAGTAAAATTGAGTTATTAAGCTCGATCCACATAATCCGTGACGGCACGGCACCGGTGCTTTCCGTGTCAGTGGCTTCCGTGATAAATTTTTTACGACACTCTTTACTTGGACGTTTGGCTGTGAATAAGAAATTTAGCGTAGAATATCTTGCTGCAATTGCATTGCTGTTAGACAAGGGGAAAAGAATTGAAAAGAGAGTGGGTTCATGCCATGTGGACTCTTCCAGAAGTGGAAGGAGAATTCGCAACTTTATATAGTGGATTGGTGGGCTACGAAACTAACTTCTACGACATGAGCCAAAACGCATTTAGTGATTTGCTAAAAAAGGTCGAGAAGTTGATCCACACAAGTCTGTACATGTGTAGTAGGAGGATGAAGCAGATGTGGGCATTCAAGCAACCTCACATCAAACCAATCTTTACATTTATTACTTATACATATGTACTTTGTGGGGAAATATTGTTATATTCCGAATAAAGGAAATCCAATAAAAAAATCGCGCAAAAAAGATTGCACAGAGCATGTTTGAGTGTATTTCAAAAAAACTTTACCAAAATTTGTGTTGAATTCTTATAAAATTTTTCATTGAATTTAAAAAACATTTGTTTCACATCCGGGATAAATTAAAAAGTATCGGTAGTAACGTATTTCTTGCTGTTTTTGCGAACGTCTGAAGGGTACTGAAAACGTCGGTGCCTAACTGCGCCGGATGTGTGGGAACATGCCGCGCTTTTCCCTATTTGTTTCCATGGAATTACATCGTGCCGATATATTTTTTTCCCTGATGCCGCAAGTACTGCACTGAAGTCGCCGCCACGTCACGGATATGTGGGGAACCTTTACCCCGAAAATCGTGGCTAAATTGTTGGCTTTTATACAGTTTTTAATGCATGGTTAGCTGGATTATAATTTTAAAACACATTTTTTGTTAAAACTATTTTTTTGGATAGATGGCGACCCCCTTGGGGGTCGCAACCCCCCGGTTGAGAAACCATGCCTTATGTTATGTAAAAATTTCAATGTAAAAAATCCCAGAAGGGAAAATTTCCTAAAAATTAACATTCCTAAAGTATAAACTTATCCATTTTTACATACGTCGGTAAATTTTCTATGGGAAACGGCCCTGAACCAAAGTTTCAAGACGAAACTTGAGCCACCCCAAATGATAATTTTCGCGCAACTTGCAATGCGCCGCGTGAGAAGCGCACTGTAAGCAAGTTGCGCAGGTGCATTGGCTAATAAAGTTCAAGGGCGCGTTTCCCCGGCGTTTGGAATTTTTCCTTGTCACCACGCGGGTGGAAATTTAAAAAAGTTTAGTGTTGATTTAACCGTTACCATCGGCGGTTGGTTTCTTTTAATTACCGGGCGGTTTTCAATTTATCAAAAAAAGTGTGTTGTGATTTTGCCACGGCGCACATAGGTCCTTTTTGGTAATCTATGCGTGCAAAATTCCCTAATTTTCTAATTGGGTAATAAAAGTGTTTTAAATCAGTAGGTGCGTATGTTTGTGCGTAGGTTGTGTATGTGTGTGCGTTTTTACGCGTGTGTGTGCGTTTTTACATAGTTAATTAATGAAACCAAGATCAAATTTACATAGGTATCTATGTATATTATAAAAATAAAGCAAAACACGCAAATCCAAACAAAATAATAAATAGTTTAAACTTCTTATGGTTCTTTTAATAATGATAAGACAGATTGTGGTAAGCTGCCACTAAATTTTGCCTTTACTCTCCGCAGGGATGATATGACAGGGTCAGAAGATACCAGCAGTAGATGGAGCATGTCCTCAATATTTTGTTTTCTCGAAAATTTTCGAGAATGAAAGCCTGAAATTTCGGACATCTTTATTCCTATGTTCTTGGGCTTCCTCCGAAAGTTCGCCTATCGGTATGATTGCCTCATTTATGATTTGGCTGCCATGTATCAGAATTTTATGTACACTTTGCGGCATATAATACCAAGCATACTCTTGAATATACAAATTAGCCGTTTCTGCCGCAAAGTGTTCAAAAGCTGATATATTGATGGCGAAACCCGAAGAAATCGCACGAAGGATTGTAGCAAATCTTTCAATCAGTTCTTTATTGATTCCGGTAGCTTCTGATTTTGCTCAGCTCAGGATTTTGGAAGAAGGTTCTAGCTACATTTCCTGTATTACTGCTGCCATAGCCTTGCTTGGGTAAGTCAACCAGGATGTGTAACTTCCTTCGCAAGTTTTGTTGAACTTCTTTTTTCCTTAAATCGGTTACTTGCTTCTGATAACCCAAGTTGGACCGCATGTTCATTTACAGGCCTGGCACGAACTGCTTCAAGATCATTCATTATTTTAGGTGATGCACCGCAAATGTGGCAATTTTGAGCAGGTGTACCAGAAATGGTGCTGCAGGTTTTCCCATCAATCATTGTTAATGAAAAGACCGTGTAAAAGGTGTGTTTTACTCCTTCTATTTCAATTTCAGTGGGGACTAATCCTTGTATCTGGTTTTTAATATCATTAACTTGCTGCGTAATGAAGTCTGACGTTTCTTTGTGGAACAAAATGTTTATAGGACGGCAATATTTCGTTGATGATGGTATAGGATTGTTCCATAGGATCAGTTCTCGATTCTCAGTTTTTGATACAGCTGTCATTCTAAGGGGAACCATAGATACCAGATATATACTCCCATCATCGCTATCACTGTTCTCAAACGCTTGCATGTATCGGCTGTGACCCGATGCTCCATCACACTCCCACTTGAATGCCATTGTTATTTTAGTCGGGTCATACTCTTCAAGTCGTTCTTTTAGCACTTCTTCTTGTGCAGCGACAAGTCTCTGTATCGTATGCTTTACTAGCGACTGTAATGTTACCTCTCCAGATACTTCTGTTATTGTAATATCGTCAGGGTAGCACATCTTCTTCGCATTCAGCAGCCGATTGTATG
This sequence comes from Thereva nobilitata, assembly GCA_963855945.1. Taxonomy (NCBI): domain Eukaryota; kingdom Metazoa; phylum Arthropoda; class Insecta; order Diptera; family Therevidae; genus Thereva; species Thereva nobilitata. Next base: position 123,964,125 of record OY979696.1, read on the forward strand.
TCGGATAAATATTTGCATTATGTGCTTTTGTAGTTTGCTGAATGTCAATATATTGCTCTTTGGTGAATTTATTATCCACAAAAAGAGCCAATGCTTTTTCAAGCGTTATTTTTGATGGGACCTTAATGTGGGTAGTAATACGTTTTTTCACCTTGTTTGCTCTTTTCGGTGTAACAGTTGGAGAAGACACCATCTTAATAACTTTGGCAACATCCCTCTTACCTTCTCGTCTAAGCTTCAACTGAGTAGCCAAAGCGAGTTCTTCAGAAGTACTTTCTTTGACGAGCCCTTGTACTCTTCTTTTTTTTGTTGAGTGACTGCAATCTTTATAGCATTTGCTTGGGCGTCCTGGTTGTGCACTAACTTGGTTTTCTAATTGACCGGGCACACATTCAAAAGTCAAATAACTATCCAACCATTCTTTATTATGTAGCAAAAAAGTTTTCAGTGTACGCTTACTTTTTCTCCATTTAAGAGCAAACTGTGCACATAAGTTTTTTATTGTCGTACAAAATTTTACTCTGGACACCTCGTCAAACTCGTCGTAATTCGTCGTATCCTTAAAATATTTCAATATTGCATCAATTTTTAGGCCAGCGGTTTTTTTATTACGCCAAAGGTTAAAAACCTCGATACGTTTTACAGCGTCCGGTTAAAAACCTCGATACGTTTTACTTACGGCGGATTACGGCACACAAAATTGACAATCTTGGTAGCTTAATAAAGTAAGGTAATTAGAAAAAAACATTTCAAGACCAATCCGATACAATCACAGTAGTGCTGCTCTGATGAAATCGAATTTAACTCTCTATTTCAGTACTGATTTACTTATATGTATGTTATTTATTTGTGTCGTTAAATACAAATAATACTGAAAAAAATTTTACGGATTAAGAAAGCCATACCTATACGCTGTAGTTCCATATTTAAATATTAAAAAAATATCTCACAGAAAAACATGTAGGTGCCTTGAAACTTTGCGGCTGACTGGGAGGCACACGATGCTTTCTCGGACTCGTGAACAAGTTGTAACTTGCACAACTATTTATTCGTTCCAAGTAGCGCGATCTTCTAAGATATTGAGTGTTTTGATTTTCCTGGGTATCTAACTATTTATTAAAATAGAGTATTATCCATTTGTACCGCATAAAATTTTGGACTTTTGCACGCATAGATTACCAAAAAGGACCTATGTGCGGCGCCGGCTGAATTTTTCGTTGTTAAATCCGTAACCGGGATCGTAGATATTGACCAGGTTAAAGCGGGGTGTAAGTTGTGGGTTACGACGATGTATTTCGTTGAAATATGGTTTTTCCGTTCCATTGAACAATAAAATAAACGATGTAATATAAAGGATAATAATAAATAATAAAAAGAATAATAAAGATTATTATTATATTATTTTATAATTAGTGTTTAAATTAATTGTGCATGAAAATTTTGTTTAGTGATACCTAGTTTTTTAAACAAAATATATAATACTTTGTGAAACCCAAAAAATAAACCAAGCATTTAAAAGAGGACTTTTTTATTTATATAAACTTGTGTATGCTTCGGCAGACGATTTTTCATTTGAACGTTGGTGAACAGTTTTATACAAAAACGGAAAAAATTATATAACACTTTATAGGAAGGCTTCGATAAAGAAGCGTTTGAAAGCTTAGACTACGAGGGAGTCAAAAATTTATTAAAAAAACAAGGCACGCGTGCAATTTTCTGGGCCAATTTCTTGCAAAAATACAAAAAAATATTCAGGTAATAATATATTTTTTAATATAATATAAAATTGTTCCTTAAATACATATTTCGTTTTTAGCTTTCGGCGGTAGAAGAGAATAATCCGGGGAGTAAAACGTAGATATATTTTGATTGAATTTAATGAAAATATTTTAGTTATTATACGACTGCCGCAAAAAAAGGAGTGTAATGTGTTTAGGTTTGTTGTGTGTATGTACGTTGTTTTGTACCACAACAACTTCTAAACGCTTGAACGGATTTAGATGGTTGGGGTACCGCTAGAATCGTCTAATGAGTCAGAGTAACATAGGCAAGATTAATTTTTAAAATAACAATATGGCGGCCGTCAGACGCAATTTACGTCACACTCGATTTTTTTTCTGATTGGGCTAGATAGAGCTAGGCTCAACAATTTTTACCACACTTATGTCGCGCTCAGTCGCGTAAGGAAGTTAGAAGGTCTAGCTATTAGCTATTTGGATCCTTGTTAAGTTATTCACGAGCCTCATGATAAAAAATTAATTCAAAGAGTTAGATCGGCTCAGAAAGCTCGACCAATGAGAGCCAATGGAATTTTCGCTCACATCTCTATATACTAATTGATCCAAGCACCACTTTTGCCTAATCTGTCGGCGTGTCTAAATTTAGCGCGAAATAAACCAAACTTCGATAGCTTTACTTTTGCATTAAAACTGTATCTCAATAGTTGTAAGTCCTATAATAATGAGAAGTAAAATAAAATCGCTTAATAAAAACTACATTGGTTAACGAATTATAATCACTAAAATATCATAAAATAAAAAACAAAATAATTAAAAAATTAAAAAACACGATGTCCCTGTGACAAAAATATGAACTAAAAAGCCAAAAACAAGTTTTAAGTACTAATGTAAGACAAAAACAAGATATAGAAGAGACATTGTTCTCTTAGTATAGTCAATGTGTGTATAATAAATATATAAGATATTGTCTAACTACTGTAGAAAATATTAACTTTAAATAGTCATTTTGTTATGTATCACATAACTATCGTATATGTACAATCTGTATTTTTGCAGTCGGGATACAAATGTTACAGAATAACTAATTAAAACGGTACCGAGACTGCGGATCTTGTATAATATTTAATCCATTAAAAATAATGTTAGATTTTTTAATGTTCGGGTGTATGATTTTAAAAATGACGCAGCAGAAGTACATTTTAAGTACTAAATAGTTTATTAATAAAGTGATGTTGTGATATTTATTTATAATAAAGCCTGTTTTAATATTTAATGATTGATAAAAGATTTTATAATGCTTTATAGTTTGAAAATAAAACATATACTTTTTTTCTGTCTTTAAAGTTTTAGCATTGATTTTAGGGGATTTTAAGGGTATTTCGACCGGACCTGTAAACAATTTTACCAGTTGGTACAAGATAAGAACAAGTGCCATTTAAAAACCTTCATAAACGCATAACCTACACTGGCTCCACTCGCAAAATGAACAGAAATGTTTTGTTCACTAAAAAAAGTGGATACACTTGTAAAGTGGAACTACACTTTCCAATTTACCGCGTTTACGCAACTCCACTTATTAGTGAAAATGTAGACTTAAAAGTGTATATTCACTCGAGTGTAGCGGGTGGAACTTGTGCTTACACATATACATTTTACATTTTGCGAGTGGAACTTTACACTTCCACTCAAAAGTGTATAAGTGGAAACGTATCTTTAGTTTTGTATGGATATAAAATTTATTTATTTTTTTCTTTCCCTCAAAAATAAGGGTTAAAAAATAAAAATTCGCATCAGTATTGAATATCTTAGAAAAGGAGATGACATAAAGTGCTTTGAAGAGAAATTTGGTGTACCCCCTAAAATTTTCTGCGGGTGAATGTCCTTTCTTGGGAAGTATATTGAACTGACGATCATATTTTTTCTCATTCCATAGTCGATAGCTCGTTGTCCGTAATTTTTTGAAATCCGCATCCCCAGGTAGTTTTTCTATAAACGTAGCTTTCTTAGATACACGCACATGAATTGTTTTCATGAGCTCTTAATTTCACTTTTAAGCAGGGTATGGAACGAGGCCTCCAACCGTAATCAGGACTTATCACTTCTAGTTTCACATAAAGTTATTTGCTATATACAATATTGTAGCTTTTATTTTATTTCTCTGAACTGTGCAAAGATAACAAAAACACGAAAGAATTATGTCTTATAATGCGACAAAGTCACAAAAGATATAATTTCATTACAGTCAAGTTTATCAACTTTATCTTAAACCCATTCATCCCCCCTCCCACGCTTTTGTTTAATTTAAAATAAAGTCATTTTAAATCTGCTTTTTATTCATGCTGATAACACCAGATAATCGTATCACATCTCATTTAGATTTTTCCCCAAGTACATCTTCCTTTAAAACAGGTAAAAAAAAATTTCTCAAAATGAATCTTCTACAGCAACACATTCTCCTAGTTCCAATTCCTTAAAGTACTCAAAACCGTCGTCAGCTCCTGTCGCTGGTGAGCACCGAAAATCCTGATTTAGACGATACTTAGCCCACGTACATAAACCGAAACATCCATCGAGTCTAACGTAATCAGATTACCCGCGACACAAAGTGTCCCAAATGGAGGTAATCAAGTGACAGAAGCGGCCCTTGAGAATCATCCCTGTAAGATTTCAGTCACAGAACTTTTCTACGATATTTTCCAGAATGTACCAAGCGCCGCAATGCTAGGAAGATTTTAATCACATTCACCCCCATTCATACACACGAACAGTTAAGGGAAGATGTTCTGGGGCTCCGCAATCTTCAGATGGAGCATGATTTCGATGTGAAGTAAAGATGAGTGTACGATGCCATAGTATCACAAGCTCTCTTTGGGGAGTCATCGTGAAATTGCTGTTTCCATCGGATTTTAAGCCGTCGCCCAGGTTTTGCGAAGCCCTACACTCTCGTATATATGCATGGGTTGTGCCGGAGCCCATAATGTGCGCGCTCTCATGAATTCTAGGCACGGAAGCAACAAGTTCTTGGGGCCAGGGAGGTTCCTTAAAGAAAAAGGTTGACTACGAAAAAAGCAGCAATATTGGCCCGAAACATGAAAGTAACAAGAATCCTGCAAATTTAAAATAGACGTCTTAAAAGTCCTGGACAAATATTCGGGGGGGGGGGGGACTAGAGAGCAAATGAAATTGTCTAGCTGCTTCTGAGTGAGCCAGTCTCAGAAGTTCAACGTGACAGGTACAAGCTGGAACACCATATGTTGTTAGACAGGCTTCACTTACAGTAATTAAAACAGTGGAACTAATATTTTAGCACCTCCCTATGCCAGTCTGATATCCTAACGTAGACGTAGCCTATAGAAGAGCATTCACCTGTGTTGAAGCTTTAAATTTAAATTGATTGAGTAACATGGAATCGCGACGCTGAAACTACTCAGGTGTTCTCACTCTTTACATGTAAACTCGAATCATTGATTGTGGCTTGAGATTTCTTAAATAGGGCTTCAGAAAGTTTGAATTCAATTTAAATATTTCCTCCACAAGTATGTAAGATGTGAGTTGTTATAGAAGTCTGCTGTTGAATTATAATGAAATGCTAATCCAGGTTGGAATGGGGAACTTTTGAGAATACTTAAAATATTATGGCAGTGGTTTTCTATAGAATTTAGCATTTATAATTCTAATTAGTAAATTATGATTGGCTTATAGCTTTGAAATGAGTCTAAATGCTGGCTTTCATAACATGGGAATATTAAGGTAACTATAGATATTCCATGTTTCACCAGATTAATTCTAATTGCTTTTTTAAATTTCTCAATATAGTGAAGGCCTGCGTGTGCAGAAGTATATGAACATATGTACACAATCACTTTATCCTGCACGAAATCCTGCGAACAGTAAACTATATCCACTTAGTTTTATGGTGGGTCCACACGATAGACACTTTAGGTCGAAAATACCTCTGTCTATAGAATTCTATAGAATTTTATCTGAGAAAGAAAAGAAAGTCTGCAGAAATATTCCGTCGACATGTCCACGCACACACTCCGTTGGCCGTTTTATTTCAACTTCACAATCTATACAGATGTCGCACAGAAAGTCTGGCGGACAAAAGTCCTTCTCGTGTGGACCCACCATTAGGGTGTCATTCGAAGCGTTTTAATGTAAATATGTAATATTTTATTAGATTCCCGTCATCATAAACAGGATAAAAATATTGTAAGGAAACTACATTTAGGGCTTCTATTTTATGAATGAAAAAGACTAACATTGGGTCTAGTCCGAAAGTTGATTAGATTGTAAAAAAGTATGGTAATCCGTAACGCAGTCGAAGCGAATAAAAAAGTACTGCCACTGTAACTGAGAATTTTAATTTTGCGCCATTTTGATATATTGTTGGAAGGCAGTTTACATGTCAATGTATTTTAAGAAAGTTGTGTTTCTGTGTTTAAACAAAATAAAAATTGAAGTAGAATATCACCGTGAAGAAGGATATATACATACGTAGGGTGGAAATGTCTCTTTTACAATTTTGGACAGGTAGGAGTATTCTGTGTACGCTGCTACTTTATTCATGGATATAGGTTATAGGGTTAAAAAAATACAGGGTGTTATGTAAAACTCTACCAAAAAAATTTAAAATTGCCCTAGCGGCTAAACCTTTACGTTCCCCCCCACTTACGATTTGTGGTTCGTCTAACCAAAACCTATAAACAGCCGGCCGCTTTGTAAACTTAGTGTAAGACCGAAAACGCTCAGTGGACGGAAAAAACGGCCACATCGCGTTCTGGCTGCCTTCAAATGCACAGAACGCATTTTGGCTGCTTTTAAACGCTCGCAACGCGTTCTGGTAATTGTCGAACGGCCAGGACGCGTTTTGTCATTTTTCGGACGCTCAAAACGCGTTCCTCATGTTTCACGCGTATTATGTGCCACTTTCTACCTGCGTACAATAAGATTCATTTTGTACTTATAAAACAAATGAATTTCGATTATTGTTCCACACATTTAACTTATTGTGGAGTACGAAATAAACTTAAATTGATGATATTTTCAGTTACTTTAAAACAATTCAATTATCGACAACTACAATTAAATACCAAGGACAGGTTTTTATGAACTTTTAATTACTTTACATAAGTACATTACTTATTTTTACAAGAACTGCTTGAACGACATTTCGAATTACATTTTACATTCAAATTGCGACATGTGCACACATACATATATATGTTAGGCCCGAAGCCGAAAAACGCTCAGTGGACGGAAAAAACGGCCACATCGCGTTCTGACTGCCTGCAAATGCATAGAACGCGTTTTGGCTGTTTTTAAACGCAAAAATCAGTCCAGTTCTCGTCAGTATAGCGACAAGATCAAAATGTCGTGCACCAAGCAACTTATTAAAGTCTTTTGAAAAGTTACACTTTCGTTAAAATGTCTGATAAATCAGCGAAAGGAATTTTTTATGATAAAGTGAAAACAATTATTGATAATTGTGACGATAGATCTGTGTTGCTGACAAGAAGTTCAACAAGCTCAAAATGCGCGCAAAAATCAGAAGTCTTTGACTTCAAAGGACTATAGACGACTTAAACGTTTCGACATCATGAAGATAAACGAGACAGAAAAATTAATCAAGAAGCGATCCGTCGACAGTGAACCGATTATATACTATTGTAGTTCAAATGAGTTGTACGATATATTGGAAAAAGCTCATATCGACGTTGGTCACAAGAGAACTAGCGGTAAGAGAAGATATATGCTATTTCGTATATTCTATTACTTATCAATATAGGGTAGGGAGGGGGAAAAATCAAAATTACGTAGCAAAAACAGTAATGAAATTGAAATTTGAAACTGTAATGTAACACTGGACTTATAATTTAATGTACAATTCTATTTGTTGTAGTTATGGAAGATGAACTAAAAAAAAGTACTGCAACATTACCAGAGAAGTCATCGATGTGTTCCTGTCAACCTGTGAACAATGTCAATTGAAAAAAAAGATGTTAAAGAAAGGATTAGTTGTTCGTCCGATTCTTTCCAATTATATGAATTGTCGTTGATCTCATAGATATGCAGTCGGAACCAGATGGCCCGTTTCGCTTTATCATGAATTACCAAGACCACCTGACTAAATTCACACCTCTGCGTCCTCTGAAGACCAAAACAGCTGAGGAAGTAGCTTATCACCTTGTTGACATTTTTTGCATGTTTGGGGCGCCATTTATTCTCCAAAGTGATAATGGCCGAGAATTTTCAAACAAAATTATACAAAACTTGACTGAACTATGGCCTGGAATGAAACTCGTTCATGGAAAACCACGACATTCCCAAAGTCAAGGATCTGTGGAAAGGTCAAATCAAGATGTACGTGACATGCTGGTATCTTGGATGGCTGACAACAAAACAAAAACTTGGTCTGAGGGGTTGCGCTTCGTTCAAAGTAAAAAAAATCGATCCCTCCACGTTGGAATCAAAATGAGTCCTTACGAAGCCATGTTTGGAAGCCCGCAAATAATTGGACTTGCCGATTCTCCTTTGACCGAAGATGTTTATTCGAAAATCGAAACTGAAGAAGAGCTTGAAGAAGTGTTGAAAAATTTCAATCATAAGAATGGTACATGTTCATTTTTGTATCAACAGTGATAATTTATTATTATTATTATTATTATTATTACTGATATATTTTTTATATGTATTTGCAGAACTTCAGTCGATGGACGACATGTTCAGAATGTCACAACTTTGTGCATGCGATTTGTGGAAAGTCGATAAGCGAAGGGTTCGGTAAAGCAATCATTTGCAACATTTGCGTTAGGAAAAGTTCTATTCGTACTGAACAAAACAATGCGAAAAAGAATCTTAAAAAACAAGCAGAGAAAATGCTAGCATTGTCCAATTCAAAATTTCCACCAGCTGAAATCGGAACTAGTGTTGTAGTAAGAGTTCCCGATGTTGATCGCGGACGATTAGCACCGAGAAACGTGCTAGCAGTTGTCACTCAGGTCGAGTCATCGGGTCTTTACAAATTAGGTACGAAAAATGGTACTCTCGAACGTCTTTATGCTCGCAATGAATTTACAATTGCCGACGGTAATTTTATTGAAGAAAGTGAGGTATCTGCGAAAAAAACTATTTCCTTACGATCAGCATCGACTCTATCTTCAGGGAGCAAACAAGGTTTTGTTTATTGTAAGTGTAAACGATATTGTATTGACAAAAATGCACATGTCGCAATTTGAATGTAAAATGTAATCCGAAATGTCGTTCAAGCAGTTCTTGTAAAAATAAGTAATGTACTTATGTAAAGCAATTAAAAGTTCATAAAAACCTGTCCTTGGTATTTAATTGTAGTTGTCGATAATTGAATTGTTTTAAAGTAACTGAAAATATCATGAATTTAAGTTTATTTCGTACTCCAAAATAAGTTAAATGTGTGGAACAATAACCGAAATTCATTTGTTTTATAAGTAAAAAATGAATCTTATTGTACGCAGGTAGAAAGTGGCACATAATACGCGTGAAACATGAGGAACGCGTTTTGAGCGTCCGAAAAATGACAAAACGCGTTCTGGCCGTTCGACAATTACCAGAACGCGTTGCGAGCGTTTAAAAGCAGCCAAAATGCGTTCTGTGCATTTGAAGGCAGCTAGAACGCCATGTGGCCGTTTTTTCCGTCCACTGAGCGTTTTCGGTCTTCGGGCCTAACATATACACCCTTTATATAAAAAGATACTTTTTTGGCTTTTTTAACACATATTTTTTAAGCACGTTCTAGGGAGCGGGTATGCACGCTCCCGCTACAGGCATGACAATCTAAAAATATGCACGGCGCTAAAGGTATGCATGCTCCTGCTACAGGCATGAACATCTATAAATGCACCGGCATCGGAATAGACCATTCCAAACGCGAGTGTCTTTTTACCAAGCAGTCCCCAACTAAGTACTATCACGTCCAATGCCGCTTGACCTTCGCAATCGAACGAGAATCGATGTACTGAACATGATCATGGCAGCCTTTATGGTAACCAAGTAACCCGTTTTCTTCGTTCTTTCGTTGGTCTAGAATAAGTGTGACCGCTTGGGTGCCACACAGGCGATTTGACGCTTTGCGGGTGTTCTGGTTGCAGGCTAGGAGCCTCCCAAATGTTGCATATGAGTTCGTGTAAGATTCTTAAGAGTTGCGGTTCTCCTTCGTTTATCAACTCAGCTGTCACTCCATCGACGCCTGGTGATTTGTTGCATTTTTGCCTTTTTACAACTTCACGAAGTCAGTGTCGGTGGCTCTATTGAAATATTATCTTGAGGTACAAACACCTCCGTCTGTGTATGCTCTTTTATTATAAGGATTGGATTCAATAACTTTTGAAAATATTCTCTCCACCTTTCTTTTATCCTATAAGGGTCTACTATATTAATAGGGTAAATTCAAAAACCATCATTGCCACATTATGCAGGATTCAGCTACAAACTTCCAATTACTGAATTTTGCAGTGATGCAGAGTTGCAGAGTTTTTGCATTTTCCCATAGATTCACAATTATGTCTCTGCAGATGTCCGCTATTGGTTGAAATTTATTGCTGATATATGATTCTCCGTTCATTGAAGTCTTCCTGCATCTGTAAGATCCTGTGTTTAGGTATTCTCTCTTTTTCTTTCTGTACAGCTTGTCTGTGGTTCTTATTTTTAGCATGAAGACTTCCATCTTAGCTCTTGTGGGGGCCCTTACGGTAACTCTGGCTTCCTTCTTCAATTTCAGACCTTCAATCCTGCTCGAACCAGTCAATAGTGCCTCTTCTGCTGCCCTTATGTGCGCGGACTCCTTCTCGTACTTGATTGTGTTTACCCTCTGTGTCTTTTGGTCGTTACCCGTGTTCTAAATTTCACTTTGACCAGATAGTGGTCCGAGCAACAGCACGCTACCCTCATTTTTCTTACATCCAATATACCCGTGGTCCCTTTCCTCCCAATTTGGACATGGTCAATTTCATTATTTGTTACCCCGCCTGGTGACTGCCACGTCATCTTATGAATATTTTTGTGCCAGAACATTGTTGAACTTACTACCATCGAGTTCGAGCTAGCGAGATCGGCCACCAATCCACTACCATTGTCATTGGTAGCGTTGTGTGACTCGTAGGAACTCCTCTTATTTTCTTATTTTGGCGTTCACACCGCCAAGCACTATTTTAATATCGTTTTCTAGTATTTCCCGAAATAGTGAGGATTTTAGGGCCCTCTTCCGGGGAAATCACAAAAGGATCTGGTTAGCGAGATTCACGTGGCATAACGAGGGTGTCTCCTGATAACCCCGATGGTTGCCTCTCTGGTTCAGCCTGTTGATATTGAGGATATCAACTTTGCGTAATCGGATCCCCGTTGCAAAATTTTTTTGTTTTGATATTTTTTACATCCGTGTGAACTTCTATAAACATCCTCGAGTTCAAACGCAAGGCCCATCGCCTCCTCCTTCAGTACCCTCCAGACTCTTATCAACATATCCTCTTCTGTATTGCTTCCTTCTAACCAAGCTTTTTACTAGATATTGCATAATGACGAGTACGACATGATAGACTGGTAGTCCTAAGCTTGGAATTTCGCATAACAAAAAAGAAAAGATGGACAAATCTATAAATTTACAATTATCTACATATCGAGGGCGTCAAAGCAGGACCTCGTAAGTGATAAAATGGAAATTATACAACCGACGTGACAGCACACCTCAAATACAAATAAGCAAACTGTTAGTTACGAGCTATGCGGCTGAAATTTCAGTTTTGTCAGTTACGAGCTATTGTTATTTGCCAATAACGCCACAGTGCCTGAATTGAATTCAGCGCATGGTCCGTTTTGGCTAAAAATGTTAGTTACGAGGTCCTGCGGTGACGCCCTCGATATGCAAATAGGTTATAGAGCTACAAAAATGCAGGGTGATATGTAAAACTCTACCAAAAAAATTTAAAAAAGCTCTAGCGGCTAAATCGTTACGAACCACCCCCCCTGCACCCACCACCCCCCACCCATAAGATTTTTTGGTCGCCTATACATAATCTATCCACAACCGTGGACTTGTAACTTTAGTAAATACACGTCTGTATAACACATAATTCTTCATAAGTATAATTCAAAAATTGAAATCTTTTTCAAGTACATTAATACAGTATTGAAAAAATACAGAATCGCGTGTGATTTAATACGTCATTAGCACTAGCCAGTATGTAAACTGGGTTCTATTTAATTTAGGAACACAGCCCAATTATTCCTACTGCGCAAAAATGTTTATTTCCGCAGTTTATTGAGAAAAATTTAAGAGGAACGCGATAGCGCTTCCAGGTTTTTTCGCAATGCATGAAGGAGCGCGATCGCGCTCCCCGGTATTCAAAGGGTTAATTACACTCTTCCGAAATAGTGCAGAATATTCCATCGAAGCTCGTTTCAATACGTACCACACCAACATGGGCGTACCGGAGGTGCAAGCGGTGGACAGTGACCACTCTATAAAAAAAGTTGCCCAACCTAGAAAAATTTACAGTATATACCTACTGTGATTCAATATCATCCTCCGCAAAATTATTTTATCTTCCCCGTTTTATCAATCTCCGTTTTTGAAATATTATCGCAATCGTTACACCCATTTCCGAGAACTCTAATATTACTTACACAATTACACATCTATACAACAATTCTCCATAATAGAAAATTATCCGACAGCTTTGAGGTGGGCATAATAGTACCACATATCATTCTTATTAGTCCGCTTTAATTAGGAAAAATTAAAGAAATTTTTCCCACAGCTATGAGACCGGTGCCAAATGAAGGATTTAGGTTGTCTAAACATGATTTTCACAACCCTCCATATGAAAAAAGGTTTGTTTTTGAGAAATATACATGATGGTTTTGGTCTTTTTTTCTATTTTGAGGGGAAACTATGCATTTTGGTGAAAATATCAATGGAGCAAAATTGTAGGGCGTCAAATTACGTACAAATTTTGTCTTCACTGTTTTTTTTGAATTCCGTATAGTTTCGCCGCTAGAGGCAGTTTTGCGCCTTTTTCAGATTCAAAGCGACCAAAGAAAAGCCGTTGAAAAACTGCAACTACTACTTTGATCTCATTTAATTTCTCATACAAAATCATAATTTTGGCGCAAAATCTAAAAAGGGGCAAAATGACTTTCAAGATTATAATATGTTTCATCCATCAGTGATTGTGCTTCAAATCCTTTTATAAACCAGTTAGATCGCAATGTAAGTAGCATAGATTTTACTAAAAAGATTGATTATTTGGAAAATAAAATCGAAAATTTAACGGATTTAATTAAGAAACTTACAATTAATAGAGGTAATGAATTTCATCATAGGTCAAGGTCTAGAAGTAGAAGCCGTGATTCACATAATAATAATAATAATAATAAACCATTTTGCTGGTTTCATTTTAAATTCGGCGACAAAGCGAAAAGATGTGTTAAACCATGCAAATTTAATAACCAAAAAAACTAAATATCCCTTCAGCATGTTTTAAATATAATACCCCAAAAAAATCTAATCGACTATTTATTTTTGATAAAGAGAATAAGTTTAAATTTTTAGTTGATACTGGAGCTGATTTATCAGTCATACCGAATGCATTTTATGGAAAATGTAAGAGAAATCCACAATTAATTCTTTCTGCAGCTAACGGATCAATTATCCATACCTACGGAACAAAGCTTCTTAGATTGGACTTTGGATTAAGACGAGATTTAACGTTTCCGTTCATTATTGCAAGCGTCGACAAACCTATTATTGGCGCAGACTTTCTTTCAAGATTTAATTTGCTCGTTGATCTTAGAAATAAACGAGTGATAGATGGTAACACAGAGTTAAGTGTTAATGGAATCATTATTAAAACAAATTCTCCTTCACCCAGGCATTGTTCCTTTGATAGTGAATACAATAAAGTTTTATCTAGATTTCCCTCACTAACTCAGCCTCCACGCTATGATGTACCTGTTCAACATAATGTAGTGCATACTATCACCACTAAAGGTCAATTACCATTTTCAAGACCTAGGAGACTCGACACGAATAAATTTAAAATAGCCAAATTAGAGTTCGAGCACATGGTAAAATTAGGTTTATGCAGAACATCGTCATCATCAGTCTCATCAGCACTACACATGGTTCCAAAAAAGGATTCTACAGACTGGCGACCATGCGGAGATTACCGGAGACTAAACTCAATAACAATTCCAGACAGATACCCGATTCCTCACATTCAAAATTTCACGTTGAATTTGAATGGTTGTACCATATTTTCGAAGATTGACTTAGTGAGAGCTTATCATCACATACCTATGGCAGAAGAGGATATCTTTAAGACAGCGATAACTACACCTTTCGGTTTATTCGAATTTACTCGAATGCCCTTTGGACTTAGAAATTCTGCTCAAACATTCCAACGCTTTATGGATAGAGTTCTAATTAGTTTGGAATTTGTTTTTGTCTACATTGACGATATTTTGGTTGCAAGCAAAAATGAGGAGGAACACGAGAAACATTTGGAGCAAGTTTTTGCACGTTTAGAAGAATACGGGATAAATATTAATCCAGGGAAATGTCTTTTCGGTGTAAATACTATTGAATTTTTAAGTCACAAGATTACGAAGGACGGGATTCTTCCATCTGAGAACAGAATTAAATTCATTCAAAATTTTCCTTCACCAACTTCAATTAAACAGATGCAACAATTCATCGGAATGGTAAATTGCTTCCATAGATTCATTCCACGACTAGCAGAATTGTTAAGCCCCATTCATATGCATTTAGTTAGGGAGCTCAAGAAACCTAAGAATTTAAAAAATTTTGAATGGACTGAAGAATGCGAAGACGCGTTCATAAAGGTAAAAAAGGCATTTATTCCAGCAACTTTATTAGTGCATCCAGCGGAAAATCCTATTTTGAAGTTGACTGTTGATGCATCAAACGTGGCGATTGAAGCGATGTTAGAACAAGTTAACAACGACGAGAATGAACCTTTAGCATTTTACTCCAAGAAGTTAAGCAGAGCAGAAATGAAGTATTCTACTTTTGACAGGGAGCTATTGGCCATGTATTCAAGTATTAAACATTTTCGACATTTTTTGGAAGGTCGTGAGTTTACAGTATTCACGGACCACAAACCTTTAACATCTGCAATTTGGACTAAAGCGGAGAGGAGTCCAAGACAAGCAAGACATTTGGATTACGTTACCCAATTCACCTCTGATATAAGATACATCAAGGGAGATTCTAATGTCGTGGCAGATATTTTATCGCGAGTAACTATGGAGAATAACAATTGTGACGCGGTAAACGAAACCGAAATAGATTTAAACATTATCGCTGAAGCACAAAAGGACGATATAGAGTTGAAGCATTTGGTTGAAAATCCAAGCAAGAATTCGAAATTTATTTTAATGGAAACAGATGTACCTTTGTCGGAAAGTAAAATCTGGTTAGAGTGTTCCACTAATAAAGATCGTCCATTCGTACCAAAAATATTACGAAGAAACATGTTTGACAGAATCCATAACTTGTCACATCCGGGAATAAGAGGTACTAGGAGATTAATTGCAAGAAGATATTTTTGGCCGAGGATGAATACTGATATTAATTTATGGGCGAAGTCCTGTATAGCATGTCAGAAGGCAAAAATCCACAGGCATACAAAATCTCCAACACAAAAGTTTCAGATACCAGTGGGAAGGTTTGAACACATCCATGTAGATCTGGTAGGTCCGTTACAGCCGGCAGAGGGATTCATATATTTGCTAACGGTCGTGGACCGATTCACCAGATGGCCGGAGGTATACCCACTGAAGAGTATGACAGCCAGCATAGTTGTTAAGACATTATATGAACAATATTTTCCGAGATTTGGAATTCCATTATCAGTTACAACGGACCAAGGAGGTCAGTTTGAAGGAAGACTATTTGAAGAATTTTCTAAACTTTTAGGAATGCATAGGATTCGAACAACAGCGTATCATCCACAATCAAACGGCATGGTGGAGAGACTCCACAGGCAGTTAAAAGCATCACTTAGAGCTAAGATGAGTAATCCAAATTGGTTGTTGCACATTCCCGCTATATTACTTGGTTTAAGAACAACGGTTAAGGAGGATCTTAATTGCAGTCCGGCTGAATTGGTTTATGGGCAAACACTACGTATTCCAGGGGAATTCTTTGTGAGGGACCCGCACCACGTATCAGATCCAGCAGACCTAGTGACGCAGTTGCGAGGGCACATGCGGAATATTGTTCCAACGGACTCTAGAGATCAAAGAAGAAGTTTCTATATTCCAAAAGGATTACAGGATTGCGAATTTGTTTTCCTAAGGATCGACAGAAAGAGGGGATCCTTGCAGAATCCGTATGAAGGTCCTTTTCAAGTTATGAAGAGAGATAAGAAAATTTTCACTATTAACGTCAACGGAAGAGTAACGGTGGTATCAATTGACAGATTAAAACCCGCTTTTATTGAAAAGAGGGAAGACACTGAAAAACCAGTAACTAGAAGTTCAAAGGAAAAAGTTTCATTTAGATTATAAAATTTTTTTTTTCTTTTTCGTTTCTCGATGGTGGTTTTTATTTGAGAAATTATCGTAATACAGGCATGGACGCTCGCGCTGAAGGGGGAGTTATGTAGCAGTCGCTACTTATCATGTATATACGTTTTTTTGTAGTAAGTTTTATTCAGGTAGTTACTCAGTTTCTGTACTTGTTAATTTTTAATAGAGTGTTTTTGAATACGTCATAGTTTGGATTCTCACTACTACTTGGAGAATTTAGCTTGACATATCACGTATGTATACACTGTACACAGAAACGAAATTTAAAAATACATAGACACACAAATATTGTTCAATAAAATAATTTTGAAATATTGTAAGAGGATTAGTTAGAAGTTCATTCGATTTGGAACTTCGACTATGTAAAGATTATAACGGTTATATAAAAAGATTATGTAATTTTAATTCTTTCGAATACGTAACTATTAAAGTTTGTATATTAAAAGTAAAATAACGATATAAAATAAAAACTTAAAGTTTATCTAAATATATATTAATGAAAATATTATTGGCAATACGCGCATAGCATATTGCAATGAGATGGAGTTTGGCCAACAGGATATGTAATTATACCAAGACCCCATTTCAGGTATCACCTTAAAAAGGACCCCGACTTTCGCATTCAGCGACCCAAAAAACATATATGGAAAGAGTTTCGAAACGGTGTTATGTTTCGACACCCAAACGCGCGTTTTGAATGGACTAATGAGTAACATTTCCCCCCAAAATTGTAGCAATTGACCCCGTATGGCACCTTTTTTCCACACCCTCAGCATGGCTGAGTAAAAACTTTTACTAACACACAAACATTTAAGGATACTCACCCCACCCCTACCGTTTAACGATACCCGTCATTCCTTCCTTGGGGTGACCCAAACTATCATTTTTGCATATTTTCAGCTGCATTAAAATGGGAGCACACTCAACGAAACACCTATTACTCACGATCTAGGCGCTTGTCGTTAGGTAAAAGTGTGGTCCAGTTCACGTGACGAACAATGGCAATCCATCGGCCGAACGATGCCTCCACCCCTAACTTAGTCAGGGATTCTGGGGTAGCTGTATTCATTATATTATTGCACCCACCTTTTACGTTTAGGACGGTCGCTAATCGCTCATTTCATGTCAAACCGAACACTAAATTTTAATTGATCATCCCGATTTTTTTTTAAAATTTGCAGACGCATTCTACACACGAAATAATGGGACGCATATTTCGGAAAAAAAAATTGCGATTTTTTTTTCAGAAGATATGCACGGTTGTAAATTGCAAGAAATTTCAAAAAACGTCGCGCGGTCGACCATTCAAATTACTCTATCGTAGAAACCATTAGTCGTACAAAAAAATTATATAGGTCGATTTTGAAGATCTTGAGTCACTCTATGTAGTAGTATATTTAAAATTTGCCTTTGATATTAATAAATTGTTATTATTTGTCTATGAAAGTTCATTAGGATTTTTCATCATCAACTCACCAACTTAAAGTTTTGGAAAAAATATCATCGTGTTCCTACTTCAATTCTAAAGACACAGTAAAAATTTGAAAATGGAACTCAAACGGGGTCATATTTAAAAAATTCTTTAAAAGATTGTGACCGCGCCGCACGACGGCTTAACATGTCGCGTACACGCAGAATAGGTTAACAGGGACGGTAGGTACAACGGAAAATGAATAAAACAAGGTCCTTTTCCATGCGACGTCGTGGCGAAAAGGTGCATTCTGCACTTACATCAAAATCATCTTTGTGATAACAGAGACTTATGAAATTTTTTCAGTTGCAGTTGCAGTTTCCGTGGACTTCCCTTTGCAGCACGCATGTTGGGCTTGGCACAATGGTGCTTGCTCGAGGGCTTTCCCTAACTCTAGTTCGGTTATTCATTCCAGGGATTTCAACAGAAAAGAGGAGAGACTTGTCGACCTGAAATCTTTAGCTGTATCATGTCTTCTTTTCCCGGCGGTATTAACACCTCCTTCATTCTTCTACCCCCTGTGGAATGTGGCCATGCAGAAGGCTGCTTTTAAATAACTTCACTATCTTCTAAGGGTTAGCTCTTTGGTTTCCATTAGCATCTTAGGAAAGATACCATCAGGTCCGGTTGGTGGATAGGGTGAGAAGTTATCAATTGCCCAGGCAATTTTCTCTCCTGCTCCGAGCGAGTTACGCCACTCCTCCGAGTGCACCCGGTATATCTGTTTGCCTAAATCCCCTTGAGCGACTTCCGTATATCCAGGCAGCTACAGTGTCTCTTCAAATGTCTCCGCCCACATCTCTTCCGTATGGTTGAGGAAGATTGATTTAGAGTTCCATTAGTCTGGCCGAATTTCTAGTTCTTTCGATAGACTCTCAATATTCCTGCCAGCTCTTACTTTTAGCTGCTCAGCTAACTTTCTTATTATAGCGGGGAAAGTTCTTATGAAGCTCCCATGAGCCTTGACTTTAGCAAAGGTTTTTCTTCTGCTACGATTGCGGGTCGGAGTTTTTCGGGTCCTTATCACTTTTATATAGTAATCATACAATTCCCTCATTCTGAATTTCCCTCTTACATACTCGTGAAAGAAAATGGCAGCCCTAAAACCGCCGTGGCACCGAAAGTGTCGCCTCCGTAACCTGTCCTTTTCCCGGTTTTACGTCACGGACCTATCATGACGGAAACAGAATCCGCTATTGGTGCTCGCTGGGTATGTCAAATTGTTCCAGAGGTCATTCACCACCGATCACAGCAATTTTGAGTTCCCTCCAAAATGCGCCAGGTTGAAAGTTCCTGGCTGACATTTTGTCCATTGTTTTTTAATAATTATAGAATTTTCAAATCTGGAGTTTAGAAAACAGATATTAGTTGTGAAGGGGGTGCCACATAATGGAAATGAAAATTCACACGTTATACAATCGCAGTGTTTGTCGGGCGAAGGTGCGAGCCACGATCATTGTATTCAATAAACATCAACACTCGGAAAAAATTCCGAAACAGCCAAAAGCAGTCGACTCCATAACTCGTGTGTGTTTGTTAAGAAATCCAATTGAATCCTTCTCGCACTTCATTCACTGAGTTTCTTCGCTTTTGAGTAGTGAGCAAATTTGCTTACTTGTTTACTTCTAATGGTGGACTAAGAAACCTGTAATCGTCGCCTCCGTAACAGCTATCATTCAATTTACATGTACTCAGAGCTGGACTGGCCTACCAAGCTTCCGGGAGTTTCCCGGTGGGCCGTGCCGAATGTTAAATCAAAAATGTTTACTCTAAATAATTTTTTTTTTTGAAACACAAAAAAATAAAAAAATTTCAAGCGTATCACAATTCTTTTAAAGAACACAAATCTCGCGGTCTCCTACGAAACTGCCAATTAGTTTGTTGAAGACTGTTATTTAATAAGGATTGTGTGGAATTTAAAAAAAATCTAAAAAATTCAAAATGTCAACGAAACGACGAAGAGGTTGTGTTTGCACGGCAAACAAAATTATAAATATGCCGCACGCGGCAAAGCCATTCGTGCTGACGAATTATAAATAATTAGTGGGTCACCGCAACCACTAACTTATTGACTTGTTGTTGTGATGATTAATAAATAAAAATTTAATTGACAAAAAAATGATTATTTAGCATATTGTTGAACGATATAAATTAAGTTGTTGAGAATTAAAAATCAGTTATCCAAGTAACTCCGAGTTTATTATTGTATTACAAACAAAAAAACTGCTACTAAATTGATTAGGTTGTGCAGTCCTAATCTCCTACATAACAAAATACAGTCCAGCTCATACCAGTGAGCTATACATTGGTCCTTCGAGCCTTTTAAGAACCAAGAAACCTACGCACAACTCGCATCGCGAGCTTAAAAATTAATTAAGTACCAAATCACCAAGTCTGCAATAACAAAATGGAGCTATTTTCGGAATTAGCAGAGGAACAAAGGCAGCTAGGGGAGGACATCAGCCGTGCCCTTTCAAATATGAGGAAAGACAGCATTGTGAGGAAAGATAAAACCTATATAGAGAGAAGACTAGCGGAATTCGACAGTTCCTGGAAAAAATTCCAAGAAAACCACAACCACCTGGAAGAATTGGACAGACCATCGGAGCAGTATTTCACTCAGAATTTTTATATTCAAGTGAAAAATAAATACGATCAGGCTAAGGAACTACTGAGAGAGTATCAACAAAAACTGAACGAGCAGCCGGTCGAGACCGCAGCAAACACCACAGGAACAAAGTTCAACATAAAATTGAACGATGACTTAGAGGAGAAGACATTGCGTCTCAAGAAACAGAGTGTCAAAATGAGCAACATTAGAAGAATACTTGATGAAGTAGCAGAGAGAGGCCAAGCGAAAACAAAGACGTACTGCGAATTTAAAATCAAGCAGTTAACAACGCAATGGGACGCTATACAGGAATTGCACGAAGAAATCTTGACGTTTGCAGAAGAGGGAGAGCTGTCGCATCAGTACTTCAAGGAGGAGCAATATGAAACGCTTGAAGAAATATACCAAGAAACCATGATAGAACTACAAGATGTGATAGAAGAAAACAGTCAGAGGGAGGATGCGGTAAAGACGAAACTACCCCAAATAAAAATTCCGAACTTTGACGGCGACTATAAGGCCTGGAAATACTTTGAAAATATATTCTGCAGACAAATCCACAACAACAAGCGTTTAGGTAATGCTGAGAAAATGCATTACTTGCAAACATCGCTGACTGGAGAGGCGCACAAACTTATCCAACACTTGGCAAGCAGCGAATCTAGTTATGAAGCAGCATGGAGCCTAGTAACAAGCAGGTTTAATAATAAACGGAAAATATTTTCCACCTTTTCAGATGCAATTCTGGATCAACCAGCATTAATTACCGATTCGGCCAAAGCAATAAAACAATTGCATGACCTGATAAAAGAATGCCTACATGGAATTAATAGCCTACAGCTAGAAACCCCACCCTGGGAACCCTTCATAGCACATATTATACGAAGAAAGATGGATCCAGAGACGTATAAAGCTTACGAGCAATCATTGAACGAGCCTCGAGAGATACCGCAATTAGAGGACATACTGAAGTTCCTGGAAACTAGATTTCAAGCACTAGAAGTAATTGCAGAGCCTAGGAAGAAAACTGAAAGCAGCCGCATCGTAAATCATGTACAGTCACGAGGTAACCACCAAATAAAGAGTTATCACACTAGTACTACAAAGTGCCGATACTGTAATGGGCAGCACAGTATATACGTATGTCAAAAATTCAAAGCATTGAAATTAGCAGACAAGCTCAACTTCGTCCGGCAGAGTAAAACATGTTCAAACTGTTTGAACCATGGCACGAACGACCCCTGTCACAGTCAAAGTCGATGCAACATCTGTAAGCAGCAACACCACACATTAATTCACCAAGAGGCAAGAAATCCTACAGCAAAACAAGAAGATGTACCGAGAGTAATGTCATCACACCTCACTACATCTCAATGCACAGTTGATTCACACGTTGTAAGGAAATCTTGTAATGTAATACTGGCAACAGCACTAGTACGAGCCAAAACCATCAGGAACAGCTATGAGTATCTAAGAGTATTGGTAGATCCTGGGTCACAGGCCACCCTCATAACGGAGAATGCGGCACAAACACTAGGAGTTTCAAGAGTGAAAATATATTCAGAGATTACAGGCACGAACGAGTGCCCGGCTGGGACATCCCACAGCAAAATTCTAGTGGAACTCATTCCGAGATTTCCTTCCAACTTCAAACTGCATTGTGAAGCTCTAATACTTCCATCAGTGACGAGCGACCAACCACAAAAGTATATCGTTAGCGAAGAGCGTACCAATTGGAGTAATCTCATCCTTGCAGACCCAACATACGATACCCCTGGACCAGTTGACATGATATTGGGCGCAGACGTATTTGGAGACATCCTAATGAACAGCATTAGAAAAACTAAAGGTGGAACGTTAACTCAAAAAACTGAATTTGGCTGGATACTGTCTGGACCAATTCCTCAGAGCGAAGCAACCAGAAAAATTACATCCATGATTTCAAGGGTAGATGTCGATTCACAGCTTCGAAAGTTTTGGGAAATTGAAGAAACAGCATTGAGACCACCTGTGTCTGAAGAAAACAGAACGTGTGAAGAACAATTTGATCGAACAGTTAAACGAAATCCCAATGGCACGTATACAGTACAAATTCCATTCAAGCAGACAGAGGGATTAGGAGAATCAAAACCAGTTGCAATAGCACGACTATATCAAATGGAAAAGCGGTTCTCAAAAAACAAAACGTTGCGGGATGAATACAACAAATTTATGGAAGAATACTTACAGCTGGGACATATGGTACTCATTGATACCAAAGAACTTCAGAACAAAACTCCTACATGCCTTACATGCCTCATCAAGCAGTCATCAAAGAGGAAAGCACAACTACCAAACTAAGGGTAGTATTCGACGCCTCTACCAAAACAAGCACCAAGCTAAGCTTAAACGATTTAATGCACAGCGGCCCCAGACTACAACAAGATCTACAAGATATCTTACTAAGATGGAGAAAGCATCAATATGTATTCAGCGCCGATATAGAGAAGATGTACAGGCAAATAAAGGTTGCACAGGAACATCAAGACTACCAACGAATTGTATGGCGATTTTCAACGGAAGATAGCATTCAAGAATTTAAACTAACAACCGTGACATACGGAACAAAATCAGCACCGTACCTAGCCATAAAAACATTGCAAAAATTAGCACGCGATGAAGAAAAAAATCATCCAGAAGCAGCAAAGATAATTCTCAATGATTTTTACGTGGACGACATGATGTCTGGAACGTTTTCAATTCAGGAAGCAAGGAGGTTACAAGGAGAGTTGATCCAAACGTTAAAAGAAGGAGGATTTAACCTTAGAAAATGGAGAAGCAACCACAGTGAACTAATTGATAATCTACCAAAACAACTTAAGGATCAAGGCTCCTTTGAAATAAAAGATGACGAGGCTGTAAAATCCTTGGGTATATACTGGACACCAATAGCAGACAAATTCCACTTTAAGGTAAAATTAAATGCACCATCAGAAGTACCTACCAAACGGACAATCTTATCAGATATTGCCAGACTATTTGACCCACTCGGTTGGTTGGCACCTATAACAGTGAGAGCCAAAATGTTAATTCAAGAGTTATGGGCAAAAGGATACAACTGGGATCAAACATTGGAAGAAGAACTAGCCACTAGATGGATGAACATCAGGAATGAACTACGAAAACTTGAAGAAATTAACATACCACGTTGGATACAGTACACGCCCGCATGCAAAACAGTTGAACTACATGGCTTTTGCGATGCATCCGAAAAAGCTTATGGTGCAGTCATATACAGTAAAACTACGTTAGATTCGGAGCAAGTACACATAACACTACTTGTAGCGAAGACTAAGGTAGCACCACTAAATAAAGTAACTTTACCAAGATTGGAACTTTGCGGAGCTGTCTTACTATCTAAACTAATGCGACGAACAAAACAGGCACTGGACATTAAGAATGTGAGGGAATACGCCTGGACGGATTCGATGATAACATTAGCATGGATCCATGGAAAATCAAATAAATGGGAAACCTTCATTGCAAACCGAGTGTCAGAAGTTCACAAAAATCTGGAGCCTAGAAGTTGGCGCCATGTGCGTTCCGAAGATAACCCTGCTGATCTAGTATCGAGAGGGGCCACTCCGCAATATTTGAAGAATGCAGAGCTTTGGTGGACTGTTCCATCGTGGTTAAAGATGACTGAAGACAAATGGCCAACACAAAAAATTAACAAGAATATTACAACAGGAGCTAAGTTAGACAAGATAGCGGTCCATGCAACTCAAATTGCTGAAGGGTTCGAGTTACTTAGCCGTTTTTCATCATTTAAGAAACTTACACGTGTGCTGGCTTACTGCAAAAGATTCATCGCGAAATGCAGGAAGGATAGAACAAACAATACAAATCTATCAGTAAAGGAATTAGATAAAGCACACCAGCAACTTCTACAGATGACACAAAAAACGGAGTTCGCTGCAGAAATAAAACAGCTGGAAGCAAAAAAACCACTTAACACAAAAAGTTCAATTCTTTCATTAAATCCATTTCTGGACGAGATTGGTATTCTAAGAGTGGGTGGAAGAATCCAGAATTCTCGTATTCCGTATAATCAAAAACATCCCGTCATAATACCTCACAAACACCACATAACTAAACTATTGATACTTGAAGCTCATGCAGCGACACTACATGGAGGAAATGAAGTCACACATGCCTATATTAGAAGAAGATACTTCATAATCAATGGAAAAAGCAAAATACGACAAATATTGAACAAATGCGTTACTTGCTGCAGGCACAAAGGACAAACAGTGACACAAATTATGGGTGAACTCCCGGCCGCACGAGTAACACCAGCGAAACCATTTTCGCACACGGGACTAGATTACGCAGGGCCTATTCAGATAAGAATGTCCAAAGGAAGAGGAAGCAAATCCCACAAGGGGTATATAGCAGTTTTTGTATGTCTAGTTACAAAGGCCATTCACATCGAAGCGGTAACAGACATGACCACGGAGGCATTCTTAGCAGCATTTAGAAGATTCACATCCAGAAGAGGTCTTGTCTCAAACATATACAGTGATAACGGAACAACGTTCGTAGGAGCACAAAAAGTACTGGATAAGAATCTTCGCCATGCCATCAGGAACATAACCACAGTGGTGGGAAGCCTTGCGACCGAGGGTATACAATGGCATTTTATTCCGCCGGCAGCTCCTCACTTCGGAGGAATCTGGGAGGCTGGAGTCAAATCTATCAAATCCCACTTGAAAAAGGTAATAGGTAACGCTACGCTAACATTCGAGGAAATGTCGACGCTACTGTGCCAAATCGAAGCATGTTTAAATTCACGCCCGTTATACCCACTACCGAGCGACCCTAGTTCAATTCCTACTATAACACCTGGACATTTTTTGGTTGGGCAAGAATTAATAGGACCACCAGGACCAACCATAGACAGCACCATGACCACATTGAGCCGCTGGAAACTAGTACAGAAGATGACGCAAGATTTCTGGAAGGTATGGCAAAGTGAATACCTTTCCCGACTCCAGCAGAGAACAAAATGGAAATCAGGAGCAAGGCTGATCGAAGCTGGGCAAATTGTTCTCGTAAAAGATGAAAACTGCGCTCCAACGAGATGGCCATTAGCACGAATAATCGAGACACATCCAGGCAAAGATGGAGTCGTACGAGTGGTAACCCTACGTGTTAAAGAAAACTCAACAATAAAGCGTCCAGTAACAAAAATATGTGTGTTACCGGTTGAAGATGACAACATGACCAATATAGATGATACAACACCAACAGAGCTAAAAAAGTGCGCCATGGCACATGTCACTGCAACCAGTGCACCTCAAACTGGCATAGAGAGTCGCCTTCATACGGACAAGAAGACGACACATAAGTCAACAAATACCTGGAGCATGGGTAAAGTGGTCTTAGCTACACTCGCTATACTAAGCTCAATCCAACCGGGACATACACATTACACAATCAAATACCCACAGCCTGGGTTGTTTATCGAACAAATTGGACACGCCAAACTAAAAAGAGGTACGATCAAGATCGAGATACACATTCCAATCAACACAACAGCAGACACTAGTAGAGTAAATAATATAATAACCAAGATGGAACAGACCTGCAGTGAGGCAAAACGATTTGAAGACAACACTCATTGCCGCACTCTACTTGAACATTTATTAGAACGAAAAGCAACAATCCTAACTGAAATTCAAGCAGTAGACCAAAGGCGGAAGCGGAGAAATAAAAGAGGCCTTGTTGGACACCTATTGCAAGCCATCTTTGGAGTAAATGATGAGGTCTACACTGACATTGAACACATTCAGTATAATCAAGAAATGTTGAGGCAAGCGGCTAATCATCAAGCAAACATAATGGTATCTACAATGACCAGGATGAATGACACAGAAGTCCCCATGGGTAGACAATTCGATCTAGTCACAGACAAATTGAACAGAGTAATCTCCGAGGTAAACAAGATTGAAGGATGGTATGACAAGATTGACAGTAATAAGGTCAGCACACAAATACTAGCAGCTTACCAGATTGCCAACGATATCTTGGAAGACTTAAAACAGCATTATGTAAAAATACTACAAGCAGTTTATGGTAAAGGAAACGTTATGGACTTCATAACTCCAAGCAAATTGGCAGAAATTACAAATCAAGCAGCACTCAAAATGCCATCCAATCTAAGAATCATTCCAGAACCGGGGACTGATATGGAAATATCCATAGCCGATACAGATGTTAAGGTGTTTGGATTTCTCCATATAACGGATGCTGATACATTTGAAGTGATTAAGGCAACACCAATTCCTCAGCGCATAAGTAACAATACATACGTCACGCCACAAATATCATCAGCAATTCTGGCGATCGAGTATAATAATCAAAGATATTTCGAAATTACCGAAGAAGAAATGAGAAATTGCGTGTCTTTAGAAAAATACTCCAAATTATGCACACCCGCAGTTGTAAGTGACCTAGTGCAAAATCCAAATTGTATCATCGATGAAATATACCAACGACACAACAAGCAGGAGTGCCCACTAAGCCAACTGAAAATTCACTCCGTCATGTGGAAATATCTCTTTTTGGCGAACACCTGGCTATTTATCGCCGACTCACCAACAGCGGCCGCCATTAAATGCAACGGGCAACGGGAAGATGTTACCTTGAATGGCGTCGGAATCCTGCAGACAACTCAGGACTGTGTGATTGAAACAACGAAGAATATACTTTTTCCTGAAGTTCGTAACAAAGTCATCATTCAATCAACATTTCTAAAGCCCATGAACTTCAACATGACCGGTATATACAACCTTACCGGGTTACATAACAAACCAGTAATTTTAGACCCGATTCTAAAGACATCCGACACATTCAGCAGCGTCATCCACGATCCAGCGGGCCTACAAGTTCAGCCATCAACATGGAAAACAATCGGACACCACACCACCACAACAGCAGGATCTGTCCTGCTCACCATAGCGATCATCGCAATTGTATGGAAATGCCGACCAAGGCACCGTTGGAGCCTGAAACAACACCACATAACCACTGGCGATCTGCAAGAGGACATCAACAGTTCATACAGCATACAAGAATCCGCAGAAAATCTGAGCCGTCCTAACCCAGCCCCGAGAACTACAGCCTCGGCTGGGCAAAATGTTTGCACGGCAAACAAAATTATAAATATGCCGCACGCGGCAAAGCCATTCGTGCTGACGAATTATATATAATTAGTGGGTCACCGCAACCACGCAACAAGTCAATAACTTATTGACTTGTTGTTGTGATGATTAATAAATAAAAATTTAATTGACAAAAAAATGATTATTTAGCATATTGTTGAACGATATAAATTAAGTTGTTGAGAATTAAAAATCAGTTATCCAAGTAACTCCGAGTTTATTATTGTATTACAAACAAAAAAACTGCTACTAAATTGATTAGGTTGTGCAGTCCTAATCTCCTACATAACAAAATACAGTCCAGCTCATACCAGTGAGCTATACAGGTTGGGAGAAACAAAAAATTAAAAAACAAGAACTTTTAAATGCTTTCTTTTCTTTAAAAGCTTTTACTTTTTACTTTAAAAGCTTTACTTTAAAAGCTTTACTTTAAAAGCTTTGCTTTAAAAGCTTTACTTTAAAAGCTTTACTTTAAAAGCTCTACTTTAAAAGCTTTACTTTAAAAGCTTTACTTTACTTTACTTTGCTTTAATTTGCTTTACTTTACTTTACTATAAAAGTTTTACTTTACTTTAAAAACTCTATTTTACTTTAAAAGCTTTACTTTAAAAGCTTTACTTTAAAAGCTTTTTACTTTAAAAGCTTTCTAATTTTGGGAAAAAAGGTATAGGTTAACTACGTAATTTTTGGAGAAAAAAGTAGTGAAAGCTGAAATTGTAGTTAAAAAAACCAAAATTTTGACTTTGACGACTCATAACTCAGGAAGTTGGTTAGGTTGGTAGTACCAAAACTGGTCCTTAAGTAATCCTGAGATAAGCCGGCTGGACCGAATGTTATGAAATTTTTTCCAAAGCACGTTTTCGTTAATGTGCTTCGATCGGCATCCCAACGAAGCCGATATCATTTTTGGTTTGCGCGATATCGTGCGGGTACAAAAATCACGTACGTCGTTTAAACAAAAAAACACGCGGGTTTTCATTTTATCAACTTTCAGATCGTATAACTTTCTCTATTCAATTTGATTTCAAGAGTGAAACTGGCTATAAAATGAAGAAAAAAATCCGGATTTTCCTGTCGCCTCCGAAGCTCTGGAATTTTGAAATTTTCAAATAAACATATTACTGGTAACCATATACTATATGCTTGAATGATATTTAAAACCTGAGAAATACTGCTCGTTAAATAGTTTTTTATCCATTCCTCAATACGTTCGAAAAACTACCATTTCGTGACAATCACCCATGTATAGGTGTGTTTGTATCCACTTTCACCGTAGTAATATCTGCGTAGCTAAAGTTAAATATGCATTAAAATGTCGCCTTTCCAGAATACACGTTTGTAGCTTACAATAGACGTCTACAAGGTTGTAGAATGCGTTATAATCTCTGTGATTAAGACCTCTGATGTTAGAGGTGTTGTTGAACCTTGGTTCTTGAACTAGGGCTTTGAAGAAAACTTTCAGAGTTCCCGATTAATAGTCAGAGTAATAAGTACTCAACAGGTAGTCAAACAAGAAATCTGAAAAGATAAGACAAAAATTAAAATAAATCAAGTATTTTTTCAAGCGAAGACGGAAATTAATCCTGTACCAGGCCTTTTTGTTCCGTGTGAGGCTGCATCTTCCGAGCTAAGCCCAGTGTATGCAAAAATGAATAAAGAAATATGTTAACAAACTGAAGTTGAGTGTTTTTGTTATTAAATCAACATTAAGTTAATAAGGGCTAGTTATAATCTCCCAAGTTAACGGCATAATTTTGGTGGCAGCGGTAGGATACAAAAGATATCCGGTGCCTGGGTCAATACCCTTGAGTCCGTTCTGTCCGAGGCATACCTTGAGGATTCGAGACCGATGGGTTTTTACGGTCGTAGGTTGTCAGCTCGCCCAACACCCAACCCCTCACCTCGAGGACCGGTGTTCGCTTCGTTTTGAGGTGCGATTTAAAATATCGGTTTTGTTCTGGTAAAATTACAAAAATCGCTTTAGTTTCAAAATTATTCAACACATAATTCATACTACACTAGAATTATATGTTGAATAATTTTGAAGCTAAAGCGAGTTTTTTTCAATTTTACTAGAACAATAATCGTAAAGACCTACAAATATTTATGTATTCACTATATTTATTAAAGAAACATTTAGTTCAATTCAATTTTTCCTACCACATTCAATTCAATTGTTTTAATTTAAAAAAAAATCTATAAAAATAAATCTGTCACAGAAGCAGCCACTTACTATCTCCGGGACAGTGTAGAGTCACTATTTATCTCTCCGTAAACCTTCTCTTTCACTTAACGTTACCAACTAAGAAATATAAACTGACAACCACCACCCTGGCACCCTTAACTACACAATCGCAAACAGAAAAAAATGGAGAAAATTGGCATAACCAAAGGAAGCACGCAGTAAAGTATATGTAGTTGTAGTGGTAAAAAGGAAATTGCCAGCTTTCAGCAACAGTGTTCCTCCAGCAACGTCGTCGTCAGAATATTCCAGGACATAACAGGCGACGATGGATTCTTCTTTTGTCGCCTTTTTTTAACTGTTCATCAAGGACGAAAAGGAGAAGGATTTTTTTTATTTCATTTTAATTTAAACTTCTTACATTGCGATGTTCGGCTGTTTGACTTTTAAATGTATAATAGCATAAAAGGGGGGTGTAGGTTGGCTGGTTGGTGATCAAATTTAGCGAACGTTTTTTTTTACATGGAAAAACAGTAAAGGGGGTAATTGCGAACCGTTCGGGACGTTAAACTCAGGACTTTTCGCATCATTTGTGCTGTTCTATTGGCAATTGGAGTTGTATGAGAATATTATACAAAGGTAAGGTATCCTTTCTTGCACGACACCTGCCCGCCACCAGGGGGACAGACTATGAAAAAGGATAGAAGAAGCTGAAGGAAATGCCAACTAAGCGAAAACTGCTGCTGTTCGTTCTATTCATTTCCCATTACAGCATTACGGAACACCTGCGAGAGAATTAATTTGCATTTTAGTCGAGAGTTTTTTGATATCCTTGGAACATCTGCCAATTTCACAAAAGGAATTTCAACTACCTTGCGCGACAGTACACCAAGTTTTTCGCTGTATTTGCTTTTTTTATTTAACGAAAACGGTGCCTTCTTTCGCATTACCCCACGCTCCTAGCCAATACCCCCAATTACTAAAGAAAACTTTCTCTATGAACATGATGCCCTAAATGTAAGTTTAAAGTTTCTCCTGCCATCCTTAAAAATTTTTCCTCTTTTTTATTTTATTCTACGGAATATTTTGGGAAACAAGGATAGAATGAGAACGACGAGTTTAAGTAATCTTAAATTTTTCGGAGGTTTCGCTTGAAAGACTAAATGTGAAAAAAAATTGTTTAAATGAGTTTTCGAGGATACTGTAAAGACATTAACCCTTTTTAAGGAAGTTAAAAGCATTAACAGAACGCAATTTGGAGAATTTTTAGGGGCCCTGAAAAAAATATAACCAGCAAAGAAGGAAAATATACAGAAATGCTCTGAAAACATGAGAGAGAGAAAAAGGGTGGGGCACGTTAGTAAAATTGAGTCATTTTTGGGTGGTTTGATAACTGTCTTGAAATGGTTGAAAAGAATGTTTCCACTTAGTTTAATGAAAAAAGGGACGTCGTTTTAAAACATTCATATAAAAGAGTTCGTAAAAATAAAAATACATTACTTTGAGTCTTGGTTCTTCTTTTAAAAAATAACTGCCAGCTAATATTGGTGGTGTTTGTTAACCTTATAAGCAGACATTTTATGCCCACATTATTGACAACAAATTATTAGTTTTTAATATTATTTAGCCCAGTCACTTTATACAAAAAAACGGCCAAACCTCTAAAAAAATACAACTGGAGATTTTACAGCGGAGGGTCAAAGGTCATGCAAATCAATTTTTCTCAAATATCTCGTAAATTACCGGCTTTACATAAATTCTGGCTAAGTAAAATTTGTTCGTGAGAAAAATCTGCATAAAAATGCCCTATTAAAAATTTACGTAGAATCAATAGTTTTCGAGAAATCTGGGTGACAAGCTGAAGCTGTGGAGCAACGCAATACCCTTTATCCTATACAAGTGCATGTGTTTGTTGTGTATGCTTGTGGCAGCGTTATCAATGAGATCCCAGACGATATCAGATTACAAGCTCGTCAAGATTTCCACAGTTTAAGCCTTCTTTGGTGGATATAACAGGGTGGCCACCTATTAGTTTCTTTTTGAAATTGCTATTAAAACTACACCATTTCATATTTATTTTTTTATTTTATTTTATTTGAACCAGTAAGAAAATTACATACGTATTACACAATACCGTAGTAATTCCTACAGAGATATGAAAATACCTGTGCGTACGAAACTGATATCTTACATGCTAAATAGACAAAAAACTATAAAAATATAAATTTTACAAGTTATAAAAAATATAAGGAATCCAAAACATAGGAGATAACATGATAAATATTTTTGTTGATATAAATTAGGATTCTATAAACAGATTCTAATAATTTTTTTTTAATCCAACTTAAAATAAAAACCTTAAAATGTCTATTAAATTTATACATTTTCTATTATCCATTTTTTTATTTTATTCTTAATATATTTATTATTTATATTCATTGTTATGGCCTTTGATTCATTACGTAATTTATTGAACAGTTTAACAGCAACAATATAACTATTTTTATTACTAATTGTTTTACAAATTTTTGGTAAGAGAATACTTTTATTTCTAGTTCTACTAGTTGAAATTTCATATTTACTTTTAAGTTCACTATAATGATATACAATTGATTCTAAGCAAAATAATTGTTCTAAGTTTAAAGAATAATTGTTTATTTCAAAAAAATTCTTCTTTATGATTTTTAATATTTTATTCTGAAGATGTTGCAAGAGATTTAAATTATTAGAGTAAGCTCCACCCCAAACAATTATCCCATAACTTATAACACTTTGAAAAAGAGCATAGTAAATTACCATAAGGATATTGACCTCCATAAACTGAGATAATTTATAAAATATATAAGTAAGATATTTGGTTTTATTTATTATATATTCAATATGCTTATTCCATTTCAGGTTATAGTCAATTATTACTCACAAGTATTTACAACTTTCAACTCTATTTAACTTTTTATTTTTAATTCTTATATCCATATCAACAGTGACGCTGTTACAGTAGTTCCCAAACGTGATATAGACCGTTTTATCTACACTGTAAAAAAAATATGTAAATTCACAGTCCAAATGTATAGTAAAATTACAAATCGCGGTATGAAATACTAATTTACTACACAATTATTGTAATTTTACTATAATTTTTGTAATTTCACATAAGAAATTGAGAATCTCCAATACTGCATGACGTATTATATTAATGTGACCTATATTTTAGACAATGTTGTGTATTTTTCTTAATCGTTTATGTAGGAAAATTACAATATTTCGTAGTATTATTTATCAATGTTATGTACTGAACTTTGTACTGTAATTTTACAGAAAGAGGCGTAATTTTAGAACTTATATTTTTAGTAAAATTACAAATTGTTCATTGGAATATAAGGATTAAATTTTCCCTCTCATAGATATAATTCACAGGTAACAATGGAATACTAAGCATATAATACCCGATTGTTCTTAAGTTAAGGTCAGACCTTTGACTTCGGTCAGGGTCTGGGCAGTTCTTGTAACAGCCAAAATTTTTTTGATAATTTTTGATGCTTAGGGCCGATTCACAATCGTAGTTTGAAGCTTGCAGCTTGACGCTTGCAGCTTGGAGCTTTCATTGCGAATCGGTCTTGCATGTTGAGCAAAATGCTATTTTTATGTATAGGGAGAGGGCGGGCATACACAAAAGTTTTGGAAATTTACAAAACTGTGAAGTGAAAGTTCCATTACTGATTGTATTTTTACATCCCATGTACATGTATATTTACTACACATTTGGTAAAAATACGTAAAGTAGAATTGTAATATTTCTAATAATATATATATATCAAATTTACAAAACTGCTTGTGAATAAAACTTCCAGTATTATTTTTGTAAAATTATCACAGAAATTTTTTACAGTGTATGTTCAAAGTCAGTTTGTTGGCTTCTAACCATAAATCAATTTTTTGCAACGTTTCATTCATACTGTTTTTAGTTTCAAGCCATGTTTTTCCTTCAGTTAAAACTGCAGTATCATCAGCATAAGACACAATATCGCCCTGATGAATTTCCTCATGAAGGTCATTTACATATAGAATAAAAAGTAGTGGTCCTAAAATTTTCCCTTGCGGTACACCAGTTTTAATTTCTTTATACTCACTTACAACGTTGTTGCTTAACTTAACTCTTTGTTGTCTGTTTGATAGGTAACTCGATAATAACTTTAGTGCACTAAGTCTTATCCCATAACAATAAAGTTTATCCAATAGAATTTCAAGATTTACCGTATCAAAGGCCTTTGCTAAATCTAGAAAAGTTACAATAACTGGTTTACTTTTATCCAAACATTGATATATCACATTGGTAATAAAATTCAAAGCATCTTCTGTTCCTAATTCTTTTATAAAACCGAATTGTTTTTTAGATAATATTTTATGTTTTTTAAATATTCAAAGATTCTTTCATAAATTTATTTCTCAAAGATTTTTGCTATTTTTATTTATCAATGGCATTTTTACCTCATTATTAGGAGTTGCACCTATTTTATTACTTAGGTTTATACCAACCACACAAAAATATTTATTTAAATATTCAGCAATACTTTCAGGTTTATCTATCCTAATATTAGTATCATCAAATAAATAATCAATTCCATAACTTTTTTTTGTTTTTTGCCCAATTATTGATTTATAATACTCCATAGCTTTTTATTATTTGACCTATTTTTTTCAATTAAATTTGTATCACCTTGGCTTTAGCGATCAACTTATCTAAAAATGTTACATATTAGTCCAGTCAATTTAGACATCCGAGGGTACAGAAATTCACGCCAAGCTGAAAATTGGTAGGATTGTTCAAAGCACCGTTATAAATGAAATGTAAAAAGTCCTCATCGATCCGGCACCTGGAACCTGGATTTACTCGGGGTCAAAGGTCACAAAAACGGGTTTTTCGCGATTTTCAGCAAAACGGTAACTTTTATCATAAAATAGTGTTTACAAAGTTTGTAGATTATGCGATTACCTACAAAAAAGGATCTTATACATTTTCCCGTACGAATTGTCATTCATGAGATATCGCCGTTTTAAAGATTTAAAGCACTCATATCCCCTCACTTGCAACTTGTATGGCCGAATTGCCATTTACTTAAACTTTAATAACTTCTAGACCGATTATAGTAGAGCAACGTAATTAGGGTCATCTTTTAGGTAAATGTGGATTCTTTTATTTGAAAGAAAGAACAGAAACCTGAGTGACTCCGTTTAGAAGATATGTAGGTTCAAAGTGTGAGGAAAATCTGGAAGTCTGCAGTGAAACCCTATAACATGCACACGTTTCCACGCCACCTATGAGGTAGTGTACTTAGCGCGTTTTTTTAACGTGGTTTCCCCAGTAGGCCTATTCCACGGGTCAGTTGTGATCCTGTTTAATTTGAAACTATTGCAAAATAATGGATATTAGCAGAAATTGAAAAGATAAAAGCAATTTAAGTTAAAAAAAGGAGTGAAATTTAATCGTCCGAGTCGTAACTTTCAAATTCTTCTTCTTGTTCTTCTTGATTTTCTTGCTCTTGTTCGTCTTGTTCTTCTTCTTGTTGTTCTTGTTCTTCTTGTTCTTCTTCATCTTCATACTGAGTGCATGTAAACTGCGTTAATAGCGATGTATCGCATGTCGCCTCGTTGGAATCAAACGGATCCTCCACTGTTGGTGATTCAATATTAGAGCACGACCGGCCTTGACAATGTGTACATGCCAGAGAATAAAACAGTCCGACTTTTTTGCAACCACATTTAGCAGTGCATCCCTTTTTGCAGTTGCAAAAAATTGTGTTCAGCAGTTTTTCCGGCGCAGGTGTAAGTAAAGTTTGAACTGGTTCTAATGAATTGTTGACCAACTTCCAACCCCAGTCTGTAGGGTCTAGGTGATAACCAAGCCACACTTGAACTTGGTAATATACCCGAAAAAGATGTTGATGAGCAGCAACTGAGGTTGGAGGAAGACAAGCTAATTGTACTTGTTTTTTACTTTTGGTATTTTTAACGAAACATGCATATCTATACTTAAATTGCTTTTATCTTTTCAATTTCTGCTAATATCCATTATTTTGCAATAGTTTCAAATTAAACAGGATCACAACTGACCCGTGGAATAGGCCTACTGGGGAAACCACGTTAAAAAAACGCGCTAAGTACACTACCTCATAGGTGGCGTGGAAACGTGTGCATGTTATAGGGTTTCACTGCAGACTTCCAGATTTTCCTCACACTTTGAACCTACATATCTTCTAAACGGAGTCACTCAGGTTTCTGTTCTTTCTTTCAAATAAAAGAATCCACATTTACCTAAAAGATGAGCCTAATTACGTTGCTCTACTATAATCGGTCTAGAAGTTATTAAAGTTTAAGTAAATGGCAATTCGGCCATACAAGTTGCAAGTGAGGGGATATGAGTGCTTTAAATCTTTAAAACGGCGATATCTCATGAATGACAATTCGTACGGGAAAATGTATAAGATCCTTTTTTGTAGGTAATCGCATAATCTACAAACTTTGTAAACACTATTTTATGATAAAAGTTACCGTTTTGCTGAAAATCGCGAAAAACCCGTTTTTGTGACCTTTGACCCCGAGTAAATCCAGGTTCCAGGTGCCGGATCGATGAGGACTTTTTACATTTCATTTATAACGGTGCTTTGAACAATCCTACCAATTTTCAGCTTGGTGTGAATTTCTGTACCCTCATACCTATTTTTTGGTCTAATTTGACCGGACTATATCGTTTATATTCAGTTTTTAATTGTTCATTGGTAGGATTCATCTTCCAAATTTTATAGAGCTGTTCTTTAGTTGAACAGGAGGTAATAATACGTTTGGTTATCCACAATTTTTCGAGGATTTTTTTAGACCTAATTTTACAGCTATTATTATATTTAGCACTGTAAGTGCAGTTCTTAATTTTATTTATTAATAAATCTATAGCCATATTTGGATCATACAACATAAATTCATTCCAATTAATTTTGTTAGCATTGTTTTTTAATTTTTTGTAGTTGATATTAAAAAATGTATTTAATTCATCCTCATTTATCTGTTCTTTAATAGCAATAATAAAAGGAAAATGATCAGGAAACACAATACTTAGTCTGATAGGTTCAAAGTTAAGATTACTAGTTTTAACAAAAAAGTTATCAATACACGAACCTCCTTTGTCATTATCAGAAGGTCTTGTTACTTCTTGAAAACAAGGAGAATACCCTTTTCCTAAGAGATTTCTTAAATGTTCTTGACTTAAAACATTTAAATCGAATAAGTCAATGTTGAAATCTTCTGCAATAAAATGATTTTTAGTATTGTGGGAATCAGAAAGATATGCTTTCAAGTCCTGTATGAATTCAGATTATGGTAAATCATGAGATCTATATAAGGTAGAGATTGCAAAATTAATTTTATTACCAATTTTAATTTTAGAATGTAGAAAGCTCAATCTTCCATAATTCAGGATACTTGTTGACTCCTTTAGATTCTCTTTAATATACATAACAACACCATCAGCTTGATTAATTCTACTATTGTTGTAAAAAAGTTTATATCCAGTCATTTGGAAGTATTCATAGTATTCTAAATTCCAAGTTTCTGTACATACAATAAATATAGGCTTATTTATTAATCTTTCAACAAAAACTTGTAGCTGATTAAAATTTGAATTTATTCTTCTAATATTAACAGATAAAATTAAATTATCATTAATATTCAAATTTCTGTTTAAAGATAAAAAATTGTCATAAATAGTTCCTTTTGCAATATTTCAATATCTTCATTTTGACAGTTGTCCATTTCTTCTTTAATTATGTTGAGAACCACTGGAACTACTTGGTGTTGACGTTTTTGTTATCGTGTTAAAGTTTTCTACTTTACCGATGTATTTTGGTATATCAGGCATTATAGGATAATCAGTTGACTCGATGGATTTCTAAATTTTAATTTTAGGTACTGACACTTTGCACTATCTATTGCCACATGTGCTATATCAAAGCTTGTTTTAAGCTGCTTATTATGATATATGCAATTCACACATTTATGCTCAGTATTTTCACATTGCCTTGTTTTGTGACTTCCAGCACATCTTAAACATTTTGATTCTTTTTGACACTTAACACCACTATGCCCAATTCTTCCACAATTAAAGCATGGTCTAATATTAATTACATCATAAACTCTGCAGCTTTGGAATCCAACGAAAATTCTTGAATTATTTTCTTTAATATTTTTGTACATTTCAGATGTCACTTCTACTATAGCACTTTGCCAGCCTTTATTATTAGTATACATATGTATAATACCTTGCAACTGTCATTAAATTTATCAAAATTTCTTTCGTTTATATCATGTTCCAACAAAATATTATCGAGGTTTGCACTTTTATCAATTCCCACTATTTTCAATTTAGGATTTGATAATTTTTCCAATTCAATTTTAAAATTTTTAGATAATCCATTTTGCAATATTTTTTCAGCACTCAGAGCACTATCATCATTAAGGCAGTGGCCCATTCAGTTAACCAAATTTTGTTTGTGGCCTTATTTCGCGAATAGCTCGACGGAAATTTTCCTCAAATCGGTCAATTGTTAGAAGATCGTTGTAGTAACAACAGTACTTAACATTTACCAATAAAAAAAGTCCATCGAATAAATGTTATTTAGCCAAAATTAACGTAAAACAGATAAATTTACGAAATATTTAAGAAAAACTGATTTTTGTGACCTTTAGCCCTCCGTAGCGTGAGTAGCCGGTCAGTTGGCTTTATAGACTTTTGAGTAATTATTTGTGACCCCAAAAAAAAGAGAACCCCTCTGGAAAATATCCAGTTGGCATTTCTTAGAGATGGATGATGCGAAGTGGAGGCAGAAAAGTAGGATTGCCATGTTCCGTAGCGTATAGCTCTTGTTGGGGCCCGTCGTGTCTCAATTTGATGTCCGAGGATGCAACCATTGAGCCTGAATTGAACGATGATAACGGCGACCACATTTCGTTATTTTGCTCTGAGACGAGTGTAGAGGAAGATGACGATATGAAAGAAGTGGAAATAGAGGAGATAGAGAGATAATCAACAAAATTATATCATAATTTGTAACCAATGGATTAGGTCTACTGGGGATACCATTTAAAAACGCTGCTTGCATTATACTTCAAAGGTGGTGCGAAAACGAATGCAGCGCGATGCCCGAGTCTTCTCAGCCCCATATCTCGAAAACCATTGGTTCTATGTAAATTTTGTATAAGGCATTTTTATGTAGATTTATTTCACGAACAAACTTTACTTAGCCAGAATTTATGTAAAGCCGATAACCTTTGACCCTCCGTAACTTGAGTGGCCGGTTAGTTGGCTTTATGGACTTTTGGGAAATTGTTTGCGACCCCAAAATAAAGAGAGTCCCGCTGTAAAATCTCCAGTTGTATTGTTTTAGAGGTTCATGTATAAAGTGACTGTGCTATTATGCAAAAGACAAAATTTTAGACTGAAAACCTTCATTATTTCCTAACATGGTTCAGTTGAATGAAACTAGAACTTTACTTGGTTACGACTACTCGAGACTTACTCAACATTGACTCGGAAGGTATTATCCAGCATAGTAGATCCGATTTCACAAGTCCTATTGTTCTTGTCAAGAAGGCAGATGGTTCTCCCCGTCTTTGCGTGGATTTCCGAAAATTGAATCAGAAAGTAATAAAAGATCGGTATCCATTACCTATAATAGAAGAAGTTATTGAAGATTTATATAAGGCGAAAGTTTGTACGACTCTTGATTTAAAGAATGAAAATGGAAATGAAAATGAAGTCGAAAACCTTAATAAGTTACGAGACGTTTTATAAGTCGTTGAAAAGAATGGTTTAGTTGCCAAATGGCCTAAATGCAAGTTCTTTAAACGAAGGGTCGAATTTTTAGGGCACATCATAGAGAACGGAAGTGTGAATCCCTTTCAAGACAAAACGAAAGCTGGCCAGTGAAAGACGTTAGGAGTTTCTTAAGAGTCACAGTGTTCAGGCGTTCATTCACCAAGGTAAATAATTGACATACATTCGCGTTATGAAGCAATTAGTAATATCAGCAGAATTGCACAACGCATGTCCGGTCAAGAATTGCATCAAGTGTAAGACCCCCCGCACACTACAGACTTTCCATCGGCCGATAGTTTGGTCGGGTTGGACTTTTATACTGATATCCGGCCGATATCGAATCGTTGCAATGTGCGCACTTACATACATCTTCGTGCTGATTAAGAGCCCGACCAAACTATCGGCCGATAGAAAGTCTGTAGCGTGCGGGGACTCTAAAGGAACGACCTAAATATTACAACAGGCAACGATCAGATGACCCACCCGGAACAACCATCGACGACGAGGAGGTGTCGAGTGACAAATAGCGATGTGCGATTCTGTATCGACTTAAGACAAAATCGATTTTTTCATGTAAAAAAATCGGTTTTTCCAATTCCCTTCCAGCCGATACGATTTTCGATAATCGATTCTTTTTTAGAGAATCGTAACCATCAATTGCACCTTACTTCTCACTATACAGGGTGTTCCCGACTAAGATGCTAATCCGTTGAGGGATGATTCCTGGGTATATTTGGAGGAAAAAATTGTTCTACAGAATGGGGCTATGGGGCTTATCCACTAAGCAACCCTAGTGAAAATGTGCACTGCGCATTTGTTCGCTATGCGTGCTAGCTGTGGCTCCGTGTGTGCTAGTGCGTACCTCATGCATGCAAGCTGCGGGCGAGTTTTATTTTTACTCGGGCACAGGGTGTTTAAGAAAAGACGTTTGAAGCATTTTTTAATTTGCTTAAACTTTATTTACTCCTCAACTATGAAATGTACAACTACAGAAATGTACATTCTTTAATGTATGATATCAATATCATAAACCTCAGTCGAATATGTTAGTTCACAGTCAAAGTTTTGCTTTTTTTAACTAAAATTTCAACTAACACCACTCCAAAAAATACGCAGTTAACTTAAATTTATTTTCAAAATTAGAAAGCTTGGAGTATTTTCTATGAATAATGTTAAAACAATTTTTAGGCTACGGCCCTTACTTTTGAAGTTATAAGCAATTTTGATGTTAAAATTGGCTCTATTTCGTACCTTTTCACCTAAGCTTTGTCGAAAAGTATCAAATAAGCACCAAACCTGCCTGGATGCCTTTATTTTTATAACAATGAATTATTTATTTAAATGTCTTTATTTTTAATAATATAGTAGGGGTATTCATGAAAACGTGTAAATTTACACATTAGGTATACTCGTATTTTTACGAGGTTTGTTTGATGAACGCACCTACGATGACATGATGTATGTAAACGATGTAATTGATCAACTGTTCAAACTGGACGTGAATGTCTAAATTACGAAACTGAAAAATGCCAAAAAAGGTGTAAAAAATAAACTACCTCATTCATCTTGCACTTAAAAAATCAAAACAGCTAATAATATGATGCCGAATTGGCATTTGCAAATTTTACACATATCAGTTATGCAGTTTATGCTATGGACACACATGTGGTTTCGATACCATGGTATTCAAATACCACGTAGTATACCAGATGTGTGTCACCTAATACCAGGTCAATACCATTCCAAAAACTTGGTATACTATCATTCGACGTGGTATCGAAATGAGCCAATTTTTCTTGGTTTCCTTATGCACAAACCTGGTATAGCGGCCTTTTAACTGCTAACAACGCCTTTATATAGAAGCGGAAAATAAAAACACCTAATTTTTCCATTTTAAAAATTTAATTTTTGATTAAATAAAAATTTAGCTGTGTTTTTGTTGAAAAAAAAAGAAAATTTTTTAAGTGAAAAGTTTTACTTTCGATTTCAAGCATATTTATTGACGTAAAAGAGCACAAACTGATTCGTTTTCCATTTTTAAAAGCTTTACAAATAACAGTCAGTTGAGAGCTGTCAAATGTATACCACAAAAAGATATGTGTCAGCGGTTAGTATTCTATGGCCGCGTTTAGGCCCG
This sequence comes from Thereva nobilitata, assembly GCA_963855945.1. NCBI lineage: Eukaryota > Metazoa > Arthropoda > Insecta > Diptera > Therevidae > Thereva > Thereva nobilitata. Next base: position 124,005,921 of record OY979696.1, read on the forward strand.
AGTTATTTTGACTCTGTTAAACTAGCGCTCTTAACTTAGCACCGTTTCTAGCATGCCATTTGACAATTCTCATTTTACAGCTAATAACAGACAAAAATAATAACATTTCCCATTTTACAAATAATAAAAGGCTAAACAATGAATAATAATAATAAAATCTTCATTCTGTATTGAAATATTTCTAAATTATTTGCTTACAAGAAAAAATTACAAGCAAACGTCAATTCATTTTGGCTGTGCTAAATTTTAGCTAAGTCAAAAAGCAGAAATAAGTTAGCTAACAGCGCAAAAAAAACTGCTGTTTATGCTGTTGTCAACTTGCCTAGCTCCGTTAAATTAACTTCGGCCTAAACGCGCCCTATGTAGTATAAAACAAGCTTGGTATCGATACCATGGTATCGAAACCACATGTGTGTCCATAGCATAACACAGCAAAACTTGAGCGTAAGCTTATCTAGTGTGCGTATTTCAGTTTCCATACAAATTTTGCACAGTTAATTTACGAGGTGGTAAACTTATACGATTTACGAGGCTTACTAGGGTTTTACATGTTTTCATGAATACCTCTAGTGAATTATTTATTTTAATTTGGCAATGAAATTCGCTTTTTGTTTTGTTAAATTTAATAAAAATTTTATCAAATAAATGTAATTTTTCTTTAAATATTGTACTCGATTTTTATAAAATTGATTTTTTAAGGACAATTTATAGAAAAATCGATTTCATTAAAACAAAAATCGATTTCCAAAATCGATTTTATATTTTGAAAATCGCACATCACTAGTGACAAAATCGGAGGACGGCGGTCACTCTGAAAAAGTTTGGTGCGTTACATTTACTTTTGAAGTAAAAATAAATAAAATGATAAACATTGTCTCTGTTTAAGGGGTAACACCACTGTAGGATTTTGAAAAAATGGAATTTTTGTTTTTTGGCTTGAAATATACTTCAGGATAACAAAAACAATGTGCAGTTGGTCCTATAACAGAAAAATTATTTTGAAGGATTTAATTTTCGATTTTCCCCCGGCGCCTCGGAGCACGCGTTGGTCCGACTTATTGCTTGTATATTGCTTTTACCTGTCGAAATAATAAGTGCTGCTATAGCAAAAAGGTTATTTGGGTGCGCTACAAAATAATAAACGTGTTTTACAATACATCGCACAGTGAAGGTAAAATACAATTTTCAAAGATTAGAGTACTTTCAAAACTTTAAGCGCGATTATCTGGAAACCATGTTTTTCGAACTGGGTGGACGGATTACTCGGAGACTATAGGCCCACCCTAAATGAAAACTAACGCAGAAGTGAAGTAGAAGTGAAGTAGTCGTAATTTCTTTCAAAATTGATATATAAACCAAAATCAAAAGATCATAAGAAGTGTAGCAAGTGAACAGCCGTACTTTCTTAACTTTTGTTTACTTCTTGTGCGGTTCTTACCGCACGGTTACTTCTGTAAATGACTTTTCGAAATTTTTCGAAATTAAACTTCCACTTCACTTCCATTTTGGTCACTCTCATACATTCATATGCAATGGTACCTAACTTCACTTCACTTCACTTCCCATTTAGGGTAGGCCTTATTGCATGGATCGGTTTGAAATTTTGACATTAGCTTCACAATTGCATTCTTTACAAAAGTACGTAGCCGTTTTTTGATTCGTTGTAAAAAAATTTTTTATAAACAATTTACTGCTAATTTTTTTGCCGAAAATCAATTTTTTTTTTCATAAGTCCGCCATTTTTACAAAAATCAGTTTAAAAAAAAATCCTACGTACTTTATGGGCAAGGTCAAATAGATTAGGAAACTATTTGGATTTTGTTCCAGGTCTTCAAGTTTCGGAGAAATCCGTCCACCCGTGGAGGCCCTTAACAAAAAGGCGATTTCGAAAAACGACTGTGGCGCCACCATTTTGTAACAAAAAGTCAATAAAAAAAATTTTTTTTACACTTGAATACATGTTTGATCAATCGCCTGAAAAGAATTTCGATCCCTTTTTCCATACCTTTTAAATTAATTCCCAAAATTTGGCCTTTTTTCGCACCTCTACAGTGGTGTTACCCCTTAATAAAATTTATGTTTTAAAATATTCAATTTTTCTTACAGCATTCATTCGATGCCATTTTTAACTTCAAAAACCCGGCACACAAAATATGATGAAGAAGAAAGACGCGCCCTGGCGGCCGTTAGTCTTTCACTTCTCTCGTCTGGAGCCGGCTGTTTTTGAAAATAAAAATGGCGTCGAATGAATGCTGTAAGAAAAAATGAATATTTTAAAACATAAATTTTATTAAACAAAGACAATGTTTATCATTTTATTTATTTTTACATCAAAAGTAAATGTCTAATGATGATAAATGTACAAGGATTTTTTTTTCGTACGCCTCTATTAATATATATCTTCAAATGTATAAACATCAGTGAGAATTTTACAAATTATAACTTCCGGTCAAGTTTTTTATGAGAAAAAAATAAAAAATTATAATCTAATGGCTTTCTTAGAAAGCTTAGAGTGTCCTCTTTAAAATGCTTTTTTCATTTTTATTTTTGCGTACATTTTAGGCAAGGATACTTTGGTTTTTCCCCGAACGCCTCGCTAGAATATTTTAATTCAGCTTTTTGGCGCTTAGATTTTTCGAATTTTCTTCTTATTTTTAATAATTTTTTATAATAATAAAACAATTTTTTTTTTAAAATAAGTTATAATATAAATTTTAGTGAAATTTTCCGCTCTTTCACGTGGCGCTATTAGTTTTTGGAATTTTTTTTTATTTTTCGATATATAAAGCAAAAACCAAATTTTCGAATTTGTTTTCGAAATTGTGAACTTAGCATACACTTTAGCGCAGCAAAGATTTTTGACGTGATAACGTCTTATAAATCGATGCGGTTGGAAGGCATTCACGAAAAAGTTGTAACGAAGCCACTAACGTCCAGTAACGTTACGATGCTCGCGCAACATTCGAGAAAGAGGCTCGCGTTCTTAGCGTCGGACCAAAAGAAAGAAAGCGTCTCAATGGGGGGTGCTACACACGAGACTAAGAGCCGGTTTAGACGGTGCGCTTCAGCGCATGTGCCTCACGAACTTTGTGGATAAAGGGAGAGGTGGGGTGGTACCTCTCTTCATCCCCACTCATCCCTTCATCACCAAACGTTCGTGAGGCACATGCGCTGGAGCGCACCGTCTAAAACAGCCCTAATTCGGACGGGTGAGGCTTTAAGGGATCCAAATGACGAATTTGTGGTTAAAATTTGAAAATTCAAAATGGCGGACTAATTTTGGCAATTGTGTTCCGATTGGACTGAAAATCAGTATCGGGGGGATTTAAGGGTTCCAAATGACGAATGACGAAAATTCAAAATGGCGGACTAATTTTGGCAATTGTGTTCCGATTGTACTGAAAATCAGCATCGGGGGGCTTTAAGGGTTCCAAATGACGAATTTGTGGTTAAAATTTGAAAATTCAAAATGGCGGACTAATTTTGGCAATTGTGTTCCGATTGGAGTGAAAATCAGCATGGGGGGGGGGCTTTAAGGGTTCCAAATGACGAATTTGTGGTTAAAATTTGAAAATTCAAAATGGCGGACTAATTTTGGCAATTGTGTTCCGATTGGACTGAAAATCAGTATCGGGGGGCTTTAAGGGTTTCAAATGACGAATTTGTGGTTAAAATTTGAAAATTCAAAATGGCGGATGACAGCGTAGACCGTAGAGAAAAACCGGCGAGAAAAATAAAACTGAAAAACTAAATAAAACGAAATATGTCAGTGATTTATGAATTTAAAAGTGTAATCTTCATTTAATCCTTTGTTCCAAAAAACTTATAATACAAAAAAGACGTTTCACGTAAAAACTTCGCCCGTATACAGTCTTTACAGGAACCCATATTTTTTTTTATCGTTTTCTACACCCAAAAAAGTACCTAAGTTCCAATTTTCAGCGAGATCACATTTTGTGCGAGGTCAAAGCCTCTGACAACTGGGCTAATTGGAAAAGGACGAATTTTTTTGATAAGGATACAGTAAGAGTTGGGGAGCAAGTCGAAAAGAAAAATGATTTTGGGTGAGAAACCACCCAGGCAAAGAAGAAAAAACAAGGACCTGTTTTGGGTTGGCTTTGCCCATTCCAATTTGAGGGATGTTGGCTAAAACTTAACTTCTGGAATTGGGTCGGCGAGTTATCAAGTAGCAGCACGGACCCCGATCGGAAGAGTGACCGCTCCTTGGAAGACGTTGAAACAAGAAAACTTGAAAATAGCTATAGGCTGCAGGGCTTTACCTGAATGGAACGACAGGTGATCCCAGGGAATAGGTCAGGATAGCTATCTTTCTATATTTTTTTTCTAGTTTTGGTGGTTGTGTCCATAACCAGTTGTTGGATGGTCGTAAAGACTAATATTGTGGTACATCCTATTTTCGTGTGCTTTGTAAAGGCTAACGTGTAATATTATCCTTACTAATATTATAAATGCGAAAGTAACTCTGTCTGTCTGTCTGTTACGCTTTTACGCCTAAACCGCTGAACCGATTAGACCTTGGAGAAGGACATAGGCTACTTTTTTCGCGAAAGGCTTGAAGGGATTGAAATAGGGGATGAAAGTTTGTATGGGAGTCCGTTATAATCTTATATATCGCAAATAAAGAATTTTTGGTCAATCGGTATATGGGAGTTTTAAAGGAAGCATATATATATCGAATTTATGATCAAAACTTATAAATTCAAATTTGTGGGGGTAAGTGTAATTTCCTGGTTAGCTGTATGTAGGTTTTTCAAGAGTTGGAAAATCCGAAAATCTTGACATTCTAGCTACAAACGGAAAAACATTGAACATAGTGAATCCTGAAGCTCTCTAAGCAATCGGTTCAGAATTGATGAACAGTTTTTTTGGAAAGATGGTAAGGAGAAGCGGAAATGTGGGATTTAGGTATATATAATGGATAAGAAGGAAGCGAGGGAGACCAAACGGCTCTGGACGGATGGCGTAGACCAGGACCCTAGAGCTTAGGGATGCCAAACTGGATGACATGGGTTGAGATTTTGTATTTAGGGGTTTTGAGTACGAGAAAGCGAGTGGTGATGTCCCGTTAGCACCGTTAGCCGAAACAATACTATCTCATTTTCGCATAGTACTTTTAATGAAGTTTTAATCAAAATTTGGAGGTTCCAAGATGGCGTCCGATTTTTGCATTTGTCTTCCTCCACCCCCGACATGGGTATCAAATGAAAGAGTATGACAGGTAGAATACAATTAGCGGTGTAGGTTGACAATGCAAGGTGAACATTTTGTAAAAAAAACAAAGACATTGGTTCCAAGATGGCGGCCGATTTATGCATTTGTGTTTCGCGACCCCCAACATGGCTATCAAATGAAAGGGTATGACAGGTAGAATACAATTTTCGGTGTAACGTCATTCCAAATTCAAAATGGCGGCCAACACAAAATGGCGGAACACATTTTAGACTAAAAAGTAGAAAATATAACCTATCAACTTCAAATTTTGCACATACGCATAATCAAGATGGCGGTTCCAAAATGGAAGCCGATTTTTGCATTTGTGTTCCCCGACCCACCCACATGGTAATCCAATGGAAGGGCACGGCAGGTAGAATACAATTAGTTGTGTGGCGCCATTCCAAATTCAAAATGGCGTATTACCTTTGCTTCACAACGCTCTCAGTATGGGTATCAAATGAAAGGGTGTGACGATTATAATACAGTAATCTGTATGACGTCTTTTCAAATATAATATGGCGGCCACCACAAAATGGCGGAAAACATATAATAGACTAAAAAGTAGAAAATAAAATGTATGTGATGTATTTGATCCATATAAATAAATATATGGCTTCAGTTGCTACCTTTGATTATTGTATATATTTGAAGACAATTGTTTTCCAGGAGTAAACTCCATTCACGCGTCGGAGTTGACACGCACTTTCTTTTTTTATAGGCAGCTCTAAATTTTTATATGTAATCCAAAATCAATTTTTGCGGATTTGTTCTTTTTTTCATTATACATTTTTGATACCGCGGACTGTGCACACATAATCTTTTGTTATTTAAAGGCGTTGCAACGCACGCAGGTTTTTTGCTAGTTTATACTATTTGCTGATCAGAAGTCTGGGAGAAGAAATTGTACAACGTAACAGCGACTTGGTACCAGGGTGCTTTGCGTATGTGTCCCCTATTGTTACCTACTCAAAGTGCGGTTGTTATTGTTCCTGTTCCAATATTATACGGTAGTCACCTGTAAAATAAGAGAGTTTTTTATTCTGTAGTGAAAATGGAAGAACACCTATGGTGTTAACGTCATAAACATTATTCCAATTATTTTAGCCTATTGTGAGTTAATTACTGAATGTATATTAGTGGTCTAGAATTAATAAATACACTGTTTGGATAGTATAGCGCATATTAAAAAATACTAGTGGCATACCCAATTGAGTTTCGATTGAATTAAACCTTGGGATGTTCTATAAATTGCGGCTTGAATGCCAACAATTTTCCGGAAAACGTACATACCAAACTTGGACACCACTTCCGCCCAGGCAGACCAAGATTTTCCTTATGGTCGCTGTGAATACTAACATTTCAAAAACATTTCATCCTTTTACTCGATAGATCACATTTTTTGCAGCCATCTCTCGCTCACAGGGTGCTGTGATTAAGGTGGCGAAGGTGCAAAGGCTGGCTTGTCGCTAAAAGAACTTGTGCGACTGCTCTACTGAACCTCCCTCCGATCACCTATAGATTCTGATGAAGGAACTAAACTTGGAGCAAAAGCTATCATTGTCCGATTCCTGCCACTCTTGACTTCGACAAAACGTTTATGACGATTGTCGGTCAGAATGAGAACATGGCAGGTCTCTCTTCACAAGAAGCAGGGCCTTTTGGTATACGATGTTACGGGTGATGTGGATTCCGGGCCACGAAGGTCACAATTGTCAAACTGGCAAGAGTAGGCGCAAACTCTTCACTTGTTGGCGCGGTACCTTTCTGCAACTTAGCCACCTGCAACGTAAGTTCGGCCATCAAGAATTGAGCCGATCAGCTGTTGCGTTATGCTGGACAAGGAACCAGGTACTCGCCAAGTAAGATTCATTCAATTGTCGCTAAAGCGGGCAAACTTTTAAACTTTAAGAGGTAGGAGCTAAAAATAATAACAGAGCTCCTGACGGGCCACTGTTCGATCAATTATCATATAAGCAGAATAGGGCTGGGAGTTGATTGTAGCTTCGGTTCTACGGGGCTGCTTTCGAAACTGCGGAGTATTGTGAGGTGGGGATTTCGTCCCACAGTAAGATTCGGGATATGAATCACAAATCAATTATAGGCTATATCAAAAAACCCTGTTAACCACGGAGTTGGGGCAATAGACCAAATCAAACAGGTGGCAGTACCGACTAAAATGCCCCTTTAACAAAGAAATCGTTCAAATATCTAAAAATTTACTATGTTAATTATTTTAAATTGCAACTTAAAAATTAGAACAATATTATAAAAAGTTCTTCAATGTTATTCTCACCTCAATCATCCACAGGCAACATCAAAATATAATGTTTCTACCTTATGTACATATGTGTGTGTATGTTGCAACAAATGAATCGATACTGTGGATGCAACTTGCTCTATAAGTTCTATACATTCAAAGTTCGATAAAACTTCTAATTACAAACTAAGTACCACAAGGAGCATAAGCACCAAGCGATGTGTTCTTCAAGTTTCTAGTGCCCCGTTGATACACTGGGAAAGTTAAAGGCATGTACTTCTAAGATAAGTTCATCTTGGTGGAACTAACTGGCAAGTAACTAATAGTTCCATAGCAAGCTCAAAGCTCGGGTATCCGGCGCCCAGGTGCTAATAAATAGTCTCAAGCTGTTTCCCCATTACATTCTATCTATCATTGTCGTAAGGAAAATCTCTCTTCGATGCGATAAGACCAACCAATTGGCGAATTTAAAGATAAAATATTCACAGTGAAGAATTGAGGAGAAATTCCAAGACTTTCCAACAGCTTTTCTTAACTCAATTAAGCTTCGAGGTGTTCCATTTCAATGGCGCCTCCAGGAGTCTGTACAATATAATAACAGATGCACGTAGTGAAATGGAGCACAGGTGACATTGAACTTTTCCATCCGGAACTATGCACGGATCCGTGGGATATTTGTATGTCATTATATAGCTCCAGAAAAGGCAAGCGAGCTATATCATCGCTTCATCGCTCCATGGGGGAGGTGTGGAGGCAGTTATGAAAGTCGTGTAGGAAACGACCCCATAAAAGTGGAATTGGATGGCGGCAAAACGGTGAGCGATTCCCTGTTGTAATAGAGACGTTACCCCACGGTATGTTTGTAGTGTGTAATTCCGAATGGTAAACATGACGATGGAGAAGGACATACCGACATTATATCACATATACAGTAAGATATTTTGGGCGTTGAAGGAGTCATTTACGGAGATTGAGTGATGGCATCATAAATTTTTGGTTCTTTTGATGGTCGGAAATGCTGGGCTGTCGCCAGTTTTTTTGTTGTTGTTGATTGCACAGATATTATCCTCTAATGAGGCACCATTTTTCTTCATTTATTATGTTTATTAGGCCTTCAACCAATCACAGTTTATTACCCCACACGAACCGATATTAATACTTACTATATGCTGGCCATCGATCTTGTAAAAATGATTACCTTACGATATTCGCATACTTTATGTTTTATAGCGTATGGATGTAACGTTAATAAGAGGAGAGGAATCTTCTTCGTTTCGGAAGAGCCAAATTTATTACGATTATCTGAAATAATAATGAGGAGTAGGGTTTCGTGTTTAATTAGTGTAATGTTTTATTGAGAGTAGTAAATTATCGAGATATAAGTTTATGTGTGTCTTTTGGAGGGATTCGTTCATTAAGAAGGTTTAATCAATAAAGTCTATTGATATCTATTGGGTTGTTCCTTTTTTCCCAACAGAGGTCATAATTGTATTTATTCACAATCAACTTCACACTTAAGCCGCATTGATTTTGACAGCTGATATAACAAAGCTTTATTGTGAAAAAAGAGATCATCCACATAAAACGCAGGTTGCCAGCGTGCTCGCCATGGGTCAATAGCCGGTGGTGATTGCCATAATTCTGGCAATATCTTGTCGGGGTCTGTTTAGAAGGATTTTGACTCCGCCTCACAGCAGTTTAAAACGACAAAAATACGTCGAAAATTAGAAGTAATTAAGATAATTTTTTGCATTAATAGTGTCAGGCGGTTTACGAGGTCACTGAATATGAATCCGCTATGAGTATTTCGAAAAACAAAATGGCGGCTTCAAAATGGCGGTTAACAATTTTAAAATTCATGATTTTTTAATGGAAATAGGTGTCTAGGGATTTTCAAGGTCTCAGATTCTGAATCTATTATCATTTGTTTTGTCAAAATTATTGTTTGATAAAAATTGTTTTCATATTTTAGATGCCTCGGATGTCGGAAAAACTATTCCTCTATCGTGGAACTATTCCTCTATACCGCGTCTGGGCGGTGTTAGACCCATCGGATTGGTCTGGCTTTTTATATATTGCCATAAAATAGTTGTTTAAACCAGAGTGCGGAAATAGTATATTCTGTAACAAGGAATGATGCATATTCCGGCACAAGTGGAAGTTTGGCGGTCCACGAGTGCGGAATATACCATTCAAAACGTGTTGCAGAATGCAGACTATACTTTTTCTACGCCTCTCATTAGTTTTTTTTAATATTTTGTAAAGAAAAACGTACCTTAAGTAAAGCTAATGTCAAAAATACAATGTATAAGGCACAGCAAGATATTTTAACCCTAAATAACATATTAGTAGGGAGTGTTCATTCATAACCATTTTGTAATTTAATAATTCGTTAATAGATGGCCGCCGCAAAATTTATTAAAAAATGCTACTATTTTCTGGAATTTAATAATTGAATAGTGTAGTAGGTTTAAGGAGGCCAGAAGGCAAAACACTTGTATGTACATACTAATTGTGAGTTAGTCAATAAATGATATTTGAACAAGCAACATTCGCTTTCCGACTATTTATTTTTCCCGTCACATTTTCATCATTCTACAGTTCAGAAGTGGGATAACCGAATATTGGAATATCATATCCGGGCATTTTTTTAAAAAGGAAAAAGTAAATTCTGCGCCGAGAAATAGGTTTCTCGATTAAAGGCTTGGGCATAGGTGTTAATCGGTTGACACGTTTGGAAAAGTTATCCATCGTTATCTTGCGCATCGGTCGTCGCAGATCTAATCCAATTTAATAGAAAATGGCCTCTGTAGGGGTTGCAGATTTTATTGAGAAGGCGACGGTGAATGAGTTGAAAATTAAATTAGCCCAGTTAGGTTTGGAGACCAGAGGGCTGAAATCGGCATTAAAACTAAGGCTTCAAGAAGCGGTCAGTAATATGTCCGAAATGGATGTTGCAGATAATTTCAACGAAAGCTGGACGGAGGAACAACACGGGGACGCGGATGACCACGCGGACGACTTTTGCCCCGTTGTAACAGACGTCCAAAGTCAGTTTGAGGGCAACGACACGACAGGGAGTTGGAAGACTTGAGACGACTTCTTTTCAAAAGGAAAGAAATAGCCAATTTAAAAAAACAAATTGCGGAATTGTCGGAAGTTGAAGCAGAGCCTCACCATCACCAATTTAATTTTAGGGACATTGAAGACTCGTTTCACACTTTCAGTGGGGATGATAGTTACTCCATACGCAAGTGGCTAATTCAGTTTGAAGAATCAGCGGATCTTCTTCGATGGGACCCAAAAACCAGATTTATTTATGGGAAAAGGCTGATGGCTGGCACGGCAAAGCTTTTCATAAGGACAACTCCTGCTTTGAAAAACGCGCTGCTCAAGGAGTTTGATAGGAAAGTCTCCAGTGCCGAAACTCATAGTGAGCTAAGGAAGACGAAAAAAGAAAAGGATCAAACGTGGCGACAATATGTCTTCAAAATGTTAGAAATTGCTTCTTTAGCCGACATCGACGAGTGTGACGTCATCCAATATATTGTCAAGGGAATTCCAGACACCGTTGCGAATAAGATGCTGTTGTATGGAGCTAACAACATATCGGAGATAAAGGAAGCGTTTAAGAAATATTATCTGATGAAGTCGCATACGCAGGTACTCCTTGGAATAAATTTTAAACCCAACATATCCGGATCTAGGGATCAACACCGAAACGTGAATGTGAAGTGCTTCAATTGCAACGAGTGGGGTCATACAAGTGGCGACTGTTCAAAACCCAAGAAAGTTAGAGGTGCATGTTTTCGATGTGGAAAATTAGGACACCGATCTAATGAATGCCAGCAGCCGAAGACTGTAATGACAGTGCGACGAAATGAAGACCGGATGGAACAACTTAATTATAATATGTCTCCTACTAATGATTTTAAATTTTTTGTAAAGTTTGTATTTGAAATGACTGCAGAGGGAGATAAATTAACACTACAATTGAAAAGCCTGGTGGATTCTGGTAGCAGTGTCAGCTTTATTCAAGAACGTTTTGTACCACCACACTTATTGAAGGCACCAACGGATGAACGATTTTTAGGAATCAACGACAGTCCTCTCCAGTTAATTGGTTTGTGCTATCCGAAGGTTAGTTTTAATGATAATTGTGTTTTAATTAATTTATATATTGTAAAAGATTTTACGATGAGATGTCCAGTAGTTTTAGGACGCGATTTCATTATGAAAAATAATTTAGAGTTAAGTGTCAAAAACCCTGAAATGGGTTATGGCAAAGCTTTATATGCCCAGACCTCTAACACGTTAAATTTTAAAAACAAAGATTCGTTAACTTTTGAGGAACAGATTCTTAATATCGATACGATTGAAATAACGGATACGCCAATTATTAACATAAACGCGAAGTTGTCATATCACATTAAAAATAAAGTTAGTGACATTGTATCAGCCGTTTTTTCTAAATGTGAAACTACACAAAATAAAAGTAAGAATATTGAGATGTCGATAAATTTGTCAAAAGACGAACCTTTTTTCTGCACACCCCGTCGAATTCCTTTCACGCATAAAGAAAAGCTTAAATTATTAATTGATGACCTTCTGGAAAGAGGTGTTATCCGTGAAAGTAATTCACCATATGCCTCTCCTATTGTTTTAATGGCAAAGAAAAATCGAGATGAGCTGCGGTTGTGTGTAGATTATAGAACTCTCAACAAGCATACGGTTCGGGATAATTTCCCATTGCCACTGATTGAGGATCTGTTAGATAGGTTGAGAATGAAGAATTATTTTTCTGCTCTTGACCTGAAAAATGGTTTTCACCATGTTAGAATGGCTGCAGACTCTGTTAAGTATACCTCTTTTGTAACACCTATAGGACAGTACGAATATATCCGAATGCCTTTTGGCCTTAAAAATGCTCCTTCGGTTTTTCAGCGCTTTATCTACCACCTCTTTAGGGATCTTATAAATGATGATAAACTTTTTGTGTATATGGACGATATTCTAGTAGCAACCAAAACAATCGAGGAACATCTAGACATTTTGGCAAAAGTTATAGAAATTGTTCGGAATAACTCGTTAGAACTGAGGTTTGATAAATGTAGATTTCTTTATGAAGAAATTAATTATTTAGGTTATATTGTAAATAGAGAAGGGATACGTCCCAACGAAGAGAATCTTTGTGCCATAAGGAACTTTCCAATTCCGAAGTGTGTTAAGAGTGTCCACAGTTTTCTGGGTTTAGCTTCTTATTTCCGGAAGTTTATACAGAATTTCGCATTAGTTGCCAAACCTATGTATGATCTTTTGAGGAAGGACGCAACATTTAAATTTGGGGAAGAACAGCATAAATCTTTTGATACTATAAAGTCTATGCTTTTAGAAGCACCTATTCTTGCTATATACAGCCCGAAAAATGAAACCGAATTACATTGTGACGCGAGTGGGTTGGGGTTTGGTTCTATTCTTTTCCAACGCCAGTCCGATGGGAAGCTTCACCCCGTTTTTTATTTCTCGAAAAGAACTACTGAACCCGAAACAAGGTATCATAGTTACGAGCTTGAAACCCTGTCTATTATTTATGCTTTACGCAGGTTTCGTACTTACCTACTCGGTATATCTTTCAAAATAGTTTCCGATTGTCAAGCTTTGACATTAACCCTGAATAAACAACAATTGAATCCTAGAATTTCTCGTTGGGCGTTATAGCTCCAAGAGTACGACTATAAAATTGAACACCGAGCATCAAATAGAATGTGCCATGTAGACGCATTAAGTCGTTATACTGAAATTTTAAATATTGAGGATGAATCATTTGATTATGCTCTCGCGGTAGCTCAAACTCGTGATCTCGGAATTAAAGAAATCATGCACGAAGTTGAAAGCGGCAGAAATAATAATTTCACCCTGATTAATGGCTTATTGTACAAGAAATGCAATAAAGGAATTATGTTTTATGCACCGAAAGAGATGGAAGATCGTTTAATTCAAGTGCATCACGACTCGTTATGTCATCTGGGAGTGGACAAACTGTATGAATATCTTAGGAAAACGTATTGGTTTCCCGGAATGAAGGACAAAATTAAGAAATTTGTTGACGGATGTTTAAAGTGCGCTTACTTCTCGTCGAATTCTGGTAAGGTGGAGGGTGTTTTACACAACAACCCTAAGGGAAATTCGCCTTTTGAAATGATTCATGTTGATCATTTTGGCCCCCTACCATCCACGAAAAATGGGTTTAAGCACATCTTGGTTGTAGTAGATGCCTTTACTAAATTCACGAAGTTATATCCTGTTAAAAGTACACAAACTAAAGAGGTAATTAGTTGTCTTGACATGTACTACAGATCATATAGTAGACCTTCAAAACTTATTTCTGATCGTGGTACTTGTTTTACTTCGACTGAGTTCTCGGAATTTTGCGTAAACAATAATGTTGTTCATGTTAAAGTAGCTACTCATACCCCACAAGCCAACTTTCAAGTGGAAAGAGTCAATAGACTCCTAACTCCTATGTTAGCTAAGGAAGCCGATAGCACTTCTACCGGAAATTGGTATCAAAAACTAACTAAGGTAGAATTCGCGATAAATAATACTGTTAATCGCAGTACTGGGTACACACCCAGCCAGCTTCTGTTTGGTGTAAGACAAAGGGGCGAGTTCTGTGACGCGTTAGGGGAATATTTGAAAGGAGATAGTCAGCAAAATTTAGATGAGATCAGGGAGAAAGCAGCTGATACAATACAAAAGTCACAACAATATAATAAAAATTATTTTGATCAAAGGCACAAGGCACCTAGAAGGTATGGAAAAGGTGATTTGGTGCTAATAAAAAATGATGAAACAACTCCGGTACTGTGTTTCCATGCAGAGTTTATCCTGAGTTTACTCAGATTAAGCGCCCATGGAAACGGGGATTGAGTAAAGTGTCGTTAAATCCAAGTAAACTCAACGAAGCCAGTCCGATTAAGCCAGGTTTTGCATGTGTGTGTGTTTCAGTATCGTTTACTGCACATATACCAACGGCGACGCAATGTAAAATTGAGTATCTGTCACTTTAACCCAGAACCGTCATGGAAACAGCATCGAGTGATCTTGAGAGAAAAAGCTTTCTATTTACTTAACGAAAACTCTACCCTGGCTCATGCAAACACAGTACGGGAGTTAATAAAAAATTGCTTCCGAAATATCGCGGACCTTATGAAATATTTGAGGTTTTAAAAAATGATAGGTATGTTATAAAAGATGTTGACGGCCATCAGTTAACCAGGTTACCCTATAAGGGAATATGTAGTCCTGCCAATATGAAACCATATATTTTTAATTAATTCCGTATTTTGACTTATTTTTGTTGTTGGATGTTTGAGCAGATAAAGTAAAGCCTGTTTTGTTTTAACACATTATATTTTACACGTAGAGTGAATTAGTTGCATTTGTTTTAGAGTTATAAAATATGTTATGTATGTACATATGTATAAGAGTCAAATGTAAATATGCTGCTTTTAGTTAATACCTTTGTAAATTAGAAAAGGTTCAGGCATGTAATTAAAAATATTCTAAACAGCGATGTATAATCGGGACGATTATCGGTCAGGCTGGCCGATCTGTAGTAGGTTTAAGGAGGCCAGAAGGCAAAACACTTGTATGTACATACTAATTGTGAGTTAGTCAATAAATGATATTTGAACAAGCAACATTCGCTTTCCGACTATTTACTTTTCCCGTCACATTTTCATCATTCTACAATAGTTTATTTAAAGCAAAAATTTTATAGCGGAACATCTTTGATTGTTTATTATTGAAACAATCCTTTTCTTTCTTTAATTAATAAATCTTTTTTTTCTTTAATTAATAAATCATATTCTTGGATTATGACGAACAGATGTCGCCAATAGTAGCTATTCTATAACAAGTGATGGAATGAATATTCCACACGGGTGTGGAATGCTGCTAATTCCGTAACTAAAAGTAATATCAGAATGCCTGTATTCTAACAGAGGCGTAGAAAAAATACATTCGCGAATGAAAAAAATACATTCTTTCTCATTTACATTCGGAAATGAATTTTTGAACGAAAAATTCGCGAGAGAATTTTTACTACTGAGAATGTTTCGAATTCATTCCATTCGTGAAAGAATGAAAGTAGTAAATACATTCTCTCAGAAAACGAACGAAAAAGAATGAAAAGAATATGCTCTTTCACTCGTTCTTGCAAGTGAAAACTATTAAGGATTCTTAGAATATTATTAATTTTATGACCTGCATCCTCAATAAACTTAGGTGTTTAAGGGGCACCACTAGTGTGACCGACAGAAAAAAGGTGATTTTTGGAAATATTTTAAAAAAAAACTAATGCGTGGAATGTTTGAATATTTTAAGGATATATTTGTGGATATGTAATAATTACATAATAAAATTTTGAGATAAAAAAATTAAAAATTCAGCGAGTAATTCGTAATCTCCCAGGGCTCCAAGAAAAATAATCTCCCCACTGCTGCAGTGATAGCGACTTCCACAGTGCTTGAAATCAAAAAAACCAAAAAGCTTATTAAACTAGAAGGTATTTCTCGTACCATGACCGTCGATCAAAAAAAAAATTAAATTTAACAAAATGGCGGAGTCTTTAAAAAAAATTTCAAATTTTGAGCAAAAATTGGATGATTTTTGGCCTGTCAAAATTACATTTTTTATTCAATCGGAAAAGTGGAGGTTGATGGTACGGAGAAACATATATAAAAGAAGCTGGAATAAGAATCAAATCGATCGGATGATTTGTTCTCGTGTGATAACTTCAGCAAATTTGAAAAATATAGTTTCGAGAAAAACGCGTTTAAAAAAATCAAGTAATGGCTCTTATTCTGGTTGTCACTTATGGCGAAGTGAGACAAAAATGCTATTATAGTTCTCTAAAAAAGTAACATTTCAGTGAGATAAGGCGTAGTACAGTTGTCACTGATATCGAGAAACGGAGAATTCAGTGACAGTTGTTCCCACTTGATGTTTGTAAGCGAGATTTTTCTCATTTGATATTTAAAGGTAACATTTCTCACTACGGTGAAGTGACAACCAGAATAAGGGCCAATATCATACTTACGGCTAATCTGCTATTCCAGGCCCATACAATGTACCTTTCTCTTCTTCGAAAGACACCTGTAGGGCTGCTAAAGCCATTCTTCGAGCTAATCGACCCTCTTTCGAAGCAGCCTGTTTACGATGATCTGCTATTCGTAGCCTTGTGTCATCTTTGTCAGCGGCATAATCGCTTGCTACAGGTCCAACTTTTATTCCCATCACATTAAACATTTTTAAAATAGAAGAATAACCGTCATTGAATATTGACGTAGCAAAGTAATTGGATAATTCTATAGTTTTGAGACCACAGTGGAGGTGTTTTGGAGCAAAGTGCCAAAGCAAGCCATTGTAACTTTCGTTATTGTTTTGAGTATTATTACCCTGGCATCTGTCGAGTAACTCACGCCGAGACAAGTCTTCGAATATTGGTTTCAGAGCTTTTTGAATCTTTTGATCAAGTGGAACGTAGTCGTGTTTGAACTTAGACATATCCAATCCCTTAGCTTCCGCGCAGCGATAAGCGCACCAGCTTTCTACGCCTTCCGGACAGTATTCATGATTAGGATTTCTATCGGTCGAACTCAAATGATAAAATGTAGCCCAGATTGCTTTATACATTTCATCCACGTTATCTAGATGTCTCATAATCGCTAAGCCGTAATACATTTGCAGTTTATCAATTAATTTGATTGTCAATTTTTGTGTACCCCTGCTTTTTCCTCCTAAGGTGTTATCAGCGTTCTTCAAACTACGGCATCGGGATCCCATTCTTTTCTTTACATGTAGATAGCACTCAAGTTTTTGTACCGGAACATCATATGGATTCAAATCCAACAATCCTTTGTAAGTGGCACTATCACCATCGCCTATATACCGCGTATATTTCACCCCGTAATTATCAATTGAGCGAGCAAACATATCTTTTACACTGTTAACTTCCATTTTTGATGCTGATCCTTCATGATTTTTGTCGCAATCATCATGCTGTGAGAGCCATTCTTCGTAACCCTCAGGATCTTTGACTTGTTTTTTTTTCCCCAGAAGACACAACTCTGACAGTAAGTTGACTTGACACACGAGTCGATGATCTTCTTACTATACTTTCCTACAAGAGTTACTACGCCAAAACGTGAAGTATGGCCACGTTTTTTCCATGTGCCATCTCCAGAAACCGTCAAATTGGATGCTTTCGAATATTTACGAATATCCTTGCTTCATTCTTAATCTGCGCTTAGTAGGAGTTGGAAGGATTAGTGAAAATTTGAACGTAATATTTAACTTAAACGTAAATTCAAAAAATATGGTTGGTAGTTTAAAAGTGGGCTCAGAAAGAATTAAAGAATATTTGGCAAAAATGTTGGAGAATAAAATGATTTGTTTGAAAGTCGACGTGGCCACAAGAATGGACAAAAGTATTTTAGGAATTAATGTTCAGTATATGAAGGATTTTAAAATTTATATGAACACCTTAGGAATGATACAGTTAAAGAGGAGGCATACGGCAACTTTTTTGAAAGATGAAATATTAAAATGCTTGGCCGAATTTCGAATAAAATTTCACAAATATATTCTTCTACAACGGATAATGGTGCAAATATCATAAAAGCATCCAATCTTCTACAACAAGAACTGCAGGAATCACCAAATAGAGATGACAACGAAAGGAATTCAGCTTCACCTACTTCTGAAAGTGATAATGATGAGTATGAGCGAGTACATATGCGCTTGAAATCAGTTTTAGCTGTAATAAGATGTGCTGCGCATTGATACTTAGCTGCACATGATACTTTAAAAGATATGCAGACTAATATTGAAGAATGTTCAGGATGGGTTTTCCACACTTTCTGTAATTAAATTTATTTAATGTAAGTAATATTATATGACACTAAATTCTGTCATTAAAATTGAATCCCTCATTAACAGAAAAAATTAAAAAATTTGAAAAAAATTGAAAAAATCGTGAAATATGTACGTGATTCGAAAAATCAAGCCTTCGGTTTTTCTTAATTTTAAGCGTTTTAATGAAAATAAAGTATCAAAATGTATGGACCATTTGAAACTAGACATTCACCCCTAAATAGCATCCCCATTTTACCATTTCCCTTTTTTTCGAGTTTAAAATTTTTTTTCTTTTAGTTATAACCTTAACGACATTTCATTGCTGGTCACTCAACGCTATTATTTTTTTTTCCAAAAAACTATCGGCACTAGCCTATATGTGAAGCAAAATTAGAAAAAATGAACAATAATGTTTGCGGCCAAAAACTACTAGAATCTATGCTGAAAAGAAAGGAAAAACTTCTCGACAACAATGCTTTTCTTGCAGCTATATATTTCGATCCTCGATTTAATTTCGTGGATTCTCCTTTTTTAAATGAGGGCCAGAAGAGAAATGCAGTGGTAATTATTAAACTTATTATGTTGTTTTCTACTCATATTGTTTACGTGCCATATCTATCAATACTCTTGTTTTTATCATTTTTTCAGACACATATAATGAAAACTAGTGATATTCTGAATGTACTAGATGGAGAACGACTTGAAAACAGTGAACAAAGCACCAGTCTTCAAAGCAGCAATCAGATCCTTGTTTCACCACATGATCCGTACGATATCCTAGAGGAAAAATTGAATGCTATCGCTTCGAGTACATCAACATCCACAAATCAAAGGAGTCTACGTCAAAACGTGGACAATTTCGCTTACGAGCAAAGAGTGCCTTTTAATACAAATGTGATGGAGCTCTGGAAAAATACTGCAGTAAAGCAGAAGGATTTAGCCAAGTTAGCTGAGGTAGTTCTAGCCGTTCCTTCAAGTCAGGCATCCGCGGAACGTTCATTTAGTGCCCTGTCTACAATCTTGACAAAACGACGATCTAGATTAAGTAGTGACACAATTAATAATCTATTGTTAATTAAGCAAAATAAAAATTTATTGAATTCCATATCTTTAGATGATAACTAGATTTAAAATGTTTAATATAGTATCTATTTTTTAATTTTGTGGTAATGTTGGGAAATCTAACGATCACCATGCCACAGTAGGGCACCATAATTATTATTTTCTTTTGACAGCATCATAAGAGCAGGAAATTAAGGTGTCAGCCAACAAGGAAGAATAGTAACAATAACAACAATAAATAATATGGACAACGGTCAACATCAGGAGCAGACACAACAGCTGAAAAACTGAGCCACCTGAAGTACCCCTACATGGTCATGCTTGAAAAACGGTGATTACCTCAACAGGATCAATTCTCCCTACATAATACTGGTTTTTATTATGTTCATCAAAATTAGCTTTACGTATACAATTTCAAATTCACTTGAAAAAAAAAATTTCACTCAAAACTCCACTCAATTAAAATTTGAAGGTGGTCATACTAACTAACCACAAAATCAGTCACATACACGCACACAGAAATGAAAGTCCCCCACTTCGGTTGTTACCAACCAAACCGGTTTACACCGTTATCCAAGTTCGCAACTGAACAAAAATCTGGCTGGATGAAATTTTCGCTCTCTCTGGTTCCAGCCGTCACCCCAGCAGGTAAGGTTCTTCCCTTGATATTCTTTCCTTAGTCCTCACCCTATAAACCCCAACTTACCAAAAATTAATGAATTATACTCGTAGCTTATTGATACAAGTATCATTCCATTTGATTTTAATTACACCTTGTAGCTTTGTGATACAAGGTGTGGATTTCATTTTGCTAACACGCTAGTTATACTTGTAGATTTCGATACAAGTTCTAACTAGTTTTTTGTTAACCCTAATTCTACCTTGTAGCTTATGATACAAGGTACGAAATTGGGTGCCAAGTTACATTTTGGTATGCTTGTAGCTTTTGATACAAGCTTATAATCAGTTTACTAATTTTGGTATATCTTGTAGCTTTTTGATATAAGGTAGTACACGAATTTAATAATACTGAGGTACTTAATCCTGTAACTATTATCCTCCTCATCTCCATTTCAAATTTACCTGCCATTTAAAACCAGGTGAGTACATCAAATTTGTTTTTTTTCTTTTTTATTTTTTATATTGAATATATTTCATTTACATATCTCAAAATTTAATGGTGGTATGGTGATTGACAATCACAATTTTATCTCGTGCCTAATTAACATCGAATTTTCCCATTGAAATTGATTAATATTGACCTTTTTTATTGAGTGAAGATTTTTTGAATTCTTATTTGAAATTGTTGTATTAAAGGTCAGTGGCGGCTCCTGCCTCTAAAATTTGGCGGGGCTTGAAAAAAATATTAATTATCAATTCAAAACGATGAATGAGATTTTCTTTATTTTCGAGTATAGATCGCAGTGCTCGGAAATTTAAGTTCCACCGAATTTCAACAGTTCGCGGGAGCCCAATTTTGTTGCAAACTTCCATTAATAAATCTTTTCGTTTGGGAGAGCATGATAAGAATGACGTAAAAGCAGATATATTGACGAAAAATATTGGTGTTTCTTTAATAAGTGAGCATACCTGCTTTAAAACTAAATTTAGTTGATGGGCATAACAATGCACAAAGTGTGCAAATGGATACAATTTTTTTTACTAAAGTTTTAACCCCGGCTGTACTCCAACTTTTACAGCGCCACCATCATATGTTTGAGCAATCAATTTTTTTCTAAATTGTAGCATTTCAGCGCATTCTAAATCACATCAACTATAACTTTTGCGTACGACAAGGATGCCTACTTTCACCATTACTATTTCTTATAGTAATAAATGACATCCTTGTCAGCGCTCTAGATAGTATAACAGGTGGCATTCAATGGGGGTTTCTAGACCGCCTTAAGGATCTCGACTACGCGGATGATATCTGTTTGCTGGTCCACAGACACCAGGACCTTAAAAACATGTTAAACAATTTGGCAACAGAAAGTAGCTCGGCGGGCTTAAGGTTAAATCCGACTAAAACAAAAGAAATGCGGATAAATGCAAACACCATTGAACGCACAGCGCTGAATAACCGTGACGTGGAACTGGTAGATGAATTCTGTTACCTCGGTAGCATTATTACCGAATATGGCGGTGCAGAAGAAGACGTCAGTTCCAGAATAAATAAAGCACGAAGCGCATATGCATGCTTCTCTCACATATGGCGATCAACGGAGATCTCAATTAACACCAAATTGCGGCAGTTCAACTCCAACGTTAAGGCAGTTCTTTTGTACGGTTGCGAAACATGGAAAGTCACCCAATTCATCACGGGGCGCCTACAAGTTTTCATCGACAGATGCCTACGTCGTATCCTAAAAATCCGCTGGCAAGATAGAATTTGAAATGAAAATTATGGCGCCGTGCCGGCCAAGAAAGGATAGACGACCAAATCAGGCGAAGGAAATGGAATTGGATTGGCCACACTTTGCGACACGAACACGACAATCTAGCCAAACAGGCCCTCGACTGGAATCCACAAGGAAGCCGTCGAGTCGGAAGACCTAGAACAACTTGGAGGAGAACCCTATTAACAGAGGCCGCCACAACTGGGAGATCCTGGTCAGAGCTGAAAGCTGTCGCACAAAACAGAGTCCGCTGGAGGGCAACAGTTTCCGCCCTATGTCCCATGAGGGATTAAAGGAGCGTTATGTATGTATACCTTTTGGGGACCTATCATTAAGGTCAAAATTTGATAAAACCGTTCAACAGGCTTATTATTTTTAACGAAACGTAAAATTAAAACCATTTGCGATTTACACGAAATATCCGTAGTTCCATCAGCTTGAACAGATACAAAATTTGTTACTTGAAGTTCAGATTGCACTTCATGTAGATAAACCTGTAAAGAGTATTCAAGTAACTCATTTTGAAGGGTTTTCGAAGTGTTTTTTTGCGATTTGATTATTCTTCAAGTAGTCGTCGAATGACTATTGATCTGGTATATGTAACCATATCAAGAAATATCCTCGATTACTACTTGATTCACGTTCGTTGTGTCCACGAAGAGCCAAATTGTGACCACCGCAAAACTTTAGGATATATAAAATTCGACTTAATACTTCACGATTCTTTTTAACAATTTAAAGTATTTTTTAAATGCTTAGCGCTCGTTTCATGTTTTTTTATCCGTTCAGATAAATGTTTTAAATTTCGTATACCGATTTCTGTCCAAGCCGATTCTCCTCCAAACAAAACGCAATAAAAGCAAAACAATACATTTTTTCCTATACTAACCGTAAGCCATTTATTTTTAGAAACCAATCCAATGGAAATTTTTAACTTTGAGATTTTTCAGTACAAATTAATTTAAAATCAAATGGTTGATGTGGCACTAAACGTTTAATTTCTAATTTTTCTTCTAATGACAACAAAGAACAATTTTTCTTCAATAAATTATCTACGTGATTCATTTTAACCAAAACAAAAATTAAATAAATATAATTTAAGAAAAATGGAATAATAATATTTATTGCAAATAATTTAATAAATAATAATTTAATAATATTTATTGGCAAATAATTCAATATATATCTACCGCAATTCTGCAAGAACACACTTTTCATTCAAAAATCAACTTGTGACTGACAGTTAAAATTCAATCTCCAATTAGCTCTTTTTCCAATAAAAATTTATCTTTTTACTACTTTTTACTACATTTCTACCAAAATATTTGCTACGGGCTAAATAAAATCAGCCCTTCGGGTATATAAAATCCATAAGTGTAAAAAAAGTATCAAAATGTTCGGCCAATTAGTAGCAAATGCAGGCAAAATTACTTTAGAAATATGATAAACAGAACTAAAAGAACGAACCGACAACACTGTCATTATATGTTCGTGAGTAAACCCAATAGAGCAAGAGAATCCACTGACTTGTATTACATGTCAGTGAAGAGAATCCCAATGAATCCTAGGGCTAATAAAATTTAGCCCCACTTGGTAGAACAAATGTTGGTTGAATCAATCGCTTTAGTCAAGAAATTTTGCATACAAAATGGTTCATCTTCGGGGCTGACTCAATGATAGCCCCTGAGAAGAGAATTACATGTAAATGGGTATGGAATTATGATTCGATTATTTTGATGAGAGAGTTGAGAGTTTTTCTTATTTTTTTATTTGCTCTTTTTTTATACTTTTCCTATGAAGTTCTACTTCGAATTTTTTTGTGGGGTATTATTTTGAATTTTTTTTAGAAATTGTAATAAATTGCAAAGAAAATTTGGGTTGCTTTTTTGTAAAAATGAAATTAATTAAAAAACGTGTGAATATGATTTGCTCGATAATATCTGGTGGGGCTAAGGCCCGCCCACTAGCCCCTAAAGACGAGCCGCCACTGTTAAAGGTTGAATTCTTATTGAAGTTGTGTTGTATTTAACTCTTATTTGAAGTTGAATTTGATTTTACTAAATTATATTTATTGAATTGATACTTGTTAACATTAAAGAGTTAATAAATTGGGATTGTATTGTTGCATACAGTCTCTTTTATTGGCCACTGAGCACTGGGGTTGTGGGGCTGCGTGCCGGCACAACTATTTTTTTTGTTTTCCTTTCCTCCGTTTGAAACAAGTTTATGCGAAACTTATTCAGTAATCCTATTAGTATTTCTATTTTCTAAATTCCACATAATCTATATTTTAATATATTTGTTTACAATACAATTTTTTTTTATTTAACACAAAAACCAGCAATTGTTCACTTCATTCATTTCTTCTCTAAAATTTTATAGCTTTATGACCGCAAGCAGGTATTTTTGTCAATTTCATATTCCAGGTAGTTTCCCTAAATACATCTTTGCATTGGTAATTACGTTACCTACATTAGGGCTATAAACATCAAAGAAGTTGTATTGTAGCCGCCGCACAGTGGTCTGAAAGTTTATAAAAGTGGTATTTAATACTAAATCCTATTTCTGGCCTTGAAAATTTGTATATAGGGTGTTTTCACACCGCTGAATCCAAATCTGATGTCGAAATTTCGAAATTTTCAAAATCCAAGATGGCGGATAAAAATTATTAACCATACACGAAGAAAAACTCGTTAATTTTAAAAATTAGTTAATTATTCAATTTAAGTTCTCAATGTTTAAATTGAAAATTTAAGGATTTATAGGCTCTTATAGGCTCTTGCAATGCAACAGTTTTGAAGAATATAAGATATAGAATTTTCTCGATGCATTGTTAGCTGCAACTACCTGCTACTAACAAAGATATGCAGTGTGAAAGCAGGATATTTTTTGATCAAAAATCAATTTTGTCTAGTTTTTTTCCATTCTTCTTCTATTTTTTCATAGATTTTTCGATTTCAAAGCAATGTATGAAGAACTTATGAACGGCTAATCACCGAAACAATACAATCTTATTTCTAAAATCTCATAATCCGATGAAAACTATGAATAACAGTCATTTTTTATGTAAAATAATCAAAAAATTAAAATTCATGCAAATAACGCGGTTTTGCAATGTTTTTTGTAAATTACCGAAAAAACTTGACTATGATTGTCATAAAATACGATAAAACTATGAAACTGTATGAAAAAAACACGGTTTAACGATAAAAAATCTCATTTTTTGCCATTTTGATGCGCCATCTTTGATTTTGAAAATTTCCAAATTTCGACAGCAGATTTGGATTCAGCGATGTGAGAAACCCCTATATACAAATTTTCAAGGTCAGAAATAGGATTTAGTATTAAATACCACTTTTATAAACTTTCAGACCACTGTGCGCTGCCGGTGTAACTTGTAAAATTCTATTTTAAGAATTTTCCCAATAAAGAATATTCTTTTTCATTCTTTATCACTCGCGAATTTATATTTTTAAGAATGAATTGATAAATTCTCTCGCGAGTGAATGAATCACACTTGGAAAGCTTTCATTTCATTCTTTCGCGAAAGAATGAATTATAAAATTCTCTTGAAGAATATTCTTTAGAGAATGAATGTATTTTGAATATTCTTCTCACTCTGGTTTAAACACTATATAAATTGCAGCTTTTTAGTCCAGTCAAATTAGTAAATGAAATTGCATTTTAAGAGGTACGGAATTTTTTTTTGGCATTTGTTCGAGTACATCTGACAATGATAAAACCAAGTTTGTGGGGTCGCAGTAGCTTGGGAAAAGCCGCCATCTTGAAAAAGAGGAAGATCTTGTTTATATTAAATACCTCATTTGCATGCAATGATAGCTGAGAATGATCAATGGCAAAGTTGTGGAGAATAAAATTATCTAAAAAATGAGCCCTCAACGAGCTCTGTAAGTTGATTTGGCTCAAAGTTATGGTCGGTCAAAATTCAACCATGATCGTGTGGTGAGGGTTGAATGTAGTTTTTTGCAATTAACTCGCCAAATGTTAATTTTTTTGGGTTAATGCCCATTAACAAATTTAAAGGCCTAGTAATTACCTTTCAAATGAGCCCTTAATCGCCGTTATCGCCTATGTAGTTTGCAAGCAATCCAACGTCAAAATTCGCACTGGACGTGCCTGAAATAACTGATAACTCCATTTTTTTGGAATATTTCGTTAACGGTTGCTCATATGAAAAAGTAGTAAATGCCAGGAATATGGGCAATGAAAATATCTTTCCAACGAGGTATTGGTCGAAACTCCACGTCGTTTTATGTCCGCGATAGAGCGGGTCAAATGTCAACGGAGAGATTTACGAATTTTTAGCTATTTAACAACGGAAAATGATAATTATGGGAAATAGTAGCTGAGAACCACCAGCTTTCACAATCTAAAAATAAAATTTTTAACGATAAACTATAATTATCAATCGGTAAAACTTTCTGACGAAAGAAAGAATAACAATCGAAGGTGTAAGAGCCAAGATACTTTTCATAAATAGTGTGGGTTGAGTTTAGTTGACTTGGGTTGAATTTGGTTGAGTTTAGTTAAGTTTGGTTGAGTTTGGTTGAGTTCAGTCGAGCTTGGTTGACTTTAGTTTAGTTAAGGTACTAAGAGTTAGAATAATAGTTAAGTTTAGTTGAGTTGGGTTGAGTTTCGTTGCTAAAAGTTGGGTTGAGTTTCATGTAAGGCTATGGCCATTATTGTTAATAGTTTTTTTTATAAACAAGTCACGTTTATAACATTGTCTTGTTCAGTGATTTACTAAAAAAAATATTCAAGGTCAGAATGTCAAAACTGGTGATTCTCAGTTACTATTTCCCATAATTATAATTTTCCAAAGATGTTAAATAACTAAAAATTCGTAAACCTCTCCGTTGACCTTTGACCCGCTGTATCGCGGACATAAAACTACATGGAGTTTCGACCAATACCTCGTTGCAAAGATATTTCCATTGCCATTCATTGTTTCATTGTTATTTCAGGCACGTCCAGTGCAAACTTTGGCGTTGGATTGCCCGCAAACTACATAAGCGATAACGACGATTAAGGGCTCATTTAAAAGGTAATTACTAGGCCTTTAAATTTGTTAATGGGCGTTAAACCAAAAAAATTAACATTTGTCGAGTTAATTGCAAAAAACTGCATTCAACCCTCACCACACGATCATGGTTGAACTTTGACCGACCATAACTTTGAGCGAAATCAACTTACAGAGCTCGTTGAGGGCTCATTTTTTAGATAATTTTATTCTCCACAACTTTGTCATTGATCATTCTCAGCTATCATTGCATGCAAACGAGCTATTTAATATAAACAAGCTCTTCCTCTTTTTCAAGATGGCGGCTTTTCCCAAGCCACTGCGACCCCACAAACTTGGTTTTATCATTGACAGATGTACCCGAACAAATGCCAAGAACAAAATTCTGTACCTCTTGAAATGCAATTTCATCCTCTTTTTTCGACTAATTTGACTGGACTATTTATACTTTAACGTAAATGAGCTCTGTTTTTGCGCACCTTTAACACGTGATACCGGCCGAAAGCACCACTAGTCAAGATTTGTAACCCCCGAACGTTTTCACCTACAGTAGTGACAATACACAGAAAAAAATTTAGTTTTTCTACTTTGACGTAGGTCTGGAGGCCCTGGCTCTTAGTCGATTATAGCTGACCACTAAATCTCGTATTATTATAAAAAGTAAAAACGAAAATTTGAATTTAAATTGAAAATAAAAATTTAATCATATCAACCGCTTCCAGCGCCAGTTCTGTTGATTTGTAATATTAAACCAAATCGCAACATTTTATTAGCAAAAGTAAACTTTCTTCAAAACTTAAGTGATTTGGATTATAACTGTGAGAGAGAGTTAATCTTTTGATATTCATACAGCTAAAACACTTTATGCTCCTCTCTACTGGCGAAACCAATCTTGAAATTCAATCTATACGCAAATAGTCCATTCAAGAAAATTTCTTTCCCTTGAAGAAAAGGCATTTTATAATGCTTGCCGCTCAAAGAACCGTAATTTACATATTTTTCATCACATTTTTTTCATTCTTGCTTTTATATCACAAAAACCCCACGCCGTTGTAATATTTGCCAAAGAAAAGAAAAACCCCACCTCAACGACTTTCTATTCCCCTAATCCCCATGGAAAATTTGTATTTTTTTAATATTTTATTCAGCATAAGAAGAAAAACTGTTCATTGTGAAATTGCTCAGATTTCCCTTTCTGCTGATTCCACTCTGTCGTCCCACCGTATTTGCAAACATGTGATTTTCCCAGAAAGAGGAAAATTCCTCCTCCGACAAGAAAAACCGCATTCAATTTTTTTCCTTCCCAAAAAAGTTTTCAGTTTGCATAAAGTTGGACACAGGACTGCAAGATTTTTACAGGATTAGAGAGGAACCATTTGTGTCAAACACATACCGACCTTTCTCGGTCTGATTCTGCAGAGTTTTGAGTATGCGGGGGAGGCAATGAAGGACTGCCAGGAAATTCTTTTGGGATAACAAAAAAAAAACCAAGTCTAGGAATTTTCTTTATGGGGGATTTATCTAACTATGCCTGTTTTGCAAGATGTCTAGTCTTTCTGCCATTAAAGGAGCAAGTAAAATGCAAGAATGAAAATGGAGAGGGTTTTATACCCTATCTACATATGACAAAATTGGATAAATCTACATAATCCAGTACCATTGTAAAGGGATGATCTGGAGCAGTGCCCAAGGTCCAAAGTCCCTGTTTCCTGGTGTGTTCAAACAAGATGGCCACGTTTTGCAAGTGATCCCTTTCAGGTTTCATGTGGGAAAACCCACTTCACCTGAAAATCGTGTATGTAGCCTTCCGCCTTGGTTGCTCCCTTCAAATGGAAAAGGATTCTTAAACATTTCCACCTTGTTTCTCTTCCCTATCATTTCTATATATGTAAGTGTTCCCTACCATATACAGAAGTATCTCAATGTTGGTGGACCTTTTATAAATGCCTTTTAAACTACCATCAACCTTACCAATTGGTGTGCAATTGCGGTTTTCTTCAACAATTGTCCATGCTTAACTCGGATCTTATTACGAACGGGACAACCACAGTAATGGGTAAGAGGATTCTACACCCAAAAATACAGACATACATTTTCCGGAAAATCTTTAATGGCTATCTGTGTGAATGGGACAAATTACTTGTGGTCTATACAGGCGCTCCGTTAAGTGGCAAGTTGTAATTACTGTGGACTTTTAGGTGAAGTGATG
This sequence comes from Thereva nobilitata, assembly GCA_963855945.1. NCBI lineage: Eukaryota > Metazoa > Arthropoda > Insecta > Diptera > Therevidae > Thereva > Thereva nobilitata. Next base: position 124,035,041 of record OY979696.1, read on the forward strand.
GTGGCTCTGCAGAATAAAAGGCATCATACCCTGTGGAATGTCTGGAATTTGTTTCAAACGCACTCGGCACTCCATACAATTAAACTTTAAAATAACTGCACTGGATTCCATTAACAGACATACATTAGCATTGTCTTGCAAGTTGCAACAATAGAAGGGATTTGGGATCAGTTTAAGTATTTTAGGTGAGCTTTGGAATTTTTTTAGTTTAATCGTTATATGAGAAAATATTTCTTAACTACATGACGATGTCGATCTAGGTTTTATCCTAGGCAAAACCCTTATTTCAATTTGCATTACGAAATTATTACTGCCAGAGTTCAGTCATAAGCGTAATTGTTGGAAATAAAATGTGGCACCTGCCGTGACTACTCCGGACTGGTGGAAGTACGATTGAATAGCAAAGCCCAGGGAATCTATGAGAGAGCCTCTGAACTCGTTAAAGAGGGAAGCGTAGTAGTAGTAGAAAAATTGCATGAACTGATTGATCACGAAGAGATGGATGAAGGAATACCTAGCGAACGACTGAAAGCCATATTTTTCCTTATCTATAAAACTAGGGTTTTTCAAAACTGTTTAACAGTAACAGTAAAACAGCTGTTTTTTTGGCTAAAATCGAAAAACAGAAAACAGCTGTTTTTTTCTTAACTGTTTTTACTGTTTTCCAAATTTAGTTTCAAAATTTTGGCGTAATATAAAAATAAAAGAAATATGTAACCAACACTAATATAAACTGGTTTGGTTTTTTACAGAGTGCTCTTTTACACGGCCGGACACCGACCGAATAGACAAAACGAACGAATGAATTTTGTTAAGGGTGAAGAGAGTGAGAGAGGGCGATGGCGAGGGCGGACGAATTTAATGGACATTCTCAGCGAACTTTTGAACGAACATTTTGACAGTCCCTGCGTTATTGGTATTGCTCGGACAAGAAATCGAAAGAGAATTTCATAAAGCAACAACAAAAAGCAATTAAGTTTTGATATAGTTCGTTCGTTGCAGTTCGCCCGTGTAAAACCCATGCGGCATTCAGGGCCGGATTGGCCTATGGCCCATTCGAGTAAATGCTGAAAGGGCCGGGCCGCCGGCGGACCGGAGGTTGAGTATTCAGGATTTTTTTTGTGAAGAAACTTTTTGGCCCGTATTCTGGTTGTCACTTCACCATAGTGAGAAATGTCACGTTTAAATACCAAATGAGAAAAAATTCACTTACAAGCATCGAGTGGGAACAATTCTCACTGAATTCGCCGTTTCTCGATATCAGTCACAACTGTAATTCGCCTTATCTCACTGAAATGTTAGTTTTTTAGAGAACCATAATAGCATTTTTGTCTCACTTCGCCATTTGTCACCATAAGTGACAACCAGAATAAGGGCCAACGTTTGCGAAATTAACATACACTTGAGAAAGTACTGCACAGACCGTGATATTGACGCACGGCGGGCAAATACTGCCCAGTGCGTGCAACTATCGCACTATTGCCCGGACTGTGCAGTATTTGCCCGTAAATTTATATTTCCTATGGACCCTGGTCCGGTCCGTGCAATAGGCGCACGTCGTGCAACATGCTAATTTCTCCCAAGGTATATAAAATTTAAGGTATGATCTTGCACACAAGAGAATCCATCAGTAGCAGGATGGGCACCACAATCCATATCGATAGTTTATCTATATCGATATTTTTTTCCAAGATCCCAAGTTGGCTGATTGTGGTGCTCACGATTTGGATGGGATTATATATCTCTACAGATGCGCAGGACCGAACGAATTCTCGTTTCCCGGAGAATCATACCTTATATTTTATGTACCTTTAATTCCTCCTACTTTTTCTCTATTGAAGGACTGAAGGTATACTGAAGGCGGCCGGGGGGGGGGAAGCCGAGTTCCTCGCTGTTCGTGCTCTCCTATAACAAAGTTTGGGTTTTTGGCCATAATTTCCTTATTTGTCAACCTTTTTTTTAAATTTGGGTCGTTGGAAAGGTTTATAAATATGTATTAATATTTTGAGCGTTAAGGTTGGTTAATATATATCAGGGGTGGGTAAACGGGATAAATGCAATCGCACTTTTTGAAACATTGACCGCCGTGAGCGACCTCTAAATGTCTTCGGATTTGCCTCAAACTTTACATTTCCCCGTTTTTCATCCATTCGAATATTTTGAGGGGCGCCTTGCAAAAAATCGAAAAAGTTGAAAATAAGGGCCACCCTATAAAATTTGGGCCGGTCTCTACCGAAATGCTCGGGCCGCTATGGGGGGGGGCAATCCGTCGCTGGCGACATTCCATCAGACTTTCTTACAGTTAAGTTTCGTCTGTTCGGTGTCCGCTCATGTAAAAGCAGCCAAAGTAATAAGAGAACGACAATACCGTATGAAAACATACCGATTAATGATCTTTTAATATATTGAGGTTTTTCTGTCCAGAGTAGCTCTTATTCAAGGTGGGGCAAAAGTAATGTCGTAATGTGAAGGTACGATAATTTTTGCAAATGGCGTCAAATGTCATTGTGCTCTATTGCATCACCACTGGCCAAGCCGGAAACAGCAATTCGCGAGATATTAAAAGAATTTAAGGCGTGGAATATGACATTGGAATATTCTGCTCTAAACATACTTGTCAAGGCAATTGAGCCCGTAAAACCAGCTGCCGCGAATCTTAGTCGTGAGGACGCAAGGTTGGTGAGCGCAGAAAACTTTTTACAATTCATGTTCAAGAAGCTTTCTGACAATAGCAGACACATTAGTAATAAGCTCATGCAAAATTTAAAAATTCGTGTGGATGGGGTAATGAACGAGGATGTCATGAAATTATTGCGAAGCCTCAAGGATCCCACAGTCACTCCATCATAAACTACACTAGCTTTTGCAGGCAATCTAGCCTGTCATCTCTTTGGTGTCATCGATGTAAGAGTAGACGATGTACTTGTGGTGGCCGCATACTGATCAAAACGAAAAAATTTAGTTACAAGATGAATTGGACATGGGGCTTCAATTCAGTACAAATCAGAGGAACAGATTCTCTTATTTAGTTGGGCAGAGATCTTTTTTTGTTCATTCTATTCTGTTATGGAACAGTTTACCTGCCGATATACAGAATGCGGGGTCATTAAGTGTGTTCAGGAAATGTGCCTTCAGTTACTTGTCCAATCAATAATATTCCTTCAACTCAACTTTTAGCTTTTTTCTTAGCATATTCTATTTTGTCTTCTCCCAACATCTTATTTATTAAATATATTTTTTCATTTTTTTTGTATTAAATTGCCATACTATAATTTTAAGTACATGCGTTATTAGCGTGATAAGATTATAAATCTTGATGTACTAGTTTTAAAATAAATAAATGAAATAAATGAAATGAAATGAAATTTCAAGAGGTTCAAATCGGAACTTACACTTTTTCAATATACTGGTCAACCCACAGAAAATCTGCGAAAATTATATAATGCAATTCTTTGTATCAAACCAACATCGACCAATGTATAACGGTGTATTATCGGTATGCACCAAAATAACATCGCGTCTTTTAGACAAATCACTTCAGGCGCTTGTGTTTTTGAAATAATATTACAAGAAGTGAAAATGTATAATAAAATGATATTTTATAAAAAAAACTATTTATTACTTGTAAAATTAGAGAAAACTCGAAAAACAGTAAAAACAGCTGTTATCAGCTAATTAAAAACAGTAACAGCTGTTTTTTGAAAACCACAGTGTTTGAAAAACCCTATATAAAACCAAAATAAGCTACGCCTTGAGAACTTTTGAGGGATTTTACTACTTTCTATAGGATATAAAATATTCACAACCACCATAAAAAATAGGCTGAAACCTGTTGAATAAAATAAATTTATAAGTTTCGCTATAGACTGATTTGTGGCTCTCTATATGCTCTATCCATACAAAAGTAATTTTTTAGTTAGTTAATTGAACTCTGTAATAAAACATATTTAAAAAATCTTACTCAGCGTTTTATATTTTACCCCAATAGAACCTATCTCCGAAAGTTTACTAGGCAAATACTCAGCCCGTTTCCGGAGAGGAAGGTCAACCGCCGACCAACTTTTCATACTAAAACAACTCGTGGAAAAATGCTTGGGGCGGACTGTTAACATATACCAGATCTTTGTGGACTTCAACTAGGCATACGACTCCATCCATGAAGAGAAGCCAACTTCAGTAACTCGTTTCTGTAACTCAAGTCTCTCGGTTTTCTCGACCGAGAAAGTCGTTTTGACGTCATAGTGATGTCACTTTGACCCGAAGTGTTTCTGTAACCGTGGTGAGTTGAGTTCGACAACTCAAATAATTGACTTAGTTCTCACCAACTATTTTTGTTTAGAGTTTTAAAAAAGCTGATCGACTTTCGGTGCTGTGGTTATTTATTTTGGTATTTTCGAATAGTAGTATAGTAATATATAGTAAGATAATGTCCGAGCGTCCAGAGGATCGCGGATATCGAGCATTAGCCCAAAAAATTCTGAGATCATAATCACAAATGATTTGAGCATTCATAGAAAAATAGCCTTTTCGGTTTCTAAAACTATATTCTATTTCAAAGGTTGGTTTCTGTATTTTCACATGGGTGGAATCAATGGCGCCAATTACGCCTGGCGACCCAGTAACATCATAGAACCTATAATGGAAATCTCTTTTTAATATCCCATTTTTTTATGAAAATATCCCTAATTAACGAAGGGTACCTTCGATTCATGCGAGTTAATTCTTCGTCACTCTCAGGATATTTTTGATATATTTATGTATAAGTTTAGCTACTATTACATTTGTCACTTCGAGTAGAATACGTCATATAATGGTCTTGCTGACGGGGCCCATAAAATCCTAACCAATATCCCTTTGAAACGATCCAGTTGCGTAAAAATGAAGGGCCACACATAATAGCCGTGTTCCTTTTCTACTTTTAAGTACTCCGGAGTAAAAAATTAAAGGAACGCAAAATTTGTCGATTTGAGTAAAACCTATGAATTCTCTGTGAGAGCAGGAGTAGTTCCAAGTAAATACGAGTAAAAAAGAGCAGAAAAGGAACACGGCTAATCTAATGCTTTTGGGAATAAATGTTCACCTTATTCCAGTTTTCATGACAGCCCGAGTAAAAATAAATGATGGCCTTAGAACGGGCAAATGCCGACTGTGATTGAAACATAGTTCTCGGCCATCTGGCGGTTAACAGAAGGCTCGTTGCAGGACAGTACGGCCGTACAGGGGAGATTGACGGTGAAACAACGGCTTTACAGTTCCAATAACGGCCATACGACGGTGGTACGGCGGCCGTATGGTTGCTATTACGGGTATACGACGGTGGTACAGTGGCAGCAACGTGGATATTCGCCCTCCTATAAGAAAATATATTTCACTGCAATTAAATGTTTGATTTTTTTTCGGTTGTGTAGTGTATATAAGAGCACACTATGGAAAACACTGTAATACAAGTTAATTTAAATTATGACAGTTCTAATAGACAAATATCGACTACTGTATTACAAGTGGATTCCATAGGGGAATAGATTATGCAACACAAATTTAATAAGCTAAGTAACATAATTGGGGGAATTAGGTAGTATAAATAGTTGTAAAGGCTAGTACACACTAGTAGACCATGTTGCGCGATTTGTATATAGACCGTCTACAGACGGTCCATAGACCATGTCTATAGACCGTCTATGGAGACCGTACTTTGTCTCGTCTAGTGTCCACACTATGATTTGAATTTAGTCTACGTCCACGTCACTTCATTAATTGTTTTCACTCGATGGGTCGATATCGTCCAAATCTGTGCAGCCTTTGACTCGTTGGCTGGTAGCAGGAATAGCAAAGAATCAAACGCAAACCACGTGGCTTTTTAGGAGAGGTCCCATTCTTCAGGCTATTTTTTTTGCTCCCGGTTGAAGGATTTTTTAGATTGTGGATTTTCTTTTCAATGTCTGCCACTGTCACGTCGTGCCTTTTATCCACCCAGCGGGAAATGTAAGCATTCAGCACGCATTGTTCAGGCATTCGTGCGAAGGCGTGGATACATTACGAGGATACCCACTTCATTTCTTTTTTTACATTGATGTCCTACGGAGGGAAGGTATATAAGCCAGATATTTACCTTATCTCTGCATTACTAATAAGGGGAAAAGAAGGATTGATTACCTTACCTCTGCATTACTAGTAAGGCAAAGGTAGCCATAGGTCTCAAATTACTTAGTTACTTTGGCATTACTATACAGTAGAATAGAAGCATTGTAGAAAATAAATTAATTAATTAATTTCTTTCAAATATTTTCAGCAACTTTCGCGTGTTGATTCGGCATATCTATTTGAAACGACGCAATTTGGAGTTAAAATGAATTTCTAATTTAAAATCTGAGAGCAATTACATAATTGTTATTTATTGGAACTGTCCCTTTCATGCTTGCATTACCTCTGCCTTCTCTATGCATGCCAATGGGAGGCTTTTTAGTGCACTTAATAATAATCATTATGTATATGCCCTATTATTTGAACCTTAACCCTTAAATGCATGGAATTTTATTTTTTGCCAATAAAAAGATATGTTGTAGATTTGAGACTTAAGAACTTAGGAAAAATAATAAAAAAAATACTCAGTTAATATTTTACTTATATTATTTATTAAATGAGTCGCTCAGAAGCCAAAACGTTAAGTCCATGGGAATGCTCATGGACTTAACCGCATTGGCCACTGAGCTTTTTGAAGAATTCACCGTCCTGCAACTGTTACGACGTGCACGCGACTTAAAAAATAAATCTCTTGTTTAGAAAAGGAGGTGACTTTAAAAGAAACTGAAAAGCACAATTTAATCACATAAAGAATGAAAACAACCACACTTCCTTTTTTGTTACTTTATTTAAGTGATAATATTATTAGTTTTAATTAATAAAAACTTCACAAGAAAACAATTGAAAATGAAAGTTTAATTTGATTTAGATTTTAATACGTTATAAAAACTCCGCGACCGACGACAGACTGACTAACTAATTATTATAATTTTATCTAGCTACAATTATTCTGACAGGTAAGCATTTTTATTTTCATGAGAACCATTTTTTCTCATTTTTGTTGGAACATTAATATGACACCTATTTTATTACGAACTAGCATAAAACCCGCGTGCGTTGCAACGCCTTTAAATAAAAAAAGATTATGTGTGCACAGTCCGCGGTAGGAAAAAGATATAATAAAAAAGAGAACAAATCTGCAAAATTGATTTTGGGTACTATAAAAATTTTGAGTTACCTATAAAAAATATGACTTTTGTCAGCAACTATTACAGCCTTTTTTTAATTGAACTATATACAGTTCTTCCTCATATAAATCTGAAAACCTATTTCTACCGTTTCTACTGTTTAGGGGGAATTTAAGAAATTTCCCACTTTTCAGAATGTGGCAAAGTTCACGGTGTAGTTTATAACCTTAAAATAATAATCAATTGCATAAAAATAGGAGTCGCCATATTTTTTTAACTCCATTTCATTAATTTCATTGGAAATATTGAATTTCTTTAAACTTCTTCTTTTCGTTTAGAATAATTTCGGTTTTATCAATGGTATCATTAAATGACAACTTCAAAAAACGCGTTTAATGATTAATTTAACCGAAAAGGTGAATAACATAACATTAAAATTTTGAAGACGCCATCTTTTGCAAAAAAAATCGTAACTAATCTATTAAAAAAAATATGAGAACCTAATCTCACAACCGATTTTTTCATATGTAAACAAAAATATTCCCCCACCCACCCCCTCGCCGACGAAGTAAAAGTTATTAATAATTCCTTTTAGGGATTAAATATTAGAAATTTAAATAGCCTATAATTTAAGTTAGGTTATTTCCAAGATATTTGGAGAAAATTACTACAATCAGTGCAGGACTTTTTGAGTTTATCCCGGACAAACAGACGGAATGACAGGGGCTTCTGTTTTATTTATATAGATGCTGTTGATGCAGCGCAAAATGTGGGAAGTTAAAATTGGACGTTTTCTCATTACCAAGCCATTGGCTTTGGTCTTGTTACAATTTGGAATGTATCCGGTGTCTCTTCTTTTGTTATGTCTGCGTTTAAGTCAATGTATGTAACTCGCGCGAAATTAAAGATATCAACTGAGGCGAGTTTTTATAAATTTGTTTTTTTCTTTAAATATGTTGGTTACAGTCACGAGATTAATTTTCTGTAGTTCCAAGAGAAAAATATAAGTTTTATCAATGGTAAAGTTCTCTTAAATTTCAGGTATCATTTCTGTTACTTCATACATTTAAGGGTTAAGGAAGAGATACATATCCTTCAGAAAAATTTTTTCCTATCCCTTACTTTTGCATTGCTGGTAACTTTCTTTAAACGAAGGCTTACTTTATGCCTTCTTTAGGGAATGCGTTACCATATTTCCCGCTGGGCAGTGATTCAAGTCTCAATTTTTTTTACGCGGTTTCTGTAATTGGAACTCGTAACATCCCAAAGACAACCAGACGCCGGATAATCTTCGATAAGTTGTAATACTTTTTCGTTTGACCACATTTAAAAAAAAGTTTAAATAATGTAAATAAAAACCGCCGAAACACAAACTCGGTTGGCGATGTGTCTACGGTTGCACTTGGTCTCCCATTCCGATCGGGAAACCGTAGACCTGCAATTTTTGGTCTCGCAACAGACTCGTAGACGGCAATTGGTCTATAGACATGTCTATGTAGACAACTCTAGACATGTCTCGGAGACCAAAATCGCGCAACGTGTCTACAAGTGTGTACTAGCCTTAAGGATTTTGTAAATATTAAATTGATTCCCAGAACTCACTACGAGTGATAGTGGCAATATCTTGCCCTGCGGGAATAGAAGCATTAATAAATAATAAACTTATTTAAATTTAATAAAGACTTTAAACTTACTCAATTCTACACCAAATAAGGCGGCATTAGACGCCACTCGCAAAGGCTGGTTCACTAGCCTGGTCGAATAAGAAAAAGAACAACACAAACATTACAGTTGTGTTTTTTTTCAAGCCGTTAAATAACAAAATTTCCCACTAAAATATAAATCAACGCGCACCACACACTTCACGTACAACAAACCGACGACTGGCGAGCTCGTTTCTCTTGTGCATCGATATCTTTAAGTAGGATAAATCGAAAGAACTATTGTACATAACGAAAATGATGAAGTTCCCATAAAATACATTCAACAATACATTTGGTGCAGATTCTTTTTTTGGCTCAAATTTCCCGTCGAATGCTCGTTTGTACAGCTCAGAACTTGGCCTTGTAAATCTTTTGGTCAAATTTGGCCGTCGTAAGGCCGTATGTGCTCCCATTAAAAATGGTTAAAAACTCGACGGCCATCATGTGCCCCTTAAAAAGCCAAGCGGCCGGTGTTCGCCCTTAATAAGGCCGTTTTTTATTTTTACTCGGGAGGGCTTACTAGTGATAGAGATTTATGTGTGGGCTCTGGGTCAAAAATAAAAGATTTTACTCAGTGTGCGACGTTTCGGATGTGAAATACACCCTTCATCAGGCCTTTAATTAAAAAAGAATAATAGTCCAGGAGGGATAGAAAAAAAGTTGAAATAAATCTACCCTGCGATTTTTCGACACTATAATTAAGAGAAAAATCGTAGGAATTAAATGAATGTGTTTTGGAAAAAATCGGTCCAGGAGAACAGGTGGAAAAAAGCTAATAATGGTAGCGAAAACACGTTTTTCAACGTTTTAAGTGCGAAAAAATTTTGTTTTCGGGAAACAAAAAATACGTAATAGCGCTTAAATAGACGAAAATTATGAGGTTTGGACAATTGAAATCGGTCAACAGGTTTTTCCAAACAAAAATAAAAACCTCGAAATATGGCCATTTTTTGACATTTAATTACAGCGACTGTAATTATCGCAGAACCTTGTTTCAGGGCTGAAATTGTGGCTTCTGTTAGTGCCTACCTACAATAAAAATTTCATGCAAAAATAATTATAACTTTTCGCGTAAATCTCAAAAATGTAAAAACAGCCGTTTCAGGAAAAAAGTTTGAACAACTCCCACGGTGGTGCTCGAGTTCTTTTGAAAAGCCCTAATTATTCTCGAAGAGTTACTCTACCAAGCCATTTTCATGAAAAGTTGGTGAGGTTCGATTTAATACCTCATAAACGCGTTTGAAAACAGGCACTTTTCTTGATTTTCAGAAAAAACACCTTTAGGCGAAGAGGAAGTGAAATATGGTGTGGGAAAGCTTTTTGCCGGCCGAGCTTCCTGCGATGGAAATTTTCGAGCGTTTTCATATATGCCTGACAGGAAAAAATTTTGATTTCTCGAAATCTAATGAATGGAAATCCACATCAATTGTGAATGCTATGACATCAAACCCGCTAGCCGTCGATGCCTGAAGGAGGTCGTTAGTTTTAGACCGAGTCCCCCTTACGTTCTGGTAGTAGAGCGAAAGCGTCTCAAGTTTTTTGGCAACTGTGGAGCGCTCGAAGTGGGAGCGTTTGCATGAGGGCTCGAGTACGTGTTCGCGGGACAAACAGCTTCGTAAGAGCCAGAAACTAGGGTCTAGGAGAGTCTCGGCAATTTCAGGCGGTGCAGACAAAACAAAAGAAGCAACAGGCTTGGAAGCCTTGCTGATTCTTCTGCAATGAACAGTTCCTGGGTCTATAGATTTATTCCTTAGGTAATCACAGATAGGGTGAGTTCGAAAACGTCAAACTGCGGTAAAACTGCAAATCAGGGGTGGTAGCACGTAAGTTGTTTCAATCGACCTCTTCATACAAAAATCCAGAATTTTTGTATGAAGAGGTCGATTGAAACAACTTACCTGCTGCCACCCCAGATGTCCGGAAACGTCAACGAGTTGCAGAAAGCTTTGCAGCTCAGCAGGTTGAGAGTTCGGAAACGCAGTATAAACGTAGCCCTGCAGCAAAGTTGTGCAGATAGTGCAGTGCACAAAGTGGCGCTGCTTTTGCTGATTGTAAAAATGTATTCTCAGGTGGACTTTTCAGAGTAGGTTTATTTTGTTATATTCTGAAGTTTTATTATAATTTAAATTTTTTTCGTTGTAAAAACCTAAAAAAGGACGTCGGATTTAGAAATAAAATTATTAATTAATAAATACTCGACTAAAACGAAGTCGAGTTTAATAGCCGAAAGAGGAAAAACCCGCGTTATGGGGAGTCGCTTTAAGGGATATAATAATGTTCTTCTAACTTCGTTTTAATTTAAGATTTAACGGATTTTTTTAAATTAGAATTATTAGAGTTACTCATTTCACTTGTACATGCATAATTAAGGCTGAAAACAGCTCTCCATTATTTCTTTTAAAATATTGACTGCTGTTTTCCGTATACAATCACGAGTCCAGAAACGTCACATAAAACTTGAAGATGCTTTGACCCTGCATTTACTCGACTCGGACTGAGTTTCAGAATTCACTGCAAGTTGATTTGCAGTATGACCGCATAGCTGCTGCAGTTTTTGACGTTTCCCAACTCGCACATAGTCTCCGTCTTAGTTTCGGGAGAGAATCTCGAGATGAAGATGTTTAAAGGTCTTCGTACCGTAACCAGAGTGGTGCAAGACTCAAGAGGATCAGCACCTTGGCTGGGCGGTGGACCATCAACTATTGAAGGTAGAGAGGTTGTTTCCAAGACCGGTAAAGAGGACGATTCAATCACTGGAACTTCCGTGACCAAGGAACTTAAGGTGACACCGTGGCCAATGGTGCGGTGGCGATTTCGACCATTCTTACGAGTTTTGCAACGCGCCTTACGGGCTGGCACGTGTGGGTTGTTGGCAACCTGTTTGGGGATGACATTCTCCGAAGGAGAAGCAGCCGTGGAGCAGGGTGAAGAAACAGGCTGCTCCCCTACCTGCAGGGCGCCATCAGATACTACCCCCTGTGAAGGGGAGTTTTTACTGTTGAAGACGCTTTCGAATTTAGATGACAGACCGCTCAGGGCATTCTGATTTTGAACCAATGCTGTTGACAGCAATTCAGGGGCGTTTCCAGCCAACTGGCTTAGGGGGGGTAATTTTAAAAAAAGAAAAACTTAAATATTTTTTTTATTCCATAAATTCCATTTGCACCCTCCCCAAGTCACCGCGAGCTGAAGTTGCCATTTCACCCCCCCCCCCCCGACAATGGTCAAAAATGTCTGCCACTAGTATTAAACGGTTATTTAGCCCTAATAGAACCTACATAAGCAGCAGCAGAAATTTTTTTTCAATTTTAGCCCCTTTTTTAAACCCCCCCGAACCATCTTACTCGTGGTGGGTCTACTTCCCATAAAAATGTCATATTATAAAAAATGCTTGAAATTACTTGAAAAGCTTATATACCAAACGGCAGAAGGTTGGGATCACGGTATACAGAAACAAGGTAATTTAAAAGAGACTGACAGCTTCGAATATCGTAGAAAAAGGTCTCCGAGTGACAACAATAACTTCGATTTTATATGGGAAGAGGTCGCCGAGTGGCGTTGCCGTCTTACGATATACACTCTTTTACATTACCTTGTTTCTGTATACCGTGGTTGGGACGACACGATTTTTTCAAGTGCCAGCTCCCCTACTAAAAGGAAGAAAGTCATAACTTCTCTTACGGCGCTTTAGCAGTTAACTTCATTTTTTTTACATAGGCTGTTTCCACACGAGCGTACACACGACAGACAGAGTCGTCTGCAATCATCAATTCTCTTTGTCTTCGGTGAAAAATCGTATGAGCTTTCTACATGGCCCCCTTTTACACGACCGGACACCGAATAGACAAAACGAACGAACAAACTGGGGTTTATAGGAAAGAGGGTGAGAGAGGGGCCGGTTTTCCATCGTCCTCTCTCACCCTCTTCCCCATAAACCCCAGTTTGTTCGTTCGTTTTGTCTGTTCGGTGTCCGGTCGTGTAAAATGGGGCATGAGGGAACAACTTGCAGGCAACAAATCATACTGTCTTTGTTGTTGTTTAAGACATTCTCTTTGCGAGCAAAAGGGAATTTCAGAAAAAAACAACAACAATGCAAGAGCTGTCAAAGTGTTCGATCAAAAATCGGGTCGGGTCGGTCCCTTCCAGCAGTTTTGGAAAAATTCATAGATCGTCGATTAGATTCACCATAACTTAACTTTTGTTTGAAATATTGGTAATTTTTAAGAATAAAAATAAATAAGCGAACGAAAATAGTTAGGGGGTAATTACCCAATTACCCCCTCTGAAACCGCCCCTGCAGCGATTCAATATCAGCCCTAACACGCTTCATACTCCTTTTGATATCATCCAATATAGGATGAAGAGAAGCCGAGGAGTTGGAGGTGCAGGTAGAAGTGCCGATAGGATTTAAGATTGACGAATGTTTGCTAAATGAAATTTACTATGATCGTCACATCATCATTGATTGTTATCGTAAAATTGATATTAACATAATTCAAAGTCACAGAATTTACAACAAACGAAACATGCACTTAACATTTTTTATTATAGTTTTTTGTAGAAACAATTTCATTATGCAATTTCAATATAATATTTTTGTACAAAGGATTATACTTATTTTGTAATATCACAATTTTTTTATGCTATAGTTAACGAATTTTCGCTATTTTATATGGTGTACCTATGGTGTTTGTTCACTTTCGTTTACCACTGTATGTATATAAATTACCTACTATTTAAATATTCGGTAATTATTCGGCAAACTAACCGAATATTCGGCCGAATACGAACATTCAAAAATACGCCCAACATACCGAATACGAATATTCGGCCGAACATTCGGCGCATCTCTAATTTTTATATAGTATATAGAAGAAGAAGATAGATATAAGATATATAGATATATAGATTGTAAAATATACAATTTTATCATTAAATATAATTTGTAATATTTTTAAACTCTATAAATTTCACATAAAACAACACGAGGAGTTAGCATAAAACATGTTGGAAATTGATATTCCATAATTAGGCACCGGTTATCCCTTAGCAAGCAGCTATTTTCACGCAACATCCTTCACAGGACAGTTGCTGTTTTTATAGCCTACCTGACATTCTTCTTAACACCCTCGAAAAAAGGCTATTCCTGTTGAGGCGCCCATAAATTTTCTCGGTAACGTACTTTTGCGAAAAGGGTAAACGGAAGCCCCCGCATGATATACGAGTCCCATTTATATCTGTCTAGTCCCACACGACGTATAGTGGGGTTTAAAATCCGCTAACCCTTTCCTCCTGGAGCTTCGTATATATAAGTCATGGTTAGCACCACCGTACACGCATAGATGTCGACGAAAAAAATAACGATATTTATGTGTATTTACGTATTTATGTGTGTAAAAAGGAGAGAGCGAAAACCCTCGAAAGTGGAGATTGGGGCATAAACGGCCAACAAACGAGCTATAAACTAAACAAAGGGTGGCACAAAAATCTTGCTGAAATATTTTTCAATATAGTAGAGTTGACACCATTAAGCCTTAGCCTTGATGCGGTTGAAGAAAAGGATAGTGCCACCATTTTAAGAGGTTTTTGATGCTAAGTACGAGGTCGTTTATAAAAGGGGTGAAATGGACAACAAAAAGCAGTATATGTTCGTGTCGCTCTTACTCAACGTAGATTGCATTGGAAGTAAAAGGATTTCATCTCTTAAGGTGCAGAATTCATTCTTTTTACCTTTTTTCTCCGTATAAAGTGCAACGATCTCCGGCTTGAATAATGGTGATGTCTACGTTAAGTTGAAACTTCAGCACAGGCACAATACGAGAATGAAGACGTTCCCCAGTATAGAGAAAAATGCTTTCTTGCGATACAAGACGTCATGAGATGAGGTGATGCCTGGCCAAAAAATGTTAAGGACTTCTCTCAATTCTCCTAGTCAAGTCTATTCTATATGAACAGGAAGATAGGATTGAATAATATCGATTTATTGTAATAATGATAACGACACAAGCAATAAAATTTAACGCACTTTTTCTCAATCATGTCTAATAGCCTTTCACTTCAAAATGGGGAAAAAATGTGGAGACAAATGTTGTCCTTCTGCCTTCGAAATTGGTGTGTTCTTACAAGACATCATGAAAAATGAGTTACATAAAAAGAGAGACATCGGAAAGTGTTTTAAAGAAACATATTATATATATGAATGTACTGGCATCAATATTCGATTTGAAGTAGATAGACCAGTTTTCCCTGTTGGCAAGTAGCTTGTTTTTGTATGATTAGAGTGTATTCAAAATAACATTGTGTTATGACACTGGCTTTTTCGTAGGCTGAAAATGCTGCCTTGGCTAGGCTGAAAATGACGAAATCTGTTATACTGTGTGACAGAGATATCATGTGAGAGTAAGAACGATTTTCTGATTATTATAACAGATAGTTGTGAGTAGATCCAGAAGAAATCCTTTGGGAAATAATTTAAATACTTAAATTAATTAAATTAATTTAAATTTATTGTATTTAAAATTAAACATCGTCAACATCAAGTATAGTACATAAATTAAGATTATTTTTCCCCTTCCGTTCAATTTGCTACTTCCTTAATAAAAAATCTGCCCGAGTAAAAATAATTATATAGAAAAATATATAATCATATATATATATATTTATATCAAATTATATAAAATTATATATAAAATACTTAAACAGTCTTAGACGATTTATATAATCGTATATAATAATATACAATAATATAGAATTATATATTGTGTCATTTGCAATTCAACATGGGACTATATATAACTATATATCATTATATAAAACTGTATATAAAGTCAACAAATGATTTTGTGCAATTATATCTGACAATATATAGCGATTTAAAATAATATATTAATAATTTTGATGAAATAAATATTATCAGTTGGTAGATGGAGTTTTTCGGAAAAATTATACGAGGGGACGAGCGCAAACGAGGCACAGTTCACTCCACGGTCAAATATCCTTCTTGCTCTCAAGCTCTGAAGCTTCCGAAGATAAATATACCAAATTTTGGTGGATCCTATCTAGATTGGCCCTCGTTCCATGACACCTATGAATCGCTTATCCACAATAACTCCGAATTATCTGATGTGCAGAAAATGCATTACCTCAAATCCGCTATCACTGGTGAAGCGGCCAAACTATTGAAGCATTTCGCTGTAACTAACTCCAATTATAATTCTGCGTGGAACACAATCCTGTCCAGATATGAAAATGAGCGTGTATTGGTGAACACAAATCTTCAAGAGCTAATAACTTTGCCAAGCATGTCATCCGAAACTCCAACTGAACTTCGCCGAGTTTTAGACAGATTTAATCAAGCTGTTAGAGCTTTGGAAAATCTTTCGCGTCCGGTTAAAGATTGGGATGACTGGCTGGTATTCTTCTTGACCAGTAAGTTAGACGTCGCCACTCGTAAGGATTGGGAAACTTCGCTCCATTCATCGAAAGATATTCCGCCGTTCTCATCGTTGCAGACATTTTTGGAAACCCGTCTACAAGCTTTGAGTGCACTTAATGACAATAACCATGCTGGAGGTACTCATACTGTTCGAAAATCAAAATCTCATTCGCGCGCATTTAATTCGTTTGCACATTCTCATCATGTTTCGTCAAAAACTGCCTGCAGATGCTGTCGTGAACAACATTTCATTTTATTTTGCCCGAAATTTAGAACAAAATCAATTGGAGAACGAGCCGCCTTTCTTAAGGATAAAAGTATATGCACCAACTGTCTCAGGTCAGACCATACGGTCGAGAATTGCTCTTCTACGAAGCGATGCCAAAAATGTAACGAACAACATCATACCATGATACATAATCCATTCTCTAATAGCGCTGTTCACTCCATCGTACCTGCACAACCACATACTGCTGTTTCGTCAGCTTCCAACAACATCTCTGCTAATAGCACAATATCTCATGTATCTAATAACATTTCACAAAAGCCTCCTGTTTTACTCGCCAGTGCAGTCGTACTAATCCAGTCTGTTGACGGTCGTCTATTTGGAATTCGGGCTCTACTAGATCAAGGATCAGAATCCTCCTTTATTACTGAAGGCCTTGCGAAGTGTCTATGCTTACGAAAACAGAGAACTAATATTGCGGTACTAGGTGTGGGTAAATGTGAAGCAGGTATCGCGCAAACTGAGGTCACACACACTATTTTATCCAACATCGATCCATCAGTCAAATATTGCGTTCAATCCCTAGTATTACCAACCCTTACAAATCTACTTCCATCCCGGAAAATCTACCGTAAGGATTGGTCTCATATCATAGGCCTACCACTTGCTGATCCAGAGTTCGACAAGCCTTCAGGTATAGACCTTATACTAGGAGTCGATGTCTATACTAGAATTCTTCAAGCCGGTTTGCGACGTGGACCAATTGGCGCCCCCGTGGCTCAGAAAACTACGCTTGGCTGGATCCTCTCAGGACCAATTGATGACGTCTTACCTGAAACCACAACAACACTTAGCTTGCATACGTCAGCCATCAGACTTAGTTCTTTACTTCAAAATTTTGGGAAACAGAAGACCCCCCAAAAGCTTCACTTCATATACCAGACGAAGCCGAATGCGAAGCAATTTTTGCAAACACTCACTACCGAGATAATCATGGAAGATATGTTGTAAAGCTCCCGTTCAAATCGGATTATTCTGCGCTTGGTAACTCCCGCAATTTTGCTATGAGTACGTTGCTTCGTATGGAGAGAAGATTCAATCAGAATCCTGCACTCTTCACGGCATATTCGGAATTTATAAATGAATATCTTTCTCTAAATCACATGGAATTAGTTCAAGATGAAACTAAAGATAGTGCAAACAGCTACTACCTGCCACACCATGCTGTATTTAAACCTAATAGCTCTACAACTAAACTACGCGTGGTGTTCAACGATTCACAGGCAACTTCCACTGGTCTCTCTCTTAATGATATCTTACATATAGGACCGAAGTTACAAAATGATGTGGTTTTGATACTAACTAGATAGCGACTGTTTCCCTATGTTTATACGGCTGACATTGCCAAGATGTTCCAACAAATTCTAGTCGATCGCTCAGATACTGACTTCCAACGTATACTATGGAGGTCCTCCACAAATGAATCAGTTCAATGTTACAGACTGCTGACAGTCACCTACGGGACCGCCTGCGCGCCTTATTTAGCCTGCAAGACTCTACAGCAATTGGCTATTGATCATCAAGAACAATTTGTAAATGCTTCAAAAGTCCTACTTGAGAACTTTTATGTTGATGATGCTCTCTTTGGAGCCTTCAATATTAAAGATGCTACAAACCTGCAATCTGAACTTGATAGTCTACTACTACAAGGAGGATTTAAACTACGCAAATGGCTTTCGAACTCCCCACAACTGCTCGATGGCATTCCACTAGAAGATCGAGAGCTAACTTCATCTGTGAAACTAGTTTCCGATTTGCAAATAAAGGCTTTGGGAATAATTTGGAGCCCTACACTTGATTGCTTCAAGTTCAATATTCAATTTTCATCTTCAACTGTTTTAACAAAGAGGGTTGTTTTAGCAGATATTAGTCGACTATATGATCCCTGTGGATGGCTTTCCCCTGTTACTATAACTGCTAAAATATTTCTCCAAACTCTATGGAAAGACAAAATTGACTGGGATGTAGAGCTACCAGCTGATCTAGGTAATAAGTGGCTTCACATTAAGCACCATCTCCAGGAAATAAATGACTTAACAATTCCTCGCTGGGTCGGCTTGAAAACCCCTACAGAAAAGGTCGAACTACCTGGCTTTTGCGATGCCTCTCAAGCCGCGTATGGTGCTGCGGTGTATCTGCGAATTCTCCACGATAACGATGATATTGAAGTAAGTCTTCTCGCCGCGAAGACTCGGGTGAGTCCTATACGTACGGTATCACTACCGAGATTGGAGTTGTGCGGTGCTGCGCTACTAGCAGAACTGCTACCATATCTGCAGAACAATTTGCAGCTCTCAGAGGTCCCTGTTCATACCTGGACTGACTCCACTGTCGTCCTAGCTTGGTTACGTGCACACCCGTCCAAGTGGAAAGTCTACGTTGCCAACAGAGTTTCACTTATACATGAGAAATTACCCCACGCAATATGGGATCACGTAATTTCCGAAGATAACCCTGCGGATTGTATCACACGCGGAATCCAACCTTCGGAGCTACAACAATTTAACTTATGGTGGCAAGGACCTGATTGGCTGAAGTTTCCGACCGAACACTGGCCAGTGACCAAACTACCCCTATGCAGTCAAGATCTTGAAGCACCTCCTCACACCAAGTGTATTTCTGCATCTATAAACGCTATCTCCAATTCTACGCCCGAGGACTTCCTAACATCACTTCTTAATCGCTACTCGGATTGGATGCGACTTTTTAGAATCACGGCTCTATGTCGTCGTTTTTTTTTCAACTGTCAACCTCGGCAGCCTAATCACCATACTGGTATCCTAAAAGTCGAAGAGATACAATCGGCATCGGAAATAATAGTAAGACTGGTCCAACATCAATCTTTCGCATCAGAGATTAAACTACTCACAAAAGGAGAAAGCGCTATTCTACCATCTAATAGCAAGCTACGCACTCTTAACCCAAAGCTCGACGAGAAGTTGGTACTTCGTGTTGGTGGACGCTTGAAGCATGCACTTTTATCGGAGGAAGAGAAACATCCAATTATTTTGCCTGCTGATAATCACCTAACACAACTTGTAATTGCTTATTCCCATATGAAGACTTTACATGGTGGAACCCAAGCTACTCTGCAACATATCCGAAGCAAATACTGGGTTATAAACAGCCGAAACAAGGTCAAACAATACATTCGTCGCTGTATTATTTGTTGCCGATTTAAAGGGACTACTCGTTCTCCGCAAATGGGAAATCTTCCAATAGATCGAATCCGTCCTGCCAAACCTTTTCTCCATAGCGGAGTGGACTTTGCAGGGGCTTTTACCGTCAAACCAATGAAGGGTCGTTCTCGAGCTCAATTGAAAACTTATGTAGCTTGTTTCATCTGCTTGGTTACTCGTGCTATTCACCTAGAACTAGTGATGGATCTCACTACCGACGCTTTTTTGGGTGCATTTCGTCGTTTCATCAGTCGTCGAGGTCGCTGTGCGCGTTTATATAGTGATAATGGTCGCACTTTTATAGCGGCTGACAAACAGCTTTCCCAACATCTCCGGCAGTTAATTGAGGAATCTTCTGGTCCCTTTATCACTTCAAAGGAAGGAACCGAGTGGCATTTTATTCCTCCGTATTCCCCACATTTTGGTGGGCTATGGGAGGCCGGAGTCAAGGCCATGAAACACCATTTTAAGCGAGTCGTCGGAAATCATCAACTTTCTGTCGAAGAAATGACCACCCTACTGGCACAAATCGAGGCTTGTCTTAACTCTCGACCTCTGCAAGCGATATCGGACGATCCATCAGATATAAGTGCTTTAACGCCTGGACATTTTTTAGTTGGCGAGAGTCTACTGGCTGTACCGGAACCTAGTCTCCTGAACATATCTACCAACCGACTTAGCCGTTGGCAGTTGGTGCAACAGATGTATCAACACTTCTGGAACCGATGGTATAAGGAGTATCTCTACAACCTACAGCTCAGAAACAAGTGGCAACAACCCTCGGACCCTATTCATCTCAACAATCTGGTGCTAATTAAAGAAGATAATCTTCCCCCGCAATGTTGGCAACTAGGCCGAGTGATGGCTCTACACCCGGGCTCCGACGGACAAGTGCGCGTTGTCACCGTGCGAACTAAAGACCGTCATTTCAAGCAAATAAACAAATTAGAACGCAACTAATCATAACGCATTTTTTTGTTCCTGTAGTTTTTCTTTCTTGTGAAGCAGTCCTTCATGGCGGGCGGTTTACTACCCACTTTATCTAGCTGGTCGTGCTACACACGAGGCGGGCAGAATGTCTAAAGTCAACCTACTGGCGACATAAATCTTCATTATATTTATTAATTTAACGTACTTATTTAAATTCGTAATTTTACAAGTCACTGTAACCTTTTTTGATTGCTTTCTTACTTACACATTTTTAAATTTAAACAATAGATCTCTACTGTTAATTTTGGTTGCCTGCATATTCTGTAGAATTGCTCTAGCTGTAGAATTTAAGTTCTCTGTTAACCTCCGTGACAAGCACATCGTAGAAAATAAAGTTCTCATTACTATTAAAAAGTGCGTTGTTATTATTCTCTTAACTTTCGATATTAACATAGTCATAAAATGGTAAAGCATTATTTGATAGTAATAATTTACCCTACAAGTTTTAATTAAATTCAAGGTGAAACAAAAAATTTGTAGACCTCCTCCACACTCCGCTCTTGAGATCGTACTCCTCCGTCCTGTCTATATCCGTTCCGATGAAAAAGTCCATCAACACAAATTGAAAATATTATTTTGCTTAAAAAGGACTAGATTCAATAAAAACCGTCAATGGCTATTTTTTTATAAGAGAGATTTCTTCTGACTGAAAGAAGTTTTTCAGTGTCCTTTTTGTCTAATATGTTCACTCCTCGGTCCATGCGGACAGAATTAGGCTCGCCGCACTTGTTAGAGGTAACTATAAAGCTCCAGGTTAGAATTCTATCTTCTTAATCGCGTCGGACGTTCACCATTTCACATATTCCACTTGTACAAACTAAGGTGTATATATACCTGAATAAATATTCTTTTACGATACGAATCCTCCAGGCCGTCCTTCTGCAATCGTTGTTATCTGTAGTCAATATTCGGTACTCAGTCCATTATGCATCAGAACCCGTAACTGCCTTGCACCATCGGGTTAGGTGAAGATAACCTGTCACTTCCTCCACTCGTTTGGTCTGCAGTCCGTAGGTTTTTAGGGTCAAACTCTTCTCAATTGGCCCACATACAATAACAGGGTTTCCTAAGCAAAACTCCCGCTCAAATCCTTGTCTCCGGCCGGCTAATTTTTCGTTGCACTCACCAGAAGACGGTCATTTGTCTACTGAAACTTCTTCCAAGAAAGATATCCTTTTCAACTGTTTTGTTTCTTTTTCCTTTGTTTAAAGAAACAAATCCTAATTTTTTTACAGCGACACTTGTCTTCAAAGAAAAAACTGTCTATTTTCTAATAAAAACTTTTTCCATCCCCTTAATTTTTGAGACCAAACTAAAACTTCCTTTCGATTCCCGATCAAAATTCAGACTCTCAAAGATTTCTATTTTTTTCTCCTTCCCAGAAAAATTTTGTTTTTTCTCGCCTACTTCATTCCCAAAAATTTTGAATTAAAAGTTCGTGAAGTGAATTGACTAATAATTTCGGAAATTCCCGCGAGATGGGGGAATTATTACTAAGGAGAATTTTTCTGGTAAATACCCGACCGTTACACTGCCACTTACCACTCAAAAATTAAACTTGTCGGAGATTAGTGGCAATCAAGTGATCCGACGCCACTTGCCATATGCCACACCTTCGCCACTCCATTTCAATGTGCGCTACTTCATTTGATTTTACGGGAATAAATTTTTTCACTTGCCATTTGACCGCCACGCCACTGACACGTCACTGCCACACCACTTTAGTGGGCCCCCGGCCTTAGAGTTTAGCCAGGATCACGCTCTTAAAAATAACTGGCCCTACCACGATTGAAAGCATATAGAACATTCCATGTCTGAGAAAATCGGCGAAATAAAAGATATAATTGCATATACAATTCTATACAATTGTATATGATTTTCCATATTATATATAAAAATATACATTTCTTTATAATTATATCGGGCCAAATTTCATATATAATTATATATAATTAATTTATTTATATATCAGTCGCTTGCGAGCTCTTGTATTGAGCAGTGCTATCGATTGCGGTTTTTTTTTTTACTTTGCGCCAGTTCCAGAGTTTTCAATTGATCCTTGATTTCTTGTCTCTCAAAAATATTAGAAAAAGTACTCTCAAGAAGAATAAACGCTGTGCTATCTAAATTTTTCTCTAAATCACAACATGCATGCATTCCTCAAAAAGGCACGCACACCCTTCTACACCTCCTAGAAGCGGACGCCTCCGATAGTTTGGCTCGACGCAAGCACGCCTCGGTCCTTTCTCTCGATTTGGAAAAGGCTTACGACTGACTGAGTGCCCCTTTCCTCGCTAACCAACTCGCCAAGTCAGGGGTTGATAAAAGCTTCATCCTTCTCATCGTCGACTTTCTGAGCCACAGGACCATTCAAGTACGAGTTAACGGCTTCCTTTCGTCGATTATGCCACTACAGAATGGAACTCCACAAGGTTCTCCGCTTTCATGTGCTCTGTTTAATCTGTACACCATCTCCCTTTGTTCCAATTTAAACAAAATTAATAAGATCACATCATTCCTGTATGCTGACAATGTTTTGGTCTTCAGCTCAGGAAAACCCAAGTCGGTTTCGAGAAACTTAACCCTTGCACTGAAAACAGCGCTAAACTGGGCTTCTTCTGCCGAAGCAATTTTTTCCAAGAGCAAAACTGAATTACTCCACATCTGTCGAAAAAAGAACTGCAACCCACCCATCATCTCCGTCAAAGATTACTCCATCACCTCCACCAATGAATTGAAAATTTTAGGCCTCTTTATCACGAAGAATCTTAAATGGAACAAGCACATTAATACAGTAACTAACAAAATGAATAAAATCAATAATCTGGTGAAATGTTTAGCTTCTCGTAAAAACGGCCTGTCAATTTCCCCGCTCTTACACATCTGTAAATCTCTCATCTTGGACACTGCTGGTTACTGCCTCTCAATATATGGTAACTCTCCAGCTTCTGTTCTCCGCCCACTTCAAACCTCCATCAACAATGTCTTAAGATCTGCTACTGGCGCCCTTCGTTCTACCCCAATCGATCCCCTGCTAATTGAAACAGGGTTCACCCAAATCTCTGTGAGAACCCGTAAGTTTCAAGTCAAACTCCTTTCACAACACATCATAGACCCTTCCGCCCCTTTGTATCAGCGACTTCGCGCTTATATGAATACCAACTCCAAAAGTAGCTCAGCTCTCCAACGCTGCATTCTGCTTATGGCAGAGCTCAACATACCCATTCCCGACTATCTGCCTCACCTAAGTCATACCGTGGCTCCTTGGTATCCTCTATCAGACCATTTTGTCACGGATGCCGAGCCTTATAGTAAGAAAAATACCCCTTCCATTTTCTACCGCCAACTTCACAAAGAAATAATAGAACGGTTTCCCAGTCACACACCCCTATACACCGATGCCAGTAAATCTGATCAAAAGGTTTCTTTCGCTGTTGCAAAGGTAACAGACGAAGAGGTGTCCCTGTTGCAATCAGGTCTATTGACCCAGCACACTTCCGGCCAAGTTGCAGAAATTTTCGCCATTTACCAGGCAGTCAAAAATCTGCAAAACACCTCCCTCAACCATCTCATTTTTACTGACTCCTTGTCTTCTATACTAGCCATCAGAAACAGAAACAATAAATCCTACCTTCCCTCTATCATCCGCTGTCTAATTGTAATAAACAGGCTCATCAAAATTTGCTGGATCCCAGGACATGTTGGCATAAAAGGCAACGAAGTTGCTGATACCTTAGCAAAAAACGTCCCTGTCTCCGAAAATCACTTCATCATTCCTCCCTCTGAATCCTGTTTGCGCCGATACGCGCAAAGGACTTTCCACACCGAAGCTTCTCTAACGTGGAATAGTTCCTCGTCCTTCTTACGCCTTCATATGCCTCTACCTTTTCCTCCAATTTACAACCCAGATCTTCGCAGATCTAAAGCGGTAATTATCTGTAGGATCAGACTCGGCCACACTTTATTCTCCCATGGAAATTTTTTACCAAAACCTCACCACGCACATGCGGGTACTGTCCCAACGAGCCAACTCTCACGGTCCGTCATGTACTAACAGGATGCCTTAAAACGGCAGACATCTTTGGTCAATTCCCCGTCCTCTCATCCTTACTGGACCCTGGTCAGAATAACAACAATCCTCTGTTTGAACTACTAAGATCGCTAGATATAATTAACTCTATTTAAAAATATTCATTTCTCAGCTCCTTTTGGACTACTAGTCTGTGTGCGCCTTTTTTGGTCGGTTTGCGCCGGTAGGCCTTCCTGCCTCTTTAAAAAAAAAAAATTTATCTATATAAATATAATTGGAGTGTCTGTCTGTGATTTCAAAATAATTGTCATTTTCTAAGTTCATATGGTTATTTACACGATATTAACACGAAATCAAGTATTTTTAAAATTTTTGTCTGTCTGTATGTCTGTATGTCTGTCTGTCTGTTTGTCCGGGCTAATCTCGGAAACGGCTTATCCGATTGCGATGGGACTTTCACTGGAAGATTCAGTATTTTCTTGGGCATGTTTTAGGCTATTTTTTTACTAGGATCCGACTATCGGATCCGATTATCGGGCCCGATTACCGTGTTCGACTACCAGATTAGACCGAAAACTTGAACCTTGCAACTTGATTTTTACCCACTTCCATATAACCGATCAACTTCAAATTTTGCACATATGTATAGTTCGCGTGACAATGCAATTTAACCATTTTTGGAAAAAAATCAACATGGCGGTTCCAAGATGGCGGCCGAATTTTGCAATTGTGTTCCCGGACCCCCCGACATGGATATCAATGAAAGTAGATTACAATAAGCTATGTGGGGTCATTCAAAATTCAAAATGGTGGCCAGCACAAAATGGCGGATTATTCTTCGGTATGGGCATCAAATGAAAGCGAGTATAGTGCAGTAAGCGGTGTGCCGTCATTTTAAATATAATATGACGGTCACTACAAAGTGGTGGAAGACATATAATAGACTAAAAAGTAGAAAATGAAAAATATAGTCTAAAAAAACTAAAAAATACGCTTTTATTTTAAAATAAACTAAAAAGTAAAAAATAATTTTGAATGTAAAGTTTTTATTGCTCCAGCCAGTATATAATAACAACCTAGCTACCTACGTACCAACAACGGCTAATCCGATTGCGATGGGATTTTCACGCGAAGATTCAGTATTTTCTTGGGCATATTCTAGGCTTCACTCGGTTCCGACTATTGATTCAGGCGGAAAACTTGATGCGATAGTCGCAGAAAAGCCAGTGGAAACTTGTTTATCATTCCAATTGTAAACCTCAAAGCTCGGAACGGTTAATCCGATTTTAGGACTTTAACGGGATGATTCAGAATCTTCTTAGGCGTTTAGCATACTTTTCACTATTATCCGACTGTCGGGTTAGACCGAAAACATGACTCGATAATCGAAGGAACGCGAATGAAATGCTGTCACGGCGAGATATTGTTTTTTCAATTTGCGGAAATACTGTGAAGATTATGGTTTGCCATCTCCGCAAATTATCGATAGGTCTGATGAAAATTAAAACAGAGAATATATCGAACTCAATAAACAAAAGGGAACAAAATGTTGAGGACGCTATTGGGCAAGTTCCGCACAGGGTGAGGCACGTGTTCTGAATGTGATTGTTGTGCATGTAGCACACAATTTTTCCCATAGGTGGCGCTCAACACCGCATTTTAAAAAAGTTCTAACACATTTTTTATAAGTAACTTTAAATTTTTTTATTTGTTTTATGTGGCAGTGCCAAGCTCAGGAATCACCCTTTGTACTACCAGTCCGTTGTCGTTTGCACGTCATGGCGCAATGTCTAGCAGGGAGCTTAGTAAGGGGGGAATAGGTTAAGGGTTATGGGGGTTCGGGGGGTTGTTGAAGAAGTTGCGGATTAACCCTGCGTTTGAACTCTTGGATATTGTAGGAGGTCGGAAATACTGACTGTGAGAGATTATTCTATAGTCGAGTTGTGTGCCCTAAATTATGTTTTGCAAATTTGTTATTTTTTTCATTATACCTATTTCCTATCCCGGACTGTGCACACATTAGTTTTTTTGTTAAAAGGCGTTGCAACGCACGCGGGTTTTTGCTAGTATATAAATATATCCAATTATATATTTTTCTATATAGTTATTTTTATTCGGGTTGTTTTTGACCTGAGTCCTTCTTTACCACCGTTGGGTTTCCCCACAATTAAACCCTTTCATACATGGAGATTTTTTGTGGCTCTGTACTGCAAGTGAGATTTTTGTTTATTACTTTCAATACAAAAACTTATAGGGTCGCAGGTCACTTTTTTAATTCCTGGTCATGCATAAGAAATTCTGTCGTGAGTTATAAATTGTGAGTTCCTCCTGTTTTGTCTGTAAGAAATGAAAACAAAAATATAAAAAATGAAAAACTACCTTGGACAGACGATCAAGTCGAGTTTATAATAGATGAGATAATATAGTTTATCGTCAAACTGGGGAACCGCTCCCGCAATTCACAACAACGCCCGTTGTAATAGGAAAAATATGTCTCCCCCGCCTTGAAATTACTATTGGGCTATTAAAACTAGTGTTGGGTAGGACACGATTATAAAATGAGTTTGTAAGAGGTGCCTCTTTTTTCTTTTGAGCCAGTACAATGTCATACTTCAAATGAGGCGAGGTTCTATTGTAATGCCAAAATGACAAAAACAAGCAGATTAAAAAAAAGAAAGAAAATAAATACCAATGAAGTGCATTTTT
Source organism: Thereva nobilitata (assembly GCA_963855945.1). Classification (NCBI taxonomy): domain Eukaryota; kingdom Metazoa; phylum Arthropoda; class Insecta; order Diptera; family Therevidae; genus Thereva; species Thereva nobilitata. The sequence continues at coordinate 124,062,578 of OY979696.1, forward strand.
ACAAGCTTAATTCTAATATTCAGTAAACTGCCTTAGAGTAAGTAAGAAATCTATACCTCCACAATGTACAGCCACGGACAACTAATTAGAAAAAGTTTCATAAAAATTGCATTTATACATTTTTTATTTTTTATGTAGCAATCCTGTTAGGAATTCATTACGATATTGTTATTGATTTCCTTCGATCATTATATATTTAAAAAAATTTAAGAGGAGGTGGTGGGAATTCTTTAATTTGATTCCTACATAAAAACTGTATAAATGCAATTTTTATGAAACTGTTTCCAATTAGTTGTCCGTGGCTATATATTTATATTTTGCAATCCCACCTCGCCTAATTTCAAGTTGGAAATTCTGCTACTGCAAAAAAGTAAGAAATGTCTCTCCAGCACAAAATTTCACTCCCTCAAAAAATGTAAGAATTGTCTCTTCAGGACAAAACCTCATTCCCTCGGAAAATGTAAGAAATGTCTCTTCATGACAAAACCTCACTCCCTCGAAAAATGTAAGAATTGTCTCTTCATGACAAAACCTCACTCCCTCGAAAAATGTAAGAATTGTCTCTTCAGGACAAAACCTCATTCCCTCGAAAAATGTAAGAAATGTCTCTCCATCCAATTCGTAATTACAATCTCACCACGGCTCAGCTTAAAGTGGATATTTTACTGCCGCAAAAGAAGTGAGAAATGTCTCTCCAGTTCGTGTTTACAATCTCACCTCGCCGCGATTCACATTGGAAATTTTATTGTGGCAAAAGAAGGAGTAATTCCACTAAGTAAATTACAATACCGGAAGGGTCCCGGCGCACAAAAGTGATGATATAATAAAAAAAAAAATACTATTATAAACAGCTTAATTTGCTCCGTTTATTTATGCTATTTTTTTAATTTGATCCCAATTGGAAGACGAAAAAAAAATTGTTAAAAATGTGATATATAGATTCGCGCATATTTACTACAAAAAAGCTTTTAAGACAATGCTGAATACACCAGTAATTTGCTCCGGGGTTAATTCAATTTGCTCCGTTCAGAAAATTGCAAATTTCCAAATAATTCATATTAATCTTAAAATTTTTAGGTTTCTCGTATTAGTCCACTCAATCTACGGATTCACAATGTTAATTTCCAGACAATTGAAGGCAGGAAACAAAAAATATGAGCGTGTAGAACAATTGATTTTAAGAAAGATAGCGTTGCTTTTTCCGGAATTTCATTGGCGAACCAAACCTAAAAAATTCGCGAAAGTCAAAAAACCGCTGTTTTGCGAATAACAAAAAACTTGAGTTCGGATCGAAAAAAATCAAATTATAAAGTTGTAGGTATTCAAATTATCTTTCGATTGATATATATTAAGTTATAGGTTAGGGCACAAAACATAGAGAAAAATGGAAAAACTGTTAAAAATCACGTTTTTTTAATTTGTTAATAACTTTTGTTTAGCGCAACTTAGATATTTGTTATTTGGCAAAAATATAGCTTCTTGCTAGCTGAAAAAACAGTTTTATTTTTGTTGCGAAATATTGAACAGTTTCCTTGAAATTTCACTTTTTGTAAAAAAAGGCGTTCTTCTAAAAACGCTCCTCTTGGTCAGCGGATTATTCTAGAGTACCGTTCCAGAGCTTAAAATTTTCTTCAAAACTTGTATTATTACGTACCAGTAACAGAAAGTTTCTTTAAAGGTTTTCCAGTGCTTAAAATGACTCCCAAAAACATATTTGATTTTTTTCGATCCGAACTCAAGTTTTTTTGTTATTCGCAAAAGAGCGGTTTTTTGCCTTTCGCGAATTTTTTAGGTTTGGTTCGCCAATGAAATTCCGGAAAAAGCAACGCTATCTTTCTTAAAATCAATTGTTCTACACGCTCATATTTTTTGTTTCCTGCCTTCAATTGTCTGGAAATTAACATTGTGAATCCGTAGATTGATTGGACTAATACGAGAAAACTAAAAATTTTAAGATTAATATGAATTATTTAGAAATTTGCAATTTTCTGAACGGAGCAAATTGAATTATCCCCGGAGCAAATTACTGGTGTATTCAGCATTGTCATAAAAGCTTTTTTGTAGTAAATATGCGCGAATCTATATATCACATTTTTAACAATTTTTTTTCGTCTTCCAATTGGGATCAAATTAAAAAAATAGCATAAATAAACGGAGCAAATTAAGATCTTTATAATAGTATTTTTTTTTTATTATATCATCACTTTTGTGCGCCGGGACCCTTCCGGTATTACAATCACACCTCGATTGATTTATCTTGATACACGCTCATATACCAGCAGGACATTATTTTTGAACCGGGACATTTAAAAAAACTGAGGCCTCAGTACAATTTACATCATGTAAGAGACAAATGTACTGCCTCGTGTAAGTCCGGCTCAACACTAATTAAAACATCACCGTAAACACCTGAAAAATTTTTTTGGAGCGATTTTCCAGCGAAGCCCCAATTCTAAACATTTAACCTTCAATTATATTTATTGTCATGTCACTTAAATTATTATATTTAAAATCACTTAAATAATATTAATAATCACTTCAATTTATTGTTATTCACTCACTGTTATAAAAAGTCTAGAGATGCACCAAACTGTTATAAAAAGCATAGAAAAAAGAACATGAATTCATTCTTTTCCTACGCTTTTTATAACAGTTTTCTAGACTTTTTATAACACTTAAAATCCAGCCAAGAAAAGTTTGAGTATATTCCTCTCACTCTTACACATGGGAAATCTCCTTTGAATTTTTTCTTTCAGGTTTCAGCCTAGCCAAGGCAGCATTTTCAGCCTACGATAAAGCCAGTGTCATAAGGCTATAACTAGCACTTTCTGCGACTGCATCGACTCTATGCTGACTAATTGTCTCTAAATTTGAGGGATGTCTAGTAAAAAAAGCAAAAGGATGTCCACAGCGAGAAATCACTTCTGTGGTGCCTTGTTGTAGATGAACTCCTAAAGCTACTTAATGGCCAACATTTCTTCTCACAAGATTACGCGGACGATGTTATCGTGGTAAGAGGAGAAAAAGAATGTACCTTGTCAAGACGTTCCTGGACAATTTTTCAGCAGTACTGTATCGGCAGTGTCCTAATTGATCTAATATGTCTTCAATTCTAGGGGGAGAAAAAGCGTCTTTAATTGTTGTTTCGTTCGGTTTCTTGAAATCGACCACGACTCGCCACGTTTTCTGGACGTCTGGCCTTCAACCCGCCTTTTTGGCGACTAATAAAAGTACTAAAAAATATTTTTTATTTGTAAATAGATAAATCATTAAATAAATCTATCAATTAAAAGACTATGCAACTTAAAGAAAAAAGAAATATCGTCGGCTTAGAGTGTAACCCTGCTAAATCCATTTTTGACCCTTATTACGATTTTTCTACCATTCAAAAGAGAAAAAATTACATCTACTATATAAAACTGAATGTTTGTCTGTCTGTCTGTCTGTCTGTCTGTCTGTACGCAATAGGCTCCTACACCGTGTAACCGATCTTAATGAAATTTTAACCATATGCTATTTACATTAAAGGGAAGAACATAGGCTATTCTATTACTTTCTAAAGCTACTCCTAGATGGCGCTGTCATGAAGAGCTTTGTTGAAAGTCATCACAGAGCTTTGAATTTTTGCATGAAGGTCGGTGGGGTCTCCTATGATGCACCTCGTAGCCCGATTTTCGAAATTCAAAATGGCCGCCGAAATATGACCGAAATTCAAAATTGCTGCAGAAATATGGTTGAATTTGCCAATTTTATTCCGATTCCAATGAAAGTGGGTATCTAGGGGTTTTTAAGGTCGCAAATAACAAATTTGTGGTCAAAACTTATAAATTCAAAATGGCCGACGAATTTGCAAATTGTGTTCCGATTCCAATGAAAATCTGTATCTGTGGTTTTTTAAGGTAGCAAATAACGACTTTATGATCAAAATTTAAATTCAAAATGGCCGCGTCAATATGGCCGACGAGTTTGCGAATTGTATTCCGATTCCAATTAAAATCGGTATATGGGAATATTTAAGGTAGTAAATAACGAATTTATGATCAAAACTTATTCAAAATTGTGGGGCCAATATGGCGGAAGAATTTTGCCAAATAAGTGTCATTTCCCGGTTAGCTGTATGTAGGTTGTTCAAGAGTTGGAAAATCGGAAAATTTTGACATTCTAGCTACAAATAGAAAAACATTGAATGTAGTGTATCCTGAAGCTCTCTAAGCAATAGGTTCAGAATTGATCAACAAGGTTTTTTTGGAAAGGTGGTAAGGAGAAACGGAAATATGGGATGATTTATGTATAATGGATAAGAAGGAAAGAAACCCATCACCTCTGAATTTTTAGGTATAAGTCTAGGATTCTGCAATACGGGAAGAGGCTGGCATCTGGGTAAACAAATAAAACCTGAGTCAGTGACATTGCAGATGAGAACCCAGGGGCCAAGCAATTGCAAGACATGTAATTTGTAGCGTATAATGTCCATCACCGTCAAAAGTCCATTTCTAAATATGAAATTAGTAGATATAATCCTTTAATTTTTTTTTCTTTCAGGATGTAATAATATTTGTCGATTATTGAGTGTTTAATTTAACTAAAAGTCCATACGAAAAAAGATTATAGCATGGATAACACTGTGGATATGACATATTTTCTTGAAATTATACTATGTGTCTAATAGTTGCTGGAAAAAGCCTTATTTTAAAATAGTCTTTCACTAATATTTATTTTTGGTGGGTAGTTATATTTTTAAGGATATTCGTGTGTGTTTATTTTACCAGAAAGAACCATAACTTTATTACGGGCCACGCCGACAAAAAATATTGTCTGCCCCAGAGCTTTACAATAATAGGTAATTTTGGTCACACTGCAAATAAATGCATTTTGAATCCAATGTCTCGAACTTTTATAGGAATATGTAGTTGGTTTTTCGTTACTCGTTAAGAAGAGTTGAATTTTGAAGGTTTGGATTGATTTTAAATGTTTAAACGTTGGGTGCAGCAAGGCGCACCGGGTCCCAGCTATCCAAAATACAGAAAATAAGTGGTTCATGGAGACACTTCATCTGTGTATGAAAATTCATATCTCGAAAAATGCCATGTCAATGGATGGTTTTTATTGTCTTGATCAAAATGTCAGATCCCTAATAGTTTCACATTTTGTTATTTGAAATCAAAAATACCAAAAAATTGCATTTTTCAAACTCTCCTACTGTATATTAAAATTCATATCACCTGATTACTACTATTGGTTTATGGGTGCAGCATAGGCGCACCGGGTCCCAGCTAGTAAACTATAAAAACAGACTACTGTAATTTTCGATTTTAAATTGATAAAATCACGTGATGAGTAAAACTGCGAAATCCATGGCGTCAAAAGTTCGCGGCTAACTCCGACTTGACTGCGTTTTCGATGTGTGCTCTAACAAATAATTACTGAGTTCGGATTTACTAGTGCAAACGAAGGTTTGAGGATTGGAATATTGTAAAGGTATGTATTTTTTTTATTATATAATTGTTATTTTGATAAAAAAAGGAGCCGGAACCATCTAAAACACCAATTTTTGAAGAATGGTCTATAGTTCAAAATGTTGAATTTGAATACACACATCATCTCTCACCGTCCATGTCAAATGAGGAAATATTGGAAGATTCTATTCTACTTGCACCTAATAATACATTGTCATTTTTTAATGATCAAAATAGAAATATTGTTGCTCAAAATGTTCATAAAGAACAGGAAGTTCAATTCAAAGATAGCAATGTGATTTTCTTTTTACATTTAAACTCGCCCTTGCCCAACTTTACCACCTCCGATGAGCATCATTATAGCGAAAATCGGTTTCTGAAGATACCATCGAGCAGGGCACTTTCCAAAGAAAACTCTTTGACAGGTGTTATAGATAGCGTTATTCCTAGTTCGTCAAACCTATCTAATGGAATAGAAGATCTGATATCAAATGAAAGTATACAGGAAGGCTTAGTACCGTATAAAATTAATTCTGACTCAGATTCAAAAATCAAATCGGTTTGCTGAAAGAAACAGAAAATTGCGAGAAAATGGAAAAAAGTATTATGGAAGAAAAAAGAAGAGAAATGGAATTACGAAGTACCAAGGAAGCCTAGAATAATGGAAAATAGATGCCAGTGCAAAGAAACTGAAAAAGGTTCTTTAAAATGTTCCACATTGACAGAAATAGATAGGCAGAATATTTTCAAAACATTTTGGAGTATGAGCTGGCCAGAAAAAAAGTATACGTTAATAATCTTGTGACATCCTTACCTGTCAAGAGACCAAGGGGGAGAACAACCGATAAAGAATCGAAAAGAGCACAATCTTTGTTTTACTATTTGAAAAAAGAAGACCAGTCAATCAAAGTGTCCATCTCTATGTTTCTGAAGACTCTTAGGAATCGGAAGATGGACAGTTTTGAACTGGAAAAATAAACAAGTATCTGATTCTGCTTCTAAAAGGAACAACAAAGATTTGGATTCTCTCAAAACTAAAAATTCTACCTCAAAACGTTTTTAAACTCGGAAGAGTTTGCAAGTGTATGGGTTAGTTTAATTGAAAACAAGGTTTTACGACAAAATGAACAAGAAAAAACAACTAAAATCATTTTTTATAGTGATGGTTGCACCTGTCAAAACCAGAACAGTGTAATGTCTAATGCATTGCTGCCGACAGCTACAAACCACAACATAGTCATAGAAAAAAAGTTTCTAGAAGTTGAGCATACACAGATGGAAGCGGATAGCATTCATTTCTCTGTCGAGCGGGCTCTTAAACACAAAAACATCAATGTTCCTGCGGAGTATATATCTATTTGCAGGTCGGCAAGAAAAAACCCTAGGCCTTACGATGTGACTTACTTAAACCATACTTTTTTCAAAAGCTTTGCTAAAGTATTTTTTTTTAAAAGCATTCGTCCTGGACGTGGTAAAGGTGACGCTAAAGTTACTGATATTAGAGCTCTTCAGTACACTCCAAATGGTGATGTATTTTTAAAATTGAGATTAACTGATGAATGGAAAATACTACCGCAAAGAAAGTCACCGGATGTAATTGCCTTGCCTTTTAATTCGCTACGAAATCAATTCCTAGCATAAAGAAAAATTACCAAGAGGAAGTTTGAAGACTTGCAATTGCAATATTTGAAAAGCACTTTACCTGAAGACTATCGTTATTATTATGATAATTTACTTCATGAATAGTCATAACCAGTGGCGGACTAAGGGTGGGGCGGAAGGGGCGGTCCGCCCCGGGCCTCTGGTTCCTGGGGCCTCCAAATGCCTACAAGTTCCCTTGATCAAATCCTAAACAAGGCTTTTAAAATATGGTCAGTGCCTACCTAAGTGGTACTTTGGAGTCGGAGGTCCCGTACATTGTTCCAATAGACATAAATAAGTACAGCATGTAATTATTAAAAAGGGACTTTACTGAATCGTTACCCTGTACATCGCTTATACTTCAATACTTCTTGACCATTTTCATCTCGGTTGCATCATGCAAGAGGAGGTTTTCTAAACTTAAGCCTAGTGTCCACTATAGAGTTTTTTGCGTAGAGCTAGAGAAAAATCTCGCGTAGAAACGCGTAGAGAAGTGTATACACCCTCTAGAGTTCTACAGATGCGCTCTACACCGACTCTATGCGAAAGTTTTCTCTGCTAAAAAACTCTATAGTGTATACGCAATTTTTTTGTGTTTGGTAGAGTCCTACATCTGCTCTACGCTCAATCAAGCATGTTTGATAGAGTTTTTCTCTCTACAGATTCATTCTTATTTGCGTTTCGACTGCGCTTCGAATTGTTGTACATCGGCGTGTTAAATAAGAACGAAATTCGAATACGACTTACGCAGAAAATTTTGGTATGAAGATATATCTTCTCTCGTGAGCTCATTCAATAACTCTCGATACATTCCAGCGTTTTGTTTTCTTTTAGCATTCCAATCTCGCTCCCAACATTTCCTTTCCTTCTTTTTCTCTTCTTCGAGCAAAAATAAAACGGCAGCAGCTTGTTTTTGGCCAGAACTCATTTTATTATTTTTTTGTTTTCTGTTAATTCCCTTAAATTTTTTTACACAATATGTGTACGCACGCATCTCTGAATAACTGAGAAATGAAATGACATGCAAAAGTTTATGGCCGCAGTTGCGCGCTTTACCATAGGACTTTATAGTAGAGAAAACGCATCTGCAGTGTATACAGTCTGTATAGCGCGTGGTAGAGCTCTACTCAAAATTTATCTAGAGCAACTCTACCAGCGGTGGAGTGGTAGAGCGGTAGAGACGCCCTGTAGTGTACACACTACAGGTGGAGCTCTATACTCTACGCTCTACCTACACTCTACCGAAAAAAACTTTATAATGGACATTTGGCTTTAGAACTACTTTCGGAATCGATGGGCTTGCTTTTTCTACTGGGAAATAAACATACACACACACCTGTACATACAAATGGCAACTGAATAAAAGGCTTGTAAAATTACATCAACTTCTTAGACCGAGGGCCTCATTCAGCTTTGCCGCCCGGGCCTCTTGCGGGCTTAGTCCGCCACTGGTCATAACTAGTGTCCGACCGAAGCTTCGGCTTCGGCTTCGGCTTCGGCAAACTTCGGCCAAAAAAACACCTTCGGCCGCACATTCGGCTTCGGCCAAAGGAGCCGAAGGTTAGCCGAAGCCGAAGTTTTTATATCCAGCCAGGCCAGTCGCTGAAAACGAAAAGAATTGAGAGTGTGATGTGAATGTGACATTGAAACGTATGGTATTCCTCAAATAAAAATAAACAAATCTTAGTTTATTATTTTTGGAAAGCCGCAACTTAGTTATTTAAAATGCATATTGCAATCATTTTCAGCACTATGACTATAAAACAAAATAACAGTGAAGAATTTTCATTATTATGTATATTTTTCAGTCAGTATACCAAGATTTCTGTGTATGATTGAACCTTCGGCTTCGGCTTCGGTTTCGGCCGAAGGTTATGGCAAAAGCCGAACATTCGGCATCGGCTTCGGCTTCGGCCTAAAACTGACCTTCGGTCGGACACTAGTCATAACTCGTATTAGTAATTGTTGAGACTGTTGATTGTTGTGTATAGGGAATCCAATCCCGGTTTTCGATAAACCGGTAAACCGGTTTTACCGGCCAATTTTGATTTTAAAATTACCGGTAATTATCGAAAATTATTACCATTAATTCGGTACTGTACTGTAATTTTTTTTCAGGCATCTTGTAGGAAGGAAGTTTTGCTAAAAAATGGACGTATATATAAAAATTTCAGGTTGCTCTTTCTGCATGTATTTTATGTATTATTTTTCAGAGTTTTTTATAAGAGCAAAAAAAATACAGAGCAAAACATATATTTAAGCATAATATTGTCTCTGTCGTTATTTTTATGGTCATAGTGACTAAAGCAGTGACTGACGTTATAATTCTCTGTCGTTTCTTTCTCTATTCGTCAATTTAAAACAAAGAGAATAATGCCCGGTTTCACAGTGTTCACTTAAGCTTTCGCTCAGCCTTGAGCTTTCGCTCAACTCATGTTTCACAGTAGTGGTTCAACTGTTGAACTTGGTTCAAAATTGATTTGAACTGAGCGACTAAATTTGGGCACTTAAGCCAAAGCTCAGGATATAAGTGAGAGTAATGTCATTAATTTTAGAGAAATCACAGTGAACTTGTGTTTATATTTATTGATTTTAATTATAAGTTTGAAGTTTGATTTTTCAATTGTAAAGAGAAGAGAGCATTCTATTACAAAGCATGCCGTAAAGAGTGAGAATAGAAGGCTGCTGTGTAACTCTAAAGATGGAGAGATTATTTTGTGCCGCTTTGAATGCTTCATTTTCACAGGAACCTGGAGAAAACTTATCAATGCACAGCAAATAAGAATCAATGGCCAATGTTGCCAGAATTGCTAAAAACCGACTCAAGCTTAATAGCAGACGCGATACATCCACGCCTGGAAATAGCCCGGAACAGCTGTACCATTCCAGAGGATTGGTCGGAAGGTGCCATAGTCAAACGGGCGGAGGGGGGGGGGGGGTGTACCGAACGCTTAGAAGATAGCGAGCTGGATTCAGAAAGGGCCGCTCCTGCTTATACCATATGAACACCTTGAGAATCATAGTGGACCAGTTTCCTGGATTACGATCCCCCTTTTACCTGACAAAATAATAATTGAGGTGAGCTCAGGAGTACGATAAAGATGTCGAATTTCGTCGTACTCGTTCTTATAGTAATAAGGGGCCATATCTTTTCAAAAATCCTTACAACTAAAGATAAAAAACTATAAAAATCACACAATTTATCAACCAAAAGCAAAAATTTCCCCAACTGATTCAACCACAGTGGCCTGCAAAATCCAGTGGACTAAGTTCAGCTGAACTGAGCACAAAAACCAACTGTGAAACAGTTTTCACTTGAGCTAAAGTTCAAAATTACTGCTCAGGTTCAGCTGAGCGAAAGCTCAAATCGACACTGTGAAACCGGGCATAGTGTTGTATTTTATTTAGTACGGCAAATGGAACGAGAACAAAGCGAAACCAACAAAAAAAACCATATATGGAGCTATTACATTCGACATAGAAATGGAAAAGATAGCGCGAAATGTATTGAATGCAAAAACGTGTTGCAAACTAAAGGAGGAGCAACAAACCGATTACATTCTCATTTCAATATTCAACATCATATTAAATTATTGAAATGGAAGTGTCAGTTTTAGTAGAAGCAATGCCATCTGCATCGTTGTCAGAGGTTAGTAAAGTAAAGCAATCACCTAAAGCTGGTCCAAGCGATGTAGGAACCAATGATTTCAGAAAATGTTGACGAATCTTCAAGGTTAGTTGCAAAAGACCGATTGCCTTTCAAACAAATATGCACGTCCTATGTTTTAAGATTTTTTTTTGAAGTGGTACAGTCAAGCTCAAGAATCACCCTTTGCTCTACTAATCGTCATGTCGTTCAAGTCATTGTGCAATGTCTAGTAGTAAGCTTGATTTGAAGAATAGGAAAGAAAAGATCGGTTAGGGGTCTAGAGGCTGCGTGAGTAGATGTCGATGAGCCTTGCCTGAACCATGAAATGTTATATGAGAATTCCGTGTAGAATACCGTGGAGAAAAACTAAACAACTGTTAAAAACCCAAATATAAAACTAGGAACTTGACGATAACAGCTGTACCAGGCTTAAAAGAGAGACCCTCGAATTATTCGAGTGTACTTCAATTTGTCGGAAAGCGAAGAATCTGAAGAGGATTGAATAGTCTCCAGTGCGTTGGAGGAGATGGCGGTGAACATTGCGTTTGAATTCTTGAGTGTTGTATGAGTTCGAGAATGCTGACTGTGGTAGGTTGTTCCAAAGTTGAGTTGTTCTTGTTATAAACGAATTTGTAAACCGGAGTGTGCGCCTAAGACGTTTCTGCTGTTAGGTCTTTATTGCCCACTGAAATAGAAGGAGAGTCGATGCAAGTTTTATTGGAGATGAGACAGTACTTCATTTTATCCATTAGACTAGCATTAGCAATCAAACAAAAAATTAAAACTATGGAAATAACAACAAGGGAATTACCTTCTCACAATAAAACCAACATCTGCGAAATCTGAAACTGCCTTTTAATCCGCGGGTCAGTTATGCACAAAAATACGGTCCCGTCTTAATGGCAAAAGTATTGACAATTTGCATTTTTTGCGGGCCTGTTTTATTGAACAAAGTGATATTTGTAATTCTTAAAAAATTTTGGTACAATAACTACTAGGCTGGTTCTTGGCTCAAGTAATTCTGAAATATAATCTTCTAATTTAAAAAATCATAATATATTGCCAATAACAAAATTTACCGGTAATTACCGGTAAACCGGTAATTCCGATAAAAAATAACCGAAAACCGGTAATGTAAAAGCTCGGTAATTTTGGATTCCCTAGTTGTGTAATATTAGTACCTTAAGTGATATATTTTGAAAATGAAAATGTTTAAGTTACTTTTTGTGAAAGAGTACGCATATTTTGAGTTTAAATATTTTTTTGTTAATTGAATAATTAAATTTTTGTTAAGACTGAAGAATTGCTAAGCCCTGTACTTATAGCTGTCAAGGACTCTTTAAATAGTGAGTTAATCACGACCAATCGTTCACTATCTTTCGAACACGTTTTTATACGAGTCAAATCTGATCAGAAGCTTATATTCACCGGTACCTTCTATATCCCCCCAAATTCGGACGAATCTAATTATGACGATTTACTACATATAGTGGAGGAAGTAAATGATTCACTCTGTGGTAACGACGTTATATTTGTCCTAGGTGATTTTAACCGGCTGAATATATCTTTCATCCCAGACGAGGAAGACAACAACTTGCTTCCCATTAATGCCATTAATGCCATCGAGATAAAGCTTATCGACACTTTTTACGGCATTGATCTACGCCAAATTATTGGGCAACCAAATTCCTGTGATAAATGGCTAGACCTTATCTTTACCAATTTATAAGAGGAAGTGAATATTCTACCCATTTCCAATGAGCATAACCTATTTACTAATTCTATTCACAACTCCGCATGGATCCTGGAGATTAATTCCTCTATCCCTAACCATCGTACATCATATAAAAATATAATTGCTTATGACTTAAAGAATGCGAACTGGGAGAGTATTGGCTTCGAATTGTCCCCAGTCGACTAGGAACATAGGCTATCAAGTAGTGATCTTGACGAGATAGTGTCAAGCTTCTATACTATCATTTTCAACACCATCGACAAATATGTACGCAAAATTAAAAAAGGGATAAGTTATCGGAACCTTGGCTCGATAAAAACACTCGATTCCTACGAAATCAAAAAACAAATTATATAATTTGATTAAAAATAACATAAATGTAGACGAGCGTTTGATATCCGAATACATTAGACTAGCCTCAGAATTTAATGTTAGGTCTCGCGGGGCCTACACTGCATCCATCAATTCTGTAGGAGATAGCATTATAAGAGATCCTAAAAAAATTTTCGACTTTGTCAACATTAAACGGAAAACCTCGGGCTATCCAACAACAATGACGAACGGTAGAGTACACTCGTCGTGCCTCCAAGAGATTTGTAACATGTTCGCTGATAGGTTTGGCGAAATTTATACCACCACATCCAGTGTAAGAGGCGCGGATCCAACTGATACTTACAGTGACACCTTCATTCTTATAATTAACATAACCCTGTCTGTTGACGAGGTAATGACTGGTCTAAATAATCTCGACACCAAAAAAGGTAACGGTTCATTTTATCTTCAACAAATCTCTATCCTTAGGAAAGTTTCCTACGCTATGGAAAAAATCCTACCTTACGCCAATCTATAAATCCTGTGATCAACACTCGGTAGACAACTATAGGGGCATTGCCATTTTATCATCAATCCGTAAGCTTATTGAAAAACTTGTTTTCGACAAGAATGCCCCTCTAATCGACCCTAAATGAGCAGCAAGACGGTTTCAGAAAAGGGCGTTCAACAACCTCAAACCTCATGGTCCTAATCTCAGAACTGCTATGTGGTATGGAAAGCGGCCATCAAATCGATGCTGTGTACACTGGCTTCAGCAAGGCCTTTGATCGAGTGGACCATCATTCATTCCCAAACTGATGTTTCCTACTTGCAGTCTAAGCTCAATGACAAGACTGGTGCAAAACGAATAAATTGCAACTTAACACCAGCAAATGTCATGCAATTACCTTGTCCCGTAGAAGAAACACACATAAGCAGTACTATTATTTCAACGACATGATGTTGAATCAGGTTGATCATATCGTAGATCTAGGTGGTAGATCACTGGTGTGGAGCAAGTATAGTATAGGCCTCATAATACTACCTTGTGGCACACCTGATTTAATTTCTCTAACTGTAGAATACTCCTCGTCTTGTTTAATTCTAAAGAGTCGATTTTTAGGTAGGATGAGAGGATGTCTACGTACTGTCTAGGAAATACCTGACCCATTTTATGTATAAGGCCTTCTTGCCATACCGTATCAAATGCTTGGGCTACGTCTAGGAATATTGTGGAGCATATCTGGTGATTTGGAATTGACGCATAGGCCTCATTTTTTTCAATAGCAATTTTTCAAAAAGTTATATATATATATAAGTTATTGGTAGTAAAGAAATTGGTCTGTTCGATTTTGTTTCATTTGTAGGCATCCCATTAGGTACATACCTTAGTGTAATCGCCGAATTTATTAGCAGAGTTAACATTGATATTGCTTTTTTCGGAATTTCTGAAGTATCGAATAAAGTGTACACGATTGTGTTCTGCTAAAGTTTGAAGAACAATCCTAAATTTTATCGAAAATTCATCTTTACCGCTTTTTGGCTAAACAGATTTATCAAGAAGTAAAATATGCATTATAGGGCAGCAACAAGCCCACACGTGCTTCAAGAAACTCCATTACATCCGCAAAAAGTGACCGTAGGATGTGGATTTCATGCATGAAAAGGATCGCCATGTTACGGTCAATGGAGTTCGCTATCGTGCCATGTTGGAAGACTATTTTTGGCCAGATTTGCATGGACTTGACATCAGGGATATGGGGTTCCAACAAGTGCCACATCTCACACAGGTGGTCTAACAATTTATCTATTGAAGAAGAAGTTCGGTAACCGTCTTCGTGAAATGGTCCGGTCGAATGCCCACCTCGCTCATGCGATTTAACGCCGTTGGATTTCCTTTAATGGGGTTACGTTAAGTCGTTACTAATTGCTCCTTTAATCCCTCATGGGACATAGGGCGGAAACAGTTGCCCTCCAGCGGACTCTGTTTTGCGCGACAGCTCTCAGCTCTGACCAGGATCTCCCGGTTGTTGCGGCCTCTGATAATAGGGTTCTCCTCCACGTTGTTCTAGGTCTTCCGACTCGACGGGATCCTTGCGGATTCCAGTCAAGGGCCTGTTTGGCTAGATTATCGTCTTCGCGTCGCAAGGTGTGGCCAATCCAATTCCATTTCCTTCGCCTGATTTGGTCGTCTATCCTTTCTTGGCCGGCACGGCGCCATAGTTCTTCATTTGAAATTCTATCTTGCCAGCGGATTTTTAGGATACGACGTAGGCATCTGTTGATGAAAACTTGTAGGCGCCCTGTGATGGATTGGGTGACTTTCCATGTTTCGCAACCGTACAAAAGAACTGCCTTAACGTTGGAGTTGAACAGCCGCAATTTGGTGTTAATTGAGATCTCTGTTGATCTCCATATGTGAAACAGGCATGCATATGCGCTTCTTGCTTTATTTATTCTGGAACTGACATCTTCTTCTGTACCGCCGTTTTCGGTAATAATACTACCGAGGTAACAGAATTTGTCTACCAGTTCCACGTCACGGTTATTTAGCGCTGTCCGTTCAAGGGTGTTTGCATTTATCCGCATTTCTTTTGTTTTAGTCTGATTTAACCTTAAGCCCGCCGAGCTACTTTCTGTTGCCAATTTGTTTAACATGTTTCTGAGGTCCTGGTGTCTGTGGGCCAGCAAACAGATATCATCCGCGTAGTCGAGATCCTTAAGGCGGTCCAGCAATCCCCATTGTATGCCACCTGTTCTAGTATCTAGAGCGCTGACAAGGATGTCGTTTATTACTATAAGAAATAGTAATGGTGAAAGTAGGCATCCTTGTCGTACTCCTGAGCTCACCTCAAAGCTGTCGGATAATTTTCCATTATGGAGAACTCTGCATTTGGAATTGTTGTATAGAGCTTTTATCAATTCTATTATTTTTTCCGGCAGTCCACGTTTCCGTAGAGCTCGCCATATAAAGCTCCTATTGACCGAATCGAACGCATAGTCTACGAAAGCAAGGTAAAGGGGGGATCGGAATTCAGTAGACTGCTCCACTATGATTCTCAAGGTGTTAATATGGTCTATGCAGGAGAGGCCCTTTCTGAATCCAGCCTGCTGTCTTCTAAGCGTTCGATCTACTGCCTCTCTTATCCTAGATAGTAATATATGGGACAAGATTTTTCCCACCGTAGATAATAAACAGATGCCTCTCCAGTTGTCACATATTGTTAGGTCCCCCTTCTTTGGTATTTTGACTATGATACCTTCCGTCCAATCCTCCGAAAAGGTACAGGTGTTCCATGCTATTTCCAGGATTGTCTGTAGCGCATCTGCTATGAGGCTTGAGTCGGCTTTCAACAATTCTGGCGGGATGCCATCTTTTCCAGCTGCTTTACCATTGGCCATTGCATGAATTGCGGTTACTATTTCTGTCTTGGATGGTGCACGAATGGCGATTCTTATTGGCTGTGCTTTGTTGTTATTTTCTTCAGGTTCCTGCGAAAAGGAACCATTCAGGGCGGCGAAGAAGTAGTCTCTCCATCTTTGGAGTTGCTCCTCGTCGCTGCATAGCAGCCTTCCATCCGCACTCTTTACGGCATGCTTTTTAGTAGAGTGCTTTCCCGAGAGCTGCTTAGTAATTTGGTACAGCACCTTACTGTTGCCTGTGTTTGCCGCGTTTTCCGCTTTCTCTGCGAGCTCATTTATCTGCCGCCTTTTATCAGGCCGGACACTTCTCTTTACCTCCCGGTGTAATTGGGAGTATTCCCGTTCAAGTTGTTGTCGTTTTCCCGGTCGCTTGTAGAGTTCACGTTATTTTTGAGGGCCCTTCTGCGTTCAATTTTTTGCCAGGTTGTGTCCGAGATCCAGTGTTGCTGGTTTCTTTGGACATAACCAATGCTTGTTTCCGCTTCTGTTATTATAGCGCCCTTTGTTGTGCTGCACAGCTCTTCAATATTTGTGTCGTCAGAAACGGTTTGCTGGTTTAAGATTTCTTGCAGTTTGCCAGCAAATTCTCGCTTTTTGGTGCTCTCACGCAGAAGGTCTACGTTAAACCGTCTACGGTTTATGGCATCGCGTTGGACGTTTCTGATTGCAGCGATTTTTAGGCGGATAGTTGCTACTACCAAATGGTGGTCACTTCCAGTGTCTGCTCCCCTAAAGCTCCTGACATCCTCCAGAATAGTTCGCCATCTGCGACTGACGGCCACGTGATCTATCTGATTTCTCGTTCTACCATCGGGCGATACCCAGGTCTCCTTGTGTATCTTCTTGTGACAAAAGTAAGTTCCACCTACCATGAGTTGATGGGAACTACAGAAGTCAACGAAAAGTTCACCAGTTCAGATACAGTTATTGGTATCTTGGCTTAGGCCTTGATTTCCAATTGTGTTTTCAAGGCCGGTGTTGTTGGGGCCGATCTGTGCGTTTAAGTCACCCATCAAAACAAACATGTCTCCCCTTGGAATAGAGCGAAAAACCCCATTCAGTCGCATATAGAACTCGTCTTTGATGTCATCGTCTGCGCCTTCAGTTGGAGCGTAGCATTGGACTATCGTAGTACCTCTTAGTCTGGTACGTAGGCGCACGGTAATAATCCTCTCAGAAACTGGTGACCAGCTAATGAGGCTGGACCTGGCTTCCTCGGTGAGTATTACGCCAACGCCATTCCTACGATTTTCAGTTTCTTTCTCCCAGAACTCGTCTTTGATGTCATCGTCTGCGCCTTCAGTTGGAGCGTAGCATTGGACTATCGTAGTACCTCTTAGTCTGGTACGTAGGCGCACGGTAATAATCCTCTCAGAAACTGGTGACCAGCTAATGAGGCTGGACCTGGCTTCCTCGGTGAGTATTACGCCAACGCCATTCCTACGATTTTCAGTTTCTTTCTCCCAGAATATAAGAAGGACTCACCGTTTGGGCAGATATGTTCCCCCGCATCGGTCCATCTGGTCTCGCTGAGTCCCATGACCTTGATTTTATAGCGGTTCATCTCGTTGAGGACTTCATCCAGCCGTCCATCAGCAAGCAGCGTTCTCACATTCCATGATCCGATTCGTGTCCTGGTTCGAAAAGCAAAGGTCGTCGTCGTGTTGTCCATCCGGTTCCGAGGCATTGTTTGCCGATTCGTAGCAATTATGTGTTTTATAGGAGCGGGTTGCTACCCCTCAGCCCAACCGACTTAGAACTCTGTTTTGTGGCGCAGAGAACTCGCCATTCGACCGTCTCCCGTTAGCTCCTTCCGAAGAGGTACCCCAGGGGGCACCGCGGGTAGGTGGGATTAGGACTTGCTAACAGAGCTGCTAGGTGTTCGTCTGCAGTGACTCTTCTCGGGTTTTGGCAGAAGTGACAAATCGGGTGCCACCACCTTCCGAGGTCTTTGTTAGCCGTTCGCCCCCCCACGTTAAGTCGTTGGTTTATGCCAATGTTACAGAAGCTTAAGGCCAATATTGAAAACTCGAAATTGGTGCAAAATTGGCTCCAAAGAATCGATCGCTGTGCTCGAGGTGACCAAATAAACGAGATTGAATTCCTGAGTTAAATGTAACATCTGTACTGCACCTGGAATAAATTTCAGCTCAATATCTCAATAATTCTTCCGTTTTTTTTAAATACAAAATTGTTATGTCCTTATTGAAAAACACTTTACTAATAAAATCCAAACTCAGCCGATAAATTTAACCCTAAACTTATAAAATATCAAATAAACAAGTCCTTTTACAGGACATATACATTTAACACACACAGACTAAAGCCTTCTTCATCTCTTATGAAAGATTAAAGTTTTATTTGCCATAGAAATTCGTCAGCGAGACTTATAAGCGTATAAGGCACATAATAATGCAAAGACCACCCATGCCCCCTATGAAAGATAAATGCAGACCCCCAAAACACTTAAGAAATTATATGCTTCACCACCAGCAGTTCTCTAATATTATTAATTGCCGTAAAAAGGACTTGATATTAAAATTTACGAATTCTGAATAACAATAAAACGCGTGTTTTACAACCGTGTATGTTCATCGTGAACGTTATGTCTGTCCCGACAAATCATAATGGAGATGATGGCATAAAACACATTCTATACAGCGCAATACTTACAGAATTTTATTGTTATTAAAAGATGTAATTTTATTTTCAAGGGCAAAGAGGACGATGAACAGGGCGAGTGTTGGTACCGGTTAATGGAGTTAAACTTTCTGAAACACTTTTGTTAAATAAAATTATAGGAACGTTTTTTTTGTCTTTAATGTTTGGTAGTACAAGAATTTCTATAGCAGCGAATGAAAATGATGGCATAATAGATCTTTTTAGGTAAAAAACAAAATTATATAAAAAACATTAAAGAAAATTAAATACTACATTTTTTAAATGTTTCCCAGAATTTTTTTTCACTTGTAATAAAATCTTTAACCTCTCAACCAAACGGTGGAATGTGCAACTTGATACCAGATTTGCATCTAGAACAGATATGGAGCCTAATACCTCTCCAACAATTCCTTGACTCGCCTTCTCGTGATGGTGTTCTTAACCTACATATGGAGATTGGATAAAAACCCCACTGCCGGAAGCTGAAGGGATGAAAGAGACCAAAGGATTGTGCCTCTGAGCAGAGGTTAATCGGTAGGCTAACAACCTGTTCCTGAAAAAACTAAAATGTTCAGGAATCTCAACAGATGCCTCGGACCAGGTTTGGATTACACGGTATAAGAACACGGCTAACGAAAAAGGACATGAGAATTAGAAAGTGGAATGTAAGGACAATGTTACAAGCGGGTAAACAGTAAGAGATAGGAAACGAAGCAACAAAATATAAAATACATACAAGTATTAGCTGCACGGGTGGCCAGGCAAATTAGAGGAGCCGGTACTACAGCGGCACTAAAAATAGAACGGGGCAATTAGGAATAGGATTCCTAGTAAATAAACAGATGAAAGACTAATAGGATTTGAAGCTGTTCAGGCGTTCATTCACCCAGGTAAATAATTGACATACATTCGCGTTATGAAGCAATTAATAAAATCAGCAGAATTGCTCAACGCGAATGCCCGGTCAACAATTGCATCAAGTGTGAATGAACGACCTGAATATTACAACAGGCAAAGACCAGATGACTCACCCGGAACCACCATCGACGACCAGGAGGTGTCGAGTGACAAAAATCTGAGGATGACGGTCACTCGAAAAAGAAGTTGCGTTGCGTCGTGTCATTAAAACCGTGCCCCGTATTTACAATTAGTAGTATTAGTAATTTGAGTCTATCAAAAAAAACTTAATTTTGGTGTAAAAATTAGATTATTCCGGTTATATAAAAATTTATGAATTTGTGTTCTTTTTGCCGCTGTTAAATATAATTTTTAATTATTCCTGGTAATTTGTGTTCTTGTTTTGATTTCAGTCCCGTGTTTTCCTTTTTTGCGTGAACAGAAGCAATAAACCAAATATTATGCTAGTTAAGAAGAAAGGGCCAATTCTATAACTTCTCATTGTAATCGGTGCACGTACCTACTGAGGATAAGGATGACCTTATTAAAGATAAATTTTATGTTATGCTTAGAATTTTGGTTCAAAGCAGGGCTGCGGAGTCGGAAGGAATTTTCTAGTTACTGGAGACGGACTCGGATTCGGAAAAAAAAACTAAAAAATACGCTTTTATTTTAAAATGAACTAAAAAGTAAAAAATAATTTTGAATGTAAAGTTTTTATTGCTCCAGCCAGTATAAGAAAACAACCTACCTTTCGAAATGTAAAAAAACGTGGGGCTCTCTATATTCTTATGTTATTAACACCGGAACTTTTAGCTAGCGCCCCACGCTTTTTTAAATTTCGAAAGGTAGGTTGTTTTCTTATACTGGCTGGAGCAATAAAAACTTTACATTCAAAATTATTTTTTATTTTTTAGTTCATTTTAAAATAAAAGCGTATTTTTTAGTTTTTTTAAACTATATTTTTTATTTTCTATTTTTTAGTCTATTATATGTATGTGTTCGGCCATTTTGTAGTGACCGCCATATTAGATTTAAAACGACATCACAAAGCTTACTATACTATACTCGTCATACACTTTCATTTGATACCCATACCTAGTGGTTTGTAAAGAAAAAGGTAAACCGCCATTTTGTGGTGGCCGCCATTTTGAATTTGGAAAGACGCCCCACAGCTAAAAGTATTCTATTATCACATCCTTTTATTTGATACTCATACCGAGTGGGTTGTAAAGAAAAAGATAATCCGCCATTTTGTGTTGGCCGCCATTTTGAATTTGGAATGACGCCACACAGATAATAGTATTCTAATTGTCACACCCTTTCATTTGATACCCATATCGAGTGGGTTGTAAAGAAAAAGGTAGTCCGCCATTTTGTTTGCCGCCATTTTGAATTTGGAATGACGCCATACAGCTAATTGTATTCTACCTGTCATGCCGTTTCATTTGATACCCATGTTGGGGGGTCGGGGAACACAATAGCAAAAATCGACCGCCATCTTGGAACCGCCATCTTGATTTTCTTACAAAATGGTCAGATTGCATTGTCACGCGAACTATGCATATGTGCAAAATTTGAAGTTGATCGGTTATATAAAAGTGGGTCAAAATCAAGTTGCAGGATTTGTTTACATAGAACATACATACATGTAGAAGACTCAGTTTGTACTTGTCGCTAACTTAGTAAGCCGTCAGAACTAAGTAAGCGGTATGAACATAGTAAGCAGGGAGAAGTCAGACAGTCGTCGAACAAGGAAGCGGTTGTTTTTTTTCAATATTAAAAGGCTGTCATTTAATTTGTTAATTCACGTTGTAATTAATTAAATCGGTAGATACCACTTAAAAAACTGTTTAACCTTTTTAATCCTACATTTGGGGGCTCAACCTCGCGAACTCATAAACTAAAAGTTGAAAGCTGAAATTCAAGAAAAATGGCTAACAATCTAACTGTGGAGCTGTTGAAGTTGGAACTTGCTAGGCGTGGACTGGACACAACCGGTTTAAAGGCCGCCCTGGTTGCAAGACTTGAGGAAGCAATGCAGGACGGTGAAAACCACCAGTCATACGAGGAATCAGCTGGCAGGGACAATAATCCGCCGCCGCCGTCAGGTAATAATGAACCTAGTAACAGAAATCTAATTGCGTTTTCGTCTAGAGCATGTGACTTCAAAGTTGGTGACGTGGAAAATATGATTAAGCCGTTTAACGGAGATAAAGGATCCGCCGTTATCACATGGTTCCAAGAGTTTGAGGAAATTGCGGAAATGCTACAATGGAATAGCATTGGAAAATTTATTTATTTGAAAAGAGCGTTGGTGGGAAGCGCAAAATTTTTTACGAGAACTGTTGCGTGTAAGTCGTATGAAGATCTAAAATGGAAATTAATAAATTAATTTCAAACTAAAATATGTAAAGCTGACATTTATGAACGGTTGCAAAGTCGAAGAAAGAAAAATAGTGAAAGTTTTAGAGAGTACGTTTACAAAATGCAAGAGATAGCTAGTTTGGCAGACGTTGACGAACTCTCTATAATACACTACATCATTAACGGAATACCGGATCGCGATGAAAATAAGACCATTTTATATAGTGCATCAGACTTAAATGAACTAAAGGCAAATTTAGATATTTACGAACGAATTAAAAACAAATTTAAAATAAATTATTCAAATTTTCAAAAGCCAAAAAAGGTGGAAAATTCGTATAAACCCCTTCATTGCTTTAATTGTGGATCAGCTGACCACAAAAGAAATGAATGTAAAGCTGAAACAAAATGTTTTAAGTGCAATGGCCGCGGTCATATGGCACAAAATTGTACGGTCAAAGCACAAATAAATTATATAAATAAACGAAATATTAAAACCATTGAAATAAATAATTTCAAACTTGAAGCTCTTTTAGATACTGGAAGTGATTTAACGTTGGTTAGGCAGGACGCATTTCGGCAGCTTAAAAACGTCACTTTATCCAAACAAGTATTAACTTTATCAGGACTAGGAAGCAGTATGTCTCATTCAATAGGTTGTTTTGAAACAGATCTAAGTATTGACAATGTAAGAATAAAAGCTTTAGTACATGTGGTTCCCTACAATGCAATAAGATTTCAATGTATTATAGGAAGCGACACTATTTCAAAAGCTAAGGTCCTTTTTGATGGAGACAGTGTAACATTTTACTATAAAAACCCATTTAAAGAAAATGCATCAATTATGAATATATCAGTAGACGACAAGTTGGATGTTCCTCACGAGTTTGAAAATGAAATAAATACTTTAGTCCAAAGTTACAAACCAAATAAGGCGACAAATTATCCAGTTAAAATGAACATAACTTTAAATGACGAAACACCGATTTACACAAACCCAAGACGATTACCTATAACAGAAAAACTGGTGGTGAAACAGCAAATTGAAGAATGGTTACAAGAAGGAATCATTCGCCAGTCTAATGGTGTGGCCACTGGCCACACTACGCGGTCTTGGGTCGTACGCGCTTTTGCCTTTTTTTTCATATAGAGTTTTATGACTTTTTTACGACTTTTTTACGACTTTGTCCATGGTAAAGGCCTTGCGGCCAAACAACGCGGACAAAAGGCTGTGGTTAAAAAGGTACATTGTGCGTCCACACACTATGAGCTTTTCAAAAGCGCGTACGCCGTTTCAAATGAGAATTGATTTTTTCTCACTCATGACTCAGAAAATTAAAAGATCACGCGCGCTTTTGGCTGGCCGTACGACCAAAAGCGCGTGGATTCTAAGTCCGCGTAGTGAGGACGGGCCTTTACTCGCCGTTCGCAAGCAATGTCGTGGTTACAAAGAAAAAGGATGGATCACATAGAGTGTGTATTGATTATAGAAGACTAAACAAAGTAACAATAAAGGAGCACTTTCCGATGCCAATTATCGAAGATATTTTAGATAAACTGGCAGACTCTAATATTTTTACCACATTAGATCTCAGAAATGGTTATTTTCACGTACCAGTAGAAGAATCGAGTATAAAATATACGGCGTTCATAACAGCGGAGGGTTATTTCGAATTCACAAAAGTGCCATTCGGATTGATGAATGCACCGGCTGTTTTCTGCAGATTTATTCACTTTATTTTCAGAGAACTTATTGCCAAAGACTTCGTACAAACATACATGAACGATCTTATAATATCAGCTTCAAATAAGCAAGAAAATATAAATAAGCTGAAAATTGTCCTTAAAGTCGCCGCTGAATATAGTCTTCAAATAAAGTGGTCTAAATGCAGCTTTCTAAAACAACAGATAGATTTTTTAGGTCATAAAGTTCAAAAGGGCACAGTTAGCCCATCGGAAAATAAGTTGAAAGCAGTTAGGAACTTTCCAGAACCAAAAAAATTTAAAAGATCTGCGAGGTTTTCTCGGATTGACGGGATTTTTCCGAAAATTTATCTCGGGCTACTCAATAATAGCAAAACCTTTAACAACTCTTTTGCGAAAAGATAATGAATTTAATCTGCAGTCGGAGGAGAGAAAAGCAATTAATGTTTTAAAGAATGCTTTAATAACAAATCCAGTTCTTCATATTTTTCGGCAGGGTGCCAAAACCGAAGTCTATACGGATGCAAGCAAGGTAGGATGTGCAGCCGTGCTCATACAGTCGGGAGAAGATAACAAGCTTCACCCAGTTTATTACTTTAGCAAAAAAAATCTACCATCAGAGGAAAAGTACCACAGCTATATCTTAGAAGTCATGGCTGTTTACTTGGCACTGAAGAAATTTAGAATTTACCTACTAGGAAACGAATTCAAGGTCGTAACGGATTGCATCGCTTTTCGTCAAACGAAAGAAAAAAAATATCTACCAACAGTTGTATCCAGGTGGATACTATATATGCAGGAATTCAAATTCGAAGTCGAACATAGGCCAGGCAAGAAAATGCAACATGTAGATTCGTTAAGCAGAAATCCAATTGTATACACCGTACAAAACGAACTACTAATAAGAATGAGAAAGGCACAAGAAAATGATGAGTTCATATCAGCAGTAAAAGAAATATTGAAGCAGAGCAACTATGATGACTTTCACATGGAAGGCAATATATTATTAAAATATTTAGATGGGAAAAAGCTTCTCGTTGTACCCAGGAATATGGAAAACGAAATAATAAAATTAAAACATAACGAAGGCCATTTTGCGGTTGTAAAAATTATGCACCCAATTTGCCAGGATTTCTTTATCACGAAACTGCAACAGAAAGTACTACAGTGCATAAATAATTGCGTGAAATGCTTACTAGCAAATAGAAAAGCAGGGAAGCAGGAAGGTTACTCGAATCCACTAGATAAAGGAGAAAGACCACTCGAGGTCATACATATAGATCACATTGGACCAATGGATCAAACGGCGAAACTGTACAAATATATCCTTACTGTTGTACCGGCACAATGGAGCTCCTTGCTGGTGACAGCAAGGCTACTGCCATCATGCTTGGGTATACATAAAAAAATTTAGAGACAACATCCTCCCTATTTTCCTAAATATTTATAGGGGATGCTAAACCGGCCACACGATTTACGCTAGCTCGCCGGAAGGGGTCGTGGGGTGTGTGACCGGAACTCTACACATATGATTCACCACTTATCCATTAGTCAAAAAGGAGCTTTCTTCATATCGTTCTTGTCCTAGGTTAGCCCATGGTATTCAGCGGTGGAAGTTCTCAACGACCTGGCGGACCTGTAAATGTTCAACGCGACTTCGAGAGAACCCTGGAGAGAAAACACAACCCAACCATCCGGGATAAATTACCCCCTTAGGCTGTCATGCCTAGTAATACTCGTGGATTTAAAGAAATTGACAACAAATATATTATATAATAATTACAGCCCAAGACAATATCATTAATTAACAACAAAATGAAGGTAAGTTTGCATTAACTATTAGATACGTGTAAATCAAAGAAAAATTAACCTTACAATATAGGTAATGTGGATGCAACCAACTATTACCACCAAATAAGAACTTCAATACAACAACGGAAAGGAAAAAAAACAAATCGTCGCGCTGGTACCAGTCGATGATTCCTTTGTTTCGTACAACACACAAAACCACCCGATAATAGTTAAGGGATATCAAAGTAATTTAAGGCATTATTATTATAATTAAAGGTGTGTACTAACGTAAAAATGTAACCATATGATATTTTAAGAATTGGTAAATATATGATAAATAGTATAATAATTTGTAAGTATTTGATAAATAGTATAATAATTGGTAAATATATGATAAATATTATAATAATATGTAAATATTTGATAAGTATTTTAAGAATGTGTAAACATATTATACGAAGGGGTAAATATATATATATAATATAACTAGTAAAACAAATTAACGTTTTTCAATCAACATTTGTAACGCCAGGTTATCATCTATAGATAGCTCCTCTCTCTCTGCCTTTTTCTTCTTTCCTCAGGGAATTATTCGGGCCACCCGATAGTGCCCACCTTGCGTCACCTATGCCTGATAGGGCCCGCTTCTACCACGTCTCTTCTATATATTTAATAGTCGGCGAGCGGCGACGACAAGCACGCCCTTCCCCTGTCACCTTTGGTACGGGATCTAACTAATTTAAGAAAGTACTTACAGGAACCTCAACACACAATCCAGTCTACAGTCAACTATAGCCACCAGCAACTCCAGCCAAAATATCCCCTCTGCTTGATACGGGCCTTACTGCCACTCCCTGCCTACAATACTAGTGTCCTTCAGACGCAGTCTTTACTTCCACAGGAACAGATAGGGACGGCCGCATTTACATCCACCGAAACCGGTCCTTCAGACTTTCAACGAGTTCCTCAATTTTCGTCCAAACAACCTGGATTTGTGATGCAATTGGTTCTCCAAAACCATTTTATTTTTAAAACAAAACTTTCTTTTTGCCTTAATTTGAACCGCCACAACTTTTTTTCTCAAAACTTAAATTTTTATTTTTCTTCTCGTTCAAAAAAAAAATCCAAAAAAACTAACTGCTTGCTAGGTTGTTTTTTTTTTCCAACCTCTTTCTTAATTGCCCAGCAAGAAAATCCTGACTGACCGCCCAAAATTTTTCATTTTTTTCTCCCAAACTAATTTTTTTTCCGACTACTTGAATTGTAAAAAATTTTCCCCAAATTTTTTGTGAAGTAATTTTATTCATGAAACCTGAAATTCCCGATAGATGGGGGACCATCAACAAGGGAAACTTTCGGTAAATAACCGACCGTTACACTGTGATAGACGCGTTTTCAAAATACGTCTGGATATATCCTACGAAAACCTTGTCAGCTGAAGAAACAATTAAGAAACTTAAAGAGCAGCAGCAGTGTTTTGGAAACCCAAAACGAATAATTAGCGACAGAGGTTCAGCGTTTACAGCAGGAGTTTTCGAAGAGTTTTGTAAGGAAGAAGGAATCGAACATATTTTGATAACAACAGGCGTACCACGAGCTAACGGACAGGCGGAGAGAATAAATATAGTAATAATAGAAGTTCTAAGGAGGTTATCAGTTGGCTTACCTGAAAAATGGTATAAACATGTAGCTCAGGTACAAATATCTTTAAATAGTTCTTTTCAACGTTCCATACAAAGAACACCATTTGAAGTAATGTTTGGAACAAGGATGAGAAAAAAAGAAGATCTAGATATACAAAAGGCTATAGAAGAAGCAGTTCTCTATCATCATGCCGAAGAAAGAGACAAAATGCGAATGGACATGAGAAAACAAATTGAAAAAATACGCGAAGAAAACAGGAAAACATATAACAAATCTCGAAAAGTCGGAAGAAAATACAAGATTGGAGACTTGGTGGCCATAAAGAAAACTCAGTTCAATGTTGGAAACAAACTTTCCTCCCATTTTATAGGTCCATATGAAGTAGTTAGCGAAGGACGCGGTGAGCGTTATACGGTCCAAAGGATTACAGATGGGGACGGGCCTAAAAGGACTACAACTAGCAGCGATTTCATGAAACCTTGGCGATCTACAGACAGTCTAACCGAGAATAATTCGCTCGAGCCGAGCGAAGAAAAGGATGGCCGGATGTAGAAGACTCAGTTTGTACTTGTCGCTAACTTAGTAAGCCGTCAGAACTAAGGAAGCGGTATGAACATAGTAAGCAGAGAGAAGTCAGACAGTCGTCGAACAAGGAAGCGGTTGTTTTTTTTCAATATTAAAAGGCTGTCATTTAATTTGTTAATTCACGTCAGTGTCTCCATATGTAAATCGAGAGTTACCGTGTTGTGAGGGTAAAAATACGGTGTTTCTAGACAAAATTACGGTGAATCTGCTAAAAGTGTACCGTGTAAATTACCGTGCAATTTTTCAAAGGAAAAAACAACGTTATGAACCAAATATCTCAAAATATAACCAAAAATCTCTCTCTATAACTTTAAAATTACGATTATTTTAAGATAAAAGCTGGAACTTGAAACAGTTCTTTGATTTAATCGTTTACTACGTATTTGTAACGCGGGATGTCATTGAAAAGTAATGCATTCCAGACTCACTTGCTCGATATCACCGAAACCTGCAGCGGTTTGATTTTTTGAATGATGTGCTGCCAATTCTGCGAAGCTGGCTGAATTTTCGAATGCAGCCTTAAATTGTAATTTCAACTTCGCACCGCACAACACCTAGATTTCATTTTTACACTTTTTCACTTCTATTGCCACTTACCGTTGAATGTATGAAAGAGGAATACCAATTTTGCATTACATTTTGGTTTCCAAGATTCATAAATATCGTTTCATTGCATGAAATTCAGTCTGCAACGAGTCGTAAGCCAAGTTGGACGTGCTTTTGTTTTCGTAACCGAGTTATTTTTTTTTCTTTCAATTTTTTCTAAATTTTTATTAAAAATGTCACAGACACAGTGCGCGAAGTGCGGGGATGCTTTGTTTGTTTGATAAAAGTGTTGCTTGTGGCTTCTGCACCCACCAATTTCATAAACGGTGCTCTAAAATCACCGATAATGTTTTTGATTTTCTCGTAAAAAATCGCGATGTTGCATGGAAATGTTCCAGCTGCTCTAGAACGAGCCTTCCTGATTTTCGTGACTTGTGTTTGGCTGTTTCATCACTAGTTTCTGATCTACAAAATACGATTGCATCGATATCTTCCAAATTGGATATTATTAATTCTACTTTTAAAACTGATGCATCAAAGCCTGCTACACCGGCGAAATTTTCGAAAATTGCCATGAAAAAACCGAACATAAACGGTACAGAGGAGTCAGCAAAAAATAAAAATAAACAGAAATCATCTGTGTCTGAACCTTCAAATGCATCGATAACAGTTTCAGATATACAGCCCACGACAGCGGCTGCCTTGCAATCAACTGCATCCCAGGCTGCTGCAGCTACGTCCGAATCAGACGGCGATGTCTGAAATGTTGTGAATAGAAAACGAAGAGTGAAGAAGCTGATCGGTTCGAGTACATCATCTGGTGAGCTTTCTGTTCTTCGAAGTACAAAGTGGATTCGCCTTGCTAAACTTTTGCCCTCTACTACACCGGCTTCTATAATGAAATTTGTGGCTGAAAGATTTAAGGCCCGTCCTCACTACGCGGACTTAGAATCCACGCGCTTTTGGTCGTACGGCCAGCCAAAAGCGCGCGTGATCTTTTAATTTTCTGAGTCATGAGTGAGAAAAAATCAATTCTCATTTGAAACGGCGTACGCGCTTTTGAAAAGCTCATAGTGTGTGGACGCACAATGTACCTTTTTAACCACAGCCTTTTGTCCGCGTTGTTTGGCCGCACGGCCTTTACCATGGACAAAGTCGTAAAAAAGTCGTAAAAAAGTCATAAAACTCTATATGAAAAAAAAAGGCAAAAGCGCGTACGACCCAAGACCGCGTAGTGTGGCCACACCATTAATGTTGAGGAAAATCTGCTTAAATGTTTTCCTCTTATAAAGAAAGAAGTAAACATTTCAAGTTTGAAATTTATTAATTTTAAATTGGGAGTTCCATCAGAGCTTTATGCTAAAGTCATGGATGCATCAGCCTGGCCATTGGGTCTCGAATTAAGATCTTTCCAAAATCATCAACCTTCAAAAAACTCGAGTATTCAGCCACCCGTCTTGAATACTTAAGTCAGCTTGATGATGTTTTAGATAATAAAATTAATTGCGTTAATATGGCTCCTGCTGGTGTAATTCCTGGTTATTCTATTTACTATCAGAATATAAGAGGAATGTCCACTAAAACCGAGGATATTTTTATACATATTGTTGAGGCTGAGTATGATATTATTGTGTTGACTGAGACCTGGCTAAGCCCTAAAGTGTTCTCGTCTGAATTTTTCAATGACTCTTTTTATACCGTTTATAGGAAAGATAGATGCCCTGTAGCATCTGGACTCTCAAGAGGGGGTGGTGTTCTAGTTGCAATAAAAAACATCTTCGCATCGCGTCAAGTGAGCCTGAGAGATGAAAAGGCCATTATTGAACAACTAGCAGTTGCTGTCATTCTTCCTGGCTTGGGCAAGATGAATATAATGGCTAGTTACATTCCACCTGGGTCATCTTTGGATTTATATACTAGCCATGCGAGTAACATATCAGCAATGTTTGATGATCAGTCTTGTGAGGATTTATTTTGCATCATGGGAGACTTTAATCTTTCTAATGTAAACTGGTGTTATCATGAGGATGTGTCAGGTCTGACTCCGTTGGATGTTCGCCATGAATATGAGTATATTCTTTTGGATGCGGCAAGTAGCTTAGGCTTGATTCAGATTAATTATCTTTTTAATTTTTTAAATAGAATTTTAGATTTGATCTTTATTAATAATGATGTTAAGTATATTCTATTAGAACCGGTAATTCCATTGTCTAAAATTGATCTATATCATATACCTGTGCTTTTGTACTTAAATAATTATAAATTTCTTACTTGTAGAAATGACAGTACTAGACTGAATTATCATAAGGCAGATTATGTAGCCCTGAATGAGTACTTTAATGGAATTAAATGGTCAGAGCTTCTAGTCTTTAATGGCAATAATTTGGAAACTGTTTATGATATATTTATGGATGTGATCCACGATGCTATATCTAGGTTTGTTCCTGTTTCGGTATGTAAAAAATCTTTACATCCGCCCTGGTTCTGCAAAAGCTTACTGAGGCTAAAGAATGCTAAGAATAGGGTTCATAAACTATTCTTAAAGCATGGAAGGGATGATGATCTTGCTCTGTTCCGTAGATTACGTCGGGAATATAACTGTTTGCATAATTTTCTGTTTAGGAAATATATTTGTTCTGTTGAGATGAATATAAAGCAAGATAGTAAGGCATTCTGGGCATTTGTAAATTCGAAACGTTCTTTTTCTTCATTCCCACGTTTAATGAAGATGGGTGAATTGATATCTCAGTCTACGGAAGACACGGTTGAGCTGTTTGCTTCTTACTTTAAGTCCGTTTATAATATTAATCATCATGTAGTCGATTTGGACTCTTTGCATATTGAGTCATGTGTAGATATCTGCAATATGAAACTAGATATTTCTGAGGTATTTAATAAATTGTCAAGTCTATCGAATGATTCTTTCTATGGGGTGGATAGAATATCGAATATACTTTTAAAAAGATGTGCTGAATCGCTTGCCATGCCATTACTGTTAATTTTCAATGCTTCGATCAGTTGTGGGCTTTTCCTGAGCTGCTGGAAGTTTTCCTACATAAAGCCATTGCACAAAACAGGTCCTAAAGATGTTGTGAATAATTACAGGGGCATAGCTAAACTGCTTCCTGTCCCGAAAGTATTTGAGGCTATTGTTAGGGATAAATTGTATTTTCTGGTTAAGGAAGCTATAGATGAAAGACAACATGGATTTGTTAGTGGTAGGTCCACTGTTACAAACCTAGTTCAATTTAAAAATTTTGCTGTGAATGTTATTGAAAATGGAGAGCAGGTTGATTCTATCTTAACTGACTTTGTCAAAGCTTTTGATAAAGTGGATCATGTTACGCTTATTTTGATACTTAAGGCTTTTGGTATTAATGGGAGCTTTCTTACATGGCTTGAGTCATACTTAAGTGATCGTAAACAAGCAGTTTTGATTGACACAGTTATATCAAGGCCTTTTGAAGTAACATCTGGTGTCCCTCAGGGCAGCCATTTAGGGCCCCTTCTGTTTGATATTTTTATAAATTCTGTGTGTTTCTTATTTAATTATGCGTCAGTTTCTTTATATGCTGATGATATAAAAATCTTTGCACCTATTAGCAGTGTCTCTGACTGTTTACGTCTTCAAGGTGATCTTGATTTATTTGTCAACTGGTGTAAGTGCCTGGGACTGGAGTTGAGTATTTCTAAATGTAAGGCATTCTCATATTACCGTGCACGTTCTCCAATTATTTTCCCTTATTCCCTGGATGGTGCTATTCTAAATCGTCCAGCGACAATTTGTGATTTAGGCGTTCACTTCGATCACAAGTTTGATAGTACTGTCCATGTTGATGTAATTTGTTCGAAGGCTAACCAGATGCTTGGTTTCATAAAAAGAAATTCATCTATGTTTGTAGATCCTTACACTCTGAAAATACTCTTTGTGTCCTTAGTTAGGTCTACGTTGGAGTATGCATCGGTAGTCTGGAATCCACACTCAAATGTTCTTTCTAGTAGGATTGAATCGGTTCAAAGAAGGTTTTCTCAGTATGCTTTGCGCAAATTGCTTAGAACTTATACGGTTCCTTCTTATAATGCTCGTTGCCAACTTCTTGGTCTAGAATCTCTTCAGAACAGGCGTATTGTTGCTTCGATTATGTTTGTTAGAGATATCTTGTGTTACAGAATATGCTCATCATCTTTGCTTGCTTTGTTTAATATCTATGCCCCGGAGTTGTGTCTTAGAACTAGACCATTCCTTAAAATACCATCGCATAGAACATTGTATGGGTCAAATGAGCCTATTACTTTCTCAGCATCGTGTTTCAACTCTATATGTGATCATCTTGATGTAATTATGGAAAGAGATGAATTTAAACTAATAGTGAAATCTCACCTACTTGCTACTACATAGTCTGCTTTTGGTGATTTGGCTAGATAGACCTGTTCTACTGTCTATTTAAATTTTTATTAGTTTTAAGCTTGACTTCTTAAGTTAGTTCTTCTGTTAAATAAGCAACCAATTTGCATTTAATATTAATTATTGTAATTTATTAATATTGTAATCTTTGCTTGGTTTTTAGTTTTAGTATTTGTTAATTAACGTTAGTTTTAGTAGATAACTAAATAAATATTTATATTATATAGATATAGTTTCTTATACATTTCTAATAGTCTGTAAGTTCGCATAAACTGTAGACTAAATAAATAAATAAATAAATAAATACATCGATGGAAAAATGAACCTATTCTCTTTTTTCCTGCTGGGGACTTTTAGTTATTGGGAGATTCCCAGCAACCAGGAGCAGTGTTCCCATTACAAAATTTGTTAAGTTGACTGACTGAGATTCGTTTTACGCAGTACATTATGAAATATTTACAACAACGCATAATGGATAATACGGTGATTACAATAATGGTAATACGGTGATATGTGACACGGTAATACATTATTACCTTGACGGTAGATAAAGACCAGATTACGGTGCATCTACGGTAATTACCGTGTACATGGAGACACTGATTCACGTTGTAATTAATTAAATCGGTAGATACCACTTAAAAAACTGTTTAACCTTTTTAATCCTACATACATACATACATACATACATACATACATCTGGTAAAGCTAATATAAAGCTAAAACATACATACCTACAAACATACAAACAGACATACATGCATACTTACAGAGCCACATACATACAGGTGAAGCTAATATAAAGCGTATAAAATATGTATGGCTTTTTTCCTAGAAGAAAACAAAAGCAAAAAATTACAATATGTAATTTGTAAAATGATTCGGGCTCGACAAATTTTTTGAATCTTTTTATACGCTTTATATTAGCTTCACCTGTATGTATGTGGCTCTGTAAGTATGCATGTATGTCTGTTTGTATGTTTGTAGGTATGTATGTTTTAGCTTTATATTAGCTTTACCAGATGTATGTATGTGTATGTATGTTCTATGTAAACAAATCTTGCAACTTGATTTTGACCCACTTCTATATAACCGATCAACTTCAAATTTTGCACATATGCATAGTTCACGTGACAATGCAATCTGACCATTTTGTAAGAAAATCAAGATGGCGGTTCCAAGATGGCGGTAGATTTTTGCTATTGTGTTCCCCGACCCCCCGACATGGGTATCAAATGAAACGGCATGACAGGTAGAATACAATTAGCTGTATGGCGTCATTCCAAATTCAAAATGGCGGCAAACAAAATGGCGGACTACCTTTTTTTTTACAACCCACTCGATATGGGTATCAAATGAAAGGGTGTGACAATTAGAATACTATTATCTGTGTGGCGTCATTCCAAATTCAAAATGGCGGCCAACACAAAATGGCGGATTATCTTTTTCTTTTACAACCCACTCGGTATGAGTATCAAATAAAAGGATGTGATAATAGAATACTTTTAGCTGTGGGGCGTCTTTCCAAATTCAAAATGGCGGCCACCACAAAATGGCGGTTTACCTTTTTCGTTACAACCCACTCGGTATGGGTATCAAATGAAAATGTATGACGAGTATAGTACAGTAAGCTTTGTGATGTCGTTTTAAATCTAATATGGCGGTCACTACAAAATGGCCGAACACATACATATAATAGCCTAAAAAATAGAAAATAAAAAATATTGTTTAAAAAAACTAAAAAATACGCTTTTATTTTAAAATGAACTAAAAAGTAAAAAATAATTTTGAATGTAAAGTTTTTATTGCTCCAGCCAGTATAAGAAAACAACCTACCTTTCGAAATGTAAAAAAGCGTGGGGCTCTCTATATTCTTATTTTATTAACACCGGAACTTTTAGCTAGCGCCCCACGCTTTTTTAAATTTCGAAAGGTAGGTTGTTTTCTTATACTGGCTGGAGCAATAAAAACTTTACATTCAAAATTATTTTTTACTTTTTAGTTCATTTTAAAATAAAAGCGTATTTTTTAGTTTTTTTAAACTATATTTTTTTTCTTATAACAATTTTCAAATTTTTATTTGCGTAGAACGGCACAACGACAAATTATAAAAATTGGTAATTATTGAATGAAGCACATATTTCAAAATGTCCCACACATAATGTGCGTAATGGCCCGTCCACACGGCATAGGCATGTTTGCGCCTGCAACTTGGTTTTTATACGCTTTATATTAGCTTGACCTGTATGTTGTATGTTGTATGTTTCATGTAAACAAATCTTGCACCTTGATTTTGGCCCACTTCCAGGTAACGGATCGACTTGAAATTTTGCACATATGTATAGTTCGCGTGACAATGCAATCTGACCATTTTGTAAAAAAATCAAGATGGCGGTTCCAATATGACGGCCGAATTTTGCAATTGTGCTCCCCGACCCGCAACATGGGTATCAAATGAAAGAGTATTACGAGTAGAATACAATTAGCTATGTGGCGTTATTCAAAATTCAAAATGGCGGACAACAAAAAATGGCGGACTACCATTTTCTTTACAACCCACTCCATTTGGGTATCAAATGAAAGGAAATGACAAGTAGAATACTATTAGCTCTGTGGCGTCATTCAAAATTCAAAATGTCCGCCAACACAAAATGGCGGACTACCTTTTTATTTATAACACCCTCGGTATGGGTATCAAATGAAAGGGTGTGACGATTAGAGTACTATTAACTGTGTGGCGGGATTCCAAATTCAAAATGGCGGTCAACACAAAATGGCGGTTTACCTTTTTCTTTACAACGCCCTCGGTATGGGTATCAAATGATAGTGAACGACGAGTATAGTATAGTAAACTGTGATGTCATTTTAAATCCAATATGGCGGTCACTACAAAATGGCGGAAGACTAATAGACTAAAAAATAGAAAATAAAAAATATATAGTTTAAAAAAACTAAAAAATACGCTTTGATTTTAAAATTAACTAAAGAGTAAAAAATAATTTTGAATGTAAAGTTTTTATTGCTCCAGCCAGAATATGGAAACAACCTACCTTTCGAAATGTAAAAAAGCGTGGGCCAAGCCGCCCTATCTGCAATGTTATATGTTGGATCAGAAGAATGGAAGATGAGTTTGGATCCCTGAATTTGAATTATCCAACTATAATGTACAAGGTGAGTTGTTGTCCAGGCATTCATATGCTGAGAAACACGAATGAAGGAAAAAACATAAGAGGCAAGAAACACATAGAAATTTCAAGAAAATTTATCCAGCAACATATCGAGACGACCAACTTCTCAACATGTGGCAAGCAGTGGTCAGTTGTCTGATATCTTCACCAAGCCAGTATCTAGGAAACCTTTTGAAGATTTGAGGGGCAAAATAATTCAGGAGGAGTGTTGAGATGAATTATTTTCTTTTAAATAAAATGAAGAATATGAATTAACGTAATAATCTTAGGCCTAAAATAGAATGAATGCAGAATCTTCGACTTTGACTTCACCGTTGCAGTAATGTCGGCTTTGCTGCACAGCGCTAACACATTCATTTCAGTAACTTCAAAGTCGATAATTTGACGGATAGCATTTAAAATTGCGATAGCGATTGAAGCCACTTTGAAAGGATTTGGAGTTTTTTGAGAAATATAAAAGGTGTAGGAAAAAAAATTTTTTTGGGGATTGAGGAGGCCGTGAAAAAAAAGAGATGAGGGTTGAAAAATTTTTTTTGGACCTTATGGAAAAAAATAAGACCGAGAAGAAAGAAAAAGTAAACTTTTTAAGGAGGCATTTTTGTTGGAAAAAGTATCTCAGTTTTTGAGAATATATAAAAAACTAGTAAAAAACCCGCGTGCGTTGCAACGCCTCCAAATAAAAAAAGTTTATGTGTGCACAGTCCGCGGTAGGAAAAAAGTATAATGAAAACAACAAAAATTCTGGAAAAAATGATTTTGGATACCATACAGAAATTTAGAGTTACCTAAAAAAAATATTGTAATATTTCTTCTCGAGCGTTCTCGGATTCGTCAGGGATTAATTGGAACAATTTGTTTCTTTTTAACAACTTTAATTTCAAAACAAAACTTCTTGCACACATGTGCTCCTCCTTTCTCTTCTTGGCGGTTCAGTTAGAACAACCGTACTAAATTGAGATGTGACACTGCGTTATGTATGCATTCAAGTAGGTGCCTCTGAACATGAAACTTCTGGGTGAATTGGAATTTTAACTTTCTCTTTTCGGTTAGCCGTTACACTGCCCCATTCTTAATTAATATTCGTCCCGAACACAGTTTCCTACAGGTCCCGTTCTTACCGATCGAACCTTTTGATTACTGTGGAGGGGCCGTTCCATTTCCTTTGTAGTTTTGACAATTTACCTTTCATTCGTGGAGGATTATATAGCTAGACTCGATCGCCTTCCTTAGGTCGCCCTTAGGTCGTAGTGGGTCTTCATCCTGTTGGGCGATTCCCAAATTTAAATCACTTGGCAGCGTAATCTGTTTCCCGAAAATCATCTTTGCAGGCGTCTGACCGGTAGAACGTGGATAACTGTCCTGTACAGCGTTTTTTTTATTGAATTATATAGAGATGTTCTTCATATTAATTTGAAAACCTATTTCTACCGTTTTACTGTTTCTATACTGGTTAGGGAAAATTTAAGAAATTTCCTACATGTTCTTTCATTTGGAGCTACGATGTGAAAATTTTTCGATTTCCTAACCCTTGAACAACCTACATACAGCTGACCGGGAAATGACACTTATTTGGCCCCGAAATTTAAAATTTATAAGTTTTGATTATAAATTCTTTACTTGTTACCTTAAAATCCCCCAGATACCGATTTTCATTGGAATCGGAATACAATTGGCAAACTCATTGGCCATATTGGTGCGGCCATTTTGAATTTATAAGTTTTGATCATAAATTTTATATTTGCAACCGTAAAAACCCTAGATATCCACTTTCATTGGAATCGGAATACAATTGCAAAAGTTCGTCCACCATATTGGCGCGGCCATTTTGAATTTATAAGTTTTGATTAAACATTCGTTATTTGCTACCTCAAAAAACCCCAGATACCGATTTTCATTGGAATCGGAATACAATTGGCAAATTCGTCAGCCATATTGGCGCGGCCATTTTGAATTTATAAGTTCTGTCATAAATTCGTTATTTGTTACCTTTAAAAACCCCAGACAGGGATTTTCTTTGGAATCGGAACACAATTGGCAAATTCGACGCCCATATTGGCGCGGCCATTTTGAATTTATAAGTTTTGATTAAACATTTGTTATTTCCTTCCTCAAGAAACCCCAGATACCGATTTTCATTGGAATCGGAAGACAATTGGAAAATTCGTCGGCCATATTGGCGCGGCCATTTTGAATTTAACTCTATAACCACGCCCTGGATGTAAGTAATATGTGGTTAAATTTTTGTGGCAATCGGTTGGATGGTTTCAAAGTCTATAACGGACAAAGAAACATTTTTTGTGTTTTATATATATAGATTGGAGTCATTAGGAAAAATTTAAGGAAAAAGTCCGGTTTTTGAGAAGTCTGTTGGAGTTTATTTGGAAAAAAATTGAAGAAGAAGTCAGTTTTATTAGAAGATAAATATATCCAGGTAATAGATTAAGTGGGGTTTCAGGGAAGGCTATTCTGTGGGTTGACACATGCCTTTTTAAGAAAATCAAATATCCGTAGAAGAAAAGAAAAACTGAGTTCGGAGGATAGTCGTCCGGTTCAGTCGGTTCAGAGAAGATAGTCGTCCTGGTCGGCCTGGACATATCCATATCATATTTGGAAAAATACATTGCCATCAAGCGCATTCCTTTTTGTTGCTACAGGAGGCCATAGTAGTGATTCGGGTCATATAACTATTATTCTGTCATTTCGAGTGTACCTAATGCTGAATTGAAGTTACTTCTCACTATTCAATCAGTCAAGTAAGAGTTAAAAATGAAGTAAGCAGTGAGCAACGAATAAATAAGAAACGCCCATCACGCATCAAATGAATAGCACGCATCTTTAACACATTAATTTTTCTATTATACCCTTTTCATTATTTTCAATTAATATTTTTTTTCTTGGTTGTTTGCTAGTTCTAGGTTTTTATGAAATTCTTTACGACTATGCACTGCAAATCTGAGCTTTTAAAAGTGTTTTATTTCAAAACGCTTAAAGTGTTTTATTGTGAGCCACCACTGCTGTCACTGCGAACACCTCTACTAGTTCGCCTATCCCCGCCCTCCCACTCCCAATGGGCTCAACCCATATCTCAGAACCGGATGCAGAATCAACCTCTTCTGTGAGAGTCACCGGACCCTTGGGCACTGTGAATACTGAGGCCTCAGTAACTGGCGCCGATCTGATAACGGTACCTAGACCACGTAATATTTTCATCTCGCGTTTCTCGCCTGAAACTACGTCCGAAGCAATTAAAGAATACCTAAGGAGAAATGCTGTTGACCCTGCGTTAGTCCCTTGCAGGAAGATCAGCAATGCTTCCAAGACGGTTGCGTCTTTTGTTCTGACTGCACCGCCCAATATCGCTGAACAGCTTCTAGACCCCACGTTCTGGCCGCCTGGTGCCTTTTCAAAGAG
The DNA here is from genome assembly GCA_963855945.1 of Thereva nobilitata. Lineage (NCBI taxonomy): Eukaryota > Metazoa > Arthropoda > Insecta > Diptera > Therevidae > Thereva > Thereva nobilitata. Next base: position 124,101,993 of record OY979696.1, read on the forward strand.
TTTTGTTCCCCGCACACGTGTGCATCGTACTCCTGACACTCGACAGGTTCCAAAAAACTTAAGACGCTTTCCCTCTATTACCAAAACGTGAGGGGTATCAGATCCAAAACCCACGATGTGTTTCTGTCAACTTCGGCCAGTGATTTCGATATAATCGCTTTTACAGAAACATGGTTACACAGTGGGATTCTTAATGCCGAACTTTTCGATACCTCCTTCCAAGTTTTTCGGAGGGACAGATACATTGACTTGGAGGTTCGTGGAGGAGGTGTACTACTTGCCTGTAGTAACCTTCTCAACGTTGCTTAATAACGCTTCCTAGTTTTTCCCATTCTTTGGACATTGAGCTCCTCGCTCTTAAAGTCTCACTTGTCCATAAGAACCTATTTTTAATTTGCTGTTACATCCCACCAGGTATGTTCAGCACTATTGACGATAGAGGTCAAAACCTCTATGATATTCTAATATCTTGCATTAATCATATCCAGGATATGATGGACTCTAAAGACGAACTCCTACTTTTAGGAGATTTTAACTTACCCAATGTTCAATGGGTATCTTCCGATGAGGACGATAACTACCTACCTGAAAACAACCTTAATGATAGGGAATCCGACTTTCTGAATTCCTTATTCTCATGCGGTTTGAACCAAATGAGCGATGTGAATAATATTTTAGGTAGGTGGTTAGATCTTATATTCTTTTCCGACTCAGACAACATGTATGTTGAGCCTAGCTCAATTGTCTTGTCGCCTGTTGATAATTATCACCCTCCTCTCCTACTCAGCTATTGTTTTGCCTTTAACTATAAGCTAATCCCGGAGGAGTCAACCTTTACTTTTAACTTTAAAAAGGCCAATCTTGAAGTACTGTCATCCAAGCTCACTTCGATCGATTTCAATAGATTGCTTTCCTCTAATGAATTGGATGACGACGTAAAGAGTTTTTACTCCGTCCTGTATGAAACCTTCGCATCATGTGTACCTATTGAGCCTCTAAAATTGACCAGATCATCCCCACCCTGGTATAATAATGAGTTGAGACACACCAAAAACCAGAAGAATAAACTCTGGAAAACCTACCTGAAGAGAAAAGACACTGCGAGTTTTTATGCATTTCTTAATTGCTATGACCAATTCCATGCTCACTCCGAGGCTCTCTATAAGGAGTACCTTAGGAAGATGGAAGGTAAACTGTATGGGGATCCCAGAGCATTCTTCCAATTTATCAACTCTAAGAAAAAAGTTGATAAATACCCTAACACCATGCAATACGAGAATTCTGTTAGTTCTAATTCATCCGAGATTTGCGATAGGTTCGCATCGTTCTTCCTCAAATCTTTCTCGTCTCCTGTCTTCCAACCTCATGAAGACAATTTTCGACATATCAACGCAATACAAACGGCTCAAAATTTATCTCTGTCTATAACCAGGGAAGATATCTCGAAACATATAAATGATCTTCCACAAGATTTTTCGTCCGGCCCTGATGGTGTCCCTCCTGCTGTTCTAAAATCCTGTGCAGGGGCCCTACTGTCTCCTATCCTATGTTTATTTCAGAAATCCCTCAGTACAGGGCGCTTCCCAACCTTATGGAAGAACTCTTTTATAATCCCTGTTCATAAAAAGGGTTGTAAGAACGAAATATCTAATTATAGACCGATTGCGAAGTTATCATGTATACCAAAACTTTTCGAATCCATTATTTATTCTGCTATTGCCCCTATCTGCAAGAGACTTATCTCAACTAACCAACATGGCTTTCTTGCAGCTCGTTCCACTACTACTAATTTACTAGAGTTCTCTTCTTACACTGTTCGAGGCTTTGTCACTGGCTGTCAAACTGACTGTGTTTATACAGACTTCAGTAAAGCTTTCGACATGCTCTCTCACTCTATTATAGTTCTAAAACTAAAAAAATTAGGCTTTCCGCATGCCCTGGTTATGTGGTTCCAGTCGTACTTAGCCGACAGAACCTACCAGGTTCTATTCCGCGGAGCCAAATCTAAAAACATCGAGGCGTCCTCTGGTGTCCTGCAAGGAAGTCATCTTGGTCCTCTCCTTTTTATTTTATCAATCGATGACATTGTTACCCTGCTGAGGCACTGTAAAATCCTTATTTATGCCGATGACATCAAACTGTACCGCCACATAAGGAGTATCGAGGATTGCAAACTTCTGCAAGCAGACCTAAACACCTTCTATTCTTGGTGTTCCGACAACAACCTGGTCCTTAACATTAGTAAATGTGAGGTCATGACTTTTTGTAGAAAACGTGGCGTTATAACTTACGACTATACTTTTCTCGATAATCAAGATCTCCCGCACTAACTCTGTTATCGATCTTGGGGTTAGGTTAGAAAGTAAGTTGGATTTCTCCACCCACATCAATTATATCTCTTCCAAGGGCAATTCAGTCCTGGGATTTATAAAAAGATGGTCCAAGGAATTCAACAACCCCCTTATCACAAAGCACTTGTACATATCTTTAGTTAGGCCTTTACTTGAATACGCCTCCCAGGTATGGTCTCCTTACTACTCCTCCCATGTCGATAAAATCTAATCGGTTCAAAGGAAGTTCGTCCGTTTTGCACTCAGTCACCTCCCGTGGGATGACCCACTTATTCTTCCGCCTTATGTGAACAGACTTAAATTGCTCAACTTGAGCTCTCTCCATAAGCGTCGCGAGGTCGCTGACGTTATATTCGTTCATCGTTTGTTGAATGACAAAGTTGACTCAGGCTTCCTACGAACCCGTACGTCATTTAGAGTGAACAACTACAACCTGAGAGGTCCACCTCTCTTGTACATTAATTCCTCTAATACCAATTACGGGATGTACGAACCAGTTAACCGCATGCTTATAAATGTTAACAAAAATGCGAGTGTTTTTAGCATGCAAACTAGCGAAGATGTCCTTAAAAGGACTCTTTTTAATGTGGCGTGACTCCTTGTGTGTCCCACGTTTTCATTGTCTTTGCACGCTTCTCTGTTTGATGTTTTGTGCTCTTAAATGTTGCATTGTTTTTTGTTTTGTGTTTGCATGTCTTAGCCGAGCCACTTTGCAGTGGTAAATGTGACCGCGTTTGTGTGCAGGGACCGGACCGGCTCGGTACAGGAGTACCGGGGAGGGTTGAGAAGGAACCCGCATTTTCGGTCGCATGCTCGTTTTGCGGTGGTTTTTCTTCTTATACCTTTTTTGGTGCTTTCGGCCGGATTCGGTCCCTGCACATAAGCGTGGCCCGTTTCTCAGCCCAGCTGAGAAGTGTACTTCTGAGCTAGAAGATTAACTCGATATTTGATTAACATTGTAGACACTTTTAAAACACTTGAACGCGTTTAAAAAATGTCTACAATCCAGATACATTTTCATATTGTGCATCTAGCTGTAAATCTAATCATTACTTAGCAGTTACAGTATTCTGGTAAACTAATTAGCTTTGCGTAAGGTTTTATTTGTTTGTAGTTGAACTGCCATTAGCTGCGATCCATTGGGACTGGGAAACTACTCAAAGCTGCTGCTAGCTACTCGCAACTACCCTTGCTCTTGTTTTGGGCCGATACATTTTACTGGTAATTGTCAAAAATCGTGTTCCATTAGTTATGTGCTCGCAAGTTCTTGATCGCCCAATAGATCGCAGCTATTAAATGTATGTTGTAACCAACTACACAATATTTGTAAATAAATGTTAATTTTGTCAATAGTTAATGTATGTATGTTTTTGAGGTATTTTGATTTTCAGGATGACAGGGTAACTGTATAATAGGATGGCATAACGGCGGCGATTCGTCTCTCCTCGAACTGTTTTTTTCAGGCACCCTTCCTTCTCTCCTTCATAGGTACTCCGCAGGGCAGGGGCTACCGCTTGAATGTTCTGTTTTTTTGGGATATTTTTTTTTAGGATTTTTGTTTAAATTTTTGTTTTTTTGTATGTTGGTCTGAGGTTGGCTCTTCGGGGGGGGGGGGGGCCTCGGTAGTCTAGGGAGTAAGGCGCCTGGCTTCTATCTCAGAGGTCCCGGGTTCGAATCCCGGCAGAGCCCCACGGTCCTTCGCCTTTCCCACCTTCTTTCTTCTTCCCTCCTTACATTCCTCATTCCCCCTGTCATAGCCTTCCGCTAGCACTGCCCCGCTCCACCAAGCGCATGTCATCGGTTGGTTGATGGGATTCAACTCGTTTCATGAGGCATAACACTCCAGCGAGTTGTTTCTCATTGCCCCGATGCCAGAGTCGCGATAGAAATGGTTGGGGTTAGGTGGTTGTGGCAGTTCCTTCCTACTTCTCTCTTCCCCTTCACTATCTATCGACTAGAGCTTGCTGTTCGACATTGCACTCTATACGAAGAAACTAGATTGTCGACAGTACAAAAGGCCTTTCCCTGAGCTCGAGTCTTCTACATAAAAAAAACCAACCGAAGGTTCATATTGCACACTAGGGGCCAAATCGAGCCTTGGCCTCCTTCAGTTTTCTCCTCCAACCTTCTCGCTCAGTGACTCGAGCCTTCCAATTTCGTAGACCCAACAAGTGTGCAGCGTCTTGTAACGGCGGGCCTATCCCCTTACGAAAAAAACACCTTGCCTTAGCCACTTAAAAAAAACGAACAAAAAATTTTCTGGAAAAAATTGGAAGGCCAGGAAAAATAAAAAGGAAAAAAAATCTGAGAAAAGAAAAGTCAGGATTTTCCGGTCGAGAAAGAACGGAGTTTTATTGAGAAAAAAATAAAAAACTGAGGATAAAGATATAATTCGGTAAAAATAGTCAGTTTTTTTTGAGATTTATTTTGTTAATAATTATTGCTGAGTTTAGCTTGCGAAATTCTTGAAGGACGTTTTGGTCAGGAAACCCGAATTAGTGAAGAGGGATAAGTTGTGAGCATTTTTGGAGGAAAACGTCCATAAGGAAGGAGATTCTACACTTCAGCCCGTAACAGCGTGGGACGGGACTGCGCCCTGTAGTCTGTAAGGTAACGCAGAGGAAACGTCCCGACTGGCAGGTGCGATTTTCGTCACCCCTGGGACCCATCATCTCAGTTAAAGCCAGCCGTAATAACAGGTACCGTTAGTTTTAAGTGGGTCGTCCTGATCAAGAAAATAGTACCAGACGGCATCAGTTGCATTTTATCGCTAACCATCACAATAAATCCGGAACCTTGATAATTATCGGGTGCAGACGCCACCAGCAAAGAAGTGACTGTCTATACACATTCAGTGTTTGTTCTGGGATCCTAGTGAGTCGTGAGACGTGGTAGCGATTATTGTAAAGAGGTGCTGCTGGGTTCTTAATTGGCGAAGCGTTCCTATTTCTATTTTAGGAGATTAATTTGGCAGTAAGCTGCTTGGTATAAGCATTGTCTATAAGGTACGTGAGGGATTGAAGAGGTAAACGTACGCGACCAGATGCAGGAAGGAAGGATGTCCCCGTGGGAGTAGATTGATTGTATAGTTAGCGGCATATAACTTTTAATTTTAATTTAGTACTATCAAGTAAACATTTTAAAGTTGTATTTTTTGATGAAGAATTTAATTTGTGTTGAAACCATATTTGCAGCTTTTTAGTCATTAAGTTTTCTTTGAGTATCGTTTGGTAACAATGTGCAAGTTGATTCGATTGATGAGTGGGTATTAATCCTAGCGATTCTGAAATTTGCAATTGTCAGCCGAATTATATATTTAATTAATTTATAGCGTTTGTCATCACCATATCATAATTTTTTTTACTAGAGACTAAATATTATTTGATTTGGAATTTTTTTTTGTGTTGCAACACCTCAGGTTGCCTTACCCGGCATGATGTTAACTATTTGTACAAAGATAACGCGTTGTGGTACCAGGACGAGTTTTTTTTCTTTTAAATATTGCCTCCTTGATTTTATACATTAACAATATATTTAGTTTGTAGAGTACCGATGGGTTTTTATGACTAATATCGAACATATCGTTTGATTGTTGTGTTGTGTATTTGAGTAGATAGAATTACTATTAGGTCTTGATGTGAGCTAATGGCAGGTGTTTATTGTTAGGAGTATAATTCTTCCCGCCCTGTTAATTATATTGATGTATTCCGGAGTTAGTTGTTTGCTGAATACTATAATATTTCAATAAATCTGTCAGTTGTTGGTTAATTTAGTTCTTTATTTTGTTGAGTGGTTCAGCTGGAAAGTTACTGCAACGATGTAGGCAAGGCATAGCGGCGGGCGTTGAACCTCGCCCCGAAATTCTGTTTTCAGGTTAACCCCACGTTAATGCAAGAACTCCGAGTCCGTCCTGGAGGGCGCTCACGTGCAGGCAAGTGGTGGTGCAAAAGCATAGGTGGTACTTCCGGTGTATCAGCAGTCCACGACCCCCCCCCCCCCGAGCCAGCCCTACTTCGGAGGCCAGGGGTACCGCCTTGATGGTGATTGGAAGTCTGTTGGTAAATTTTTTTGTTTTTTTTTGTAGTTGAATCGGAGGTTGGCCACTTCGGGCAACCAACCCGAGGTTCACACTACAGCCTGCTTCTACGGCTTCGAAACATCTTTTCCTCGGTCGTCCTGCGGGCCTGTCACCGATTATGATTCCCTTATATATCTTCTTCCTGCCTATCGTACTCTTTTTGTTTTGATATAGTTAAAATCAGTCAACAGACAATGCAATTGTCAAGTCATATGAGTTATCCGACAACACCCTTGCTCTTTGTAAATTTTAAAAGGACCAAAAAGGTTTTATTTCCTTTATTTCTTCTTCTTGCCACGTCAACCGAGAAGGGCCACGCTCCGCATGGATCTAGAAAAAATGGTTTCTTTTCTGTATACAACACTGCAATAAAATCTATATATATAAAACACAAAAAATGTTTCTTTGTCCGTTATAGACTTTGAAACCATCCAACCGATTGCCACAAAATGTAACCACATATTACTTACATCCAGGGGGTGGTTATAGAATTAAATTCAAAATGGCCGCGCCAATATGGCCGACGAATTTGCCAATTGTCTTCCGATTCCAATGAAAATCCCTATCTGGGGTTTTTAAAGGTAACAAATAACAAATTTATGATCAGAACTTATAAATTCAAAATGGCCGCGCCAATATGGCTGACGAATTTGCCAATTGTATTCCGATTCCAATGAAAATCGGTATCTGGGTTTTCTTGAGGTAGTAAATAAAGAATGTTTAATCAAAACTTACAAATTCAAAATGGCCGCGCCAATATGGCCGACGAATTTGCCAATTGTGTTCCGATTCCAATGAAAATCGGTATCTGGGGTTTTTTGAGGTAGCAAATAACGAATGTTTAATCAAAACTTATAAATTCAAAATGGCCGCGCCAATATGGTGGATGAATTTTTGCAATTGTATTCCGATTCCAATGAAAGTGGATATCTAGGGTTTTTACGGTTGCAAATATAGAATTTATGATCAAAACTTATAAATTCAAAATGGCCGCACCAATATGGCCAATGAGTTTGCCAATTGTATTCCGATTCCAATGAAAATCGGTATCTGGGGGATTTTAAGGTAACAAGTAAAGAATTTATAATCAAAACTTATAAATTTTAAATTTCGGGGCCAAATAAGTGTCATTTCCCGGTCAGCTGTATGTAGGTTGTTCAAGGGTTAGGAAATCGAAAAATTTTCACATCGTAGCTCCAAATGGAAGAACATGTAGGAAATTTTTTAAATTTTCCCTAACCAGTATAGAAACAGTAAAACGGTAGAAATAGGTTTTCAAATTAATATGAAGAACATCTCTATATAATTCAATAAAAAAAACGCTGTACAGGACAGTTATCCACGTTCTACCGGTCAGACGCCTGCAAAGATGATTTTCGGGAAACAGATTACGCTGCCAAGTGATTTAAATTTGGGAATCGCCCAACAGGATGAAGACCCACTACGACCTAAGGGCGACCTAAGGAAGGCGATCGAGTCTAGCTATATAATCCTCCACGAATGAAAGGTAAATTGTCAAAACTACAAAGGAAATGGAACGGCCCCTCCACAGTAATCAAAAGGTTCGATCGGTAAGAACGGGACCTGTAGGAAACTGTGTTCGGGACGAATATTAAGTAAGAAGGGGCAGTGTAACGGCTAACCGAAAAGAGAAAGTTAAAATTCCAATTCACCCAGAAGTTTCATGTTCAGAGGCACCTACTTGAATGCATACATAACGCAGTGTCAGAGGAGCACATGTGTGCAAGAAGTTTTGTTTTGAAATTAAAGTTGTTAAAAAGAAACAAATTGCTCCAATTAATCCCTGACGAATCCGAGAACGCTCGAGAAGAAATATTACAATATTTTTTATAGGTAGGTAACTCTAAATTTCTGTATGGTATCCAAAATCATTTTTTTTTAGATTTTTTGTTGTTTTCATTATACTTTTTTCCTACCGCGGACTGTGCACACATAAACTTTTTTTATTTGGAGGCGTTGCAACGCACGCGGGGTTTTTACTAGTTTATTATAAAAGTCCTAAAATGTATTTTTTAACAGCAATTTACTAACTTATTAAAAATTCCTTCTCGCTAAAATCCCGAAAATACAGACTTCCAAAATAAATTCTTAATTATTGATAAATATCACAAAAAAAATGTCTTTTTTAATAAAAACTTGTTCTAAAAATATTCAAAACCTTACATCCTACACATTTACGTTATTTTTAAAAAAACAATCAATAAAATACCAAAAAGGAAAATGATCTCGTTATGTAAATTAATTTTATTTCTATTTAAAAAAATCCTTTTTTGATTACACCTTTTTTCTAGAAAATGTTAAAAATCATTTCTTCGAATTTTATTTAAGCCATATACAATATCTAAAAGTTAATTCTAGATATCCTTTTGCCCCTTTTCAATCAGACAATGTTTCTCACCTCAATTTCTATTATTGCGATGAACACAATACATACATGTATATGTATAAATAAAGAAAATTTAGACATTTTTTACCTCAAAACATAACCTCACTCTTACTAAATTGCAAAAATTGTAAAATTCAATTTAAAAAAGGATACGACAACAATTTCCTTGAGTGACCCTTTTTCGACTCTTTCTTATTTTTTTTTTTTTGTTAGTTATTCTGCCTTCTTCTTCCGGATACTGGAAAACCTTACAATACGCTAACAAAAAAAAAATAAAAATAAGAAAACAAACGAAAAATCTCCACATCACAACAAAAGAGAGGAGATCCTAGCGCAAAAAGGCGCCTTTTATTTATAGACTAAAATATATATATGTATGTATGTATATAATAAAAAACGTTCCTTTAAATCGCCTGAAGAAGAACGAAAAAGAAAAGCAAGATCGATACACACCGAGAAACTCTAAAGGTATAATATTAACCCTTTCCCTGTTCCCCGGTGTACCTTAGTTGTGTATAGAGCAAGCAAGCCATGTTCTTCCATAAAACCAGATCCTTTTGGATGAGATTTTTTTCTGTGGAAGCCTGTATTTTTTTTTATTTTTTTTTTAATAAAATCCTTAGATAGGACACCTTTGTCCACTTTTTTGTTCAATTGAGCATTTTCAATAGATAAGTGCTCTTATATGCCTGAGTGAGTGGATGGGTGGTTGGTGGTGGTGGTGGTATGTAGTAAAGAAAAAGGAAATATAAATACAGGACTCCTTCATGTAAAATCTCTCTACGTTGTTCTCGTGTTTAGTTCAGTACATATTGTACCATATCAACATGAGTCCTTCCTTCAGAGGGTCGAAGACCACAGTCTTTTGTATTGCTTTCTTCAAGGTGGCATGAGGGTGACGGTCTTGTTGCTTTACCATCCGTAGACACCCCCGATTCTGTGAAGGAAGGAAATCCAATTAGCACTTCTTGTGTACATTGACATTTTCCAGCACTTAAATGCATCAATGACACAGAAGCAGCAACCGTAACCATTTTTAACTAATTCTATTTTTATACGCTTTCTATTAGCTTCACCTGTAACTATGAAAAAAAAATCTTGGAAGTTAAATTTGACCCACTTCCCGGTTTCCGATTGGGCTGAAATTTTGCATACAGGTTAAGTTTAGATGACAATGCAATCTAACCATTTTGTAAAAAAAATCAAGCTGGCGGTTCCAAGATGGCGGCCAATTTTTGCAGATGGGTTCTACGAACCCCAGGCATGGGTATCAAATGAAAGGGTATGACAAGTAGAATACAATTAGCTCTGTGGCTCGATTCCAAATTCAAAATGGCAGTCAACACAAAATGGCGGATTACCTTTTTCTTTACAACCCCCTCGATATGGGTATCAAATCAAAGGGTATGACGAGTAGAATACAGTAAGCTGTGTGACGTCATTTTAAATCTAATATGTCGGCCGTCACACAATCTAAATATATAAAAATCTCGTGTCACAATGTTTTGTTAGAGGTAAAACCATAAAAGAAGACGCCCCGAAAAAGTCTCGTTTTTCATGCGCAGTGAGAATGTCAAGTCCCCACCACGGAATTACAATATAAGCCATACACATATAAGATTTCAATAAAACCTTATTAAAAGACAAAGATTTTTAGCAGTGTATGATAAAGCCGCTCTGGTTGTTTCAAAGCGCAAGTTTTTCACTCATTTTATTCTCAATTAGTCTCGCCGCGGCTTTCCTCGTGGTCACATCCTATGGGGAGGTGTAGTCCCGCCGCAACCGATTTAGAAGAGGAAGTTTCAAACCACACAAGCTCATGGGTTATCCATGTACGAAATTTTTATTTGTGTGCAGTTTTAATTTCCCCAGCTGCGCGCGCCGGCGTCTTCTTTTATGGTTTTTCTTCTATCGAACTCCTCCGAAACGGGTTGACCGATTTTTATGAAATTTTTTATGTATATTTGGTAGGTCTGAGAATAGGTCGTAGTTTATTTTTATACCCCTAGGTGATAAGGATGGCCCTCTCCTACTCATAACCCTGAATTTTCACCCTTCTACCAACAATCCCTATTGTTTAATAGCGATATTAGTCTTTTTACTTTTCGCAACAGATGCGCAATTGGCTTGCAAGATGGCAGTTCATATCAAACCAGAATTGCGATTGTTATAATCGATTGTAACAGTCGATATTGCTTTGAATTTTTGCCTGAAGGTCCGTGGGGGTCTCCCATGATGCACCTCGAAGCCCGATTTTCGAAATTCAAAATGGCCGCCGAAATATGACCGAAATTCAAAATGGCTGCAGAAATATGGTAGAACTTGCCAATTTTATTCCGATTCCAATGAAAGTGCGTATCTAGGGGTTTTTAATGCCACAAATAACGCATTTTTGGTCAAAGTTTATTAATTCAAAATGGCCGCGCCAATATGGCCGACGAATTTGCAAATTGTGTTCCGAGTCCAATGAAAATCGGTATCTGGGGCTTTTTAATGTAGCAAATAACGAATTTATGATCAAAACTTAAATTCAAAATGGCCGCATCTATATGGGCGACGGGTCTGCCAATTTTATTTCGATTCCAATGAAAATCGGTATATTGGAGTTTTTAAGGTAGGAAATAACGAATTTATCATCAAAACATATAAATTCAAAATTGTGGGGCCAATATGGCGGACGAATTTCAAGAGTTGGAAAATCGGAAAATCGTGACATTCTAGGAAAAACATTAAACATAGTGTATCCTGCAGATATCTTAGCAATCGGTTCAAAATTGATCAACAAGGTTTTTTTGGAAAGATGGTAAGGAGAAGCGGAAATGTTGGACTTATAAATAATGGATAAGAAGGAAGCGCGCGAGACGAACCCAGAGCTTAGGGTTGACAAATTGGATGCCATCGGCTCAAAATCGGACCGGTGGAGAGAGCAGCTGCGAGAGGCCAGGACCGGATCCCTGTTGTAGAGCTAAGATTTTGTATTTAGGGGTTTTGGGTACGAGAAAGCGATTGGTAATGTCCCTTTCGCACCGTTAGCCGAAACAATACTATGTCATTTTTGCATAGTACTTTTAATGAAGCTTTGATCAAAATTAAAGAAATATGATTAGCCATCAACAACGAAGAATTTAGAATATTATCGTCAGAAAGCTTTCCTTTTGATATTTGAGGAGCTTATTATCAAAAGGTGACATGTCCTCCATTCATTTTTTTACAGCAATGAGTAAAAACTGTACATAAACTTAGTCCTAAAGGATATTTATTTTTAAAAAATATGACGACACACATCAAGTATTTTATTATGTTATTGTGCAAAAATCATAGAAATACATTAACTGGTTGTTGTGAAAAAAACAAAAACAAAATGGACATGTACCTTTTTGTAATATACCATAATGGACATGTCACTTTCTGATTTAATGGTATGGTGGACATGTACCTTTTTGAAATCATAGATACTATTTTAATATTTTGAATTATAAAATAAAATTAACATTTCATTTTAAACTAAAATATATTTATAATAACATAGCAAAGTTGTGAATACATACTGTCTTTGTCGTTTTTGAACAAGACTTATTCTCTTTCGAGATCCACTATTCAAACCACTAACTATTGCTTCATTCATATTGCATTTGTCAAGTCACAAATCGCCAAACAAACGAACCTTACAATGACTTTGGCTTTTTCAAACTGGTGAATTCATCGCGCGATTTGGCCACAGTTTTATTGCTTTTCTTGGTAAGCGGGGAAGAAAATTTAGCGAGAAAATAGGTTGTTTGGACATGTGTCGAATTTGAAAAAAATATACGAATTTACGATATACGGGATATGGTGCGATTAAACTAGTTTTCAAACAAAAATTGTGAATTTTACCAAGGTTAATCGATCCTTCTTAAAAAAAATTCGATTTGGCTTCAGTTTTATTGCTTTTCTTGGTAAGCGGGGAAGAAAATTTAGAGAAGAAAATCGGTTGTTTGGACATGTGTCGAATTTGAAAAAAATATACGAATTTACGATATACGGGATATGGTGCGATTAAACTAGTTTTCAAACAAAAATTGTGAATTTTACCAAGGTTAATCGATCCTTCTTAAAAAAAATTCGATTTGGCTTCAGTTTTATTGCTTTTCTTGGTAAGCGGGGAAGAAAATTTAGAGAAGAAAATCGGTTGTTTGGACATGTGTCGAATTTGAAAAAATATACGAATTTATGGTCTATTATATACGGGATATGGTGCGATTTTAAACTTGTTTTCAAACAAAAACTATGTATTTTACCAAGGTTAATCGATCCTTGTTAAAAAAAAAAAACTTGATGTATGGACATGTCACCTTTTGATAATAACCTCCTCATTTGAGGCTATCAGTGCAAAAGTGGTGTAACCCCAGACGATGTAAACCACCGATGTAGTCACTTTTTGCTCTATTACTTCGCTATATTTGAGGAGCGTCAGAACAAAAACCGATAAATCCCATTTTGACATTATTTTTTTTAATGATGGCAATTGATTGTTTTCGTACATATCTATCACCTTCGTTAATCGAGCATGTTCAGAAACGGCTAAATCAGCTTCAAAAACCTTCCCAAAATACACTGACCTGAACATAAACCGATAAATACATTGAGGGCACCTAAACAGGAGCGTCGGAACAAAAACCGATAAATCCCATTTTGGCATTATTTTTTTATGATGGCAATTGATTGTTTTCGTACATATCACTGACATGTAATAATGAACTGCTCATCTGAAATATATCCAAACAAATTCATGGACCCAAAAACTATAGTCCTCGCGCTCATCCATAAGCCCCTTTTGTAACCGAACTCAAATTTTCTTCAGTTTCGTGTTATGAATTCAGTGCATTCACTGACAAAAGTAAAATCAGATGGTGCCAAAATTGAAAAAATAAAATTTGTCATTCAAAAACTGCACACTTTCCATTTTCTTAAAAATGTTTACTCTTTACTTTCAATAAACTACATAATACGAGAACTTTTTTATCTTTGCAGTAAAAGAAGAAAGGTAAATAAAATTCAAGCATGATTTTAAGCGACATTTAAAAAAACCCGCAGGAACGGTTACACGGTATTAAAGTTGTTATACCTGATTTAATTTTTTTTCTTTGAAATAATGTCAGAATATTTACAAAAAATAGATGGGTATAGTGACTTTTATTTCTTTCTCTTTCCCCCATAAGCCCCGGATTTTTTTGAAACAGGGGTAGAGAACCTTGCATTTTTTAACATAAACATTTGAAATTGTTGAAAAAAAAAGCATTTTAAAAGGGAAAAATCATCGAAATTTTGTTTCTTATTTTTTTTAACAAAAATTTATATAGTTTCAATCTTCCAAATACGAATTTAAAAAATTTTTATTTACAAAAGTGTACAAGTCAGTTAAAAATTTTTTGCCACCTATGGAACGAATTGGTTCAACAAAAATCTTCTGAAGAGCAGTCCATTCTACATGTCAGTGGTACATATCTATAACCATCGTTAATCGAGCCTGTTCATAAACGGCTAAATCGGCATTTATGGAAAACTGATTCGGTAACAGTTGAAAGAATACCAATCTAGATAACCTCAAGTATATCAATCGATATGACGATCGGAACAGATACCGACAAATTCTTAGTATTTCGACAAATTCTTAGTATTTTTCATAGGCCATCCAATTTTAAAGAGTCCCGGCGAAACCGATGTTAACTCGTACATAGCAATGTTGTCAGATTTTCTTACGATTGGCTTGGTAGTGTTTTATTTGCTTCTGGCGTATACGCAACTATTTTCAGGTTATTGTTGGACTGTTTTTTGTTGTTTGCTTTAGACTAGAGATTGAGATATTAGTGTAGACAAGATGAATGAAGAAACAGGGCTTACCGTGGCAGATATCAATCAAGGAGCTAAAAAAAAACTAAGCAAAAACGCAAAGCTACTTTGGAACGGGAGAATATGTAGGTACTATTGTATTCTTTTAATTTTGTATAGTTTAGAAGTTTGGCTTTATTCAATGTTTATTTTATTTTACATGCAATTAATTTTGCCCTATTTTGTTGTTTAAGGTGTCGTGATATTAATCCGTGAGGCCGTGTTCGCACGATACCGCCAAATTGCAGTGCAAAAAAATTTCCCTTCGATTTATTTTAAAAAATAGGCAATTATTTTTCAAAAATCAAAATAAAGTCTATCAAGATATATATTTGACACGTCTGATCGCACCGTATGTTCCAGAACGACGCCGGGAGAGTAAGGTGGGTCAAACCAAACGTAGGAATCGTCTAATGAGTACGACATATTTCCTTAGTGACAAAGAAAATAAAAAGAGGCCAGTATGCAAAGCTATGTTTATGAAAACTTTTTCTTTGAAAAAAGACCGCCTGCACAACATAGCTAAAACGGTGTTTGAAGGAAACACTCCCAAAGAAAAACGAGGTGGCGACCGGAAGTCATCAAAATCTGCCCCAAAAAAGGAGAAACTAAGAGAATTTCTACGACAATTACCTGCAAGCGAAAGTCATTATAACAGATCGAAGTCTAAGAGAATTTATCTATCGTGTGACTTAAATCAACGAATATTAAGGCAATTGTACAATGATTCGGTTCCTCGAGACCTTCATGTGACAAAAACCATGTTTCAGAAGGTGTTCTCTGAAGATTTCAATATCGGATTCAAGGGTCCTGCTAGTGACGCCTGTAGTACGTGCATTTTGTTATCAAACAAAATAAAAATGGCTACTAACCCTGATGATAAACTCATGCTGATGTTGCAAAAACGAGTTCATAATTTACGTGCCAAAGCGTTCTATAATTTATGTAAAAATGATGATCCTGACTCGGAAAACTTTTGTTTTGACCTGCAACAAGTGCAACCACTGCCAAGAACCCCCATCCAAGAGGCTTTTTATTCTAGACAGATTAGCTACTACAATCTTTGCTTCGTGGGTATGGACTCGAGAAACCCGCGTTTCTATCAATGGTCCGAAGATCAAGGTGGAAGAGGAGCTACTGAAGTTGGATCGGCACTCTTGCATCACTTAAATTCTTTGAATTTAGTGGGCAAAAGAGTATTGCGTTTGTTTTGTGACGGTTGTTCCGGGCAAAACAAAAATTCACATATAGTCCATTGTCTTATGTTTTGGCTCGTCAATGAATCTCCAAAAAATATTAAAGAGATATATTTGACTTTCCCAGTACGTGGGCACAGTTTTTTGCCCGCCGATCGTGTTTTCGGCAGAGTCGAAAAGTCGGTGAAAATGGTTCCGATTATCACACAAAAAGAAGAATATCAAACAATTTATAAGACACATGGGGATGTTTTATTACTGGGGCAAGATTGGAGTTTAAAGGATGTGAAATCTCTGGATAAGTTTTATAAAAAACTGGAGGGAATGAGGGATTTAAAACGTATCCACTTGAGAAAAAATAATGTTATATGGGGACGAAGAAGAAGGAGACAAACTAAAACTCTGTATGAAGTGAAAACGTTCCGAAATTTCATTAACGAGTCTGAACAGAAAAGAAAACGCTTCAGCATCATAAAATCAGGAAAGGCACATCCTCAGTCAATGACCCCACTGAATGTAAATAAGTGCCTAAGTGCTCAGAAGAAGGCAGATGTAAAGTCTCTAATGGTGAAACAGTTTGGTGAGGACTGGGAGGAAGACGAAACTTTTTCATGGTACAAAAAATTATTGAGTGAAAATTCCATTGAACTTATTCATACAGAAGCACAAGTTCCAGATGACCCTGAACGAAATGACAATGATTCCGATTGCGACTGTGAAGAACCAGAAATAGCCGCAGTAGTTTAAGTTTTTGTTATTGAGTGAATGAAAAATATATGATTTGATTTTTGATTAAGTTGTTTAATTCAAAACTAGCACAGGCCAGTTAGTCGATATATCCAATTAGTCTGATTAAAAACCTATAAATGCATTTAATTTTTAATAGTATCTCAACTGGCACCGCTCACAGGAATGTGGCATTTAGGTTTCCACGCAGTGTTATAAACACCAATAAGTTGGTAAACTTCGTTCATCTCTAAATTAAAAAGCCATAGACTTGCACAGATTTTTTCAATTTCCCAAAAAAAACTTAAATGTGATATATCGGTTTTTGTTCCGACGCTCCTCATTTATTCTGTCCAACAGTTAAGTTATGTACAGTTATATTTTTGGAAGCCAAAAAGTAGCTTACTCCACTATTGTATTGAAAGTTAATAATGTAAGGAATGTAGGTATATTACACCAAAACCTCAACCAGATTAAATTGTGGGTTACACCGCTTTTGCGCTGATAGCCTCATTTATGAGTTAGATTTATTGAGAGAATAACAATTCGATGATGAAGACCTCCGTATATTTGCCGCAGTAAAAAAACACTTTTAGCTGCAGAACAACAATCGGCCTACGACAAAATAACCACTGTGGTAGCGCGAAAAATTTTTCCTCGATACACTTACATAAATATTAGACATATAAAGTTGAGTTTGAGGAGGCAAGACCCTCGTAAGTACAGGCCTGGAAGCAGAGTTTGTGTTTGTGTTGGTAATAGACCCATTATCTGTCAAATCGGAAGATATTATATGGAGGAGGTAAAAGTTCGGGATATTTTGCCGTAAAAAGTCATAAAATAATATATTTAACCAGTTTTTATTGCAATAGGATTACCAGTGAATAGTGCTTCAGTGATTTAATTAAGAAAATTTAAAAAAATCGAGTGATTAAGTGTGTTTTAAGTGAGTTAATTGTGAAGGTGGCCAATTTTGTTTACATTCGCGGTGGTTTTTTCTTGTTTATTTAGGGGGAAAATGTTGAATTTGTGTAGTAATATAATAAAAAGTGCTTTTTGAGTGATTAAAGATTATTATAGAATAGTTATTAAACACATTAAGTGCAAGTACCACCACACAACATACATAACAATAACTTTTTCACTTTTCCTTCACATTTTTCTGCACTTATGTTTTTAATAACTATTCTATAATAATCTTTAATCACTCAAAAAGCACTTTTTATTATATTACTACACAAATTCAACATTTTTCCCCTAAATAAACAAGAAAAAACCACCGCGAATGTAAACAAAATTGGCCACCTTCACAATTAACTCACTTAAAACACACTTAATCACTCGATTTTTTTAAATTTTCTTAATTAAATCACTGAAGCACTATTCACTGGTAATCATGTTGCAATAAAAACTGGTTAAATATATTATTTTATGACTTTTTACGGCAAACTAATGCAAAAATATTCCGAACTTTACATCACGGCGTATAAATCCAACAAAAGTGACAGATTCTGGGACTACGAGCAGCTGCGTTAGTGTTAGTGAGGTAGGCAACTTCCAGGCCTGTACTTGAGAAGGTGTTGGAGGAGGCCAACAAAATAATTTTATGCTGCAAATATAATCCTTCAATCGTTTTATTTTTCTAACAATATTTTACTACTTCCTTTATTTAGCTTTGAGTGATGCAGCGAGGCGCAACGGGTTCCAGCTAGTAGACATATAATAGACTAAAAGGTAGAAAATAAAAATAAATAGTTTAAAAAATCTAAAAAATACGCTTTAATTATAAAATTAACTAAAAATTAAAAAATAATTTTGAATGTGAAGTCTTTATTGCTTCAGGCAGTATATGGGAACAGCCTACCTTTAGAAATCAAGCTCAGAATTAAATTAATTAGGTTATTGGTAAAAATTATAAATATAACTTACTTAAATGTAAAAAAGCGTGGGGCGATAACAAAAAGTTGCAGTATTAATAAAATAAGAACGCCTCTATACACTGGCTGAAGCAATAAAGACTTCACATTCAAAATTATTTTTTACTTTTTAGTTAATTTTAAAATTAAAGGGTATTTTTTAAAATTTTTTAAACTATTTCTTTTCATAAATTTTAGCTTCTTAAAAATATCCTTAAAATTTAATTTTATTGTTTACGTGTTTTTCTTAAATTTCATTCGTCCTTCTTAGTCTCCGTCTAAGCAATATTCAAAAACAACAAGGCACCAAGGCACTGAACGATAATTACCTTAAACTCTGAACCTGATTAGCCATATTTAGTTATTAAAAGCTAGAAAGAAAATCATACCAGGACATGCAAGGAAGACATAAAGAAAACGCTGCAAAGTGTGGAAGGTAAAGCTATATTATCCCCTTTTTTGTGGAACGTAAAGCTTTCAAATCGTCCTCTTTTATATTTAATTCAGTAACTTGTTGTTTGTACATGCGAACAAGGATGCAAAAAGCTGCTTCCAGGGCAAATATAACAATCCGCAGGCATGGTATGTCCTTAGTATAAAGCGGAACGGGAATTTAGCAAGTTGAGTTGTGATTCTTGGAAGTTTCTTAAAGGAGAAAACCACACGAAAAAAGCGATGATAAAATGTTTGAGAAAAATTCGTAAATGGTGATTTTTGTTCAAAACGCGCCAAAGTGAATAAAAATAAAATAATGAATAAAGTTTGAGTTAAAATATAAAAATAAATATTCTTATCTTAAATTTTACTATCAACAATGATAACTTAATGGATAAATGATAGAGTTACACCAGTGCGAATGTTGTTATTATTAATTAAATTGCATTTTGTGAACGTGAAACAATTTTTTTCCTTTTGAAGTTAATGACATCCGGGGAATGGGATTTACGTGCTTTAAGGGCACTAGAAGAAGAAGAACTAAAACAGTTTCAAGCTATAACTGAACCAGAACAAATTAAAATTCCACCACCGCCGACACCAAAAAAATTACTACCAACAATAAACGAATTTTGTGGAGATATTGGCGGTGACAGTTGTGGTTCAGAAGGCGACTCATCAATAGCATCATCACCAGTTATACCATTACCACCGGGATTATTACCACCACAAGCAACAACAACATCAAAATTATCAAGTTCAGGTACTGGAACAACAAGCACACCTTGCTGCACCTTATCCTTATCACGCGCAGCTGCCGGTGGTAGTTTACGTCGTAATAAATATCATAAAATTCAACAACAGCAACAACAACAGCAACAGCAACAACAACGTCATCATCAATTTCCCTGCAAGAGCTTACTTGGGTGCAGCACTAGCAGCAATATAAGCAATTCAAGCTCGACTGGAGGCACAGCAACTGATAACTCTACTCCACCACCGCCTGCAACAATAGAATCTGGCGATATGATGACAATGATGATGTTTCTGTCATCGACTGCACCACCTGAAGTTGCATCCTCATCATCTGCAGCAACTGTATTGGGTGGTACAACCTCATCGCTGATGTGCACTTCTAGTGTTAAGTCGAATACGTCAGATGGTAGTGAGAATGGTAGCGCATATAGAAATAACAGTAAAAAACAGCCCGGATGCAAGGGAGCTGCTGGACGAAAGTCCACTGCAGGATCGACAACGGATGTTATTGACTATGAGCTGGAGGACCACATTAAACATTGTTCGTGCTCCTGTAATCACATGGGATATGGCAACTCGATGGATTATCAGGTTGAGTTATTTTTGCTATGTTCTTCTATTTTCTAGAAACATTTTATTAGGTATGGTCAGGTCCGCCATAGAACCTTGGGATGAAATATAATTGGGGACTCTTTAAGAAGATTTAAATTCCCCAACGCAGGGACATGGAGTTTCACTTTTTGGGTTTCAATCTATTTTCGAGAGCTCCTCTGACCCCAGGGGGGCAATTCGTCCTCGTCCTTATTGTGGCAGGCCTGACTGTGGTGTTCAATAGCATTTGCAAGAATTTTATACCGATTAAACTTTATTTTTAGTTGTTCATTAATATTCAATAATTAAGATTATAATCAGCTAAATGAGCGTAGTTAGACGCCGCACCCGCGGTAGCGCTAATGTTGACAGTATGTGAAAGTTGTTAAAAAGAATATGCTACGAATATTTCATGCCAAAATTTATGGGATGGTTTTTGAGATAATTTG
The DNA here is from genome assembly GCA_963855945.1 of Thereva nobilitata. Classification (NCBI taxonomy): domain Eukaryota; kingdom Metazoa; phylum Arthropoda; class Insecta; order Diptera; family Therevidae; genus Thereva; species Thereva nobilitata. The sequence continues at coordinate 124,122,766 of OY979696.1, forward strand.
AGAGAACTAATATAGTCAGCTGTGTTGAAGAGAGGGCATTATACGTCAATCACGTATATGAACTTTGAAATGTTTATAGTCCGTTCAAATTAGGAAAAATTAAGCAAATTTTTCCCACAGCTATGAGACCGGTGCCAAGTGAAGGATTTGGGTTGTCTAAACATGATTTTCACAACTCGCAGTTCGAGAAAATTGTGGTTTTTGAGAAATATGTGAATTTTAGAGTCGTGTCGTCTTTTTCTCTATTTTGAGGAGAACCTATGCATTTTGGTGAAAATATCAACGAAGCAAGGTTGTTGAGCATAAAATTACCTGCCTTTGTTGGATCTGCGGGTTGTGAAAAATGTGTGTTTAGACAACCCAAATCCTTCATTTGGTACCGGTCTCAAAGCTGTGGGAAAAATTACCAAAAAAACAGCGATTTTTTGAATAATTTGAGTACAAAATCATTTTGTAGTTTATGAACTTTATCCAGCTGAATTTTTATACTTTTAAAATAATAAAGCAAATAGTCACCCGTATTTATAGCGTGGGTAAGGGGTCATCCATAAATTACGTATGGAGATTAGGGGGGGGGGTCGAACCGTATCTCACCAAATCTCACGTTGGGGAGGGAGGGGTTCTCGGCAAATATCACGCAATTTTTTTTCCGCAAGAAACAGTGTAAAATTGCGAGAAAACTGGGTTAAATTAATAGTACAGGTAAATTAAGCCGAAAAAAGCGACATAGTGGAAATAATTAGGTACATGCTGAAAGTTTGCAGAGAGCTTCTTTTTAGGGTTCTTAATAAGGAGTTATGACGTCTACCCATTTTCTACCCCGGGAGGCCCACTTTTTAGGGAGTTTTAGGTCTCAAAATAAGTATTTTCAATTTTTCTGCATTTATTTTTGCAATATTTCTTAATATATTTTTGTTTTCTTCAATTTTAAGTATAATAACTGTAAATGAGAAAATTTTTAAAATCGTCTTTTTGGATCCGCACTTATTATTCACGAAAATCTTGGTGCAGTATCAGATGATCATGGTAAAAGGTTTTAGCAATACATATTGCACATAGAGAAGGAATAATGAATCCATTACATAAAAAGTATACGTGATACTATTACTATATTTCGACCCAATAGCAATTGGGTGTAAAAATTTAGCCACTGCCGTTTACACTGTATTTGTTCACTGTTTCAAATACCATCCAACTGGAACATCCAAAAAAATTAATGAAAATATTTTAAATATCTGGGGATGAAGAGTGATGAAAAATTCTTATCATTTTATACAATGGTCGGGGAAAAATTGGGAATGTAACGTATGCATTGATTTATAGGAACATTATTATACAAGCTGGAACAAAAAAAGGCCCAGAAGCCCAATTGGACCTGGAACCTAATACCCTCCTAAGTATCTCAAGTGCATAATGTACCTAATCCTACTGCCCTTATGGAGATTATATTAGGAATCGACTCTTTTCACATCAGTCAGATCAGAACACATGCTATCTGCCGTGCATTGTCACTATACAAAAAGCACACATTTACACCATGCCACATAATTAGTCATCTAAGCATCCTACAGGATTCGAATTTTTAATTAAAGACCATCTGCTCTGACATACTAGAGGCCAAGATATATTTTGAAACCCCTTTTGTTGTGAATATCGAGAGCTATGAAGAATGGAAGTCTAACAGATCAGCACTTCTTGAATCTATATCCTGGTGTACAGGCGTAGTGTTTCACCGAGACCGAGAAGAGGCGAGATTTGAAATTTTCTCGTTCTCGTTCCGAGCTTTTGATCTTCATATCGTCTCGTCTCGGTCTCGGACAAGATTCAATAAAGGATTGCTCGTCTCGTCTCGGCCTCGTCTCGTACGAGAATTTCTCGTAAAATCGACATTTTTAAAAATAATAAATTATATAAATAAATAAATTAAAGGATAATAAATAAATTAAAGGATAATAAATAAATTAAAAGAAAATAAATATGAATAAAAAAGTAAAAAAATTATATTTATTAAATTAATATATTCCATACATTATATATATTTATTAAATTAATATATTCAATACATTATGTACTAAAACAATTACAATATTACATTACATAAGTATTCAATTACGTTACATAAGTAGGGTAACTTCAAAAACTCATCATTCCCGCATCACTGCACTTGCAGAATTCAGCTGCAGACTTCCAATTGCTAAATTCTGCAGTGATGCGGCAATGAAGAGTTTTTGAAGATACCCAGTTAAATATAAGTATTAAATTCACAAATTTCTTTGACTAATTCTGATTTTGTCCATGCGTTTATGCAGAGTAGAGCTTGCATTGATTCATCTTTGAGTCTATTTCGACGTGGCTGGTCGATTAAAGATGTTTTAGAGAACAGGCGCTTTACTGGTACCGACGTTGCCATTATACCAAATTTATACCGTGCAATTTTTTTAACACAGCTCTCTTGAAAATTCAAATTTATCATAATATTGTTTAAAAAATTATTTTAAACATTTAAAACTTTCTTTCTCTACTTTTTTACCCCACTCGGTTTTATCAAACTTGTTAATCTTATGCCGAGGATCCAAAATTAATACAGCGCTATATAACCAATTACACCTTCGATAGTGCTTCAATATTTTATCTCGACCTTTTTGAAACACCTCCAACAAAATTTCGTCCAAGGTATTTCTATCATTTTTATTATCTAATTTATAAACCAGTGTAACCAGTATTTTTTGAAAATAGTTCTTTACACCTTCCGAAAATTATGTTTCTAATGTACTCGTTCAATAATATTATTTTTATTAAATGTACTTACTTGACAACGGGTTGTAACTGGCAATTAAAATTCAACGCACGAGTTCGAAGAACAGCCTAGAACAACAAAGTTCGAGATTCGGGAAAATTTCATTCATGTGAATGACGCAATATAAAACTAAAGGCTACTTTATCACGTATTCGATAAAATACATTCGAGATTTATCGAATCTTAGTGGCAAGTTCGTACGGTATGCGGGAAAACGAATTTCACGAATACGGGATTGTGGGAAAATCCCGTATAATGATGGTTTGACAAGAAAAGAGAAAAAACGAGAACTGTTTTCTCTGAATTCGAATTCACTAACTCAGAGATGGAAGCCGGACGCTTTATCACATGATTCCAAGACAAATTTATCTACCCCCGGAAAACCATAATAATTAATACAAATATAAAATATAAATTATTAGAGAATAAATTATTAATAAAAAATAGCTTCGAATTTGTCATATTCTCTCATATTGTCTCAAAAAAACGGGAATGAGAAATTAAATAATCTCGTCGAGACGAGAATCTCGTAAGGGCTGATCTCGTTCTCGTCTCGACTGATCGAGAATATAATCTCAGAACGAGATTATCTCGGGTCTCGGGGAAACACTATACAGGCGGCTCAAACGCCAATTTGAGAAGCTGGCTGTGACTTCCGACTCCGTCTTTCTAAGGCCTGGGTCATTCCGTCACAGTTTTTTTAACCTAAGGTGACATCTATAGAAGAATCCTCCAAAGTTTGTATATCTCCATATTTACAAAAATATTGTGAATGACTATATATGTAAAATTCTAATTTTTTTTTGTAAAATTCCATATATGTACTTGCTCTAAAAATACACGAGTTGAGCTCAAACTAGAATTGAAATTTTTCTGTTTTTTGTTGTTAACAAACCATTATCCCTGTAAGGCATTATGAGATTGATTTCCAAAGAATAGGCAGAATCACATAGGGCCTTATTCTCTATTACAATATTGTTATGTATGAAACTGTATTCTCTATTATAATATTGGCATTATTTTAATTGAAAATGTAACAATATTGTCAAATTTTTACTCGAAAGCTGTTTCGTTATCGGATCGGATTTAACAATAGGGGTATTCATGATCTGTGTTAAACGTCGAGAAATCGTAAAATGTTGGAAATAGACAAGATCGTGAGCGAACCCTTTAAATTTCCATGTTAAAATGTTATTGTTTTATTAATTTGTATTTTTCAAATACGCTCTCAATCAAAATAAATTCTAAACAGCTGTTGACAGTACAAAAAAAAGGACGTACCATTTTCGATTTCGAGTTGTTGAATTAACACGCCTTTTCAGATGTTATTTGCTAAAATCGAAACAAATGTAATTTATTAAGGAAAGTTTCTCGATTTGTTAAACTTTTTTCTCGATTTAACACAAATAATACGAAAAACACAAATAACAGAGATCATGAATACCGCTAATATTGTAATAGAGAATAGGGCCCCTGCTAAATGGTAATTTACAGGCAGTGTTGGCATCAATCGATTAATTTCATCAATCAATTAATTAATCGATTAAAAATTTAATCGATTAAGTTAATCGCGACAAAATTAATCGAGATTAAAATATTAATTCTAATCGCGATTAATTTAATTAATCGTTAAATGTCAATCGTTAATTTGATTGATGACCAAGTCATGTCGTGTTAGCTTTGATTAGTATGAATCCATTAAAAAGCTGATTAAATTTAATTAGGTTGAAATGAAAAATCAAAAAAATAATGACAAAAAAATAAGCATATCTATTTACCAAACATTTATTTTTGACTATACAGGGTGTATTGTATAAAGTTACAAAACGGCCGGCTGTGGATAGGTTTTGAATAGACGAACAAAAAATCGTACGGGAGGGCGGGCTAAAATCGTAACGGTTTAGCCGCTAGGGCGTTTTGAAGTTTTTTTTAGAGTTTTACATATCACCCTGTATTTTTGTAACTCTACGACCCTTTCATGAATAAGGTCTCAGTGTACGCAGAGTACTCCCACCTATCTAAAACTTTAAAAATCAAGGTTCTATCCTATCGATTTACGCCCCCCCTCTCCCATACGATTTTTTGTTCGTCTATCCAAAACCTATCTACAGCCGGCCGCTTTGTAAACTTAAGGGTATACACCCTGTATATCTGTAATTTAGTTAGGCAGTGCCGTGGGTTCTAAAGTGCGCTTAAGCAAAGGTAAATAGAAAAAGCGTGAACTAGGCGCCGTATACCCTTGGCACGGCACTGATGTTGGGCAACATAACTGCGGTCCCATTAAGTCTTGCACAGAAGTTTTATTAAGACAGAAGCATACTGCAACAAGTGGTATTAGCAAAACAATATCCAAGATAAAATCAGAGTAGAATAATGAGACCACGTAACAATTCCAGCATACTGTGTTACCTCATTCACTCACACTGTGTGAGGACACACTATTCTAAATATGCTTATCTCTTACTTGAACGTATTGTACTCTACGTAAACAAGGAAGAATCGTTCACTTTCGTGGGTTCTCGTCGATGTTGGATCTATACGTCTTTTCATTTGCGTATTATTTCGTGCGTTTGGCGGTTAGAAAATTAAAAATATATTGTGTACACACGTCGAAATTACTATGCTGGTATTTTTCTCATTCCACGTAAAGTTAAAGTCACTACTTTATTAAAAATGGATATAGACGATGAAGCCTACATAGCATTCTTAGTAATTCAAGTTGTAGTAGACAGAACGAAATTGACAATGCGAATCAAACAACATCTTCGACCCCGACACTAGGAAAAATCTGCCAAGTGAATCTTGTTCGTCATCTTCTGTATTATTTGACGGCACCTTCTTCAAATTAGTTTCTGAGAAACCTTCTGACAATATTCTTGCTGCAATATGAATGAATTGTTCGCAAAAGAAAGCAGTAATTAAAAGATATAGACAGTAACACTTCCCTTCCGAAATTTTATAGTTTTTTTGATACGGACGAGAAACAATTAATCGTAATCTTCATTAGCGATTGGCGATTAGATTAAATTAATCGTCAATCGGTGATTAATGATTAAAAATATTAATCTTTAATCGTTAATCGCGATTAACTATTTAATCGTTAATTTTTATTCACTAATCGGATTAATTTTTTGCCAACACTGTCTACAGGTATTGTAGATTATATTGGGTGCATGCCGAGTTGGTGCTGGGCTTTTGTGGTACTGTTATTCAACACAAACTATGTTATTGTAAGTAAATCCAACGCAATCAAGCCCAGATTAACGTATTTACACTGCAAATACGCATAATAGTGTAAATACTAGAAATTTTTTAAAATTTGAAAAATCTCACGTGAGATTGAGGGGGGGAGGGGATCGAGCCAGATCTCACAACATCTCACCAAGGGGGGGGGGGGGGGGGGGTCGAAAAATCGCCAAAAACGCCTCACGTAATTTATGGATGACCCCTACGACCCAGCGTCATAAACATGGTTCTTACTCAGTCAGTGGCCGATCTAAGGGTCTACATGAGCGAAATCGCTCATGATTTATGGATTACTTTAGTTCAGAAAAAAATGTATAGTGGAAGCAATTGGACTAGGAAATTTACCTCGTATATAATCATAAAAATTACTGTCTTTTTTCTTGAATAAATGCCTTTCAATTTTTATACGCTTTATTAAATTGTAACTGTGTGCGCAGTTTGAAATGTTATCTAATCAAAATAGGTCTGTATATGAAATTGTTGAATTTTGAAAAAGGCGGGTTAATAGAAAACTCATTTTAGAAGCATACATCTAGCTTCAATAGTGTGAGCTATTTGAATAACTCATTCCCTACGGTTAGAGTTGAGCAAGACCTATGCGAGGTAGTACATTAAGGGCCCAATACACGAGCGACAAACAACAAAAATTTGTATGCACTCGAAATTACGAGCGCATACAAATTGTTGTTGTTTTGGCGTGGCGTGCTCGAATGGAGCGCTCGTGTATTGGGCGCTTTATTACACGATGCTAAATTGTACTGAGGCCTCAATTTTTTTAAATGTCCCACTTCGAAAACAGTGGTCTATTTACTCTTGGTATGACCGTGTAAACCGATAATGCGAGTGTTTAGTTTTTGTTATTTGATTCGGAGAACCCCGAGAACCCTCATCTGAACTAGACCTTTTAGAAAAAAAATCTCAATAGGTACCTTATAGTCCGCGTTAATAATTGAAAATAATACATGATACGAAGATACACAACCGCTCAAAAGTATTTTCCCACCTAGGTTTAAATTAAACCAAATTAAATTAGTATTATTAAATTGACCTACATTACACCAAAAAAACTATGTATTACTTTCCTTAAATTTTTCGTTAATCGATATACCCACCCTTCTTCAGGGGAGGAAGTGAAGAAATTCAACTAGAGCAGGGGTGGCCAACCCGCAGCCCTTCGCAGGAAATTTTGCGTCCCGCGAGATTCAACGCGATTTAACAAAATATTTTGCACTAGAAGGTACCAACACACGAAAAAGAAAAAATGTAGCTAGCTCTCTTTAACGTTGCTAATGAAACAGTTCCAGAAAATCTGCAAATGGAACTACTAATTGATTTACAGGGCTATAATGAATTAAAAACCATTTTCTGGCCTCAGATTTAAAAATTGATTTTTATAAGAAATAAGTTACAAAAGAAAAGTTTTGTAATTTGAAATATCTGGCACAAAAATTTGTGAGCGCGTTTCCCGAATAAAAATAAGACTCGTCCTTAGCCTGAAACAGTCACGCACGTCGCACATCGTTAAAACGCCTGTAAGGTACTCAAAACAGGCACAGTACGCCTGAGTAAAAATTCCAATAACTACCAATAAAAGACGCAACAGGGACGGGCATACCTCTATAGCGGAAACATTTTTAGATTTTCATTTGTGTAGCACGCTCCCTGTGTGGCAGGCGCAGGCTTGTTTCGCGCGCATATGCTATTAAAAAAATTAAACAACTAAATTATTTTTACTCGGGTTGGTTTAACTTACATCTGCGAATCGCTCTTTTCGAAAATGAAATTTACAAAAAATAAATAGCGCTCGATATTCTCTGACGAAAACCTGCAACCCAGCCACGAAAAAGTGCTAAAAATGTACCAAATAAAGGAAATTTTAACATCAAAATTGCTTATAATTGTCGTAACATAAAACTTGTCTGGACATTATTCAAAGGAAACATTGCAAGATTTATAATTTTGGGGAACAAATTATAGGTATTTTTTCGAGAACAAGGTAGTTGGAGTTTAAATTTTTGTTATAAAAAAACCAAAATTTTTACTTTGGCAAAGTGGAACCGTCACTTTCACAATCTGTGCTCTGCGTGCACTGGCACCTTATTCTTGGAAATAGGTTATAAGGTTACAAAAATAGAGGATGATATGTAAAAATCTAACAAAAAATATTTTAAAGGGCTACACCTTGACCCTTTGACCATGAATAAAAAGTTTTCCCGGCGGCCAATCGGGTGTCAGTCTCGACATTTTATTTATAATGATGTTTTTAAGGTGTGTACTAATTTTCATCAACTTCCGAATTGTCTTCACTCAAAAATCTATTTTGACTGGACTATAACTTCAGTTGAATATTTGAACAGTTGACTGCTCCGACTGCTGCAATCGGCTGAATTTTTGAAAGCGCCCGTGGGTTCAATTCCCTAGATAGTTGGCTACTGAGCGAGTGGAAAGTTTTGTGTGTCATCGTGACTATCGCACTAGCTGACTCGCAGGCTTCTAAACTCGCCGGCTAGTAGCTTGTAAACTCGCTCAATGTCATCGAGCCTATATCCCGGTATTCGGCTCCGAAGAAGCTGCGTTTTGTTCAGCTTCTGAGGGACCTGTATCAACGCAAACCTTTGCGTAAGTGTGAGATCAATTAAATTGTATTGTGTTGGACTTTTCACGTTGTTTTTCGGTGCCGGAGCCTCGGCCACGATAAGAGCGGCACCAGAAAAATTTAATTTCTCGGCTCTTCGCTCGTATCGTGGCCGAGGCTTTACTCTTTGTATACAGTAGCATGATAAAGTTGAATTGTACATTTTGTATAAAAAAATCTGTACATTGCTTGTTATTGTTTCCAGAGGAGAAAATATTTTAAGATTTTTCTCCTGATTAATCTTAATATATGTAGACTCCAGTCGCCGGATAATGCACTGTCCTGGCTACCCTATGACATGGTCGAATGCAAATCAGCCGAAGTTGATATAAAAAGTAAAGTTAGTCGTTGTATAGCAGTTGACAGATTCAGTTGATAAAGTTGTACGGTTGTTCTTGTTTTTGAAAAAAACTGTTAATTTCCCAATCGTTTCGAATAATATAAATTGTTAATTTCTTAAAACTTGAAAAATAATAAATGAATTATTGTTAATTTCTTATAAACGTGAATTTAATAACAAACTATCTCCAAGGAGACATTAATCCTACATATATTTAAATTAATTTTTATTAAGTTGCCTATTTGGTCAAGGGAAGCACTGCTTCCTTTGCTTCCAAAGAGGAACCGCCACTGCACTGTATATATTTCGATTGGCTGATGCATGTGGAATATGAATCGGTTGTTTGAGAAACCCCATAAGTCAGGTGAGAGCAACTTTTGGGAAATCGAGAAAAACTGTTTCTAAGGGAACCGGCAACCTCTACTATTATTATTTTCAATAAAATATATTTTTTAAGGCTAAATACAATCTTTGTTGTCAATGGAATTCTCAAAAGTTAAATAATTTAATTATTATGGATTTTTAAAGTCGCTTGACTTATGGGGTTTCTCAAATACATATACTTTTGGCAAAAAGGAATTATGTTCTAAACTGTATAAAATAAAAAGTACTCAGTAAACCTCAAAAATGTATTCTAAAGGGAGTAGAAACATTAACTAAATGTGAAACACAAATAAGATTATTTATTTCTATGAAAAAGAATGGTATAAAATAAATAAATAAAAATAAAATTTATTCATCATTAGCGTCGCACATACGTCAATATTCTACATTTACGCGGCCAAAATTATTTGTTTACGTATATCACGTCTACATGATATTAAATATCTCATAAGACTATTTGTTTTTATTTAGTTAAGTTATTTTGTAAATTAAGGTAAAAAATCATAAATTAAGGTAAAAAAAAACATAAATTAAGGTAAAAAATGTATTCAATCAAAATAAATACACACAAAATAAAACAAAATTTGTACAATATTACAAACAAATTAATACAACAGAAGAATTTAACACAAAAAAAAATTATAACGTAATGGATTCATCTTGTTGCTCGCTATCCGAGTCTGGTTCGTCGGGACATTCTGGCATTAACATGTTTATTGTTTCCGGGCAAAATGTTCTGGGGATTGATCTCTTCTTGGGCCTCAGGCTGCTAATAAGTCGGTCCGAACTCAGTAGTAATCTATGGTACACATCAATATTACAATTTTCCCTGGAAAATTTCCTGGCGAAGCTTTCGCGATATACACGGAAGTGCTTATTCCGGGCCTCTGCGGCTTCTTCGGAAAGCTGACCTATTGGCAGCAAAGCATTTTCTATTATAGTGGCACCATGTGTCAATATTTTATGCATAGTCGGAGTCATAGGGTGCCATCCATAAAGGCTTACATATAATTTTGCAGTGTCTATGGCGTAAGAATCGCATTTTTGTGAATCTATCTTATGCCCGCTTGAAATTGTCTCCAATATAACTTTTAATCTATAAATCAGTTCATAGTTTATCCCGGTTATATCTGCTGCCAAATGGGGATGTTCAAAAAACCTTCTGCTGGTGTTACCATCATTGGTATTTCCAAAATTTGATTTGGGCATGTCTACCAATGATCCAGTTTCAATCCGAAATCTTTCTTGGATGTGCTTCTTAGTTTTTTCTTCTAGTTGTTTTTCTTCCTCAGACCTCCTTTCTCTATATTTTTTTACTGGTAATTTATATGCCAAATGTAAAACACTTTCAAATAATCTAATTCTGGCATGCAATACAGAAAGCCTAAAATTAACACCCGTAAAACTCGATGTTTCCTTTGTATCTTCAATGTTGTTGAAGTCTTTCGATGTTGCACCACATATATAGCACCGACTAGTTCCGGTTGTTCCGGTTGCAGCATTGCATACTTTTCCATCTACCATAGTCATTTCAAAGTTATGATCAAAAGAAAATTGTATTTGGTTCAAATTTATTTCAGTGGGTTTCAGTGCTTTCACAGAACTTTCAACGTTTCTTATTTCTTCCTTTGTCACGTCAGTAGACTCTTTTACAAACTGGAATCTTATTGGGCGGCAAAATCGTGGGGATGATGGCGTGGGGTTCTGCCAGATAACTTTTTTTTATCCTTTCCACATACTATTCTAAGGCCATTCATGGGAGGGAGCATGGTTCTGCAACCAAAAGCTTTGCTGCAAGTTTTCTGAAAATACACGGAGCAACAGCGATGGAAGCAGCTTTTGAGTTGCTACGTGATATTTGTTCGTATTAGTGAGATGTCAAATTTTTTATTAAAAACAAAATGGAGGTTTTTTCGCTATTATGAAATAATTTATTTGAAAAAATTCACTCACTCCCTTTGAATTCTCAATAATTAAAAGTTTTTTCTTATTATATACAAATTTTGACCAAATTTTACTGTTTGAAAGTTTTTTTTCATCGCCAAAGCATTGATTTCTTGTTGGTGTGAGTGCATGCTTTCCGTGTTCGCAGGCCAAAGGCAGGAGCACAAAAGTCTCCACCGGAGCACGAAACTCTCCACTTATTGCATCTCCCCACGCCTCCCTTGCCCGAAAAAAGCTTTTGCTCCGAAACCATGCTCCCTCGTGTATGAATGGCCTTAGGGGCACAAACGAGCTCAAAAATATATTTGCATCTGATTCACCATCACCATCAAATTTTTGTTTGTATTGAGCTTGTTGCGAGCCATCGCAACCCCATTTAAATATTATATTCAGTGAATTTCTTTGTTCTTCGTTAAGCGTCATTAGCACTTCTTCCAAGAAAATTGATAAACGTGTAAAGCCTCGGCCACGATACGAGCGGCGAGCGGCGTGCGGCTAGCGGTGAGCGGCAGAGCGGCGATTCTGAGTTTTATTTTGTATTGTTTTATATGGAAAACGCTCGAATCCGGTCACGATACGCGCGGGGAGCGTTGATAGGTAGAGCGGCAATACTAAAATGCCGCTCAACTGCCGCTCGCCGCTAATTCAAGACATTAAATTTTTCTGGTGCCGCTCGCCGCTCACTTTTCGCCGCTCGTATCGTGGCCGAGGCTTAACGGTATTGTCAATAAGGCTTTGTAAACTGCTTTCCGCGCAGGTACCTGTGACCCGTAAACATTCCTTTGGTGGATAACATTCTTGTTTTGTCCGTAACAAAAGATAATATGGGGGATAAAATACCTTGTTTGTGTTTCGAATGATCTCGTACTGACGTCTTGTTAGATCGGCCTCAACGAACATAGTTAAAGCTTGTAGTGGTGTCAAAAGAGTAACACTATCTTTATTTCCTTTTTCGTCGACTGCTTTTCTGTATTCATGCGCTCGACTAGGGATATTTGTTATTTCTTTTAGGATTTTCGACGCATCTCTTTTTCCTTGTACTCTTAAGGTTGTTTGTGCAGCGTGAACAATGACGTCATCTCCCACAGTTGCTCGGATTTCTTCAGTTTTTCGACGCTTGCTTCGTTCACTTAATTCGTCAAATGATTTCGAAGGCCGTCCCGGCCGATTCGATGATTTTATGGGTAGTTGAAATGTTCCATTTAACCAAGACTCATTGTTTTTCAAGAAAACCTCTTCCTTTCTGTGGCATTTGGCCCATTTGTCTTTTAACACTGATTTAAATAAAGAAAATCTTTGTTGTATGTCTTTTATGTCCTCTTCTGTATTGCCATAGTTTAATAATAAATGACTTTCTAAATAATTCACTTTTGCATCGAAATTCGGTAAATTTTCATCTTTCATAATCTGATAAAGGTATTTCCGAGTAACAATTTTCACACCTGATGTGCTTGAAGTATCTAAAACAACGAAAAGCTAAGATTACCTAACTAATAAAAAAATGGTTATTTTTTCATATAAAATCTTAATGGTATAAAAGGTCCCCCGTTTTGTCATCCGCACTCTTCCGCAACTGGTTTTTGAATTTTCTTTTAGTCAAAGGATTGTACTTTCAAATAAAAAGAGAATGATGATCGTATCTCATCGAGAAATACAACAAATTGACCTTTGAAGTTAAAAATTACTTCAAAATTTGTCTTAAAACAACCCATGTGTTTGAAACCCCCAAATTATTCGAATTGAGCATTTTGGGTAAGTAAATAATAATAAAAATAAAGATCCATACCTGTGTTATTGGAATCCATCACTTTCACTTCAAAAACTGACAAAGAAAAAAAAATATTAATGTTGTCACTTTTGTTGTGTTTGTAACTTTAAGCAGCAAAAACGAGCGCACGGGTTGACGGTCAAGTACCGACTGCCTGAATGCGGTCGGGGTGTATCGTAGGTAGGTGGTGGGGGTCAGTTAGGATTCTTGGAACTGTCTTCTAGCTCTGCATGTGCTATTTTATGTGTTTACCGTAAGTTTTTAAAATTCAATTTTGGCCGCGTAAATGTGGAATATTGACGTATGTGCGTCGTTCTCTGACAACTGACAACTCAGAATCAGATGTAGGCCACTGGTGAACTATCTCTTTGTACATTGCTTGAATGTTTTCTTCATCTAGGATGTATTTCATCAGTTTTTTTTAGATATTCAATTTTTTTTTATTGATGTGGAGTTTTTCTCTTGGATATACTAGTTTATTTGGGAATGATAGAAGCTGCTTTTTATTGTTGTTTAGCCTTCAAGTGTGACTGCACAACCCACCAATAAAAGGTTTGGTGATTACAACATCCTTATGTTTGAAAGAGTGTGAAAAGTGCATGAACTGCGAGATTTTAAAAGCTACTTTCTTATCCTTTGCAACTTTGGCCCATTAATAACAAAGCACGTGGGATTAATACCATTAATAACAAAACACGTGTGATGAATGTACACGGATTAACCTGCGCTTATCCTGAAAGCAAACTTCGAGCATGCTCGTCGCCTGAGATGCGGACGTGTATTCGAGAAACCCCATAAGTCATAGGACTTATGGGCTTTCTCGAATAAGCGAAAACTTTTGTACGGTCCAACTACATGTAGAATTACCTGATTCGTGTGATTTCGCTTCTAAAAGATGCGTCTACCTCTGAAGAGGAGATTTTTTCCGAAAACTCGATTTCGACAAAAAAGTGACTTATGGGGTTTCTCAAATAACCGATTCAATTATTAAACCATTCAAATTTCGCACCTAAACAATGCTTAGGTTGTCCAAGATCTCGTAAATCAAAATCTCTGTATTAACTAGTAAATTAGGCTATCAAAATATATAAAATAAGTGTTGTGCTGATTTTTTATATATAGTTTCATTCTTCTACTATAAGATAAGTTAGTTAAAATAATTTTTAGATGCCTTCTCCGTCTATAACCACAAAACTAATTTTATTCACAAATTAATATCGGAATATATATGAAAAACGGTGTATATTTTTCAGATATAAACAGATCTATTTAAAGAAACCGCGTTCACCTCCTACAGAATTTTTGCAAATGAACTTTTTTGCTGAACATATTATGAAATAGCAAAACGTTAAATAAATGAAATATTACTTTCTCCAAAACGCTTTCATGATATTTCATTTCGCAAACATTTTCAGAATCATTCCAGTATTTTTATTTCTAATTCTTTAAGCATACATATATGGAACAACCCGAAAACCCATTTTCTAATTTTCTATAGCTGAAATTTTAATATTACTAAAAGCCTACTATTTACTAATACTATCCACATATCACTGTCCTCTCTTGTCTGGAGTAGAGCTTTGCGTCTTAAACAGGCATCATGACTCTCGACTCTTCGGCATTGTTGTTGTGCTCCTTAATGACTTGCCATACACGCTCCGCTCCTTTGATTGGATTCATCTCCTCTAGTCTTGAGAATGAATATTTACTAAAGAAAACACCGCACATACTAGTATAGAGGGTCTGTCTTGTTTTGTTTTGCTTTGTTTTTGGATGATGTTATAGACCTTACTCCATACCACTCCTACCCAAACAACCCAGGCTCGCTCGTTACTTGTAGTTAGCTCATTTCACATAAATTTGAGACGTTATGGCTCCGCTTTTGTTCTTTTCTTTGACGGTACCGGTCGCTATTACAAGAGTAAACCGCCATCCCCATCCCAATCTCCCCTTATAGTCAGACACTACCAACCAAATGGGGCTTCCAGAGAAAATTTTCTGTTAGTTTTTATAGCTGCGCTTAGATTACACACACACACATCCAATCTTCCTGTACCCCCACTCCACATCAATGCTTGTTAGTTTTACAACTTTTCCACTTTATCACTGTTTTATCCTTATGCATGGATTTTACAAAAAGGAAAACTCTCACATTTACATTAAATTGGAGAAATGAAGAAAAAAAATACAGGGTAGTCCTGATAAGAGAAAGTTGTTGCCTACAGCATCTTCCACCTCATATGTCGTGGGTGAAAAGCACAGGAGCAACTTTACTGGATTATGTTAGCATTGAGGAGGATGTTCTGTGGTATTTCCCCGAAATCCTTTACAATTCCGGAGTCTGCTTAATAGCAGACAGCATTTTTCTACTAGACCATGGAATAATTTCATTTAGGATCGAAATAATGCTCACCTACGAACGGACGTTGTATAAACTTTCACCTACATATAAAAAAACCCTAATAAACTAGGAAATTTCGTGCCCAGGCAAGTATCTCGTCAGGTTTTAGGGTAGAAAGTTTCTTTTTCAGAAAATATATAGCTTTACGCCCGAAGGTTCCTACTTTTTTGTTGTGTGCGCCCAGCTACATTAGTAAATAGGGTGGAGACCGAAATGAAAGTTTCTGATTTGATTTTCAACCATAAGCAACTGTAATTATTGAGGAAAGTTTCGCCTCTGGAGAAAGAGAGTTTTTCAAGCTTCCTTTTTTTCATATCTTTTGTTCCTTACTTTCCCTCTCTTTCTCTAGAACGGAAGGAAGAGGGACATTTTGATTAATGACCTTTTAAATAGACTCGGCTTTTTATTAGCTTGCAATATTAAAGAAGAGTATGGGAGAGAAAGTCCTTCGTCTCGGACGGACGGTCATTATCAAGAATTTATTTCACGTTTCTTGATATGAATAATAGTTGAAAGGCGCGGTTTTTTTTCTATAGAGGAGATAAGATTATTAGGAAGTTTTCTGAGGGGATTATAATGGCGGTAAGATTTTGTTGAGGCTAATGTAATGGAGGCAAGTATTTGTGGCAAAAAAATTTGAGATATTGATGTCTCACTATCAACATTAAAAATTTTCGGACAGTCAAGCTGTCATTAATAGTGTTGAGTAGGACACGATTATGAAATGAGTTTGTAAGAGGTGCCTATTTTTTCTTTTGAGCCAGTTCTTATAATGTCATACTTCAAATGAGGCGAGGTGCTATTGTACTGTCAAAATGTCAAAAACAAGCAAATTAAAAAAAGAAAAAATAAGTATCAATGAAGAGCTTTGAGTTTAATTCTAATATGCATTAAACTGCCTTAGAGTATGTAAGAAATCTATGCCTCCTATATGTATATTTATATTTTGCAATTATTTTTGAACCGAGACATTTAAAAAAATTGAGGCCTCAGTACAATTTACCGTAAGGGACAAATGTACTGCCTCGTGTAAGTCCAGCTCAACTCTAGTCATTAAGGCCACGCCCATAGTGGAAGTATTACTCAAAAATAGTTGATTTGAAATACTCCAGAGCCTAGCCAAAAAAATAGCTCTGATCTGCTGGGGCCTCCCCGGACACTGGGTTTTTTTACGGGGGAGTGGTGAGAATCTTACATCGATGTAATAGCAGAAAATGTGTGTGACCGCCTGTCTAAGTCCATGCCTAAGACAAAAGATACCGCTGGGATTCCGCACGCAGACGGTAGTGTCAGATTCCTACTGGCTAACCTCACGAACACTGGTACGAGCAGATCACTACGTGCTCCGCGTCTTCTTTATCCTTTATTTCTGGACAGAGAGATGAATCTTCCTACCTGAAGCTGTGAAGATATGCTCTATAACATCCATGCCCACTCAGGAACTGCTTAACGTAGTACTCACTTCCTCACGTTCCCTCATAACCCAATTCTCCACATTTGGTATGCTTCTACCCGTCCCTCGGCCCTTCGTAGACTCATCCCACCTTCTGTGCCATGTTGAAATAGACTGGCCGTTGCACTTCCGCCAGACTCCGTTGCACTTTCTTAGACCCCCTTGCATATTTCGAGTCGTGCAAGTTTCTTCTCTACGCCGCCAGAATAAATTGGGCCAATCCTGCTATGACAAAAGCTGCTTCTTCGGACGTAATACGGTATACACAGCATACTCCAAGGGCACTTAGCGGATAGGCAGAGATTTTCCTCCTATAAACCTTTCTGTGAAAAGCCGCTGCCGCACTGGCTCTGCTTACAATAAGACCAAACCAGCCACTTTCGTGATAAGGAGGCGTCAGTTTGGCCCGGGACTCCCTACATTAGGCAGCATCCTCGCGAGTGCTGGGTTGATGGCGGAAGCTTTCTCAAATGCACCCCGAGGTTGAGCCTTCCGTCCCAAATACCTAAGTGCGGGCAAGTTCTGCTTGCTGATTAGCACTATTTCCGTTTTCGGCTCAGCTAGCATTAGACAGCATTCTCGAGCCACGTCTTGATCTCCCATATCCTTTCGTTCGCGAATATTTCAATTTTTCGTCGAGTCGCTTTCCTAATCCCGCCAACCCCATTTTATCGACGAGCCCCATACCGGCCGCATCTCGAGGGAGGCGTAGCGTCAGTGCTTCACCGTAATGATGATCCACAGGAGGGGCCTAGGCCGGAGCTTTGGCGGACACCGTAAGTTGTCCTCTACTCTCTTGCTCCCTCGTCTGACTCGCAGTGTAGTGTCCTATCTATGCGTCGTTCACGTTTACTTCAGGCAGGCTATCCGTGTTCCTATTCCGTCTGAACAGGGTCCGCACGTTGCAGCTTTACAGGGAGGTAATCGTTGGGGAACGCTTCCCCTTAATCGACGACATCAGCACCGTGTAAACAGATCCCCTTCGCCCGTGAATTACAATCCGCTTCTTTGCACAGGCTCTTAAATTGCTCCATTTTACTCTTTCGGATGGCATTTAAAGCCCTCTCCTTGCCTCTCTGTATTCCATGAGGACTTCCTGCAATTCTGGCCGTTGCCGCCTTCTCTGGCAGCGCCTTCTTGCCTTTAGGCAACCCCTTCGACGATCCTCGATTTAATCATTCCACCTGAAGTTCGGTGGACATCTCCGAGGATTTGGGCGTTGTGGCATGGAGGCGTCAAATGCTCGCTCATGGCCACGGAGATACGTGTGACCCTTTCATTAACGTATCCTGTCTGCTAAATGTTCTCCTGCAGGATTATTTTTTCATCGAGCTTATTCTGGACCCATCCTGTGCTTATGGCGAGGTTTTGCTGACACCTTTCTGTTCTTGGCTTGGCATCTCCCTGGGTTAAGGGACTAAACCTAATCCATTGGGAATCAGGCTAGAGAACTAAAAAGGCCCTTTACCTGAAGGAGCTTTATCATTCTAAACAGGGCGGACCTTAGGCTGTTGGTGTGATATCTGACTGGCCATGTGGGGCTGCGGTGTCACCTTCACAACCTAGGAGTGTCTCAGTAGACTGTAGACAGAATGCTGACTCTGCATGGAAAGCGACGAGAATTCTTCACATGTTCTTTGTGAATGTGCTGCTCTGATCTGTCTTAGAAGAAGAATAGTAGATCCTCTCTGAGTCTCACTCAAGTCCGACTTTCTTCGACTTAACCTCTTCTTGCCTTCGTCCGCGTGGCTGACGGTCTTATCCGTTAGTGGTGCTCAACATATGATTACCCCGTACACAATTTAAAAAAAAATTTAGATTTCATCTGTTGTGATGGACATCGAATTGGAAAATCTCAGTGTTTGACCATATAATAGTTCGGCTGGTGACCATTGTAAGTAGCTCTTGATTGCTTAACATGACAAAGGGCAAGTCTTCACTCTCGAGTAAAAATAAGTATGCCTACCGGGCGCATTTTGTCGCTATGAGTGCTAGTTACGGGCGCATATATGCTTCCAAATATGTACATTTGTATATGTATAAGTACGTCTGAACTTGGTTTGAACGGGAATGCATTCCCAGAAAGTAAGAATACTAGGAATGATTTTTTTTTGCTATTATGGTAACAGAGCCGTGTATCTTAGCTCCTCCATGTTGAACGAGCCCAAGATGGCGTCAGTATGACTAAACCTGTGGTTACAGCAACGTGTCCCGTGAACGATGTCGATAAAATCTGCCGCCACGTGCGAAATTCGCAGCGTTATCCGTTATCTCGTTGTGAAGGGAAAACTTCCGTCTGAAGTTTTTGACGAGATCAAATCGGTTTATGGTGAAGGAGTAATTAATCTTACGAGTGTGTTTAGGGTGTCGTGAATTTAAAAACGGCCGAACTGATGGGAACGACGAGCAAGGGAGTGGAAGACCGTCGATTTTGACAGATTCACTTTTGAAAAAATTGAGGAAGCTGTTCGTGGCGACCGCAGATTGACTTTGGATGAACTTTCGATGATGTTTCCACAAATCTCCAGATCTCTGCTGCACGAAACAATCACAGAAAGACTCGGATTTCATAAACTGTGTGCAAGGTGGGTCCCAAAACAGGTGACAGAGCGGCACAAAATGAATCGAGTGGCAAACTCCAAAGAGTTTTTAGAGCGGTATGAACTTGAAGGTGATGATTTTCTGCACTCTATTGTTACAGGGAATGAAACTTGGGTTGCCCACTATACCCCTGAAACCAAAGACAATCCTTGGCGTCACACCTCATCACCCTCAGCCAAAAATTTAAAACGACTATTTCGGCCAAAATAATTATGGCATCCGTGTGTTGGGACCACGAGGGTATCAATTTGATCGCATTTTTACCTCAGGGTGAAACCATCAATGATTCTCGGTATTGTGAGATCTTAAAAAAATTAGAATGGGCAATTCAGAACAAGAGACTGCTGCACGACAATGCCAGACCCCACACGGCCAACGAAACAAAGCAACTTTTGAATGGGACGCTTTGAACCACCCCGCCAATTCCCCTGACCTGGCGCCTTCAGGTTATCATCTGTTCACCTCCCTGCAAAAAATTTCAACTGACGAGGAAGTGAAGGGGGAGGTAAACAAACAAATGGGCAAAGGAGTTGGGGGCAGAGTTCTTTGACCAAGGCATCAAAAAATTGATTCCTCGTTTCACTATGTGCATCGAGAAAGATGTTGACTACGTGGAAAAATAGTTCACATATGTACTGATGTAACCATGTAAAAAGTTGTTTTTAAATAAATTATTTGAAACCTACAACAATCTAGTGCACTTACTTTGGGGTCATCCATAAATTACGTGAGGCGTTTAGGGGGGTCGAGCCGGATTTCCACCAAATCTCACGTGGGGGAGGGAGGGCGTCTCGGCAAATATCACGTAATTTTTTTGCGCCAGAAACAGTGTAAAATTGCGAGAAAACTGGGTTAAATTAATAGTACAGGTAAATTAAGCCGTAAAAAGCGATTTAGCGGAAATAATTAGGTACAGGCTGAAAATTGGCAGAGAGCTTCCTTATAAGGTTTTTAAGGGGTTATAAAGCCTACCGATTTCTACGCCCACTTTTAGGGAGTTTTTGCCCTCAAAATGCGTATTTTCGATTTTTCTGCAATTATTTTGCATTATTTGTTAATATCTTTTTGTTTTATTCAATTTTAAGTACAATATCTGTAAATGAGAAAATCTTTAAAATCGTCTTTTTGGATCCGCACTTATCATTCACGAAAAGCTTGGTGTGGTGCAGTGTCAGATGAACATGGTGAAAGGTTTTATTAATACATATTGCACATAGAGAAGGAATAATGAATCCATTTCATAAAAAGTATACGTGATACTATTAATATATTTGGACTCAACAGCAATTGAATGTAAAAATTTAGCCACTGCCGTTTACACTGTATTTGTTCACTGTTTCTAATACCATCCAACTGGAACATCTAAAAAAAGTAATGAAAATACAATGGCCTGGGAAAAACTGGGAATGTAACGTATGCATTGAATTATACGAGGCGACATAATTAGTCATCTAAGCATCTTACAGGATTCGAATTTTGAATCGACGACCGTCTGCTCTGACATACTAGATGCCAAAATAGATTTTGAAAACCTTTTGTTATGAATATTTAGAGCTGTGAAGAATGGAAGTCTAAAAGATCCGCACTTTTTGAATCTATATCCTGGTGTACAGGAGGCCCAAACGCCAATTTGAGAAGCTGACTGTGACTTCAGTAGGTATGGCGCCACCTTGGCGTGAGAACTTTTTTGGGACCGTGGGAACTTGGTCACGGAACTAGATCATGGTCACACCCACGCTCACGGCCACGCCCCACCCCACTCCAGCCCCAGTGGGTCAAGGTCAAATTTCAATATGCACTACGATAATATTACTGCAAGGGCCAATAAGCTTCTTGGCTTTATAAAGAGCAGAGCTAAAGAGTTCGGTAATGTATGGGTTACGAAAACACTATTTTGTTCCTTAGTCCGCCCAATCCTGGAATATGCTTGTCCAATCTGGGACATCATATTTGAGGTTAACAGAAACAGGATTGAATCTGTTCAAAATAAATTTGTCCTTTTCGCGCTGGGACATCTGCACGATCCACACGACTTCCGAAGCCTTCCACCTTACGAGGACCGGCTCAAAATTATGGATCTCATGTCATTGTCGGGGAGAAGAAAATTGCTTATTTCATGCCTTACCCTGGACATTATAAATGATAACCTTAAAGTACAATTTCTATCACGTATGATCAAATTCAATGATGATGTTCGACATACAAGACATACGAAGGTGCTTAAGGAGTACCCGCATCGCACTGAATATGCAAAGAACGAGCCCGTCAACAGATGCTGTATGGTCTTCAATAGCCATGGATCGTGTTTTCCCCTACAATTGATAAAATATCCTTTAAAAAAAATTAAATCCCTACTAATAGTATGAATCCTTCCTACCTACAATTATTATTTTTTCTCTTTAAGCGTCAGTGTCATAATTTATAAGACTGAATGGTAAGAAAAGACACTATGTAATGTAATTTAAGTTAGCCTTGTTTGGCTTATAAATAAATAAATAATAAAAAAAATAATAAAAATAATAAAAAAAAATCACCATTCGCAAAAACTTCTGGATCTATTTAAAAGAAGTTGCAGGTGTGAGATCAATGATAGCCTGAACCCGATTGGGGATGGAAGTATTGTATCCTTTGTGATACTTCGAAAAATGATTTCTTGTGCACCAAAAACACATTTCTCTAGCTTAATGGTTAAACCGAAGATATCAAGGCGTTTAAAAAGCTCTTCGAGGTGAATGGTATGCTCATACTCCGTTCTACTGGCGATAACTACATTGTCCAAGTAAACGAAGTCGAGTTCTCTCGAAACTCGTTAATGAACCAGTGAAAAGTCTGGGCTGCATTCCGCAGTCACTATCACAAAAGCGAACCGACTTCAAGCAAGAGTAGATAGTCTGTCTCAGATAATTCATTCTGATTTATTTCTGCACGAAACCCAACAATGAAACAATCTCCGCATTCAACATGCAACGAGTAACAACATCGTTATTATAATTCAACTTCAACCTAGATCATAGGATAATAATGCCATATGAAAAATTAACATTTATGCATGCACACCCACACATCAATCGAGATCCTTAAGGCGACACATTATTTCCGATGCATTTCGCTATGCACAAATTTGAAAAGTGTAAGAGAGAAGAGTGAATGATAATTTCCCGTTCCAATTCCTTTTTAGTTCAGCAGAAATTGCATTGGGATAACAATGAGAAAAAAGTAAGGGAATACAGTGTAGTTGTTGGAAAAGTGCACACATAAGCCTTTTCTGAATTCAATAGATTTCACATTACAACAGGCGACGTGCTGCTGGCATTGTACCAAAAAATTGGTTCCGTTTGGAAAACCCTAGATCCAAGTCGCAAGTACAGACGAAAATATCAATTAATCTTTAACGTTGCCAAAACAGAAATAACTAGAAAAGCAAGAATTTAGTGAGCTGCCAATGCAATAAAAATGTTAAGAATACATATGGTTTATATATACCATGTTTTGTATTTGTGCTTCGCTGCACTTAGTATAGTGGGGATTGCTTGGAAAGCATTGTAAATGTGTTGCGATGTGTAATTAAAAGAGAGCATTACAAGTAGAATGATATACTTTATACTCAGGGATGTCTGTTTCGCTATTCGTTCCAGCGGAATTACCAAGGGTGAAGTCATACATATAACAAGCGAGATTGTTAAGTACTGACGAAAAAGGAAAAAATGTGAAAAAAAACTTCCTCAGTAGCTGTGAAAGTTGTCATCCATCATAATTAAAAGAGCTTAAAAAGAATTATACATATACATGCACCCCACGCACTCATATTCCCATAACACCCGCGGCAGCAGCATATTAGGTTGCCAAGAATATTTTTGCATAAAGTACAAAACAAAGCGTCCTGAATTGCATGCTTTCCGTGTAAAGCATCCCCGTGAATCTCGGGAGATTTTATGCAATGCTGATTTTTTATATTTTCACATGACGCAGATTTTACATTTTCATTTAGCAGAACGACGATGAATTGCACTGACAGCAAACAGCACACCCGCATAGTCCGCTGATGAAGGAATTTTTTAACTAGTTTTTAAAGAGAGTCGACCAACCTCTAGGCGCCAAAACTGTATGTTTTTATCCTTTATCATCCTTGCACACTCTCCAAAAATAGGTTATAGCTACCAAAAAAAAATATAAATGAAAAGAAAAAAAATATTTCCCCATTAAAAGAATATCTTTTAAGTGCTTGCTCATCTAGTACATTTAGAAGATTGCTACTATATCATCATAGCATATTCACAAAGATGCTTGCAGAAACCTTTTATAGTGTCTAGAGTGGAATCTTGTCGTGCCTCATATGCATACAGGCATTGAAAAAAAATACCCAGGATGAGGTGCCGAAAGGAATAAAACTTTTCCTTTTTTTCTGTCTTCAAAAATTTTCTCCTACTCGTTCGCTGCTTATCATAAACGACTTATGGAAATGCGTCGAAAACCACCACCAACAACAACAACAACAACAAAAAATGTAAAAAGGAACAAGGGACGAAGTAAAAAAAAACTTTTCCTTCTGGAAGTTGCCAGTCTTCCATCAGTGATGGCAACCCGACAAAGGGACAGAGGTTAACTTTTTTCCGAAGAAGCAATTTGAAGTAAGTGGCCCAGAAAATTTACCCCATTTGCTGTCAGGGGTGGGGAGGCGAACAAATTTTTTTTCTTCTTCTTTCGTTGAGTTGTTTATAAAGAAAAGGTCTAGGAGTGCATAACGGTGATAAGAACATTTCGAAATTCTTTTGGATAAAGTATGGAAGTATTATTACTACAACAACAACAAAAAAAGGAGAAAGGAAAAATATGCCGTTTGTTCAGTGTAATCTAGAGACTACATTTTAAAGGGATTGTTGTGTTCTGCTTTATTGAAATGAAAAGGTGTTGAAGAAACTTAACAAAAAAACACCCTTAAATACGGTCCAAGGGAAATGTTTCAGCGTAACTTTCATTTGTTTCGGGCTCAATGATTTCGCAAACTAAAAGGAAATCAAACCTTTTTTTTAAACGTAAAGATTTGTTTACTTTTGTACGGTTAGCATAATTTCAAATATTGGCATTTTACCATTTTCACTTTTATCATTTTAGTGTGTTTGGAAGGTGGAAACCCGAGTAAAACTTACACTCGTCCGTTCTTAGCTTGAAACAGCCACGCACAGCCAACCCCGGATATCCGCCTAGGCCTACAAGGCTCCGGCCTAGGGGCCCAGCCAGTCTAGGGGCCCCACCCACCCAGCTACCCCGACTACGATTTTTGAGATTCATTCCAAATTGTGGCCAAAAAGCAGAAGACCTCGTCCTAGAGACATTGAAAAACCACGACTTGGATATCGCTAATTGCCGGGGCAGTCTTATAACAACGCCAGCAACACTGTAAAAATTTTCTGTGGTAATTTTACAAAAAAATACTGGAAGTTTTATTCACAAGCAGTTTTGTAAATTTGCAATATATATTATTAGGAATATTCCAATTCTACTTTACGTATTTTTACCAACTGTGTAGTAAATTTACATTAAGGGTATTCATGAAAACTTGTAAAACCCTAGTAACCCGCGTAAATCGTATAAGTTTACCACCTCGTAAACGAACTGTCAAAATTTGTATGGAAAGTGAAATACGCACACTAGATAAGTTTACGCTACAGTTTTGCTGTGTAAACTGCATAACTGATATGTGTAAAATGTGCAAATGCCAATTAGGCATCAAATTAGGCTGTTTTGATTTTTTAACTGCAAGATGAATGAATGTGAATTATTTGTCGCACCTTTTTTGGCATTTTTTAGTTTAGTACTTTAGACATTAACGTGCAGTTTGAACAATTGATCACTTACATCGTTTACATACATCATGTCATCATAGGTGCGTTCATCAAACAAACCTCGTAAAAATACGTGCATACCTAATGTGTAAACTTACACGTTTTCATGAATACCCTTATTATTTGTGGGACGTAAAAATACAATTAGTATTAGAGCTTTCAATTCACAGCTTTGTAAATTTCCAAAACTTTTGTGTATGCCCTCTCCCTATGCATAAAAATAGCATTTTATTCACCATGCAAGGACCGATTCGCAATGAAAGCTTCAAGCTTCAAGCTGCAAGCGTCAACCTGCCAGCTCCAGCTAAGTTTTGCTTTATTTGAGCACTGCAGCTTGAAGCTGTGAATGTGAATCATTGTACAAACCCTTTTATCCTAAGCGGCCCTAAGCATCAAAAATTATCAAAAAATTCTTGGCTGTTACAAGAACCGCCCAGACCCTGACCTCGGGTATATATCCTAAGTATTCCATTGTTACCTGTGAATTATATCTATGAGAGGGAAAATCTAAACCTTTCATTCCAATGAACAATTTGTAATTTTACTGAAACTATAAGTTCTAAAATTACGTCTCTTACTGTAAAATTACAGTACAAAGTTCGGTACATAACATTGATAAATAATACTAAGAAATATTTCAATTTTCCTACATAAACGATTTAGAAAAATACACAACATTGTGTAAATATACGTCACATTCATGTAATCAACATTTACGTCATGCAGTATTGGAGATTCTCAATTTCTTTATGTGAAATTACAAAATTTATAGTAAAATTACAATAATTGTGTAGTAAATTAGTATTTCATATCGCGATTTGTAATTTTACTGTACATTTGCACTATGAATTTACATATTTTTTTACAGTGAATATATTCCGGTCTTCAAGCGAGAATAAAACAAGTGAATCCTCTGAGAGTTTTCGTTCCCTGTTTGCTCACTCGCTGAATCTTGTTGTTGTTGTTGTACAATTTTTTTTCGGTATCGACACACAGATCGGAAATTTTGCTGTCGAAACTGAAGTCAAATTCAACGGTCGTGAAGAGTCTTTCTCAGACAAAATGGTCTGCTCGAGCTGACGCCTGCCGAAGTCTATGTTGCTCCTGGGATGAGATCATGGTAGCTCTTCAAATAATTGCCAATGACACAAGTAAAAAACTAGCGCGTGAAAGATGTAAAACATCTTTGGCTATCTTTATCTTTCTTTAAATTGAATAATTAGTAAGGATAAAGGCCATTTTACATCCAAAACGCAAAGTGGAAAAGCAGCTCTGGAGCTCTTTTATCCCACAGACATTTTGCGTTTGGGATGTAAAATGGGCGTAAGTTTTATAGTCACCGATTTGTGTCGTAAATGTACCATTGCCGTTGATGACCTTCGGCCATGATGAAAGGTCAGAATACTGCTTGCAATATGCCATGGTCCTTGTAGTGATGACTTCGACAGCTTCTTATCATATTTGTAGATGATTTTGGAATACGTGCTTCCTTGAGACTTGTGAACTGTGGTCGTACAAGCAAACTAACTAATAGTAAATTTTTCTCATTTCATATTCAACATGAAGAGTAAGTAACAAAGGAGCAATAAAAACTAGCAAAAGGGCTACCCTACAGATGAGTAGTCCAAAAATTAAAGGGTTCGTGTAGAAACGGGGCTACCAGTCGTTAACTGATCCTTTAGTCATCAGAATTGTCGTAGCCCTGCGGCGCAAAGGCGGCACCTTCCAATGGTCTGCTGGGTACCCCTATAGTAGGGTGACCATTCGTCCCGAATTTTCCGGGACAGTCCCGGATTAAAGCCTCGTGTCCCGTATTAATATATGTCCCGGAAAATGTCCCGAATTCCATAATTCATCATATCATGTGAATATTATAATATTCGATTATATTTTATCGATGAATCCATGTAATGCCAGCGCTTCACCGACCTCAGTTCAGTAAAGTTCAGTTCAATCCACATAAGTGGCTTCACCGGCTAAAGTCCAGTTCATGTTCAGTTCGCGTTTGCAATTGTTGTTGCTTTTTCGCCAGAAGTTAGAAATGCAAAAGCTCACTGGAATAGCATTCCATTATTCCAGTTGATTACTCTCTTTTGAGCTAGCTTTTACATTGAACTTCAATTCCAGTTCGATGGTCTGTTTTATCCTCGGTTCAAGAAATTGTATGTGAACTGAGGTTATTTTAAAGTTCAGTTCACCAATTTGCTCGAACTTGCGCAGTTCGGCCGGGTAAGCCCAAGCTAACTGATTTGAAATGGGATGAAATTTTTAATAATTTATCTGAAAATCGTAATCATTTACCTGATCGTGGAATTTGCGCTTTATTTACCTGGAACAAACGCCGCTACAGAGCGTGTTTTTGCTATTATTAATAATAATTTTTCGACATAGGAAAAATCACAACTGCATGTAGAAACAGTAAAAGCAATGATTATAACGAAGTGCAATTTTGAGTAAAATATGAAGATTTTAAAAAAGAAGTAGAACATTGTGATGAGTTTCTAAAACAAATTCACTCTGTGAGTAAATCTTAGTTCTGTTAATTTTTCCTATAGTTATATATTTATCAATGTTTATTTTTTACTATTTAAATAAATATTATATAAAAATAAAATGAATACATGGGACGTTCTTTTACAAACAGAACACCTTTCTGACCGACACATTTTCGATTTGGCTGAAACTTTTTTTATGAGTTCTATATTGAAAAAAAAATAGACACGTATTTTTTTTATTTTTTTTTCACAATAATTAAACATTTCAATTGTTAATAACAATCTTAAATTGTTAATAATTTTATCCAAAGGTATTTTTTTCTTAAAGCTTGTTCTTTTATCTTTAAAATGATAAAAAAATCAGTGCGTAGCACAAATATAACCGGAGTTGTGAATTTTTGAAAATTATTCCTCAACACCAAAATCACCAAAATCGCGAAATTTCAATCCTTTCTAGCGTCCAAAATATTGTGAAAAAAAATAAAAAAAAATAGGTGTCTCTTTTTTTCAAAATAGAACCAGTAAAAAAAGTTTCAGCCAAATCAAAAATGTGTCGGTAAATTTTTGCCAAAATTTGTACGGTTTGTAAAAGAACGTCCCATATACTGGATTTTTTCCAAACAAATTTTCACACGCGCGAATTCACGTCTACGTCGTACGCAATGTCGATTTCGACTCGACTCTTCAATCTTGTTGCTCATATACGCGGGTCGAAAGATCAGCTCAACCTCAACTCAACTATTGCACTCGCCATGTATACATAGTCTCTGTCCCGCATTATGTTACGATAAAAGTGGTCACCCTACCCTAAAGTCATCAGACTCGGTCTTATTCCCCCGGTTCCAATGTACATGGTGGGAATTTTCCGGTACCACTCATTTTGTGACCTCTATATCTGAGTGGTACTGCAGGTATTGCTAAATTTGTGTCCTCCTCTACATGAGATCTCTATATTAGGTATCGAAGTCACACTGCAGCGTCTTGCCTGTTAGGAAATCTGTCATTGTGTGCACGAGGTATTTGGGAATACGCAGTCTGATCAACACCTCGATCATCTTGTTCCATCACTTGGGGTTGAAAGCATTTTTCACATCGAGAGTAATCATTGCGCAGCTATTCTTTCCCTCTACCGCGTTCCTTGCCGGGGTCGTCACAATGCATACTGTATCTCTTGTTCACCTTCACTTTCTATAACCGTACTGTGTATCCGACAGGATTCCTACCCTTTAGATGATTGGAAATAATCTACTGCAGAGCAGATTACTCGGTATAGATAAAGCTGACACTATAGCCTTGTGATAACTAAAATACGAAGCGTATATTCTAGATTCTATATTTTAAAGGTATCGTGTAAAAACAGCATCGATTGTGGTCCCGGATTTTGTTGTTGCTATATTAGGATTATTATTAATACGTAGATGAAATTCGTCACGAAGAAAATCCACTAATGGTAAAGAATCGTCAGATGTAAAATGTACATTAAAATCACCACCCAGAATTAGTGGTAATTTACTTTCTCTCGTACCGTCAGTAGCACCACCTGCATTACAATATACTAGTAATGAGTGATGTATAAAATATATAATGTCATCGAGCTTTTGAGTAACAGATAGGTACATATAAAAATAGCAATGACAATTATTTTCCCATTCAGAGTTTTACACTCAGCAATTCAAATATCACCAACAGGTGTCGTCACTGACTTTTGCAGTTCAGTCATCTCGGGGTTTTGCGTGATAATGTTCACCTTATCATGTTGTTATCCCCACTCCTCCTGTTTATATTTAACGCCGGACCTACAGATTTTTCCCTATTTTACCATAGAATTCGCGACATCTTATTGAAGAAATTTTATTGTAAATATTTGAAATAATTGCTCTAATGACTTTTTATTATTCACGATATTCAAGCCTATTTTGAACTTCGCTGGAATTTTCTTACATATCGCTAGCATACAATGTAAGAAAATTCCAGGGAAATTAATTCCAGCGAAGTTCTTGCATTAGTTGCGTATTATTATTATACTACAAAATACAAACATTTGATAATACAACAAAAAGATTTCAGTTCAAAACTGTCTTTCAAAATTTTAATTTATTCATATAAATATATTACATATTTAGTCTATCGCTTACATGAGGCCTATAAAGTCGAGTCGTGGTTTTCGAAGCCTGACGGCTGCGCTTTTTTGTTAAAATTTGAAAGATTCAGAAGAAGGGAAAAACATTCCACTAACAATTTTAATTTTGGGTGATGCTTGTTTGGTATCATTGGAATCGTCTTCGAAATTATATTACACCTTGTCCAAAAGTCAAAAATTCGTAATTATTTCAAAATTTTGAATTTGAGAAAGACAAATACATTGCATACAAATTTCAAAGAATTTAAGAACATATTTTCAATTATTTAAGAAAACACCATTCATCCATTTAGTTAATATGCCGTATTTTCCTAAAACATTTAGTAATTTTTCAATTTTGACAAGAAATTTTTTTTCTGTGTAGGGAATATTTGTGTTGAAATTTGAAATTGCAATATTTGCAGGGAACTTCAAGAAATTATTATGGCTTACAATTTAAATAGCATCGAATTTGTTTTAAATATTTGAAATAACAATTTCATATAAAATATTTTTATAGGACCAACGTGAATATAGCACCATTTTTATAGCACCTACATTATAGCAACGAATAAAAATTAGTTGTGATAACTAAAATGTTTTAATTTTTAGCTGCCGCTATATGCTTACACTCAAAACAATAGATTGACGTTTGTGCATTATTGTGCTACGAAATAGAGATATATGAGTCGATAATTCCATAACTCAAATTTTTAGATGAAAAGTAATTTAAGTCCGCCTATTAAATTTTTTTATAGGAAATCAAGTAAATTAAGCTAAATAATCATTTTCATTAATCGGTTGTAACTTCCTGGCATTCTGTCGTTCTACAGACAGAATTCTAAGAAATCCGAATGCTCCATCTAAATTTTTGTAAATTATTCTAGTTAAGAAATTTGCTGTAGTTGTGCAATTTACATTTAATAGTAAGGGTCCTTTTACGTACTTTTAAACTATTATGCACTCCTTGCTTTATTATACCTTTTTGGAAATAATTTTAAATAAAAACTTTGAAATATAAATTAAATAAAAATTCGAATGCCCGAGAATTGAACCTGCGACTTTTTCGGAATCAACGTCGAATATCATACACTCAACCAACTCGTCCATTCTAGGATTCTTGGTTTTTTATTGTTTTAGAATCGTTGCAAATCACAACAACAATTGCATTAAGCCAAGCGTTGCAACCTTGAAAAATTACTCTCAACGCGCGCAAAAATGTTTCACATCAAAAACCATCTACGCGCTCTGAGGCTTCAGGTTTCCTTAATTCATTAGACTCCATGGAAACTTGCTTTCTGGCCCTTCTTTGGAATGACATCATGGAAAAGTTCAACAAAGTGAGCAAGTGTCTGCAATCTGTAAAAATCGACCTGGGTACGATCGCCGAACTTTATCAGTTTTCGGTAACATACCTAGAAGACTTCAGGAAATCTGGTAGTACCTTTGATCATTATGCGCAGGCGCGGATCTAGAATTTTGTTTGGAGGGGGGGGTCAAAGAATTAAAAGTGGCAGAAAAAACTTTCTACTCCTAAAGAAACAAAAACAAAATTAACAAAACGAACAAAACTAACCGAATTTTCAAGTGGATTAAAAACAAACGGCCCCTACGAAAACGTTCCCTAATGTGTTTTTGATGAAGACGCACCTTTTCTTGTTAGTTCAGCTAACTTCAGAGTTTTGCAAATCGAAACATACAGAAAGAGTATACACAGTGGCGTATTTTAAGATTTGGCGCCCTGGGTCTATAAGATTCCATAAATTAGGCCATACAAAAAATAATCACCGTATATTAAATGTTTAGTTTTTAAACGTCAAATGTTTTTCGCTTATCTGGAAACGTAGGTAATTTTTTATTCTTTTTAGTATAGAAAACGAAAGTTCTACACTGCAGTGACAAGAAATTTTCCCAGGCTCAAGTAACCCAATACCTACTGAGATACGTAATGCTGTTTCTCTATATGGAAATGCTTCCTTCAAATCCTTGTGCTTAAGAGATAGGTTGACTTTCCCTAAACCCTTTTTTAACGTGACGCCAAGAATTGTTTTAAAAGAACACATTCTTCTTGCAGATCATCCGCAAGATCAAGGGCATAATTTTTGGAGTTTTATGGGGTTAACTCTAACTTCCCCATCAGGCATTGTATCCAATTTGCATAAGAATACAAAATTGTCAGCTACTGCGTCATATAAAGATTTTAGCCTCCACAACTCTTTCAACACTTGGTAGCATATAGGGAAAAAGTTATTAATCTTTTGGTCACAAAAGGTCGCCTTATGGTCCTTTCAACAATACTCATGGTATAGTTTCTTTTCTTCTTCTTTCTCTTGTGATCGCTTCTGAATTCTTCGGTGCATTTTGTCTTACCAGCCTGCTCAAAAGAATCAAAAGATTCCTGTTTGTTCTCTTTGAAAGTGATAAGTGACCCGTAGAATCTGGAAATTAACTCTACGTCTGCGTCGAAACCTTTAAAATTTTGAAAACTATATAAGCTTTTTGCACAGATAAGTAATATACAGATGCCCAGTCGCTGTATAAAATCGTGTCCCATTATCAACATTTCGCTAGCCAACTTTTCCCTCCTCTAACCAACTAAATTTTGTATAGCAAAGGAAATGTTGCAGCCAAGTGTCTTAAATGTAGCTGGCTAGAGCGTGGCAACTTTTGGTTGAATTCCAGCAACACAGAGCAGCGGTGTGAAAAGCAAAATAGCTACGAAGAGTGTGAGGGATTGACGTCACTATCAACATTCATTTCCTTCTGTGTGTACCACCCACTCCCGCTCCTCGTAGCTATTTTGCTTCGCAACCGTAGCCTTGTACGCTGGTGTCTCTGGCTGGAGCTCAACCAAAAGTTGCAAACCTCTAGCCAGCTAAATGGCTGCAACATTTAAATATTTTGCTTGGATTAACCACTTTCGGCAACATAGAACACGGTTCTCCTATTCGACTGGGCATCTGTATATTACTTATCTGTGCTTTTTGGTTGCCCCGCGTCACTTTTTATAGCTTCAAGAGCCGCTATTATTTCGTTCCAATTTTTGTTAAGGCTGGCAGAGGTATCGTCCCTACCTGACCATCGCGTATATCAAAAATTTTCCACAGTTACATTTTCAGGCTTAGCTCAAAAGGATTGTAGTAATTTTGTACGTTCTGTTGATGC
Organism: Thereva nobilitata; assembly: GCA_963855945.1. NCBI lineage: Eukaryota > Metazoa > Arthropoda > Insecta > Diptera > Therevidae > Thereva > Thereva nobilitata. The sequence goes on from OY979696.1 coordinate 124,155,957, forward strand.
TGAAAAAAAGAAGTATACATTTTGCAGCATCCCCAAAAAGTAATTTTTCTCTCAGTGTATTAAGTAACGATTATTAAAGACTTCCAAAGCTGATTACGCAAGCCGCCTCGCGCAGCTTACCGCCCCGGGTCATGGCGCCTATGGCCCTAGGGTAAATACGCCACTGAGTATAGATCAATCTACTGTTGATCTCTAAGGTCATTTTTTTAAGGTCGTTTTTTTAATTTGCAAAAAAGTTTGGACGGTTTTGGTGGTTTGGTTATTTTTTGTTTTTGATTTTTTAGTTGGGTCAGTTTTGTTTTTTAAACAGAGAACGCTTTTGGGGGGTCATGACCCCCGTGACCCCCCCCCCCTTGAACCCGCGCCTGATTATGCGTCGACAGCTATTGAAAAATCCCGTGAAAATAGCTATGCATACGACATGCGGAGGAAAACACAAGCGTAAAGTCCAGTTCGACGAAGTCAAGGAAAACGAGACCAAACTTTCTGGCAGGGATAGATTCAGAGTTACGATTTTTAACATCATTATAGACAGGCTGATTGCAGAACTACGGAGACGCGGATCTGCTTATGAGGAGTTAAGCAAAAAGTTTGACTTTCTTACGAAACTACATCGTGTGGAATCGAAAGACATCCGTAAAGGAGCCAGAAACCTTACAGCTTTCTATCCGGATTTGGATGAGACTTTGGAAAATGAGTGCCTGTACCTGCGACCTCATTATTGTCGTCGGATGAGGCTATAGAGTTAACGTCACTGAACTTATTCAAATAATTATTTGAAAAAGGCTTCTTGGACATTTATCTAAACGTAGGGATTGCGTTCTGAATGTTGTTATGTACACCAGCGTCAAACTGCTCGGCAGAACGGTCATTTTCAGCGCTAACGAGGGTAAAGAATTACGTAAGATCCAGTGGCGTAGGTAGCTTTTTGCGATGGGAGGGGATATGACAGTATATTTTGATTGATCGGATTTTCACAACTTAATGCATCAGAACGGGGTCTTTTCGCGGTTGTTTCTGACGATAATTCTGCAGTTCTATGGTTTTCACCGTCTCAAGACTTGCCGAATGGTTTTATTGGCAGTAAAAATTTCTTCATTCCGAGATACTAAACAAAACAATTTCAACACACTTTTGCAATTATAAACTAGAATAAATTTGACAGTTGAGGAGTGTCTGTTCAAAAGGGCGTATTTCCATCATAAACAAACTTTACAGAAATCGAAAAAAACTGCCTGTTCCTCTAAATAAAATGCTAAAATTGTATTTAAATGCACATTCATGCACTATATTTTTTGTAATTATTTGTTTAGAAATATGCCCTTTTGATCGGGATTTTGAGAAATACGACCTTTTGATTAGTTACTTCAAGAAATAAGCCTTTTTGAATAGAATTTTTGGAAATACTTGCAGTGAAGTTTTTTGGGGCTCTGTCAAAAGCAAAAATCCTTTTAGCACGATTTTTATGTCCACCTATCCACTCCTAGTAAAACTTTGAGCCAAAATTAAATGTGTTATTGTGTTAGGGCTCTAATACCAAAGTGCCAAAGTACCAAACTACAAAATAAAGCCAACTTTAACATCAAAATTTGCTAATATCTTAAAAAATAAAGACCGTAACACAAAAATTGTTGGACATTATTTATAGGAAATTGTCCGTGCTTTCCAATTTTGGAAAAAAAATATTGACTAACTACTTATTTTTGGGGGAAAAGGTAGTTAAAGTTGATAGTTTTGTTAAAAAAACAAAATTTTGACTTTGATGACTCATTACTCTGGAAGGTGGTAGGGTAGAATCTTCACTTTTACATTTTTAGATAGGTGGGAGTATTCTGCGTGCAGTGCGGATTGTAGTTTTTTTTAAATAAAATATTTTAGTACGGTGAGAGTATTTTTCTAAAAAATCACACTTCCTTATAATTCATTAACTAAAGCTGATATAAAAAACTGATAATATATTTGAAATCAGCGTCAAAAATTAGTTTAGAATGATGTAAAATATTCCATGCAACAGTCATGCTGTTTAGCAGTGTTATAATTGGGCCTTCTTTCGCTTACAGTCACAATTATATATGAAACGAAAATTCAGATCGTATTTTGAGGTAAACCTTCTTTTGCTGAGGGGTTTCCGGTTATTCGATCATACTGAAATTTTGCACACAGCTTCATTGGCGATGACAATATAATATAGTATACTCAATAGATCCAATATGGCCACCAAAAAAATGGCGGATTACCGTTTGCTTCCCAAGATGCAGAAATACGCCCTTTTAATTAGAATCCTAATTTTTTGGAATTTTTTATATGGAAAGTACGCTCCATTTGAATAAGGTTTTAGGCTCATTCGATGGACTTTTATGCCATATTTTCAAAATAATTTTAAAATAAAAAAAAGTTGAAAACGGAAAAACTAGAGTAAATTAATGTTAACGCTCCAAGGAACGCCTTCGAATTATTGATTCGCCAGAGAGTGTGCTGTGTGTTGTGCTCGATAAAATTGTATCGAGTTAGAACAATCTATGAAGTGCAAAGCTTCCGCGAACTTATATATTAAAGTTTATCATAATTTTGCCCCCGTAGAATCTTTTCTTGAACTTTAATATTTTTACTGACTCGGCAATTTTTATAAACTTCAAAATATTAAGCAGGAATTAAATTGACAATCAAAGCCAAACTTTAGTCCTATTTTTTAGGAAGCTTATATTCTGATACTCGACTACATTGAAAAATATTCGAAATATTAAATATTGAATAAAATATGCTCATAGCTAATAGTTATTTCACCCAAAATTGGAAAAACGATTGATATTATTTTATATATTATTGATTTATTATAACGTTAAAATTTTGAGTATTTAGGAACCGAGGTGTCGCTATTGGCTCATTGTATTTACTTTACATGTGCTCGATGTGTCCACAATTATAGTGAGGGTCCTTTTCGTGGCTCTTGATTGGTCGGCCTGCTCGAAACGCGGAAATTAGACAATACTTAAATGCACAGCCGTCACAAAAACATATCTAGATGATTTTTATATACATAATTGCGCAAAAACAAAATTGCACATTACATAATTCCAAAAGAGGTGCTGGTGCTTAAGAAATTTCATGTATACTTAAATACGTAGATACGAAGACTTTTATTCAATTCTATTATAATTTTCGTTGGCTCATGGGGGGGGGGGGGGATTGATCCCCTTGATCCCCCCCCCTATCTACGCCACTGGTAAGATCTACTATAGAAGAGAAGAGGCTAAATCCACTCTCTATAATGTACATAGAGTCAGAAATAATGCAGTCTATAGACTACGATGACGTCATCCGTTCTTTTGCACAGAAGAAAGTTCGCCATATGATTCTATAAAGGTTATATTATTTTTGATTTTTATTTATAACTAGCAAAAAACCCGCGTGCGTTGCAACGCCTTTATATAAAAAAGTTTATGTGTTCACTGTCCGCGGTAGGAAAAAAGTGAAAGAAACAACAAATCTGGAAAAAATGATTTTGGATACCTTTTATATGGTTAATTTCTATTGACAGCTTTTTTGACAGCTGTCATTAGTCAAGACCGGTTTTTGACATGATATTCGTATTCAGCGGTATCGAAAACTTAAGGATGCCAAGTTTCACCTTGAACCGATGGAAATCAAGTACTCAACGCTCGGTTGAACCTATAAAAACGAAAACCCATGTTAAATCCCATTTAAAATTCAACCTGGGTGGGGGACGGTTTATAATTTTGTATTTCTCTTTTCGGTTAGCCGTTACACTGCCCCCTTCTTACTTAGTGTTCGTCCCGAACACAGCTTCCGTCCCGTTCTTACCGAGCGAACTTTTTGGGTGCAATCGTTTAACCTCGTGATGGCAGTGGAGGGCCCTTCCCTTTTCTTTGTAATTTTGGCGATTTACCTTTTATTCGTCGAGGATTTTATAGGTTCACTCGATCGCGTGGAAACTTCACGGCAATAGGGGAAATGGCCAAGATATACTATGTTCAATGTTCTTCCATCTGGACCTAGGATGTGAAGATTTTCAGATTTCCCAACTCTTAAACAACCTACAGCTGACAGGGAAATGACATTTATTTGGTAAAATTCGTCCGCTAAATTCGCCCCGAAATTTTAAATTTATGAGTTTTGATCATAAATTCGTTATTTGCAACCTTAAAGACTCCTAGATATCCACTTCCATTGGAATCCGAATACCATTGGAAAATTTCGTCCGCCATATTGGCGCGGCCATTTTGAATTTATAATTTCTGTTCATAAATTCGTTATTTGCTACCTTAAAAAACCCCAGATACCGATTTTCATTGTAATCGGAACGCCAATAGCTAATTCGTCCGCCATATTGACGCGGCCATTTTGAATTTATAAGTTCTAATCAAACATTCGTTATTTACTACCTTTAAAGCTCCCAGATACCGATTTTCATGGAAATCGGAACATAATTGGCAAATTTGGGTGGCCATTTTGAATTTCGGTCATTCGAGGTGCATCATGGGAGACCCCCACAGATCTTCGTGCAAAATTTCGAAGCTCTACGATCACTGGTGCGCCCGCTATAGCGCACACATCGCACACACATACAGAAACTTTCTTTTATTAATATAGATAAAGATAAGAGTCTGTTAAAATTATATAATATTTTCTGTATCTGTACTAGTACATTTTATTTGCTAAAATTTCCAAAATGGCTTCGGGATGAGGGCCCCCAAATGTCAAGTGCCTAGGGCGAGCGTCGAAACGCCTGCCCGCTACAGGCACGTATCAATAAAAGACGGAATAGTCCAAACGAAGCGCGGCATTCTCACAACTTTCCTAGACTAAATCGAGAGAAATTGGAGCTTTAAGAAATTGTACACGAAGAAAATTATCATATCATTTTCATTGACCATAAGTGGTGCCATTAGCAGACAGGTTGTCGTTCGATTGCGAATTGCGAAGTTCAAGCAGCATTGGACATGTTTAGTACTAAGTTGGGGACCGCTTCCCGGCCAGAATTTTGAAGGAGGCAAGATGGGGTCTCTATGACGCTAGCCCCAATGTTTCATGTGGGCCTCATGTGGATTGCCCTATAGGGTCCACAAGGAATGTCCCATGTGGGCCTCGTGAGGAAAAATAATTGCTTCCCGATCCCGAGTGGAAAAAAAGAGCCTGAACATTTTGAGAATTTTGGCGTGCATGGATATGTGAGTAATAATTGCCGCGGTGTCGAAAGCTTTATATTTTTAAACGCGAGCGTTGTTTTACCAAGCGGTCCCCAACTAAATACTAATCACGTCTAATGCTGCTTGATCTCCGTAATTGAACGAGAACGGTTCTGAATGTGATAAATAACCTGGCATATGAAGCAAAGCAACAATATATACTAAAGCTTTGAATGAGTCAAACTAAAGCTTAAGGATATTACTTTAAAGCTTTCCGAATAATGGTTGGATCTTATTTGCTTCTTTTAAGCCACAGACTGGGATTTCTGGGACTGGGGTTTCCATAGTGCCAATGCGAACTCTTCTGCTCTCTGTGTCACCGAAATCGCACGAGCGGGAAAGCGTTTGTTCATTCCTCACTCTGCCAAATATATAAAGTGTAGGCCGAACAGATGGTTCAATGGAGAATGTACGAATGCAATCAAAGCTAAAGAATCCGCCTATAGAGGCATACCGATTTTCCCCAAATGATTCACTTCATCGTGAGTAAATCAAGTTGAGGAATTCTTGTAATTCCATCATCAGGAAAGTCAAGTAATCATTCGATGATAGGCTGAGAAGTAAAATTCTCAATACCGCTGCAGGCAGTAAACACTTCTGGTCCTTGGTAATGAAGAAGAATCTTACCTCTTCACCTTCTTTCCTTTATGAGGAGGAGGTGATAACAAAAAGCAAATCCAAAGCCGATTTATTAGCATCTCTGTTCGCCACAGTTATATAGTATCTGGCTAAGGACAAGCATAGCAGTGTCATCTATACCTTGTTGCTTTCATGGACTGCCCGAAAGTGCACCTATCCTTGCTCTGAAACATCAGAAAATGTCTTCATCTCATATGACTTGGATGAAGCATGAATTGCAATCCACCAAGGCATTGTAATTTGCTCCAAATGAGGTAACTCTTCTTTAAATTGTTTCCATTCTCGTCTAATTTGCGGTGAAACAGAGGTAACCCAGTCAATCCTCTGAAGCCAAAGTTTCTGAATCAAGAAGATTACAGGTGACAGAAATCCAAGTAGGTCATATAGTAGACAATATAGTCCTTTTAATAATCACCTGTTGGCAGTCGAACGCTTTGATGTAGAACTTGAAATACCTGGGTGAGTGTCGTCTCAGAAAGACTAACGTGCTCCGTTGCTTGCCTTTAAAATTCCACGATGAGGCATTTAGAATTGGCGAGTGCTCTGAGATGACGTCGGCTCAAAGTGGCCAGGTTCCATGTGATGAAGGCTTTCGTATTGTGCCATAAAATCTGCATATCGAAGTTGTAGAACTGAATTTGTAGTAAGTTTTTGCCCTAACGAGAGTAAACTTCTTGTTTTTAGAATCGCATAATATCTCAACCATAGATTCTCACACTGGACAGGTAAGCGAACCACATTTCTCCCAGTTTTATCTCGGCAAGTTGTAATTTTAGCAACGTTAGATGTTTAGTTGGGGCTTCGGCAATTTTCCAAACCTTTCTGGAAGCTCCTGAAGTTGGTCTATAGACGACATTGTGGTAGGATGCGCAGATATTGCATCTGGGTTGCTAGGTTGCCGTGGAGTAGTTGGTCCACACAGAATACAACCGAGATAAGTGTTCTGTGTGGTCGGCATGCCTCGTATTAGTCTTTCTTTTACAAGCAGTTGGTAAATTTCTGATCCGATAATAAGGTCAATGGGCTGCCGTACACGACTCCTCAATCAACAATCAACACAGTGGATTTGTAGGAGAGAGGGTAAAAGGGAAGGGACGAGGTGTTGTAACATCTTCAACAATTATTTTTGGCGTGAAAACTAACATATACACAATGTGCTTCTTCTTACTATTTGTCTTAGCACATTAACTTTACACACACATTTATACCTCCATGTAAAGACAAGAAAACTCCTCGCTGTTGACGATGAGCCATGAACGGCAAGAGAATCATCAAAAACTGTTGTATTGACAGTTGATTGAGGAGCCGTGTACGGCAGCCCAATGGAGTCATTCGACGTAAAACGTGGATCAACAAGTTGTAAATCTTGACGATGAGAAATTTCATCATTATGGACGAATGTAGGTAAGGAGGAGACCCGAGTAAGGCTGTGTACTATGATGTGGATCTTTCAGATGATTCGTCGGAAAATAATTATGGAAGTCAATAACGAATGAACCACTTCATTTAATATAATAATTTAATTTGAACTGTTATTAGTTATAAGCTATTATTACATTTATTTTGAAAGTTAATTTAAACTATTTCTTATCCGAACTTAATTTAAAACGGATTGTATTCTTAAAAACTTTACATAAGTAGTTCCTTATTCCGGAAACTTCTAACTAACCTTCATACAATTTTTATATCTTACTTCATAAAACAACTTTTTGTGTTTTTATGTTAGTCCAGGGAATGTACGAAAAAACACATAGTCCATGCTATCGAGAAGCAAAAAATTTGATCGGGTAGAAGAAAAAATTCTAAGAAAGATAGCGTTTTTTGCATCTTTCCAGCTGGTGCAGAACATAACCTAAAAAAATCGGAAACAGTCGAAAAAAGGGTTTTTCGCATTTATAAAAAAACAAAGCAATATACAAAAAAAAGTTAAATTAGATAGTTGTAGAGAATAAAAATACCTATCGAATAACACTTGTTTGATACGATTTCGTTAGTTATTGCCCGAGTAAATCGCGAAACTTCATCGAAAATCGTCGTTTTTTGTTTTCGCTGTGAACGGTTCAATTTTTATTATAATTATTTGTAATTAACATCTGTTACCTCTGCCAAGTAGAAAACAAGCATTTTTGAAAAATTGAAAAAAATTTAAAATTGCTCCTTTTAGAGCGAATTTTCGGAAAAAAGGTCTTTTTTAAACCGGTCATTGCCCAGGGTTGGGATGGTCTAGAGAAACAATCCGGGCTTAAAATCTTCATAAAGGATTGTACTATCATGTGTCGTAAGAAAAATTTTGTTTATCCCTTTATAACCTCAAATAAAATGAATAAAAATCAGGATGATTTCGAAAATGCCAATAATGCCAAACTTTATGACTTTTCTCAAGTAGTTTTTATATTCATTAATATTTTTTATTATTTAATTTTTATTACAACATTTATGGTTTTGGCATAAATGAAGTTAGAAATTTAAATACAGTAGGTACTATAAATTTAAAATAAGTGTACTTTTATTTTTTCATTCAACAATTTTTTTACAAGTTTTGCAACATTTGATTGTTGTCTTGTTCTGTATCAGAATTTTCGTCAATTACATCTAAATCTAAGTCAGGTTTCGTGCACACAATTTCGAAATTATTACAATTCTTCTCGTCGCATTTGGAACAAATACTTGAACATTTCAAGCCATGCTTCTTTCATCCGCAATTTCCGCTTTTACACCCGCTTATGCAGCGACATGCTATTTTGTTTAACAATCTCGTCAGGAACAAGAACGTTGTTGGTATAAACAGGCATTCATTTACAATTTTCCAGCCCCACTCATTAGCCTCGATATTATTACCATGCCACATTTGCAACTGCAAATAAACTCGCATTGCAGCTGGAAAGATGCAAAAAACGCTATCTTTCTTAGAATTTTTTCTTCTACACGACCAAATTCAGAGCTGTCGAGACAGGGCGGGAGACGGGAGGAATACCCCCGGGCCCGGCCTTCCTAAAGGGGCCCGTAACTCTTATTCACCAATAAAACAATTTTGTATTTTTTTCTCCTAAAATTCTTACCAATTTGAAGAAATGTTCCTAAATATCGTAAATTATCAAATAATAACTGAATTTAGAAACGAAGAGAAAGAAATTGTTTAGAATTTTTTTTAAAATTTGGAGCGTTTATTTTACCGTGCTGCTCGTACCGCGGTTAAATGAAGGCGCTACTTAGCAAAGGCGCATATTGAGCCGTGTCAAGCAGTAAGCGCAGAGCAGGCCAGCACCGAAAAAACGGCCTTAACAGCTGTTTAAGCAAATTTGGGGAACAGTTTTGTTATACATTTTGATGAAAGTAATTTTGATATGGAGGAATATCTAAATTTATTAAGCTCTAAGCATGGGCGTAGCAATGAATTTTTGCTGGGGTGCGCCAGATTTTAAACCACCGTGACCGTTACAGATGATAAGCTTGACCAAATATTTTATTTTTTCAACTATTTCTGTATCATGTTGCCTCACAATTCTATCCTATAGGCTTCCTGAAACCATCGAGTGTTTGAAGGAAACGTGCATTTCGGTGGACTGCTTATGTATCAAGGATTTTCGATGCTTTTGTAATGCTTCTCCTATTTTTTCCCAATTATCATAGCCGCTGGTAACAAACTTTTCGTTTTGAGCACGTAAATTCTTTGTACAGAAGTTTCTGCAAACAAAACAGTAAACTTTGTCTTCATTGACGCTATACTCAATCCAAGGACATTCTGCATAATATTTCGAAGAAAAGCATCTCTATCTGCCGCCGATTTTTTTTCTCGGAAAATCAAAAATTGGCCTCGATGGATCAGTATGCTGCCTTATGCTGCCTGATCTTATCACTAAAACCATACATCGTGTGTTAACACAAATTTTGAGGAAAATCAACTAAGGGTCTGAGTATGTTGGAGCTGCGATAGATGGTAACAGAGCTGTGACAAAAGCTGTGAGTAGCACGAATAAAGCAGTCTTACCAGTTTCTAACAGAAGCGTAAACAGAACGTTGACAATATGATTGAGGAATCAACATTCATCTTGATACTAAAGACACTAGCGGAGAAAAGTAACCCAAGCTTTATCGCAGCTCTTGTCGTTGGTCGTGACCAAAGCGTGATTCACCGCGTTGCTCCAATAGAAAGAGCTCTATTGAAAACCTTGTATTATCTCCGTTCCACTAGCACCGCCGCTCTACTCGTTTATCGCAGCTCCAACATAATCAGACCCTAGGTGTACGTTCACACCAATAAGTGACAGGCTAAGCGCTTAGTGGCTAGCTAGGTGACAGGATGAATTATCCAAGCGAACGAACATGCATGTTAGCACTGCGTTGTTCATACCGACCGCGCCTCGCTATGGCTAGTCGCCAGGTGGTTATCCAAACGAACAGGCGTGTTTGTTTTTTCCTAGGATACAATTTTTAATCACACAACAATAAATTCTTTGTAAAAAAATCACACAACAATAAATTCGCAATTTTCCAAGTCCGTTTATCATTTAAAAACAATTTGCCAAGTGACTAAGGTTTGAAATGTCAAAAAATTCTGCTTCGCAAAGCAGCAAAATTACAATTTGAGATGAAAAGGCAGCGGCAGAACTTTCTGCTGCTTTTCTTGTCACGTGACCAGCGTAAGCCAATAGAAACAATTCTCTGCCGACGGTTCTGCTTTGCTGCTTTGAATCTGATACAGCCTTAAATCGCGCAATTTTGTCGCGCTGTTCTAGAACGGCCCTGTCGTGATTTTATTGTTTTTCTCGTTAAGTGACCCAATTTTGCAGGAAACAGATATTAAAATATTTTATAACTATTTTGTTAAATTCTCCTCAGCATTCAAATATTTCTCACTAACACATCCAATCGCTCGATAGTCTAATTCATATCATAGCACGTTTTTGTGTTTTTTTACTTTTCTCATCTATCGGGCCTGTCATGAACTACACGGTATCATACTGAAGATGATAGGCCCATATAATTTATCTATGGTTGTATTCTGCGTTATATGTTACGTATGTATGGCCTCATCAAAATTTTTTTTTCTTGTGTGAGGTACTGGGTCCAAAGGTACTGCGGCCATTCATTTGGGCTGTTGTACTACAACCCTATACCTCATATTTTTAGGCCAAGTTCAGCAGTCTGCCTAGTGGCTTGTCGCTAGACTTGCTTGTTCGAGCAGGGACCCCCTCGAACAAGAAAACCCTGCTCCTCGCTATTGCGGGGCATTCACAGAGGACGTGGAGAGCAGACTCATCTTCCTCCAGGCAAAGCCTGCAGGTGGGGTCCTCCGTCTTTCCTATCCTCCATAACTGGTAATTTAGGGCGCAGTGCCCTGTAATCCGTACGCCGCACGTAGCACGCAGTATCTGTGCCCCAAACCACAAATGGCGTGAAGCCTGCGCCTTGCGCAGTCATGGTAACTATACAAGGAGCATAAATCCTTATGGGGAAAATGACAGCAAATCGAAAGGCAGAAGAAACTAAATTACTAGTTCATTTTTGGCCACAGATGCCACCTTTGTCCGATGTGCTCCACATGAAGTTAGCTGATTTTGACCCATGTCGACAATACGTTCAAAATTAAGTTAGTCGAAATAAGGTGATGCGAAAAAAATTCATTGGAAATTAATAAAAATTCATTGGAAAATCCAAAACGGATTATATATGAATAATCGCATTGGTATAAATCGAATTTAGAAGCTGGTTTTTCAAATTAGGCGTAAACATAAAATATCTTAGTAATTAACGAACTTGGCCATTTACCGGATGAATACAATTGGCCATTTTTTTTGGGGTACATTTGACTGCAGCGCCCTCATTCATCAAACGAAAATTGACAACACGGAGTTTAAGCTCCTTGTATAGTCTTCATGGGCGCAGTATTCGTGTCACCTGCTCTGCGTTGCAATTCGTGGTTCTCTCTTAAAAAGCATGAGACACAGAAACTGTGCTGCTCTGCTTGAGACGCAGGCAATGTGCGCCCGGCTTATTTAATGTCCCTTTGAGATGCACTTCTAAAATGCATATTTGTATTGCGAAAATGCATTTTTTCAACATGAATTCATCAATACCGGTCTCAAAGTTTGTAGGCGCTCTCAGGAATCGAACGCAAAAAAACCGCATTAAGATCCATCTTAGGCCGGCTCCACACGTTGGCGCGAAGGTTAGCCCCAATGCTACTTGTCCCACATGTGGATCGAGAAATGTGCATTGGCGTGAGCATTGGGGATTGGCGTCGCGTGTCGGAATCTGCGCCAACGTTCGCTGGTACCCGTGTTGGGACTAACTTGCGGAACCGGTGTTACTGCTTAAAAAATCGATAGTCCATTGCTTAATTTCCTCGACTATTATGGCAATTGATAGCGATGAACGAAACCGAAATTGGAAATGCTGCCACAAATTTCGTCAAAAAAACACAAATTGGACGTCTCTGAAGATTAAGGAGATGAAATTATCCATCTAAAGTACATCTACAACGCCTATTTCGAAGGAGAGTTATTACTTTTTACATTGCTGAATGTTCGAAATTTGGAGACGATTTTTCCGAATGTCTGTGTCGCCCTCAGTGTATTTTGTACTATACCTGTTACTGTCTCCTGTGCTAAACGTTCATTTAGTGTTCTTGCTCGAATTAAAAACTTTCATCAATCATGCTCTATAAAAGTGCGTGTTTCAGCACTAGACACTCTTTGCATCGAGGCCCATTTTGCAGCCAAGAAAGCGAGAAAAGCTAATTTACCTTGATATACCAACTTATATTTATGTATATAGCTTGTTATTAGAACAATTTGTTTCACCCTTTCCTTCATACCATCAGCACGTTCATACTTCATTCAGCATATTCTATAGTTGTTTTTCACGGGTGGGATGAGGGCCCGTAATTGTTTGTCCCCGGGCCCGGATTTTCTCTCGACGGCCCTGACCAAATTTTTTGCATCTCGATTGCATGCTTTTGGACTTTATCATTTAGTCATTTCTAGATTCCCTGGAATATCTTTTTTTCAAAATTATTTGTGTGTTCAGTGTCTACGTACGTGATATGCGATTCCGAATTCCTCAAGTGTATTTCTAAGTTGTAGTGAAAATATAATTTATGACGTATTACAAACACTGTACTCAAAACTACTAGTACAAAAAGTGAATTAAGCATTGAATAAAAACTTGCTAAAATATCGAACATATATTAAGACAAGTAGCGACTGCTACATACTACAAGCGCCGATGATTGAACAGAGAAGTTCGGGTCCACTGTCGACTCAATGGATATTGGTACTCGTCCTTTGACGATACTGCGGTTAGATCCCATTCCTTGAATCGTAATGGTCACCTTCATGTAATTTAGGCCTAGATATGTGGCTGCGAAGAACTAGAAGTAGCCTGCGATCCTTGACCCACTAATGCGCGAAGAATAAGCTGTTTACCATTCGTAGATTAACAATTACTTGAGCTGTGGCCAGGAAGACATTGTGTGGCTAAATAGCAGTATTCGCTTTACTAGCGTCCGGACACCAGGTGTGAGAGGGTTTTGTGTTGGTGCGGTGCAAAACGGTCGCTCAACATGCCTTACTGCAGTCACCTGGTGATTGTGACGATAGAGTCAACCTTGGGATATGTAATTCTGCAGTGTTTACATCGATGTGGTGATATGCAAAAGTCAGCTGCATGACCAAGTCTCATGCAATTGAAGCATAAACGACTCTGAATAACGAAGTCGCGCCGTAGTGGTATAAGCAGTTACTGAAAGGATGGGCAAAAGTCTCACCATTCAAACTCACTTTAGTAAACATTAAATAATTATCGCTTGTTATTGTATTGTTACAAGGCAACTTTATTATTAATTAAGAAACTCACGCATAGCTGATGAATAGGGCAAAAAAGGATTTCCCTGCATAGCATCAAGATAAAACCCCACCATCAACAGGAATAGGAGTTTAAATGTTTGCCTTCCATAGCCTCTACCCTTGTGCCCATATAGTCTGTTAATTTTCGCGTTGCGATACACATTTTTGTTACATCGTACAAATTCACTCTCATAATATTTTCAAAACTTGCCTAAACCAGTTTAACTTCAAAAAATTTACCCAAAAATCTAATTTTAAAAGTTTCAATTGAATTTGATTGAAAAATTACAGCACAAAAAAAATATTCGAAAATAAGTTAAGATGAAATTTTGTACACTACTGAATTATTTCCCAAAAACTTCCTTTTCAAACTTTCACAGCCTTAAGCTTGTTTCTATTTCAACTTTTGATAAATCCTATGATTATATCCTTGAGTTAAAGGAACTTATGAGCACAACTCTTTACATCAAGGAATAAGTAATGGCAATGGCACACGGGGCAGCAGGAAATTTCTTAGTCGGTCAAAAGTTTGACTTCAGTTATTATTTAATTTCAAGAGAAATTGGGAAGATTGGAAATAGAAAATGAAAATTATTAAGTTTTCCCAATTTAGTATTGGAATATAAATTTTCCATTTTGTAATTAAACTTTATTAGAAACGATAGAAAAAAAAGGAAATGAAGATTCAAATCAAAACTTTTTCGAGCTCTATCATGAGATCATAATTTCCCAACTTATGAGTTTATAAATAATATGATTTGTATCATACCTGAAATATGTTTGTAAATTATTATTATTTATTGTATATTTGACAGCGCATTTTTCGACTGGGTAACTACGAACTGTTGAATCAAATTCTTTACATAAATAAAATAAGCGCTCTTGTCCAGTCACTTTTATTACAACGCGATTCTTTTATTTTGGCATAGGATACGGAATCGGTGGAGAGTACTCGATTAAATACTCATGAGTAGAATCGAAAGAAAATTACTCAATGAGTACTTTTTGCTCGTTCAAAAGTACTCGATTTTCGACTGCCAAATACTTATGTAGTTTACATGCCGAGTAAAAACACGCATAGTAAACAAAGGCACCTACCACACTATGCATGCCCCCGCTACAGGCAAGAAAAACTTAAAATGTACTCACCAAAGGTATGCACGCCTCTGTTAGAGATATGAATTTAGTCGTAATCAACCATTCCAAACGCGAGTGTCGTTTTACTAAACGGTCCCCCAACTAAGTACTAACCAAGTCTAATGATGTTTGACCTGCACAATCGAACGAGAGCCAGTCTACTGAGTATGCTTAATGGCACCGTTTATTTTTAAAGTACCAATTTTGCTCGCTTTAGTATAAAAAACTGTGAGGGTACCATGCATTGTTTGGACTATTCCGTTCATGCCTACAGCGGGCTGCATTTGGAAAAGTAGAATTTTTACTCAGGCGTACTGTGCTTGTTGGGGGTGCCATAGAGGCGCTTCGATACTGTCCGCGCCTGTTGCAGGCTAAGAAGGGGGAGTCTTTTATTTTTACTCACGAGTACCGTGTTTGTTTCATGCTAAGTTCGGGCGAGTCCTATTTTTCTCAGGCGTATCGTACCTGTTTTGGGTGCCATGCAGGCATTTTGTCGTTGTGCGTGCCTGTTTCAGGGTAAGAACGGGCGAGTCTGATTTTTAGTCGGGAATCTATAAAAGCCCGTTTACATCCCAAACGCAAATTGGAGCTAAAAGAAATTTGTATGTATTTCTCTGTGTCTGGAATCCACGTTCGTGCAACAGAGAGAAAAGCATACAAATTTCTGGTCCTATAAAAGAGCTCCAATTTGGTGGTTTGGGACTACCAAGGTTGTGAGCTGGGCATTCTAAATCAAGTTACCCTTGTTTGGTTTCCGAGTAAATCGGGCTTTAAAGGTAAAGAAAATGATGCCTTGGATAAACAGGGCTTTGAAATTACATTCATCGGTCCGTAACCGACTATTGGGCACTCGCCAGCTAGCTGAAGAAAGCCCTTGGCGTTCGGACTTTGATGAAACATACTGAACCCTGCTTCCTGTGCCGCGTCTTAACACGGCCAAGGAATTGTTGGGGAGCAGTGGAAAGGATGTCAGGACACTTATTGGCTTAATTTGCCGGACACTACACTTGACTCTACATTTTGTATCTTTCATTTTCAGTTATCTAGACTAAAGAGAGCAAAATTGAAGATTCGTATAGGACAAAGAAAACTGGGAATTATCTTGGTGAAAATAAAGGGTGCCATTACCATACTCAGTAGACCGGTTTTTGTTCGATTGCGTAGGTCAAGCAGCATTGGACATGGTTAGTATTTATTCGGGGGACCGCTTGGTAAAACGACACTCTCGTTTGGAATTGTCGATTACGAATACATTCATATCTGCAACAGAGGTGTGCCTACCTCTGGCGGGCACATTTTTATATTTTCATGCCTGCTGCGGGCGTCTTTATGACTTTCCAAAAATTAACCAACTAAATTATTTTTACTCAGGATGAGCCCGTAATTACCCTATTAAACAAACAGAGTGACGTTGCTCGCTTGTGGCGACTTGAGACTCTCCCTGCGCATAGAAATACCAATTTTGAGTTTCCCTTTTTCTATGGTGCGACCTCTAGTATGCCATCCCGGCCAGGTGCTTTGAATGGAGAGAAGCCTTATTCGCTTAGAGAACCTTCTACTTTGTAATAACAGTAGAAATCTCCTCCCATTAGTGTTTCTACCTATTACCTGATGTTTCAACCTCATTTTCGTCCTAGCTCTATAGATTCCGCCTGCGATGGGGGCACGGGGGGAGGTTGGATTAGAACTTGCTAACAGAGCTGCTAGGTGTTCGTCTGCAGTGACTCTTCTCGGGTTTTGATATACCCTATGTCCCATGAGGGATTAAAGCAGCCTAAAGAAGAATAATAGCTTGTCTCTTGTGGATCTTCTAGAACGAAAACCACATTGATACTCTCCTAGTCCACGTATGGTTGTAGTTTATTACATGTGGAGTACATGTGAAAATACTTTGTACGTTATATTCAATAGCGTTGCTCCTCTTTAGTTACTGCATGATAGTGAGTCCACTTTATTTTGTAGAAACACACTATGCCCCATTCCATTCATCAAAAATTTCTTTCCGTTTCCCCATTTCTGTTATTCTTATAAATATAAATTCAACTGTCCCGCCGCAATGAATTTTATCAATAAAAATGTCTACTAATTTAATTCTAATACACATATCAATTTTCAAATAAATTTTTCTCTATTAAAATCGAATATATATAAAACTCTTGCGACACAAAAGACCAAACAAAAACACGAAACGAACGGGAAAAAAAGGAAACTAATCCCGAAATAAAAATCTCGCATTCATTCATGGGGTCAAAATCTGAAAAATCACGAAGGTTTTCACCTGTCGTCCCTAAATGAAAGTCAACAAAAGGCAATTTATATCACGTAGAGGAAAACTGGAAAGCATGACTTGATAGAAAATTCCACCCAACAGAATTAAGCTTCAGGCCATTTTTTCTTGCACACATATATTTATATGTATTAGTATATAAATACATAGATTTATATGTACTAAAATGGTCGAGTGTGAAGGACATTCCGCAAATGAAAGAAGAAGAAAAATATAGGAAAATTTCTTTGTGGGGTAGGGGAAGGGGTGGAATGACAAGTAAAATTTTCCTGTTCATATGCAAAACCAGATCCTGTCAAAAGTTTCTTAACCACCATCACAAATTCCAGGAATGCTGGCCAATTTCCTGCACATCCTGCTTGAAATCTAACCATTGATCTCATACCTGAGGTTGGTGTGGTGGGGGTGGTAGGACATGTAGGACATCTAGGGTCGAATTTTAAGTTAAAAAAAAACTCACTTCAAGGATGTTTGAGGACAGCCCTTAATCATCACAGGTTCCTTCGTTTTTTCAGATTAGTCATACTAAGGTAGCGATGAAGGAGTTTTAAATAACTACTCCTATCTTATTTTTTCCAGGAGGTAAAAATCTAGCGCTGCCGCCAGGACCCACGCTCCCATTATTGGCCGATCCCGCATGACGGTTATGTCTACGCATACATACACACATGCACACAAATTCGCCCATATAAAAACATGTTCATATGCATATGGATCTATGTACATATGATACTAAAAAGCCTCCTCGACGTGGTCCTCCCCCGCGGGACTGGCTAATAAGCATTACATCACGGGGGTCGTTCAGCTTTACTTAGTTGCTACTGCTAGTGGCATTTCTTCTCCTCTCTCTATTTCTCTCGGCTTCTTCTAGCCTTAACCTTCTGTGGAAGGCTTTCAGCGTTGCTTCCACTTTCCTTCACATTTCCTCGGACCTCATCATGTGGCCTAGGAGGTTTTCCGGCGTTAGTGGCGCCTCGGCCATTTCTTCTAATTCCGACCTTTCATCGACGAATCTCGAGCAGGTAAAGAAGACGTGCTCGGCGTCTTCTTTCATCGCTGGGCATACCGGCGCTAACCGTGAATCATCGTGCCCAAGGTTAGGCTAGGTTAGGTTAGATATGGCTGAGCTGCTGGTGTACAGCTCAAACATTTAGGCCAAAGGAGTAAGCCTATTGTGATGCCATAGTTTTAAAGTGTCGTTTCTTCGCTAAACCATCTCAAGGAAGCAATGAATCTCCTGAGCTGCGGGATCCCTATGTTCGAGATTTCCGCAAGCGAGCTTAGAAAGGGGTCACCAAATGCGGTCAGTCTCCTTCTGCTTAGGGCTGGGCAGTGACAGAGGAGATGTAGTACACTTTCCTCCTCGTCCGGATTTTTACAGGCTCTGCAAAAATCGTAGGTCTCAAGACCTAAGAGGGTCGCATGCGTCCCTATCAGACAGTGTCCGGTAAGCACTCCCACTATAGCTGAGAGGTCTTGTCTCCCGAGGCTCATTAGTGAAGTAGTCCGCCTGAGATCATAAGAGGGCCAGGTTAGTTTGGCCAAGGAGTAAATTTTCCTTTTGTGACGATGACAACGTCATCCGCGTACGCCAGGACGGGATGCCGCTCGGCCTCCATGCGTCGCAACAGCTGGTTTATAGTTACGACCCATAGGAGTTGGGAAAGTACTCCTCCTTGCGGGGTGCCTCTGTTTACGGCCCTTCGGACCGAGCTGTCGCCTAGGCTCGAGCTCACCATCGTGCCCAAAGCGGTGGAGGTATTTCCTATACCCCCATGTCCACTCAGGAACTGCGTGAGGTCGTAACTCACTTCCTCACATTCCCTCGTAACCCATATTTCCACATTAGGGATAAATCTGTGGGTCCAACGACCCTTTACCAACTCGTCCCACTTCCCTTGCCATTCCCTTACAGACTCGCAACCTGCCGCTGTACCTTTTTTGGCTCCCCTCTGCCGTATTCTGGATCGTAGAGACGCATACCTTCTCTCGCCAGAATGTCTATGAGGATAATCCCCGCTATAACGCACGCCGCATCGTCGGACGTGGTCCTGTACGCGCAGGCGCAGCAAGCGCGAAGTGCACTTAACCTATAAGCGGCCCTCCATTTCCTGTTGTTTGCAGTCCTGTTTAACGCTGCTGCCCACACTGGTGCTGCGTATAACAGGACTGAGCTTACCACCATCCCCAAAAGGAGGCGGCGACTCGGTCTAGGGCTCCCAACATTGGGCAGCATTCTTGCGAGTGCTACGCAAATCGCAGATGCTTTGTCTGCCGTGCCCTCCAAATGCGCTTTGAAATTTAGCCTCCGGTCGATCAACAATCCGAGGTACCTTAGAGCGGGCTGTAAGTGGATGATCTGTTCCCCTACCTTTATCCTTACGGACACTACCTTTCTTCGTTTGCTGATCACCACCGCTTCAGTTTTGTGCTCTGCAAGTTTCAATCCAACGCGTTCTAACCACGCTTTTACTTCCCAGATCGCTTCGTTCGCATACAATTCGATGTCATCTGGGCGTTTTTCTACGACCACTGCCCCGATGTCATCCGCGAATCCGATCGCCACTGCTTCCTTTGGAAGGCGAAGCCCCAACACATCATTGTACATTGCGATCCATAGGAGAGGCCCTAGGACTGAACCCTGCGGGACCCCGCATGTTGTTCCGAACAGCTTCGGACCATCTTCCGAGTCGCAATGAAGCGACCTACCTTGAAGGTAGTCGGCTACTAGTCGCACTAGGTACTTTGGTGTACCTAACTTGATCAACGCCTCAGCTATTTTGCTCCACTTCATTGGGTTGAAAGCATTTTTTACGTTGAGGCTTATCAATGCGCAGCAGTGATCTTTCTCTATGGCGGATTTTGCTATGCCCACCACCATGTTGACTGCATCAGTCGTCGACTTTGCCTTTCTGAAGCCGAGTTGCTTATCCGACAGGCCTTTTACGCTTATCCTTTCGACGCTAGGGAGTATCCTGTTACAGATCACCCGCTCGAAAAGTTCGCCTACGCAACTAAGGAGATATATCGGCCTATAAAACGATGGGTCCCCTGAAGGCTTGTTCAAGTTCGAAAGGAGCAGGAGTTTCTGCTGTTTCCATCGCGCTGGGAAGATCCCCTCTCTCAGGCACGCTGTGAAAACCTCAGCGGATCTGTTTGGCGCTGTCGTAGCTTCGCCGCTTTGTTTGGTATACCATCCATGCTACGGCTACCTTTTTTGCGGCCTCCAGAATCTCTTTCGCGGTTACCGCAGGTACCTGTTCTGGGTCCACCTGAAGGGTGAGTAGATCGGCGGTGTGTACATTCTGTGGAAACAGGACGTACACTATACTCTGGAGCAGCGCGGGGCTGGTGATCGGCGGAGAGCGCTTGCCCTTGACCGCTGACATGACCATTTTATAGGCTCCGCCTCCGCTGTCCGAGTCTGCTTCTCTGCACAACCTTTTGAAGTGCTCGGATTTACTTCTGACGATGGCCTCGTTCAGCCTTTTCCTCGCTTCCTTATATCTCTTAAGGGGCCCCTACACGGTCGAACAATTTGCGCAACGCAGCCCGTTGTGCAAACATTTTCCCCGTGTATGGGGCGGTTGGATGTCTTACGCAACTGTTTGATGAAAATCAAACGCGATTGAAAATTTTTGCGCAACGGCATCGTTGTGCAAGTTGTTTCTTCGTGTATGGTGATGTTGGTGCATTCTAAAGTCACTTTCTGCAAAACTTGCAATTATAATTGCCAAACACGCAGCTTCAGACATTTCGTCTCCACGAAAACATGAACGCAACTAAAGTTTGTGCAACTTGTTGCGTAGTGTATGGACAATCGCATATTTTTTTGCCAACACAAATTTGCGCAAATTGTTCGCTCGTGTATGGGCTCCTTTAAGCAGTTCATTGAAATCCGGACGGTTCCGATTTCTCTAAGTTCCCCTTCTCGCTTTCAGGCAGGCCCTTCGGTATTCGTGGATCTCGCTCGGCGTTCCACCAGAAGTTTGGTGAATGTCGACGGTTTTCGACGCGCCGCGGCATAGACCTGATTTACACGACACACTGCCTTGTCAACAATTCTCTTTGTGTGCCCACTGCTGTAGGTTTATACGATGAAGTTTTTAACGTGCGTCAAAAATGACACATTGTTGTGTATTAACAAGGTGATGTTTGTATGTGTGTGTGTTTGTGTATTTGTATGACGAAAAAGGGATAAAAGAAAATCAAGAAAACGTCTGCTGTGAGTGGTCTACCCGTGATGGCAGTCCCTCTCGGTCCCTCAGCTTCCCTCTCCCAAAAACTCGTGCTTTATGCAGCAAAAAACGTGTCGTGTAGATCAGGTCATCGACGCATCACATGCCCGTTTCACCGAGGTTGCAATTTGTTCTGCCCATTCCCTGACACCGCCATATATGTATTCTGAAAGCTCCTTACTACTGCTCCCTTTTTTCTATCTGGGCAAGATAGAAATTTTCAAGTTGGTTAAGTTTCTTCTCATTATTTTTCCCTCAGACGAAATTTTTATTCGAAAGAAATTTTTCACAGATTTCATCGAGTGAACAGAATAAATCGCGGGATGAATTCCCAGACAATCAGCTTGTAGAGGGTTAATGTTATAATAGCGAGAGAAAGAGATAGAACAATTTAAGCAAATTTCCCATCCAACATTGCACCTTTCCACAGCACACACATTCTCCGGTATATTTCTTGTGAACGTAAATCATATTCCACGGTTTTTATTGTTGCTGGCAAAAGGAAAATATATCCTGCTACCCCGTTCGTCGTAATGTATGATATGATGTTGTCGTCGTGCCATACCAGTGTGGAAGTCTACTCCCAGACTTTAAGTATTCTGACAAAAACGAGGACATTGCCCGAAGGGAAATCTAGCTTCAACAAAATGCACTAAAGCTACCCCCATTATTTACAGATTTTGCCAGAGAGTAGTCTTCTGCGGGGGTTTGTGTGTTGTTTTGTTTTCCAGTTGGAATTCTACTTTGGACACAACTTCTGGAAAGGGGATGATTTGTAGCAACAATTTCACATACAGAAACAGAAATACTTTATATGAATTTAGCTGTTTTTCTTTTTATAACATTTTATCCTTTAATTTTTTTGTGCTTTTGCATAATTTAAGTCGCCGTCACTTGGCGGAAAGGAGATGAGTTTTTTTGGGCGGTTTTGCTGTTTTGTTATCAAGCCAGAATATTAGTGAAGATAGAATATGATAATGAGATAAGAACAAAAAAACTGTTTTTTTGTTTGTGTCGTTTGCGTTGATTTATATGTGTGAAAAAAGTTCGATTCTGGTAGAGAAATTTAGATTTGTTTTTATTTTCCGTCTGTTTCCCTTTTCTTTGGAGGGTGGGGGAATTACTTTTTTGTTGTTTTTTCTTATTGATTTTAGGGTGCCAGATACGAATTTATGGCAAGAGATATACCAAAAATCTATAAATCACAGATTGTACATGCTTGTAGCAAGAACGGAAATGAAAAGATCCTAATTTAACCATATAACTTTAAGTTTGAGACAAATTGGACACTTAAAGAAAAACGTGACAAAATGGAGTTTTTGAGTGAATTTTACCCTACCTACTTTATAAAAAACTAGTTTTTACCCGAGACTTCGCCCACTGTTTTAATGTAATTTACTTCACCCCTTCTCCTCATGAACTCTTTGATTCTGAGCTGCCCTGACAACATCTGGTTCCTTCCTAGAGTAAACACCTGAACTTTATAGTTTATGAATCAACTCGAAAATTGGATGTTAGAGAATTGTCTTGTAGGAAATTTAATATACTTTTACGTAGTAAAAGGGTTTTTGTTGATAACGTGTATATTTTTCGAGTTGTAGGGGGTGAGCGTGGTCGCTTTTAACGTTTTCGCAGAATTTATTTTTTATTTTTTATTTTAAATCAAAGTTGACTAGTGCATTTTGCAGGAAATATTGTCTTCTATAATTTTGTATATAGTGGTCATCTTCGAAAAACGCACAGTTTTCGAGATATAAGCGAAAAACTGAAAAAGGAGGTTTTTGCGTTTTTCGTCGTGAAGCCGACCTCCTACAAGGCAGCAAACTGGAAATTCGGATTCAGCACCCCAAAAAAAAACTCGGATTCAGCACCGCTAAGAAAAAAACTTTCGCAATTTTGTTACGAAAACGGTTGTTTTGTACACCCATAGTGAGGGTATCTACACGAGGACTCTCGTTACATGTTGTTAAACCAGTTTCACCCATTACTCTCTGTCTACACGGGAGGAATTCACCATGAGCAACTTTCTCGTCGGAGATATCCAAGTGTGTGTGTTTGGTAAGTTTCAGAGCCAAGAAAGAAGAAGATAAATACAGTAAGTAAGAAAGCTCATTGTGCATGTGTTAGTTTCTACGGCAAACATTTCGGGTTGAAAATGTTACAACACTTCCCCCTTTCCGTTTTGCTCCTCTCGCCTAAGAAACCGGTTTTACAAATAACTAATTGCTCCTTTAATCCCTCATGGGACATAGGGCGGAAACAGTTGCCCTCCAGCGGACTCTGTTTTGCGCGACAGCTCTCAGCTCTGACCAGGATCTCCCGGTTGTTGCGGCCTCTGCTAATAGGGTTCTCCTCCACGTTGTTCTAGGTTTTCCGACTCGACGGGTTCCTTGCGGATTCCAGTCGAGGGCCTGTTTGGCTAGATTCTCGTTTTCGCGTCGCAAGGTGTGGCCAATCCAATTCCATTTCCTTCGCCTGATTTGGTCGTCTATCCTTTCTTGGCCGGCACGGCGCCATAGTTCTTCATTTGAAATTCTATCTTGCCAGCGGATTTTTAGGATACGACGTAGGCATCTGTTGATGAAAACTTGTAGGCGCCCTGTGATGAATTGGGTGACTTTCCATGTTTCGCAACCGTACAAAAGAACTGCCTTAACGTTGGAGTTGAACAGCCGCAATTTGGTGTTAATTGAGATCTCCGTCGATCTCCATATGTGAAACAGGCATGCATATGCGCTTCTTGCTTTATTTATTCTGGAACTGACGTCTTCTTCTGTACCGCCGTTTTCGGTAATAATACTACCGAGGTAACAGAATTTATCTACCAGTTCCACGTCACGGTTATTTAGCGCTGTTGGTTCAAGGGTGTTTGCATTTATCCGCATTTCTTTGGTTTTAGTCGGATTTAACCTTAAGCCTGCTGAACTACTTTCTGTTGCCAAATTGTTTAACATGTTTCTGAGGTCCTGGTGTCTGTGGGCCAGCAAACAGATATCATCCGCGTAGTCGAGATCCTTAAGGCGGTCCAGCAATCCCCATTGTATGCCACCTGTTCTAGTATCTAGAGCGCTGACAAGGATGTCGTTTATTACTATAAGAAATAGTAATGGCGAAAGTAGGCATCCTTGCCGTACTCCTGAGCTCACTTCAAAGCTGTCGGAGAGTTTTCCATTGTAAAGAACTCTGCATTTGGAATTGTTGTATAGAGCTTTTATCAATTCTATTATTTTATTCGGCAGTCCACGTTGCCGAAGAGCTCGCCATATAAAGCTCCTATTAACCGAGTCGAACGCTTTCTCATAGTCTACGAAAGCAAGGTAAAGGGGGGATCGGAATTCAGTAGACTGCTCCACTATGATTCTCAAGGTGTTAATGTGGTCTATGCAGGAGCGGCCTTTTCTGAATCCAGCCTGCTGTCTTCTAAGCGTTCGATCTACTGCCTCTCTTATCCTTGATAGTAATATGTGGGACAAGATTTTGCCCACAGTAGATAATAGACAGATGCCTCTCCAGTTGTCACATATTGTTAGGTCCCCTTTTTTGGTATTTTGACTATGCTACCTTCCGTCCAATCCTCCGGAAAGGTACAGGTGTTCCATGCTATTTCCAGGATTGGCTGTAGCGCATCTGCTATGAGGCTTGAGTCGGCTTTCAACAATTCTGGCGGGATGCCATCTTTTCCAGCTGCTTTACCATTGGCCATTGCATGAATTGCGGTTACTATTTCAGTCTTGGATGGGGCACGAGTGGTGATTGTTATTGGCTGTGCATTGTTGCTGTTGTTTTCCTGAGGTTCCTGTGTAAATGAACCATTCAGGGCGGCGAAGAAGTAATCTCTCCATCTTTGGAGTTGCTCCTCGTCGCTGCCCAGCAGCCTTCCATCCGCACTCTTTACGGCATGCTTTTTAGTAGAGTGCTTTCCCGAGAGCTGTTTAGTGATTTGGTACAGCACCTTACTGTTGCCTGTGTTTGCCGCGTTTTCCGCTTTCTCTGCGAGCTCATTTATCTGCCGCCTTTTATCACGCCGGACACTTCTCTTTACCTCCCGGTGCAATTGGGAGTATTCCCGTTCAAGTTGTTGTTGTTTTTCCGGGTCGCTTGTAGAGTTCACGTTATTTTTGAGGGCCCTTCTGCGTTCAATTTTTTGCCAGGTTGTGTCCGAGATCCAGTGTTGCTGGTTTCTTTGGACATAACCGATGCTTGTTTCCGCTGCTGTTATTATAGCGCCCTTTGTGTGTGTTGGGTTTTACAACACGTAAGGAATACTCGCAAAATTCGGCCGCCATCTTAGAACCGCCATCTTGACTTTTTTACAAAATGGTCAGATTGCATTGTTACGCGAACTATACAACTGTATGCAGGGCCGCCGGTTGATGTGGGTTGAGTTGGTAGTTCTACCCACTCGAAAAATTCCGAGTGTGTAAAATACCCACTCAAACTTCGAAAGTACACGGAAAAAAATTGTGAGCTGTGAGAGTTAAAATATACATTTTCATATGAGCAACCGTTAACGAAATATTAAATAAAATAGCGTTATCAGTTATTTCGGGATTGCTCGCAAACTATATAAGCGATAACAACGATCAAGGGCACATTCTAAAAGTAATTACTAACAATTTAAGTTTGTTAATGGGCATTAAGCCAAAAAAATTAAAATTTATCGAGTTAATCGAAAAAAACTGCATTCAACCCTCACCATCATGGTTGAACTTTGACCGGCTTTTTTCAGCTATCATTGCATGCAAACGAGTTATTTAATATAAACAAGCTCTCCCTCTTTTTCGGCTTTTCCCAACCCACTACCACCTACTAAACTTGGTTTTATCATTGTCAGATGTACCCGAACAAATGCCAAAAAAAAATTTTACATCTTAAAATGCAATTTCATATACCAATTAGACTGCACCATTAGTCCAGCGTCTAGGTAAAAGTCTACCGAAGTAAGCATTGCGGGTTCAAACCCCGGATCGGACAGCTCGACTTTTTTTTCTTTTTTCTCTTCTTTATAAATCCATTCTGATTGGGGATTAATGTTGTAAAGAATTACAAACTCTTCGGTGAGAAATTTCATGCATACTCATGCAGACTTTAAGAGTATTCCTTTAAATTGCTAAACTATTTCACCGACTTTCTGAAAAGATTTATTGTGAGCGTCAAAAGTGAGTAAACACCTAAATTTTCTAACTTTGAGATGGAATATCTCGGTAACGGGTTGGCAGAACTGGATGGTTGATATCAAGAATTGTTGCCTGTTTTGTTTTTAATAATTCCCAAAAAGAATATTTATGAAAATAATATTTATTCAAAAACTGTTACAAATAAACTAAAAAAAGTTCCCAAATTACGCGTCAAAAGTGAGTAAACACTTGGACATTTTCTTGGAAAAAAATAACGGTACATGAATTCTAGTATTTAGTTTGAGCTCCTTTTGCTGTTATAACTGCAGCCAGACGTCGGGGCATGGATTCCACAAGGTTTGATGTGATGTCACACTCCTTATTAGCCCCCATTCCTCGCGAAGAGCGGTTTTCAACTGTTCCTTATTAGAAATGTTCCGTTTACGGATCTGTCGATCCAGATGTTCCCATAGATGTTCGATAGGCTTGAGGTCCGGTGATTGCGGGGGATGTGGTAATTGTTTTGGGCAGCGATACAACAACCATTCCTTCACTAAGTCAACCAAATATGAATTTGCAAATTGTGCAAATAACGAATGTTTGATCAGAACTTATAAATTCAAAATGGCCGCCGAAATATGACCGAAATTCAAAATGGCCACCGAAATTTGGCAATTGTGTTCCGATTTCCATGAAAATCGTTCTCTAGGGTGTTTTAAGGTAGCAAATAACGAATTTATGATCCGAACTTATAAATTCAAAATGGCCGCGTCAATATGGCAGACGAATTTGCCAATGGCGTTCCGATTACAATGAAAATCGGTATCTCGGTTTTGTTAAGGTAGCAAATAACGAATTTATGATGAGAACTTATAAATTCAAAATGGCCGCGGACGAAATTTTCCAATTGTATTCGGATTCCAAAGAAAGTGGATATCTAGGGGTTGTTAAGGTTGCAAATAACGAATTTATGATTAAAACTTATATTCAAAATGGCCGCCCCAATATGGCCGACGAATTTGCCAATTGCTGTCCGATTCCAATGAAAGTGGATATCTAGGGGTTTTTAAGGTTGCAAATAACGAATTAATGATCAAAACTTATAAATTCAAAATGGCCGCACCAATATGGCCGATGAGTTTGCCAATTGTAATCCGATTCTAATGAAAATCGGTATCTGGGGGTTTTTAAGGTAGCAAATAACGAATTTATGACCAAAAGTAATAAATATAAAATTTCGGAGCCAATATGGCGGACGAATTTAAGCTAAGGTTCATTAAGGTTCATTTCCCTGTCAGCTGTATGTAGGTTGTTCAAGTGTTGGGAAATCTGAATCTTCACATCCTAACTCCAAATGGAAGAACATTGAACATAGTGTATCTTGGTCATTTCCCCTATTGTTGTGAAACTTGCGACGCGATCGAGTGTGCCTATAAAATCCTCGACTAATGAAAGGTAAATCGTCAAAATTACAAAGAAAAGGGAGGGACCCTCCACTGCCATCACGAGGTTAAACGATGCCATCGATCGGTAAGAACGGGACGGAAGCTGTGTTCGGAACGAACACTAAGTAAGAAGGGGGCAGTGTAACGGCTAACAGAAAAGATAAAAACAAAATTATAAACCGTCTACCACGTAGGTTGAATTTTAAATGGGATTTAACATGGGCTTTCATTTTTTTAGGTTCAACCAAGCGTTGGGCACTTGATTTCCATCGGTTCACGCTGAAACTTGGTATCCTTAGGTTTTCCATATCGCTGAATACGAATATCATACCAAAAACCGGTTTTGACTAATGGCAGCTGTCAATAGAAACTAACCATATGATAGGTATCCAAAATCATTTTTTCCAGATTTTTTGTTTCTTTCACTTTTTTCCTACCGCGGACAATGCACATAAACTTTTTTTATTTAAGGGCGTTGCAACGCACGCGGGTTTTTTGCTAGTAATTAATAAAGATAAAGCGTTTCAACGTGTATTTTAAAAGTAGTTTAAAAACACCTGTTGTTTGTGGTGACCATTCAACACATGAGCTCTGCCAAGTGTTGAAAATCAACACATGAGATCCCGTTACTATTTTAGGCCTTCAAAAAATTTTCTCAACTTGTATCTAAGGCTGCACTGCACTCGTGCATGCAAAATACGTGCTAAAGAGTTTTAAATGAGCGCGAAAATGCTGCCAGGACGCAGGAACTCTTGTGCGCATGCGCCTTTAGTAGTCAACTTCAACTTCCCAGCTATAGATAATTACCATGTTTGTAAGCGGAGTTTCACTCCCAGATCTTCAATCCAAAGTCAAAAACTCGATGCGTTTATAAGCAAATCGGAGTAAAAATCCAAAATACTTTCTGGTTTGAGAAGACAGCTCCGAGCTTAAATTTAAAATGACAACAAACACAAATATAAACCCAATGTTTAATGACGATGGGTCAACGAAGGCTGAACAATGCTGTATATTTATCATGATGAAGTTGATGAACTCAATCTTGAATTGTTGATGAACGATAATTTATTTCGCGAAGTTCAAAATGAGCTGCAGTCTTTGCAAAAAGTAAACTAATTTTTTTTGCATAATGTGTAAACATATTTCTATGTATATTTTCAAAAAATAAGTTGAATGTGCACAGTAAGATTGAAATTTTTGGAGATCATTTTTTCCTCCTCTTCCCCACCCCGTTTTTAATTAAGCTTTCGAATTCAACACATAGCTTGGACCTGTTCCGCCGCCTCTGGCCAGATGAGCTCGATTTAACTATATCTCTGCTGTGTAACTATGATATTTTGTAATTATCGTAAAATTTTTCTCGAATCAAATTGTCAAATTAAAATCCTTGTATGAACTGAGCACGTTAGAAAGGGTAACTTCAAAAACTGGTCATTCCCGAATCACTGCAGAATTCGGCTACAGACCTCCAATTGCTGAATTCTGCAGTGATGAATTTTTGAAGATACCCAAATTGTCAGCAATTGATCGGCCACAACCAACCTTGAAGTCACTATCTAATACTGGGCCTGGTCAACATTCTGCAGTATTCAGCAATTGGAAGTTTGTAGCTGAATATTGCAGAATGGCCGCAGTGGTGTCCACCAGACATGTCGTGCCAGATTTGATGACGTGAATTAAGGGGACGTTTTGAAGATACTATCTTTTTTTTTTATGTGGAAGACTAGAGCTCAGGGAAAGCCCTTTGTACTGTCGACAATCTATTTTCTTCGTATAGAGTGCAATGTCGAACAGCAAGCTCTAGTCGATAGATAGTGAAGGGGAAGAGAGAAGTAGTAGGAAGGAACTGCCACAACCACCTAACCCCAACCATTTCTATCGCGACTCTGGCATCTGGGCAATGAGAAACAACTCGCTGGAGTGTTATGCCTCCTGAAACAAGTTGAATCCCATCAACCAACCGATGACATGCGCTTGGTGGAGCGGGGCAGTGCTAGCGGAAGGCTATGACAGGAGGGAAGGTGGGAAAGGCGAAGGACCGTGGGGCTCTGCCGGGACTCGAACCCGGGACCTCTGGGATAGTAGCCAGGCGCCTTACTCCCTAGACTACCGAGGCCCCCTAAACAGCCGACAAACGACTCGTTTTCCGTCGGCGCCATTAGTTGTCCGTGTTGACTTGTTTAAAGCATATCTGTGCCTTGTTTATTTATTTATATAAAGTACGGAAGTACACAAGACACATCTTTTAGAGTACAATAATTCATTGTTAAATTTTAATATATAAACTAGTCTAATCTTACTAAACTAAGAAGAAAAATATAGTTTAAAAAAACTAAAAAAATACGCTTTTATTTTAAAATGAACCAAAAAAGTAAAAAATAATTTTGAATGTAAAGTTTTTATTGCTCCTGCCAGAATATGGAAACAACCTACCTTTCGAAATGTAAAACAGCGTGGGACTCTTTTCCTATATTCTTATTTTATTAACACCGGACATTTTCGCTAGCGCCCCACGCTTTTTTACATTTCGAAAAGTAGGTTGTTTCCATATTCTGGCAGGAGCAATAAAAACTTTACATTCAAAATTATTTTTTACTTTTTTTGTTCATTTTAAAATAAAAGCGTATTTTTTTAGTTTTTTTAAACTATATTTTTTATTTTCTACTTTTTAGTCTATTATATGTCTTATATGCAAACTTTTATACGCAAAATTGCAAGTTAATCTGTTACATGAAAGTGGGTCAAAATCAAGTTGCAAAATTTGTTTACATGAAACATACAACATAGATACAATTCAAGCTAATATAAAGCGTATAGAACCTGCACACTCGACACAACTAAAAATATTTAAAATACTTTATACTCTTCTGGCGGGGATTTTTAAAGAGATATTTTGGACTGTTTGGGCTTGTGTTTTTCACTTCGTTCTCCATTCGAAAATCCTCAGCCAAATCAGTCCAAAGTATTTGGTACATATTTGGTTGTGTTCGAAAGCCAAATTATTTTGTAAATATGCAATTGTGCACTGAAGCACTTTTGCCGGTCCGATAAGTTAAGCAAGCACAGCTCAGTTTAAGACAAGAAAGGGGCATCCATAAATTACGTGAGGTGATTTTGGCGAGTTTTCGACCCCCCTCCCCCCTTGGTGAGATGTCGTGAGATTTGGCTCGACCCCCTCCCCCCCATCCATCTCACGTGAGATTTAAAAAATTTGTAGGATTTACACAATTATGCGTATTTTTAGTGTAAATACCTAAATCTGTGCTTGATTGCGTTGGATCTATTTAAAAAAACATAATTTGTGTTGAAGAACAGTACCAGAAAATCATAACAGCACCAACTCGGAATGCACCCAATATAAACTACAATACCTGTGGATTACCATTTAGCATATTGACAAGAAGGTTGACTTTGGCATCCACTGATTCGTTTTTAGAGAGTAACGAATTGACTGTTTGAATAGTAATGGTAGAGCCATTTATGACTCTGGAGATATACAAACCTCGGAGCATTCTTCTATAGATGTCATCGTTGGGTAAAAAACGTGTGACTGAATGACCCGGGGGAGGTTTATCCTGGAATGCGATTCGAAAGTCATGAAATTCGGAAATAAGAAAATGGTATCCTCTACCAATGCGAATTCGAATTAAATTTGTCCGCCTGTTATCGGATTTCAGTCCGCGAGTAAAGCCATTGCCGCATGCGCTGCATTTATTTGTTTGTTTTAAAATATTCAAAAACTCTTTAAATATTCTTGAAACAATTTATTGTTCGCATCAAAATGTCAAATTAAGTTAATAAATGAAGTTGGTTGGCTGAAAATAATTTCTTTTCGAAGATTTATCAGGCATCGCTACTAGCTTCCGTTTTCTTCCTACTTTCGTATGGCCTTAGAAAAGCGGAGTTTGAAGTCAAAGCCAGCTTCTCAAATTGACGTTTGAGCCGCCTGTACATCAGGATACAGATTCAAGAAGTGCGGATCTGTTAGACTTCCATTCTTCACAACTCTCGATAATAATAACAAAAGGTTTTCAAAATCTATCTTGGCCTCTAGTAGGTATGTCAGAGCAGATGGTCGTCGATTCAAAATTCGAGTCCTGTAAGATGCTTAGATAACTAATTATGTCGCCTGGTGCAAATGTCTGCTTTTTGTAGTGATAGCAGATAGCATGTGTTCTGACTGATGTGAAAAGAGCCGATTCTTAATATAATCTCTATGATTGCAGTAGGATTGGGTACAGGATAAAATGATAAGAATTTTTCATCACGTCATACATTCTTCATTCCCAGATATTTAAATTATTTTCTTTTTTGAATGTTCCAGTAGGATGGTATTTAAAACAGTGAACAAATACAGTGTAAACGGCAGTGGCTAAATTTGTATACTTAATTGCTATTGAGTCGAAATATAGTAATAGTATCACGTACGCTTTTTATTTAATGGATTCATTATTCCTTCTCTATGTGCAATATGTATTGATAAAACCTTTCACGATGCTCATCTGAGACTGCACCAAGCTTTTCGTGAATGATAAGTGCGGATCCAAAAAGACGATTTTACTCATTTATAGTACAGATATTGTACTTAAAATTGAAAAAAACAAAATGATATTAAGGAATATTGCAAAAAAAAAATACAGGGAAATCGAAAAATACCCATTTTGAGGGCTAGAACACCCTAAAAAGTGGGCTTCTCGGGGTAGAAAATCGGTAGAATTTATAACCCCTTGTTAAGAAGCCTAAAAAGAAGCGCTCTGCGAATTTTCAGCCTGTACCTAATTATTTTCGCTATATCGCTTTTTTCGGCTTAATTTACCTGTACTATTAATTTAACCCAGTTTTCTCGCAATTTTACACTGTTTCTTGCGGAAAAAAAATTACGTGATATTTGCGGAGACCCTCCCCCTCCCCCACGTGAGATTTGGTGAGATTCGGCTCGACCCCCTCCTCCCCCTAAACACCTCACGTAATTTATGGACGCCCCCAAAGCAATGATAAAGAAGGAAATGAGGAATAGAAAAATGCAATAAACTCAAAATCATCGAATTTTCACTTAAGCATTTTTAGCTTTTTACTGTAGATATGTGCAATATTTTTCAGGTCATTTTAAATTAAAGGGTATTTTTCAGTTTTGCTAAACTATACATTTTTAATTTTTTACTTTTTAGCATTACGTCTTCTTCCGTTTTGTGGTAGTCACCATATTAGGTTTAAAATGACGTCACACGGCTTAATGTATTCTACTCGTTATACTCTTTCATTTGATACCCATATCGAGGGTGTTGTAAATAAAAAGGTAGTCCGCCATTTTTTGTCGGCCGCCATTTTGAATTTAGAATGACGCCACACAGCTTATAGTATTCTACTTGTCATATCCTTTCTTTTGATACCCATTTTAAGTGGGTTAGAAAGAAAAAGTTATTCCGCCATTTTGTGTTGGCCGCCATTTTGAATTTGGGATAACGCCATAAGGCTAATTGGATTCTATTTGTCACACCCTTTCATTTGTTTCCCATGTCGGTGGTCGGGGAGCACAATAGCAAAATTTGGCCGCCATCTTGGAACCGCCATCTTGATTATTTCACAAAATGGTCAGGTTGCATTGTCACGCGAACTATACATATGTGCAAAATTTGAAGTTGATGGGTTATATGCAAGTGGGTGAAAATCAAGTTGCAAGATTTGTCTACATACATACATGCATACATACATACATATATACAGGTGAAGCTAATATAAAGCGTATAAAAAAGAAAAAAAAGAGAGAACAGGAAAAGTGTTCGAGTAAGGACCATGTAAAGAGAAGAAGTAGATAGAGAAGTAACTAGTTGGGATGTGGTTTTTACCCTTTCGGTCCACAAGATCAACTTCCCAGTATTATGAATGTGGAATATTATCAATGGATATTTTAATAATAAATAAACAATAATCAATATATAATATATAATACCTAACATTTGTCACATTTGTTTATCAATATTTTCGTTAAGTTGTCAAATGATATGTGCGTATTTACAAGATTAGGATGGCGAAGTTGTAAACAAAATTAATGTATTAGTTTTAACGCTGACGCTTGGATGAAAAATGAAGAATATGTTGTTATTCCAAAACTTATTTAACAAGTATATTGTTAAATTTAAGGGACCTGAAGTTGCAGCTATTGGAGTTACGATCTACCAAAATAATGACCACTTGCTAATTGTTTAACAACTCATGCGGACGTTACGTTACAAAATACTTAGTCACGATAAAACACTTATTCGTGAAGTGTGTGTGGGCAGATATATGGCAGAAAATGGGCAAATGATTGAAAATTTCGTGGGAAGCTATTGCTCGGCGGAATCCATAATAGTTAACCTCATTTGGAACGGGTTTCATTCCAACGAGTATATTAGACACACTTGAAGAAGGCTCTTCATTTAAACACAAAAAACGTCTTGACCGAATGTTATGATAGTTTTTCAGATCATATCTTCGTTAATACACTTCGATTGGCACCTCAACGAAGTCGGTATCATATTTGGTTCGCGCGATATTGGGCAGGTACAAAAATGAAGAACTTCGTTCAAACAAAAAAACGACTCGAACGATTTATATGAAAATCTTTTCAGATCATATTTCCTTGAACACGCTTCGAACGGCACCTGAACGAAGTCGATATCTTTTTTGGTTCGCGCGAAATCGTGCAGGAAAAAATGACCACATACGTACGCACACACACATATATTTCTTCTCAAATTTTTGCTTAAAATGCTATTGGGACCTTGAAACGTGTAAATACATTGAAAATTTCGAATCCGTTTTTCGGACCGATTACAATAACTTCCTACTGGGAAGTTAAAAAACCCGTTTCACTATGTACCGCGCCGAGGCCCTATTGTGCCACACGCTCACGTAACAATGGCTCCCGAGAGCCCCCAAATGAAAGATCGATTTTAGGGACTTTTGGCCACCTTTTCGTCATTTGGAACCACTGTGCGGCGTGAGGAACGTCAATCAGGTCAGCTACTACATCTAGCATATCTCTGTCCAAATTGATCAACACGTATCTGATTTTAGACGGGTCAGAAGAGATGTGGTAGAAGCAAACGCCGCTTACGCTACAGCAAACCATCTATTTGGTGTTTCCTTTCAAAAAGGCTGTGGAAATTTAACCGTGATCACCGCGTGGACCTGGTGCGTTTCATTTCCTCGAGACTGTCTGGTGGATGATTCAGCTTGTAGTTGTTGAGCTTGAGGTTCCTGCATTACTATTCCCTACAACTTTTCTTAACCCTATTTAAAACCATAAACTCGAAACTTAAGAACTTCCGCACCATCTATAAGTCATCCTATAGCCTACACGAGGGACCATGTTTCTGGGAGCACGAGTTACTTTGTAGGCCTCCCATGCCCAAAAAAAGGTCGTGCTCTCAAAAACATGGTCCCTCGTGTAGGAATAGCCTATGAACTTATTGACTGATGTTTATAAAACGAGACAAATACTTGCTTTTTTTGAATATAAAAATTCTACCGACTGTTTTCTTTGTAGGTTTTAAGCTTTGTCTTTAAGGTCCTTAAAAGCCTTAATAGCAATATGCTTTTATCTATATTTAATTTAATTCGCTCAAATAACTTTCATAAAATATTCATCAG
Source organism: Thereva nobilitata (assembly GCA_963855945.1). Lineage (NCBI taxonomy): Eukaryota > Metazoa > Arthropoda > Insecta > Diptera > Therevidae > Thereva > Thereva nobilitata. Next base: position 124,191,509 of record OY979696.1, read on the forward strand.
GACATGATACAAACATAATCTTTATAGACCGCCTTCTAATGGTAACAAATATCTTTTATTCATTTTTGTTGTCAAAGGGCGGGGAGGGCAGCAACCACTAAAGATTTTCAATAACAACAATAATAACAAACACCACAAAAGTCCTTCTTGTGGGGAAACATGTACATATGTATATGTATATAAAGAAGAAAAAAAAACTTTTCCTATCACATCTTTTCACATTTTTTTTGCAGCAATAATGTGGGTTTATGAACCCACGATTTACATACATTTCCAATTTATCCCCAGTGAGTATTTTATTATTTCAGAAATTTTTACTTCACATTAAGAATATAAATAATTCATAACATGATCGTAAGCATGCTGCTGTTCAAGTCCTTGAATTTCATAAGTAAACCGTACCCCGTAAAGCATGTACAGTTGGACAGTTGGTCGTGTTCCTGGCGGTAGCTTGATGTATTATACAATACAGCAAACTCCAATAATCATCCCTCACTTGTGCTGACACAGTGAGTTTCTTCCCCCGTCCCCGCGCCCAGGGTTTGCACCTGCAAATCATAGATATATTCAGTACCACCAGAACTGCCAACGTATTAATCTTGATATTTCTGTATGCTTGCCTGCTATCGTTCAATTACAAGGACTTAACCCTCCAGGAGGGTTAACTAATCCATTTCAGAGGGATTTTTTTCTATTAACAAACCCCATTTCGAACCGCATCCTCGTCCTTGTGGTTACGAATACCAAATGTCTCCGCTAGCTAACCCATGTTCAGACCTTTTTTCGCCATCACAGCCCCCCTTTTTCAGGGTGGACATTTCTGTAATGTCCTTTTCATTTTATAGACATTACAAAGGGCTACTGATGGCGAATGTCCTTCCTTGCCGACATACATAAAACATGGATTATCCTTAGGATATTCTACACCAAATCTCCCCGGCACTGTCTCTCTCATCAGCAAAACCTTTAGAGTTTGGGTTGTAGTAATTCGGTATTCCTTGGGCGTTCCCATGTCACCTTCTAGGGGTGCCCAACAAGCTGCATAAACAGATCATGACCAAATTAGGTTTGAACTTTCTCTAGTTTCTTGTAATTTTGAATTTTCGAGAGAACAGTCCCAGGAATGTCAATGGTCTATCCGATTTGGAACCCGTCGTTCTTAAGCTGTAGCAACAAGGCTTGTTCAATGTAAATATAACACTTGTTAAGGGGCGGAAAATGGACTAGAATGGCGGTTACATTTGTTGATAGTTCCGAGAACCTGTGGCTACGACAAAACAAAAACCCTTAAGCGATTGTTGCTCTAATAACACTGTGGTATGCTATGCCATTTCCGTGCCATAATGTGTTAGCTTTAATGGTTCCTTAAGAATTGCGAATACGGAAATTTTTTTAAGGACGTGCGAAATGGTAATTAAAATGTAATTTTTTAGCTCAAATATTGAAAATAAGGAAATAGTGAAAAATCTTTCAGAATATAACCTTCCTTAGGAGAGAAATAGACAAGGAAACAAGCACATCTGTAGTCATATGTTTATGTTAGATATAGTTTCTGTGTAAATTCCTGTAAATCCTGTTTCCTGTAAATTATCTAAAATTTTATCACAAAGTTCTCCCTTCTGACTTACTCCAAATAAAAACATGCTAGGAGCGTAACCCGTACTTCGATTATAATACCAATTACCCGTTGTTCCTGCCTCAGCTTCCTTACACAACATAGGAGTTATGGTGCGATTCATACGCTCAACCTGGCCCTTAGATTGAGTGGAGCCAGTGGCTATTTTGACGTGGCGAATTCTATTGTTTGTCAAGAAGTCGGTGAACTCCTTAGACACAAAACAATTTCCGCGGTCTGACAGAGTCTACTATAGGTGGGAACATAAGATTCAAGACAAGGTAAGTCCTCTCGTGTTTGTGTGCTACCAAAGTCATATAACTTAGTATACTTCGTAAAATTTACAACTACCAAAAAAATTTACGATCTATCGGGGTTGCCTATTTTTTGTAGTACTACCCTGTATATCACAGCCGATACTGATTGTGTCGTATCCCACCGCTGCCACCAAAATTTTTTCGTGCTCTAGTTGCTAGCTCTTACTGCGGTACTAGGGATACATTCCACTGGCGAATTTTGTAATTGTAATTTTGCAGTTCCAACGCCCAAAGAGAAATTCTCGGTTTCATCAACTTTTCATTTAAAGTGAGGGTTAGCGGCTTGATTTTAAATTCAATCCCCAAAAGATTAGAGTCTCTCTTCTCAAAGCATAAATTAATGACAACGTCTCAAGCTAGTAGCTTTGATATCGCGACTCGGTATCGGTGATCATTTTTGGGAAGGGAAAAACCCGGTGGAATTCACGAACACTCTGCCGTTGGTAGAGAGTCCTTTCATACCCAAAACTACTTGCGTTAAAGTGAAGTACTGTTGCGTTCAGAGGACATTGGAAATTGGCAAAATAGGCGATTGAGGTCGTCCATTAATTACGTGAGGCGATTTTGCTGATTTTTCTACCAACTCCCCCCCCCTGGTGAGATGTCGTGAGATTTGGCCGGATCCCCTCTCCCCCTCCCCTCCTCCCCTAAATCAAACGTGAGGTGTTACAAATTTAAATAAAAATCTAATATTAGTCCAGTCCCCAACCGTAAAAATGGGGTATTACCTCTACTTTTTTTCGGCGGCCACCGATTTTGATGAAATTTTGGATTTAGGCTCTACTTACCACCCTTTTCAAAGTCTACTCTGTGCCGAGGTGCGTTTTTTTCTTTAAGGGGTGAAAACTACCCCTTATCGTAAAAAATTAATAAAACTTAATAATGGGTAATAAAAACGCGTAGTAGGACTATATATCACCTCTTAGACGTATGTACTATTGAAATAATTTTTTAAGAAATTTTTCAATCCCTAAAAACTACCCTTAGAGAAATAGTCCAGTCCCCAAACGTAAAAGTGGGGTATTACTTCTACTTTTTTTCGGAGGCCACCGATTTTGATGAAATTTTGAATTTAGGCTCTACTTAGCACCCTTTTCAAAGTCTACCCTTTTTGAGATACACAAATTTAGTTATAAGTTCAGAAAGTATTTTAGTAAATTTTTTAGTCTGTGTATGTGTGCGTGTGCGTGGATGTATATATACTGGCGGGGTACCGTCCCCCGAACACTTAATTCACCTATGCTCTGAAAAAGATTGCAAACCGTCAATTTTTTTCATTTTATTTAATTGCACATCTTTAGCAGCTGCGTTCAAAAGTATTGCGCAATACCTTCCAGCTTATAGAATATCTTCTATTTTGGAGGTACTGTTGTAAAATGTGTATTAAACCTGTATACCAAATGTAGCATGTTTTTTTATTGTAGCGTGTTTTAATGTAGCATGTTTTTTTATTGTAGCGGTTTTTTTTATTGTAGCGAGGTCAATTTTCAAGCTACAGTGTCCATTCAAAAACCATTTTGTAGGTAATTTCACTGGCAATAAACCTGTGTTAATTGTATTATATTAGAACCCTTAATTTTCAAAACGTGAAGGGTCAAACGTCTAATCAAAGGTAGTACTTACACTATAAAGCAAACCTAAATCCGCTATATCTCCGTCAGTTTTTGAGCTACAACAATACATAAAAAACCAAAATTGTTGTTGAAGAAAAATCTAAGTTTTGTTACCCAACAGTTTTTTACGTATCTTCAATAGTTTTTGAGTTTTTTTGAAATAAACGCAGAAATCTGTAAAATTCGTAAAATCCCCTTTTCTTTTTGATCGTACCCATTTCGAAAAATACATCTCTAAAATAAAGTGAATCCTACGTGGAACATGATAAATTTGAATTTTGGGTGGAAGTGGTTCTTTAAAAAAAAATTGAACGGTACACCTTCTCTTTGTCATAACTCATTCATTTTACATGCAAATGACTTTTATCAGTGTTCATTTTAAAGGTCTTTTCAAGCACTTTAAAAAATATATTATAAGTTATCCTCGAAAAATGCATCGATTTTCCGTTATTCGACGTTAAATACAACGTTTTGAGTGTTTGGTTTGAGGCCCCCTTCGGTCAATCATTACTCGCTTTGTTTTATATTTAGAGCATTCATTCAAAAACCATTTCCTTGGTTTTTTATAAGCTTTATTTTTAGTCCTACAAAAGTTTTGATAAAACGCTTATTGACCAAAAACTGTTCGAAAACGTGGGGTTTTTTAATGAAAATTGCAACTTTTTAAACGCTTATAACCAAAAAAATATCAATTTTACAAAAAAAGTTTGTACAACATTTTTTGCTTAGAATTAGCCTCTCTATCGATTAACGGGGTTATTTTGACCAAAAATATTTCCACCCCCGAGTTGGGGTGGGAAAAGCGCATATTGGCATTTGGTAGACTTTGATTTTTAATACACTTCTTCTTCTTCTTAAATGGCGCTACAATCCTTGTACGACTCGGGCCTCTTAAAGTCTCCATTCCAATCATCTTTACTCTTGCTAGTTCTCTTCAATTTGATATACAAAGTTTTTGTGTATCTTCTAGCAGGTCATCCATCCATCCATTTCTTGGTCATCCTACATTTCTTTTTGCTGATGGTCTACCATTGAAAATTCTGGCTAGCATTTTTTCTCCAGAAGCTCGAACACCGTGTCTACTCAATTTTATGTGTGTGACTATATTTATTTCGTCATAGAATTCTTTAAGCTCTTCGTTTGTTCTAATGAGGCATTCGTTTTTGTTATCCCTTACAGGACCAAATCCTTTATACACTTCTGTGACCGCACGCAGATTTTCTCTGATTTTCGCTGATGGCATATCCCAAGTATTCTATTTCTTCATAATGAAATTTGCATTTGTAAAATCTTAGTAGTAAGGATTTTCTCTTTACCGACGAAATACTGCTAAGATATTGGCTTTTTGAGTTTTGCAACTTTGCTCGTTCTGAATCCTTTCTACTACCACGTGTTAGGTTAGGTTAGGTGGAAATGGCTGTTCCCCCACTAGGGAGCCCACTGAGGCACACCATTGGGCCCATTGTGATACCATTCTAGTGTTGGGACAAAATTCAGGCCATTTCAAGCCATTTGGAGCTTTTAATAAAATGACAGAGGTCAAGAACACCAGTGTTTTGCAGCTCATTCAATCCATCAAGGAATGGTGAGCCAAGGAAGGTCACTCTTTTCCTTGCAAGGGCCGGGCATGTACAGAGAAGATGGGAGACAGTTTCTTCCTCATCCTCATCGCCACAACTTCTGCATAAGTCGTTGTGGGGAAGTCCCAATCTTTCGGCGTGCGGGCCAAAGGGACAGTGACCGGTCAGCACCTTCACTACATACCTTATCTCTGTTTTTTCACCTGAACAAGAGATTTTGAAAGCTTTGCGTCCAAGGTCAGCCATATTGTGTGAAGAGTGCGGCATACTGTCGCTGTGGTCCATCTCAGTCCGGCTCGAGCTAAGCTAATTTTTCTGACAGCCTGTTTATAGGTGGCTAAGGGTATTCCCATCTGGGTTAACTGGAGTGTCCTTTCCACTGTCTAGCAAGCTCATCTGCCCTGCAGTTTCCCCTGTGTCCCGGAATTCAACACAGAGTTATATCAAACTTAGTGGCAGTCTCACACAGAGAACTGCGGCAGTTCGGAACAGTCGTGGATGTTGTAACGACAGAATTAAGTGCCTTGAGGGCCGCCTGGCTATCCGATAGAATTCATATATTCTTATGAGATATATTATTTATCTTCAGCCATTCGAGAGCCTCCCAGATCGCAGTGACTTCCGCCTCGAAGACGCGGGCGGCAATGGTCGGGTAGATGAAGAGAGGTATCTATATTCAATGCCTCGGAAAAGATACCAGGCTGTTCCCAATTTTAGAGCCATCTGTATAGATATGTACATAATGACCCAGTCGCGATTACACCATCTGTCCAGTCATCTCTGGCCGGAATGATGGTATTGAAACCTTTCGCCAAGGTCCGCGTAGGTGTAGTGTAATCTAGGTTGTCGGCAGCGGTGGCGAACCTCCTAAAAATAGATCAGGGACCATATGAATATGGAGTCCATCCAAGGGAAGGCTTTGTCCTAAATTATGTTTACTAACCACTATCACACCACGTGTTAAGCCTCGTTCACATTGGCGAGTACAAAGGGTTAGTACGTGTTGGCTACTGGTTATTGCCAGTGACTGGTATGCCAGTACACGCCTCGTTGGAACACTTATGCTAGTGTACTGTCTTGGTTAGTTCACTAACCTGGTGAGTAGTGCCCTTGCTAGTAGATAGCCCAGGCCAGGGGGCTATTTATTTACTAGCCCACTATCCTCCACTTCTCTAAACTAACCACTTAACTCGCCTCGTGCGAACAATGACACGTGGGTTAGTAAACGATTATTTGACAAGTAATTTACGATTTTCTGTGAAGTGATTTCTGATTTTTTGAAAATTGTTTTGTTGAAAATGAAGTGGGCAGAAAGTGAAACAATTAAGTTTTTAGAATTATATAGGGGCTTTGAGTGTTTGTGGGACAATGATTCTGTAGATTACAGAAATACTCAAAAGCGGCAGGCAGCAGTGGAAAGTTTGGTTAAGCAAATTTTGTTTTGATTGATACCCACAGCTAGTACACTAACCTGTCTACACTGAACTGCGTCTGAACATCTACTCACTTATAACTAACCTCAGCCTTGCCAGTACCCTACTAACCAGGGACTAACCACTAGCCCACTAGCACACGCCAATGTGAACGCTGCTTAAGCCGGAAAATATTTCTCCAAGTCTTCTTCGTTAAGATCCTTCACCGCCTCCTTCAGCCTTAGCTTTAGAACAGATTTTAGTCCCGTTATTTATTGTCCTAACTGTCCTACCATCTACTTTAATTGAACAACCGTAGAATTTTCAATAAATGAACCAACACGTTCTGCGGTCCCCATAATTACATGAACAGCGTTATAGTGTTTAAAAATGTGAGTTACTTACAACTCTGACTTAAAATCAGGAACAATATGGAGTTCCAAAATTCACCGTAATTGGAATAAGAAAATAATAATACATTTCGAACTTCTTTTTTGCCCGCGTACAATAATTTTTTTTATCACCAACACGTGGATGCTTTTTTTCGTCGCCCAGATCCTTTATACCACTTCTGAAATTTAATATAGGAAAATATGACGGCGAAAAATCAAAAAAACGAGAGTTTCTTCTTTCAAGCGTTTATGCGAGACTAATTATTCAAGTTTTTTCTTTATTAATTTTTTTTCCTTGGTATTCGCAATATTTAACCTACAGCAGCTGTACTGTGTCTTGATATATCCTTCATGTGAATTTCTAATTTCTTTCTTTCTTAGAAGTGATAAGCTTAAGATATGGTTCAGAAAATGTCGTCCTCTAAAAAAAGTTGCCCATTCTTCCTTCCATTTAATCTTGCTACTACATAACACCTTATAACAATTCAGGCACTCTATTTTCTTATAATATTCAATTTCACTCATCTTTGTATTTACCGTCAACCAAAAACAAATACACAAATTCAAGGATATCGTATAAAGAAAGGCTATATACGTAATAGACTTTCTGTCTATAAGGAAATTGACAGCATACTGACCCAGATTTTCTGTCTGATACACATATACATATAATAACAACAAAAGAATATTATATAATTTTCACTGATATAGCAGAGGCTTCTTCCGATTTAATATAAATCCAATATCTGAGGGAGGATCGAGATAAAAATGGAGAGGATAGAATTACACCATCTCGATAAAAATGTTTTTGCTATAAGGCAATTGAATAAAATTTACCAACAAGAGGAAGCAAACATCTTTCCATTAAAGATGAAGTTGTTCGTCATCGGATTTGTAAGGGATACTGGAAAAAAAATTATATAAATTTTCTGATAATAAGAATTGTTAATATCATAATTACGTAAAACCAGACCAAATGTCAAGGTTCATTAATACTTACGATAGTTAGCAACGTTTTCCAGAAAGCATTTTAGTTCGGCTAGTTTTTTGATATTTCCTTTCTTATTTTCAAACTTTTTGCTATAGGCTGTGAAAGCTTTTGGTTTCATATTGCTGCGAATGCTGTTGCTTACAAATACTGGGGCATGCTGGTGCGGGTGCAAATGCTTTCACATACACATAAAAAAGTTTTCACCCCTCTACACAAAATACCATTTTACTATATAAAGTTGGACCATGAAAAAAATGCTGAAGTAAAGCAAAGTACTTCACAGCCTTGGAGAGCAAAAGCTTTAAAAAATTGTAAGCAAACAGAAAACATTTCACAGCAAAGTATTTTAAAGCCGAAGCATTTGCAGCCAGACCATGCTCCTGAAAGCTTTTAAGTAATTTGAAAGAAGCAGCATTCGCAGCAATATGGAACAGACAGCTTTCACAGTCTACAGCAAAGTAAGTTTAAAAATATGTGCTTTGCTTTAAGTTTACGTTGCTTTCAAACCCTGGAAATGGAATCGGACTGGACACCCCTTGGGACCCGAGAACGAGAATCTAGTCAAACAGGCCCTTGACTGGAATCCGCTAGGAACTAGTCGAGTTGGAAGACCTAGAACAACGTGGAGGAGAATCCTATTAGCAGAGGCCACAACAACTGGTAGATCTTAGATGGAGCCGAGAGCTTTTGAACAAATCAGGGCAATAATGTTTTGCACCTCTATTTCCACATGAAGAATAACCAATACCCAAGTCAATAGGTCTACCCTAAATGGGAAGTGAAGTGAAGTGAAGTTAGGTACCAGCGCATATTAATGTATGAGAGTGGCCAAAATGGAAGTGAAGTGGAAGTTATATCTACTTCAGTGGAAGTTACGTCTACTTCACTTCTACTTCACTTCTGCGTTATTTTTCAGTTCGTTTTGGCCTAATAGTTACTGCAATATATCGAAACACTCTTTTTACTCTTGTTATATCTTCTCGTGACGGATCTTGAAATGAATCCCACATTGTATAACAAGCCACAATTTTTCACTAGTGGAGTGGAGGAGTACTGGGAAAACGAAATGTTGAAAATAGAAGAACCGAACAACCGAAACGATGTCAGGAAACTATATAAAAAAGTAAAGGAGAAACGAGTCGGTTTCAACCCCAAAATAACAATGTGCAAAAATAAGGATGGGGTATCTTAAGTACCAAAGAACTAGTTCTAAGTAGATGGTGTACTGCTAGCTCGAGATAAAGAGCCAACCTTAACAGAAAACATGGAACTAGCAGAAGAACTATCGGAAGACATGCCTACATTAGAAGACGTACAAGACGCAGTTAAAAAACCTAAAAAACAACAAATCTCTGGGCAAAGATAACATCCTAGCATAGCTATTGAAACAAGGAGGTGAAAACGTAATTTTAAGTCTGCACTAATATGAACCCAGAAACGAATACCATCGGAATGGAGCGAGGGCATTGCATGCCCTTGCTAAAGGAGATCAGCTAATCTGCCGTCATTATAGAGGCATCACTTTATTGAACGTAGCATAATAAAGTATTATCAAATATTTTATACGTTAAACTGCAGCCTTACGCAGAAGCAGCTCTGGGAAACTAGCAAAGCAAGCCCCGGAAGATCTACCACAGACCAAATTTTCACCCTTAGGCAGGTCCTAGAAAAGGCAAATGGATTTAACATAAACATACATTCTCTACTCATAGACTTAGAAACGCCTATGATCATAGCCGGCGGATAATATGGGTATGGAGGGTAGCAGTACCCACCCGGAATTAGAGAGCAATATTCACCGAAAAGAAGACGTGCTCTGCGTTATCCTGGATACCTAGTCACACCAGTCACAGCGCTGAGCCATCGGGCTCGAAAAGATGGAGGTATTTTATATATCCTCCATTTCCACTCAAGAACTGCGTGAGGTCGTAACTCACTTCCCCACACTCCTTTGTAACCCATCTATCCACGTTTGGGATAAGTCTGAGGATCCACCGACTCTTAACAGACTTGTCGCACTTGCCTTGCCATTACCTTACAGACTCGCAGTGCGTCAACTGCGAGCACACTAAATTTGTCTCCCCTCTAACATATTCTGGATCATAGAGACGTATGCCTTCTCTCGCCAGTATCTCTATGGGTATAATTCCCGCTACCAAGTACGCCATCGTTGGATATGGTCCTATATGCGCAGCATAGGCGAAGGACGGAGACAGATACATGGGTACGTTGGTGCGTGCGGTGATTGATATAATAGAAGTGCGCACGCAAAGCAAAAGTTGGTTTTTTCCAGCTTTTCCGCATTGGCGCATTCGCTATAGGCTTAAATACCCAAACACAAGCTCACACAACAGACACATTACTTCGTCGCTTTTTGTTATTTGTAACAGACTAGATGGAACTCAAGCATGCAACTGTCTGTCAGCGATAATTCGCCGCATCCACCGGACGCACTGTACGTTACGCCCGTATCTGCTTCCTACTTTAGTCTGTATGCGGCACTCCATTTTCTGCTGTTATCCCTCTTGTTCAACGCTGCTGCCCACAAGAGGCGACGGATCGGCTTGAGCATTCTTGGAAATGCTGCATAAATAGTGGAAGCTTTATCCTTTTAGTGTGTTTTAAAATTAGGCCTCTGGTCGATCATCACTCCCAGATGCCTTAAGGTGGGCTGTGAATGAATGATCTGTTCCCATACCTTGATTCTTGTGGATACTTGTTTTCCCAGGTTGCTGATCAGCAAAGTTATAGTTTTGTGTTCAGCAAACGGCAGACCACCGCTTTCAGTCAATGGTTTTATATCTCAAAAAACTTCGTTCGCGCATAATTCGATCTCATCGAGGTGTAGCCTCAACACATCATTATACATTGTGATCCACAGGAGAGACCCCAGGACACCACATGTTGTTCTGTACACCGTCAGCCCATCTTCCGATTCACAATGAAGTGACATACCTTCTTTCCTTTTTAGGAAAGGTTGTTACCAAATAACCAAATAACAGTTTCGGAGGAGGGGGTGTGTTTGCTGACCACCCACCCGGACCCAACACGATCCGCCGGCACTGCCTATGATAAAATATGGAGTATTTAAGATTTTCTAAACATCTCGTAGCTTTGACCAAAATGAAAATGAAAGAGGTAATATGCAGAATAAGAATTGAAGGAGAGCTGTGAGAACCATTCAACGCCAAAGTAGGACTAAGACAAGGAGATGCCCTGTCGTGCTTACTATTTAACGTAGCTATGGAAAAAGTGATAAGAGACGCAGGAATTAACACCGCGGGCAGTATTTTCAACAAGTCGGTACAACTATTGGCATACGCTGACGACATCGTAATACTAGCCAGATCCAGCATAGCAATGAAAGAAGCCTTCATATCGCTAGAAAGAGCAGCAAAGAAATTCGGACTAGCAATTAATGAAGAGAAAACGAAATATATGTGCATCTCTAAAAGACGGAATGATCGCCAGAATATGACAATTGATACATATAACATCGAAGGTGTAAAAGAATTTATATACTTAGGGACGCTAATCTCAAAAGATAACGACACGACGGCAGAAGTCATAAGGAGATTGGCGCTGCGAAATAGATGCTATTTTGGGCTACATAAACACTTCTTAACAAGGAACATATCAAGGAGGACTAAAGTTAAACTATACAGAACCCTTATAAGGCCAATACTACTGTATGGATCCGTATGGGGTGCTTTGAAAGAAAAATCCTGCGCAAAATATAATGGAGGAGTGAACGAAAATGGTGTTTGGAGGAGAAGATACAATCACGAACTGTATCAGTTGTATAAAGATCCAAACATCATAAAAACTAAAAAAATTAACAGAATTCAATGGGCAAGACATGTTGAACATAGCAGTGATGACAACATAACAAAAATTATTATGAACAAGAGACCAGACGGACACAGCGCACGGGACGTCCAAAAAAGAGATATACAGACAGCGTAGAAGATCTACGAACCCTAGGTATAGTCTGATCCAAATCAGTTGAGGTTTTCTTCGCGCATGTGGGGAAATTAAAATTACACACAAATAAACATTGCGCACATCGGGATAAAGCATGCGCTTATGTATTTTCACATTCCCCTTCGAAATCTGTTGTTATTCTCTTTTTTCTGTTGTTATTCTCTTTCTTCTGTTGTTATTCTCTTTTTTCTGTTGTTATTCTCACTGCGCATAGGAAATGCGATTTTAGAGAAACCTCATCTCTTTTGGATCAGACTCTATAAGAAATTGGAGACTCCAAGCCAGGGACAGACCACAGACAGTGCTGGAGGAGGATGTTGCAGGGCTGCATAAGTTCTGAATCAGCCTAGAGTTTTAATTTTCTCTCATTGAAGCTGAAAACTTCCTGCACGGAAGCTCCTCAGAAGAAACGCTTTCCCGCCCGGCTATAAAAGAAGTTCGTCCATCATTCCAGAAGCTTTTCCTCTCCGGACTCGCTCCAGAGAAGTCAGCTCTTCCAGTCCTAGGTAGCTGATTTGTCTAGGTGTAGACCGATAATCTTTTCCACACCTTGTCGAGATGTAAATCTGACAACTCCTTCTCCGTCCCAGTATAGACCTATCCGCAACCATCAAACTCACCTTACCGCCCCTCCGGCGAGATTATGGCCAGTACATCACGAGATTTTACGTCTCACACCGCGCAGGGTAACCGCGTGTAGAGACCGATACCACCGAGTCTAAATTCGTTGATGAAAAGACCAACCTCTGAAAGCCAGACGGCCTATCTACTATACATAAGACTCGCCAGATACCACGTGTTGGCAAGACTTGTAAAGACACCATAGTAGAGGAGACCGTTTACATAAACATAGATATAAGTAACTACACCAGTATTAGCAATTAAGAACCATATAAAGACCTCATAGACCGCGTTTATGTGCAGGACCGAACCGGTCCAAAGTACCAAAAAAGGTACAAAAAAACGTCGCATAAACGTGGACGGGACCGAACCATTTTCGGTCTTTTTGGTCTTGATTTTGGGGTGGACCAAAGCGGACCGAACCATTTCGGTACCGACACATAAACTGTTTTGGACCATAATAAAGACCAAAACATAACCTGTTGGCAATAATTTTTAGTGGTGTCGACGGCGGTTAGGTTAAAAATAATGTCAATAAAGGTGAAATTGGATAATATTTAAATGGGGGAACGTTGGGCACACGAGGAAGTGCACTTCTCGATCTCTGTATCGAACAAAACATTACAGCACAAACGGGCTGCAAAAAAATGTGAAGCCAGGAAATATTTAATAAGATGCGGTTAGAAATGTTAGCTCGAAATGTTATTAAAATTGTTCATCAAATACAGCTTAAATATAAAAAATTAAAAAAGCAATACATTGTAATAAAGAAAAGCAGCGCATAGTGAGGTTATATTCGAATGCGCACATAAACTCAATACCGGACCGGTCCAATAGACCGGTTTGGTCCTGCACATAAACGCGCTCATAGACCGCGTTTATGGGCAGGTACCAAACCGGTCCAAAGTACCGAAAAAGGCCCAAAAAAGCCTGCATTTTCGGTGCGGTCCTCGTTTATGCGGGTTTTTTTGAACATTTTTTGGTACTTTGGACCGGTTCGGTCCCTGCACATAAACGCGGTCATAGAGTCATCGTAACGGATAAGCATGTTTGTATAGAATTAAGAAAATTGAACCATGTTAAGAAGTAAGACACTCAAGGAAATAGGGAAATGTTATGTTCTAAGAAGGTGTTGTTCTTAACAACCCTAGACTACTCAAGAGCCCCCAGCAACCTTACCTTAAAAAGGAGGATTAGACCGTTACCATTATAAGCTGGATCTGGTCTAGATCCAAGCATCAAATACATCAGAGAGCCTACAGCTTGTCGCTAAGGAAAGTTTTTCATTTGTATACTGCGCTTGCTTGGTTCTGAAGTTTCTAGACGTTTGAAAATTTGGGTATTGAAATAGGTTTTACACCCGCCCAAGTACTTTCTTTGTGTAAGCTGTTTGACTGATCTTAATACTTTTATCAATTTCTTGTTCAATTTATAATCCTAGAAAATAACCTGCTGGCTGTGTGTAGTGATTTTGAATTCCTTTTTGAGTTCTTTGAAAAATATTTCCAGATCTTCTCGATTCGACACTGTAAGCAATCCGCCCTCAAGCACTTAAAATGTTGCAGGACGACTAGGAAAACAACGACGAAATTCATGGTGCGTTAGGCGGGGTTTACATTTGTAATTTATTCGGGAATTTTTCGTTAGGAATGTTATTCACAAAAGTTCACTTTCTATCGAGCAAGAAGTTCTGAAAACTAATGTAAACTATTTTGAAACAAGAGATGAAATTCATTCGCACAATTTTTATCGAATAAAGTCCGGTGCTACATTTTTTTCCGTGTCATGTTTTTGTTTGAATATGATAAATGAAACATTTGAATATATTCGAATAATAGTGTAAACTGACTGTACAGCAGTATCTATGTATAAACTCATATTTTATTCCTTGCAAAATTCACATTTTCCCTATATGGAAACCCTTCAGCAATTTTTGTTGCATAGAACTTTGTTTATAATAAGCTACTCTGAATTATATTCAGTGAATTTATTCACGAATATTTTTGACCTCGTCCTCTAGGAATATTTGTATGTAATTTTGTGTTGAAATGTAAACGTTTTTGAACTATGAATGATTTGTTCCAGTAGTAAATTCCGCGAATAAATTGCAGATGTAGACCCCACCTTAAAACAACCAACGCCGGAAATTGCCAGTAGTAGTTAGGCCCACCGCAAAACTGGGACGAATTGCCCCGGACCCTACATCAGAGGCGGTCCCGAGCATAGCAACTTTTGGTTAAAAGTTAAAACCCGCTGCGCTCTGAACATCAAGCGGGCAGCAGCCTAGAGGATGAAACCCAAACATTCAGACTCTAAAATAAAATGAATGGACTTATTTTTACCGCAGGCTTTAAAAAGTATTAAAATTTTTTTTAGTTATAGGTTTGATGAAATTTCAATCGGGCCCCGAGCATATTTTAGCCCCGCAGGCCTCGAAACGTCATGTGGTGGGCCTGGTAGCAGTTGCAATAATTCCGCGTTCTTCAGTGGTAGATTCAGTATTATTGTTACCAATGGTCTAGATTGCAGTGCCATCGACAAAAGTAGCAACAATGTTTTGACTGAACGTAGGTAGGTCATTGGTGTATAGGGGATAAAGGATTGTTCCCAAAACACTGCCTTGTGGCGCAGTCGCTTGAATTTTCTTTAGATTAGAATACGCGTCTTTTTGCTTATTCTGAAGAATCTTTCTGAAATATACGATTGGAGTATTTGCGAGTATTGTCCAGGAAGGAGCAATTTGAGTTTATGATTTAATCCCTCATGCCAGACCATCTCAAGAGCTTGCGCAGCACCCAAAAATATTGCTGAACAAACCTTTTTTTCTCCCATCGTTTGTTCAATTGCATTAGTGATTCGATGGACCTGGTCGATCGTGGAGTATAGACTCCGGAAACCAAACTGGTGATCCGGTTTGAGATTTTTCTCTTGTATGATGATGGGTTTTAGTCTTGACAGTAGAAGTTTTTGGTATAATCTTGACATAACCGGTGATAGCGATATTGGCCCAAACATAATGACTTCAGTTACCTTCCACATTTGTGGTATGTATTTTAATTTCATTTAATAAATTTGTGATTTTAACTAGAGCTTTTCTGAGAAGTTCTCTCAATATTTGTCCAGTAATAAAGTCATACCCTTTTTGGGTGAACATTAAACCATTTTCAGATTTCATTGTACAGAGCTCCGTTTACTGGGCCTTATTGTTGAATCCGCCGGCAGGGAAGTGAATGCGAATTTGACAGGTTCTGATTGTTGAATCCCCCGGCGGGAAAGTGAATGAGAATTTCACAGTTGAAAGTGGAAGTTAAACTAAAAAACCACTTGTTTGGAGTTGTGTATCCAATGCGAACTGTCCATTCCATGGTCATTTGAATTTCGAAAATGAAATATGTCACTTCATATGGCAGTTAAGCTCGGCGGATTGAACAATCGCAGCGACAAGTGAAAGTGAAACTCTTTCGCGGCGGGAGTCCCAAATCCGCCGGATTCAACTATCAGGCCCACTTACTCTCTTCTTCCATCAGCTATCCATTTTCTACACTCAATTAACCAGTGGACACTGGTTCTGCAATAGTGACAAATATTATCTTTCTTGAATCTGTCTCTTTAAAGTATCTCTAACTTTGTAAAGTTTTACTCAAACATACATAGTTGGTTTTTTTAGTTCATCGAATGTATTGTTGAATGTTTCAAAAGTATCTGGTAAAATATTTAAAGACGTACAAACCATGTTCAACTCCATTTCGCCTCATTTTTTCCTTTTAGTCCATTATTCAGCTCATTCCACAGACTTCTTAACTAAGCAATATTTGTAGAGTCATCTTCGCTTGAGGACCAACTGAATGAGAAAAAGTCTGAACAAATCTTAAATAACTAAACATTAGATGTAGATGTAAACTACTGTTTTAAAGCTACCCATGCATCGCTGGCCGTTGTTTCCTGACTACACTTGCTATCAAAGACTACTTTTAACATTTAACTTTTTCAACACATTTAGAATCCATTAGTCAGTACTTGACACTATTGAGCTCGAAACCATTTCATCCCAGGGGTAAATTATTGCCCTATGTTGATTTGCGTTTGATATTGAAGCTGATGAACTGTTCCACAAAAACGCAGGACCGAAAAAGTAAGTTGGGAGTTAATCTATAAAAAAAACACAAAATCCTGAACCCTCCATCCATCGCCCAAAACAGCATCTCCCGATCACGTTGTAGTAAATGTCTCCACATAAATAAAATTTTTCACCCCTTAAGTCTCCCATAAAAAAATTTTTACCCAGGCAAAAAAAATAAAATAAAAAAAAATCCTTAAGGGATGTTTGGCGTTGGTCCTCGAGAGATTGTAAATATACACGAACGGAATTCAAGGGGCGTTGTGGGTGGAAGAGCGGGTGGTGGGGAGGGGTCATAGAAAAGATGATATCGGTATACATCCTGTTCTTGCGAACTTGTCTCGACTTCTTAATCACGACTCCAAGCAATTCATAACGTTTTTGAAGCAGGTATATCCTTAAACCCTAGTCAACCCCACTCTAAGCGGAATTTTCCTTTGATAACAGATAAAAAAATTAAAGGTAACCAATTTTTTTTTTCGAAAAAAAAACATTTTCCAGTGTTTTGGTTAAAACTTGTGCTTCTTAACAGCAACTCAGACTGATACCAGGGGTGAGTGGAGATGAGATGAGCTCAAAACAAAACTCTACGCTGAGAGATAAATACATCTCCTAGTAT
This sequence comes from Thereva nobilitata, assembly GCA_963855945.1. Classification (NCBI taxonomy): domain Eukaryota; kingdom Metazoa; phylum Arthropoda; class Insecta; order Diptera; family Therevidae; genus Thereva; species Thereva nobilitata. Next base: position 124,208,770 of record OY979696.1, read on the forward strand.
TGCATATTCTCTTTCTCCACTAGGATTTTGTCCGCTTGTGAAAGATAAAGGTCCTTACCGCCCCCGAGACGACTACAAGGATACAATGAATCCTTTCCAATATCCTGAAAATGAGCAAAATTTTAAACGGCGCATGATTGTTGAGAGAGAAAGTTTTTACCCCAATTTAATGTTGAGCTCCAGCATCCCTCTTCTAGCCTGTGATGCTTTGCATTTGGGACGAACAACCCCTGATACAACGGTTACAACAGGGCAAACAGTTTGCGTTTCGCTCTTATACCGTGAACAAGTGAGTTGTTGAGTGTGATAGAATTCTGCGGAGTGAAATTTTTTTTGGTGTGTTGTGAAGAAGAAAAAAAAACCTAGAAAATCGCTTTGTTTTTTTGTAGTTCAGTGAAAAGGAGGAGAAAAACACAGTGAAAATGGACATTCGTCCGATGGATTACTTCGAGCCGGATGACTTGTGCAAGTTTGAACTGTTCGGATTAACGAATGCGACAATGGTGCCGGTAATGATTACAATGACGCCGACTATCGGTATACAAACACAGCAGCTACCCTCTCATCAGCAGCCGCCACAACCACCATTACAGCAGTCCACAGGACTAGCCGCCCAAGCGACAACAATATTGCCACCACCACAGCTAACCCCCGGTATACCCCTGCTCCCGGCTAAGATGTCACAAGAACAACTTCAGCAACTTGAAGCGACTGGGGGTATCGTTGGGGTGAGTAGTAGTGCTGGGGTTGGAATTGGTAGCTGTGGCAATTTGATATATCAAAAGCTTCCACACCCGTCTTTGCAACATGGATGTAGTCATCATCACCAACAACAGCAGCAGCAGCATCACTTCTCATCAAAAGCTCAGGCCCAAAAGTTTATTGAATCATCGACGGCTGGAGCTCAGCAGCACCAGACGGGCACTACGGCGGCAGCGACCGGGACACCATCCTGCATTCCCGGGTTCAGTGTCGGCGGTAGCATCCTCGGAGTTGTCGAGGGTGGAGGTTTAGGTAGTGGTGGATGTGGCGCCGGATGCAATGCCCTGATGATGATGGGCATTGGTGGTAGTGGCATTGGTGGTGGAGGAGACACGTCAAATGGACGACAGGAGTTTAACGAGGACCAAATCAAAGAACGGTGCAACTGCACTTATATGAGCTTTGACAACTTCATGGACTATCAAGTAAGATCCGCGTGAAAATCCACCACACTGTCTAGCGTCTAGCCGTGTATCCTTTAGGGATTTTCCAAAATAGACCGAAAACAACTATGGATTTCTTTGCATGTTTATATCCTTTAGGGAGAGAAAGCTCCTTTTTTAGTGTTCTGTCATTCCTTTTGCCAGCAAGTCGTCAGTCTTGTTCCTTTAGTAAAATATTTTGCCTCCTCCCCGTTTTTTTCCCTTAGTACTGACTACTAAACACATACTTGTGCCCTGTGTGTTATATTATCGTCCTTTAGAAATACCTTTCCTTAAGGGCTTTTTCCTTTTTATTTTTCTTTCTTGGTTCCTTGCGAGAGAACGAACTCCTTCCTTTTATATATATTTTTTCCTTATTTCTGATTCCATTGGGATTACAAAAGCTTCAGATTTTTTTGCCTTTCCGTTGTTTTTTCTGCTTCTTAGAGTGATTATGTGACTTAGATGTGTAGACAAGAGATCCCCTAGTTCTTCTGTTTTTCTTAAAGGAGATTGAAACGTTTCTTTTTAAAGGATATCTCTCCGCGCTTAACTCTTATAAAACGACCTCATGCTTGTAATTTTTTTCCGTTTCTGTTTTATCCGATGAAGTATGTGATGACTTTGCTGGTTATGCTTTTAGATCAAATGCCAGTGATTAAGGAGAGCAAAAATATATAACGAACGAAAATGAGATTTTTTTCTATGCTATAATTTTAGATTTATATTTATATGTCCTTTTATTGTGGTCAAGATAAAGAAAATTGTTATATGTGTTTTTCGTTTTTTTTCGTATTGGGATTATGTGGATTTATGTTAGAAAATATAATTGGAATGGAACGGAAGAAAAACAAAGAAGTAGAAATCGTAAATTTTCGCGTTGTTATTGGGTTTAGGGGTTTTATTTATCTTAATTAGGATTGCCAAAATACTAATTTAAGAGTTTGGTTTAATAGCAAGAAAGGAGTTTTGGTCTCGAGGACACTAAAAATTTAATTTATTAACGTAAATGCCCTTTAATCCGGGCTATTTCGATTTTTTGTAAATTGTATATTAATTTATAGTGGTGAGAATAAAGATAGCCATATGAAAAGTGTTTGATCATAATTACATATATATATAACAGTTCTGTTGAGAGCCTTCCTTTATACAGGGTGTCCTACGAACAGTGACAAAGCGGCCGGCTGTGGATCAGGCGCGAATCTAGAATTTTATTTTTGGGGGGGGGGTCACGGAATTAAAAGTGGCGAAAAAAAATTTCTACTCCTAAGGGCCTATTTAGACGGTTCGCTCCCAGGAGCATTCCTCACGAACTTTGTGGATGAAGGAGGTAGTGGGGCAGAAATCAGCATATGGGCTATTATTCTGTCGCGCGGACGGGTTTGTATGATGCTGTAAACATGCTAAGGGCGACGGCGAAACTATTTTCCTCGACCACGGCGAATGGCCCGACGAAATTTTTTGTGTGTACAAACTAAGAGCGACGGCGACAAAGATAACTACTTTGACACCCGAATATGTTACACACGCACACAGGAACACGGTATTTTTTTGCTGTTATTCGCCCACAATAAATTATTCTATATTAACACAGCACAATTATTGTCTATTAAATGTAAGAAGTCTATAAACTATAAATAATTATTTTCATAAACAAACACGCACAACATGAAAACATAACTTTGACAGCCGAATTCTACACACGCACACAGGAACACACGGGAATAGCAACATAAACATATACCATAGCAACCATGCACATTTGACAGGCGACGGCTACGAAATAGAAATTAGATTGATTCGGTAGCCACGCTCGGCAACGTCGCCGTCGCAGTCGTCTGCAGATTGTGCGCCTTCATATATAAGCCGTGTGTTCTATTCGTTTTTGACAGTCGCCGAAGAAAATAGTTTCGCCGTCGCCCTTAGCATGTTTACAGCATGAAGAGAAATGCGCGAGCGAAGCGAGGAATTTTTTTTGGACTCTCCCCAAATCCCCCAAATTGTCTGGTCGCGGCACTGTAGTGGGGTTGATGAGAGGTACCACCCCACCTCTCCCTTCATCCACAAAGTTCGTGAGGAACGTTCCTGGGAGCGAAGCGTCTAAACAGGCTTTTTTAGGGACAAACACAAAATTAACAAAACGAACAAAACTAACCAAATTTTCTCGTGGATTAAAAACAAACGTAGTCCGCTCAAATTAGTCAAAAAATCGCTGTTTTTAGGAAATTTTTCCCACAACTATGAGACCGGTGCCAAGTGAAGTCTCTATTTTGTGGAGAACCTATGCATTTTGGTGAAAATATCAAATTTGGAGAGCATAAAATTACCTACAAATTTTACAATTTTTCCCAACTCCGCATATTTTCGCCGATGGAAGCCCTTTTGCGCCATTTTTAGATTTTGAGCCAAAATTATGCATTTGTACGAAAAATTAAATGAGATCAAAGTAGTAGTTGTAGTTTTTCAACCGCCTTTCTTTGGACGCTTTGATTATCAACAGAGACTGAAAAAAGGCGCAAAACGAGCTCTACCGCCGAAACAATGTCGAATTCGAAAAAACAGTGAAGGCAAAATTTGCAGGAAATTTTATGCCTTATAACTTTGCTCTTTTGATATTTTGACCAAAATGCATAGTTTCTCTTAAAAATAGAGAAAAGGCGAAAAAACTATAAAATTCACATATTTCTCAAAAACAACCCTTTTTTCGAACTGCGGGTTGTGAAAATCATGCTTAGACAACCCATATCCTTCACTTGGCACCGGTCTCATAGTTGTGGGAAAAATTTCTTTAATTGTCTCTAATTTGAGCGGAGTAGGGCAGAAAACGTGCCCTAATATGTTTTTGATGAAGACGCGCCCTTTCTTGCGAGTGCAGCTAACTTCAGAGTTTACAAATCAAAATATATAGAAAGAGTATAGATCAATATGTAGTTGACCTTGAAGGTCATTTTTTAAGGTCGTTGCTTTAATTTGCAAAAAAGTTGGGTCGGTTTTGGACGTTTGGTTATTTTTTGTTTTTGTTTTTTTAGTTGGATCAATTTTGTTTTTAAACAGCGAGCGCTTTTGGGGGGGGTCATGACCCCCGTGACCCCCCCCCCCCTAAATCCGCGCCTGCTGTGGATAAGTTATGGGGAGACGAACAAAAAATCGTATGTGTGGGCGAAGGGGAGGGGAATCGTAACGGTTTAGTCGCTAGGGCGTTTTGAAATTTGTTTTTTAGAATTTTACATATCACCCTGTATTTTTGTAACCCTATGACCTATTTTCACGAATGCACGCAGAATACTCCTGTCTAAAACTGACAAAATCAAGGTTCTACCCTATCAAGTTCCAGAGCAATGACTCGTCAAAACCAAAACTTTGAAATGATTTTTTTCACTAAAATTTCAACTAAAACCACCTTTTTCTCCAAAAAAATACGCAGTTAGCTGATTTTTTTTTTTTGCAAAATTGGAATAGTGGAGTCGGACAAGCATCAAATTTGAGTGAAAACGGAATTGTTTCCAGTCTCAAAATTTTTTTTTTAATATGTTAGTTACATCGAATACTATACGAAATGGACATTTGGCTGGGGACTGGCAACCGCCGCTACGTATGTTACGTGACATTTTGAGAAAAATCTACCATTTACGTCGTTCTTTCTAAATATAGATGAGAATTTCTCGGTATGTGTAGGTCCAAAGAAAGTGAAAAAATTGAGGCTGTATATTATGATATTACCTCTCAGCGGTTACAAAAAGAAATTTTAATCTTCACACATAACCTCAAAAAAAATTAAAAACTGAAAAACTGCTAAATTTTGGTTTTTGGTTATAACTTCGGATGTTTTAAGTAAAATTTGATGAAATTTTCAGAAATTATACTTTATAATGTGAGCAATAAACAGGTTAAAATTTCAAGTCGAAATTTTTAATACAAGTCTCAAAAATTAACCTCAAATTTTAAAATTGATTGGCCAATAACTTTTGTGCATCGCAACGTATGAGGTTCATTTTTAATTCAGTGTAGGTTTTTTATGCACTTTATCATGGTGAAAGAAGAAAATTTTTTAAACTTGAAAAAAGTGAATAAAATCGAATAGAAAATCGTGAATTTTTGTATTTTTTCGTCAATTTTCTCGAAAAATTCCACTTTTTTTTGATAAAACTAAATTATTTTTTGGCATATGTCAAAAATGAATTATTAATACAAAAAAAAAGAGTTGGGAGAAACAAAAAATTAAAAAACAAGAACTTTTAAATGCGTAGTATAAAAATTGTACGGACATTATTCATAGGAAATATTCCAAGCTTTCTAATTTTGGAAAAAAATGTATATAGTCCAGTGCAGGTTTATACCTCGGAACCCAGTTAAAATGAATGGGTTCAGATGTTTTGGATTTTTTGAATCTCTTATACTAAAAAGTAAAAAGTTTACCTTTTGAAACCTTCCGCTAATGCTTTTTTTTCTTTTAAGACCTGTCCCATGAAAATGATGGTACTTCTATTATAATTCCTTCCTTTACATTCCTTTTACAGCTATATTTATTTTTTCTCTCGAGAATAACTAAGTTTCTATATAAAATATACGAAGGGGTAGCATTGAAAGCGCGATATCATGGGGATGGCTGTCTTTCATTGAGAAATTTAGTAGCAAAAGGATTAGTAGGGGAGCTGGCATCGTGTCGTCCCAACCTTCTGCCGTTTGGTACATAAGCTTTTCAAGTAATTTCAAGCATTTTTTATACTATTACATTTTTGCGGGAAGTGGACCCATCTCGAGTTGGGGGGCTGGGGGTAAAAAAGGGGCTAATATTGAGAAAAAATTCTACCGCTGCGTGTGTAGGTTCTTTTAGGACTAAATAACCGTTAAATACTAGTGGCAGAAATGTTTGACCATTTTCATCCTCCCCAAGCCACCCTTAGCTAAACTTGCCATTTCATCCCCCACACCCCAGCAAATGGTAAAAAATTTCTGCCACTAGTATTTAACGGTTATTTAGCCATAACAGAACGTAAAATCAAGATTCTACCCTATCAAGTTCCAGAGCAATGACTCGCCAAAATCAAAACTTTGATTGATTTTTTTCACTAAAATTTCAACTAAAACCACCTTTTTCTCCTTACTTTTGAAGTTATTAGCAAGTTTGATGTTCAAATTCGCCTTATTATTTGGTGCTTATTTGGTACTTTTTAGCTTCTTCTTCCCAGAGTGCATAATTGTTTTGTTATCCATCTGGAGGCATATTATCAAAAACTGAAATCGTTCACGATATAGATGAAGATATATCATGTATCGTCAAATATGTCCCCTGTAAACAGATGATTATCTTTCCTCATTGCTGTCAGAACTAAGATTCCAATAAAAACGCGGATTCCAACTTCACTAGTGCCTCTGAACGTTGTACGACTCATACCGTCCAAAGCCAGTTCAACGTTAGTCCACTAAATGATTTCGATAATAATTTCATCAGTAAAAAGGCATTAAAGCCTTTAAAGCGTAAGATCATTTCATATACAGAAGGTTGTGGCATATGTTTGTTGAACCATTCACAGTTCTTCTAACAATATTAATATCTGAGATTCTGCCACGTATTATTGGCTTTGAAGTTGACCACCTTTAATCGAGCTTAAATGCAAAGTTATTATTCGGCAAGAAGTTAATGATGAAGACTGCTCTGCTCTGAATTATTTTTTTAAATTAGGCTCATCTTTTAGGTAAATGTGTATTCTTTTATTTGATATAAAGGTGCCAATAGACGATGAGAATATTCTCAACGTAAATTTTGGTATTCCCATGAGAATATTCTCATGGGTGCTTACACGAGGCATGGTATTTGTTCCCGCGAGAATAAATACCGTTCTCATGGTGGCAGTTCTCATGAGAATATTCGCATGAATTCTCATGTGCGTTTACACGATGAGAATAAAAGCTGTGGCTTGAGAATAATTTTTTTCTACGTCTCTGTTAGAATGCAGGCATTCTGATATTACTTTTAGTTACGGAATTTGCAGGATTCCATATCCGTGTGGAATATTCATGCCATAACTTGTTATGGAATGACTACTATTGGCGACATCTGTTCGTCGTAATCCAAGAATATGATTTATTAATTAAAGAAAAAAAAAGGATTTATTAATTAAAGAAAGAAAAGGATTGTTTCAATAATAAACAATCAATGACGCTCCGCTATAAAATTTTTGCTTTAAATAAACTATTCAATTATTAAATTCCAGAAAATAATAGCATTTTTTTAATAAATTTTGCGGCGGCCATCTATTAACAAATTATTAAATTACAAAATGATTATGAATGAACACTCCCTACTAATATGTTATTTAGCGTTAAAATATCTTGCTGTGCCTTATACATTATATTTTTGACGTAAAGCTAACATAAGGTACGTTTTTCTTTACAAAATATTAATAAAAACTAATTAGAGGCGTAGAAAAAGTATAGTCTGCAACACCTTTTTAATGGCATATTCCACTTGTGCGGAATGTGCATCATTCAAAACTTGTTACAAAATATACTATTCTTCTCGCATTGCCAGTTGTTGTTTATTATTTTCATTGCGTCTGCCAGATTTCGATATGTGTCCCAAAAAAGTAAAAACTATTGTGTCTGCTGTATTTGTGCTCCGCAACGCTGTAAAAGCTTATAGCCGCCGAATTCATACATTGATTCTGAAACAGAATCAAGCGTAAAAGTCCCTGGTAATTTCATTCCTATTGTCTACTATTGCTTTTATCTACAAAATTTCTTATATCTCAGGAGCCTGGCGTATGGAATCCCCTCAGGGCTTTACTAATTTGAACCGTTTAGCCCCGCAAAACCTTGCAACCGAGAATGTGAGAGAATTTGCTGATTTCTTCCTGACAGCGGCTGGTGAAGTGAAATGGTAGTACAAATCGTGTGAAATTGAAAATTGAACACTATTTGCAAAACTATCAATGTTTCTTGCTTCGGTGGCCTCGAACGACAAAAACCGCAAACAATCCAAATATCTTCTTTTTTAAAATCTTGAAAACCCCACGCCGCTTTTTCCAGTTTCGCCTTTTTTAAAATTTTCATGAAGGTTTAGCGCATCAAAGTCCACCTTGCCTTCATTTCGGCTACCGAGCAGCCCAAAGATTCCGAGATTTTTGTTCATGAGGCTTAAATTAATTTTATGCCAAAAATTTTTTTTTCAATTTTTCTTCCGGCGATGCCTATGTTTATTATTTATTCAAATAAAATTTTTTTTTGCAAATAATATTGTTTTCTTCTTTATTTCTTAACTGCATTTTTTCCTTTATTTTTTTCCACCATTGCAAATTTTAGCACAACAAAAACAAAGCAATTGAAAATCGCAAATGAGAACGCATGAGAACACTCGTTCTTTCCAACATGTTAGAAAGAATGCATTCTCACGCTTTTTAATTAGAATGTTCTCACGCCACCTATTTACACGTATGAGCAAATGATTCTCATGAAAACGCTTGAGAATACTTCTATGAGAACAAGAACGAATTCTCGTGCCTATTTACACGTGTATGCGAACGAATTTTGGTTCACGTGAGAACATTTCCATGAGAATATTCTCATCGTCTATCAGCACCTTAAAGATCAAAAAGTTGACTGCCTCCGTTTAGAAGATATGTAGGTTTAAAGTGTGAGCAAAATCCCAATATTCTTCGTTTTTCAGCATTTTACCCATACTTTAAACCTACATTATATTCTAAACGGAGTCACTCAACTTTTTGATCTTTATATCAAACACATTTACCTAAAAGATGAGCCTAATTTTGTTGCTTTACGATAATTAGTATAGGAGTGGAATTTTTTTTTGTAAATACCCTATATTTTAGTGGATAGCGGGTATAACCCCCCTCTCTAGAACAATTTTTTTCTCAAAACACATCCAGGAATCACCCCTAAAAATATTAGCCGCGTAGGCCAACAAAGGATTTATTGAAGGTCTAATGACCTTTGCAAGTCTCGATTGAGTTCATATGAGTATTTTAAATCTTTAAAACAGCGATATCTCATGAATGGGAGTTCGTACGGGAAAATGTATGATATCTTTTTTTGTAGATAATCGCTTAATCTACAAACTTTGTGAACACTATTTTATAATAGGACTTACCTTTTAAGAGAGATTTGCAAAAAAACTGACATTTTTACCTTTTGACCTTGAATAAAAAAATTTCCTTCCGACCGATCGCGTGTCAGTCTCGACATTTTATATATAACTAGCTGGGACCCGGTGCGCCTATGCTGCACCCATAAACCAATAGTAGTAATCAGGTGATATGAATTTTAATATACAGTAGGAGAGTTTGAAAAATGCAATTTTTTGGTATTTTTGATTTCAAATAACAAAATGTGAAACTATTAGGGATCTGACATTTTGATCAAGACAATAAAAACCATCCATTGACATGGCATTTTTCGAGATATGAATTTTCATACACAGATGAAGTGTCTCCATGAACCACTTATTTTCTGTATTTTGGATAGCTGGGACCCGGTGCGCCTTGCTGCACCCAACGTTTAAACATTTAAAATCAATCCAAACCTTCAAAATTCAACTCTTCTTAACCAGTAACGAAAAACCAACTATTCCTATAAAAGTTCGAGACATTGGATTCAAAATGCATTTATTTGCAGTGTGACCAAAATTACCTATTATTGTAAAGCTCTGGGGCAGACAATATTTTTTGTCGGCGTGGCCCGTAATAAAGTTATGGTTCTTTCTGGTAAAATAAACACACACGAATATCCTTAAAAATATAACTACCCACCAAAAATAAATATTAGTGAAAGACTATTTTAAAATAAGGCTTTTTCCAGCAACTATTAGACACATAGTATAATTTCAAGAAAATATGTCATATCCACAGTGTTATCCATGCTATAATCTTTTTTCGTATGGACTTTTAGTTAAATTGAACACTCAATAATCGACAAATATTATTACATCCTGAAAGAAAAAAAAATTAAAGGATTATATCTACTAATTTCATATTTAGAAATGGACTTTTGACGGTGATGGACATTATACGCTACAAATTACATGTCTTGCAATTGCTTGGCCCCTGGGTTCTCATCTGCAATGTCACTGACTCAGGTTTTATTTGTTTACCCAGATGCCAGCCTCTTCCCGTATTGCAGAATCCTAGACTTATACCTAAAAATTCAGAGGTGATGGGTTTCTTTCCTTCTTATCCATTATACATAAATCATCCCATATTTCCGTTTCTCCTTACCACCTTTCCAAAAAACCCTTGTTGATCAATTCTGAACCTATTGCTTAGAGAGCTTCAGGATACACTACATTCAATGTTTTTCCATTTGTAGCTAGAATGTCAAAATTTTCCGATTTTCCAACTCTTGAACAACCTACATACAGCTAACCGGGAAATGACACTTATTTGGCAAAATTCTTCCGCCATATTGGCCCCACAATTTTGAATAAGTTTGATCATAAATTCGTTATTTACTACCTTAAAAATTCCCATATACCGATTTTAATTGGAATCGGAATACAATTCGCAAACTCGTCGGCCATATTGGCGAGGCCATTTTGAATTTAAATTTTGATCATAAAGTCGTTATTTGCTACCTTAAAAAACCTCAGATACAGATTTTCATTGGAATCGGAACACAATTTGCAAATTCGTCGGCCATTTTGAATTTATAAGTTTTGACCACAAATTTGTTATTTGCGACCTTAAAAACCCCTAGATACCCACTTTCATTGGAATCGGAATAAAATTGGCAAATTCAACCATATTTCTGCGGCAATTTTGAATTTCGGTCATATTTCGGCGGCCATTTTGAATCTCGAAAATCGGGCTTCGAGGTGCATTATGGGAGACCTCCACGGACCTTCATGCAAAAATTCAAAGCTCTGCGATGATTTTCAACGAACAGCGCCATCTAGGAGTGGCTTTAGAAATAAAATAGCCTATGTTCTTCCCTTTAATATAAATAGCATAGGTTAAAATTTCATTAAGATCGGACAGACAGACAGACAGACAGACAAACATTCAGTTTTATATAGTAGATGATGTTTTCAAGGTGTGTACCAATTTTCAGCAACTTTCCAATTATCTATCCAGTCAAATATCTATTTTGACTGGACTATGTAATCGCAGCAAGGGTAACACGCCTGATCCTTCACTGATTCGTCCCGTCGTCGTCCCGCGGTTATAGTCCATTCAAAACCCGCCTTAGGGTGTTCCAACATAACACCGTTAAGAAAATCGAACCCTACAAGGATTTTGGGTCGCTGATCACGAAAATCGGGGTCCGGCGGTCCTAAAATATGGGCGTCACCCTTAAAATCGCAAAAAACACCCCTTTTCAAGGGTTTTCGCGGTAATTTCAATAATAATGAATAATAATGTGATAAAATGCATTTTTTCAATATTTATTTGCGAAGGTGGTTTATACTAAATCAAGCTAAACTTTATGATAAGGGATGATCCTAAAGGGTTAAAACTACCCCTAAATCGACTAAAAAAAAAAAATTTGTAAATTTTTTTTTTCAAGTTTATGTGTCAAATTCGATTGTATGCATATTGTCCGGCAAAAATAAATTATCTTCAACCCTTAAGGGGTTCAAACTACCCCCACAATTTGAAAAATCAACTTTAAATAAAAAAAATTTACAAAAATTTGTTTTTCTGCTTTTTGCTTGAAATTGGGTTGCATAGGTTTTATCAGACAAAAATTAAATATTTTCAACCCTTAAGGGGGTAAAACTACCTTTCGTGATCAGCGACCCAAAATCCTTGTAGGGTTCTTAACCGTGTTATGTTGGAACACCCCCTCCCGCGTTTTGAATGGACTATAGTTGTATGGTTATCGTGTAAGTTTTCGTGAAGTCGCCCGATAGGATGACTTCTTACCGGTTCGTCGGAGTTAACTGACTTAATGGCTGCTGGCGGGGTCTGGACGAGTTCCCAGTTGTCGGCTGCAGCATTTAGTCCTCTTACTGCAAGTTGCAGGCCTGCTAACTTTGGGAGTAATGCCTTTGCAGTTGGGCGCTGTAGGGCCTCATTCGTTAATCTCCCAGAGCCCACAGCAGTGTTCCAGAGCCCACAGCAGTTGGCCCACAGCGTATTCGTAGTTGGAATGTTCTTAACGGTGAAGGTAACACCATAGATAAATTCCTCCTCTGGCAAAACCCATTCAATTCGTATGGTGTCATATTCCGGGCTCGTATCCTTGCGCTGTAAAAACTCCTGAAGTATTGAGACAGGATTTCTTGAAGTCCTCGTCTAAGTTCCTGGGTTATAACCTTGATGCCGCGTTCGGAAATTTCCACTCCGGATAACCTGTCGGACATTGTTACCTGTTGGGCTTCCAGCTGTGGTCTTCCTGCACACGTATTCGTTATAATTATGGTTGGTATATTTTTGACCGAAAAGGACACCCGATACCAGCATATTTGTTCGGGTGCCGCATCGTCCATGGGTATGCGCAAATACTTAGTGGCTGTACTCTGTCGCTCCAAAATCTCTCGCAGTTTAGAAACTACCGTTGTACTAGCCATTTTTATTTTTTTTTATTTTAACATTTTTGTATTTAGGTACATGAAGTCATCATCATCAGCTATTAGTAGTAGCTCTAGCATATATATATTGTCAAATATTAACCTAATGTACGCTGCTAGGATCAGGTTCTAGGCTGCGTTGCTGTCCTGTTCATGGTACAATAATTACAAGGTAAGCTCATAAGTGTCCGGTGACGCATAGAAATATAAACTAAACACGGAATGGCTGTAAGCCAGATTAAGCGTACCACAATTCCTGATGTGTTTGAGTTCACTCGGTAGTAGTGGTCAGGCAGTGCAGGCCAAAATATGCAGAAATAATAAGAGGGACGTTTTAAAAGCGGGGCGATTAAAATTCCTGGCATAAAATCTATGCCCCCCCGGATATTGACTAGGCACGCCACCATTCACTCAAGAAGCTACCCTTGACAGTTCGGCAATTTGTGTCCCACTTGTGCACACGATTGCTGTCCCTTTAAACAAGCTACCTTTAATGTGGTCGCTCACGTACAGGGTTTTTACACTACACAGCCGCACCATGCGGTGACGTCACTCAGATCTTTTCTCACAAAGGAAAAAAGCTTTCCCGTGGCGTCACTCAGATCTTTTGTAATGTAAAAGGCGTAAAAGCTTTTCAAGATGGAAACAGAGCTTTTCCTTATGAGCCTACCTTGTATTATTGTATATACCATGGACCTTTTGAACCACTCGATTGCTTGAGTAATTCTTCCTTAGTCCTCTCCGGTAGTCCTTGTAAACAATAGTGATAGTCTCACCTCGAGGGTAAAAAATATCAATATTATTTCGATTTTGAATTTGATGCGTCATATTAAGCTGGCTTCCCACGGTGCGGGATATTGCGGACGGACACGGACAGACGCGGACCGCGCACCGTGGGAAGAGTGTCGTCCGTGAAGGCATAGGCAAGTCTATAGCGGTACGTAAGATCCGCCGCTAGTCGGTAAATCCGGCTTCCCACGGTGCGCGATTTTGCGGATTATCACGCACGGCCGACGTCCACGGACGACCTCGGACCGCACCCGCACGGTGAGTATCGGTCTGTGTGGGTCTTGAGATTCGAAGCCATTGTGCAAATTGAAAGGGAGCGTACCGCTGCAGTTGCGACCCTTGTGGTTTTATTTACCAATAATTATATTATGTGTAAAAGCAAAGTGAAATTACGTCTTCTTTTATTTCTGGCTCAATGAAAACAATATCTCTGTATAGTTGAATTTTTCAGGCAATTTATTTCGTTGCGTCGCGTTGGATGATGGTGTTATTGACGTATCTTGGGGCCGCCAGGATAGGGGTCATACACATATTACGTAATCACTTTTTCGCCCTTTTTTGATACCCTCCCCCCATGTAATCAAGCGTAATCATTTGGATAAGCCCCCCCGTCCCCCTTATGATTACGTAATCATTGAAATTAATTCCACTGGAGAAATAAAACAACATTTTGCATGTACTTTTTTTGTGTTCTTTAGTTGTTTAGTTGTTTACAGGTTCAAATGGATTTTTGAGCCATTCTGTTAAATCGTCGATGATTGGAATATCTACCCCATCTGATGAGAGACTCTGGTTCATACCTGGCTCCATAACAATGTCTGTTTGATCCGATTCCGAATTTTCTTCAATGTCGAGGACTTCGCTATTACGTGGTGCAGTTATACGCACAATTTCTTTCCGAGCGTCATTCAAATTATGAAGTCCTTTCTTGTGAACTTTTGAGTGCTGCTTCACAGACTTTTGTGAAGCAAAATACAAACCACAAATTTTGCAAACGCGTTTCTGCAATTGAGTTGCCATGGATGGGCAAAATAGATCATAAGGAACCTTAAAACGAAACAATTATTACTGGAACTATTTCAAATTATGTAATTTTCCAAATAGTATTTAAAAAAATAATACCTGTAAATATTTCTTGTCTTCATGTAGTGGCAAATCGAGAGCTCTACGTGTCACAAGGTCGAGAAAATGCCTTTTACTATCTCTTGCAACGATCAAATCATCATTTTTCGGAACGACATTTCGGAACGACATTTCACGATTTGAAGGAAATACTGACTCTCTCGAACATGGTCTTGATACCAGTAAGGATCTGTTTCTTGCAGCTCTTTCTCTGCTTCGTTTGGGAGCACGTATTCTGCGGTCACAGGGTATTCGTCAATGTGCATTTCGTTCCAGATTGTAGCTAATACTTCTCCCGCGTTTTGGAAATTTTTCTCTTCCAAAACAGCATCTACAGTTTTCCCTTGATCATTCAAGTGGCTACCGTATTTGTCGTGTGGAAGAATCAACCCTGCTAATGCGCGACTCAACGGAGCCATCCTTCTTTCGACTCGGTTGTATGCACTCCTTCCTGTAATTTATTATATCGAATTGCAAAAAAATTGTCATTTCAGATTTTATTTCTGGCTATCTGTAAACATTATTATTTCATAATTTTTTTACCTGGTGCATTTGTCGCAATGAAAACTGCATCAAGATTATAGTTTTTGAAATGATCAATAGCACAGTAAATAACTTTGGCATATCTTGGATTCTCATCCGGTCCACCATCAGATGTCATAATAAGAACTGGTTTGACTTCTCCTTTTTCAGTCTTGGCGATATTTTTGAAGGCATCAAGATTTAACAAAGTGTCAAAATCTTTTGCATGACTAGCTGCAGTCGAAGAACAATGTTTCCCACTCCTAATTGCAACGTAAGTGGGACCTGAATAGCCAACAGCCTTAAGGCCCATGGAGACGCTAAAACAGGGTACGAGTAAACGTGGTACGGGCAAAACCCGCAGACGGTAAAACCGAGCTGAGACCAATTTACTCGATCTTAAATATCTGTCTTTTGACAATTCAAACGACGTGTTCGAATAAATGTTGACAAACCAGTCCGCAAACACTTAAACATGGTATTACCAGCGCAGAGCTCCGCCCACAAACATCAAGAAAAATCAAACTGGTTTTGATTTTACTAGCACCGTTGGTGAGACCAAAAGTTTGGTACGCGTACCGGCCAGCAGACTACCAACATCAGCTCGAACATGGTACTAGTACCATGTTTATTCGTACCATGTTTTAGCGTCTCCATGGGCCTTTAGGATTTTCAATTTCTTCAGGATTTACAGTCACGCCCCCGTAAACTGATGGGATCAATTTATGCTTTGGGGCAATCACCCAATCATGATCCGGAAGCTTGACTTTATACTCCACGTGCATCAGGAGCGGAGCTTGTTTATTAGCTGCTGTGAGACCAATTGGTACTCTCGCTTTGTCGTTTTGCGAAAGAAAAAAAACTTGATTTGGACCGAGAACGGCAGCCAAACCTTCCAAGTACTTAATTGACGTAGTCGCAAAATGACTATCTATATGATGACGATGTTGCTCTGTTTGTGCACGAATGAGTTTTACAGGAACGGTTCTAATATGTCGTTGTCCTTCGATGCTTCTCGAATTTTTTGGAAGCAAACGTAGATACGTTGAAGTCCTGTAGAGCAGTAATTAATTTTAAAATCAAAAAAATGTAGTAATTAAATGAGGATATTTTAATCTATCATATCAATTATCATTGAAATTTAGATGTTAAATGAGAAATAAAGACGTCGTACCTGCTCAAAATGAAACCTTGAGTTTCGAGCTCTTGGTGAAGATCTGATAAAGTTCTAACACTCCTCACAATATTACTGCGCCTTCGTTCATCTGCAGCACTCCCAAACATGGAAATATCCATGATAACTTTATGTAGAAAGGACTGATCTTCTTCGATTGAGGGTCTTCCAGCTGATGGATGCTTCTTCACAAATCTTTGAGCTTCTGGGATTTCCTCAACAAGAGCAGACATTTTAGATTTCTTTATATCTCGAAATTTTCACTGCGCTTCAGCGATTTGTTTTTTGCGTTTGAGGCTCTTCTGCTCGTGTTCCAAAGATCTTCTACTCTTTTCAAGCTCCAATCTGACTTTTTCGGATGGCATCATTCAATGCAGACACTTGTTTTGTCAAAGAAATATTTTCTTCCGCCTTTTTTTGTGCTGGTTTAGCGAAGAGTTTTTTTGGAACATTGGCGTCACTGCCTAATTCGGGAAAGTCAGGATTATTTTTAGCAGAATCATCATTGTCCTTTGCCTTTACAATCGAATCATCTTTCTCCGCAGTTTTTACACTACTCTTTTTCTAGAAAAAAGGCACAAAAAATTTAGAAAAATATAGTCCGAAATATACTTATTAAGGCCCCCACACACGGTCAAATTGGATGTACAATCATTTTTATCAAACCGACCGACCGGCCGACCGCCTCACAATTGATAGTTTTGGTTGTACATCCGCACTTCGATGTACATCAAATTTGACCGTGTATGGGGGCCTTTAGTTTCCTTTACCTTTTGTGTCGTCATAAAAAATAACATGTTTTTTGCTTTTCTTTGGGCACAATATTGTTCGTACGACGAAATTAAATGCTCAATATACTTTTCGAATTCGCCAGGGTTTTTTTTCCTCTTTTCCCGTTTGCCATAATAATGTCACTTCCTTTTGACACACATTCCCTTTTTTTCGGGGAATCGTGCTTGATAAGATTTAAAAAACGATTGAAAGAGAGCATCCCGCTTGGCCATCGTTTTTGTTCGACTAATTGACTCTTAACAACACTTGATCAAAACGTAGGTTTATACTGACTACGGTCGCGAGGTTTTTAAAGTCTCGGCTCTAGAGACGTCTCGAACTAATATTCCGGGAATTTCGAGACATTCGAGACATTTTAGATTTTCAAAGGGAATTTATAAAGAAAATCATAATTTGGAACATAGTATGCGCGCGAAATTTGAAAAACAAATTCAGTAAAGAACCGCTTTTAGATTGATTACGTAATCGATTACGTAAGATAGCTGAAGAGGATATTATGGAATTTGTGCGGTAAGCTCATAGAGATCTTGTACTTTAGTCCACAATGCCAGACTTTGTCGAACGCCTGCGCCACGTCCAGGAAGAGGAAGGAAATTTTTGGGGATTGTAGGTTAAAGGGTTGCGTGCTGGGGTGGGAAGTTCTGTGCTATTTGCGTCTGAGTTGTTTGGGGTGAATACGTTGGCTAGATGGACCGCGAATGCCTCGACTTAGCTGGCGTTATCAGTTATCCAGTTGCCTTTAGAATCGCTGATTGGGGATTCAACTTGCATTGGTTTTTTATTCTTTTAGTGACCTTTCAGTTTGAGTAGTTGGAATCGGCGTAGTGATTCAAGTCAGCTACAAACTCTTGGAATTTGTTGTTTTTGTCATTGCATAGGACGTGTTTGAGTCGTTTGGTGGCTTCATTCAGGACTTCTTTGGCTCTAGGAGATCTTGTTTTTTGCCATTCTGATCTAGCTTTTCTCTTGACGCTGAATAGTTGCAGTATTGAGCTGTTGTGGTGGTTGCTAATTCTGCACATTTTGTGATATTTTCTGTTAGGTATTATAGGGCGTTGTCGATGTCACTATTGGTTTTGAGTTTTGAGTTTGGGCAGAAGGTCCTGTCAAAGGCGATCTTATACTTCTTCCAGTTGGTTTTCGAATTAGTAAGTTTTCTCTCTTTCGTGAGGTCACTGCTGATTGTTATGATTGTTGGCGCGTGGTCTGATAAGAGGTCGTTAGTGGTCAGTGCACTTATGTGGGATTGATTAATATTTTTCGTGATCCCGAAGTCAATGATGATTTTCCTTCGATCAGCTGGCCAGTACGCTGGCGAGCTCCCTGATATACATTGCAGATTTTGATGGTATACTGATTTTAGGAGCTGTTTTCCTTTTGGAGAGGTTAGTCGGGAACCCCAGTAGGGGGATTTTACATTATAGTCTCCAGCTGCTGGGAATCGGCGGCCAAGAGACGTGAAAAATTCGTTGAACTGTGAGGATGAGATTGTGTGCTTAGGGGGGCAGTAAGTTGACGCTATATAGAGAGTACTGGAGCGCTCTTGAACATTGATTGCGGTGTAATGGATGTAGGGCAGAGTTTTGCAATTTAATGGGTAGTGCTTAATGCGATTTCTAACGAGGATGGCAGTACCTCCCTGGGGTTTGTCTTTGGGGTGGTTATGGTTGTATCAGGTGTATCCATTTATTTTGAAATTATTTTTTCTGTTAAGATGGGTTTCAGCTATGAGCATAATGTCGATAATGAGGAATAATTCTAGTTCTTATTTGTGATTGGCTAACCCGTTTGCATTCCATTGGGCTATTTTTAGACTGCTCATGGTTTTATAAGTTTTGATAGGATTTGTGTTTGTTTCATTAACATGTCTGTAGTAGCCATGATAAACTTTTCTTGCTTAAAACCACCGGAATATAAAACATCGTAATCGAAATTAATGTTAACATACGCATCGTTAAGAAGGAGTTTATCGATAGCAGTAGAAATTTCAACGCTTCATATCTAAAAAAGGAAAAATATAAAATATTTATAATATTTTGCCATTTAAAACACACATAGAAAAAAAAACAATTCAAGACCGTAATCGACCTTTGTAAAGAGCTATCAAAAAACCCGTCTTAATGTTTCATATCAAAAACAGCCAAAAATATTATATCGTTTTCTTTACAGCTATTACCATATTTTAAAGGCTTTACATTCATCAAAAAACATTCATCTTATTCTATATTTCACAAATGTTTATTTAGACAGGAACTTGGCATTGTCCAACAGTACACATTTTCATCCCTTTTTACTTCTTTGGCACATATCTGTTGTCAAGAAATTCTTCGAGGACGTGTAGCGTAATATTTTATCAAAGAAATACACTTAAGTACACATCAAAAATATGCTCTTCTGAAGATGGAATATTATTTGACACAAATTCCTTTCTGTATAAGATCCTTAAAGTTTTTATGTAATCTTACGCTGGCCAAAAATTATATATATCTTCCAATTTCAAAGGCTTTATAGTAGGTCCTTCATCGTGCGTCGTCGTCGTCATCGTCGTCATCATCAACTCCGTCGTCGTCTCTGACTACAACAAAGAAACCTTAGAGCAGCCGAATAACAGCTATAAAAGACGTTGAAGATCTGGAAACACACAAAGTTTCTCCTTAAAAACTTCCCTTCTTATATGTAGATAAGAATATCTTTACTCTTTTTCGTATAAGTTGTGAAGTGTCCTTTCGCAAGTAAACAAATTCATTGAAATAAATTTATGCAAATCTAAGCCTTACACAGACAATTTCTCACAAAAGTTTCCTTTTGTATGATTCCTAAAAAGTCCTTTGGTATCCCTGGTAGCTTTTCTCCCCGACATTTTTTACTGCTGGTCGTTTTTTTTTCTTTCTGTGTTTTTTTTATAGAGAAAGTCTTGAATTTTTCACGCGGCTTTTACCAAAAGTCCTTTACATATATGAAAAAAAAAGAATTCCTTTCGCCATTCCTTTTACACGCCCAAAGGGGCTGAAATTTAGCTGACGTAGGATGACTGAAAAAGAAGTCAAAAAAAGCATTACTAGTGGTGAGTTGTGTGTCAAGATTACCATTTCTTGATCGTAGTACTGGCAGTACTGGAAGTATATGTATAGTAGTGGGTGTGGGCATTTATAGATGGCATCTTTGCAGCGTGCTAAGAATAAATTGCTGGCATGGCGTCAAGATTCAGGATTCAACTTTAGGACTATGAATTTCAAATTAAGTTTCCACAAGTAGAAATTTCTCAGAAAAAGTTTTCCACGATTTTCAAAACGGAGAAGAATCAATTTTATTAGTCCTTCACATAACCGAATATCCTTCGGTCGCAGAAGGATCCTTGATTCTCTCTTTAATTTTATGTATTGGAGAATATGTTAATGAAGTGAAAAAAAATATAGAGGGGGAGAAAGAATTTTTATTTTTTTAAAAAAAAAATATCCCTCCAATATTGAGGGGTGGCTGTTTTTGAAGGGTTTCTTATATTCATTAAATTTCACGAAACGATGTTCTTAAGGATGGATACCAAAAGAAATCAACGTAAAAGTAATTGAAAAATGCAAATTTTTTTTTCGTTATCCTCAAAAAATCATAACTCCACTATACGAAAACCTGGGAGAAAATCGTTTCCCGGTAAGAAGTCGTTACCTTAGTGTTATTAAATTTCAATGCATTTTCGATGAGACAGAGAGAGAAAGAGAGAGTGATATTTTATCTCCTTAAAAAAAAAGTTAAAACGCCAGATGCTTAGAAGGACACACAAATTTTCATATTAAATTATTCTTAGCAAGGATACTTGGAAGAAAATTTATGAGCGTGTTAGACAGCTTGAATAAAAAAAAAGTTGAGAAGTTCGATAGATTAAAAAACCGAAAATTCTTTGAAAAGGTCAAGAGAAAGTTATTTCAAGTTATTTCTTCTAGGATGAAATATTTATGAAGTTATTTCGTGATTATTGAAAAGATATGACATCGCATCTTTTTTTTTAACTTAATTTACTATTTACCCGAACTAATGGCAAAACTCCTTTAAAACAACCCTTTTTGTGAGAATTTAGAAATTTGTACAGTTTTCATTGACGTGCTTTGAAGGTTAAGTTATAGGATTTGTAGAACTTTAAAATTTAGGAAGTTGTAGACAGGCCCGCCACATCACCTTGCGGGGCCCGGGGCTAAAATATGTTTTGGGGCCCTTTAGGGATTTTGAAATTCGAAAAAATCTTTGACTAAAAAAAACGTAAGAATAAGTTCATTCAGGGCATTAAATATATGTAGACACCGAATGTTCGGTTCTTTATCCGCGGATGAACCTAAAGTTACCTAGTGCGACGTAGAATGGAACAGTTCTTATGTAAACAGGCCCCTGGGCTTAGCACTGGGGCTCTTTCTTTTGGCAGAATCAATCCAGAAGCTATACCAGAGGGAAAAATTCGAAGCACTACTAAGGGTAGCGAATTCGAAGCGCTGGTTATATGGTCCAATTGACCCTTTAAGGATCAAAACAGGCAAACATAGACCGGTTCTAAATCTACGCGGTGGTCAAGCAGCATATTGAACGCGGTTGGTACTTAGTGGGGGGACCGCTTGGTAAAACCGCTGTCGTCACTCGCAGGAAGGACGAAAAGGCAATTGCACAAGGTGAACTTTTCGACATTGCAGTTGTTTCTCATATCCACTATAACATAAATTGGAGGGTTAGAAAATTTTTATACTTTTGTGACTGCTTCTAAAAAAGCAGCAGTAAAAGGAGTACTCCCCACTGCCATCATGCAATGTCAAAAAAGATATAGAACTGGGATGGGAAGGGAAACGCCCCAAGCTTTTTAAGGACCGTTCCAGCTCTAGGTAAGTTTTCTCTTTTTCCTTAATACTCTATTCGAGGTTATACTACTTCAGTGGTAGTAAAGAGACTACTTAAGGGCAAGCTAAATCTCCCAATCTAATCTTTGTTTAAGGTCTTCAATCTGTTTTTCCTTAATTATGGATTTGCTTACTTCTTTTTATTGTGATACTTATTGGTGTTGCTACTGGTGAACGCGGTTTCAGTAAATTAAAAATGATATAAAATTACCTAAAATCATGTATGGGTCAGTCACGCTTAAATCATTGCATGATATTATTAATAGAACGAGAACTGACAAAAAATATAGACTACTACCTGGAACCCGTATAAAACCCACATTTCCGCTTCTCATTACCATCTTACCAGAAAAACCTTGTTGATCAATTATGAACTGATTGCTTAGAGAGTTTCAGGATACACTATGCTCAATGTTTTTCCATTTGTAGCTAGAATGTCAAGATTTTTCGATTTTCCAACTCTTGAACAACTTAGGTACATACAGGTAACCGGGAAATGACACTTATTTGGCAAAATTCGACCGCCATATTGGTCCCATAATTTTTTATTTATAAGTTTTGATCATAAATTCGTTATTTGCTACCTTAAAAACTCCCATATACCGATTTTCATTGGAATCGGAATACAATTGGCAAACTCGTGCGGCCATTTTGAATTTATAATTTCTGATCATAAATTCGTTATTTGTTACCTTAAAAAATTCCAGATACCGATTTTCATTAGAATCGGAATGCAATTTGCAAATTCGTCGGCCATTTTGAATTTATAATTTTTGACTGCTAATTCGTTATTTGCTACCTTAAAAACCTCTAGATAGCCACTTTCATTAGATATACAATTGGCAAATTCAACCATATTTCTGCTTCCATTTTGAATTTCGGGCATATTTCGGCGAGCATTTTGAATTTCGATGTTCTGGAAAATAAAATATATCCCATGTTACTCGCTGATAATAGAGTTTTCTATTAGCGAAAGAATTTTTAAAATCGGTTCGGTAGTTTTTGAGTTTATCCGGAACAAACAAACAATCAAATTTTTTCTCTTTATGTAATAGTATAGATGACGATGTCATACGGAAATTAAAGCAAGAAAAATAGTGTTTACTATTTACGTATGATGAGTAGAAGAATCCATATCCATACAAACATAACATATATTTTAGAGTGCTGCATGCTTTGGTTTCAGGCTTTAGATTAGTGTTTCCTTGACAAGTAGAACGCATGGATAGGGCAGTCTTGACTTTTTGGGTTTCAAGATAGTTTCGGGGCCCCTAGGCTATTAGTACGCAGGGATATGGGGTTTTAACTTTTTTGGTTTCAATCTATTCTCGGGGCCCCTCTGGCCTGGGGCCCGGAGCAATTCGTCCCAGTAGCCTCCCCCCTATGTGGCGGGCCTGGTTGTAGATTAAAGGCACCTTCCAATGTAACATAAAAACGAAGGATATTTCAGTACAAAAATACTTCTACCTTCAGCGCACAAAGGCCTTAAAATCTTTTCTAATTGGTATCACATTTCAGGAACGCTGATTCCCCTAAATGGTTTGCAATTTTTACCTAGTATTCTTAGGCATAGCGAAGGACTGTTGTCTTCTTTACCCGAAATTCCGGGGTATACCAACCACTCAATGGACCCTATCATTCTTCTTCTCTTCCTAACTATTGGAAACTAGCTCATGTCCACCCCATTCCGAAAGAAGGTGAAGCTAACAACCCTTTTAACTACCATCCAATAGCAATCACTTCTATTCTCTATCTCCAAAATCATCAGAAAATTGATGAAATATCACCGAATTCTACCCGACAGGCTTTAGACCAAAAATGTGTACTGGCAACTTCCTTGTGTGTTTAACCGAACATCCCAACCAAAGCATTGATCGTTTTGGTTAGTCTGATCAGGAGGCTTTAGATATCTCCAAGGCTTTTGACTGAGTATGGCACCCTGATCTTGTGATCAAACTGCAAGCTATTGGTATAGACTTAAGGCCTAATTACAATGAACGGTTCTACGCGGATTGAAATGTGAAAAGAACGCACCAGAGGGGATAGGAAACTGCATTGATTTATTCTTTTACTTCTAGTATTAATTGCTCGTCACAAAACATTTTTTAAATTATAAAATAGAGCAAAAAAAATTTAACTTGAACTATCCATACTCAAAGAGGGATATGTTTACAAAAATTCTGACAGCCCAATCCGGCGATTTCTAAACAAACGAAAACGAATCCGCCCAGATCTGATCACATGCGCTTGTATCCTTTCATTGTAATCGTTGAAATGGAAAACGCATGTTGGGAAAACAGATCAATTGACAGATCAATCCGATTCTGTTCCGCTCTTATCCGTTCACTGTAATTGGGCCTTTAAGGCCCATTCAAAACCAACAGCAGCTGTTCAGTCTCAAGACTAAAAATTTGAAAATAGAAAAATTAGAATTTAAAACCCACTTTTTTTATAACTTTTTTGTTTAAAGTTTTCTCCAGAAATGACTCGTAAAAATTCAAGAACTAAACGGCCAACACAGCTGCAAGTAATCTCTGAAATGTAAACAAATAAAAAATCAATAGGTTCAATATTAAAAAACACTTATTTGACAAGACTAAAAGCAGCAAAACAACGCCAGAACGAAAAATACCATCAAAAAATGACCCCTCCATCCTAAACCACATAAAATATAAATTAAACGAATAAAAGTAAAAATAAAAATTACCCCTTACCTAAAAACCACAACTTCCAACTGACAGCCGATGTCCAACACATACATAGATAACTTTATTCACAATGGATAGCATGGATTCTATGTAAGTTCCCTACCACCTCCATTGTGAAATTCCGAATAAATATCGGCGCGCACTGAACGCCAATTCAGATCTTCAAAGTGACTTGAGCTTGGAAGAAACTATCTGAGGCTACAGTGATCTCAAACCTTACAGAAGGCAGTTCTGAGGCCTTTCTACAATATATTCATTAACGCGCTGAGTTAATGCAACATTTCCTGTATCGTGAGGTCAGAGCCGGATTAAGGATCTGAAGGCCCATCTCAATACATTCGCTGGTACGTCCTATTAGTAAATCATTTGAATGGCAAATGAAATTGGGGAATTTATAGAAATAAATGGTATAATATGGGATGCGCCATCTAGACTTTCGGTATTTCAACATTGAATAACTCTGACATTTGTTAGCCGATTTTGACAAATGAGCAAGATTTATTTAGAATATTCTCTACCATTTATTTAAAATTAGTTTTTGAATGTCTAGCTCCTTTCGATACGCAAAAAGCAGCTATTTTTCCGGCATCCTGCATAACATTAGCTAGCATTTCGGGCGGTACTGAATGTCGTTTCAGAATCGTGAACATTTGTCGAAATCGGCTTAAAAATGTCAGAGTTATTCAATATTGAAATACCGTAGGTCTAGATGGCGCACACTTTATATGTATATGTACTGCATCGGTAATCAGCCTGGAGCTCAATGGCTCATATACGCTTTTTCCCTCGATTTTTATAATACATCTTTGTGAATTTACAGTCCGGTCGAACGAAAAGTTCATTGTTTAACAAACTTTTCATCATTCTACGAATGGATCGTACCGTTCACTAAATGAAAACGAAAGGATGTCCTTTTATAAATTTGAAATATTTATTCGCTCATTATTACTGAGTTTAGTTCTGTCATAGTTTGAAATAGCTCAAGTTGTAAATATATTTGGAAGTAACTATTTCTATGATCATTTTCAATAGAAACATAATCTATGCGCCTCCGCTTATGCCTGCGCGGAACACCACACTCTCACTTTTGTGACAATTGTCATTCAGGTGCCTATGAGAATACGAAGACTGGTTTGTCACATTTTCCGATAGGTGACGTGACTATGGGAATAGGGGGCTGTTTGAATTGTGATTGAGCATATAAATGAGTCGGTAATTTTTTTAATTATGGATTTTGTGAATAAATAATGGTTACACAATGTAATGTTTGTTTCATTTACAAATACTACCTATGTACGGTTTGAAAATCAAGCCATTTTACAATATGTAAATCTTAAAATAATAGTATTTAAATATTCGGTAATTATTCGGCAAACTAACCGAATATTCGGCCGAATACGAACATAAAAAAATACGCCGAACATACCGAATACGAATATTCGGCCGAACATTCGGCGCATCTCTAGTAAGAATAGTGAAGGGGTATATATTGAAGGGGATAATCAAAAAATATGTATAAGTTTATCAATAATTATGTAACAGTCTCGTTATTTAATAGCCACACCTCGTATGTGGCAACATTTTTTTTCACTTTTTTACAATTAAGCCCCTTTATTTCTATATTTTTTTAATCATACACCATTATTTTTATTAATGAAATAAGAGCTGCATTCCTTACGATAACAAAGATACCCCGTCTACTATAAACGGTTGTACAGCTACTGGCGGAACACCCTGTATATTTTCATTACTTTTCTTCATGAAGCCAAAATTTTTTAAAAGATCCATGGGTGGCAGGACAGAAGTCGTTCCAACACTTTGTTACGAGTTTTAAATTTAAAAATTCAATGTAAAACTCGAAACAGAGGACTTGAAACGACTTCTGTGCTGCCACACCTGGAATTCCCCCAAAAGGACACAGGAAATCGGCAAGTCCTGAATGATATTCATTTTGCCTGAGTAGGTGAGAGTCATAAACTTAATGAGTTTATGTCAAAGGATACCACAAAACGCCATATTTATACCTGAACCTATGCTATTGTCGCGCACTGAATATATATGTATATAATTAAGGGGCGGCAATTTGTTGTTTTGCCCGGGGCGGCGAAATCGCTAGAGCGCGCGCTGACTCCAGCTCCACACACAACGGTTTAGAAGTTCGAGTAATCCTCCTCAGTATTTTTGAACACGCGGCCCCCTCCTTTTCTCCGCTATTCTTCAAACTAAGTTTACTACTAGACATGGTACCATGACTAGAAAAACATTACAGACTGTTAGTTCAAAGGGTGATTCCTAAGCTTGGCAAACTTGGTTTCCGGTAACTGCCTAGTCCAGTGGTGGCGAACCTTTTTATGTGCGCGTGCCAGAAAATTACAAATATTATTTATCGTGTTGCTGGCGTGCCGAACAGTTTTTAATTTTGGTGTTTCAGATTTTTTTTTATGTGGAAGACTAGAGCTTAAGGAAGCCCTTTGTACTGTCGACAATCTATTTTCTTCGTATGTCGAACAATCTATTTTCTTCGTACGTCGTGCAATGTCGAACAGAACCATCATACCTATTAAATTGCAGGAAAATCAAACATTTTTAAATTTAATATAATATTGGAATTTTCCATCAACGCCTATTTTCACAATCACAATGCAACTATAGATTAAAACTAACGAATAACAACTCAACAAGACTTTGAAGCAACTCAATTGAAACAATATTCCGGGAGGCCGCGGATTTTTTTGTAATGAGCACGTACGACATATAGTCAGATTAGCTATTAACAAAAAGTATGAAACAGTGGCACAAGTCCAGGGATTGCGCGGGTGCGTTTCTGCACAATATTGTTATAAATATGAAGGAATTCCGGTTCAAATGCGAAATATGAGCAGCTATGAAACCTTGACAGTATGTAGTTTATGGATAACTAATAACGAAAAACCATTTCTTAGACCTGGCGGAGGCTGCAAAATGGTTCTTACACGCTGCTGATTATGAAAAATTTCCCAGAAAATTGCGAAAACAATAAGCCATGTAACAGAGGCCCGAGGAAAAATAAATGATGGCCTTAGAACGGGCAAATGCCGACTGTTATTGAAACATAGTCCTCGGCCATCTGACGGTTAACAGAAGGCTCGTTGCAGGACAGTACGGCCGTACAGGGGGCGATTGACGGTGAAAAAACGACCTTACAGTTCCAATAACGGCCATACGACGGTGGTACGGCGGTCGTATGGTTGTTATTACGGGTATACGACGGTGGTACAGTGGCAGCAACGTGAATATTCGCCCTCCTATAAGAAAATATATTTCACTGCAATTAAATGTTTGATTGTTTTTCGGTTGTGTTCAAAATTTCCCACTAAAATATAAATCAACACACACCACACACTTCGCGTACAACAAACCGACGACTGGCGAGCTCGTTTCTCTTGTGCATCGAAATCTTTAAGTAGGATAAATCGAAAGAACCATTGTACATAACGAAAATGATGAAGTTCCCATAAAACACATTCAACAATACATTTGGTGCAGATTCTTTTTTTGCCTCAAATTTCCCGTCGAATGCCCGTTTCTACAGCTCAGTACTTGGCCTTTTAAATCTTTTGGTCAAATTTGGCCGTCGTAAGGCCGTATGTGCTCCCATTAAAAATGGTTAAAAACTCTACGGCCATCATATGCCCCTTAAAAAGCCAAGCGGCCGGTGTTCGCCCTTTATAAGGCCGTTTTTTATTTTTACTCGGGTAATCCTCCTCAGTATTTTTGAACCCCCCCCCCCCTCCCCTGTCCTTTTCTCCGGTATTCTTCAAACTAAGTTTACTACTAGACATGGTACCATGACTAGAACAACATTACAGACTGTTAGTTCAAAGGGTGATTCCAGGTTTCCAGTAACTGCCTAGTGTGCTCACGAAGTGAACAAGCGTTTCGCCTCGTCCGTCTCGGCGCAGCATATCCCCGTGGTCTCCAATGGACCAATGATTCCTTGATTCTGGCAATATCTCGTTGGGGTCTGTATAGGGGGTCCATTGGTTTTTCTTTGGTGTAAGTGGGCCAATTTGCCCTCTAGAGGTAGTGAAGGTCTCCAATGCTCTCCGTCAAAAATTAGTTTTTTGAACCCGCCAATTCGGTGTTTCAAACTAACGTGCTAATCCGTTAAGGGGAGAGCCTGGCATGTATTCGTCGTTTACGTATAAGTCATACAATTCGCGATCATCGCGTATTCTCCATGCATTGTCGTTTTAGTCTGGGCGACGTCAAAGTTTACTTTGCGATATGGGTGCCAACCCATCGCTCTGCTTGAGAAAGACTTGGGAAGAACTCGGTCGGTTATCCTTTTATTCTGATTATACATCTTGTATATTATTGTCATTTTCATTAACTTCACTATCTTTAAGGGTTTTTTTTTAAGTTTTGCATAAGCTAAGGCTATCAATAAATAAATCAATAAAAAAAACGTTCGTTGGACTTCGGTAAGCGGTCCATTCAGAACCAACGAATGCCAAGGAACCCCATTCGTTGGCCTTCGTTTGGCCGGTTTGTACGCGGCAATAGGCAAAAATGAAGAAGAAACACACACTTCCCTGCGACCTTTGTCAATAAAACCGATTTGTGAATGAGGGTAATAAACGAAATGATGGATGATCTAATTTACATGTTTGGTAATAAGCATGTTTTGCTAAAAATTTTCCAAGCCCAAAGCTTAAAATAAATCCAAGAATTGGAATTAAAAATGCCTTCTATAAATTATTAAACACGTAGTAGCGAAATAAATCATTACCCTCAAGCCATTGAAATTATTTTTTTTTCAATTTGCACTACAATTTCATGATATTCATTTACATAATATACACTCCCAATATACACCATAAAAAGCCAAGAGCTTTAATAGAAAAAATAAGTCCCAAGGTATTTCTCGTTAATTTGTCATGATTCTGAAATTCCATTCAAAGTTCTTCCCTTGGGACTGCTTTGATTTTATTACAAACATTTTCTGCCTTTTATGACATTAATTCAGTTTCTACGGAAACACATTCTCTTAAAAGCAAAATAACAGACAAGAAAAAAACAAAATATAAATAAAAATAAAAATAGAAGATCTAAAGGGAAAAAAGGACGAATGCTTATGAAACGACCGGAAATTACAACGACCTACCTCCACATAGAGCAGTTGGTGGTGGGTGGGTCGGTGGATGGCTGGGGCACATAGGCCCGATGTAATGACGATGTCTTATAATTGCCTGTCAAAGTCACGTTCACTTTACCAACGCCAAATCCCAGCCACAATATCAATCCTCCCCCCTCCTGAGTTTATTCCGACAATTTTAGATTTTCCCTTCAGTAAAATAATACTTGTTCTAGCAATCCCCATCCCTTAACTCCGGTACAACTAACTAGTTGTTAGCAGGTCACGTGCCCCATTGACCTTGGAATTTCTTAGATTTGTAACCATCCTGCGGCCTTTCATCAATTAAGGTCAGGAGATGTAACCAAATTCAAACAATGACAGAAGAATTTCCACCCGCCCTTCAGGTTCTCTTTGAAAGCAATGAACCCTTAAGTTATAAGGAGGACACTGTCGCCTGTCAATAACTTGAACCCTTTTAGTTTACTCTCATGAAATCATTGAGTCCCGGAACTTCCATAATAGAGGGATACATCTCGAGAGCAGGATCACCAACCCATCTCGTATCTTTCAACTTTCACTTTTACTCACTATTCAATCCCTTGACTCGAGAAGTTGAATAAAGGTCACACACCTTGCTTAGAGGCGGTAATGGTGATCTTTCGCTTGTTGCTAATCCTTGAAAATATTTTTGTTTGGGAGCTTACTACAGTGGGGACATGTTATTTAGTGCGAGCCCTGTGGACGAAGTACATAGAGCGTCTATAATACTTGCACATAACAACCCCTCCCCAAACACTCTTAAGACTGCTGGCATTTCTTCGCTTGCTCACCACTTAAAGCAAACGTTTTCTATTCGTCCTCAACATCCTCACAAAGGAGTCAAGGAATCGCTTTTTTTAAATTGGTGGGACGATGGAAGAGGATGACGGACTAGACGAGGACTGGGTGTGGTAGAAAAACGGTTCTACGTAATACGAAGCACCATATATGCCCATTTAGAAAAGCTTTATGGGTCGAGGCAACCCCCTCCACTGTGTGGAATCCCAGCCTTCCCTTATTTGGAATACTTCCAGGACAAAAATGATGTGTTCAGATAGTGACAACAGGATCTTTCAGCCATTTTAGTTGCCTGCCATGGCTCATAGTTATATGCTTGTGCTACGGTAGTTCCTAGTGTTGATAGTGTTGTGTTGTCCCTGTACCTTTTCGCCTATGATGTATAAAAAATTCAACAGGACTCATTACTTGACAGAATCCTGTTTGTAAACAATGTACGACGAAACGAATGCAGATGGAGGACAGCATAGAGATTTTAGAGTGGTGGAATGGGAGTTTGGACGTTAAGGGTTGGTTGTTCAACTCAAAGTCAATCTGAGTTCATGTTTTGAAAGGACTCTGTATGTTATGGCTATTCTAGAAACACGACCATACAAAACAAGCCGTACTCTAAAAAGAGATTTGTACAATCTTATTGACTTGGTCGAAAAGGGGTCGACCATAGTAAATTGAACGATGTTAATTTTTAAGAAGAATAGGGATGTACGTCCCCTGCAAAGTAACAAATTCTGAGGCAATGCAAGGAGACTAAAGGCTCTTTAAATCCCCCATACTCCAAAAAAAAGTTTCAGTTGCTTTGTAAATTCACTCAGAAACAAAATAGAAGTGGGGGAAGGAAAGTTCAAGTAAATTTTTCAATCCAGCAGTAAACATTGAATTCAGCCTCAATTGTTTTTTTTTTGTTTTAGCAAGCTCCAAGGAGTTTTCTTCAATCGTAACTTTTCGATTTCATTCATTCATTCATTCTTTAAGGGAACGTCTTAAAGAACACTGCGACCTATTTTATTCGATCTATTATGCCAACCCCTGCGGTCAAAATCTTCCAGGTTAAGGCTTTTGATATAGCTTAAAATTAATTTGAGATTCATATCCCAAATCTCCCTGGGAGTAGAGAAGTCGCGATGGAGGAGACTTAATCTCCTCCTCGCTGTAGTCTCACACTTGCACAGCAAGCGCTCTGCAGTTTCGGGAGTTAGCCGGCAGAACCGACAGCTACAATTACTTACCAGCCCTATTTTGCTTAGATTATAATGGAGATAACAGTGGCCCGTCAGTCTTTGATGACACCCTGTGGTATTTAATGGCCAACAGGGCAGCTTGACTGTCCGAGAAAGTGACGCTATTAGAGCTATTTGGAGATCTATTAACACAAGTCTGTGGCACCCATGTGAGTGGTATATCTATGATGGTATCAAGCAGTGGCGTAGCGCGGTAGGGCGGGGCACCTTTAAGGGGCGGCAAAATTTCACAATAAATATTAATAATATCTTGTAAATATTATTTTTGTTGCACCTACGATTCGGACCGATCGAAATTAAGACGGAATTTTTATTACTTATACTGTGACGAAATCGGGGAATCCCCTTTCTTTAATTGAATGAGCTGTTTTAGACGGTGTGCTCCAGCGCGTGTGCCTCACGAACGTTCGGCGATGAAGGGATGAGCGGGGATAAAGAGAGGTACCACCTCACTTCTCCCTTTATCCACAAAGTTCATGAGGCACATGCGCTGGAGCGCACCGTCTAAACCGGCTCAATGTATAATAATGACATTTTGCTCATTGTAGCGACTGGCAACACCGTCTGTACTGACTTGCAGGGACTCCGCGTATTTTATTTTGTGCTTGGATTGTTTGTGACTAATATTCAACGCGAATGACTTCTATCATGGAAAACGTTCTTTTGAGATTCCAAAGGGGTGTCGTTGATCAACTACCTGCCCCGTGGGACCACGATCACAGCTGCACGCTTTTGTGGGGTGTTGCAACAACTCAGAAAGGCGATTCAATACAAAAGGAGAGGAAATTTTGGCAAAAAACCGTTCTATCGCTCTGCTGAATCCAGAAAAAAATTTCATAACAAAAAAGGGCTTGACCGAATGTTATGAAATTTTTTTCAGAGCATGTTTTCGTTAATACGCGCCGATCGGCACCTCAACGAAGTCGGTATCATATTTGGTGCTCGCTATACGGTAAAAAATCACGAACTACTTTCAAACAAAAAAACGCCTCGACCGATTTTTCTGAAAATCTTTTCAGATTATAACTTCGGTAATACGCGTCGGTCGGCAGCTCAATGAAGTCCATATCTTTTTTGGTTCGCGCAAGATTGTGCAGGAAAAAATGACCACATACGTACGCACACACATACACACGCATACTTCTTCTCAAATTTTTGCTTAAAATGCTATTGGGGCCTTGAAAAATGAAAATAAGTTGAAAATTACGATTTCGATTTTCGGACCGATTACAATAACACTTCCCTATAAACTAGGAAGCTAATAAGAGGGCGGCAAAATTTTCTTCCGCTCCGGGCGGCTGACACCCACGCTACGCCACTGGTATCAAGCCCCGTATTTCGCAATATTGCGCGGAGCTTTTAGTTTTTGTTTTGGACAGAAGCTTTTGCGGTTTTTGTACTGTGTTGTGAAATAAGTTAAACTTCGCTGTTTTGGGTTAGTGTGCCTAGGGTGGGATTTCATGCTGCGAGAATCTGCGGGTGGGAATCTGCGGTCTTGGGTGGGGTCTTGTGGGGGTATTTGGTCCAGGTTCTAATTCTTGGTTGTGCCTTGGATGAGCTTTTGCACTGGAGATCGAATCTGCATTAAACTTCGCAGTGTTGGGTCTTGGATGGGATCTTGTGTAGCTTTGAGGCTAGTGTGTCATATGTAGGCTTTCATGCGGGAGAGCCTTGGATGGGAATCTTGCGGAGCCTTTGAGAAGTCGCGAAAAGTTTTCAATAATAAGAAATACATATATTCCGCTTATGTGGGATTTGGTGTGGGTTTCATGCATATTGTGTCTTGAGTGGGCTATCACGCTGGTGTCGTGGGTGAGATCTAAACTGAAATTTTCAGTTGTCGTCATTGTTGGAGCTTAACGTTTTATCCACTGAATCCGCGAAGTATTACTTTGGCTTATATTTTTGTGTCATTGTGATTCCGAAGACATCTGTAAATCCGATATCAGGATCCGTGAAGTGTCAGTACATCATACTAATCGTACATGATGATCCACAAAAGAGGCGTACGTGAGGATGGTGTACATATGTTCTTTCTGTACCCAGCTTGATAAACGCCTCGACTATTTTGCTCAATCTCGTTGATTTGAAAGCAATTTTCACAATTAGGATTATTGACCATCAATTTCAACAAATTGTTGCTAATAAAATTGTTGCATTCAGCAAACCGCCAACTTTTACGCCCACGCGTTTTATTAGGTACCACAAATAGAAAAGTTGGGCGACTCGTCAAAAGGAAGCTACTCACGAACTTTCAGCTTGTTACTAATCATTAAAAACAGGGCTCCTGTACTGTCGACTTTTCCATTTCTAAGTTTTTCCGGGTATCCAGTGTAAGGTAATTTGCAAATCGGTCCAAAAATAAAATGCGTGGAAGGGAATATTCGAGCTCTTGAGTTCGAGTTCGCGCACAAAAATCAAACTTTAACGTGATTCGTGGGTGTGGAGGATCTCACAGAAGTAACAACACCAAAAGCGTTAGAACTAGCGTCTGCAAATAGATGAACCTCATTTCTGGAATTCTTACAATTCGAATTCGTACAATCTGCCACTCTTTAGTTAAATTCATAGTCAATTGTTCATCCCATTCTAAGTTAAACCGTCATATAGTTTGGAAGTGTATTTTCAGTTTAGTAATTATTATTGGGCCCAGGAAACCAAGGGGACCATAAATCTGCGCGATAACCTTAAAAACGTTACGCTTAGTAGGATAGCTTAAATTCTTCAATTCGTGTGTCTTTATTTTAATTGCCAACTTATCGATTGGTACATTTCACTTCAAACCTAAAATCTTTTGAACTGCTTCAATTTGATCAATTCAAGAGATTGTTCCAATCTTTTCGTCGTTAGAGATCCATTTTCTCGGTAGCTTTTTTAAAATCTTGGTAGTTCTTCCGAATTATGTAGACTAAGGTCGAGGTCATCCATACAAAAGGAAGAAACTAGTCTACCACAGGTTTCTGGATAACCCTTGGCTTCTTCACAAAAATGCTTCTGTATAGCAAAGAGCGCAAAGAGGGAGTGGCTACTCGTCACCCCGAAAGTAACTCTTGTCATGCGAAATTCCTGTATGGGCGGTAAAACGGAAATCGAACTTATCAGAGTACCAAATAAAGCCATGATAATCACGGTCTTCCTGGGGCTAAAGCTATTTGTAGGAATGCTTTCTCTATGTCAGCGGCTACTCCAATACTACCAATCCGAAAATGCAGTAAGATCTTGAGGATTTGGCAACAAATTTGAGCCAGGCCATAAACATTCGTACAATGAGGGCGCTCTTTTCAGCTGGGACGAAGCATCAAATACCATTTGTATTTCTGTTGTAGATTTCTCAGGACTATATACGGGCTTATGACTCATATAATACGTTTTCGTTCCAACATTTTCCGAAATTGGCTCAGTAAAACCTGAAGAAATAAAATCGCACAGTAACTCATCATAATCGAATATACGTTGAGGCTCTCTACTCAGTCTTCTTATAAGCGATTGTAATCTAGCGACTGCCTTCTCATGGTTATCTTCAATACTGGGGTTCAGTAGCGTACGCAGGATGAAACCATGGGGGGGGGTTCACAAAACATATTTTGTACACATATTGGGTAAAAAAAATTTTCTCATGTAATAGGACTATGTACTTATATTATATTTTATGTTATTTCACTATAAAAATAATTACCTATAGGTATATTTTTATCGCAATTTTTTTATTGAAAATTGTGAAGAAACATAAATAATAATTTTTTACCATTTTTCGAATATCACAAAATGTCTTGTTTTTCTCCAAAAATCATGGTCTCGTGGTGTGCGCAAGACTTTAGACTTTGATTTAGGGCATTTTTACAATTTTTTTACCGAAAAGAAGGGAACTACTCTGAAAACTTGGTGGCGCGTAGTTTTTGAGTCAGAAAAGCGATTGGTGACATTAAAAAAAATTTAAAAATTCCTTTTTTTTCAAATTTTGGCCAAAAAATTGGCCAAAAATGCGTCCAATTGTTTTTTGCGTAATTTCATCTGAAAAAACGGAAAATTTCCTACAAAAATCTATATGGCCATCCCGAAAGTCAGAGCTTGCCGAGAGCTATAAATAAATGAGAAATACGTGATTTTTCAAAAATCGCGTTTTTTTCAATAACAGTTGTAACTCCGAAACGGCGCACAAAATTGCGCTAAAAAAATTTTTGGTATAACACATCCAGTTCACGAACATATTCCCAAAGTTTGAGAGATTTTTATTTTTTTGCTATCCCGTTTGAAAAGAATCCACCATATATTATACATCGGTATTCGGAATATTTTTTTAATTGTTTAATAAGTTGATATATTTATTAATTATAACTTTTCCTATTATTATTGGAGTCATGGGGGGGGGGGGTTAACCCGCAGATCTCCGAGAACAAAATTAAGAAATCTCAACTTAAACATACGGCATTAGTGTCAAATCCGCATTCACTTCCGATCCGCCGGATTCGGGAATCGAAGCCGGTATTGCTAGTGCGGTCTATGGCGATATGTGTATAATAGGGTGTTCGGTATATTGTCGGGCATGCCTCGACACGGAATAGGAAATGTTGCCTGGGCAACATTCCACCGGTATTTGGTAGTGGTTTGCATATGTTCGGTGTGTGATTTGACCGTGCCGGATCGTACACCTCGACACGGTCTAGGACCGGAGAAGATGATCTTTCCGGAACGAGTCTGGTGAAAGACTGAATTTGGCCTGGTGAAGCGGTTTCTTTTATAGCTAGAAAGCTCGTCGGGTTAGGAAGCTTTAAAGCTTCGAAGTGAAGATTTCAAAGAGAGAATCACCTCTCTTTGGTCTGGTGGTAGAATATTTATTTTTCTAAAGCTTTTTGGAAGAGGGATTTGTAGTAATGAATCGTGGTTCCTTAGGCGGCGCTATTATAATTGGCTGTATTTCATTTAAATATAATAAAAAGTAGCAGGAGTCATTCTATAATACTCATAAAATTTTTCGTCGTCTTTCTTCAAATAGCCAAATAACTGGTGAAACTCACCCAATTTACAACGGTCACGAAAAACAGTTCTCTCCATAAAAGAGCTATAATTGAAAGTAATGTACCAAATACTTAATACCTTTCACAAACGCAACTAGCTACACTCTAACAAGCGTGAGATCTGACCACAGAAAGCGTAAACGCTTAATATCTTGAGCAAGCGCAACAAGCGTACACTCTTACAAGCGCGAGACGTGACCGCAGCCTTACACGATGCCTTCCAGGGCAAAGCAGCCTGGTATCTAATATCCGTTTTTATTATATATTTTTCTTGCAAGTTCTTAGTAAGTAATTGAGCTTCCAGAGTATGGCCCCGAATGTCCAATAGTTTTAAATTCCATATGTTTTCAAGGATTGCAAGACTACAAAGAGAAGACGATTTGAGTAAGATTTAAAGAAAATTCCTCAATTACCGGATATGGTCCTAAAACAGGTCACAATTTTTAATCTGGAACAAAAAACCAAAAAGTTTCTTAAAATATAGTCCAAAATCTAGCGAACGTCGTAGGATTTTTTTGATATCTTGATTTTTACAGATTTTTTAAGCGATTTTCGGCCGATTTTTTCGAAAAAACAAGAAAAAAAGTTCGAATTGAGGCCATTTTTTCCAAATCAATTTTTCGAAAAAATCCTACGACGTTCGCTAGATTTTTGGACTATATTTTAAGAAACTTTTTGGTTTTTTGTTCCAGATTAAAAATTGTGACCTGTAGCGGTACGCCCATGCCAAACGTCCGAGATTTTTTTTACCTCGTGTACGCCGCCATTTTGTTTCGTAAAATTAAAATAAAACTTGCTCTTTGTAGTTAAAGACTAGTACTTTCATATTTACAAAACTTCATATCTCTATCTCTTTCGTATCGTTCGTGGTAAGGCTCAGAAAATCACATGAAATTTATTGTTCACAAGGGTATATTACCCCTTAAGCCTTCCTCTTGCAGAAGACCTTTAACGTTAGAGTCTGTCAAATTCAAGCCATTAAGCGGAAGAGTATTAGGGTCAGGTACAGCCAAAACATTGATACAAATTTCGGGAACAACCACCCCCTCAATTTCCACCACTCGGTCTGGTTCTTGAGTTATTAAAACAAGCTTCAGCATTGCAAATTCTTTACAGACTGGTAACTCCGATTTTCCAAAAAGTATCACATTCAAATTCAATACACCTATTATAGGTAATTATAATTTTTCGGCCAGAGCTTTATGAATAAAAGTACGTTGACTACCATTGTCAATAATAATTCTAACAAGCAGCTGTTCAGTCTTAGCAGGGGCGGGTACAAACACTCTGCGATACACACACTGCGCTGTTTGCAGTAAAACATTAATAAATCTTTCTTGGCAATTATTCGGTAAACACAAACTTATTACCTTATCACAAGCACTTTCACAATTTGTCTCATTACTTTTCTGTAATTTGTAGTTGAATTTCCTATTACTTTGCTTAAACCTATATAGTAACTACGCTAGGATCGCTTACGATAGCTGCATGTTTTCTTTTAGATAGTTGACAAAGTAATTGTTTGACTCAGCAAGATTTGGCGGTGTGCCCGGGTTGCGTACAACGCATCAACCTCTTCTCAAATAATGAAAATCCACTGTTGCATTCCGTATTTGGATGTGATGATCGGGGTTTTCCCCCGCTCTTTTCTAATCTTCATAAATGACCTACTTTCGGTTCCTTCCTAACCACTTCACAGTTTCGCTGATGACGGTACTCTGCGTTACTCAAGCTGGTGACATATACAAGCGTACATGCATTGCATTCAGCGGCTCCCCGATATGCGGAGATTTTCAACTGACACATAATTGCATGGTTGCGTTCCGTCCCGGCTCTCACAGATAGCCCAAAAATCTGAGTAGCGAGTCGCATGTGTTTGTTGTGTATGCTTGTGTGTCCTATGTCGAATGCGGCAATGCAGAAAAAGTTGAAAGTAGCCCGACATTTACGTGGCATGCGGAACATTCACGGAATATTTCGTCAGGTTGCATTTGAATACATACACTTCTATATTATCTGTCAACGAATGCAACGAATGTACGCTTGGATATGTCACCAGCTTGATACGCTTTCTGTAATGCAAGACAAGCACGTGCCAGATCCTGTCTTGACGATCGCGTACTGTACGTCTAACTCAACCAACAGGGATTATGAACTCATTCTTTATTGAAACCGCCAGAATCGTGTGGAATTCAATGCCTTCAAATTTAAGAACTATCTTATTTCCAAGAAAATCGAATGGCTGACTCATTCTTTAGCATCTTAGGCGTGTCATTAGCCACAGACCTCCGATAGAACGACCATGTATTCCACAATTGCACAGTGCGTGGGATTCAATAGCCTAAAACGTTTAAGCTGCTGACAGAAACAGGCGCAAACGCCGTGCGGGCAATGACAGAGAGAATAGAAGTAGTGTATTCAAATGCGCACTAACGAAATGCTGATTTACGCTACGCACACACCGCGCAAGTTGCTTTACTTTCTACTCTTTGCGCGTTGCCGTCGCGTAGTGTCAAGAGATGTTTGTGTTTTGAGTCGTGTTTTGATGGTGGTGGGCATATGTTTGGAGTCGTGTGTTGGTGTTGGGTGGGATAGCAAATTTGTTGGATTTTATATTTAACTAGCTGGGACCCGGTGCGCCTATGCTGCACCCATAAACCAATAGTAGTAATCAGGTGATATGAATTTTAATATACAGTAGGAGAGTTTGAAAAATGCAATTTTTTGGTATTTTTGATTTCAAATAACAAAATGTGAAACTATTAGGGATCTGACATTTTGATCAAGACAATAAAAACCATCCATTGTCATGGCATTTTTCGAGATATGAATTTTCATACACAGATGAAGTGTCTCCATGAGCCACTTATTTTCTGTATTTTGGATAGCTGGGACCCGGTGCGCCTTGCTGCACCCAACGTTTAAACATTTAAAATCAATCCAAACCTTCAAAATTCAACTCTTCTTAACCAGTAACGAAAAACCAACTATTCCTATAAAAGTTCGAGACATTGGATTCAAAATGCATTTATTTGCAGTGTGACCAAAATTACCTATTATTGTAAAGCTCTGGGGCAGACAATATTTTTTGTCGGCGTGGCCCGTAATAAAGTTATGGTTCTTTCTGGTAAAATAAACACACACGAATATCCTTAAAAATATAACTACCCACCAAAAATAAATATTAGTGAAAGACTATTTTAAAATAAGGCTTTTTCCAGCAACTATTAGACACATAGTATAATTTCAAGAAAATATGTCATATCCACAGTGTTATCCATGCTATAATCTTTTTTCGTATGGACTTTTAGTTAAATTAAACACTCAATAATCGACAAATATTATTACATCCTGAAAGAACAAAAAATTAAAGGATTATATCTACTAATTTCATATTTAGAAATGGACTTTTGACGGTGATGGACATTATACGCTACAAATTACATGTCTTGCAATTGCTTGGCCCCTGGGTTCTCATCTGCAATGTCACTGACTCAGGTTTTATTTGTTTACCCAGATGCCAGCCTCTTCCCGTATTGCAGAATCCTAGACTTATACCTAAAAATTCAGAGGTGATGGGTTTCTTTCCTTCTTATCCATTATACATAAATCATCCCATATTTCCGTTTCTCCTTACCACCTTTCCAAAAAACCCTTGTTGATCAATTCTGAACCTATTGCTTAGAGAGCTTCAGGATACACTACATTCAATGTTTTTCCATTTGTAGCTAGAATGTCAAAATTTTCCGATTTTCCAACTCTTGAACAACCTACATACAGCTAACCGGGAAATGACACTTATTTGGCAAAATTCTTCCGCCATATTGGCCCCACAATTTTGAATAAGTTTGATCATAAATTCGTTATTTACTACCTTAAAAATTCCCATATACCGATTTTAATTGGAATCGGAATACAATTCGCAAACTCGTCGGCCATATTGGCGCGGCCATTTTGAATTTAAATTTTGATCATAAAGTCGTTATTTGCTACCTTAAAAAACCTCAGATACAGATTTTCATTGGAATCGGAACACAATTTGCAAATTCGTCGGCCATTTTGAATTTATAAGTTTTGACCACAAATTTGTTATTTGCGACCTTAAAAACCCCTAGATACCCACTTTCATTGGAATCGGAATAAAATTGGCAAATTCAACCATATTTCTGCGGCAATTTTGAATTTCGGTCATATTTCGACGGCCATTTTGAATTTCGAAAATCGGGCTACGAGGTGCATCATAGGAGACCCCACCGACCTTCATGCAAAAATTCAAAGCTCTGTGATGACTTTCAACAAAGCTCTTCATGACAGCGCCATCTAGGAGTAGCTTTAGAAAGTAATAGAATAGCCTATGTTCTTCCCTTTAATGTAAATAGCATATGATTAAAATTTCATTAAGATCGGTTACACGGTGTAGGAGCCTATTGCGTACAGACAGACAAACATTCAGTTTTATATAGTAGATGAAAATCTTTATTTTTCCAAATTATGGTAATTAAATTAGCACCTAAAACAAAGACAAGTCCTGTAGGATAGAACAATTTTATGTAAATCATTCAGGTTTTTCAATTTTTTTCCTATCACGTCCACTTGTCACTTTGATTTCCTTGTTGTGTTCAAAGTCGGAGCGCGCCGCCGACACCGCAACATCATGTCAGTGAAAAGTCGCCACATACCGCGAAGCCAATGTCCGCACGGCGTTTGCGCCTGATTCTGTCAGTAGCTTTACGGGCTGCATCACCCCACCCCGTCTTCTTATAGCAGTCGCTTTCTCGGGTAGCTTCTCCGCAGGAGCAAAAGGTGCCGCGATTCCACAGGTGGGCCTGTAAGGAGAACTTCTTCCAATGATAGAATGATTTCTGCATACTACACCTTTCACTGGGGTCCCGTTCGGCACACTCCCGCATGCGGTCAGAGATTTCGAACAGGCCTTGCAGGTCCCTTTGGGGGCTATTAAATCCCCAGAAGTGTTTGAAGCGTTGATAGGTGCTCCGTCCTCATAAGTTTTATTTAAGATATCAATACTGACCCCACGAGTTGCGCAAGAAAGGATGCTCAGAGAGCTCCGCATTACCATGGGAAGACTAATGTAAACCGAAGGTCATCGTTAGTAGTACTTTTAAATTTACTCTATTACACTTCAAGAATTTCTATCCTTTAATAAATTCTTTCCCTTTTTTTGTTTCTATATTTACAGACGACAGGATTTGGTGGCCTTCCAGATGTAACCGAACACTCAAACACCCGTCGGGCAACATCCCGTCAAGATTCTGGATCAAATTCGGAATCGGCCGATGTTTCAAGCTTAACAAAATCAAAAAAAAAAATTAAAACACGAAATACAAAGCGTAAATATTGTATATTCAGTTTATCAGTGTTAACAACATTGATTATATGTGCAATCGCATCGATTCTCGTATATCAATTTTATTTGATAGCACCAAGTCGGGATTCACACGATGAGAGACTGAAAATTGTTAAAAAAGTCCTTAGGGAAGTTCCACTTGTAGATGGCCATAACGATTTAGCATGGAATGTACGAAAATATGCTCACAGTAGTTTAGAACTTTTGGATTTGAGTCACGAACTTGACCATAAAACCGTTTGGCATCGGCCGTCATGGTCGCAAACAGATATACCAAGACTGAAACAGGGACTCGTTGGGGCGCAAATATGGTAAGTCACGTTCCATCATACATATGTTCTTTTTTTGAACTGTTTTTTTTTTGTATCCCTTCTGTGTTATCCTTACGGGGATAAAATTACGTTTACAATCTTGTTTTTCAATTTATACCCTAATTTATGTTTTTTCTTTTTTTTTATTTCCAAAAACTCCCTTTTACACGTTAATCCAATCGAGACGAGGAAATCTCGTAATCCTTTCAACACAGTTTTTGGGGCGGCCATCACGTATTTGAGAAATTCATCATCCTTGGCTTTTTTACTTGTTTACTATTTGCTCTTTTTTTTAAATTCAACCCTTTCATTTATGTATGTGTGTGTGTTAGGCAGTCAGACAGTCAGGAATATAATTTTTTTTCTCGTTCTTCATTTAATTTCAGGTCAGCTTATGTCCCATGTGAGGCGCAAGGGTTGGATGCTGTCCAGCTGGCATTGGAGCAAATTGACATTATTCACCGATTCACAGAACTACACCCCAAGGAAACTGCCTTAGTTGTGTCTTCGCAAGAGATTCTGGCCGCCCACCGGAAGGGAATACTTGCATCGCTAATAGGAATCGAAGGCGGTCATGCATTGGGCTCATCTCTAGGTGTCCTAAGATCAATGCATTCTTTAGGGGCACGCTATCTAACATTGACCCATCAGTGCGACATATCATGGGCTGGATCAAGCTTTATGTCAATGGATAAAGGATTAAGCACATTCGGGAAGGCAGTTATCAAAGAAATGAATCGCCTGGGGATGCTTATCGATCTGTCGCACTCATCGGATGCAACAGCAAAGGACGTGCTTGAAGTTACACGTGCCCCAATAATATTTTCACATTCTGTCGCCAGAAGCTTATGTAACTCGTCACGTAACGTACCCGACGACATTCTCAGAGCAGTTGCCGACAATGGTGGACTGATTATGATAAGTTTTGACTCGGAATACGTGTCCTGCAGCGACACTTCCACCTTACAGGACGTTATTGCTCACATAAAATACATCCGATCGATAGCTGGCATTCAACATATTGGCATCGGTGCTGGCTATGATGGAATTGAAACACCCCCAACCGGTTTAGAAGATGTTTCCAAATACCCAAACCTTTTTGCAGCCCTCTTAGAGGATACTAACTGGAGCGAAGAGGATATTGCAATGTTGGCTGGTAAGAATTTTTTACGTGTCCTTAAATCCGTTGAGAATGTTCGTGATTATTGGAAACGTGCCGCGATACCACCCGTTGAGATTGCAGAACCAATAAAGAAGTCACAGTGCACCTACATGTCGTCATGACCTCAGGTTCAGACTGTCATAGCACGAAATCAAACTAAGGTAGATTTGTAATATTCAACAACAACAAAAATAAAAGAAATTCAATAGTGACATGAATTGCATCATCGGTGTGCAATTTCAATCTAAGAATTTGGTTTCGCTGTGGATTTTTTTTTTGGGTTATACACACACGTTCATATATAGAAAAGTTTACGATAATCTTATTTGGAAAAAAAGTTATGAAATTTTGTGAATTTCGTTACCAGCCTATGAAAAGTTTGTAGATAAATTTTATGGCTTATTTTATCTTATTTAGATCTGTAGGAAATGTTGTGTTAATCACAAAAGTTGACGATGTAGAAAGCTTTTTCCCCTGAGGGAATTACTTAAGTGTTATGTTTAAGAATCAAATCTAAATTAGCCTAGTTACGACTGAATCTGAATCTTACGGAAAGTTTTTTTTTTACTAATATTTTACTGCAGCGAATTGCAAATATTTCTTGGAACACCTAACCATATTATATCTGCTTACATCAGG
Source organism: Thereva nobilitata (assembly GCA_963855945.1). Taxonomy (NCBI): domain Eukaryota; kingdom Metazoa; phylum Arthropoda; class Insecta; order Diptera; family Therevidae; genus Thereva; species Thereva nobilitata. Next base: position 124,253,148 of record OY979696.1, read on the forward strand.
AGAACTGGTGCCTTTGTATTCAATACATTCAGTAATATGATATAGAATATTATTTCAACATATTCAGGAGCATGGATATCATTCCAAGCACGAATGTTCTTTACTCTCTAAAAATGAACCAGTCAAAACTTTACTGGTTCAACCAGTAAACAATAATTTCACTGGAAAACCAGTTAATTCGAGTCTGTTTACTGAGTGAACCAGTGAAAAGTCCTCTCTAAAAATGAATTAGTAAAAATTTCACTAGTTAAACCAGTGAATTTTAATTTCACTGGTTTAACCACTGAAAATTATATGGGACTCATATTCTAAACAATTAACTTCATGACTTTAAACGGTTCCATTAGGCATACTCAATAAACCGGTTCTCGTTTGTTTACTGGTTCAACCAGTGAAATTTCACTGTTTCCTATTGATTGACTAAGCAATGGTTCAACCAGTGAATTTTCGTTACTGTTGCATTTTTAGAGTCAATCAAACTTCTTTTTTTTTCTTTTTTTAACTTTCCATGACAATCACGTTTAACCATTAACTTGTGTAAAAAGTGATGTCGAAAATGTAAAAATATATCCATTTTTTTAAAGTCTACTACTCCCGGATTCGGACCTCTTGAAGCCTATTCTTCCAGTCGTTCCTACGTCTTGCTAGTTCTCTCCAGTTTCTTATTGGAAGTTTTCGTATCTTTTGGCACGCCATCCATCCACCTATATTTCTTGGTTGTCCTGCGCTTCTTTTTCCTGATTTTCTACCATTGAAAATCCTGGCTATAATTGTTTTTTCCGAAGGTCGTACGTACCAGGTGTCCGAGGCATCGCAGTCTGCTCAATTTTAAGTGTTTAACTATATTTTGTCACATAGTTCTTCGTTTGTTCTAATTCGCCATTCATTTTAGCTGACCCTTCTTCTTCTTCTTTTGGTAAGGTATTGGGTCCAAAAATCCCAAATCCACTCGGTTGTCCTATTGAACTATACCCCTATACCTCATATTTGTAGGCCAGTACCTTTCACAGGTTCAGCAGTTTGCTTAGTAGCTCGTCGCTTATATTTGATCGTTCGAGTAGGCCTGCCTGCAGTCTGTTGGGTAGGAGTTCTCAAAAGAGGGGCTCGGGTGTGCTCCGTGGGGCTCCCCAATTCTACTTCGGCCATCTTTGACTTGGCTCTTTCCAGATTAAATGGTCCATAAAAATCCCATGAGTATGGTAGGAAGGGCAAGGTTCATCCTGACAGAGCCTTCATATCAGGATAAGGCATTAGACAACTGGATGTACCCGGTAACCAATGGAGATCGTTAAACGACAGTGCAAAAACTACTGAACTCTCAGTTCAATGGTTGAGGGAGTTTTCGTATCGATTGTACTGGTCGTGTGGGAGTTTGTCGGGTGGTTTTGCATAAAAGTTGTAAATTCAGATTTGTCGCTACATACCCTTTTAAGAGGATCCATCATTCGCCCCTTCGACCTTATCATATGATCCAGGATGTTTTCAGGTGTTAGCTACTTCTCAGCGACTGCTTTCAGCACAGTCCTGTGCTCAGCAAGCCTCGAGCATTTAAAGAGGATATGCTTCGCGATCACGTCCTCTTTATCGTCCGGGCATTCTGGGCAGAATGGTGAATCGTCTGAGCTGAAGCGGTGCCCTATAACCTCCATGCCCACTCAGGAGATGGGTGAGGTAGTAACTTACTTCCCCATTTTCCCTCACTGGCGCTGCATACAATAGGACCAAACTAACCACTATCCACCCCTATATAAGGCAGCACCTGGTCACCTACTTTCACCTCTATGGTCTCCACCTATTTCCGCTTGCTGATTACCACTACTGCCGTTTTGTGCTCAGCTAGCATTAGACCAGCATTCTCGAGCCTCGTCTTTACCTCCCATATAGTTTCGTGCGTTTACGTCTTTACTTCCCATATCGTATCTCGATTTCGCCAAGCCATCTTTCTACTACCGCGACTCCGATATAATCAGCGAATCCAATGGCGACCGCTTCTTGCGTGAGGCATAGCGCCAGTATTTCATCGTACATGATGACCTACACGAAGGGACCTATGACGAAGGCTTTGGGAACTCCGCAAATTTTCCAGTACTCCTTCACTTCCTCGTCTGACTCGTAGTGTAGTTGCTCAATTTTGCGGTGTTGAAAGCATTTTCGCGTCAAAGGTTATCAATGCGCAACTCTTATTCACATCCACTACTGCCCTTGCTAATATGTGTTCAAAGTCTTCAAAGAAGTATTCAAATCTTTGAAGCTATGTATGTCTGACGCCGGCTTTACATTGACAGTTGGCTATCGGACGCAAGCAAGAAGGTCTTTAGTTGAAGAAGAGCTGAATTAAGCCGGGCTCAGAAGCTCTCTGATAAACATTCTTCTTCTAAGCCAGATCAGAGCATGGGGCCCTTCAAACCTTTCTCAAGGTTGAGTTTGCCGCAGGTCTCAATGGCATGTACGTCTGGAAAATAGAATGGCACTTACCCATTGATATCGTGACCTTGGAGTTGGATCCTGCGACACTAGCCCCTGTACCATATTCCATCTTTGACCAATCGGTAAACCAATGGGGATTTCTTGGACTCCCAGAAAGGATAAGTTCCAGGGGAATAATGGCCCTGAATTTTCTTTGGAACCGCAGTTCACCAGGTCTTCATTGAGCCTGTTGTGGGCCTTTTATTCTTCCAGTGAGGAAGATTATGGCGTGGTGGTCGCTGTGGGTGTACACTTCACTCACTCGCCATTGGAGGTTCACCTTTTTGGACGGTATTTTGAATGCCGGTGCTTGCAAACACCACTAGAATGCGCCCCTTGCATTTTTGTACCGGGTGCCCCCGTCCACAGCCCATGAATTAAAGTCCTCCGCTCTTATTTTGGGGTTACGGTGATCCACAGTCCACTTATCCACCATTGCCACGTACTCATTCATCGTGAGACTAGGCGCTGCGTAGCAGCTGTAACCATATACATCGCCTATTCTTGCTCTTTGCCCGTAAGTCATTGCTAGGGTGCTCTTCAAGAGATTTCAATTCGATATCACCTTGTTGAGCTTGAGCTAGTGTAGGCAAATCGAAGGTGATTGAGTCAACGTTGTCGGTTGCCAGTAAGCGAGACAAGCATCAAACAGACAGTAATATATTTTTCCAAATCTATGGCAGTGCTGGGAGGCGACTTTTCCAGAACACCAGCAAAGTGTTTGTTTTGTCTCTAACTCGAACTCACAAACAGAGGAGGTCTCTGGAACTATAGCGAGCTTGTTTGGCTCCCAAGAACTATTATTGCCCAGAGATGGTCTATTTCCCTTTTCGCTTTGTGTTATGTGTTATGGATGCATTTTCGCTACATTTTCGTCAGCAAAATATTTTTTAGTGCTCAGTGTAGATTAGGTTCATAAGATTTTGGAATGCACATGGTTTTCTGATATTTCATCAGTGGTCGGTTAATCTAGGATCACTTTCGATCTCTTCAAACTGACTTTTCAAAAACTTGGTCATAAAAGATTGATGGTAACGACAAGGGTCACAGTTACTGGTGATGATGCCGGTATCGGCCTGTTGTGGTAGGATTCGAGGGGCGGTACTCGTTCTTGGGTGAATGGTTGAGCTTGGTTTCTGGAACGTTGTGCTGCAATCTGCACTTGGGGCGGCTTTAGCGAACTTGGTCCTCAACTTTTACTTGTTCGTGATGGGTCTCCGTATTCGAGGGGGTATCCTGGGGCGAAATATTATTTACAGTGGTGTTTCATGAATATACTGGAGGAGCCGTGTCCGTGTTGGGTTGCAAGTTAAGGACAGTCAATTGCAGGCGTTCTATATCTAATAGTCCGGGAGCCAGCGACAGTAAAAATGCGTCGATTTCATCGTCAATGAAAGTATATCAGGGCGTTCAATTTGTTTGTGCTTATCACAGAAATTGACCACTTACATCGCACCTCGAGACCTTTTGTTGTCAGGAGTTTTTACAACATGTAATAAACAATAGAAAAAAAACCTCATATCATCGTCGTTCATATTTTGAGGGGTTGTCAATTGACATCAGACGTTGTCAAAAAACGACCACTTACATTTGTTGGGCGGGACAATCAATCACTTACAACTGCGCAAACGTGCAAAAAAATTTCAAAAATTGTCTTATTTCATCAGAGTTACCGAGGACCATATTATTGCAAAAATACTGTGCTTACAATCGATTCGCGGGACAAACCTACTTTAAGCGATCCTCAAAGACGTCGCTACAAGAGTCCGCGCGCGGTTGTTTGCCATCCACGAGTTCACCTTGCCATGTTTTGTGAAGAAGAGCATTACTTCAAGTATAAATTTATACACGAAAACAAAATTTGAGAATATGAATATGAGAGTAATTCTGCTGATTGTAGACAAAAAAGAGATTCGTTATTTTTGGGAGCACGAATATAAAAAGTTCGAAGTTAGCAGTTCTAACGCTGCGGTACAAAATGAGGTAATAATGTACGAGCTCGATGTAAATCGCGAAATATTGGCCGGTTTTTCCGTGATCCCCGCGAATAGTTTCCGTTTTATACATTGCATACTCTTCGAACAATTCTTTCGTGGATCCGTCGTCGATTTTCTGGTGTTTGGATCGAGTATTCGTGAACTCTCGCAAGTAATGTTCTACGCTTTCGGGCAATATTTTCTTCGATCAGAAAACTCTGGAAGTGCAAAATTTCAAGTGCCAAACAAATGAATTGATGAAGTCTTTCGCATCGATTTAAATGTTTTCCGGTTAAAAAACTCTTCACAGAGCCCTCGGCAAAAAGTGCGGAATCAACCATGATGTTTGTGAGACCTCATTTGTCGATGAATTTCCCAATCGATTTAAAGTAGTACGCCTTCGTAATAACGTGAAGCACCTTCAAATGAATGAACACCTTGTCAAATTGTGGTTGTTCTGTGATTTTCAATTGAAAGGCAATCTTAGCTATCGCTTAAATCGTATGCCACTTGAACGTATGGCTCGGAACCTCGGCGGCAACGTGGATACTTTGAGACATTGTTTCTTGGACGACATTTGTGTGGGTGGGGGATTTGTTAATGGTCGTCAAGTACGATACTACTTGTTGGGGAGAATCATCATTGTGAATAAGACTGTTAAAGCCAACCCACATTGGAACGTTCGGTAACTGCTTTAAAACTACTCAAACACTTTGAATGGTTTATGGTATCCGTCGTGTTGAGTAAATGTTGCGGGCAAAGAGAGGTCGCCCCATTTCCAACACTTATCCGAGCGAATTTCGAGTAATTTCAAACACTGAGCGAGATTTTCTAGTGAAAAAATAAGTACCTTATCTGATGCGTTTTTGCAAATTTTAATTTGTACATTTTCCACGTTTTACATCCAAATAAATTTCACAGAACGTGCGCGCATTTGAACGTTCAAACTGCTAGTGACCTCCAGGAATTGTTCTATGCCCGGATATTTGGTGAGTCACTTAGTGTACAGCGCAAACAAAACAAATTTTTACACCGTTTCCTAGAATTCCCACCCGTTGCATCGGAACTTTTCCGAGGACGCACGCTCGACTCTTGCAGCGGAAACTTTGACGATCACTTAGGCGAGAAACACAATTGGAGCTTTTCTGCCAGCTTGAGCTTTTGGCATATGGAAAACCACGCATCTGGTCACAATAACAGCTTCAGATTTTCGGTCAGCTCGAGCTTTAAAAAATTTTAAATTTTCAGCTTTCTGCTGTCATTATCTTTTATTGATCTGTGCTTCGCTAAACGGTGGAAAATGTCGTCGCGTTTTGTCTGTAAAATTTTATTTTATTTACAAGCCAGCCGAAAAGCTGGCAGAAAAGCTCCAATTGTGTTTCTCGCTTTAAAGTAGGTTTGTCCCGCGACTCGATTGTAAGCACAGTATTTTTACATGTGCAATACGATCCTCTGTAACCATGTAAAATTTGAGCAACGATGAAATAAGTCAATTTTTGAAATTTTTTTGCACGTTTGCGCCCTTGTAAGTGATTGATTGTCCCGCTCAACAAATGTAAGTGGTATTTTTTGACAACGTCTGATGTCAATTGACAACCCCTCAAAATATGAACAACGATGATATGAGGTTTTTTTCTATTGTTTATTACATGTTGTTGATGCTCCCAGTAAACGTTGTCCCGCTAAGTGCTTGTAAGTGGTCGATTTTCGTGACTTACTAGACCTTATTGAGGATAATTTTATACTTTGATCGACGATAAAATGAGTCACCAAAAAATGTCGCTGGCTCCCGGACTATAATGCCTTCTGTATTTATGTATCTAGGGATTGTTCCTCTATTGCCTCCAGGTATTGGCAGAGGTAAGGAAGTAGGTATTGTGGCGGCTGGGCGTGGGAACCAAATCTGATCTTGACCATATTCCAAAGTCAACCCAATTAATCGCAGGTCAAGCCAATTACCAGTTGTCCGCGTGTCCCCAGGGATGAACTAATTAACTAATCTCAGGGTCAGCTCAATTAATCAAGGTAATTAGTGCAACGAAGCATGGGGCAAATTAAAACGTGGTGTTTGACTAAGGCCAACAAGTGGAGTGGCCGGCCCCAAAATCTAATTAAGTGTTGCAAACCGCGCTTTTCAAGACATCTTTGGCGATGTCGTTCAGCTGCGTCCAAACGGTTTTTGTGTTTGCGGGACCATACTTAGTGTGTGGTCGCCGCCTCTTTACATAATTTTAGCATTTCCTTTATTCCTGTTGTGAAAGCTGTATGCACACCTTTAATAATGTCGCAGTGTTATAAATTTGTTTACCAATTCTTGGTATGTCTCCCTTGGCAGATAGGTTTGGTTAAGCAAGTTTTCCACTTGATTTGGTGCGCTAATGTAGGATTCAGCGTCAGTTCCGACTAAAATTATTCTAGTATCATTCACCAGGAAACGGATAATGACAGAACTGACTGATATGGTCCTTGAGGACAAAGCTTTAAGCTTCTGATAGCTAGCCAAATACTTAGCAGTGACATTAGACTCAATATTTCATTGGCCCCATCACATGGACAGCCTGATGGGCAAGTCTTGCAGATCTCGTTGTGCCTGTGGGCAGAGGTACTACATATACACTGCATAAGGCCTATAAAGAGCATTAGTATGGTGGCATAGAACCAAACTTAATAGCTTAGCTGCAAAACTAAGTAACATTCAAAGAATGGCTTACTTTTCCATCAATGGGGATATTCGAACCGAGCGGACTCATTCTACAAGGTAAGAGATCCTAGAAGCGGAAATGGTACTAAATGGCGCCGGCGAAAATGTAAAAAGAAGCCCGGTTTCGTGAATATACAGGAAAGCCTATCCCCGGGTTTGCCGAAGATACCACAAGACTTTGGTTGGCCGGCCTTAGCAGTTTAGGGCCATCCCATGGGTCCGTGGTTCGAATCCACTTCGCCTTTTCCATTTCACCGGCTAGATAACTTTCCTTCTTTCAAAACTCACTGCCTGCAAACATAATAAGCGAGAACGCCATCTTCTATTTGATTAATAAAGTCGCGGTAGTATCGTATGGGAGTTATGGGAGTCGGTGGAATAAAAGCACATGTTGTTGTTGTATTTTCTTTCACTTGTGTCTCTACTATCTTTCCAAATAGAGCTTACTGAAACAGGTGGAAGTGCTTGAGCACCCTAGGTACTGCCGTGTAAGCAGAAATGTACTCTATATTCTCGTGTACCTATGAAAATATAAAAAAAGCCTATGGAAACATATTCTATCTGACATCCAACCAGACAACCTGTCAGTCCTGTAGGACCAAGTCTAAACTAGTTTGATGAGCTGAGTACTACCGAATCGGATCAACCTTAGGTATTTTTTCATGTATACATGTCTAAGCTCAGGTATCAACTTTTATACTACAGCAGGCCCGGCACATAACCTTGCGGGTCTTCCGGCTAAAATATTATTGGGGCCCTTTTAAGCTAAATAACAAAAAACTTTTTGGTTTTCAATCTATTTACGAGGCTCCCTCTAACCGGCGGCGGCCTGAGGCAATTCGTCTCAGTGGCCCCCTTGTGGCGGGTCTGAATACTAATTTCAGGTCATGGTGCAATGTCTAGCTCGATGGATAGAAAGAAAGATAGAGTAGCCAAGGGTGGGCAACATTTTTATAACATGGGCCAGAATAAATGTTACGTTTTTTCCGCGGGCCGTAGTAATCAATTGGCCCCTTCTTGTGACCTGAAATTATTTTAAAGTTGAGCCGGGCTTACACGAGGCAATACATTTGTCCCTTACGCGATGGTAAATTTTATGGAGGCCTCAATTGTTTTAAATGTCCCGGTCCAAAAATAATGTCCTACTGGCAGGGGCGGCGGAGCGCCTGGGGATGGAAGGAAAAGTGCACACGCACTTTCGCTTTGGGTGGGGAAATCCACACCCAAAATATTTCATGTATAACTAATAACCCAGGACGTTCAAGGGCCGTCTCGGTCGCTGGCGATGAAGGAACATGGTCGAAGGGCCACACACACGCAAGGCTTTTCAAACGAAAACTAAATATGTTGGGCCTTATTCTAAGAGTCATGTGACATTGCAAATGATGTGACCCTCAAGGAATGGTATTCCCCGAGTCGACTTAGAGACATTTCTCATTCACAATTGCCAACCGTCAGTTGCATGGGGCATTCCCAGAGTGGAATGAAGTGAGTTAACTGCGTTTCCACTTTGGGAATACCTCTCCGAAATTGAGGTGACAGCCAATCTAGAAATGTCATGTGAGTGATTCGACTCTTAGAATAAGGCCCGTTATATTAGAGTTATTAAGACCTTATAATTGTATAGCGAACCCCACCCGACTAGCATTAAAAAAGGGGATTGCTTCAGAGGCATATCGAAAGAAGTTCTCCGTAAGTTCCTCATGAGGACCCAATGTGTGAAATGAGGGGCATGCCGAAAGAGGGATTTCCCTTAGTTTCCTCACATGAACACCACACCCATGCAAAGTTTTAGTTTTTGAACTTGTATTGCATCATATTTCAGACAATTATATTGATGACCGTGAAGGGTGTCATTTAGCATACTCAATAGACCGGTTCTGATTCGATTACAGAGGTTAAGCAGCATTAGACGTGATTAGTACTCAGTTGGGGGACCACATTGGTAAAACGACACTCGCGTTTAAAAATATAAAGCTCTCGACACCGGCGCAGTTATTGACGCCGAGATTCTCAAATTTTTCAGTCTCTTTTCTCCACTCGAGATCGGGTAGCAATGATTTTTCCTCAAAGGGGCCAAAAGAGGCATGCCCTATGACGAGGTGCCAATGGGGTAAGGCGTTAGATGTTCTGTGTGGGCCTTATAGGGCAATAAACACGGGGTCCACATGAGGCAGTGCGGCTAGCCTCATAGAGGACCGATGTGCACTCTTCCCAAAAATCAAGTTGACTATAACCCAATAACCAAAGAATTTTAAACCATGTAACTCAAAACACAGCTAGTAAATAAATTCACAGATTAACTTTTTACATTTTAACGGTTATCTGTTCACGTGCTCCCCACCCACAATGATTATGCTCCGCCGCCCTTGCCTACTGGTATATGAGTGTGCATCGAGATAAATGAGGCGAGGTGTGATTGTAATTAAGTAGTGGAGAGACAAGAGTTTCTTCGTTCTTATTTCTTTTGGGGCAGTAAAATTCAACTTAAAATGAAGCGAGGTGAGGTAAGGTTGTAAATACGAGAGACATTTCTTATATTTTTGCGGCATTAAAATATCTAATTTGAGCTGAGGCGAGGTGAATTTTAAATACGTACTGGAGATATATTAGGGGGAATCAGGAGGATGTTGTAGAGTAGGGAATAGTGATTGTGGAAGGTTGTACCACATTCGAGAGAGGAAATGGCGAATATCTCTGAGGTTAGTCTTGATACCCGGGCGTAATCTGCAATATTAAAGGGTACACTAAAAGGGTTTCAAGCTACAATACACCAGACCTTAGAATATTCCAATTTCAAAAATATCAAACAATGGATTTCTTCCCCCTCCCCTTTAAAATGTACTCATTTCCCTCCTCGAAACAATAAATTAAAGTACCTTTTCGTTTCAGTCAAAACTCCCTAGGCTAATTTAGGTTTACATATATGCATAATTTTTACGTACTACTCAGGAAATTAACCATAACCACGTTTGAACAAAAAAAAATGTAAAACCTTTTAAATTGCTACGAGAGAAAAGAATGAGATTAAGAAGCTCTTTAAAGAAATTTCGTATAATGGACTCAGTTATACCAGAGAAAAATATTACAAAATATTGAGATAAAAAATTTAAGGATTTTGATTACCTTGAAATATAAAATGATATTGAGATATAAATTATGTATGATGATTCTTCCCCAATTTTTTTTAAAAAAAAAGCAACGCAATTGGTAATATAATTTTAAATAAGTAAAAAAAATGTTTTTAAAAATTCATAATAAAATAAAATTGTATTATACTAAAAAAGAATGATATAAACAAGTAAACAAATAATAAGAAGTAATAAAAGATAAAAGAAATTTAAAAAAGGACATTGAAAATAAATAAATAATAAATATAAAATTCAATTTTTAAAATAAAAAAAAAAAGATTGCTGTTGTGATAATTGTGATAACAAAAACAAAAAAAAATGAAATCCGTTTATTGTATATGTTGTATATGAAGAATTATATACAAAAAAAAATCAGAAGCAAAAAAATTTAAAAATAAGGACATAAATTTAATAAAAAAAATAAGCAAAAAACACGATTATTATTAAGCGAAATTTAAAGAATGAAATAAAAGATTTGAGAAAGAGTTTGTAAAAAAAATGATTTGCTTTAATTATTTCGAATTTCCTAAGCACATTCTAAGTCCGGTTCTACATGTTGAACTTTTCGTTCAACTTCAACACCTTCGCATGCAATTGTGAAGGGCGTAAGATTATCCCTTTCGCAAGTGGCATGCGAACGAAAGAGAAAAAAGTGTTGAAGTTTAACGAAAAGTTGAACCGTGTAGAACCGATCTAAGAGTTTCTTTCAGCTATTATCGAATTTTCCACAATATCTCCAGGATCAACATCAAAGGTAATAAAACATTTTAAATTAAAGTTCATTTAATAGGTATGTAATTGTCTGGGAATTGGAATGTTGTGACTAAGACACGAAGAAAAGTCACACTTAAGGAATTGTGATGCTGACCTAATTGCTTGACAGTATTACAAAAATCGTTTAAAAATGTAGTCCAATAAATAGGTCGAAAAAGAGGCCTTCGTAATGCGAAAAATACCGCACGCGATTTTTTTTACCAAATGATTTTATATATTTTTATAAGCACAAACTCAAAATGGCGTCATCTCCACCCTCTTACAGTGAAGAAAAATGCGTTTAATTCTATATCTCAAAAACTATGCATTTTACGACAAAAATGTATATCATCTTTTTTGTAGAAAAATAAGTGTTAACTCTCTTGTTTGGAACTTTTTGTGTAAAGTCAATATCTACGGAGAAATAGTGCTTCAAACTTCATATATCACTTTCTTTGCACTATATTTCGTTAATGGTTAATTCTACATGACGAATCACTTATTTTTCTACAAAAAAGATAATATACATTTTTGTCGTAAAATGCATAGTTTTTGAGATATAGATTTAAAGGCGTTTTTCTTCACTGTAAGTTTAGCAAGAGGGTGGGGATGACGCCATTTTGAGTTTAAGCTTATAAAAATATATAAAATCATTTGGTAAAAAAAATCGAGTACGGTATTTTTCGCAAAGAAAAAGTACCTATTTATTGGACTAATGGACCTAAAAAGAAACGGTGTCATGCGAAATACCACCTTGGCTATCCCAAAGAGAAGGGACACCTATTGCACCGGACATTAACCACGCCCAGTGCAGGCGCGGATCTAGAATTTTGTTTTGCGGGGGGGGGGTCACGAAAATAAAAGTGGCGGAAAAAAATTTCTACTCCTAAAAAAACAAAAACCAAATTAACAAAACTAACCGAATTTTCTGGTGGGTTAAAAATAAACGTGCCCTACGAAAACGTGCCCTAATGTGTTTTTGATAAAGACGCCCTTTATTGTGAGTGCAGCTACTAACTTCAGAGTTTGCTAATCAAAATATAAAGAAAAAGCATTGGTGCAACAACTAAAAATGTTTAGGGGGGTCCAACAAAATTTTAGATCTCAAGTGAGTTTGAACATGGGCAAAAGTCGCGATACAATTGATTTTCAAAATTATTAGAAAAGAATTGCCAAACTTAAAAACTCTCATCAATTCTCTACAGTAGGGGTATTCCTGTCATTTTTCAGTTGTTAAAAGTCTTGTAGTTTCGTAGTTTTGATTTAAATTTGAATTGTATTACCACCGGATCGCAATTGGTACAACACAGCTGTCAAAAACAAACTACGATACTACGAAATGAAATTGAGACCCTTATCAGGTCTGTAGTTGCAAACGAGCTTCGTAGTTTCCAAATGTATGTAAGTGAACTACGAACTGTGGAGCTACGAAGACTACGAACAAAGTGAAATGTTACATGAATACCCCGAACTCAGCAGACCGGTTCTCGTTCGATTGCGTAAGTCAAGCAGCAATGGACATGGTTAGTACTCTGTTAGGGGGCCGCTTGGTAAAACGAAACTCGCGTTTGGAATGGTCATAATCATATCTGTAACAAGGACGGGTATACCTCTATAGCGGACGCATTTTTAGATTTTCATGCCTGTAGCGGGAGCGTGTGGCAGGCGCTATTATTCGCTATCCGTGCTAGTTGCGGGTGCGTTTATGCTTTTAAAAAATTAATCAACTAAATTAGTTTTACTCGGGCATTTTAAACATACCACAGATTGTGGGTAAAGGTAATCTTTGACTCTCCGTTAAAGGCATTTCCTCGATGATGTTTATTACGGCTCTTAGTGGTTTTTTCGTGACTTTCTTCTTTTCTCCTCTTTCCCTTTCTGGTCCACTCCCCTGAAAAAGAGTAAAAATGATTTGCCCCGGATTTTACAACATTTGCTTGTACGATATAAAATGAAAAGTTTCGCATACAAAAGTTTCGAAAAATCTCAGCAAAACGAATTTAGTAAATTCGTAAATCAATAAATAAATTAAAATTATAATTATAAATTTTTGTACAATGCTTGTTCAAAAAAAATATTCAAAACATTTGTCGATTATTGTAATCTCCAATAATTTTTTATTCGCTAGTGGGTGTACACTCATATGGGTTCGAAAAACTTTCATTTAATATTGGGTCTACTTAATAGAGGAACGGTCTGGGCTCCATATATGAAGGGCGTCAGGACTCCCTCCCCCCCAGTTGCTCCCTTGATAAAGGCACCTTGAAAGTCGTTTTTTGAATTTGCAAAAAAGTTGGGTCGGTTTTGGTCGTTTGGTTATTTTTTGGTTTTGTTTTTTTAGTTGGGTAAATTTTGTTTTTTAAACAGCGACCGGTTTTGGCGGGGGTCATGGGCCCCGTGACCCCCCCTTTAATCCGCGCCTGGCCCAGTGGTCTCTCACTAGCTCACCGTGGGGCAGGGAGTTCGCACTACATAATCGGAAATAGAAAATTCGTATGATTTTACCCGGCTATTACCAATAATTTAGTTTCGGTTGCCCATGCCCATTACTTGTTACGGCAAGGATGGAAAGTCGGAAGGTACGACTGAAGTTGAGGGGCTACAGGTTATGAAATCATTTCGGTTGACTGTTACGACACGGGCCCACTGCGCTGATTAGAACGAGTTGAGCCGGTAGTCCAGGAGGCCTTTTAAGCGCGTGGTCCCGTCCTGAGATTAAGAGTCTCATGCTTTATCGCCTTATGGGATCAGCTGATGACATTCACTGATCAAAGTAGAGGGAAACAAAGATACTGCAAAGTGTGGTTAAAATTGAAAAAACTTTGATATGCTCCTTCGGCTAATCACGGCAGGTCTGTGCCGGTTCTTCCGGAGGGTGGTCTCGACGTTCTACGAATTGGTCGAAAGCAATTTCACACATCATTTCGAGCCTCTGCACAACCTTTTGAACAGGGTTTGATTAGTATGAGAGGAGTGAAAGACGAGGAGGCCTCATAGACATGTGGCTCGACCCACGCCCTGAGATTAAGAGAATCATGCTCTATCGACTGAACTATCCGGAGGCCTTTGGGATTAGCTGATGACATCTGCTGGTCAAGAGAGAGCGGCTGTCCACGGCAGGAGGGTGCAAGTACTTCCGAAGGATACTTGTCGAGCCTCTGCAAAACTTTTTGGACAGCGTCACTTTCTGATCAGTCAGGTCTGGTCTCCAGCAATACACCAATACCACAATCCGGTCTCGTCTACGAAATATTCGGATAGGCAGATTCGAGGGACCATGTCTCAGTGGGTTTTGGTGTGGCAGTCCCTGGTAGAACACAACAAGAAAACTTGGCCCCAGACGATCATGGGAAACAGGAGGTGTATTATCCGTTAGAGAAGCTACATAAGTGGACCCCTAAAGGTACCTTTTCGTTGAACGTTAAAGCTGGCGAGATGCCTTATTAGGGCTACTGGAAAAAACATTATTGCATCGCTATGAATAATAATTTGTTGAGCGTCCCGTGAAGTCTTAATAAACTGCCAGGGATCAAAAGAAGATTATGTCCAAACCAGAAAGCGAAGAACGGAGGGCAGAACAAAGAAAGCTAACGGTCCAAAGATCATTCTAAAGTAAACGAAGGAGTCTATTGGTCATCGTGAAGACGTCAATAAAGTTGTCGGAATCTAGTAGGTTTGAGCCGTGAGTTAACTGTGAAGGAGAGATCATGTACGCTGTAGTCAGAGTACGAAGAGCGAAAAGGCATGTCCAATTACTATGTTTTGGAAAAGTTGTCCCAAAGAAATGCACCATATACAAAGAATATAACATTAAATATGTTTAAAGTCCAAATAGTCCAAAAAAAAAGAGCTAAAGTCAACAGTAAGCTTCACGCAACTAGATAAAATCTGGACCATCTCCCCGAGGCAATGCTAAAAAGCCAATCCCGAGTCAAGAGTGGAAGACTACTAGTTGGTTTTAGTTAGGTTTCGAGCCCCACATAATCGGCATGCGGAAGTGTGTCGGTAGTATGAGTAGCTTTTCACCTCCCAACGCAAGAAAACAACCATCTCGGCCAGTGTTCTTCAAGAAGAGCCAATTCTATCACTCGCTGTTTTCCTAAAATTCATAAATAATCTGCTCTCAATCCCCTTGAACTCACTTCACCGCTTTGCTAACGACGGTACTCTACGTTGCTCTTATAGCTTCGATAATGTAAGACAAGCACTCGCCAGAAGGCAATATTATATCGACCCATCAGCATCTCCTCCCTTCTCCTGAAGACAATTGAGAAGGTTTTAGACAAGCTTATTAGAGAGAGTTTCACAGCGAACCCACTGCACTGCTTGCCTACTGGCCAGGCAGATCTACAGAGACTGCCATTCACGTGCTAAAGAGAGATATCGAGAGGTTCCTACGGCCAAGGAAGTCTCTCTCTCTGCGCTTTTGCAGATTTTGAGAGTGCGTTTGACAACTTTACCTTTGACGCGACCAATGAAGCCGCAGCAACACAAGACATTGAGCCCTCGATGCGAGATGAATCACCCTTTTCAGCAGCAGATTCATAAGTTCTGAGATGAATGGCGAATCGATTACGACAATACCTGCAAGAACTTGGATATTAACCCAAAAAAAACTGTCATGTTACCTTTTACTAATAGAAGGTAGCTAAATTTAAAATCACCCTCTCCTCCAAAGTCCGGATTGAGAGAGTATCTGACAAAGCAATTACATCTCTCCATATCTGTCATCCATTTTTTGAGCAAAACCTGGGGACTCTTACCGAGGTTAATGTTTTGGCTACTATACACGACGGTCATAAGGCCCATGGTCATGGAAGAATCCATTGGTCAAACAAAAGAATGCCGTGATGAAGCTGGCCAAGGTGCAAGACTGGAGATTAAAGCACTGGTTCAACTTCGGCTATGGAGGCCCCACTGAAACTTCCGCCACTCCACCTAGTTAGTAGTGAAGATGGAGGCGATAGAGTAGAACTGAGATATTGGAAGAGTCTTCTCAGTTTAACAATTCATGAAAGTGCTTTCTCATTACTCCAAGTTGCCTTTAGTATCGGTGATCAGATTCCCCTCTTTGTCGTTGCAGTAAGTGCAGTGTTAAGGTCAAACCAGAATTGCGACTGCGACGGCGGACTGCGAAGTCGGTCGTTTAGCGCAAATGTAAAACAACGTTATAGACGCGAAGCCGAAATGGGCGTACAAACATAATTTTTTTCAAACATAATTTTTGGATATGCAAAACGTCACTTCTCAATAGAAGTTGCGGTTGCAATTTCATTATACATTAACTGTGCCGTCAAACTATGACATAAAACGCAGTTGCAGTCGGCCGTCGCAGTCGCAATTCTGTTTTGAGCTGTATTCTTACGTTCAATTGCCAGCTTGCATTCATCTTCGAACCAGTCGTTCCGACCTTTACATCGTCGTGGTCAAATTAACTTATTCAGACGATGAAGACAGCAGAAGTAATGACAACCGACGTCTGGCATCTCGTCTCCATATTTGTTTCTGGTCATTTCTTTGCGTAGTGCAACCATGTTGACTCGATCCTGATCAGCAGATGCAAGGCTTTTCAGCATTGTAATGCGTTCTCGCAACACCATACCAACAAGATAGTGATCCGAGTCGAAGTTGTCACCTCGGTACGTTTTTACTGTTATCAAGCCCGAAAGTTGGCGACGGTCTATCAACACATGGTCTATTTGGTTGCGAGTGGCTCTATCAGGAGATAACCAGGTGGCTTTATGGATATCTTTACACGCAAATCTAGTATACTTGCAACGACTAAGTTCTTACTTGCTGACATCTCGATAACTCGTTGCCCATTGTCATTAGTGTTCTCGTAAAAGTTGTTGGTGCCGACACAGGGCCGGCGCTTGGGTTTTTGCGCCTGGTGCAGTATGCTATATTGCGCTCCCTATCAGCTGTTTAGTTTTTGATCGCACTGAAGGACAATGGAAAAAGACACAAACACTCTGTGGAGTTCCTTTAATATATGAAAATGGACACTGTTTCAATTTTTTTTCTTCAAAGTTTAAATTGTTTTTTTAAATTTTAATTTCTGAAATTGCGCCCGATGCAAGTGCACGATTTGCACCTATGAAAGCGCCGCCCTTCCCTGCGTTCAATCAGGATTTGTCGCGCGATCTTGCTGTGGTGCTGGGTTTGCTTGCGCTTTAACTTCACAAAACTCTCCCGCTAATGCTGTTTCTTTAAGCTTCGTACTGCTTAAGCTTCTAGTAGAAGGCCTTCAGCGCCACGGCCACCATTCTACACACATCCCCCAACTTCATCATCTCTTCCAGGATGTTTTTTGGTGAATTTTTCCTGGCTGTTTCCAGCACAGTCCTGTGCTCCACAAATCTATAGACTTGTACACTCGAATCTCCATAATAGAGGTCCCTGTGTCGTTCTTCAAACCTTCATATTTCAAGGGATAATCGGTGGTCACTGCACTACATGTATTGGTTTTCACGGTAGAATCCTGCATAGAATAAAAACAGTCCACCTTGGCAGCCTTCCTGAACATAAAAGGCGCTTTCAACAACTTCAGAACAGACGCGATCCATGTGCCTCTTCCCGAATTAGTGATCTATAAAAGTACGACTATTACGAACTACAAATCAAGAAGTATGGAACGGAATTGGATTGGCCACACCTTGCGAAGAATAATGGAAAACGACACAAACACTCTGTGCAGTTCCTTTAATGATAGTCCAGGAGAGATAGCGGAAAAGTATTCAAAAGTTGAAATAATTCTACCCTGCGATTTTTGGACGCTATAATTAAGAGAAAAATCGTAGGAATTCAATGGATGTGTTTTGGAAAAAATCAGTCCAGGAGAACAGGTGGAAAAAAGCTAATAATAGTAGCGAAAACACGTTTTTCAATGTTTTAGGTGCGAAAATATTTTGTTTTTGGAAAACAAAAAATAGTACGTAATAGCGCTTAAAAAGACGAAAATTATGAGTTTTGGACAATTGAAATCGGTCAACAGGTTTTTGAAAAAAAAAACAAAAACCACGAAATATGGCAATTTTTTGACATTTAATTACAGGGACTGTAATTATCGTAGAACCTTGTTTCTGAGCTGAAATTGTGGCTTCTGTTAGTGCCTACCTACAATAAAAGTTTCATGCAAAAATAATTATAACTTTTCGCGTAAATCTCAAAAATGTAAAAACAGCCGTTTCAGGAAAAAAGTTTGAACGAGGCCCACGGTGGTGCTCGAGTTATTTTGAAAAGCCTTAGTTATTTTCGAAGAGTTGCTCTACCAACCCATTTTCATGAAAAGTTTGTGAGGTTCGATTTAATACCTCATAAACGCGTTTGAAAACAGGCACTTTT
The DNA here is from genome assembly GCA_963855945.1 of Thereva nobilitata. Lineage (NCBI taxonomy): Eukaryota > Metazoa > Arthropoda > Insecta > Diptera > Therevidae > Thereva > Thereva nobilitata. Next base: position 124,271,519 of record OY979696.1, read on the forward strand.
CTTGATTTTCAGAAAAAAACACCTTTGGGCGAAGGAGAAGTGGAATATGGTGTGGATTTGTATTCATAGTCCAGTCAATGAAGGCAAAATGCGGCGAAACCTCAGGATTCTATGAAACAGCACCGATTTGCACAAAAATTTGGATTTAGGTCCTACTTAGCCTCTACTTCAAAGTTGGCTTTGTGCGGGGGTTGCTTTTTATTTTTAAGGGGTAAAAACTACCCCTATTCGAAAACAATTTTAGAATTGTAGATTCGAGCGTGTAATCGATTGAAAACATTTTTAAATAAGTTGAATGAACATCAATTGACATTAAGGGTCGTAATTTATGATTTATTAAACAGTTTCGATCCCTAAAAGCCACCCCCTAGAATAGTTATCATTAAAAAATAATGTTGAAAAATGTTATTCAGCAACTTGGAATGATTTATTCATGTACTGATATTAAATTTAGATTTCTTTACTGTTTTAATTTTTTATCATTTATTCATAAGTTTCAACCTTTACAAAAACCACCCCTTGCAAAAAACTTTTGATTTTGATTACAAAATTTTTTTTAAACAAACATAAATAATCAAAAATCCTCTTCACTCTCGTCTTCCTTTTCCTCTTCATCCTCATTCCTTTCCACTTCCACCTCATCCTCGTTTTCCTCCTCGTCCTCCTCTTGGTCCATAATTGGAGCACTATTTGTACAGTTGTCTCCGCTGCATGTTATCATGCCGAATTGAAGAAAAGTCCTACTCTTCAGCATTGTTTTTTGTTCATAGTCCGGGAAAATTAGCATTTAAAGGAGACAAAATTCGGAAATTGCTGAAAATTGGTCCACAGCTTCCTTGGGACTTTTTAAGAAAACAATTTCGGAATTACAAAAAAAACATGGCTGCCCGAAATATAGCGGTTTTCCGGTGTTTTCCTTGTATCTCGGTTCCTATAGGTCGTACAACGACAACCCCGTACCAAGGCCCTAAATGTTCACTGGTACAACCCCGTACCAAGGCCCTAAATGTTGACAATGAAATTCTCTACAACTTTAGTTCTTACAAAGATGTTGAATCGATTAACCCTTTCCAATTTATTCAAGGTCAAAGTTATCAAAAATCACTTTTTGGCCACAAAATCACTCAAAACTGGTTTTTTCGAAAATTGGTTTTGATCAGTCAATACGAAACGTTATTGCCTACAAAAAACCTTTTGTCATGTTTTCGAAAACTTAACCCTTTCAAAATTATTCAAGGTCAAAGTTTTCAAAAATCAGTTTTTGGTTTGACAAATAAGAACCAACTTTCAACAAGCTATTACAATTTTTGTATTGGGTCTACAGACACCATAAATCCACCATTTTTTTGATTTTTTTATAAGCTACATTTTTAATAATAATAATTTTTTCGCTTAAATACTTACTTTTTGAGTTATTCGCGAAAAACCGCCTGAAAACGTGGTTTTTTGGTTAAAAAATTGACTTTTTCACTCGCGAATAACTCGAAATGTATTGACTTTCAGTAAAAACTTTATAAAAAAAAAGTTGCTTAGAATTAGCCAATCTATCTATTCCTGGACTTATTTTCAATGAAAAATTTTTCACCCCCGAGAAGGGTGGCATCCACCCCCAGGATAAAAGCAACCCCCGCACAAACCCAACTTTGAACTAGAGGGTAAGTAGTACCTAAACCCAAATTTTTGTGCAAATCGGTGCTGTTTCACAGAATCCTGAGGGAAAACGGTCATTGACTGGACTATCAGTAGATTTAGAGAAATCAAAATTTTTTCCTCTCGAAAATTTCCATCGCAAGAACCTCGGCCGGCAGAAAGCTTGCCCACACCATATTTCACTTCACCTTCGCCTAAAGATGTCTTTTCTGAAAATCAAGAAAAATGCCTGTTTTCAAACGCGTTTATGAGGTATTAAATCGAACCTCACAAACTTTTCATGAAAATGGGTTGGTCGAGCAACTTTTCGAGAATAACTAAGGCTTTTCAAAATAACTCGAGCACCACCGTGGGCCTTGTTCAAACTTTTTTCCTGAAACGGCTGTTTTTACATTTTTGAGATTTACGCGAAAAGTTATAATTATTTTTGCATGAAATTTTTGTTGTAGGTAGGCACTAATAGAAGCCACAATTTCAGCCCTGAAACAAGGTTCTACGATAATTACAGTCCCTGTAATTAAATGTCAATAAAACGCCATATTTCGCGGTTTTTATTTTTTTTTTCAAAAACCTGTTGACCGATTTCAATTGTCCAAAACTCATAATTTTCGTCTTTTTAAGCCCTATTACGTACTATTTTTTGTTTTCCAAAAACAAAATTTTTTCGCACCTAAAACATTGAAAAACGTGTTTTCGCTACCATTATTAGCTTTTTTCCACCTGTTCTCCTGGACGAGTTTTTCCAAAACACATTCATTGAATTCCTTTGATGTTTCTCTTAATTATAGCGTCCAAAAATCGCAGGGTAGATTCATTTCAACTTTTTTTCTATCCCTCTTGGACGATGAATGAAAATGAAGGCACGGGAACACTTTTCAAATTTTTTTCGAAGTTTTTATTTTTTTTTAAAATTTTAATTCCTGAAATTGCGCCCTGACCAATTGCCCCGGTGCAAGTGCACCATTTGCACCTATGAAAGCGCCGCCCCTGTGCCGACATACTGCCTGTATGCGGGCTCCCGATCTACTTTGGCGTTCAAATCTCCTAAAATGATTTTTACATCATACCTAACTGGAGCAGTAATTAAGTTCCCGTTGAACTACTTCGAAGAACTCATCTTTTTCATCGTCCGGGACTTCTGTAGGTTGATGAACGTCTGTGAGGCAGATGTTCTTAAATTTGCCTCGTACACGAAGGGATCTTTCATAGCACAAGAAACAGAATTGGGATGGATTATATCAGGCGAAGTTAAGCAAGATACATCAACTTACACTCCTGTTTTCAAACTATACAACATTGTTCACGAAAAACACAAAATAAGATAATTCCGTAGAACTTTTTTTTTCTACAGAATTTTTAAGTAAACATATATTTCCTTTTCATTGTTACAACCATACAAACACAAATGAAAATGAAAATAAAAACAAACTTGGAGAAAACCAAAAGAATTGCTTTTTTAGTAACATACCGGCAATCGCCGTCGTCATCGTCATCTTCGTCGTCGTCAAATTAACTTATTCTTAAATTTGTCGGGGAAATTGAAACTTTATCATCTTAAAGTCACTCACCCAAGCAATTCGCTATGAATGCTAATGAGCGAAGAAGTTGGAATCTTGGTGCCCTGCTAAAGAATGGGCTCAGGGTAGATAGAAATCCCTCTAGGCGACTCCACACTACACAACCCACTGCTCCCCCCACGCGTAGTCTGAAAGAAAAGTTTCCTAAAGACAAATAAAGGCTGTTTCGGAGATTTAATATCAGGGACAAGCGACTTCTTAACAACTCAGCAAACATTTGAACGTAATGAATTAAAAATACACCCCCCGCCCGCGTTCGAGGGGATACAGCCCCCGTTTAACCAACATCCCTAAGCATATACTCGAAATATGCAGAAGACAAGAAGAATTAAGGTGAAAATTTTCTTCTAGAAATCATCTTATGCCAGAGATCATCGTCATCAAGGCATTCCATCCCTATTCCAGATGTACTAGAGAATACCTTCCTAATGCCTCTAACTCGGGTGGCAATGAACGTCAATTTGGCTGGATGTCTTGCCATCATCCCCGAGCACAGCACATGGTTGGTGGTGGTGCATGTGAAATTCAAAAGGGGAAGCAAACCTCCCTCTTCCCGTTTTATCCTTGTCAGGATGATATTTGATTTCTGGCTGCGAGAAGAAATGTGGTAGGTGCTCTGTGCCGACTATCCCATACCGACGGATCATGGGCTGCTCCTGCGACACACATCTGGCTGTGTGTCAGTTATCTTCGTCTGCTTGTGGTTTTTTAATGAGCTCGACTTGTCTTCGCTTTAATTAAACGCAACTCACTTGAGAGTCCTCATAAATTTGTTAATTTCTTCCTCAAAGGGATTCCAGGATCTCTGCCGGTTTCAGGTATAAAAGAAGAAGCAGCACGGCAACCGAGATTCTTTTTACGATGGTAAACTTTTGCTCTTCCGTCAAAAGCTTGAGGCTACATCTTGACTTGATAGCAAGCGCCGCCTAACGTTCGCTCCATTCTATAATTTCTCCAACGCTGAATTATTTGACACCGTAGAGGAGAAAATTTTAATTATGTTACTGTCATGAGTAATTGCTGTAATTCTTAATCAAGCGGCATTTCTTTTTGTATAGGGTGCAACCGGTAGAACGGGAGCGCACATTTCCCTAGCTAGATGAACGTGTGGCAGCGCGGCGGCTTACGGTGTAGAGAGGTGTAAAATTGGTAATTCAAGTAAAAGTAGAAAGTTTTTTGAGGAAGAAAGTTGAACTTGTAAATTTGTAGCGCAACTCATTTAATTTTTACATGGAATTTACATAATTTAAAACATGGCTAAATAAATGAAAGTCGTAAAGAAGACTTTCTAACAATACTCGTGCCATAAATTTTATTGATAATACAGCAGACAGCTAATATCTCAGCAGCCATTTTGCCTTAAAATAATTGTGAGTTACGGCACGGGAACGGAACAAATAAATGGGATCTGAAATTATAATTGCACTGTGGGTTTGAAACGCAGAGATACCGCTAGTGCGGTGTGAATCAAACATGTCGATCGATGAAGAACAAATTCTGCAACGAGAGAAAATAAATCTAAAATAAGACAAGAAGTCATGGAGACATCTTCTATATCATCGTATAGGTTGGAACCTAACCGAAAATCTTAGAAGCACTATGCTAGTCCAATGCTAGGCTCCAACTAAAAATCCAGACGAAGACATCTAGTACAAGTTTTATATGCAACTGAATGAGGTTTTTCGCTCTATTCCAAGGGGAATCACTGTTTTGATGGGACTCGTAAGGATTTTGAAAAGTTGTTGGCTGACTATGGTATTAAACTGCAGTGCGGCGCATTGTAGTCTATGCATTCCATCCCAGCTCCTCTGATCGAATGAATCGGTCCGTTTTGGCTGAGATTGGAACAAACATCTGCGGCTATCGAGTCTGCCCTCCTTAATGCTCTTCAGTCGTCATGAGTCCATCGATACCTCTCCCTACCAGGCTCTTTTCGGGTAGCCCATGGTCCTGCGTGGATCAGCCTTTCCGGTTCTGAAAGCTTTAGGAACCTTAAAAGAAGTAGACCCTTCCGTGCTACCGGCTGTGGGCCGATGGCAAGCCCTGCGCGAGCGAGAAGAACACCATCTCGCCACGGCCCCCACGAGGTATGAGGAAACTTATAACTTGCGAAAATTCCATGTTGTAGTTTAGCAGGGGCTGCTAAACCAGTACCCACTGAGCAAAGGCCCACTCAGTTTTTGCACTCGGCTATCCGAGTCATGCTAGCGTTTGCTCCTCTTCACCTCGTGGAGAAGACCGGACATTGCGAGAGCCTAAAGAAACTTCGTATGCGATTTAGGATCTCATTAAATGGTGACGATAGCGACATACCCCGTCCTCATTGGATAGCCCCTACCATGGTACAGTAACAGAAGGTAGGCTCATAAGGAAAAGCTCGGTTTCCAAAAGCTTTCACGCCTTTTACGTTAGAAAAGATCCAAGTGACGTCACGAGAAAACTTTTTTCAATTGTGAGTTACGATCTGAGTGACGTCACGGGACCCTTATGAACTTACTTTGTAATTATTGTACCATGGCCCCTACTTAGTAGAATGGGATAAATCCCGTCTGCTCCAGAAGACTTGTATTATTTGAACGATCTAATCGATAACTTTGTGATTAAACACGATATTTGCTTATGTACAGGATGCTTCCTTTGGTCATAGTCACTCTAGTGGAGGGCTCTTAGATGCAGTTGCGTTCTCATTTGAATCGTGGATGGCTTAATGTGCGTGTCTTTATTAATCGAACCTTCCATTAAAGAATAAATTCGCTTAACTAATCTTCTATCTATATCTATATATGTATATATTAATATTCTATATATATTATATTAATAAAAGAAAGTTTCTGTATGCGTGTATGCATGGATGCGTGTTTGTGCGATGTGTGCGCAATAGCGGGCGCTACAGTCATCGCTGAGCTTCGAGATTTTTGCACGAAGGTCCGTAGGGGTCTCCCATGATGCACCTCGAAGCCCGATTTTCGAAATTCAAAATGGCCGCCAAAAAATGGCCGAAATTCAAAATGGCCAACCAAATTTGCCAATTGTGTTCCGATTTCCATGAAAATCTGTATCTGGGGTTTTATAAGGTAGCAAATAACGATAAGAATTTATAAGTTCAAAATGGCCGCACTAATATGGCCGATAAGTTTGCCAATTGTATTCCGATTCCAATGAAAATCAGTATCTGCGGGATTTTGAGGTACCAAATAAAAAATTTATGATCAAAACTTTCGGGGCCAATCTGGGAGACGAATTTTGCCAAATAAGTGTCATTGTTCAATCCCAAACAAAACTTGCTAAAATATTAAAAAATAGGGCCTCCACCCCCGATTTTGATGAAATTTTCACACAATGTACCGTTAGTCGTGTACGTTATGACGATAAAAAGTGTCGCTCAAGTCCCGTTATGTTGTAGTTTAATGTTAAAGTACCGTAATTTCAATAATTTAAAAGGTCATAATTGCTATATTACACCACCAATTTTGATGAAATTTTCACACAATGTATATTTTGATGTGTACAACTCATTTTTGATAAAATAAATTTGCACCCCATGCACCGTTATTTTTTTATTGAACTTTAAAGCATTTTAATTTAATAATTCAAAAGATGATAATTGCCATACTGTACGTCCTTTTTTAATGAAATTTAGATATATTGTATATTTTTGTCCGCACAATAATTTTTTCTTTTTAAAAAGTGGCACCATATACCGTTTTTTTATACATTTTAAAAACACTGCGATGTATGTAAATATAAAAAAGATAACTGACTCATTCCACTTCTAATTCTTTTAATTTTTATATATTTCATATATTTTAATGTGTGAAATTTAATTTTTTCAACAAAAATGTGTCTCGTTTTTTTTAACCTTGCAATGTTGGCAAAGGGTAATTCCCATATTTTAAATTGTTAATTAATTGCATCTAACTTCGCTGTGATTATTTTTTAACTACTATAAAAAAACGCGTCCTAATTACCGTTACAACCGTAATAATTGTCAAAAGTTTTGTGTTTAGTTGAAATTGTGAGTGAATTCCAAGTAAATTTTTTGTTAGTAGAGTGAAAAATAATCCAAAAGTAAGTAAAAAAAATGGTTATTTTAATATTTAAGTATTTATCTTTATTTAAATAAACATTTATTATTTTATTACAGGATATGAAACTATACGAATTTTAAATTCTAGCCAATGACAGGGCGAAATTAATTAATTTTTTAAAAGAAAAGAAAATTATCAACACCGAAATGAATTGCGGCAATTGCGGGGCAAATTTAGTTATAGATCAAAGCACATTATTATTTATAGTGTCAAAAAACAAATTATAACGTGAATTGCCACAAAAAACGCATCAAGCAAAAAAGCACATGGTTTGATAAATCAAAAATTCCAATAGACAAAATTTGTATTTTCGTTGCCTATTTCATAATGCTGAAGCCGCCCGCCACGATTTTCTCAAAAATGAGCTGAACTTAGGCGAATACACTATTGTAGATTGGCAAAGCTTTTGTCGTGAGGTAATTGTAAAAATATTTTCATTGTTAGTAATTAAATGAAATAAATTTAATTATTAATTTCAATTAGGTGTGCATATACTGGGCCGAATCCCAGTCGGAGAAAATTGGCGGCCGTGGAACAATCGTTGAAATAGACGAGGCAAAAATAGGCAAACGAAAATACAATAGAGGTCGCCTTATTGACGGAAAATTGACCGGGTAGTGGTCGCCTGTTTATAGTTCCTGTCCAAAACAGGAATACAGAAACATTGTTGGAAATTATAAAACAATGGATGTTTACCTTGGACGACGATTATATCGGATTGTTGGCGATCTTAAAACTGTTTAAAGGATAATTAATTCTTTCCAAAACTTGACCGTCAACCATTCTATAAATTTCGTCGACCCAGAAACCGGTAAGAAATTATATAAAATAAATAGATAATATTCATAAAATTATATAAACATATATTAGTAGTATCAAAAATTTAATTATATGTATATTGTTTAAATTTTAGGTGCACCCACTCAAAACATCGAACGTATTTGGAGGGAAGTCCAGGCGAACATTCCTCGTTACGGGACAAGGGATAGCCATTTGATAGGCTATCTCTCCGAATTTTTATTTAAAAGAAATTTTCATTTAAACGAAATATTAAATGCATTTTTCAAAATTATTGGCGAATTATACCCACCCGTCAACCGAAATTAAAAAAAAATATAAAAAAAACAATTTTAAATTATTTAAAAAAAACGAGTTATTTTAAGTTGCAATTCTTATTAAAAAAAATCTAATTTTCAAATATTATTAAGAAAAAAATGAATTATTTTATTTTTAAATTATTTAAAACAAAAAAATTTTATTTTTAAATTATTTTAAAAAAAATGAATTCTTTTAATTTTCAGTTATTTAAAAAAAAAATTATTTTAATTTTCAATTAAATTATTATTAAAAAAACGAATTATTTTAATTTTGAATCTTATTTAAAAGGTTTTCCAAAATAAGGAGCTCCCCAGTAGAATCTTAGCATTGGTATACATGCGCAAGGATTCAAGAAAATCGTGAAATTACTAATGACGTCCAAAGTAAAATTACAAATCATCCTATAGGTTCTTTTTTTTATGTGGAAGACCAGAGCTCAGGGTGCAATAGAAAGATTGAATACCTTTAATAAGGAATGGGGGCTCAATTTCATAAAAATTGGTGGTGTAATATAGAAATTATGACCTTTTCAATTATTGAATTTACGGTACTTTAACATTACACAGCAACATAACGGGACTTGAGCGGCACTTTTTATTATTATATCTGAGTTGTACATGAATAACTGTATATTGTGTGAAAATTTCATCAAAATCGGACGTGGAGGCCATGTTCTGAAGATTAACCCATAAACTTAAACATGAATTATTAATGCGAAATTTAAACCAAAAATATCACAACATGGAACACAAGATGAGAGACAAGGCAACAAAACAACAAGTACAAGGAAATGTAAACAAACTAAAATTTTATACAAATCACATGAATTATACATATATTAACACGGTAAACACAAGGTGCACATTAAATAAGACTTTACCTGAATGGGAGTCGCTATTAAAACAGAATATTAGGAAAAATTAGTTTTACAAGCATAGGACATAACCTCGCTTTCACAGATGCACCATTTTAACATAAAACACAAAACAATTGAAACTTTCAGGCATCACAGATATAAGGAACTACACAAAACACTGAATATATGTCGGTAGCTTACTTACCTGGATAAAACTTGCACTTTATAAACAAAACACCGCGAAAAACATGCGCGCGAACTCGCGAAAAACATTAGGCGGCCCGAAACGTCAAACTTCATACATATGCGAACTATGATACATCAAACTGATGTAGAATTTTACGGCGAATTCAACGGCAGTGCCAGAATGAAGAAATATTATATGCTGAAAAAGATATTTAGATAAATACATATTTTACATAAGATATATAAGAGGGAAAGAGAAACTACAAAATCATAATTAAAGCGAGACAGCTGTAAAATTTAGAAAATTCATGTCAGAATGCAGTGAAAAATGCCCTTCGCCATTTTTGTATGAGAAATATCCAATTAGACTGGATTTTAAAAATATTAGGGTATTTGATATAAATTTAGTATGGAAAAATGCGCATGAATTTTTAACATGGATTATGATTAATTGCTTTCTTATTATGTGCAAATGCTTGGAGAAAACAAACAATTTGTCCGTTGATTTTGGACTATAAAAGTCGGGCACAACTTGCAGTCAGCACCTTATTTTTTCAAACGTGACAGTATTCTCTGAGATTGTCTGCTCGTTTTTTTATACAGCTCTGCAAGCAACGAGGGACTCTTCTACTTTTTTTAGCCAACGTGCAACATTCGTAAAAACCAGGACACAGTGGATTAAGTAATAAGGGTGTGATAAGATACACCGCCGATTTTTTCATGCGAACATTTTGCCAATTATTTCTGGTTTATCTAGAAGTTTTCATTTTTTATTATTGGAAGTTTACTGATTGTTTTTTTTATAAGGGGCATAAATAAGTTACGAAATGTTTTTTTTAAATAAATTTAATTGAATTTGAATGTCAACCACCACGTTTTATTCCTATTTTTTTAACAGCGCAAATTGCTCTATTTTTTTGATTTGCACTGAGCAGTCATTTCCCAGTCAGCTGTATGTAGGTTGTTCAAGAGTTGGCAAATCGAAAAATCTTCACATCCAAGCTCCAAATGGAATAACATTAACCACAGCTATTCACAGTCCTACCGGTCAGGCACCTGCAGGGATGATTTTGGGGAAACAGATTACGCTACCAAGTGTTTAAAGTTTGGAATCGCGCAAAAGGATGAAGACCCACTACGACCTAAGGGCGAACGGATATAGATTTAAGGGAGGCGATCGAGTCGATAGCTATAAAATCCTCTACGAATAAAAGGTAAATCGCCAAAACTAGAAAGTAAATGGAAGGGCCCTCCAAAGTCAGCATGAGGTTAAACAATGTCATCTATCGCATCCAAAAAGGTTCGATCGGTAGGAACGGGGCCTGTAGGAAGCTGTGTTCGGGACAAACACTAAGTAAGAAGGAGGCAGTGTAACGGCTAAACCAAAAGAGAAAGTTAAAATTCCAAAACAATGAGATGTTTCATCTTCAGAGGCACCTACTTGAATACATACATATCGCAGTGTCACATCTCAATTTAGTAAGGTTGTCCCAATTGCACCGGGAGGTAAAGAGAAGTGCAAACACAGGCAACAGTAAGGTGCTGTACCAAATCACTAAACAGCTCTCGGGAAAGCACTCTACTAAAAAGCATGCCGTAAAGAGTGCGGATGGAAGGCTGCTGTGCAGCGACGAGGAGCAACCCCAAAGATGGAGAGATTACTTCTTCGCCGCCCTGAATGGTTCATTTACACAGGAACCTCAGGAAAACAACAACAACAATGCACAGCCAATAAGAATCACCACTCGTGCCCCATCCAAGACTGAAATAGTAACCGCAATTCATGCAATGGCCAATGGTAAAGCAGCTGGAAAAGATGGCATCCCGCCAGAGTTGTTGAAAACCGACTCAAGCCTCATAGCAGATGCGCTACAGCCAATCCTGGAAATAGCATGGAACACCTGTAGCTTTCCGGAGGATTGGACGGAAGGTATCATAGTCAAAATACCAAAGAAGGGGGACCTAACAATATGTGACAACTGGAGAGGCATCTGTCTATTATCTAGTGTGGGAAAAATCTTGTCCCACATATTACTATCAAGGATAAGAGAGGCAGTAGATCGAACGCTTAGAAGACAGCAGGCTGGATTCAGAGAAGGCCGCTCCTGCATAGACCACATTAACACCTTGAGAATCATAGTGGAGCAGTCTACTGAATTCCGATCCCCCCTTACCTTGCTTTCGTAGACTATGAGAGAGCGTTCGACTCGGTTAATAGGAGCTTTATATGGCAGGCACTACGGCAACGGGGATTGCCTGATAAAATAATAGAATTGATAAAAGCTCTATACAACAATTCCAGATGCAGAGTTCTTCACAATGGAAAGCTATCTGACAGCTTTGAAGTGAGCTCAGGAGTACGGCAAGGATGCCTCCTTTCACCATTACTATTTCTTATAGTAATAAACGACATCCTTGTCAGCGCTCTAGATACTAGAACAGGTGGCAAACTAAGGACCTCGACTACGCGGATGATATCTGTTTGCTGGCCCACAGGCACCAGGACCTCAAAAACATGGTAAACAATTTGGCAACAGAAAGTAGCTCGGCAGGCTTAAGGTTAAATCTGACTAAAACCAAAGAAATGCGGATTGAACGAACAGCGCTGAATAACCGTGACGTGGAACTGGTAGATAAATTCTGTTACCTCGGTAGTATTATTACCGAAAACGGCGGTACAGAAGAAGACGTCAGTTCCAGAATAAATAAAGCAAGAAGCGCACATGCATGCCTGTTTCACATATGGAGATCGATGGAGATCTCAATTAACACCAAATTTCGGCTGTTCAACTCCAACGTTAAGGCAGTTCTTTTGTACGGTTGCGAAACATGGAAAGTCAGCCAATTCATCACAGGCCGCCTACAAGTTTTCATCAACAGATGCCTACGTCGTAGCCTAAAAATCCGCTGGCATGATAGAATTTCAAATGAAGAACTATGGCGCCGTGCCGGCCAAGAAAGGATAGACGACCAAATCAGGCGAAGGAAATGGAATTGGATTGGCCACACCTTGCGACGCGAAAACGAGAATCTAGTCAAACAGGCCCTCGAGTGGAATCCGCAAGGATCCCGTCGAGTCGGAAGACCTAGAACAACGTGGAGGAGAACCCTATTAGCAGAGACCGCAACAACCGGGAGATCCTGGTCAGAGTTGAGAGCTGTCGCGCAAAACAGAGTCCGCTGGAGGGCAAATGTTTCCGCCCTATGTCCCATGAGGTATTAAAGGAGCAAATAGTAGTATTAGTTCTAATAGAGCGAGAGCTAGCCGCAAAAAACGTGACCTATCGAGTAAGAGGGTGAAATGTTTTTGAAATGTTAGTACTCACAGCGATCATAAGAAAAGTCTAGGTCTGCCTGCGCGGAAGTGGGGCCCAAGTTTGATATGTGCGTTTTCCGGAAAAATTTTAGGACCGCAACGTGACCTATCGAGTAAGAGTTTCAAACTATAACCAAATTAAAGTTTGAACATTATATACTAGAAAACACAGGTCTGCCGGGCCTGTGCCGGGGCCGGGTATGCACTCGAAATTTCCAATGCATATAAATTGTTGTTGTTTTGGCGTGGCGTGGTCGGATGGAGCGCTCGTGTATTTCGCCCTTAACTCGATAGGTTAGTTCCGGGAAAGTATACAACCTAGACCATTCTTGTGTATGGAACTATTTTAGAGAACGGTTTGGTGCATCAGAAACTTAAAAAAATAGTACTGTTAATAATGCATTTTTCTGAGAAAAAAGCAAAAAAAACGAAAGTTTTTGGAAGGCTCAGATGAAAAATATCGAAAAAGCTCCTAAATGGAGTCACTAAAATTTCCGTTCTTTATAGCAAATTAAAGAATACACAATTACCTAAAAAACAAGCCCAATAATGTTGCTCTACGATAAGCGGTATAGGAGTAATTAACGTTTAAGTAGTAAAAAAACACTAAACTAAAAGGTGGTCTGCCGGGCACTTGGCCCCGGAACAGACCCGGCAGACCTGTGTTTTCTAGTATAAAAAAGTTCAAACTTTAATTTGGTTATAGTTTGAAACTCTTACTTGATAGGTCAAGTTTTTGCAGACAGCTCTTGGACTATAACTGAACCGCCAACAAGAGGAAGGAGGAACACATGTGTGCAAGAAGTTTTGTTTTGAAATTAAAGTTGTTAAAAAGAAACAAATTGTTCCAATTAATCCCTGATGAATCCGAGAACGCTTGAGAATAAATATTACAATATTTTTTATAGGTAACTCTAAATTAAACTAAAACTTCTTTACGCGCGCCTATGCTTAAAAATTTCCTTGAGAGCGAATAGGTTTCATTCGCATCACACTCTCACACATTGAAAAATTGTCAGAGCTTTCGAATAACGCTGGAAATGTGGTGGACGGGGCACAAGAGGCGAAGAAACTCGAGTCCGTATAACTTTCGGAAATTTGGAGGACGGGCACAAGAGGCGAAGAAACTCGAGTCCGTATAACTTTCGGAAATTTGGAGGACGGGGCACAAGAGGCGAAGAAACTTGAGTCTGTGTGTGGGTTTGCATAGACATTAATAGGTGCGTTTCATTTTCATGCCAATAACCAGCATCTACGCCGATGAGCGCCCAACTACGCCGGCGTACGTATTCCAATGAAACTGAAACGCACCTATTTTTATTTAGATTAATAAATCGGTGACAGTAAAAGTGACTTCCAAATATATTTGGTTTTTGGAGATTTTTTGAAAAAAAATTTAATCTTATTTATAAAAAAATATAGCACGTGTAACCAGTGCACGTGAAAGACGTGAAACATCTTTGGCGATCTTTATCTTTCTTTAAATTAAATAATTAGTAAGAATAAAGGCCATTTTACATACCAAACGCAAAGGGAAACTCAGCTCTGGAGCTCTTTTATCGCACAGCAATTTTGCGTTTGGGATGTAAAAAAGCCGTAAATTTTTTACACACCGATTTGTGTTGAAAATGTACCATTGCCGTTGATGACCTTCGACCATGATGTCTGACCGCATTTGAAATATATTTTTGGTGGGCTTGGAAACACGTTTTTCTAGACAAGTCGATTTTATTAAATAATACAGTCGTTATACAGATTTTTATGCTCTCCATGTTTTTATTTTAGTCTGTTAAAAGTCTCAGACTATTACTTAATCCGCTGACGCGACGCAGCGACTTAAAGTGCCCCTTGGCATACGACATGAGAAAACAGCACGGCTACTATTACACGATTTCTTACGAGACGTCAGAATCTCAAGAAGGCCCAGGTTTGTGTTCTAATTATTTTCTAGTTTTTAGTACAGCTTATGATTTCAAATAAAACCATTTAACTTAAAAGTTTTTTTACCTATTTTTATTTTCTAGTTTTTAGTTTGGGTTTTGGCTCGTATCATCATGCAAACTTCTCATCCTTTCCAACTCTTTCATTGCATCTTTGTTGCACGTTTTCTTACCTGATAATTTCTCACAATCAAGCTCCTCAATACATAGCCCTTCCAAAGTTCTTACGCGACTCATTGCTACATACCATATTGCCAGCGGCATTTTGAATTTTCTAATTTTGACAACAAATACATTATTTCCGACCTTAAACACACCCAAATATCGATTTTCAGTGAAATCGAATTGTTATTACCAAAATCGTACCGCCATTTTGAATTTTCAAATTTTGATCACACATTCGTCATCTGTCACCTTAAAAACCCTCCCATACCGATTTTCAATGGATTCAGAACACATCTGCAAAATTCATCCGCCATATTGCCGCCGCCATTTTGAATTTTCGAATTTTGAAAACAGATTCGTCATTTGTGATCTTAAAAACTCTCCGATACGGATTTTCAACATATTCAGAGCACATTTGCAAAATTCATCCGCCATTTTAAATTTTCAAATTTTTACCACAGAATCGTAATTTATGGCCCTAAAAACCCCCGGATACCGATTTTCAATGGATTTAGAACATATTTGCAAAATTCATCCGCCATATTGGCGCGGCCATTTTGAATTTTCAATTTTTGACCACAGAATCGTCATTTGTGGCCCTAAAAACCCCCGATACTGATTTTCAATGGAATCGCAACACAATTGGAAAATTCGTCCGCGCGCCATCTTGATTTTTTACAAAAATGTCAGATTGCATTGTCACGGGAACTCAATGTATGTGCAAAGTTTCATAAGAATCGGTTAAGTAGAAGCAGTTGAAAAAGCTGTCGCAAAATTTGAACCGAACAAACAAACAAACAAATAAAACCATTAAATATAAATAATAAAATTCAAATGCAGAGATCAAGAATTGAACCCGCGACTTTTTGGAATATCAACGTCGTAAGGCAACCACTCAACCATTTGTTCTACTCTGCCTATTTCTGGCTCGTCATGTCTGGCTCGCGGCATATAAACACTTTTCTTTGGTGCTACTATTTTTTTTAGAACCTCCGTCTTATTCTGTCTTGCTCAATACAGATCTTCCCTTTCCCGGAATGAAAATTGGATTGGACGAAGCGTTCCCTATAAAGCGTTCCCTATAAAGCGTTCCCACAAAATGTTCCCGACCTTGAAGAATTACTCTCAACGCGCGCAAAGATGTTTCACATCAAAAATACCTAATTTTTATATTGTTTCTGTTGTTCCCTTGTTGTTGCTTATTATTGTTGTTGTTATGATTATCTATTAGTTGTGCATGTTGTGACAAAATAATTATTATAGTTTTTTGTGCTTTTTGGTGAATTGGAGGCAAATTTGTAAGCGTTTGTTTAGTGAAATTTATTTATTAATATTGTAGCTGTTTTATTATTGTGCTGTGACTATTATTGTTGTTGTTGTTATTGTTATTGCCTATGCATGTAGTGCCAATATAGTAATTGTAGTTTACCGTAACAATTATTATGTGTCTCGTGTCTTTTGTAAATCACACAACAAAAAAAAAGTAAGTTACCATTAATTTTAATTTTTACATTTTGTATATTCTAATAAAAAGTAATTCGGAAATTTACTTGAGCGCGAAAGGGATTTTCTCAAAAGAAAAAGGGAGCAGGAACGAGAAAATCTTTATGTTGACTCAAATATACAAACTGAAGACCCTTCCCAGCGGGAAATGGAATCATACCAAGAAGCATGACGGTGGCCTTTTTTGGAAGGCGAGAATTCCTTCCTTTTCGCATTCCGCTCCATATCTTTTTTGTGCAGCCATGTCATTATAAGGAATGAGTCGAAAAGCTCTTAAAGCTCATTCACGTTCCACACGTATTCCCGGTAAGGTTTTTGTGATACGTTCTCTTTTATTTCTTCCAAGGAAGTACAATTTCTTACACCTTCTAAATATATTGAGATCCTTGGAAGATATTGCTTTAATCCTTTTATAATAATCTTCTAGATACACATTTTTATACACAATTTAATGGTAAATTGTATTAACTGAATAAAAACTGTACATCTGCTGAAAACTGTACAATCTTCCAAAATGCTTCTGAAGCGCGACCAGGAATCACTTCCAATTTGGTTCCAGAGGAAGCTGCTTCCACTTTTCCCACTGGGTTGAGATACAAAACTTAAACGAAAGAAAGTATTAGGCTGCGGTTACTGAACACGCTAGTAATGCTAGTACTAGCTAGTACTAGCTAGCGCTAGCAAATATGATGCATGTAAACAGTGCGTGCTGGTTATGAACGCACTCGGAAGCTAGCGCTAGCTAGCACTTACTCGCGCTAGTCATATTCTGCAATGAATTGAAACATTGATACTAGCGCGAGTGTTTCAGAAGTAGCTTGCAGTTGCAATTTTTAATATTGTTTAATATATAATTAAAAGTATCCGAAGACATCCTGTAATACTCAAAGAAACGCTGTTCATCTTCTATAAGCATTTTATGCAAATTATGGAACTCTCCGAATTTTTCTCGCACTGTATTTATTGTTTGTGTTTTCACTTTTCTTTTAAAAAGATGTCTATATTTTACTTTTCAGATGCCATAATTTCCTCTGTAAAAAATAAAGCCATAGTGATATTCACAAGTCACATAACACTCAACTACTGAACAACGAGCTTGCTTCAGCTCGCTTTAACAATAACCACCCAACTAGAGCGAGCTCGCACCTGCGATACTAGCGCTTGCTAACGCTAGCATTACTAGCGTGTCCAGTAACCGCAGCCTTAGCAAGAGAGCGTTCACGAAGATATGTATCATCACATAAAACCGTAGGCGAAATAATGAAATTCATACATGACAATCTCCTCATATACACTTCGAAAGGTTCAACATTATTAGGTCGAAACTTCAACGTGGCGATTTAATTATCAATTTTTCATCAGAAACGGTGCGTCCCTTACTACGTTTTCTGCATGGAAAATTTAATTTAACGATATCAAATAATATTGACGAAAAGTCGTTGCACGCGGGTTTTTTGCCAGTTAATAAATAAAAAGGCCCAAACGCATTTAGAGTTCATCGATTTTACAGTTTTACAGATCGTGCAAAAAACCAAACAATTTATTCAGGAATCAGGGTAATGACTGCAAATAAAAATGCAATACAATGATTTTAGGGGAAAACTTATGTTAATGCTTAAATCATATTCAAATAATTAATAATTAAATCTTAATTCTTAGTTCTAAATTAATTTCCAAAAATCTCCTTTTATAATTGTGAATGAACGATGTCATAATCGAATCCTCATAACTTTTGAATCACTTCATTTTATCCATTCCACTTTTAGTAGAAAGGATCTTAAACCCCAATAAAAGAAAATAGCGTCAAAAGTACTTTCATAAATTTACGAACAAAAATCCTTTAATAGGTTCTCTCCTCATACAAATTCCTGTTTTTCATTAAGAACTATTTTTTTTCAGTCTTAAAATCTGTTTAATTGGTGCATCGCCATTTCGCAACGACCGCACTATTTGGAATCCGGATTTTCATGATTCATTAAAAAAGTAAAAAGTGGAAAATATTCTTGTGGGAGTACTTTGAGCATATTTCTAGTGGTGGTGGTGTCTCGGTGTGGGTGGAATTAATTATAAATTTAAAAAAAAATTATGATTACGCAATTAAGAAGCTGAAGAAGTTCCGTCAGAGATAATTAATTAATTAAAATGGCAATTGAGATTTCTGGTTCCTTTCAAGGCTCTCATGTTGCTTCAAAAAGGATATTATTGTTTTTCATTATGATAATGATTGTAAAGCTTTGTGCACTTGGAAATATTTTTAATTTAGAGCAAGATTCTCGTGAATTAATTAGATCATGAAAATTTAATTTATTGGGTTTTAGCACTCAATCGATTACGTGCTAGTTGCTGTGATATAAAGTACTTGAGATCTACTTCAGTTTAAGGACCTTTTTTATTTTATTGCTTAGTCTCGTCGGGAGCGTTTATTTATCGAAAAAATAAAGGCCAAAATGCTTCTATTCTATAAGCAGAAACGATTAATGGCTTACATAGCAGTAGAAACCAAACAATTATTCAAAAACTTCAAATAGTTTCTTCTGTGCATTTAAGCTGTTTTCCTTTTTTCACAATATTATTATAAGTAATCCACTTTCCATCATCGATTGTTATATTCTGAACAATTCTGAACAAGCAAAGATATGCAGATAACGACCCCGTCATGTAAATTTTTCACTTAATTTATGACGCGTCTATGTGGAATATGATTACTTCCATCCAAGCGTCCAAACATGTTCCGATTTCCTAGAGCATTTCACCAAGCTATGACGTTATGATAATAGAATCATGCTTTTATATCCCCAACAAAAATATATCCATCCAGAGGGTCTTGCAGAGGACCATGGGTCGATGAAAAGTCGGATTTGACTACTTCAAATTCTTCAAACCATCTCCTGCATATTCTATCGGATTTTGTATTCTCATAAAAAAATGCACATTATTTCTGCATGTTTCTGTAGCAAATTTAACTTGTTGGTATTCATAGGTTAGGTTAGTTGTACTGTGACCAGAGGTCCGATTAGCGCATGCTTTGATAAGATAATCGGCATTATTGCTTTGATGATAATTGTCATTTTTCTGGCAATATCTCGTCGAGGTTGGTGTAGGAGGCCCATTGTTCTTTCTTTGTTCTAAGTTGGCGAATTCGTTCTGGAGATATTCTGACGGTGAAGAGCAAGTGGTTGTGCGGCCCGGAATATGCAAGGGCGAGCCTAAGTGCACGGCCACAACGCAGCCTGCCTAGCCTAGCACTGCACATAACACTATATAGGTATAGTGTGCGATAGTCAAATTCTGTTCTTGCTAGGTGCGTTGGCTGCATTGTGGCCGTGCACTAAGACAGTGCGATGGTCTCTAGCGCGCGGCCATTCCACCGCAACATGGCAGAAAAGGGCGGCGGAGCGCGTGGGCACGAAAGGAAAAGTGCACACGCACTTTCGCTTTGGGTGAGGAAATCAACACCCAAAATATTTCATCCCGGAACGTTGCAGGGCCGTCTCGGTCGCTGGCAACAAAGGAACTGTAGCCCAAACACTTTATACAAAAAAAATGCTAAACCTCTAAAAAAATCCAACTGGAGATTTTACAGCGGGATTCCCTTTATTTTGGGGTCACAAATAATTTCCCAAAAGTCCATAAAGCCAACTGACCGGCTACTCAAGTTACGGGGGGGTCAAAGGTCACGAAAATCAGTTTTTCTCAAATATCTCGTAAATTATCGGTTTTACGTAAATTTTTGCTAAGTAAAATTTGTTCGTGAGATAATTATGTATAAAAATGTCCTATAAAAAATTTGCGTAGAACCAATAGTTTTCGAGAAACCTGGGTGACAAGCTGTGGAGCAACGCATACCCCATTATGTTATATGAGTGCATATGTTTGTTGGGTATGCTTGTGGCAGCGTTATGAATGAGATCTCAGACGCTATCAGATTACAAGCCCCTCAAGATTTCAACAGTTTAAGCCTTCTTCATATAAAAGGCTGGCCATCTGTTAGTTTATTTTTGAAATTGTTATTAAAACTACACCATTCAATATTTTTCAATGAATCCTCCTTTATTCAAGAGACTATATCTTCCAAATATTTATGTAAAACAATTTCACCCAAATGGCTGCGGCGGCTGGCTTGGCAGTGGCCCATTCTGTTAACCAAATTTTGTTTGTGGCCTTACTCGCGAATAGCTCGACGGAAGTTTTCCTCAAGTCGGTCAATTGTTAGTAGATCGTTGGAATAACAACGGTACTTAACATTTACCTATAAAAAAGGTCCTTCGAATAAATGTTATTTAGCCAAAATTCACGTAAAACACATAATTTACGAGATATTTAAGAAAAACTGATTTTTGTGACCTTTAGGCCTCCGTAATGGTGTGGCCACACTACGCGGTCTTGGGTCGTACGCGCTTTTGCCTTTTTTTTTCATATAGAGTTTTATGACTTTTTTACGACTTTTTTACGACTTTGTCCATGGTAAAGGCCGTGCGCCCAAACAACGCGGACAAAAGGCTGTGGTTAAAAAGGTACATTGTGCGTCCACACACTATGAGCTTTTCAAAAGCGCGTACGCCGTTTCAAATGAGAATTGATTTTTTCTCACTCATGACTCAGAAAATTAAAAGATCACGCGCGCTTTTGGCTGGCCGTACGACCAAAAGCGCGTGGATTCTAAGTCCGTGTAGTGAGGACGGGCCTTAATGGTGGGACCACACTACGCGGTCTTGGGTCGTACGCGCTTTTGCCTTTTTTAACCGACTTCAAAAAAGGAGGAGGTTATCAATTCGACGCGTAGGTATTTTTTGGTCCTGTTCACGCATAACTTTGTAACGCAATGACTTTTTTGCTTTTTTTCTTTTTTGTTTGAAAGGGTAGTTTCCCACGGTGGTCCCGTACAATTTTTTTTAAATTCTGATAAAGGAGTTCTAAGGTAGGCGTAAAAAACTGGTAAAATTAGTACACCTTGAACGGATAGAAGTATTTTCAAAGGCAGCGAACAAATTACTTTATTGTCGCGTGCTCGAGAAGAGGCCGGTGGATGAATCGGCAAAGGCGTTGACCTGCAAATAAAAATTGCGGGTTCAAACCGCGGAGGGCAGTTCGACTTTTTTTTCTCTTTCTAAAATCCATTCTGATTGGATTAATGTTGTAAAGAATTACAAACTCTTCGGTGAGAAATTTCATGCATACTCGACTCATGCAGACTGTAAGAGAGTATTCCTTTGGAATGAAATTCTATTTAAAGTAGTTTCTGAAAAGCTTTATTTACGTATTTAGCCATCTTGTTGTAACAATCTCCCGTAGCACAGCGACTGAGAGGCTTGCCTCTCGTCCTGGAGGTTGCGAGTTCGATTCTTTGACCTGGAGCAATTTTTTTTTCAATCTACACAATAAATATTTCTTTTTAATTTCCTTTGGGGAATTTTGTTTCATATTAAATGTTTTTTTTAAAATTGCTCCGAAAATACGCAAATTCATTACTGCAAAAACTATTTAGCTACTGCCTCAATTCTTTTCGACGGCGCGCGGCTGAGTGTCATACTTCTCGTAATAAATAATTTTTTTTTATATTACCCCCGAAAAAAAATTAACAGACTAAAAAGTACGAAATAAAATAAATTTTTAAAAACCGACTTCAGAAAAACCAAAAATAATGCACAAAAAACCAAAAATAATGCACAAAAAAGGATAAAATAATTGTTTGAAATTCTTTACAACATTAATCCTTTCAGAAAGGATTTAATAAGAAGAATCACTTTTGAAGACGGTGCCAACACTTGTTTTCGGGGTGATGTATTAAGGCCTTCCGCACACTTGTCCATAACATTAAAACAAAAACCGGTTTTATAGGCAAGGGGTCGCAGGGAAGACAGTTTTTCTTCCATAATTTTCCATCATTTGTTCACCCAAACATTTTCTGGTTTCACCGTCCATATCACTAACACAAGCATGTTTTCGTTCTCGGCAAAGCTGCTTCGCTGTGCTTGCACCCCACACTACTCCATAGGCATTACAATCGTTACACGAAAATGATGGAGAAAAGTAAGTTCCGAGTGTACTATTGAACTCATGTTAAAACCGGTTTGAAATTATGGACAAGTCTGCGAAGGGCATAAGGCTAACAAAGAAATGAATACAATTTTCGCAGCAATAGTTAATGCAATGAAAGTCAACTACTACCTGGCACCGTCTTCAAAAGTGATTCTTCTTATTAAATCCATTCTGAAAGGATTAATGTTGTAAAGAATTTCAAACAATTATTTTATCCTTTTTTGTGCATTATTTTTGGTTTTTTGTGCATTATTTTTGGTTTTTCTGAAGTCGGTTTTTAAAAATTTATTTTTTTCATATAGAGTTTTATGGCTTTTTTACGACTTTTTTACGACTTTGTCCATGGTAAAGGCCGTGCGACAAAACAACGCGGACAAAAGGCTGTGCTTAAAGGTAGAAACAGAATGGCACGGAGACCGTGGCGGAGTCCCCCGCTCAGAGAGTTTCCCATACATTTAATTTCTCCCCAGGCGGCGCGGACAAATTAAATGTATGGGAACTCTCTGAGCGGCGGACTCCGCCACGGTATCCGTGCCATTCTGTTTCTACCTTAAAAAGGTACATTGTGCGTCCACACACTATGAGCTTTTCAAAAGCGCGTACGCCGTTTCAAATGAGAATTGATTTTTTCTCACTCATGATTCAGAAAATTAAAAGATCACGCGCGCTTTTGGCTGGCCGTACGACCAAAAGCGCGTGGATTCTAAGTCCGCGTAGTGAGGACGGGCCTTAACTTGAGAAGTGGTCAGTTGGCTTTATGGACTTTTGGGAAATTATTTGGAACCCCAAAATAGAGAAAACCCCTCTGGAAAATCTCCAGTTGGCATTTCTTAGAGATGGATGATGGGAAGTGGATGCAGAAGAGTAGGATTGTCATGTTCCGTAGCGTATAGCTCTGGCGGGGAAATAGAAGACATAGAGAGATAATCAACAAAATTATATCATAACTTGTGACCTATGGACTAGGCCTACTGGGGATACCATGTAAAAACGCTGCTTGCATTCTACTTCAAAGGTGGTGTGGTGCGGAAACGAATGGAGCGCGATGCCCGAGTTTTCTCAGCCCCATATCTCGAAAACTATTGATTCTACGTAAATTTTGTGTAGGACATTTTTATGCAGATTTATCTCACGAACCGATAATTTACGAGATATTTGAGAAAAACTGATTTTCGTGACCTTTGACCCCCCGTAACTTGAGTAGCCGGTCAGTTGGCTTTATGGACTTTTGGGAAATTATTTGTGACCCCAAAAGAAAGAGAATCTCGCTGTAAAATCTCCAGTTGTATTTTTTAGAGGTTCATGTATAAAGTGACTGGGCTACTGGTCGAAGGGCCGCACACAACAAGGCTTTTTATACGAAAACTAAATATATTATATTACAGCTATTAATAACTTAAGGCGATGGCCCAATGCCGACGGCGCGTTATACGCGGCAGGGGCTTCATGCGCGTTGACGTCCGTTGAAGGTTCATTCATAACGTCAGGACGTCAAAAAGGTTGCTTTGATTTAAATTCATTTATGGATTTTTGTCTTTATAAAGTTTTAATTTCTACAGTTTGACAGTTTGGCAATTTTCAACGCCTGCCAACGCGCGAAAACTTGAAAGTTTGTCGACTTTTGCCGTCGCTTGACGCCACTGACGCCGCAATGTCGTGAATGGGACAGCTCGATTTGAATTACACACAATCAAATATCGACGTCAAAGCGCGTCAATGCTTTGACGCCCGTAAACGCGAATAAAGTCGTGATTGGGCCACCGCCTTTATAACTGTATAGCCTAAGCTTTTTAAACCCCACCCGACTAGCATTTAAAAACAGGATTGCCTCAGGGCACGCCGAAAAAACGATTAACCGTAGGTTCCTCATGAAGACTCCATGTGGCAAATGAGAGGCATACCGAAAGGGGCATTTCCTCATGAGCACCACACAAAAAAAATCAGCGATGAGAGATATCTTACAAATCTCTCATAGGGGCCCTATGAGACAAAACTCATTACAAATGAAATGGGGTAATCCCAACATCTGTCTTACGTTTTCCGAAAACTTTTTAAAAAGCTTCAAAGAAATACCCTTAAGCTTTAGTTTAACTCATACAAAGCTTTAATTTTTGTTGTTGCATTGGTTCTTAGGGAATTGTGTTAGTGACCGTGAAGGGTGTCATTTAGCATACTCAATAGCGCGGTTCTGGTTCGATTATAGAGGTCAAGCAGCGTTGGATGTGATTAGTACTCCGTTGGGGGCCGTATTGATAAAAAGCTTTCACACCGGCGCAGTTATTACTCAGATATCCACGACGAAATTCTCAAAATCCACTCGGGATCGGGTAGCAATGCTTTACCCTTTAGCCTTATAGGAGCCCTATCTGTACCCCTTACCTCAAAATGCTAGTCGAGCATAACCCCATAACAAAAAAATTTAAAACCCCATAACTCAATAGACAGCTGGTAAATAAATTGCCCGATTAACTTTTTACATTTTAACGTTAAAGGTCCTTTTACATCCCAATCGCAAAGTGGAAACACAAATTGGAGCTATTTTATAGAACAGAAATTTGTATGCTTTTCTATCTGTCTGGAATCCTCGTTTGTGCAACAAAGAGAAACACATACAAATTTCTGTGCTCCAATTTGCGTTTCCACTTTGCGCTTGGGATGTGAAAGGGCCTTTACGGTTCACGTGCTCCCCACCCACAATGAGTTTGCTCCGCCGCCCTGATGGCAGAGGAGGTAGGACGACACCAAATGTAGAAAAGTAGGGTCTGAGGGGATATGGAGAAGTGAGATACTACTGTGCAGAATTATAACCGCCAACGATGCCTAACACATTTAAATGACCCCCATGCTGCTGCAAACAACGTGAACAATGTTCGAAACCGTTATCTGAAAAGCATGGATGCACGAAGTTGAAGAGGTTGAAACTGAAGAAGTTTTCCGGAAACCACAAAGAATCCGTTTGCCAACAATTCCGTATCGCCGTACACGAATATTCCATCTTGTCCAGCGTTAAAAAATTTCATTATTTGCAATCCATTTTTTTTCAGGAGAAGCCGCAAGGGCAATTGAAGGATTTATACCATCTGATGAGTGCTACGACAGCGCGATCGGTTTGTTGCAGGAAGAGTATGGTGAAATGGAAAAAATTATCGATAATTATCTTCTAAGCCTTAGCCCTATTCTATTTTCTACAACGGATTACAGTGGTAAGGCCCAACTATAATGCACGTAAGATACGCACGTCATCTGGGCGCTCTCATGGAAATTAATGGGTTCGGCCATATTGGACGTAAGTCAATCATATTTTGTTTCGTTAAGTTTCGTTAAACGTAAAAATGCGAAAAGAACCACGCTCAACGTACGTTTTGTGAGAATTTCTAGTTAAATTGATGACAGCTGATTTTTTTTTGTTATTGTTTTGTGGGTTTTAAACAAGAAAGAGTATGGAAAATGTTGTGCTTCAAATTTATGCGAGTGATTTGATGATAAATTTATTATAATTGAAAATAAAGCCAAGTTTTAATAGTTAATGAATAATATTTATGCATTTTAATAATTTTAAACTTCTGAAAACTTTCCGTATACACGAACCATTATACGTTTGACGAAAGTTTGATATTTACGCACGTCGGCTGAAGCGCGGTTCTTACGTGCATTATAGTTGGGTCTTTATGCTGAAAACGGTCTTGTTATCAGACAATCCCTACGATATGCGATTAGAAAACCATCGTTATGACAAAATATTGCAATCAAAACAAACGAAAGTTGATATAAACCACAGTGTGAGCGTCTGCAGCTCATCAGTGACTTGTGGAGATATGCAAGAGCGAAGAGTCTTGACCTTTCTGAAGGGAAATGTTAAATCCCTGGAGCAAGCTTCTATATATCAAAATGCAGCATACCAGTGTTGGATCACAATGGCAAACAGATTCCAACAACAGCCGTCGACCTTTTGACGACAAATAAAGATCCCCAATGCGTGTTTTGTACATCCAATGCACCCTTAACGCGCGAGTCTGATCGTGATATAAAACTAGAGACCAAAAATAAAATTCGCCAGCATGAAGGGAGATCTTTTCGGTGTGCACATAGGCCAGAAGGGTCACCCATCTAAATTTTGTCGTATGAGAGACTTGTGAAATGCAATAATTGTTGTGGTAGCCATGTGACAGCAATGTGCAATCCGTTGTTTTAAAAAAAATCTACATAAGAGTGACACCTCTTTGAAGGTAGCTGTAGTTGATTTGGAAGAAAATCAGCAAATTTGAGCGCGTGTTCGCGGTTTCGCCAAGACCAAGTGTCAAATTATTCGTCAGAAATATTAGTGATGGAACAAGCCAGAGGACCTAGATACGTAAACAAGTAGCCGAGAAATTAAATTTACCTACTGTGGGTGTTTTAAAACTAAATATCTTACCACTTGGAAGTGCTTTGACGAATATGATTAAGTGTCCCTTAATTTTATATTTGAAAGGCATATTTGGTAAAGGTGAAGTTGTTGGAAACAGTGGCGGTACCGGAGATATGTGCCAACGTTTTACCGATTCCAAACCAAAGGGCAATGGCCTGGTATATAAACTGGATTAGGCGGTTTTCAATGAAGGAAATTATGAGCTGGATTGAGTATTTCAATTGGAGCAGGCTAATATTGGAAAGTTTCGACTGGAGAGGTAAGGCGGTTTACATCAACGTTGTCAGCTGTCCAGACACTTTTTGGAGGATCTAATTGAGTATTACAGAACCACGCACAACCTCTTTGATCTGGCGTATCTGAGTGTGTGACAAACAAGGAAGAAGGCGAACGATACCATGTATGCCCCACCGACCCGACTACCAACTCGAAGAACCAACGATACGGATAAGAATTGTCTTCGATGCGTTTGCAATATCTCCTAAACGGTAAGTTTTATCACAAAAAAGTTTTTACGAAGTTTGTAGATTTTGCGATTATCTACAAAAAAAGATATTATACATTTTCCTGTGCTAATTACCATTCATAAGATATCGCCGCTTAAAAAATTTAAAATACTCATATGCACTCATTCGCGACTTGCATAGGTCATCAGGCGTTCAATTAATCCTTTCTACGTGGCTAATGTTTTCAGGGGTGATTCCTGGAAGGCATAACTACAAACTTTGTAAAAACTTTTTTGTGATAAAACTTACCGTTTAGGAGATATTTGAAAAAAACTGATATTCTGACCTTTTGACCTTGAATAAAAATATTTGGCAGGGGGATTCGACATTTTCTTTATAATGATATTTGTAAGAACTCAAAATTGCAGCAACTTCAGAATTATCAACCAGTTTGGGCTTTTTTCGTCTATTTTGACTGGAAACTGGCGAGTTTAATTGATTTTACAATGCTCAGCAACAATAACTCCTGAAAATTTTAGCGACTTATCTTCAAAGATGGCGCCACACGAATTTTTTCAAAAAAAAAATTATCTCGGCTCCAGAAGGTCGGAGAGTAAAATTTTTTTTTTGTAAATTTGTAGGAAAATGTCAGCTATCGATTGGCAATGATGGCATTACAATGTAATTAAAAATCACATAGATATTCATGGTTTTTTGGGTCAATTCGATCTTTTGACTGATTTTGTGCATATTAGAGATCGTTTCGTGATATGCGCATTAATTGCACATGTACCCGAGTAAAAATAAATGATGGCCTTAGAACGGGCAAATACCGACTGTGATTGAAACATAGTCCTCGGCCATCTGGCTATTAACAGAAGGCTCGTTGCAGGACAGTACGGCCGTACAGGGGACGACTGACGGTGATACAACGGCGGACGTATGGTTGCTATTATGGGTATACGACGGTGGTACAGTGGGAGCAACGTGGATATTCGCCCTCCTATAAGAAAATATATTTCACTGCAATTAAATGTTTGATTTTTTTTGGTTGTGTTTTTTTTCAAGCCGTTAAATAACAAAATTTCCCACTAAAATATAAATCAACTCACACCACACACTTCACGTGCATCGATATCTTTGAGCAAGGGCGGATCCAGGGGGGGGGCCATGGCCCCCCTCGAAGATATTTTTTCAACTTAAAAAACAAGACAGATGAAATAAAAATTAACACTTTTTATTTTGCGATTATGATTTAATTTGCTAAAATCTGTTTTCGTTTTGAGATCAACAAATCTTTGGATTTCGTTTCTTCACATTTACAAATCACAATAAAAATTTACCGACAAATACTTCGAAGTATGATCTTCAACCGTCGATTTTTTTTCGAACCAAAACGGTCAATGACTTTTTGTATATCTTCTCTCCTTTTCTGAATCGCTTCATTTCCCGCTGGGATAATACTGAACTAGTGTCATTTAGAACCCAGCGGGAAATGAACCGATTCAGAAAAGGTACTGAATCGCTTCCTTTGAAGCAGAGGAGTGCTTCTCTTAGCCTTGCCTTACATTTCCTTTTTAACATTGCATGTCCTAGCGGAGAAGCGATTCAATTAAGTTCATTTGTACCGATTCGAAAGCGATTCATAGGAATGCAGAAGGAAGCACAATTGGCTCGGTTCCCTTATGCCAGTTGGGAAAAAGCTTTTTTTAGATTTGATTTCCTACTGCTATAGTTAAAAGTCTTTATAAATTTTATTTTGCGTTGACGTTCATCCCAGTTCATGGATGAAATGACTCAAAAAAATATTGATTCTCTCTCTCTGGGACAACATTCGGGGGAGGGAGATTCCTTTGGCAGTGACATAAAAGCGATTCTTTTGTGCTTCGGTAGGAAGCACGTCTCAGTGGCGTGGCGTGCTTTGAATTGTAGGGGATGCAATCTGGCAAAATTTGTGTGGAAAAACTCCGTTCCGCGGATGCACGTTATATATTCAAAAGGAGTATTAAGATTATCTATATTATCAATAGAAAAAATAAGTCTTCCATGCAGCGAGTGTGAGCTACTTATGGAAGTTTTTGCTTTAAAAAAAAGTCGAGAATAGCGGTTTGTTTAGTTGAGTGACTAAAGAAATTTGAAACACCTGTGATTGACTGAAAGAAGATTGGGCACTCACGAATCTTGCCACATGATTTCGATAAAACAATATTTAAGCGATGGGCAAAGCAGTGTACAAAAAGAGCATTTGGAAGTTTCTTTAACTCCAACTTCACCCGCCTTAACTGAAGCTCCGTCATAGCAATTGTAACTGGGAACCACATGCGAAATTCTGCATAATATGAGCTACATGTTCATGCAAACGAGCTGCTCTTCTATCATCGGAAATATTTTTAAAACTAATGAATGTTTCTTTCGTGTCACCAGAGGAAGAAATGTATCTCAGAGTGGTTGACAACATAGATCGACAGGAAATATCCGTGGTTTCATCACAAATAATTGCAACAAACTCAAAATTTTGGATTTCAGAAGTAATTTTAATTTTTAGTAAGAGTGCAGGAAATAGCCTTAAATCATTTTGAATATTGTTTGATAATCCAGAAAATACTGAAGCTGATTTTTAAGTTCTGGATTATGTTTGGCCAAAAGTGAAATTAATTCAACATAATTTTCCCGATTAATAGAATCTTGCCCCTGGCGGTGTCCGCGAAAGGCTTGCTTCTGACATGCCAAGTGGCAAACAACATCTATACAAATTTTAATAATTTTCCGGATCTTTTTAACTAACTCATTGTTCTCATAATTGAGGATTTATAATGAGTGTCTACTAGATTTTCAATCCTTTGGCCTCTACCGAATTTAGAAAGACCTAAACCGATTTTAAATGCTCGAACGGCTTTATGAAAATTATTTAAATCATTAAATCCCGAAGACCGTCAAACGTTCTTTTCATTTGAAAATAAATTGCAAGGCCAACAAAAATTTTTTTGTTTTTTTTGGACAACAGGTAAGCCATTTCGCGCTATTGTATAATTTAATAGAAAAATGCCTGTTGCATGCATGTTTTATTTTCACTTAAAATATGTAATATTGGTTTCGGTCTACCATTTTCAATTATGCATTTCTTTTTCAAAAATGAACGCGAGCCACAGGATTGCTGCAAAAAATAATCCATTATGTAAAAATGCTAACCATAAACATAAACATCACCCATGATATTTAATAAAGTAAAAACAAACTAAAAAAACTAACATAAATAATATATAAATATTTTTCAATTTATCCAATTTTATTTTCAAACTTACTTTTTAAAACTACTTGCACTATTTTTAACTCACAAAACAAATCGCACCAACTAAATTGCAAGCAAAACAATTTTGTATTTATTTTAATTACTTAATTAATTACTCTAAAAATACTGCTTTTTACTATTTTCTACAATTAAGTCATTAATTTCAAACCACATTGTACAAAATCATTTCCAATTAGATTGCTCATAGAAATGAATTCCCTCCAATCTTATTAGAAAACTTCTCTCCACTCTCACCCAACAAAAAATATACTCAAAACTTCGTATGGATGCAAAATCTGAATTGCTTCCCTTGGCTCTGGTCACAGGAACAAACGTTCGTTGTGTCTTCCCATCTCCACTTCCCTCTTCATCCACAAGCTCCCACCGAAGTGCGTTCCAACGGACAGTCAAGGGAAGCAATTCAAATTCTGCTTCTCGAAGTCCGCTGGCAAGTTTCTTTGCGTTTTCGTATACGAATTCAGAGAGAAGGAGGAGAGAACTTTCGCTCATGGACATATTTTATGCTTCCATTTAATTGGTCATTTGGAGGCAATGAATTTATATCTAACAGTGGAGGCTAGAAAAAGCTGCAATAATACAAAGTTAATCTCAGAATGATAAAATAAAAAACGAAAGTTTTGTAAAAGAAAAGAATAATTTATTGATAAAATTTGAATTTTTATTTTTATTTCCTAAGAAATTGGAAGGGATGCAATGCATCCCTTGCTTCCAAAGACGCCACGCCACTGCGTCTAATATTTCCCGTTGGGAATGGCGCGTTTTTTGAAACATCATAATATTGATGCAAAAGTTATCATTCAGTGAAAACACTACATTCGTGTAAGAAATTAATGAAAAAAGTCATTAAATAATTTAATAAAATTTATTACGGTAAAAAAATTGGTTGGGGGGGGGGGGGTAAAAATATGAATGGCCCCTCCTTGTAAAAAGTTTCTAGATCCGCCTTTGTTTTTAAGTAGGATAAACAGCGCTGCCACCCTACTACAATTGTACTATTTCTGCTACGATTTTCATGCACCAGCTTTTTACTCCGTACTATTTGCTTTTAGTACATTTTTTATTCGATTTAATGCGGCGGATTAATTAAACCCATTCCTTATTTTCTTACGGTGACCCGTGTAAAATTAAATAACGGCCTTATAAAGCCTTAGCCTTGTTGAATGTGTTTTATGGGAACTTCGTCATTTTCGTTATGTACAATGGTTCTTTCGATTTATCCTACTTAAAGATATCGATGCACAAGAGAAACGAGCTCGTCAGTCATCGGTTTGTTGTACGTAAAGTGTGTGCTGCGTGTTGATTTATATTTTAGTGGGAAATTTTGTTATTTAACGGCTTGAAAAAAAACACAACCGAAAAAAAATCAAACATTTAATTGCACTGAAATATATTTTCTTATAGGAGGGGCAATATCCACGTTGCTGCCCCTGTACCACCGTCGTATACCCGTAATAGCAACCATACGGCCGCCGTATCACCGTCGTATGGCAGTTATTGGAACTGTAAGGCCGTTGTTTCACCGTCAATCGCCCCCTGTACGGCCGTACTGTCCTGCAACGAGCCTTCTGTTAACCGCCAGATGGCCGAGGACTATGTTTCAATCACAGTCGGCATTTGCCCGTTCTAAGGCCATCATTTATTTTTACTCGGGGATATATAAACTATATGTGTTTTAGTTTGTGCTGTATGGTAAGTCTATCAGACAGCTCCTATATACGAAGCCCAATTTAATTCGAATTTTGGGATTAAAGTAGGGTCATCATATTTTCGTATATACGAATATTGAAATTGAATAAGTGTTGTAGACAAAAATGGAAATCCGTAAGTTTTTCCCTGAAAATAAAACTAACAGTGTTTTGAACTTTTTATTTACCAGCGGAGAGCTGCGGGAAGTGCAATTTTTTAATACCTGTGACACATATACCATCATAATGAAAGTAACCTTCATTATCGTGGCAAAAACCCACCATAATGAAAGTCCAAAATGATAGTATTTTATCTTCATTTGGACTGTAATTTTGGTTAAGTAACATCTGTTGGAAAACTGTAAACTACATTTTAAAATAAAATAATTTGTTTTGACGTTATTTAAGCAACAATTTGCAAGGATGTTTTCTTTACCACTTTAAAAAATATTTTTTTAAATATTTCAAATTAAAACAACTTAAAATTAAAGAAATTAAAGCACGCAGGTTTAACATATATCCTCACTTGATATGACAGATGCAAATGAAAGTAAAGTGTAATGTATCACCCCATAATTTCCTTGACCATCATAATGAAAGTTACCATCATAATGAAAGTATAGTGTGTCACAGGCATAATCTAACGTAAATTTTCTCCATCTTTCTGCAAATTATACATATTTTAAGTTTCTTTTGTATAAGTATCATATAACTGGATGCATATACTTTTAGGATCTAATACTATTTTAATTGATTTAGTACATATTGTTCGTTCGATTAATACATTTTAAACTTGTTTGGGTGGCAGCACTAAGGATAAATCGAAAGAAGCATTGTACATAATGAAACTGGTGAAGTTCCCATAAAACACATTCAACAATACATTTGGTGCTCAAATTTCCCGCCGAATGCCCGTTTCTACAGCTCAGTACTTGGCCTTTTAAATCTTTTGGTAAAATTTGGCCGTCGTAAGGCCGTAAGTGCTCGCATTAAAAATAGTTAAAAACTCTACGTCCATCATATGCCCCTTAAAAAGCCAAGCGGCCGGTTTTTATTTTTACTCGGGTAAGCGAAACTGTTAAAGAAAATTTTGGTACCGGTCGGGTATAAAAATATGATGGTCTGTATGAGCTATTGGACATTGAAAAAAAAGCGTTTTTTTTCGCAATTATCGTTTTTTGCAAAATGCTTGCAATATTTTGCAAATCTGTAAAAACGCTCGTATTCGAGTTATCTTGGACTACACTTTCACCCTGGTTCGTTAAAAAATATCGTCTTTACACGGAGCTACAGGTATTTCAAAAAATTGCGATTTTTTTGCAATTACTAATTGAGTTTGCAATTTTTTGAGACCGGACCAGGGCAGCTCGATCCGTATTAAAGAGTTACACAACTTTGCCTTTTAACTCTTTTTGTACAAGCCAAGTTTCTTTTTTAGACGTAAAAAACTGTTTTTCGCCAACTTTGGCCGCCATTTTGAAAAGGACACAAGCGCGTCATTTGTTTTAAAAATAGTTCATTGTATTCTACGGAAAATTACCAATTTTTTACATACCTTTGTAGCCTGTTAAAAGTTTTTGCAAAAAAACGCGATATTTTCGACAGATTTACTGGACTATTATGCAATGCTGTTCGTTTCCTGGCTGGTGTTTGTCCTTACCTGCGCTACTTCTTCTAGCGAGGATTTAATCTTCTGCTGGAGGTTGTACAGAGCCTTACTGTTGCCTATGTTTGCAGCGTTTTCCACTTTTCTGCGAGCTCTCGTTTATCTGCCGCCTTTTATCACGTCAGACATTTCTCTTTACCTCCCGTTGTGATTTTTTTTTTTGTTTATATGAAAGAGTCTAAGCTTAGGTGTCATCCTTTATACTACCAGTCCGTCATTTCATTTACTTCATGGTACAATGTCTAGGAGTAAGCTTAGCTCGAGGTATTCCCGTTCAAGTTGATGACGTTTCGCCGGTTTGCTTGTAGAGTTCATGTTATTTTTTAGGGCCCTCTTACCTTAAATTTTTTGCCAGGTTCTCTCCGGTTTCTTTGGACAGAACCGATGCTCCCTTTTTACACTGCCATTGGGCTAGGGTCAATATAGCGCCCTTTCTTGTACTCCATAGCTCGCCAATGTTTGTTTCGCCGTCTGCAGTTTATAGCTTCGCGTTGGACGTTTCTGATTGCGGCGATTTTTGGCGAATAGTTCCCACCATCAAATGGTTGTTACTTTCAATGTCTCCTACTCTGAACCTCCTGACATCATCCAAATAATTCTCCATCTGGGGCTGACGGCCACGTGATCTATCTGATTTCTCGTTCTACCATCCGGCGATTTCCAGGTCTCCTTATGTATCTTCTTCTGACTAAAGTAAGTTCCACCTACCATGAATTGATGGGGACTACAGAAGCCAAAGAAAGCCATTACCACCTCTTTATCACATATTAATCAATAGAAGATAATGTCATATAATTATCACCTATTACTCCGCCCACTGCCACGCCCACTGGATCCCAGGCCCAAGTGTCACATTACCTACTGCTCACCATGTAAATAACTAGGCTTATGTCTTGAATTTCAATTGTGTCTTCAAGGCCGGTGTTGCTATTGTGTGTTTAACGTCCATTTGTGCCTAAGGACACCACTAACAAATCGCCGTATATCGGCTGAAACATGCGATGCGGATCGTTTGTCCGAAAGGCATCAATGTAAATTGATACAGCGGTCTTCCTGGGACGGTGAAAGCCGTCTTCTCTCTCGACTTTTCCTCTAAGGGAATTTTCCAGATGGCGATAGATCGATTTGGGATATGAACTTTGTACTTACAATCGTCCCAGGAGACCGTATATATGATGCAGTGGCAGTGGGTCCTTCACTGTAACTGAATTCACCTTGCGAGAATCCAGGCAAAGGCGAACTTTACCGGGCTTTCGTAGCAGGACCAAGAAGGTATGGGGGTTCGGGGTAAATTTAACATGGAGTTTTACATATACCCTAAAAATGTCATTTTCCGCCATCTTTGACTTTTCCAGTTTTGACTTTTTGTTAGAATGTGAACTGGCAACACTATTTGGTTTTGATGAAAGCTTTTTTGGGGTTGTGCCTCGTCGTTTCATGCCTTCACCAGGATGGAAGCTTTTTTGTATGGGAAATCTGGAAATGTTTTCCAAGGAAATTTGCAAGCTCCAGGCATGGTTGAGGTTAAGAGGTTATATTAAGTTGGCCAAAAAAAATCCGAAAGCAAATCATATGAACAAGCGCAAACGATACCAAAATTTCCCCAAACAAAATTTCTCCTACCAAAAAACTTTCGCGAAGACATGAACCTTATCGAAATTGCTCGATATCGACGGAGCCGTCGGCCATACATCCTTTGATATTATAGCTGGGCCCTAAGTAGATTAAGTCTAAGGGCGCGCGCACACAGAAAGCGGAGCGGAGCTGAGCTTATCAGCTCTGCGCTAACTTTACATTAAAATCCCCGGTGCTGCGCACATAGCTCCGCTCAGCTCACAGTGTGCGCAGCACCGGGGATTTTAATGTAAAGTTAGCGCAGAGCTGATAAGCTCAGCTCCGCTCCGCTTTATGTGTGCGCGCGCCCTAAAGGGGTATTCATGATCTGTGTTATTTGTGTTATTCGTGTTATTTGTGTTAAATCGAGAAAAAAGTTTAACAAATCGAGAAACTTTCCTTAGTAAATGACATTTGTTTCGATTTTAACTCGAGATCGAGATCGAAAAAGGCACGGGTTTTTTTTCTTTTACTGTCAACAGTTGTTTAGAAGTTATCTTGATTGATAGTTTTTTTTGAAAAGTGCAAATTAATATAAAAGAAAACATTTTCACATGGAAATTTAAAGGGGTCGCTCACGATCTTGTCTATTTCGAAGATAACATTTTACGATTTCTCGACATTTAACACAGATCATGAATACCCCTTAAGTAACACTCTCTGCGAATGGCTCGACCATGTGCTGAGAACTCGCAAGCTAATGGTCGCTCATATTGGAAGGTATTTTAGGAAAAAGAGTCCACAGGAAGGAGTTTCATCCCCACTTCTGTTGTGCCTTGTTATAGATGAACTCCTAGAGTTACTTAATGGCCGAAACTTTTTGGCCCAAGGTAACGCAGACGATGTTGCCATCGTAGTAGCAGGTGAAACAGAAGGTACGATGTCAAGGCGCCTGTAGCAGTTCTAGTTCAGTCTTTTATCCAGCATAACTCCCACATATTTGACTGAGTGTGAGTACTCAACTCTCGTTCCCTGGAACTAATAGGTCCTAACACCTACGACTAATTTGTAACGTTTGGAAAGAAGCACCAGGACGGCCTTATTTGGGTTGATTTGTAGGGCCTCCGTGATATACCATCTTTGAACTTCTCGGAGTGCCGTTCTCATGACCTCTGTCATGGTCAAGTCAAACTGATGGCAAGATCGTAGCCGCTGACATCGAAAACAGATTCGTGTAGTTTGGTCAATAGTTCTTCAACAACCAGTGAGTAATGGGGACAGAGCTTCACCTTAAGTATCCTTTGACACTAATGGATAGAAGAAATGCCACGCCCTACAAGGGTGGCATTTACCACTTAATTGTGGGGAGATGCAGATTTCTTAGAGCCAGTATTCTAGAAAAATAATCATAGCGAGTGTTATCGAAAACACCCTCGATGTCAAACAACGCACATAAGGAAGTTTTCTTAGTGAAGAGGGCTTCCTCAATTTTGCTAACCAGGTGGTGTAAAGCAACCTCTATTGATTTACCCTTTTAGAAAGCCAATGTAGAGCTATGTAAAGGAAGGGAGAGCTCTAGTTTACATCTGATGTGAGGGACCTTCACCAGCCTTTCTATCGTTTTCAAAAGAGAAGAAGTTAAGCTGATAGGTCTATACGAGTTAGACAACTTCAGATTCTTGTTGGTCTGTTTACGGATAAAAACCAGAGCGACTCTTCTCCAGATGGTTGGAATGAATCCCCAATTGAATCTGGCCCTAAACAAATAGACTAGGCTGTCGCGAATCAACTAGAGACGCTTCTGAAAGAGGCATATCTTTCCATATCGGGATAAGGCATTATAAAACTGGGTTCGCCCGGTGACAAGTGAAGATCGTTACAGCGACAGTGCAAAAACTACCTACTGCCAACAGCCCTGGACACTATGTGATTCACATTTTGGCTAGGTACGCTTCGAAGGGTGTGCTCCCTCTCATCTATTGCATTCATTCTCCTCATTTCCGCTGGGGTTGGCCCAGGATCCATTCGGAGTTAAAATGTCACCACGTACTAGGAGATTGGGAGTGAGAGGTGGCGTCATATCCGTCATATCACACTTCATAATAGCACAGAAATTTGTGACAGATGTAAGTGAACATGCTATTAGAGCCTGTGTGAAGGAGGTGTTTTATCTTCCACCAATTACACCCTCAAAAAACACAACCTTAAAAATAAAAATTGCAAAATGAAAACGAACAACTTGACAGCGACCATTGGGGAGGTATAGAGCATCCTTGTTTATTTGCTTCTGGGTTTATTGTTTTTTGCCTTGTTTTTTTATTCTATCTTCCATCATCAGAATCCCTGTGTGCTGGTTAATGTGGTCTCCAATGACAGATGGTGGCATCGTGCGTGATGAGAGTACCAAAAGTAACTGAAGAAAATGTCCTTCTGAACCAGAAAATCCTTCTGGGTAAATTATATAACGGTGGGAGTGGGTGTGGTGTCAGGATATCGCAAGTTTTTCAATAAAACCACAAAGTCATGTACTCAAGAGAGATGATAAAAACCACTGATAAATATCCTAGCTTATATTAGTATATACATATACATATGTATATATCACCGCAAAAATTAACCCTGCCACAGGATGTGACTGGCTTTGACTCCTTGCGTCTACTTTTTCACTTCCATTGATAAATGAAGCATCACGACAGCACGAATCAGAATTTATCGACCCCGAAAACACAAAAAGGATCCCTAAAATGCTATGCCATGCCAAGCTTAACAGAGGTGGAGGGGGAATGGATGTTTGTGCTCGGAATTTGTAATATCCTTTGGAGGATATGCATATTTATCAAATTAAGCAGGGTTGGATATATTCTACGTATTTTTCTCTCTATTATTTTCGATAAAAAAAATATACAACAAAAAGCATAATGTGAATGTGTGTTGGGATAATTTTTTAGGGATTTACTTGTTTATGATTGGAGCAGAGTTATATTGTTTGTAATGCGATTTTATTGTGCATTTAAAGGATTTTGTGTCTAGATTTTGTATTTGTAATTTATGATTTCAATATTGAGTTAAAGGAACAAGTTTAATAATATCAAAAGTACTTTAAAACGTTCTGTGCCACCGTCCCCGTTCCTAGAAGAGACGCCTCCATTTTTTTTCTGAGTCTCACAGCACAAATAATAATACATATGTGACACAAGCAAATCGTCGAATTTGTAAGCAGTGGATGATGCCCTTATTTTTGTGCAGTATATACCCTTACTGAACTTCTTTCACCCTTTGCACTGCCAGTCCGGCATGTCGTTGGCCACGTCATGGTGCAATGTTTAGCAGCAAGCTTACTTCAAAGGTTTATTAGGTTTGCGGTTATGGGGAGTCAGGGCGATGTTAGAAGAGATGGCGATGAACCCTGCATTTGAACTCTTGGGTGTTGTAGGAGTTCGGGAATACTGACTGCGCAAGAGTTGTTTGAGTTGTTCTATGTAGGAACTAATACCTAGTCTGTAACGCGGGGCTGTATCTTGTGGCCCCAATAAAGACTGAGTTCAATGTCCCTGTTGATTGAGTATGAGATAAGTCTACGACCGTCAAGACAGGATCTGACACGCCCTCGTCTTGCATTATCGAAGATATAAAAGTAGCGCAACGTACCGTCATAATCATAAGTAAAGCTGTGAAGTAGGTTGGAGGGATCGAGAGTAGATCATTTATAAAAATTAAGAATAGTGCTGGTGACAGAATTGAACCCTGGGCGACACCGCCAAAAATGACTAGTTGACCTTTCTTGTCTAAAGCCGTACTTTTTGTCATTTAGTATAAGCTTGGATTCTAGATACCCCAAGCCTTTTCGTCTCCATGGTTTTGGAGAGAATAAAAGAACAATTGCTATTGGGCTGTAGCTGAAGACTTTATTCGAGTTTAGTATGGGCTGATGATGTGCAAGTTTGGGTAACTTCAAAAACTCATCACTGCAGAATTCAGCTACAGACTTCGAATTGCTAAATTCTGGAGTGATGCGGCAATGATGAGTTTTTTAAGTTACTCTTTCTAAGAGTCTGGATAAACTCCGGGGAATTATAATAGAACAAAGTGTTTGCGCAGAAGTTCAGCTAAAGGTGAGGTGTATTTTTGAAGACGATTGCGGCAATGTTTTCGGGTTCAGTAGATTTGTTGCATCCAGTTCTTTGAGGCACCCATATACCTCGCCAGTTCTAAAGAAGCC
The DNA here is from genome assembly GCA_963855945.1 of Thereva nobilitata. Classification (NCBI taxonomy): domain Eukaryota; kingdom Metazoa; phylum Arthropoda; class Insecta; order Diptera; family Therevidae; genus Thereva; species Thereva nobilitata. Next base: position 124,311,225 of record OY979696.1, read on the forward strand.
CTATTCATGGAGTGTGCGGAATACTGGGGCCAGGGCGTGGCATAGCAGTGGCGATAGAGAAGAATTCGAGGCAAACAAAGATGCCAGTAAGACAGCCTTGGATAATCTGTCTGTAATCACCTTGTAGATAAAGGAAGAGCTAATGGATGCGGTAAAATCCATCTTGATGGAACTTGAAGTAGTTGGACCAGAAGTGTTTGGTACCAACGGTTGCATTAATGAGTTTACTTCTCCACTTGCTATCAAATAATAATAACAACTTCTAATACATTTCCACCTTCAGCCTTCCCAGATTGGAAGGCCACACCCTCACTTTATTGTCCGGAATAAAATTTCTGGGTCTAATGATCTACGCAAAACTCAACTTGAACTACCCTTGGAACGGGTAAAGAAAGCTTGCGTAGCGTTCTACACCTGTAAAAAGATCTTCGGAAAGAGAAGCCTGCATTTCGCTAATTGTGATTAGCTAAACAAAAAAAAATCAGAATAAAGACAAATGACGAAATATAGCAAACGAGATGAGTGGCCCCTAACGCATAATGGATCAAATTTTCAACCAAGTCTGTTTGTTAATATATTAAGCTGGCCAAATAAAAGCTCCAAAAGCAAATCACATGAGCAAGCGCACACGGTACCAAAATTTTCTCCCTGCAAAAAAAACTACGAACCGTATCAAAATTTACCCTACTTGAAAGCTTTCATCCCAGTTAAGACACCACCAAATTTCCCCTTTCCAAAAAGCTTTTAGCCTAGCGAAGACAGGAACCTTATGCTTAAAAGCTCAAATGACAGGAACATTATGCTTAAAAGCGAAAATGCAAAACGAGACCTCCTTAGGGGGAACGGGATGCTCATACATGCAAGTTAGGGGCTTCCTTTTGAATTAAAAATGAAAGAATGTTCATACCACAGTTACATAAGAGCAGCCATACCTAAACACCAACATGTAACATCTGTAAAAATTCTGGCATGGCTGCAGTATTAAAAACAACCTCACTTATTGCATGGGATGATTGCACTATGACGCACAAAAAATCTCTTGAAGCTCTTGACCGTACTCTCAAAGATTTCAGAGAAAATGACTGACCAATGGGTGGAGCTCTATTGCTTCTTGCCTTCGATTTTCGACAAACTTTGCCAGTGCTTCCAAGATCAACACCAGCCGATGAAGTAAATGCATGTTTGAAAGCGTCTTATCATATCATTGAAGACATGTAGAGGAACTTACATTGTCGACAAATATGCTGCTGCGCAAATATTCGCCAAACAGCTTTTGGATATGGGCGATGGAAAACTTCCGATTGATCCGACTACACGTGAAATATCTTTTCCGTCAAACTTTTTCCAAATGCAGTCATCAATGTTGTGCAGAAAGTTTTTCCTGATATTACGAGCAATTTCAAAAATCATGATTGGACAGGCGCAGATTCAGGGGGGGGGGGGGTCACGGGGTAATTGAGAGGCCCTCTGCAATTGAGTGTCCAAACAATTTTTTCGCTCGCTTCGCTCGCGGGTTTTCCTGCACAGAGGCCCGTTCCCGTCACAGAATTATGCCCCATATGCTGATTTGTATGGCTCATACTCATTTATGTGGCCCATTCAATGAAGTAAAAATACAAATAATGAATTCAAATAATTTTTATTGCCAAAGCAATTTTTCACTCGCGAGGCCCCAAACACATATGCCAGCAACGGCACTGGCCAAAAGCGCCCGCTGTTTAAAAAACAAAATTGACCCAGCTCAAAAAACAAAAAATAACCAAACGCCCAAAACCGACCCAACTTTTTTGCAAATTCAAAAAAACAACCTTAAAAAATGACCTTCAAGGTCAACAACAGATTGATCTATACTCTTTCTATATGTTTTAATTTGCAAACTCTGAAGTTAGCTGCACTCACAATAAAGGGCGCGTCTTCCTCAAAAACATATTAGGGCACGTTTTCGTAGGGCACGTTTGTTTTTAATCTACCAGAAAATTCGGTTAGTTTTGTTAATTTTGTTTTTGTTTTTTTAGTAGTAGAAATTTTTTTCCGCCACTTTTAATTCCGTGACCCCCCCAAAACAAAATTCTAGATCCGCGCCTGTGATTGGCTTTGCGAACGAACAACTTTGGCTCCGAAGAATGATGATGTCAACAAAATAAACAATCAAATTCATTCCGGCTTTTGCCATAGCCATTAACAAGGATCTAGGCCAATCGCTAAGTGTTGCTGGTTTGAATCGTACAAGGAAATGTTGTAAATTCCCCGAGTAGAAATAATTTAGTTTGTTAATTTTTTGAAATTTTGAATATACGCGCTGCAACTAGCACGCATGGTTAACAAAGGCGCCTGCCACACGGGTATGCAAGTTCCCTCAACAGGCACGAAAATCTGAAAATACCCCCGCCAGAGGTATGCACGGCTCTGTTAGAGCTATGAATGCAGGTATACGAGTGTTATTTTTCCAACCGGTCCCCAACTAAGTGCTAACCACGCCCAGCACTGCTTGACTCACGCAATCGAACGAGAACCGGTTTTCTGCGTATACTAATAGGCCTAACCTAGCCTATAAAAAGGGTGAGCGTACCGTACTTCGTTGGGGCCATTCCGTGCGTCTTTTATTGATACGTGCATGTAGCGGGCTGCATTTGGAAAAGAAGAAGTTTTACTCATGCGTACTGTGCCTGTTTCGTCCCGAGTAAAAATAATTATATAGAAAAATATATAATCATATATATTTATATCAAATTATATAAAATCGTATATAAAATATTTCAACAGTTTTAGACGATTTTATATAATTGTATATAATAATATATAATAATATAGAATTATATATTGTATCATTTACGGTTCAACATGGGATTATATATAACTCTATATCATTATATAAAACTGTATATAAAGTCTACAAATGAATTTGTGCAATTATATCTGATCATATATGTATAGCGATATAAAATAATATATAATGCCTTAAAATAATTTTGATGAAATAAATATTATCATTGGTAGATGAAGTTTTTCGGGAAAATCACATACTAAAATGCACATTCTCCAGTCGCACTACCAAAGCTCAATCAAGGGTGGAGAAAGACCTCAAGACAAAGGTGTGTGGCTGAAAAGTGATGGGAAAAAAGTTATTATAGGTATGCTGTCAAAAATATCTCATTATATCTGTTTTAGAGTTTAGCCAGAATCACGCTCTTAAAAATAACTGGCCCTACCACGATAAAAAACATATGAGTCCTATAGTTCCAAATCGTGTCTTATCCAAAAAAATCAAAAATTGAGCTAGGTACACTGCTACCACTTCCTCAACTTTTTGAAAAATCAGAGTGTAAAAAAAATATTTCCTGCCCATTTTGATAAAACAAAACTAGCTATCTTTCCAAACTGTGTCCCATATAAATATGAAATATGAAAAACAGTTTTTCCTCATTTCTGAAAAAGTAAGGAAAGTGGAAAAGACACGTTTTGGAACTATAGGACTCATAAAGAACATTCCATGTCTGAGAAAATCGGCGAAATAAAAGATATAATTGCATATATACAATTCTATACAATTGTATATGATTTTCCTTATTATATATAAAAATATATATTTCTATATAATTATATCGGGCCAAATTTCATATATAATTATATATAATTAATTTATATATAAATATATCCAATTATATATTTTTCAATATAATTATTTTTACTCCGGGTGCTAAGTGCGAGCGAGTCGTATTTTAATCGCAAAGCGCAAGATGTAAAGGAAACATTTTCCAAAATTGTAGAAAGTTCTGCAAAGTTCAATCTAGGAGTAAATGACACAAAAGCAAAGTATATGATCGTATCAAAACGAAGAAAACGATTAGGGCGAAGTATCAGCCTTGACGATCATAGTGTGGAAATTGTAGAAAATTTTATTTATTTAGGGACAATGCTTACTGTAGAAAATAGGATAAAGGACGACATCCATAGACGCATCGTAGCCGCAAATAAAACTTATTTTGCACTAGTCCCGGTCCTAAAAAACAAAGAAATTTCAAGACAATGAAAAGTCAGACTATATAAAACATTAATCCGCCCAGTCCTATGCTACGGGTCTGAGGGTTGGACATTGCCTTGGTCATTATCTTAAGAAGAATATTTGGTCTTGTAAAGGTTAACCAAAACGAATGGCGCATTAGAACAAATGAAGAGCTTCAAGAAATGTATGACGAAATAAATATAGCTACATACATAAGACTGAATAGACTGCGATAGCTCGGACACGTTGTACGAGCTTCAGAAGATAGAACGCTAGCACGCTAGCCAGAAGCCAGGATTTTTAATGGTAGACCATAAGGAAGGAGAAGAGTAGGACGACCAAGAAATAGGTGGATGGATGACGTTCTATCAGATATACGGAAATTTCGTATAACAAATTGGAGAGAGCTAGCAAGACGTAGAGACGACTGGAAGAGGAGACTTCAAGAGGCCCGAGTCCTGCAAGGACTGTAGCGCCATTTAACAAAAAGAAGAAAAAAACAAAAACACAATTAACAAAACGAACAAAACTAACCGAATTTTCTGATGGATTAAAAACAAACGTACTCTACGAAAACGTGCACTTATGTTTTTTTAATGAAGACGCGCCCTTTCTTATGAGTGCAGCTAAGCTCAGAGTTTGCAATTCAAAACATAAAGAAAGAGTATAGATTGTATAGATCAATCTGTGTTGACCTTGAAGGTCTTTTTTTAAGGTCGTTTTTTTATTTGCAAAAAAGTTGGGTCGGTTTTGGTCGTTTGGTCATTTTTTGTTTTTGTTTTTTTAGTTGGGTAAATTTTGTTTTTCAATCCGCGCCTCTTCGGAGTGTATCATGACTCTTGGAAACTAGCTCATGTTCAGCCCATTCCGAAAAAAGGTGAAGCCAGTAACTTTTTAAACTACCGCCAAATAGCAATTACTTCTGTTCTCTCCAAAATCATGGAGACAATAATCAATAGAAAGCTGAGGAAATATCTAAAATCAAACCAAATTATACACGACCGAAAAGGTCGTCTATTGACTATTAGCCCAGTCACTTTATACAAAAAAAGGGCCAAACCTCTAAAAAAATACAACTAGAGATTTTACAGCGGGATTATCTTTATTTTGTGGTCACAAATAATTTCCCAAAAGTCCATAAAGCCAACTGACCGGCCACTCGAGTTGCGGAGGGTTAAAGGTCACGCAAACCAGTTTTTCTCAAATGTATCTTAAATTATCGGTCTTTCGTAAATTTTGGCTAAGTAAAATTTGTTGGTGAGATAAATCTGCATAAAAATGTCGTATACCAAATTTACGTAGAGCCAATGGTTTTCGAGATATGGGGCTGAGAAAACTCGTGCATTGCACTGCATTCGTTTCCACACCACATTTGACGTAGAATGCAAGGCGCGTTTTTTTACATGGTATCCCCAGTAGGCCTAGTCCATGGGTTACAAGTTATGATATAATTTTGTTTATTGTTGCTCGTTTTCGCTGAGTTCTTCTTCTGCGTCTCTGTTTGTCTCTTCTATTTCCACTTCTTCCATATTGTCATCTTCATCAACAATCATCTCAGCGGAAAGTAATGAGATGAGGTCGGCGTCATCATCGCTGAACTCAGGTTCAATGGTTGTATCCTCGGACATCGAATTGAGACAGGACTGGCCCCGACAAGAGCCACACCACAGAACATGGTAATCCCACTTTTCTGCATCCACAATGGATGCCACAACCTTTTGTGCAATTGCAGAAAACAGAATTCAGAAGCTCATCTGGTGCAGGAGGAATGAGAGTAGTTATTGGCTCTAATAAATTATTTTTTAAGGTCAAACCCCATTGCTGAGGGTCTAAAACTTTTCCCAGCCATGTTTGAACTTGGTAATATACCCTGAATAGATGTTGTTGAGTAGCTGCTGCTGTGGGTGGAAGTGACGACAATTGCACAGGCTTATTTAGTCTAGTGCATTTTGCAAAACTAAAGTATCTGTAATTATCAATTGAAGTCTCTTTTTTTGGAGCTCCGTACATCGCTAAAATAAACAATGTGCCACTATTTATTAGCAAATTTCTCGAGCAGTTTTCTTTTTTGAATGCCACCAATGCTTCCTGTAAATCTGGTCTTTTTTGAAATCTTTTAAATGCGTTTATTTTTCCTTTCCGAAATAAAGCACTAGTGGTATCGCAACCACTAACGGCATGTAAAAATAAAATATGTTCTCTACAATCTGCATACTTCTGAATTGCCCAGGGATTGTAGGTCTTCGATGCGACGTTTCCTTTTCCGGGTTTAAGAAAATATATGTTGTGAGTAACTGGAGTGCGTCCTATTAAAAGTATAAAGAGATCAATATCTTCTCCAACAACAACTGTAGTGCGCTCATTTGACTGCTTCAAAGCTGTTTCGATGATTAAAACATCAGCATCATCCCGGGCTTGTATACTATTAATTTTAAACATTTTTAATTTGGTCATTAGTAAAGAAATAAATCTATTTTTATTTAATTTATTAGACAAGAATTGTTCTTGATTAGAAGGTATTGGCGTTGTCTCTTCGAAAAACATATCAGCGCATTTTTGTGTTATTTTCATGCGTCTAAGTTGCTCGATTGCTTTAATATTTTTACTATAATCAGTGTATCCATCGAATACGACGAATATATTAATCCCATAATGCTTTAGGAGATAATTGATGTACTGATCAATAACACAACCGAAAGTTGATTCTTTTTGCCAAATAACACGATGGAGAAGAAATCCTCCGTCGATAATATACGTAATTACACTACTATTTATTTCTGTACAAATTGGTTCGAATAGGTCATACAAAGACGACTTGTTTGTTTTGCGCATATTTTCATTTTCGAAAAGAGCCATTGCGTAAGGGCTTAACTCATATTTTAAAAAGTCCTGCAGGTTGTCATGGAATTTTTTATGTAAACTTATTCGCTGGAATAATAACAGAGGATCTACCACAGTTTCTACATTATTATGAATCTTCACTGCACTGGTCATTGATTGGAGTGAAAGAACTCTCTTTGATCTTTCAAATTTTACTTTATTAAAAGTTTTACCCATATCTCGAAAACCATTGGCTCTACGTAAATTTGGTATACGACATTTTTATGCAGATTTATCTCACCAACAAATTTTACTTAGCCAAAATTTACGAAAGACCGATAATTTAAGATACATTTGAGAAAAACTGGTTTGCGTGACCTTTAACCCTCCGCAACTGGAGTGGCCGGTCAGTTGGCTTTATGGACTTTTGGGAAATTATTTGTGATCCTGAAATAAAGGGAATCCCGCTGTAAAATCTCCAGTTGGATTTTATTTAGAGGTTTATGTATAAAATGCAGAATGCAGAAAAGTAGGATTGCCATGTTCCGTAGCGTATGGCTCTTGCCGGGGCCCGTCGTGTCTCAATTCGATGTCCGAGGATACAACCATTGGGCATATTCACACGCTGCCATAATTGTGGTGAGTAAAACCGGTTTTATTCAACTCCTAGCAACTCAGACGGGGCGTAAATGAGTGTAGTAAATTTGAATGCTATACAGGAACCTTTAAATGTATTGCAGATGAAATTTACTTGTTAGAGAAAAACAGAGCTAAAGAATGAAAGAGATAGAAGTAACTTTTTATATGTGTGCCAGTTTTCACGCGTTTGCTTTTGCGTGAAAAATGTTTCGTTAAGTTCTTCCGCTCCCTTCCCTCTCTCATCTATAAAACCGGTTTTAGGCGCCATGAATGTGCACTGTGTGAATATGCCCATTGAACCTGAGTTGAACGATGATAACGCCGACCGCATTTCGTTATTTTCCTCTGAGATGAGTGTTGATGAAGATGACAATATGAAAGAAGTGGGAATAGAAGAGATAAAGAGATAATCAACAAAATTATTTCATAGCTTGTAACCTATGGACTGGGCCTACTGGGGATACCATGTAAAAACGCTGCTAGCATTATACTTCAAAGATGGTGGGGAACCGAATGCAGCGCGATGCTCGAGTTTTCTCAGCCCCATATCTCGAAAACCATTGGCTCTACGTAAATTTGGTATACGACATTTTTATGCAGATTTATCTCACCAACAAATGTTACTTAGCCACAATTTACGTAAAACCGATAATTTAAGATACATTTGAGAAAAACTGATTTGCGTGACCTTTGACCCTCCGTAACTCGAGTGGCCGGTCAGTTGGCTTTATGGACTTTTGGGAAATTATTTGTGACCACAAAATAAAGAGAATCCCGCTGTAAAATCTCTAGTTGTATTTTTTAGAGGTTCATGTATAAAGTGACTGGGCTATATGTATTTTAATAAGGAACTAATTCGTTAAAGATATTTTATTGTTTTATATGTTCTATTGTACATTAAAAAAGATAAATCCAAAAGTGCTATTAAATCTAGGCTTGGACTTTTGAGAACGGAGAAGATTGGTCCATTGTTTAGTTTTTCAACAATAACTCAAAAACTATGCATTTTTATAAAAAAACATAATAAGATTTTTTGTAGAGAATCGAATTTCCTATCGAATAAGCCCATCTTGAAGTAAACAACAATTTTTTCGCCGAAATAAGTCAAGAAAACTCTATTAAAAAAACCGAAAAATTTCAATTTTTTGTTTTTTTGACATTTTTGTCTATAACTTTTTTCTGCGTGGATTTAGGTATAAGAAGTACTACAAAAAAGAAAGCTGGCGTAATTTCCGTTAAAATGATGTCCAATTGAAGAATTTTCGATAAAAATTGACTGAGATACAGTCGATCAAAGTTATCTTCTTTTTAACGATAGTACTACTCTGCACTTTTATACCATGTTATTTTTAATTTCTTAACCCAAAAATTATTTTGGTGCAAAACCGCGCCATCAAACTCATTGGCGATAGCACCATTTGTTCCTCCATAGAATCCAAACCACAGTAGGAATGTAGCAGCCCCCTCTAAATTCTACCGCTATTACCATAGCGACTGCTCCACTGAAATTAGAAGGCTGCGTTCAAGTTACGCAGCCGACTGCAAAATATTGCATTTATGCGTTCAAAATATGAAAATCGCTGCTAAAATCCTTCAATGCTTGAACGCAGCCGAAACCTCCTGCCTACACGGCAACTTTTTTCCCACAACACAAGACTAGCCAACTCGGCTCACTCCCACACACTACAGCCCTCCTCTTCGCGCACATTACGGTTTGGAAATTCGTTTATTACTCGATTGTGGAACTGTCTTCCGCAGTCGGTATTTCCGAAATCCTATAACATCACAGAGTTTAAACGCAAGGTTCATCGACATCTACTCATGCACCCTACACACCCCCAACCTATCCTTTCTCCTCTATCCTTCAAATCAAGCTTACTACTAGACCATGACTTGAACGACATGACGGACTAGTGGCTTTGTACCACTTTGTAGGTGATTCCTAAGCTTGATTTTACCACATAAAAAAATCCTTCCCTTCTGACACATACTCGTACACATACATCTCAACATGTTATATACATGCAGGTAAAGCTAATATAAAGCGTATAAAAAAAGGATAAAATTGATTACTTAATATATGCGCTCTCAGTAAGGAAATTTTATTGAAAAAGACAATTGCCAGATAAATTGCAATGGAAAGAAATATAACTTGGAAGGTAATATATTTTTTTTTTCAATTTAAATGCCTCCTCTGTGGAGAACGTTTTCGTTCATGGAAGTCCTCTTTTTTGTTTGCTATAAAATATCCTTTTTTCCCGGCCCTGCGCCTGTAAAACTTTTGCAATTATCTTTGCGTTTATAGATGCGGAAATTTTTTAAACTTTTTTTTAACTCCTGATTCAATAACAAACAAAGAGTGTAAAATTGGTTTTTTTCCACTCTGGTAATATTTCCTTATTTGAAATATCGTTATGGTATGATTGTGCAAGGATATTATTTTCTCATTTTTCCCTCTTGAACTCGTAAACTTTTATTACTCACTCCAATGTTGTAGACATTGGGTGTCTGCTGCGGTTTAAAGGCATATCGTTATACTCTCTGTCTCTGCCCTTAATGCGATGCTGGTGGTAGTGTTGGTGGGTTAGAGATGGGTGGGGGTGGCCCCAAAAGGTTATGAAGAAATGGAAAAAGTCTATCATATTTTTTTGCAATAAATTCATTTTTTCGATTTAACATTAGCGTTGCATGAGCAGTAAAACACAATTTTTCAATATAAAATGGAATGGAGCAGAAGGATGGTAGGGCAAGGCAGTAAATCTCTCTCTCTCTCGCTCTTCTTTTTTCTTCGAACGTTAGTCGCTTCTCTGTTGATAACATAGCGACAGGATTCTTGTTAACATCTGGTGGATATCGAGGTTATTAGCATTCAGTAAGCCTCCTGCAGAAGGAGATTAATTTCATTTTCATTGTTCATCATTTTTTAACGATATTAAAGTGTAGTTGAATTTCTGCTACATTGAAATTTTACAGATGATATGCGCTAAGCCGATAAAAATTGAGGGTGGTGAGAAGATGGTAATGCAATTTACCGAGAGCAAATTTTACTGACTTGAAAATATCTCTTATGGAATATTGAAAAACTCTTATGTCTTTTACTTTACATTCGGACCATTAACTTTATTTTAATCGAAGTACTTTATATGGTGTGTGTGTATATATGGTAGTAATAATAAACTGGGCCTTTGCCCTGAAAGTTAAGCAATAAGTAAATGGGCCATTACATAAGGTGAAAATAAGTAATAATGCAGCCGAAGTGATCATTTTCTGATGTTTAAAATATGTATATTTAGTGAAAGTAATCGCATACTTGGAATAAGTGAAATTAAATTCCACTTGGATAGTTCGATACTCCCTAGAATACAAGCATTTTATCGTGCAGTTTTCCTAGATATAGAAGGCGCTTTTGATAACATCAGCACCGTGGCCACTCGGGAAGCAATGGCGAAAGCCAGGATCCACAATGGAGTCAGTCATCCGGCTGGAAACAAGAATCATCCACAGCAGCTAGGGTAATAGGTCTGTGTTAACTTCGACGTTCCGCGGCATATGTCAGGGTGGAGTCCTCTCGCCTCTGTTATGGCTCATGGCGATGGAAAAGATCCTAAAAACACTAGTGAACTACAGATTGAAAGCAGTTAAAAATGTGGACGACATGGTGATATTAGTATCCGGAAAATTCCTCCACAGAATGTGTCGAATAGCTCACTATAATCTTCACAAAAATCAATTATGGAATCTCATTAATCAATGTTACCTTTCACAGATCCGTCTTCCTTTAGAATAATTTATTATATTTTTCCTTTAAATCAATTTAAAATATTGAAAGACAGAATTTCTTAACAAAGTTACAACAATTTAATGCACTTTATTATAAAATATCTTACATGTATTTAACCACTGACTCAAAAATAATTGTTATGAAACAATGCAAAATAATCAAAATTCACTCTAGGCACACGTTTTATTGAATTTGTCTCACAGCTAAAAAATTTGTCTTTTCCTTACGATAAGAGTTGATTAAATAAAGACTTACTTGAGTTTTTCTATCTTGATAAGTACCTCAGTCACCCAGAGTTGCTTGGTTGCCTTGGCTCCTGCTTCTTTTGGTGGTTCAACGGAAAGTGAACCGTCGTGTTGCAACCGTACTGTCCAGTCCCGAAAGTCTCTGACCTTTTTCGTCCTCCAATCCACGTCATTGAGGGGAAATGCCTCCGTACTAAAAGTCTACCGATTACCGACGCAACCAAAGCAACTATGGGTGACATAGACGCGATGTACTGCGATCTTCCTCTACGCTTGCCAAACTGTAGACGTCAAATGACAGTTTCAATAAAATGTGTTCTTAAGTGTTCTGTTTCTTTAATGGTTAGATTCCATTAATATATCTATTTATATAATTTAACTAAAACTTTACATTTCATTGGAATGATAAAGAATTTCTTTATTTATAATAATAATACAATAATATAATACAATATACAATAATACAATTCAATATAATACCTTTTGTATAAGGCCAAAAACAATAATGTTATGAAGATAAAGTGCAAGTGTTATGATACTAAGTTAATATAATAATAATCCAACAGAACATAATAGTAATTTAAATAAACATAATATATTTTTTATAATGCAAATAATCATTTATTAAGTCGTTATGTCCAATGTGTACATCGTAGTTTGGATGATTGCTGGTAAGTACATAAGTGTTCTCCCTTTTAGGTACCCTTCTGGCGTTGTATCTACGGCTGCAAGATTGCTGGGCCTCGGATTTTAGATGACTATCTGCTGTATCTATTGTAAGAATTTGTTTAATTAAAATCTATAACTTCTAATTGAAATTTATCCTCTTTTAGTGGCGTCTTCCGGGAACAGAATGAGTGAAATTATGGAAATGGCTCTTGAAAAGGTTAGCGAATGGTCCAACCGCTGCAGGATATCCGCCAACTCGTAAAAAACAGAACTGACAGAACAAAAATACCCACCTTTAATCCGCCTTCAATTAACGGTCGAGTACTGAGCGCCAGGGGCGTATTTTAAGATTCGACGCCTGTTCCTATACGATTTGCCGCCCCATAAATTAGGTCATACAAAAGAATAAGAACCATTTATTAAATGCTTAGTTTTTAAACGTCAAATGTTCTTCCCTTATCCGGGAACATATGTAGGTAATATTTTTTATTCTTTTACGGAAAACGAAAGTTCTACACTGCGGTGAGAAGAAATTTTCCCAGGCTCAAGTAACCCAATACCTACTAAGATATGTAATGCTTTTTTATAGTCTAAGAGCTGGTGGCCATTTTTGAGTACATATTTGAGGCATATTGAAAATATTTGAGACACATTCCTTGCTAATGTGGGAATATGAAATTGGTGACCTGGCTGGGTGGTTCGGGGGGGTTGCCAGGCTACGAATTTTTTAATTTGAGAAAATTTATACGCAAAAAATATTGTTGAGGCACTTTCAAATTTTTACCTTTTCAAGTTTAATATTTAATTAAGCAAAATATTATAAAGCCAAACGATTTGGTCGGGATTTAAATGGTGCCAGGCGATTAAAAAATATTATTTTTATAATATGCAAAAAATGTATTTGAGTCACGCTGGGATGTCCAGGCCCCCACATAGGGGGGCAACTGGGACGAATTGCCCCGGGCCCCAGGCCAGAGGGGCCCCGAGAATATATTGAAACCGAAAAAGTGAAAACCCCATATCCTTTCCTACAAATCGCTTAGGGGTCCCGTAACAATCTTGAAACCCAAAACGCCAAAACCGCCATATCCCTGCGTTCTAATTGTCAAGCAAGCACTAATCTAGAGCCTCAAACCCAAGCATGCAACGCTCTAAAATATATTTTATGTTTGTATGGACATGGATTCTTCTACCCATACATGATCTTAGATATTTCTATATCATTTTTAATTTACTGAAACCGCGTACGCCAGTTGCAACACCAATAGTTATCACAAAAAAAGACGTAAACAAATCCATAATTGAGGAAAAACAGATTGAAGACCTTTATCACAGATTAGATTGGGAGATTTGGCTTTCCCTTAAGTAATCTCTTTACTACCACTGAAGTAGTATAAGCTCGAATTGAGTATTAAGAAAAAGAGAAAACTTGCCCAGCGAGAAATGAAGCTAGAACACTCTTAAACTGCTTGGGAGCTCCCTTTCCCATCCCAGTTTTATATGTTTTTTAGCATTGCATGATCGCAGTGGGGAGCACTCCTTGCACTGCTACTTTTTTTTGAAGCAGTCACAAAAGTAGAAAAAACTTTCTAACCTCCTTCCAAACGCGACTGTCGAAAGCGGTTTAATCACGCGGTCCCCCAACTAAGTACCAACTGCGTTCAATATGCTGCTTGACCACCGCATCGAACGAGAACCGGTCTCTGTTTGCCGTTTTCTTTGTGCCATACAATTCCTTAAAGATCCAATCGGAGCATATTAACAGCGCTCCGAATTCGCTTCCCTTAGAAGTGCTTCTAATTTTTCACTCTGGGATAGTTTCTGGATTGATTCTGCCAAAAAAAAGGTGAGTGCTGAGCCCTAGAGCTAAGTACAAGGGCCTGTCTACATAAGACCTGTTCTATTCTAGGTTGCACTATGTCACCCGCGAATAAAGCGGGGTTTACACATCTGGCTAACAGCGCTGGTTGTACTGTTGGTGGGTTGTAGCTGGCAGCCATCCAAAATTTAAAAATTTCTGATTATTCTCGAGCTGGTTGAGACACTATGCTGGTAATGCATAGCCGGTGGATAATGTGGCTATGGTGGGTAGCAGTACCCACCCGTAAGGAATTTGAGAGTAACCTAGCATTAACTTGACATGAAGTTTTTATTTTTCAAATCTAGTATTTCGAGAAGATAATAAATAATGGCCATGATTCTTCTTTGTAAACATAAGCCGAGTTAGGTTCGCATATTCGCTTATATTCATTGTTATTCTATTGAAACTCCTCGCGTTGAATCACCTGTTTTTATTTTCGTGCTTTGGTAGTTACCCTTGACTATCGACAGGCCCCTGCATTCTCTCTCGCGTGACTAAATTATTTTTTTAGCTTAGTGTCGCGGCTCACCTTTTTTCTAGCTGCTAATACAACTTTGGGGTTACTTTACCTTTCTCTCTTTCCTTCGGCTTCTTCCAGCCTCAACTTCCTGTTTATGGGGTTTAGAGCCTCCACCATCCACCCATCTTCGTTTCTCATCATATATGTCCTACCATGTTTTTCAGTGTTTTGGCACCATATTCGCTGAATCTCACACAATAAAAGAAGACGTGGTTTAAGTTATCCTGGAAACCTGGTCATTCCAGTCGCAGCGCTGAGTCATCGTGCTCGAAACGATGGAGGTATTTCTTATATCCTCCATTACCAAGAGTTGCGTGAGGTCGTAACTCACTTCCCCACACTCTCTCGTAACCCATATCTCCACGTACGGGATAAGTCTGAGGGTCCACCGACACTAAACAGGCTCGTCCCACTTACGTAACAGGCTCGCAGTGTGTTATCTCCCGCCGCACTATATTTGTCTCCCTTCTAACATATTCTGGATCGTAGAGACGCATACCTTCTCTTGCCAGTATCTCTATGGGGATTATTCCCGCTATCACCCACGCCGCCGTATTGTTGGATATGTTCCTGTACGCGCGGATGTCGCTTAAGCTGGAGCAGATACAAGCGTAGGTTGGTGCGTTCGGTGATTCATATAATAGAAGTGCGTGCATTCAAATGCGAACTGGCATAAGTTGCGTAAACGGAAGGCACGCAACCCAACAGCTGGTCTACTTCCAACTTTTCCGAATTGCCCCATAGCCTCAAATACCTACACACAAGCACACACAACAGACGTATGCGCTCGTCGCTTAGATTTTTGGGTTATTTGTGAAAGACTAGACGGAACCCAAGCACGCAACTATGTGTCAGCGAAAATTCGGCACATAGACCGCACGCACTGTACGCTCGCACGTATCTGTTTCCAGCTTTAGTTTGTATGCACCTTGTTCATCGCTGCTGCCCATACTGGCACTGCGTAAATCTAGACTGAGCTAAGCTAACTTAATTAAATTAAGCCTCTGGTCGATCATCATTCCCAGGTACCTAAAGGCGGGCTGTGAGTGAATAACCTGTTCCCATACCTTGATCCTTACAGACACTTGTTTTCCCAGATTGCTGATCAGCACATTATAGTTTTGTGCTCAGCAAACGGCAGACTAGCGCTTTTATTCAGGCCACTCTTTAATATCTCAGATAGCTTCGTTCGAGCATAATTCGTTCTCATGGAGGCGTATCCTCAACACATGTGGGATGAGTAGCCTTAGCACATCATTATTCATTGTGATCGCCAGGAGAGATCCCTGCGGAACTGCACATATTGTTCTGTACACCGTCGATCCATCTTAGGATTCAAAATGAAGTGACCTACCTTATTTCCTTTTCAGGAAATGTTACTAAATAACAGTATCGAGGGGACGGGGGGGGGGTATTTGTTTGACTACCCACCCGGGCTCAACATGACCCGCCGGCACTGTGGTAATGTGCGGGGAGCCACCGGAAGATATAACCAGCACTGGTAACCAGCTAAGTAGGCTTTAAAAGCCGACCGTTCGGTATCTATATTTAATGCCCTAAATGAACTTATTCTTGCGTTACCACATTTTTTTTTATTCAAATATTTTTTGGAATTTCAAAATCCTTAAAGGGGCCCCCAAACATATTTTAGCCCCAGGCCCCCCAAGGTGATGTGGCGGGCCTGGGGATGCCTGGACAATTTTTATGCTCTATAAAATAGAGCCAATTTTAACACTGTCCAAATACTACTCATAGGGGTTATAGTTTGTATGCTATACATCGATACTGCAATGGAAGAACGATTAATCCTATTAAAGACCCTTAAAAATAATAGTCCACATCTGGCCATTCCAGATCCTGTAATTCCCAGTTTATTAGGGAAAAATTCCAATTATAAAAAAATTGAAGATATAAAACAATTTCAACAATATATTCCAGACACTTAGAAACCCATTTTACGATGAGATCTGTAAATGGCCCACCACCAACGCTGATCTTTCTTTATGCAAACCCAATTCATTTCGAAAAGGGGTCATCTCCGTGATAGAAAAATATTTATTGCAAACACCCTGTATAACAAAAACAATTTTTTTTTCTTTTCTCTTCCTTCTTAAAAAAAAACAAATTAATTTTTTTTTCAAATTAACCGTGTACGAGGTTTTTTGCTTCCCCTGTAAAATTAAAAAACTAGAGTTGCCCCTTTTCAAAATTACCGATTCATTTTTTTTTATGTGGAAGACTAGAGCTCAGGGAAAGCCTTTTCTACTGTCGACAATCTATTTTCTTCGTATAGAGTGCAATGTCAAACAGCAAGCTCTAGTCGATAGATAGTGAAGGGGAAGAGAGAAGTAGGAAGGAACTGCCACAACCACCTAACCCCAAACATTTCTATCACGACTCTGGCATCGGGGCAATGAGAAACAACTCGCTGGAGTGTTATGCCTTCTGAAACGAGTTGAATCCCATCAACCAACCGATGACATACGCTGCGTGCGGAGCGGGGCAGTGCTAGCGGAAGGCTATGACAGGGGAATGAGAAATGTAAGGAGGGAAGAAGAAAGAAGGTGGGAAAGGCGAAGGACCGTGGGGCTCTGCCGGGATTCGAACCCGGGACCTCTGGGATAGTAGCCAGGCGCCTTACTCCCTACACTACCGAGGTATCAGCATTGATTTTACACCATGGTGCGTTATTACACGACTGCCCCAAAAAAAGGAGTGTAATGTGTTTTGGTTTGTTGTGTGTATGTACGTTGTTTTCTACCACCATAACTTCTAAACCCCTGAACGGATTTAGATGACTGGGGTACCGTTAGAATCGTTTAATGAGTCTGAGTAACATAGGCTAGGTTAATTTTTAAAAAAACAATATGGCGGCCGTCAGACGCAATTTACATAACGCCCAATTTAATTTTTTTTTCTGATTGGGTCAATATGGGTATCAAACGAAAGGTAAAATTGAGACGATTTCAAATATATATAACACTTAATAGATATGTGTTAAATGATCGCGAATTTTAAGCTTAAATAAAATTAAATTACTCAAAACGTCTTTTATTAACCCATCACCATGAATGAACACTTAATAGTTAAGCCTAGTATGCTGTTGAGGCGAAATTAAAATTCCCTAAACAAACGCTATGTAACACGACTGCCCCAAAAAGGAATGTAATGTTTTCAGGATTCATGTATGTATGTTTGTATGTTTCTTTGTTCCACCATAACTTCTAAACGCCTGAACGGATTTAGATCGCTGGAGTACCGTTAGAATCGTTTAGTGAGCCCGAGTAACATAGGCTTTAATTTTTTAAAAAAACAGTATGGCGGCCGTCAGACCCAATTTACGTCACACCCGATTTATTTTTTTCTTCTTCTGATCGGGTCAATATGGGTATCAAATGAAACGTCTCATTGAGACGATTTATGCCTAATCTATCAGCGTGTCTAAATTTAGATAGAATAAATCAAACTTCGATAACTTTACTTTTGCATTAAAACTGTATCTCAATAGTTGTAAGTGCTATTAGACCGGGAGATGATGACAGAAGTTCAAGCACGATTTTCTCACTTATGCCTCTTGGAGTACCGAAGGTTACATCAGAGATAAGTGGAATCATCGCAAAATTGAGCGGTCCCCGCGGTGCCAACATCTTTTAAATAAATTTTTATTTTGTCACAAACTTTTGTTTTCTTAAACAATTTTCTCCCTTCTGCCAATATTATAAAACGATAGTTAAACACCGACTTTATGATCGATGAGCTAGGCATAAGTGCAGCCAGGGTTCTAAGGCTTGATATGGTAGGGTGAAAGTGTAAAAAAATGTGGGTGATAGTATGTAATTTTCTCACCGCTGCCAATGTAAAGTTTGAAATTATTCAACTTACACAGTCCATTAAAAATATTGGCATAAGGGCAGATAAGGGCTGAATGAATTTCGGTTCTGCAAAAGTTGATAAAATTTTTTAGCTTGGTTCTGTGATTTTCTCATTAATCAAACAAAGATCAACATAATATAAATAATTAAAAAATTCATTAGTTTGAATGGCATAAGTGCCTGGGTGGGCTTTCATACTTTAAAGTATCGGAATAGTTGTAAGAAATTTGTGGAAACATTGACAATTTTCTCACTTATGCCATTTTGCATGTTGGTTGAAAAAGATGTTATAAACCAATATTGAAAGAGGCATAAGTGCCACAAAGGGCTTTATGGTAGAAAATTAAATTTAATTAAATTAAATTAAATTTTCAAAAATAAAATTTCTTTTTTACGGCCAAAATTAATCATTTTCGAAAAATATTAAAACCCTTGTAACTTAATGAGAGAACTCTTTTTTCCCTGAATGTAGTTTTTTTATGTACTTTCTAGTAAACATATACCGGAATCTGTTTATAAAGTTTAAATGTCGCTTTTTTTAAATTAAAAACAACAAAAAAAAGAAATTTCGTTTTTTTAAACATTTTATCATCCACTCAGACCATTTCTCATTAAGTTACAAGGGTTTTAATATTTTTCGAAAATGATCAATTTTGGCCGTAAAAATGAAATTTTATTTTTGAAAATTTAATAGCATATTTATAACAATAAAATACATGTTTCCTCCAATTTTTCTGAAAATCCACCGATTTGTTCATTATTTAATGTATTTTTAGTTAAAAAATAAAAAAAATGATAAATTTGGATTTTTAACGTAATCTCGCCCCACCAGTTCGAAAGGCATTTTACTCACGAATATATTTCTTTTTTTTCTTTTTTTCTACGACCAATAGATCCGTAGAATTGGAAAAACAGTGTTACGATCCACTCAAAATTCACCAAAAATGCACTTTTATGCACTTTTCTCGCTATGCTCACATTTGATTTTTCCATATTTTTCGGTTTTCGACTCAGGTGCATGTATGAAATGAAAAAATAAAAAAAATTTTGAAGTTCCTGTTACATCACTTTAAAATTACAATTTCTCTCTACTAAAACTTATCAATTAACATAAAATGATAAAAATTTAGGAATTTATGTTTTAACGAAGTTAGTTTTAGAGAAAAAACTGAGTTGCTTAAAACTTGATGCTGTGCGAAAAGTACAGAACCACTTTGAAAAAGTTTTAAAAATTATATTACAAATTACAATTCAATATTAATAATCATCAGTATCATTATCATTATTATTGTCATGTTCATAATCATCCTCGTCACATGTTCCATCATATTATAAGGCGTACAGATGTCCACACGAATGCGCAAGACATCATAGAGTCTTTACTCCATTTTTTTTGAGAAGGAAATTCAAATTGAAGAAATATATAGTGAAAAAACTTTATATATGCATAATAAGTATAAGGGAATTATACATAATATTTCTGGCCCAGGCAAATATCAAACTTAGAATTATGGAATTTGACAAAACAAGAACTAATTATCAAACAGATAAAGGAAAGAAAATGGACGTGGATAGATACGAAAAGAAAATAATGCTTTAACGAAAAAAGCACTTGAATGGAATCCGCAAGGAAGTAGAGGTGTCGGTAGACCTAAAAATACATGGAGAAGGACAGTAATGAAAGAAATCAAAAATGTTGACAAAACCTGGATTGAGACCAAGAGGATAGCTCAAAGCAGAGTCCGATGGAGAAGCTTTGTGGAAGCCCTATGCTCCCGAGACGGGTAAACATTTATGTATAATAATTATTATTATCCTGTTTTACCCCTCTCGGGAGCATAGGGCTTCCACAAAGCTTCTCCATCGGACTCTGTTTTGAGCTATCCGGGTAATAATAATAATACATAATATTTTTTTTTTAATTTTCCAGTTTGAATTACTGGTATAAAAATATACTTTCTAAATTTACTTTTTCTATGTATTTTACATAAAATAAGTGAGAAGATAGTTGCAATTTTTTCAAATATTTCAACTGTCTTTATAATAATAAAGTTGTATACAAATACAGTATACATCCTTATAACTTCTGAAATAATTTTTATTAATAAGGCCCTTTATGACGCTTATGTCTCTTTCAATATTGGTCTATAGCATTTGTTTCTACGCACGTGCAAAATAGCATAAGAGCGAAAATTGGTAAATTAAATCTAAATCTTAAATCTCCCGAAAGCCGACGTTACATTGGCTGATACTTGATTAATGATTTTAACGTATAAGCCTTTTGTAGCACTTATGCCTCTTTCACTATCAGTTTTAAACAACTTTTTCTACCAACATGCAAAATGGCATAAGTGAAAAAATTGTCGTTATTTGCACGAATTTTCTACAACTTTATGACTTATGCCTTCAGTATAGATACGCCCGATCGTTATGCTGATTCAAAAAAGTGTTCAATTTATAATAAATATTATATAGTTTCAATGGCATAAGTGAGAAAATCACAGAACCAAGCTAAAAATTTTTATCAACTTTTGCAGAACCGAAATTCATTCAGCCCTTATCTGCCCTTATGCCAATATTTTTAATGGACTGTGTAAGTTGAATAATTTCAAACTTTACATTGGCAGCGGTGAGAAAATTACATACTATCCAGGGGCGGTTTCAGAGGGGGGTAATTGGGTAATTACCCCCCCTAAGAAATTTCGTTCGCTTATTTATTTTTATTCTTAAAAATTACCACAATTTCAAACAAACAAGATAAGTTATGGTGAATCTAGTCGGCGATATATGACGGTGAATTTTTCCAAAACTGCTGGAGAGTCGTGGAAGGGACCGATACCCGAGACTCGCGCTAATATGGCACGCTATGGCTGATTCCACACGAGCGTACACACGACACGACAAGAGTCGGCTGCAAAGTGGTTTATGAAGAAGAGGGTGAGAGAGGACGATGGGGAGGGCACACAAATTTGAATGATCTTTTCAGCAGATTTTTGATCTGTGTTTGCTTGAATATCTGACCATTTTGTAAAAAAATCAAGAAGCGGTTCCCCGACCCACCGACATGTGCATCAAATGGAAGGGCATGACAGATAGAATACAATTAGTTGTGCCGCGTCATTCCAAATTCAAAATGGCGGATTACTTTTTTCCTCACAACCCCCTCAGAATGGGTATCAAATGAAAGGGTATGACGATTGTAATGCAGTAATCTGTCTGACGTCATTTTGATTCTAATATGGCGGCCACCACAAAATGGCGAAAAACATATAATAGACTAAAAAGTAGGAAAGAAAATTTATGTAATATGTTTTATCAAATCAATATAAATAAATATATGGGTTCATTTGCTTCCTTTGCCTATCTATACTACTATATAAAGAGAAAAGATTTTATTGTGTGTTTGTTCCGGATAAACTCAAAACTACCGAACCGATTTTAAAAATTCTGTCGCCAATAGAAAGCTCTATTATCAGCGAGTAACATGGGGTATACTCGTATATGACCGAAATTCAAAATGGAAGCAGAAATATGGTTGAATTTTCCAATTTTATTCCGATTCCAATGAAAGTGGGTATCTAGAGGTTTTTAAGGTCGCAAATAACGAATTTGCAGTCAAAAATTATAAAATTAAGATGGTCGACGAATTTGCAAATAATGAATTTATGATCAGAAATTATAAATTCAAAATGGCCGTGCCAATATGGCAGACGAATTTTGTTAAATTTGTTCCGATTCCAATTAAAGTGGATATATAGGGGTTTATAACGTAGCAAATAACGAATTTTTGGTCAAAACTTATAAATTCAAAATGGCCGACGAATTTTCAAATTGTGTTCCGATCCCAATGAAAATCGGTGACTGGGGTTTTTTAATGTAGCAAATAACGAATTTATGATCAAAACTTATAAATTCAACCAATATACCGGACGAATTTTGCCAACTAAGTGTCATTTCCCGATTAACTGTATGCAGGTTGTTCAAGAGTTGGAAAATCGGAAAATCTTGACATTCTAGCTACAAATGGAAAAACATTGAAGATAGTGTATCCTGAAGCTCTCTAAGCAATCGGTTCAGAATGGATCAACAAGGTTTTTTTTGGTGAGATGGTAAGGAGAAGCGGAAATGTGGGATTTATATGTATTCTATTATTTATTCTATTGTATATAATTTAAGACAATCGTCGGTGCTGACACGCACTTTTAATTTTTTTTTGATGTTGATTGTTTTGTATTTATGGAATAAAAAAATATTTAAGTTTTTTCTTTTTTTAAAATTACCCCCCCTAAGCCAGTTGGCTGGAAACGCCCCTGATACTATCACCCACATTTTTTTACCCTTTCACCCTACCATATCAACCCTTAGAACCCTGGCTGCACTTATGCCTAGCTCATCGATCATAAAGTCGGTGCTTAACTATCGTTTTATAATATTGGCAGAAGGGAGAAAATTGTTTAAGAAAACAAAAGTTTGTGACAAAATAAAAATTTATTTAAAAGATGTTGGCACCGCGGGGACCGCTCAATTTTGCGATGATTCCACTTATCTCTGATGTAACCTTCGGTACTCCAAGAGGCATAAGTGAGAAAATCGTGCTTGAACTTCTGTCATCAACTCCCGGTCTATATAATAATAAGAAGTAAAATAAAATCACTTAATAAAAACTACATTGGTTTACGAATTATAATCACTAAAATATCATAAAATAAAAAACAAAATAATTAAAAAATTAAAAAACACGACGCCGAAATAAAAAATGAACTAAAAAGTCAAAAACAAGTTTTTAGTACTAATGTAAGACAGAAACAAGGTAGAAGATATTTTATTTATTTTGTTAAGTATCACAGAACTATCGTATATGTATAATCTGTATTTTTGCAGCCGGGGTACAAAATGTTACGAGAATAAGTACAATTAAAACTGTACCCGACTGAAAAAATACAGATTATACATGAGTCCTATAGTTCCAAATCGTGTCTTATCCAAAAAAATCAAAAATTGAGTTAGGTACACTGCTACAATCTATGACCACTTCCTCAACTTTTTGAAAAATCAGGGTGTAAAAAAAATTTTTTTTCCTGCTCATTTTGATAAAACAAAACTGGGTATTTTTCCAAACTGTGTCTTATCCCATATAAATATGAAATATGAAAAACAGTTTTTCCTCATTTCTGAAAAAGTAAGGAAAGTGGAAAAGACACGTTTTGGAACTATAGGACTCACATATACGATAGTTGTGTGATACTTAACAAAATAAATAAAATATCTTCTACCTTGTTTCTGTCTTACATTAGTACTAAAAACTTGTTTTTGACTTTTTAGTTCATTTTTTATTTCGGCGTCGTGTTTTTTAATTTTTTAATTATTTTGTATACAGGTGTACTTTGCTGGGAAATATTGATATTATGTCCGCATAAAAAATCTCACAAAAAAGACTGCACCACAGAACCAGCTTTGAGTGTATCTTATATATTAATAAAAGAAAGTTTCTGTAAGCGTGTATGCGTGGATGCGTGTATCTGCGATGTGTGCACTATAGCGGACGCACCAGTGATCGCAGAGCTTCGAAATTTTGCACGAAGATCCGTGGGGGTCTCCCATGATTCCCCATGATTCAAAATGGCCGCCACAAAATGACCGAAATTCAAAATGGCCACCCAAATTTGCCAATTCTGTTCCGATTTAAATGAAAATCGGTATCTGGGGGTTTTTAAGGTAGTAAATAACGAATTTATGATCAGAACTTATAAATTCAAAATGGCCGCGCCAATATGGCGGACAAATTTTTCCAATTGTATTCCGCTTCCTATGAAAGTGGATATCGAGGGGTTTTTAAGGTTGCAAATAACGAATTTATGATCAAAACTTATAAATTCAAAATGCCCGCAATGAAAATCGGTATCTGGAGGATTTTAAGGTAATAAATAAAGAATTTATCATCAAAACTTATAAACTTTAAATTTCGGGGCCAATCTGGGGACGAATTTTGCCAAATAAGGGTAATTTCACGGTCAGCTGTATGTAGGTTGTTCAAGAGTTGGGAAATCGAAAAATCTTCACATCCTATCTCCAAATGGAAGGACATTGACCATAGTGTATCCTGGTCATTTCCACTATTGTCGTGAAGTTTGCCACATTCTTAAAAGTAGGAAATTTCTAAAATACCAGTATTGAAACAGTAATAACGGTAGAAACGGTAGAGATACGTTTTCAAATTAATATGAAGAACATCTCTATAAAATTCAATAAAAAAAACGCTGTACAGGACAGATATTCACAGTTCAACCGGTCAAACGCCGGCAAAGATGATTTTCGGGAAACAGATTACGCTGCCAAGTGATTATATGTTATCCAAAATCATCTTTGCCAGGTATTTTGTTGTTTCCATTAGACTTTTTTCCTACCGCGGACAGTGCATCCATAAACTTTTTTTATTTAAAGGCGTTGTCTATTGAATTCTTATAAAATTTTCCGTTGAATTTAAAAAACATTTGTTTCACGCTGGTGATAAATCAAAAAATATCGGTGGCAACGTATTTTTTTGTGTTTTTCACGGACGCCGCCTGAATGGTACTGAGAACGTCAGTGCCGCACTGCGTCGGATGTGTGGGACCATGTCGCGGATTTCTTAATTTGTTTCCATGGAATTGCATCGTGCCGATATTTTTTTACATTGATGCTCCCGGTACTACACTGAAGTCGCCGCCACGTCACGGATATGTGCGGATCGACCTTTAGCCGGAACTACAATAGACGTGAAACAACGTACGTCGATCCCTGCGTTCCGAGGGCTCTAATACAAAGAGGAACGATTGACATTCGTAGGTCTATGTTCGTTAAATATTTCCGTCGATCTACGTCTATTATAGTTCAGGCTTTAGGAAGGTCCTACTTGAGAGTTACGAACGACTTCCCTTCCCAACGCTCCACTTGATCCTAAGTTCCTTTTTCACCAGCGTCATCAATGGTCTTGAGAGTTCGCACCATACAGCAACAAATTTCCTAATATACTCGGTTAAACCTAAAAAATGCCTGACTTAATGGACACTTTCTGACCTCGGATATATTCTGCAACACAATTCCTTTTATGGCTACGTGGGCGTTGGCCTTGGAGGGAGAAATTTTGTAATGATCAGCACTATAGAAGAGATTCCGAAAGTGCAGATCTCAAAACTTGAGTAGCCCCGGCCACATACAAGACAGGCCAACCTGGACTTTTCCTAAAGTACCGCAGGGTGGAGTAGTACGGTGAATGGATGGCTAACCCTTTCTACTGTCTTAGCACCCTAGCACAGTGTTTTTCAACCGGGGTGCCGCAGCACATTTCTTGGCCTTCACTTTCCCAGTACCAGTAACAGCCCAACCAGCATATAAGAACAACGTGGGCACTTGTGTCTTGTATATACTTTAAGAAGTGTTGCACTGTGCTTTTTAAAAGGTCGTGGTTTCAACCACAAAATAGATGACCCCCTCTCCGGACCGCACCCCAGCGTTGCGCGTGATATTCGTTTTCGCAAAAAATTCATCTGGTTCATAGCTACCCCATTCCCCCCCCCATTATTCAGATTCTAAATTCGCCGCTGGGGCTAAAAAATGCCATCCGAAAGAGTAAAACAGAGCATTTTAAGAGCCTGTGCAAGGAAGCGGATAGTAACCCAAGGGGGGTTGCTTACAGGGTAGTGATGTTGTCGAATAAAGGTAAGCGTTCCCCAACTATTACCTGCCCTGTAATGCTGAAATACATAGTATGGACCCTGCTCCCACAAAACGCAGTAAACGTAGATGAAACAGACATCCCAGAGATAAGGGAGGAAGAAATTGTGGAAGCCGCGAAGAGGAGGGCCAGACGGTATACCGAACAGAGTGGTGAAGCTGGCAGCCATTGTGGCACAAGATGAGTTCGCCCATGTATTCACAGCGTGCCTCAGAGAAGAAGTGCAATGGAAGCGCCAAAAGCTTGTGCTCATCCCGAAGACAGGGAACCCGTCCGCCTAAGTGCACGGCCACAATGCAGCATCCTGCCTAGCCTAGCACTGCACATAACACCATATAGGTTTAGTGTGCGATGGTCAAATTGTGTTCTTGCTAGGTGTGATGGCTGCTTCATGGCGGTGCACTAGGCTTCCATGCCTACTAAACTCACCCACCCTTCAAGTCCAAGTTCAAGTCCAGACCGGTACGAGCCGTAAAGGCATTTCTTCAGCCTGGCGTCGTCAGCATGACCCTTCAAAAGGGATCCCTCAAAAAGTGCTCACCAGAGCCGGAACTAGAGAGCCGTCTAGATGCTCCGCGTCCTGTTTATCGTCCGGGCATTCCAGGCATAACGGTAAATCGTCCAACCTGAACCCTAGGTATGCCCTATAACCTCCATGCCCACTCAGGAACTGCGTGAGGTAGTAACTCACTTCCCCATGGTATTTTGTAGCCCACACTTGGTATGAGTCTATGGGCCAAACCTAAATGGGAAGTGAAGTGAAGTTAGATACCATTGCATATGCATGAAAGTGATCAAAATTAACAAATGAACAAATAAAGTTACATCTACTTCAGTGGAGGTAAGTCTACTTCACTTCTGCGTTACTTCAAGCAGAGGTGTACGCTCTACTCTCATACATTTCTCATAAGACGGGCCTACCAAAACAACCAAAATAAACCGATCTTTGTCTTCTCTGATAGTCAAGCGGCAATCCCCACTTTGCTTAGGCTTGAGCAGAATGAGTCTGCCCTTCATGTTCTCTCTGAGTCCCCGCGATAGCGTTAACAACCTCCTTTTCCAAATCAACCTAAGAATGAAATTAATGAATTAAAAAGTGTGTTACATACACAATAATACCGATTTTATGTTATTAATTATGATACGATAAAACAACTACTAAAATATTAAATTTAATTAAATTTTAGAGAATAATAAACAAATTTCCATAATGTTGTTACATCATCATTTTAAACTTTACTTTCACATCTAAACTTTTATGGACTTTTATCCAAGGATAAGACTACAGGACCAAAGAATACTCCGAGCTGTGGCTGCAATCCATTTCGTCGCTGGTGACTTTGTGTGGTTTGTATAATGTAAGAAAGTTGTAAAAAAAACGCTTAGAACTTTACACTCTTGTTAATGTTGTAAATACTTTATAATATCTGCGTTTATGGGATAAAATTTTCTTAAAAAAATAGAAAGAAAAGTTTAGAAAGGAAAGTTTCCAGTATTTTTTTAAGTGAAACGATATCACGAAGGATAGGACGATAAGAGAGTTTTATTTTATTTTAAGTAAAGTTGATTCGCAGCTTTTTTCTGTGGCAACAAGCGGTTTCTCAATTTCATCTGGTGTTGGTGTTATGAATAACTTGAAGGAAAATTGTTTAGAATTTTTTTATACTTTTTTAATGGTTCTTTAAAAAGCAATAGGTTTGCGTGTACTTAAAGGGAGGTTCTCCTGCTCAGGAACAAAAAAATCGAATTTTTTTTGTTTACATTTTTCACAGCCTTAACATGTCTAGAATACATCCCCAGAGCGATTTTGCAGTTACTCAATTTTTAACAAAGTTACAGCTCATTGAAGGCACGCGTGCAATATATAGTCCATGAAAAAATTACTCGTTTCCAAACTTTAAACGCGTTTTTCTCGAAACTACTTTTTCAAATGTTCGCCACACGATGTCTCGAAAACCGCTTATCGGATCGGCTTAAAATTTTGAGGAGTTTTAGTACACCATATTTGCGGTACCTTGACGCTTGATTATTAAAAACGGTTAATAATACATAATTTTTCAGGCCGGTCAAAGTAACAAAAAACAAGCGAAAATGAACGTTCAAATTTCGCAGTTGTACCATTTCAATTTGTAGCTACATATTTTCTTGAATAAGGGTCAAAGTACCCTAAATACATTGAACTAATTGGTACTTGCACGTTTTTTGTTTCCAATAAGATTACGAGTCTCTAGAATGTCGCAAGGTTATTTGTGCGCGGGGCGCATGGCTATACTGCTTGAAGGGAGCTGCCATTTTGTTTGTGTTTTTTTTTTGAAAAATTGATTTTGTTTTATTAGTTCAGTCAATCTGTAAGTGACCCTCCGAAAAATGGCAAGCCGAAATATGCCTTGACCAATCGTTAAGGGGGCATATAATGAAGTTAGTTTCACCTCCCCTCCCCCTGATTTTGAGAACATCAAAAATTGAATAAAAAATTTTGAAATTCGTTTTTCTCAGAATCTATAGGTTTTGGTGAAAAGTTTATTTAACAAAAAATGTAGAGGACATTGCTAACTAGAGTCCGACTTAAAGTACAAAAAGCAGGTGGCGCTAAAGCATCAAAAAAGTGTTTTTTGTCATTTTCTTTAAGAAAAAATAGTTTTTTTGCAGTGATTTAAATGAGAAAGTTGTTCGTCACAAAACCAGCTACAACTTTTATTTAAACTATTTCTTCCTACAATTTGTCGTCTTCGAGGTGTAGGCGTTCAAAACTGCATTAAATTAGGTTTTACACAAGCTAGCATAATTTTATTTGTACAAATCTGTCCTTTCTATTCTATTTCTATGGGTTGATAATGACTCATGAAGATACCAGTTAACTACACAAAAAAATATCAGAATAAAAGCAAATGACGAAATAAAGCAAAAATATGTGTGAACAGCTTAACAAAAACAGTAACCTAAGTGGGGTTCGATAATGAATAGGTGGCAACTGAACGTAAGAATGCTGCCTACCGAGCAATGCACTAGTCTCAGAGAACACGGGCAAGCGTAGAGAAATACAAAGACCACAGAAAGAATTGCTAAATGGTGAAATGACTGAGTATTTGTAGGCTCCACCAATATCTGATGATAATCCCATGCTGCCACAACCAAGCTTAGAAGAAGATACCGCATCCATCACCCGCCTCAAAAACAACAAGGCCTAGGGTGCAAACGGCATCCACGCGGAGCTGGTTAAATATGGAGGGCCTACATTACACCAAGCGATTCATGAATTTGTGCAAGTATGGGAGCAGGAAGTGATGAAAAGAAGGCATTCTCTGCGCGGTACATAAAAAATGCGATATCACGGGGGCACTAATTATCGCGGTATAACGTTGTTGAGTACCCACGTATAAGATATTCTCCGCTATCCTACAAAACAGGATGGCCCCATACGCTCAAAACATCATAGGCCAATACCAGTGTGGTTTCTGCCGACAACAACCAATCAGATTTTCACCTTGAAGCAGGCTATGGAAAAATGTCTTCTTCTTTAATGGCCCTAAAACCGGGATCCGGACCTGGCCTCTCGCAACTGTTCTCTCCACCGGTCCGATTCTGAGCCGATGTCAGCCAGTTTGGTATCCCTAAGCTCTGAACGTCCTGGTCTAAGCTATCCTGCCAGCGAAGGTTGGGTGTCCCTCGCTGTGGACAGATGCGAGAGGCCAGGACCGGATCTGGGTTGTAGACGCGTCTAAGTAGGTAAGTAAGAAGGGGAAAGATTAAAAAACAAATCACATGGGCCAGCGCAAACGATATAGTCCAATCAATCTACAATAGCTCCTTGTTTACAGAACAGAAGTTCGATTGTAAAAACTAACTTTATGAGTCTGTTTTTTCATTATTAATATGTTTTTGGGGGTCATTTTAAGCAATGGAAAACCTTTAAATAGACTTTTTGTTACTTGTACGAGATAGTACAAATTTTGAAGAAAATTTTAAGCTCGATAACTGTACTCTAGAAGAATCGGCAGACCAAGAGGAGCGTTTTTAGAAGAACGCCTTTTTTTACAAAAAGTGAAATTTTAAGGAAAGTGTTCAATGTTTTGCAACAAAAATAAAACTGTTTTTTCAGCTAGCAAGAAGCAATATTTTTGCCAAATAACAGATATCTAAGTTGCGTTAAACAAAAGTTATTAGCAAATTAAAAAAACGTGAATTTTAACAGTTTTTTGCAGTTATCTCTATGTGTTGTGCTCTAACCTATAACTTTGTATATATCAATCGAAAGATAATTTGAATACCTAAAACTTTATAATTTGATTTTTTTCGATCCGAGCTCAAGTTTTTTTGTTATTCGCAAAAAAGCGTTTTTTTCACTTTCCGGAATTTTTTAGGTTAGGTTCGCCATGCCAAATTCAAAAACAAAAAACGCTATCTTTTTTAGAATTTTTTTCTTATATAACCATAGTTTTTGTTTCCTGATAGCAATTATTAGATGGATTTTTGTAGATTGATTGGACTAATATCAAAGTTCTCCCCGTTAAAATTGTCCCTACAAAAAAACGTTTTCATCGCAGCGAAGACACGAACTTTATTAAAATTTCCACCACAAAAAAGCTTTTATCTCAGCGAAGACATGAACTTTACCAAAATTTCAGTACAAAAAAGATTTTATCCTAGCGAAGACCCGAGCCTTATTCTTAAAAGTTCATATTGCGAAATTCGAAAAATTATGGTACTTCAGGTGGGACGGGGTAGTGAAATCTCATAGATCACGTGGCCGTCAGCAGCAGATGGAGAGCTATCGCGGAGGATGTCAGAAGCTTTAGCAGAGCAGATATTGGAAGTGATCACCATTTGGTCGTAGCAACTATATGTATCAAACTCGCCGCAACAGTAGACGGTTTAACGTAGACCTTCTGCGGGACAGTTCGTTTTCCCGATTTTTCTAATGGTCATGGACATTTCCTTAGAATATTCCGAATCTAAAAATAACTGGCGGAAATGGCTGCGCCAGCAAAAAGCTTCTGTTGAATTAATGAGAAAAAGCTTTTTGCTTCGTTGGGAAAACTCCTCCCACGTAGAGTTTAAGCACTTTTTTTTGATTTTACATATCTGTGGTTTAAATGTGCATACTTAAGCCGTGTTTTTTAATGAACTATATAGTTCTTCCCCATACAAATCTGAAAACCCAGGTTTTATCGAGGTTTTTATCCAGGTCTTGGGACATTTCAAAATTTCCCTTTCTTTTCGGAATGTAGCATACTTACCGGCTGTGGGAAAAACGTCATTTCAAATAAAAACAACATAGAAGTGACGAGAGCAAATTTGAAGGCATGAGGAAACAAATAATTTATTTTTTAGAAACTTATTCATTATTTTCTAGAGGGGAATTCGTGTAACAGTTGTTTACTGACACCCAACTTCGGATTAATTTTAATATATTTAAAGCACTGAAGATGGCGCTTAGTGAAATTTCCCTTGTCGTTTTTTTTAATGAACTGGATCGAAGACCTATATAAGCCGTGTTTTTTTAATGAACTATATAGGTCTTCGATCGAGTTCATTAAAAAAAACGACAAGGGAAATTTCACTAAGCGCCATCTTCAGTGCTTTAAATATATTAAAATTAATCCGAAGTTGCGTGTCAGTAAACATCTGTTACACGAATTCCCCTCTAGAAAATAATGAATAAGTTTCTAAAAAATAAATTATTTGTTTCCTCATGCCTTCAAATTTGCTCTCGTCACTTCTATGTTGTTTTTATTTTAAATGACGTTTTTCCGACAGCCGGTAAGTATGCTACATTCCGAAAAGAAAGGGAAATTTTGAAATGTCCCAAGACCTGGATAAAAACCTGGATAAAACCTGGGTTTTCCGATTTGTATGGGGAAGAACTATATAGTTCATTAAAAAAACACGGCTATAGTTGATTAAAAAAACACGGCTTTAGTATTAAGATAAATTTTTATATAAAAGAAAATGCGCAATTTAAAAGAGCTTATCTTAGCATCTGAAGGCAACAACAAGTCTTTTAATTTCCTCTTACAGCAAAACAGGTTTAAGACCCTTTGCATAGGGTTAGATCACTATTTTATTTCATTTAGCAGTCGTAATAAAAGAACTCCATACATTTTGATCACTTCGGAGTCACGTGACCCGAGAAAGATTTGATCTGATACTCTCGCTTTCTACTTTGAAGCCGGATGTCCAACACTTCTTCGCAACCTAGAAAATTGTCTGTGCTTGGGGTGTCTCCCATGTTACACAACGTTAGGTTTGAATTAATGATAAAATCGAATAGTGCTTTCCCCGTTCGTTTTCTCAGTACTTCCTCATGTTTGACGTTGGCGTCGCACCCTACGACCAAGTTCGCTTTATTAGATTTTAGGGCTGTTGTCATCTGCATGAACTTATGTAATGAGCCATATATCCTGAGGCTAAGTAAAGAAACTTCCCACCTACAAACTCCAAACTAACTACCGTTAAGCCCGCGAATTCAGAGCAGAGGTAGGATTCGATGTGCTTTTTAACTAGGATACAAGATATTACTCTGCAAACAATTTTTCGGAGGCCCGGTTTCTCGGACCGTTCTCGATTCGAAAAATGCTTGCGAAGGGTACGAGAAAAAGATTCAAAACACAAAATGAAAGCTTTCCTGGTTGATTTGTTTCTCCCAAAGCCTTCATGCTGTAGAAAAATATTGAGAGCCGATTTCCCCTGAATGGGACTTTAAATCTCCAAATTACACTAACAACATAACGTCATTTCACCGACTTGAAGTCCTATTGAGAGGAAATTTTGAGAGCCTTTGGTTTCTCTTCAACGATTTGTTTGGAAAGTTTGAGCTTTTGACTTGTTTTGCTCGGCGGAGTGATTTTCGGCGCAGAAGCGATTTGCTATCGATACGAGCATGCGATTCGTTATCAGCACGAGAAAGCGATTCGATCTCTTGCTCCGCTTTTATTGCCTTCGAATTTGTTTACGAGTCGTTAACGAGTCCGAGATCGAAGCAAGCTTTCGCTTTTGGCAAATCGTTATCGAATCGTTTCCGAATCGAAATGTTTGCAGGGAAGTTAATTATGCCGCTGCGTATGGGAGTTTTTAAAGCACGCTGTCGTTTCCTTTTATTGCTGCTCCCTGAATTTTTCGGTGTCCGTTGATCCTTGCCGTTTTTGTTGATTCTTTCCAGCCTGGCATCCCATTCTGCCTGAGACCAAGTTGTGCCGAACTTAAGGTAGAAACAGAATGGCACGGCGACCGTGGCGGAGTCCGCCGCTAGGAGAGTTTCCCATATATTTAATTTCTCCCCAGGCGGCGCGGACAAATTAAATGTATGGTGTAATGCTTCAAT
Source organism: Thereva nobilitata (assembly GCA_963855945.1). Lineage (NCBI taxonomy): Eukaryota > Metazoa > Arthropoda > Insecta > Diptera > Therevidae > Thereva > Thereva nobilitata. The sequence continues at coordinate 124,344,670 of OY979696.1, forward strand.
ATGGGATTCGCAGGGTTTGACTCGAGGATTTAAATAAAACAGTTACTTTATTGGAGACCGTTTATTTTATTAATTGTTCCTCAGCGACAGAGCGTAGAGCTAAAGCCCATTTAGCGCCCTGTAGTCGTTGAGCATTGAACAGTGACTGTAATTTTCATACAAAGTTCCCTTGTATTTATAGTAGGGATTCTTATATACTATCCTTATATACTATTACATATTATCATAACTAGGCCTACTGACTCATATCTATATACATGACTACAATCTAGTTTTCTATATAAACTACCTTAAATTACTATAGTGTGAATCAAAGTGTATGTATAGTTATTTTCTATGAGGTTATACGGGCACCTCAATGGGAAACTCTCTGAGCGGCGGACTCCGCCACGGTCGCCGTGCCATTCTGTTTCTACCTTTACTTATCGTACACTGGGGAAAATGAAGCGGTGGTAACTGAAGCGGCGAATTCCCCGAAATAGATAAAGTCTGCTGGTGGAGGCTGTTGGTTGGGGACCTCAGAGTAAAGTTCTCGTCGTAGATAATATCGCTGATGTTCATGTCATTGCTGTTTCTACTCGACGGCAGATCTTCACTTAATGCTGCGGGAAGATAGATTGGAGGTTTTGGACTATGCAAGTCACCATTTTCAGGAAGTGACAATGACAGCCAATTCGGTTCGAATGTTGTTGAGCTGGGAATTGAGATCGGTTTTAAGCACTTCAAAGGATTTTTCAAAGGCAGAGAATTTGCCCCCAAGGTCGGCCAGACTACCTTCGATGTCGGGGCTGGTATTGCAGCGGTTGGCGTCTGAGCTTAATTTGATTTTTTTAGGTCTGCAGCAATCGTGTTCAGCTCAAATTTCAGGAATTTCTCGAACTCCTCAGAAAATCCATTTCCAGTTGCGTCTTTGGACATCGATAAATTATCAACTTTTGATTTTAGCAGTTGGTAATTTTTAGAGTGATTTAGCAGGTTAATCTCAATCCTGTCGACCGCACAAGATAGCTCATCAACATTTTGAATTATCAGCTGGGCACTTCTATCCGAGTTAAAAGCCTTTGCGCTGCAAGCTTCCAAATCATTTTTAATGAGAGTCAGCAGGGCTATTCATGATCTGTGTTATTTTTTGTGTTATTCGTGTTATTTGTGTTAAATCGAGAAAAAAGTTTAACAAATCGAGAAACTTTCCTTAGTAAATGACATTTGTTTCGATTTTAGCAAATAACATCTGAAAAGGCGTGTTAATTACACAACTCGAGATCGAGATCGAAAATGGCACGTAATTTTTTTTGTTTTACTGTCAACAGCTGTTTAGAATTTATTTTGATTGATAGTTTTATTTGAAAAGTGCAAATTAATATAAAAAATAACCTTTTCACATGGAAATTTAAAGGTGTCGCTCACGATCTTGTCTATTTCGAAGATAACATTTTACGATTTCTCGACGTTTAACACAGATCATGAACACCCCTAGCGTCTCGGCCAAATTAGCGATGTTATTGTTATTTGACTTAATTGCCATCAACAAATGTGACAAGTTGATGGACTTGCAGTCAGCGCAGTAGAATTTAAAAGCTTTTTTAATTCATTCGCGTATCGTAGCGCAATGTGAGAAAGCCCAACACATGAGGCATGGTATGATGTTTGGCAAATTCCGCTGTATGTAACCCACTGGGTGTCGTCGACGGCGGAGCCATCGATGGTGCAAGAATTATTTCCGCAACTGTTCATGTTGAATTGGGTTAGTAAACAAAAACAAGAGAATGTTGGCTTCAGTCAATTATTTTAAATCAAACGAACTTTTGCGGGGGACACTAGGATCACTAAAGGATAGCACTAATGTAAATTAAAAAATAAAACAAAAAAACAGAATTCACAAAACTACTTTTAGAACGAGAGTCAAAGATTCCGGACGGAGCTGAAACTACACGTCTGCACGGTTCGACTTTTACTTGGAAAAAAAACCAGTTATTGCTCACATTATAAAGTATAATTTCTGAAAATTTCATCAAATTTTACTTAAAACATCCGAAGTTATAACCAAAAAACCAAAATTTAGCAGTTTCTTCAGTTTTTAATTTTTTTTTAGGTTATGTGTGCAGATTAAAATTTCATTTTGTAGCCGCTGAGAGGTAATATCATAGTGAACAGCCTCAATTTTTTGCGCTTTCTTTGGACCTACACATACCGAGAAATTCGCATGTATATTTAGAAAGCACGACCAAATTGGTAGATTTTCCACAAAATGGCCCGTAACTTACGTAGCGGCGGTTGCCAGTGGTAGAAAATGTCGATTTCGTAAAGTATTCGATGCAACTAACATAATAAGAAAACAATTTTCAGACAAAACAATTCCTTATATTTTGCTTGTCCGACTCCACTATTGTAATTGTACATTTGAATTGAAAATTTACAGGGCGTGTGAAAATTACAGCTTTTAGAGTAGGCGTTTAATTCCCTACATTTAGGGCCATTTTGTTCACTAGGGGAATAAACCTGAGTTAACTCGGAGCTAGCTAACTCCGGGATAAATTTATCCCAAAGGCATAAACTAAGGAATAAAAATTTCGATTTGTTCACGTTTTATCTCGGCTTTATACTCAGAGTATAACTTGGGGAATAAATTCCAGTACTTTCCAGTTTTAACTCAAAGTTATCTCATAGTTGACTATAATTTACACAAATGACTTTATTTTGCGAAATATTAGGTTTACGATTACTTTTTTTGACTTGTCTGAAAGTTTTCGCTTTTTTATCCCGTTCGATAAAAATGTCGGAAGAGGGTAATTGCGAAAATAAGCGTGGCCGATGCGCAAATTATTCAGTAGAAGACGAGAGATTGCTCCTGCAATGCATATTGCGTAAGTTGCATATTTTAGAGTACCGAAAGGCAGACTCGGTATCCAATAACGCAGCGCAGAAAGCGTGGGTCGAAGTTACAGAAGAATTTAATTCTTTAATGTAAAAATAACCATTAATAAATTTCATTTAATTTTTTTTCTTGCATGTCACCTTTCGTGCGAATGCCGTAGAGATGGTTCAATAAGCTGAAGCACCCGGGCAACCGTGTGTTTTGTCAAACGAAAACGATCTTAAAAATCTACGTCGTCCCATTTTTCTAATCCAATGCGTTCCTGCATTGTATACTGCCGACGTTCCGCTACCAAATTCATTTCGTCGTCGTCGTCTAAAAGTTCCCATAATCTCTCGAAACGATTCATTTTTATTAGTTTGTTTTCCTGTGCACACTGCGTTATGTTGACAATTACAATAATGACATGTAAACTCGTGAAAAAATAAAAAATGAGAATAACTCGGGGATAAGTCTGAGTTAAGAGGCTTATCCAGCCGATTTCATGAGTTAACTATTCCCGGGGTTAAGCTAACTCAGAGATATTTCCGACATGCGCAGAAACGAGTAAATTTCTTAACTCGCAGTGAACAAATGCAATTTTGGAATAACCCTGGAATTAACCCAGAGATAAATTTATCTCCGAGTGAACAAAACGGCCCTTAATGTAGTAAAATTTTTTTACTGTGAAGGTCTCGAGGCCCTCTCCTTCATCTTGCAGGTGATCTCTGATCACCTCGCTCAGCAGCCTTTCTGGACCCGGTCGTGATCCTCCTGCCGCTGTTGTTCTTGCAGGGGCAGAATTTTTCAGCGGGGACGGGGGGATGCTAAGAGACTTTGGCCGTTTTGGCTTTTCGCACGATCTTCTCTTTAGTAGAGGATCGTCGTGTTTTTTGTGTTGGCTTGATTCTGTGCAAGTCGTTTGTTGAATTGCTCAACAATCGTCTGGACATTTATTTTGTCTGTCCGGCTGTCTCGGTGTGACCTCGGCTTTCCTGGATTCGGTTTGGCTGGCCGATCCAAAACTAGTGTGCTATGACCGCCAATCACCGAAGTGGTAGCGTCTCAAATACCGTCGCATGGCTGGAGGCGAGTAGCTCTGCCTCTGACGAGATTCAAGGTAGGGTTTGTGTAGGTGTACTATGGCTGGTAATCGCTACAATTAATTTTTTTCTGTTTTGTCTATATAAATCTCACGAGTGATATTGTGATATTGTTAGTAGTGCTTGTAAAGGTTTGAAGAACGAAAAGCTTAAAGTAGTCTTAAAAGTTTTTTTTCCAGTTTAAATAATCCGTAGTAGACGTACCCTAACCCAACTCGTAACATAACTCAAAGCATCAGATGAATCCAGAATTGGCTCTTATTGACTTAAGCATTAGAACTTTGTTGACAAACACCCACCTGCAACTATAAAGTAGGTTTTACTCGAAATCTTCTTAACAGAATTAAACTGAAAAAAGGATACACATCACTTTACAAATGATCCTTGCTAAGCAGATTACAACTCTTTTTAAATATTTCAAATTACATCATCGTATGAACTAACCCAAAAAAACGAAACCCTTTCCTCCGAAGGTACGCAAAAGGACATAAAAGCAAAGTTCGTGAAAATTCTCAATAAAATATGCAGTCATGTACCTCTATAGCAAGTTGTCATCTGTTTAAGGAATACTTGAGCAGCCGAGTGCTTTTAAATGCCATCCCTCCCCTCAGGTTAGAAAGAGAGTCTAGCGGCATCCACATTGCCACCCATTTTACCCCTTTTGTAGAGGCATCCTTACATGGCATCGTCCCGAAAGGAGAATTCGATTTGTGAATATCTTTAAATTGCAGATGGAGAAAACGAGCTAAAGAGTCCCTTTCATGAGGAATTTTCTTCTACCACACAATTCTGCACGATATGGTGTCCTCGTTTAATACATATTAGAGATAAGTTTCCAAGAGGGGTTTAACTACAACCTGGCGGGGGCAGAGGATGGGCGGCTAAGCGAAAATCTATGCTCGTGTGCACATGACTCATCAAGTGTTTACCATTTGTGACGTGCTCTCGTACACCTCAGGCACATCTGTGCCGACATAACAAACGTTCAGAAGGCCCAGATTCATCGATTATAGCTTTGGTTAACAACTAGTTCTCAAATGATATGTCGGATGTGTTGGGCGCCTTAACAAAACGATTTTGAAAGTTGGAGCTGCTGATTGCCAACCTGCTTAGTATTCATTTCAATTCATTAGTAAAAGCATTAGAATTAGGGGTGGGGTGCAGAGGGAGCGGATTGGAAATTCATTTAGGATTCATTGGATTATCGTATAGGTGAACTGAAATCTAGTGGAGGAATCCTTTTCATAGTTGCCTCAAGTCCTTTAATTGAGGAGTAAAAGGGCTTGTGATGGCTCTTTGATTTGCAGAAAGAGAATTCTCACATTGGATTCTATTTGTGCATGAATAGTTTTATTCATTAACTAAATTAAATTCGAATTCTTTAACATATCATGCGGGGCTATAATTTGTGCAGCTGTGGTACTAGCTCTTGTCGGTATGTTTTTTGTGAAGAAATTTGGTTTTATAAATAATGTTAATGGATTTTTTGGAATGTCAAGTAGTACGGCTTTCAAAGTAAACGTCAAAGTAGTTAATCGGCGAAAAGGACCTTTCCAAATTCAAGAGGATCAGCTTCTGGGTCCCTAACGATGTGGAGTAGGCCCAGTGGCGTAGCGTGGGTATCACCCGCCCGGCGCGGAAGAAAATTTTGCCGCCCTCTTATTAACTTCCCAGTTTATAAGGAAGTTATTGAAATCGGTCCGAAAATCGAAATCGTAATTTTCAACGTATTTTCATTTTTCAAGGTCCCAATAGCATTTTAAGCAAAAATTTGAGAAGAAGTATGCGTGGGTGTGTGCGTACGTATGTGGTCATTTTCTTCTGCACGAACGCAAAAATGATATCGACTTTGTTGAGGTACCGATCGAAGCGTATTAACTGAAATATGATCTGAAAAGATTTTCATAAAATTCGTTCGAGTCATTCTTTTGTTTGAACGAAGTAAGTGATTTTTATACCTGCACGATTTCGCGCGAACCAACAATGATACTGACTGGTCCCGGTCGTAGCGTATTACCGAAGTTATAATCTGAAAAGATTTTCATAAAATTCGGTCGAGCGGTTTCTTTGTTTAGGCTACGTAAGTGATTTTTGTACCTGCACGGTATCGCGCGGCCCAAAAATGATATTGACTTCATTGAGCTGCCGATCGACGCGTATTACCAAAGTTATAATCTGAAAATATTTTCATAAAAATCGATCGAGCCGTTTTTTTGTTTGAACGAAGTTCGTGATTTTTGTACCTGCACAATATCGCGCGTACCAAATATGATACCGACTTCGTCGAGGTGCCGATCGGTGCGTATTAACGAAAACATGCTCTGAAAAAAATTTCATAACATGCGGTCAAGCCTTTTTTTGTTTAAATAGAAAGACTTGCGCTAAGGGTCACCAACATCTTAAATTTATTAGTTTTTCTAATACTATCTAATAAACTCGTTGGAATGAAGCTCGTTCCAAATGAAGTTTTTTTGCTGGATTCAGCAGAGCGATAGGCCGTTTTTTTGTCAACTTCCTCTAATTTTGTTTTGGATCGGATTTAAAAAAATAGTGGAACTTACTTTTGAGACGACCCTCGTACAGTATTGAACACTATTCTTTATATGATAGAAGTCATGCTTGTTGAATATTAGTCATAAATAATCCAAGCACAAATTAAAATACGGGGAATCCCTGCAAGTCAGTACAGACGGTGTTGCCAGTCGCTACAATGAGCAGAACGTTATTATTATACATTCATTTAAAGAAAGGGGATTCCCCGATTTTAGGCCAGTCAGTGTGGACAATCAATTAACGATAATTCCAAAAGTTTTGAAACTTTCATGTAAGGTCGGGAAGAGCATAAAAACAAACTATAAAATTTTGCAGCTTTGGCCGAGGTCCGGAACATTGTTAAAATTGCAAGAAATGAAATTTTGCAATATTGTCGCGATGCAAATTCCAAAAGTTTTGCAAACTTGCAGGTGTGTTAAATGCTTTATTTCATTGCAACCAATTTAAAGCTACGGAACATTATTTTATTAAAAATTTATTAAATACGGTTTTTGGCAAATAAACTTACAGACAAAATTCCAAAAGTCTTGCAAACTCGAGAGCTGCATCGAAACAATGTCCCGAACAATTGCATAAATTTGCAACCTTTTGAGGTGTGCGGAACATGTTTATTTATAATATTTGTCATTTGTGGTCATTGTTTTGAACAAAATGGCCTCGAAATAATAACAAAAGTTTTAAATTTTGGTTGCAAATGCTCAGAACAAAAAACAATGTTCCGTACCTTTGAACTGGTTGCAAATCTGGTACGAGGTATAAAATAATACATTTAGCGCTACTCCAAGTTTGCAGCACTTTTGGAATTTTTTTGGCGAAAATGCAGACAAATTCCGTTTATCTGCAATTTTAACAAAGTTCCGGACTTCAGAGATGCTTGCAAATTTAGATTTATTGTTTCCTCGGTGCACAGTGTATTAAAAGTTAAATCCAGCGGAACCAGTGGCGGACTAAGCCCGTCAGAGGCCCGGGGCGGCAAAGCTGAATGAGGCCCTCAGTCTAAGAAGTCGATGTAATTTTAGAAGCCTTTTATTCAGTTGCCATTTGTATGGACAAGTGTGTGTATATGTTTATTTCCCAGTAGGAAAAGCATTTAATTACCCATCGATTCCGAAAGTCGTACTAAAGGCAAGTGTCCACTATAGAGTTTTTTTCGGTAGAATGTAGAGCGTAGAGTGTAGAGCTCTACCTGTAGTAAGTACTCTACAGCGCTTCTCTACCACTCCACCGCCCGTAGAGTTGATCTAGAGAAATTTTGAGTAGAGATCTACCACGAGCTCTACAGACTGAGTACACTGCAGATGCGTTTTTCTCTACTGTAGAGTCGTATGGTAGAGCGCGCAACTGCGGCCATCAACTTTTGCATCTCATTTCATTTCTCAGTTATTCAGAGATGCGTACGTACATATATTGTGTAAAAAATTTAAAGGAAATTAATAGAAATCAAAAAAATAATAAAATGAGTTTTCCCCAAAAGAAGGCAAAAGAAGGAAAGGAAATGTTGAGAGCGAGATTGGATTGCGAAAAGAAAACAAAACGCTGGAATGTACCGAGAATTATGGAATGAGCTCACAGAAGAAGATACATCTTCATACCAAAATTTTCTGCGTATGTCGTATTCGAATTTCGTTGTTATTTAACACGCCGATGCAGTGCCGCGGCTGGCATATGTGCTGGGTGTGCAACTGCACAGGGTCCCGCGTGTTTGGGGCACCGCGAGCGAAGCGAGCAAAACATTTTTTGGCAATAAAAATCATTTGAATTCTTTATTTGTATTTTTACTTCAATGAATGGGTCATACAAATCATGGGTCATATCAGACGAACTCGCATCACACTAAATATTACATGGGGCCCATTTTCCATAATTCTGTCGCGGGGACGGGTCTTTATGACAGAAATTTTTTTTGGAGACTCTGGGGCCCCTCGCTGAATTTTTGCACAGGGCCTCCAATTGTCTGGCCGCGGCACTGCGCCTATGTACAACAATTCGAAGCGCAGTCGAAACGCAAATAAGAATGAATACTGTAGAGAGAAAAACTCTATCAAACATGCTTGTTAGAGCGTAGAGTAGATGTAGAGCTCTACCAAACACAAAAAAATTGCGTATACACTTTATAGTGTAGAGTGCAGAGCGCGTAGAGTGGGTGTAGAGAGCATGTGTAGAGCTCTAGACGGTGTATACACTTCTCTACGCATCTCTACGCGAGAGTTTTCTCTAGCTCTACGCAAAAAACTCTATAGTGGACACTAGGCTTAAGTTTACAAAAACTCCTCTTGCATGATGCAACCGAGATGAAAATGGTCAAGAAGTATTGAAGTATATGTAAGCGATGTAGAGGGTAACGATTCAGTAAAGACCCATTTTAATAACTACATGCTGTACTTATTTGTGTCTACGGGAACATTGTACGCGACCTCCGACTACAAAGTACCACTTAGGTAGGCACTGCCCTTATTTTAAAAGCCTTGTTTAGGATTTGATCAAGGGAACTTGTAGACATTTGGAGGCCCCAGGAACCAGAGGCCCGGGGCGGACCGCCCCCTCCGCCCCCCCCCCTTAGTCCGCCACTGAGCGGAACTTAATTAAAACATAAATGTGCTTATATCTAAAGGAAATCGGGGGCAAATATGGGCAAGAGATGACAACTGTATTCTAAGGAGTATTACCCATAAAAGAGTTTCGAAGTAAAAATAAGGTGGATACATGCGGATACATTTTTAAAACTCAGCCTGAATTCAAGAATCTGAATAACGGACCAGTAAAAAGCGAATTCTCTACAAATAATTAAGTGAATAATTGTTCAAACATACATTTCTCGATTGCTCAAGGACAAAACAAACAACAATCAAATAAATTTTCAACTTAGGGCTTTAAACAACACAGCAAAAGAATATTTTACATTCGAAATCTAATTGGTGATTACGAAGCAATGCAATGCGCGCTTGCCACTTTTAGGGGCTTCCCCTATGACAATCTGTATTGTCAACGCGTTTATTCGTTTTACTAATAAATATATATATACAAAGCTACAATGTAAATACGGTTTCACTTAGATATGAGCACATTTAATTTTTAATTAAGTTCCGCTAGATTTAGATTTTAATACAGTGTGCGGTGTACCAATAGGTTCACCAAAGTTTTAAAAGGTTTGGAATTATTGTTAAATGTTAGATTTTTAATGTCTAAAATGACTGGACTATTTTGTCACAGTATAAGTAATGAAAATTTCCGTGCTCATTTCGATCGGTCCGAATCGTAGGTGCGACAAAAATAATATTTACAAGATATCTATTATTATCATTTACTGTGAAATTTTGCCGCCCCCTTAAGGTACCGCCGGGGCGGACCGCCCCTGCCGCCCCTACTACGCTACGCCACTGAGTAGGCCACTCTTGCCCTAAGTATTGACTAGAAATTTCTGATGCAGCTTAAAGAGCGGAGAATGTACCTATTTAACGGCTTCGACCAAATCGACCAAAGGGGATTGGCACGAAAAAGATGACTAGGGCTGGCTCACAATAGTAAGAAGAACCCGACCATACGAAGGGTGCAGTGGAACCTGCTACATAATAGGGCTGCGTCGACTGTCCTTTGCTGGCCACCCAACCTGTCGACGTGGCTCTTGTACAGAAGCCATGTGTAAGTAACGGCACTGAACAAGTCTTGGGGGTAGCCGGCATGCAGTGATGTGAGCGGCGATCCAGGGATCTATGTAGATGAAACGTCAAGACCTGGCAGTGGTGAAGATATATAATAACGGGTGCACTATTACTTTATGCCCATAGTGACTAAACTCACCAACCCTTTTGTATGACGTTTCAGAGCGGTACGAGCCGTTAAGGCGATACTTCGGCCTGGAGTCATCAACGTGACCGGTAAGAAATTCAAAATTCTGATATGGTTCGCGTCTTCGCTGGGATAAAATCTCGTTTGTGCTTGCTCTTGCTATGGAGCTTTTCCCCCTCCCCTCATAGGTTAGCGTTTTTGTTAAGCTTTTTCACACATTTTTGCAATGGTGTTTAAGAGCAGTATCATTTTTGAACTTGTACAGGGTGAGTCATAGCTGTGGCGAAAGCTTAGGAATTTTGCAGGATAAGTGATATGAAGCAGAACAAGCTCCTAATAATCAAGAATTGTTTCGGATATATTCTGATTCCCCATAAAAACGCTAATAACTTTAATATTAAAAAAAAATTTTTACTACATTACAAAAAACATGCTACAAATATTTAGATCTGCGCATGTTTGTATTCATGGTTTGTCGACTACTGCGCTGTTGGCGGAAGCTTTTTCCGTCGTACCTTAAAATTCGTATGGCCCAGTACTCCAATAAATAGATCGAAAAAAAGGCCTTCGTAATGCGAAAAATACCGCACGCGATTTTTTTTACCAAATCGTTTTATATATTTTTATAAGCTTAAATTCAAAATGGCGTCATCCCCACCCTCTTTCTAAACTTACAGTGAAGGAAAACGCATTTAATTCTATATCTCAAAAACTATGCATTTTACGACAAAAATGTAAATTATCATTTTTGTAGATAAATAAGTGATTTAACTTTCTTGTTTAGATTTTTTTGTGTAAAGTCAATATCTACGGAGAAATAGTGCTTCAAATTTCATATATCACTTTCTTTGCCCCATATTTCGTTAATGGTTAATTCTACCTACATAAAAAAATCCTGCGTAAGACTTATAGATCACACTATTATCTATAATTTTTGTTATTATCATTTTTTACGTAGGGCTAATATTGCACCAGTTTTGGCGCTTTAAGTGTCAAAAAACGTAGATTCAAAAGTTGTGGCTGTAGCCGGCTGTGGATAGGTTTTGCATAGACGAACAAAAATCGTAGGAAAGGAGCGGTAAGTCCTAACGGTTTAGCAGCTAGAGCTTTTTGAAGTTTTGGTAGAGGTTTACATATCACCTTGTATTTTTGTAATCCTATGAGCTATGAATAAGGTATCAGTGTACGCAGAATACTCCCACCTATCTAAAACTGCAAAAGCCAAGGTTCTACCCTATCAACTTCCAAAACAATGAGTCATCAAAATCAAAATTTCTTTTTTTTAACTAAAATTTCAACTAAAACCACCTTTTTCTCCAAAAAATACGTAGTCAACTAATATTTTTTTTTTGCAAAATTGGAAAGCTTGGACAATTTTCATTGAATAATGTCCGACAATAACAAATTGTTTGTAATTGTATGAACCACCGCTTTGAGGCTGTCCTATGCTTGACTTTCTGATGCAGTAACATTATCGGTTGTAGTCCAGAATATCAAAGCTAGTGGCGATATCTCTAGAATATTAAAGCACATCGAAAGCTTTAAAGTCGATCCAAAACTCACCACAAAGGTGTTGTCCAGGCTTCAAGCCAAGAACAAACCAAAACCCAAGCTTCAAGCTAAGCCCACATTCACACCCGAGACTAAAACCGATGACTTTACTGTGTCGGAACCGACATAGCTATACTAACAGCACTCGTAAATCTCGTCGTTGTAGACTATCAAATCGTCCTCCCTCATATAAGAAGCTTAACAATGGTTAGTTATTTGCTCATACAAAAGCTTAAATATGTATTGATCATTGTTAACGGTACAAAAGCAAATTTTTTCAAGAGTCAACGATGGTTTTAGTTATTTGTTTGGTATAAAGACTTACAACTCATCATAAGAATAGAGACTCAAAAAAATTTGCTTTTGTTGACCTGTGTAATTTACGAGATATTTTCGTAATCTTTGACCTTCCGCAACTTTTGTTGTTGTTGGCTTTATGGACTTGGCGCCAAATAAAGAGAATCTCGCTGGAAAATCTTCACTTGGCTTTTTTTGTATAAAGTGAATGGGCTATATACTGAAAACCACTGTCTAGTTTCCTCAACACCAAACAACAATCTACACAAAGGCATTGTTGTTAAGCCATTTCACAATTATGACATATACCGAACTCTACACCTTTTGAATTCTAAATCCCAAACTCTACTCCTCTTTTGGTTCAATTAATGCTAGAGGAGAACTGAGATCGTCTCGAGGATAAGAACAGTACCAAATAAATCTTCAGCGCCAAAACAAAAAGGATTCTCAAAAGATATATTCTTCTTTTCCTTAAGCAGAAACGTTTGGAATTTCTTACTCGCTTCCTTCGACGCGAACTTTGCTCTTTTAAGGAAGGCATGGAAGCGCAAAAACCACTGGGGTTTGCTTTAAATTATGTACATACATAAAGCAAAAATATTATTTTCCACCCATCCCTCGTCTGCCTCACGAAGCCCCGAAGCCACCCAAGAGCACCCCTCCACGTCTGATGAACAGTTTTCATAATTATGAAACGTGGAATCTGTAGAACCTTTATGCGGCGCAGCAGTCAATATCTTCGCTTTTATTTTTGTTCCACACTTTTCACTCTTCAGTGAAAGCACCGCATATCAAAGGAATATTTTTAATAACGCATACACCCTCCTCATTCCTCACTTGAAGGAGAAAGAGTTTTGTTTTTCTCCACCTTTTCTTCTGCCCCCTTCAATATGCCCTTTTTCATTTTTTTTGCTGAGTAAACAAAAAAAAGCGCCAAAGGGAAAGTAGTAAGAGAAGAGGTAGACGCGAAATTGGATGGGGGTGGAGAGGTGATTATATCAAAACTCATTTAAGCTTTTTTTATACGTAATTTTTTCGTAGAAGTTCAGAAGCTTTAAAGATGATTTTTTTTTCTTCTATGGAACGTAGAAAGGAAGCAGGATGAGGAATTGAGCGAAGTAGAGGCTGAATATATCCTTTGGGGAAGTTGCCGTTTCCCCTCTCTGGGCAGCCCATCATTCTGCGGGTAATAATTACACCACCAGCCGCACCAGTAGATTTAAATTTTTCTTTTGTTTATCTGAAATTTCGGAAGAAATTTTCTTATGAAAAAAACAAAATTAAATGCCAAAAACAGAAGATTAAGGAATTTTTTCAATGTGGCCTCGTTTTTTGGTCTGCAGTGATATTCGGTTTGGAGTTTCCGTATATTTTTGCTCATCGCATAAATTATTTGTGTTCATTTTGTTTTTAGATATTCCACTATCTACGCTTACACATGAATTTGAATCTTCAGCTTTATAGATAAATCTATTGTGGACAGACCTATTTGGAAACATAAAAATAAAAATAACTCCGCCAAAGCCGGTGTTGGTCGCCAGCCAACAGGTATACGAGTGATTAACACGTTGCTTTGTGCTAGAACTGTGCTGGAAAGCTGCTCGAAGTGCGACTACACCTCCTCGTGGGAGACTGGAAACAGACTCCCCGCCAGGCGCAGATTTAAGGGGGGGGGGTTCATGACCCCCCCCAAAAGCGCTCGCTGTGCAAAAAACAAAATTGACCCAACTAAAAAAACAAAACCAAAAAATGACCAATCGACCAAAACCGACCCAACTTTTTTGCAAATTAAAACTAGTTGGGATGTGGTTTTGACCCTTTCGGTCCACAAGATCAACTTCCCAGTATTATGAATGTGGAATATTAATAATAAATAAACAATAATCAATATATAATATATAATACCTAACATTTGTCACATTTGTTTATCAATACTTTCGCTAAGTTGTCAAATGATATGTGCGTATTTACAAGATTAGGATGACGAAGTTGTCAACCAAATTAATGTATTACTTTGAACACTGACACTTGGATGAAAAAAATAGTGCCGTGGCTTCACGATGGCACAGTAGACATGAATACTCGGCGACACCAACCGTTCGGAGATTGGGTCAAGAGGTGGCAAGTCAGACGGAAGCGGAGGATATCGAAAGCCGTTGATCGTAGCTAATCAGGGGGATTCTATTGACCGCGAGCGCGTTATAACAAGTCCCGCAGACGCGCATAGTGCTACGATTTTCGTCAGGATATTTTTCTCCAATCAACTCAATCGTACTTTGTGGCACATTTTTCATATCACGCTCGAACCAAAGACGATCGCAGACAGCACAAGAAACGCCGAATCGGTTTTCTTTGAATCGACGAATAAATTCAAAATCAGCGGCGACTTGTTCGCCGATGAAAATCTTTCGCGGTGGCTCATCAATTAAATTAGATTCAATTTTTTTATCGGCGGCGTTACATTGTTGCTCTTCGAGCGGTTCCTTTTGTTTTTGTCGAACAACGCGCATTCGTAGGCGATTAGCTTCGTTTTCCGTTGCATCGTTTTCATCCGCTTTTCGATTTCGAAACTCACGTTTACGTTGCCCCCCGTTTTTGGCCGTTCGCGTTCTAAGAAATTCGTCAAACCTCTCATCATCTGTAACATTCGCTCTACATGGTGTCTGCAGGAAGTGTTGAAACTCTTCACTGTTGCGTAATGCATACTCTTTTTTACGCTGCACAGTGGTCTGAAATCCCAAAAACCTGGACAAAAGTACCAAAACGAAAGTTTATATTTAGGGACTTTTTTCACGTGGGTTAGGTATAGTGGCCCCCTGGAGTATTTCAAGGCCATTTGCAAGAGGCAGATGTTCGAAATCTCTTTTGTATTCCATTTGGTAAGTGAGCGTCGAACACGCTGCACGCAGCGCGCTCTCTCCGAGCAAAAGCACGTGTTACGTTTTTGCGTGTATATTGCAGTACGTTTACCCGTTTTCTTTTTTGTAAAATGGATTCTTCTCCAGAGAATAAGTACAATTATACTGTGTTATTGAAATGAACATAAATAAATAATTGTATTGTTTATTTATGATAAAATATGTAGTAAATTGTGGTATTTTAATAACGATTCGGCTTATGAATTGATGGCTAAGTACAAACTCCCACCGACTTCCACTACGAAATACGCATGTAATTGTTTATTAATCATCTCTGCAAAACATAAAAAAATCAGCTGCTCCTGCTTGCTCCATGTCATTCTATCCACGATATACTACATATTTGCTCAATGTATAGTTTTGAGCGTCCTATTCAGGCGCTATATATTAACTTTTTTTCATCTTTATCATCTTATATTAATAAAAGAAAGATTCTGTATGTGTGCACTATAGCGGGCGCACCAGTCCCATGAAACACCTCGAAGTCCGATTCTCGAAATTCAAAATGGCCGCTGAAAAATTACCGAAATGGCCACCCAAATATGAATTCGTAAATTGTGTTCCGATTTCAATGAAAGTTGGTATCTAGGGGTTTTTAAGGTCGCTAATAACGAATTTGTGGTCAAAACTTAAAAAATTCAAAATGGCCGCGCCAATATGGCCGACGAATTTGCCAATTGTATTCCGATTCCAATGAAAATCGGTATCTGGGGTTCTTTAAGGTAGCAAATAACGAATGTGTGATCAGATAAAGACATTTTTAAACACTGAACTACGTAGAATCGATATAATATCAAATAGAATTAAACAAAAACACCTTAATGATTCTACTCGCAATTTATTGGAATCTAAAAATATTTTATATTCTCAATAATAAAACCCGAATGCATTTCGATTTGATTTACAAATCATCGTCAGCAATCACGACTGAAGCCCATATACCGATTTGCATAACATTTGCTTAATTGTTCATAAAGTTGGTCGACATACTGGATCCGCCATTTTGTTTTTTGAAAATCTGATAACGGATTCTTACTCAGGGACCCCGACAACCCCTATATACCAATTTTCATCAAATTTGCTTAATTTTTCATAAAGTTGGTCGCCATATTGGATCCGCCATTTTGTTTTTTGAAAATATGATAACGGATTCTTACTCAGCGACCCCGAAACCCCCCATATACCGATTTTCATCAAATTTGCTTAATTTTTCATAAAGTTGATCGCCATATTGGATCCGCCATTTTGTTTTTTAAAAATCTGATAACCGATTCTTACTCAGGGACCCCGAAAACCCCCATATACCGATTTTCATAAAAAAATAATTTTTCTTACGATAGTAAATTAATTTTGTCCAGGTTTTGGGGATTTCAGACCACTGTGCGCTGGCGGGACTCCCGCATCACTTGAGCTTTCGATTTTGGGGCCATGGTTTGAAAAATAGTGATTTATAAAAATTATTGAGATGAAATGAATTTAATTTACGATTAATTTTTCTTTTTTTAAAGATACTTACACAGTATTCGTGCTTAAAAGTGAAAACCGCTACGTATTAAAACTATTACGTAATAAAACGTATTAAAAATGCTCACAAATGCTTAAAAATTCACTTGGAATTTAATTTTTCACTTTAGTTAATCAAATGATAAATCATGGCTAACTGGTAATGATTTGAGGCGATTTTCGAAAATGCACGTGTTTCTGAGACCACGTGCATACATCTGCGCATAATTACTGCGCACATAATATCATGCCATCGTTAATGACTCATTAGTGCGGGCCTCTGTTAGGCCCACTGCTACCCCCACTACGAACATACCTAGATTAGGACCCAGCCCCCAAACGCAGTAATTAGTCACAGTCACGATTTTTGTTCCGCACATTCTTTCGAATAGACCCCATGGATAAGACATATTCATGTCAAAATGAAGAATATGTTGTTATTGCAAAATTTATTTAACAAGTATATTGTTAAATTTAAGGGACCTGAAGTTGCAGGTATTGGAGTCACGATCTCCAAAATAATGACCACTCTGCTAATTCTATAACAACTCATGCGGACGTTACGTTAAAAAATACTTAGTCACGATAAATCACCTATTCGTGAAGTGTGTGTAGGCAGATGTATGGCAGAAAATGGACAAATGCTTGAAAATTTCGTGGGAAGCTATTGCTCGACTGAGTCCATAAAAGTTAACCTCATTTGGAACGGGTTTCATTCAAACGAGTTTATTAGACAGTAGCAAAACTAATTAATTTAAGTTACTTGGCACACTTGCCGAAGTCTCTTCATTTAAACACAAAAAACGCCTTGACCGAATGTTATAATAATTTTTCAGATCATATCTTTGTTAATACACTTCGATCGGCACCTCAACGAAGTCGGTATCATATTTGGTTCGTGCGATATTGGGCAGGTACAAAGATCACGAACTTCGTTCAAACAAAAAAACGACTCGACCGATTTTTATGAAAATATTTTCAGATAATATTTCCTTTAACACTCTTTGAGCGGCACCTCAACGAAGTCGATATCTTTTTTGGTTCTCGCGAAATCGTGCTGGTACAAAAATCACTTAAGTCGTTTCGAATCCGATTTTCGGACCGATTACAATAACTTCCTACTGGGAAGTTAAAAACGACCTTAAAAAAATTACCTTTAAGGTCAACAAAGATTGATCTATACTCTTTCTTTATGTTTTGATTTGCACACTCTGAGGTTAGCTACACTCACAAGAAAGGGCGCGTATTCATCAAAAACACATAAGGGCACGTTTTTGTAGAGCACGTTTGTTTTTAATCCACCAGAAAATTCGGTTAGTTCTGTTTTTTTCTTTTTCTTCTTAAATGGCACTACAGTCTTTGCAGGAATCGGGCCTCTCGGTCGAAGTCTCCTCTTCCAGTCGTCTCTACGTCTTGCTAGCTCTCCACAATTTGTTATACGAAGTTTCCGTATATTTTCTAGCACGTCATCCATCCACCTTTTTCTTGGTCGCCCAACTCTTCTCCTTCCTGATGGTCCACCATTAACAATCCTGGCTAACATTCTATCTTCTGAAGCTCTTACAACGTGTCCGAGCCATCGCAGTCTATTCAATTTTATTTATGCAACTTCATTTATTTCGTCATACATTTCTTGAAGCTCTTCATTTGTTCTAATTCGCCATTCGTTTTGGTTAACCCTTACAGGAGCAAACATTCTTCTTAAGTCTTCTTTTCGAAAATTTTAAGCTGATTTTCTGTTTGATGGGTCAATGTACAAGCCTCAGACCCGTAGCATAGGACTGGGCGGATTAATGATTAATTATATAGTCTGATTTTACATTGTCTTGAAATTTCTTTATTTTTTAGGACCGAGACTAGTGCAAAATAGGTTTTATTTGCGGCTACGATGCGTCTATGGATGTCATCCTTTATCTTATTTTCTGCAGTAAGCATTGTCCCTAAATAGATAAAATGTTCTACAATTCATCAAGGATGATACTTCGCCCTAATCGTTGTCCTCGTTTTGATACGATCATATACTTTGTTTTTGTGTCATTCACTCGTAGATTGAACTTTGCTGAACTTTCTACAATTTTGGAAAATGTTTCCTTTACATCTTGCGCTTTGCGTCCAATTATGACATTTACCTTGTGTATGCGTAAGTCGAATTTCGGCTTAAGATAAAATCCGGCTCCGTATAAACAGTCTTAAGTCGAAATTCGTCTCAAGCTTAATTTATTTCAGCTTAAGACGAATTATTGTGTGTATGTTTGAAGAGTTCTCAAAATGGCTGATTTTGGTCCTTACATTAAAAGAACAATCTCACTCTATTCCGCTTAGTTATTAATGTTATATTAATGCATAATATAGAAGGTAAATTTTCAATTGTTTGAGAGAGAATCCGAATCTGTTTACACAGGCAATTCGTCTTAAGCCGTTTTTAAGCTTAAAACCGTCTTACGCATAAACAAGGTATATGTCATCTGCGAAGGCTAGTATCTGAATGTTCCTTGTGAAGATGCTATTTGCTCCATTAAGCTGTGTTTCCCTCATTATTGCTTCCAGAGCAATGTTAAAAGGTATTGGTGAGATCGCATCTCCTTGTCGCAGGCCTGATTCTTGAGGGAAGTTGATCGAGTTACACCCTCGTATTCTTACTTGTGTTTTACAATCTTTGGTCGTCATTCTGCATAGGTCTTTTAATTTTTTTGGGAAACCCATTTCACTTATCTTGTTCCACAATTCTCTTTTATTCAGCAGGTCGTAAGCATTCCTATAGTCTACAAAAAGAAGGTGTATATCAGTGCTTTCTTCCCAGCATTTTTCAAGTATTTGTCTCATTACGAAAATCTGGTCTGTTGTCGATCTGTTTGTTCTAAATCCTGCTTGGTAATCACCTACTTTATCTTCCAAATGTGGTTTCAGTCTATTAAATAAAATATGTGAAAGCACTTTGTAAGCTGTGTTCAGCAAGGTCTGTAGTTTTTGCAGCTAATCAATTTACCTTTTTTATGGACTGGGACTATTGTGCCTAAAAGCCATTCTTCTGGCAACTTGGTGCTTCTCCATAGTTTAACGATGAGGCTATGTAAGACATGGCATTACTTTTCCCCACCATTTTTTAAGCTTTCCGGGGTGCTTTTTTGGTTTTTTAGGGGTAGAAATTTAATTCCGGGACCCCCAAAAACAAAAACAAAATTCTAGATCCGCGCCTGCTCCTCGCAAGATCATGTCCCTACTAGGAATGGTGGCTAATGATAATCGGGCGGAGAGAAGAAAACTCTCTTAGAAAAAATAACCACAATCTAAGGTGGGGATATACCAAAAAATGCGTGACCAAGGGCGTGCTTGGTCACAAATTTAAGGTTAACAATGATCTGTGTTAAACATCGAAAAATAGTAAAATGTTATCTTCGAAATAGGCAAGATCGTGAGCTACCCCTTTAAATTCCCATGTGAAAATGTTATTTTTTATATTAATTTGCACTTTTCATATAAAACTATCAATCAAAATAAATTCTAAACAGCTGTTGAGAGCAAAAGAAAAAAAATTACGTTACATATTCGATCTCGATCTCGAGTTGTTGAATTAACACGCCTTTTCAGATGTTATTTGTTAAAATCGAAACAAATGTCATTTACTAAGGAAAGTTCTCGATTTGTTAAACTTTTTTCTCGATTTAACACAAATAACACGAATAACACAAATAACACAGATCATGAATACTCCTACAATCTAAATACCAGACGCCCTCCAGTTTCAACTAGCCTTCCCACATTATACGGCACGCAGCTTCGACAACATCAACCTCGTCAATGGTGACGACGACCTCATCTGAAGTGACCAGTGCGACACAAGAGAAAGCAACTGCCTCAACTAGCGGAGCCATTGGGCACGCGTTTCCAAGGGGAAATATCTGAATGAGTCTTTAGATGCCCAGTCGGATTAAACTGACTACTTAGAAAATAGAAATAATTTTAGCACTAGTTGGAGACTGACTAGTTCCAGTACTGGTGCCAAAGTAATCCTGTTCAAATGACAAGATTTTTCTAAAGAATTTATTTTTTAGTTAGTAGTTTTGTTAGTTGAAAATGAATGAATTCTCGAAGTACATACTTCAAAATGAATTAGTTCTCCAAGTATTTCAAAATGAATTAGTTCTCAAAGTACTTCAAAATGAATTAGTTCTCCAGTTAGTTCATAATGAATTAGTTCTCCAAGTAGTTCCAAATGAATTAGTTCTCCAAGAACTTCAAAATGAATTAGTTCTCGAAGTACTTCAAAATGAATTAGTTCTCTAGTTAGTTCAAAATGAATTAGTTCTCCATGTATTTCAAAATAAATTAGTTCTCCAAGAACTTCAAAATGAATTAGTTCTCAAAGTACTTCGAAATGAATTAGTTCTCGAAGTACTTCAAAATGAATTAGTTCTTGGAGTACTTCAAAATGAATTAGTTCCCGAAGTATTTCGAAGTAATGCAGAGGCGCAATTGACTCCATCGTAGGACAACGCTGTACAAAAGTAGTGGATTGTTTTCATATAAAAGGTTTCCAACTGAGAACTACTACTCCCTCCTTAGAAAGTAGTTATTCTACTAGTCTTAGAACTAGTTGACTTTACTACTGGATGTAGAATAAGTCTGCAACGCTACATTATACTAGGACAGTGTACGCTCTGGTATGACCGGAGCTACACCTATTTCCCGAGGTTTTCAACAAAAGGAGCTACCCAGGGATATGGCTGAGCTGAAAAGAGTTCGCTGAGAAGAGGAAACACCGAACCTCCCGGAACAGAAGAGTACCAAGATAAGCAAAGCGCCAACTTGACCAACCTTTAGCCAGGCGGTAAACAGTGATTAGTCTGAGGATCGCCTATCGATCCTCTTAAGAGGCAGCCAGTTCGGCCAAGGGACCAAATGGCGACGGATTTGCGCTCGCATTAGCTCCGGAACCATCTGACGATGTTGCATATCCATTCCGCGAAGCTGTAGCTAGGGTCAAGGAGCCTGTGGCAGATTTAGCAGAGGTTCGGAGAAAGAACCCTCCTGGCGGTCCTGAAGTGGGAACAAGGGGCAAAACATTCCCCCGAAGACCAAAGACGGTAGGACAAATGGGGCTAGTCAAGGTAAGAGTACCGGGCTAGTCAAACGCTTTTTGAAAAATAAATGATGGTCATAAGAGACCTGCACCATGCCGGGGGGCATCTTCCACCCTGCGCAAGACTTTCGCGGAGAAGCATCTTACTCTTGCTCATATTAAGGAGCTTTGGGTAACAGATGGCAAAGTCAGAGGACTTACCCCCGGTACAAGTAAGTTAGTATATGATCGGGGAGGCAGGAAGCCCCGCGCTGCCCTTTTAATTGACAATCGTGTCGGTCACCTCCCCATTACTAACTTTATCTCTAGATATCTAGCAACGATCTCGAAAGCGGTCCCCACCGTCAGCGGCTATCAGGAAATCGCCTTTGTGTTTGCTTATTTTCCACGCTATTTAGCAGTAGTGCCACCTCAGGGGTTCTGCTAGAGTTCTGTCGCAAAACGCAAAGTAGTCATAGGTAGTGATGCAAATGCAGCACTGATATAAACAAGCTAGGTGAGTCGTGAGTGTCTTCTAGAATGTCTTGTTATGAATAACATAAATGTTTCAATAGGGATGCTAACCCACCTTTGTCACTGCTTTCAGTGAGGAGTTGCTGGACCTCACCCTATTAGCAGGCTACTCTCCGACAGAATCCAAAACTGGCACATCAGGCTCGGCATTGCGTTTCTCCCACATATCAGCAATTCTTTTATGGTTCCTAAGAAAACCAACTGGTCTAGGTTCCAGGGGCTTGTGGCCTTAAAATCAGACCTGCTTTCCACTCCTATCAGCTCAGTGTGTAAACTAGAGCTGAACCGGACTTACAAGAGGCAGTACATTTGTCCCTTACACCATGGTAGATTGTACTGAGGCCTAAATTTTTGAAGTTCTTCTTTAGGCGCGTTTTGAAAATATTATGAGAGTGAATTTTTAGGAATCGAGACGCAACGCGCGACGCAACGGAGAATATAGGCGAAGGGGTATGGAGGGCAAGCATTTCAACTCCCATTCTTTAGCTGATGTCTGTTTACGATGTCGATGGGTGACGGGGTTTTTATGCTGAGGCTATGGAGGGAAATAAATTTCATGTACGATTCATCAGCTAAGCGAAGGTTTGGGTTTTTTGTAGGCATGAAGATTCGTAGACGATTTTACTGTGCACGACGTTGCTGGGTGAGGGGTTCTGTCGCGAGGCTATGGAGGGAAATCCGATCCGTGTTCTATTCATCACCTAAGCGCGAGTTTCTAAGGGCCCGTTTTACACCAGCCGACTTTTTCAGAAGATTTTTCTTGGTTGTTTGTCGGCCCGTGTGAGACTGGCCAAGATAATAATAAAGCTATATGGAAACTGTACAATAATTATTTACTGTTTTACTAATGATTTTGAATGATTAAAACTTAATATAATTACTCAATCAGAAATTAGTTTGAATATACAATACAAAATATTTACTGTTATTATTTGGGAAAATAAAACAATGAACAAGATATTAATGGTTTTATTTAGCTTGACCTCGTATATTTGTTTGGTTCAAATCTTGCGACAGCTTTTTTAACTACTTCCACTAAACCGATTCTTATGAAACTTTTCACACACATTGAGCGAACGTGACAGTGCAATCTGACAATTTTGTAAAACAAATCAAGATGGCGGTTCCAAGATGGCGGACGTATTTTTCAATTGTGTTCCGATTCTATTGAATATCGGTATCGGGAGGTTTTAGGGGCACAAATGACGATTCTGTTGTCAAAATTAAAAAATTAAAAATGGCGGCGCCAATATGGCAGATGAATTTTGGAAATGTTTTCTGAATCCATTAAAAATCAGTATCGGGGGGTTTTTAGGGCCACAAATGACGATTCTGTGGTCAAATTTTGAAAAATCAAAATGGCGGCGCCAATTTAGCGTATGAATTGTGCAAATGTGTTCCGAATCCTTTGAAAATCGGTATCGGGAGGTTTTTAGGGCCACAAATGACGATTCTGTAGTCAAATTTGAAAATTCCAAATGGCGGATGAATTTTGCAAAAGTGTATCGGGGAGTTTTTAAGGTCACAAATGACGAACCTGTGGGCAAAATTTTAAAAAAATCAAAATGGCGGCGCCAATATGGCGGTTCGATTTTGGTAATTACGATTCGATTTAACTGAAAATAGCTATTTGTGGGTGTTTTAAGGTCGGAAATAATAAATTTGTTGTCAAAATTAGAAAATTCAAAATGGCGCTAGAAATATGGTATGCATAACAAATCACTTCACCAGAATTTTGTAAAAAGTAAAATCCAAAAATGACAGAATTAAGACTAAAAAGATTATAATAAAAATGGGTAAAAAAATTTTAAGTTAAATGGTTTTATTTTAAATCTGCTGTACCAAAAACTAGAAAATAATTAGAACACAATCATGGCCCTTCTGGAATAGTAGCAGTGCTGCCTTCTCATGTCGTTTGCCAAGGGGCATTTTGTGTCGCTGCGTCAGCGAATTAAGTAATATTCTGGGACTGGGACAGACTAAAATAAAAACATGGGGCGCATAAAAACCTGTATAGCCTGTGTAAATAAGAACAACTTGTCTAGAAAAATGTGTTTCCAAGTCCACCAAAACAAAATAGTTCAAAGGCACTTCGTATCATATTTCAGTTACCTAAAGCTGCTCAATTCAATTGAGTAACTATTAGAAGAAGAATCTAAGGAATTGAACATAATTAAGAAGTGACGTTTATTTCAGTAGTGGAAAGGAGGTGGAGTAAATCTACTCAAGGTCGATGAACCCACAAGCTCAAAGCAAATGTGGAGAGATGGGTCACGGGAGAGCATGGAGAGATGAGTTACGACCTCGCACAGTTCTTGAGTGGACATGTGTGTACCAGAGCATACCTCCATCGGTTCGGACAAGATGTCTTCGCTGTCCCCGGCATTCCTAAATATGATAGAAGACACAGAGCATGTCCTATTGGAATACCCGATATTAGCCGAGCAAACTGCTGCTCTGCAAGCGACAGTTCAGCCACGACTAATAGTAGAGAACATCATAGACTACATGGTGACATCGGGTGTTGTAAAGAATAAAGTGGAGGAGACGCTAAATATGCTCCATCAGAAGGTAAGGCGCAAAGAAACCAAAAGGAAGAGAGTAAGGCTCAGAAATATCGGTAGTATTAGCAGGTAGATAAAAGCTGATCCAGCTGGCGAAGCATTTCTGAAAAGGCCTCTCTCTGCCGGAAAATGGGTTGACTAGTAGGTGATTTTAGTTAGGACTAGAATCCGGTATAACCGACAGGCTGGAACGTGTCGGCATCATGATGCTTCCACCTGCCAGCGCACGCAAATAATAAAAAATCCAATAAATTATCTGTGTATCGAGATAAATTAAGCGAGGTGTGATTTTAAATTACGTAGTGGAGAGACATTTGCGGCAGTAAAATTTCCAACTTGAAATTAGGCGAGGTGGGATGGCAAAATTTAAATATGCTCGTGGAAACATAGATTTCAGATTCAGTTTAATACATATTAGAATGAACCTCGTAAAAAGCTCTTCATTGGTATTTATTTTCTTTCTTTTTTTTAATGTGCTTGTTTTTGTCATTTTGGCATTACAATACCACCTCGCCTCATTTGAAGTATGACATTGTACTGGCTCAAAAGAAAAAAGAGGCACCTGCTACAAACTCATTTTATAGTCGTGTCCTACCCAACGCTAGTGTGAACTGGAGTAGGCTGCTACGTAGCTCACTGATGTGCTGATCTCCTCCTACTATCAGAGCAGTACTGCCTCTTCGTCGCAGTGGTCCCGTAAAAAGCCCTGGTCGAATGACAGACTTGTTACAATAAAAGACTTGCTGCAATGCGTTTGCAAAAATTAAGAGACTGTATAATAGGGCAAAACATCCTGGGGAATGGGAAAAAAGTAGGTTAATCCTTACAATTTACAACAAGAAGTTTAGACGCTTCAAAAGGATTGCCTGCAGGAAGCATTGTGAGAGCCTGCTGACTCTACCAGAGGTAGCTTAACTTCAAAAGTTCCTCTCCAAGGACTCCTTCAACGAAGTGGGCCTTCTGAAAAGGGAGGACGGCTCCTACACTTCTAACCCAGTGGCGTGGCGTCTTTGGAAGCAAGGGATGCATTGCATCCCTTACAATTTCTTAAGAAATAAAAATCAAAATTCAAAATTTGTCAATAATTATTCTTTTCTTTTACAAAACTTTTCTTTTTTATTTTATCATTCTGAGATTAATTTTATATTATTGCTGCTTTTTCTAGCCTACACTGTTAAGATATAAATTTATTCTCTCCAAATTAGAAATTAAATGGAAGCAATATTTTAGCTATGTCCATGAGCGAAAGCTCTCTCTTCATTCTCTCTGAATTCGCAAACGAAACCTCCCTGCAAGCTTGCTTCGATCTCGGACTCGTTAACGATTCGTAAACGAATTCGAAGGCAATAATAGCGGAGCAAGAGATCGAATCGCTTTCTCGTGCTGATAAGGAATCGCATGCTCGTATCACTCCGCCGAGCAAAACAAGTCAAAAGCTCAAACTTTCCATACACATCGTTGAAGAGAAACCAAAGACTCTCAAAATTTCCTCTCAATAGGACTTCAAATCGGCGAAATGACGTTATGTTGTTAGTGTAATTTGGAGATTTGAAGTCCCATTTAGGGGAAATCGGCTCTCAATATTTTTCTACAGCATGAAGGCTTTGGGAGAAACAAATCAACCAGGAAAGCTTTCATTTTGCGTTTTGAATCTTTTTGTCGTACCCTTTGCAAGCATTTTTCGAATCGAGAATGGTCCGAGAAAGCGAGCCTCCGAGAAATTGTTTGCAGGGCTATTTTATATACGCAAAGAAACATACCAACGAGCTTCGAGAAGCAGGATTTGAATTGCTTCCCTTGACTGTCCGTTGGAACGCACTTTGGTGCGAACTTGTCGATGAAGAGGGAAGTGGAGATGGGGAGTCACAACGAAAGTTTGTTCCTATGACCAGTGCCAAGGGAAGCAATTCAGATTTTGCATCCATACGAAGTTTTGTCAGAATAATGTGAGTATATTTTTTGTTGGGTGAGAGCGGCGAGAAGTTTTCTAATAAGATTGGAGGGAATTCAATTCTACGAACAATCTAATTGGAATTTGTACAATGTGGTTTGAAATTATTGACTTAATTGTAGAAATATGTAAAAAACAGTATTTTTCGAGTAATTAATTAAATAATTAAAATAAATAAAAAATTGTATTGCCTGCAATTGAGTTGGTGCGATTTGCTTTGTGAGTTAGAAATAGTGCAAGTAGTTTTAAAAAGTAAGTTTGAAAAGAAAATTGGAGATATTGAAAAATATTTATATATTATTTATGCTTTATTAAATATGATTGTATGATGTTGATAGTAATCATTTTTGCATAATGGACGATTTTTTGCAGCAACCCTTTGGCTCGCGTTCATTTACGGAAAAGAAATCCATAATTGAAAATGGTAGACCGAAACCAATATTACATATTTTAAGTGAAAATAAAACTTGCATTAGGCATTTTTCTATTAAATTATACGATAGAGCGAATTGGCTTTTACCGGTTGTCAAGGTAAGCAAAAATATTTTTGTTGGCCTTGCATTTTATTTTCAACTGAAAAGAACGTTTTGCGGTCTTTGGGATTTAATGATTTAAATAATTAACTTCCCAGTAGGAAGTTATTGTAATCGGTCCGAAAATCGGATTCGAAATTTTCAATGTATTTACACGTTTCAAGGTCCCAATAGCATTTTAAGCAAAAATTTGAGAAGAAATATGTGTGTGTGTGTGTGTGTGTGTGTGTGCGTACGTATGTGGTCATTTTTTCCTGCACGATTTCGCGCGAACCGAAAAAGATATCGACTTCGTTCAGGTGCCGTTCGAAGCGTGTTCAAGGAAATATGATCTGAAAAGATTTTCATAAAAATTGGTCGAGCCGTTTTTTTGTTTGAACGACTTAAGTGATTTTTGTACCAGCACGATTTCGCGAGAACCAAAAAAGATATCGACTTCGTTAAGGTGTCGTTCGAAGCGTGTTAAAGGACATATGATCTGAAAAGATTTGCATAAAAATCGGTCGAACCGTTTTTTTGTTTGAACGACGTAAGTGATTTTTGTACCAGCACGATTTCGCGCGAACCAAAAATGATACCGACTTCGTTAAGATGCCGTTCAAAGCGTGTTAAAGGAAGTATGATCTGAAAAGATTTTCATAAAAATCGTTCGAGTCGTTTTTTTGTTTGAACGAATACTGGGAAGTTAATCTTGTGGACCGAAAGGGTCAAAAGCCACATCCCAACTAGTTTTCATAAAGCCGTTGATAGGCATGGCCAAAAATCCTCCGAGCATTTAAAATCAGTTTTTGCTCTTTCTAAATTCGGTACAGGCCAAACGAATGAAAATATAGTAGACACTCATTATAAATCCTCAATTATGAGAACAATGAGTTAGTTAAAAAGAACCGGAAAGTAATTAAAATTTGTATAGATGTTCTTTGCCACTTGGCATGTTAGGAGCAAGCCTTTCGCGGACAGTGCGAGGTTTAAGATTCTATTAACCGGGAAAATTATGTTGAATTAATTTCACTTTTGGCCAAACATAATCCTGAAATCAAAAATCAGCTTCAGTATTTTCTGGATTATCAAACAATATTCAAAATGATTTAATAATGGATATTTCCTGCACTCTTCCTAAAAATTAAAATTACTTCTGAAATCCAAAATTCTGAGTTTGTCGCAATTATTTGTGATGAAACCACGGATGTCAACCACTCTGAGATACATTTCTTCTTCTGGTGACACGAAAGGAACATTCATTAGTTTTCAAAATATTTCCGATGATAGAAGAGCAGTTCGTTTGCATGAACATATAGTTATGTAGAATTTCGCATGTGGTTCCAAGCTACAATTGCTATGACGGAGCTTCAGTTATGGCGGGTGAAGTTAGCGGTCTTCAAACCCTGGTTAAAGAAACTTCCAAATGCCCTCTTTTATACTGCTTTGCTCATCGCTTAAATATTGTTTTATCGAAATCATGTGACAAGATTCGTGAGTGCCGAATCCTCTTTCCGTCAATCACAGGTTTCTCAAATTTACTCAACTAAACGAATCGCTGTCCTCGACTTGTTTTTAAAGCGAAAACTTCCAAAAGTAACTCACACTCGCTGGAATTTCAATGGAAGACTTTATATTTCATGATAATGTAGATAATCTTAATACTCCTTTTGAATATATAACGTGCATCCGCGGAAAGGAGTTTTTCCCCACAAATTTTGCCAGATTGCATCCCCTACAATTCCAAGCACGCCACGCCACTGCTCTAACCATGAAGAAACTAACTCAGCGAGCACTTTCCAGGGTCAATTCTCTAGGCCGCTTATTCCTTGGATGCTGGGCACAGAGTCATAAGGCCATTACAGACCGATATTCCCGGAGTTCTCGCTGGGAACATCTTCCTTGACCTTGGCAAGGTTAAACGAGCAGTAGCCTCTTTTCAACCCTACAAGCCCCCGGTAGGAGATAGAATTTTCCCGGCATTTCTTCATAAGTGCCTTGAGCTAATTCTCGGCAACCTGGTCGGTCTTTTTACAATCACGGGTGCTTTCCAGCAATTTTGAGGACGGTCTTGTTGGTTTTTATCCCTAAACAGGGCTAAAAGCCTCGTCTTCTTGTTCTTTAGCGGCTCTACAACCGGTATCCGGGCTTCTTGCACCTTTACTCTCCACCGGTCCCGATGCTGAGCCGGGAATTCACATCAGGTGCAAGCTAAAGCTCTTCCTACCTCTACATAGCTCTGAGTTTGCTTACTCAAAGTGTACGTAGTGTAGTTAAACGAGGGATTGATGAGAATGTTACATCGGTCCAGCACCAGGGAATGTGAGCGAGCGCCTGTCTAAGGCCAGATGTAGTGTCAGATTCCTACCGACTAAACTCACCCACCCTTTTTGCATGACGTTTGGTTCAAGAATTCTAGTTGTTGGTATATAAAGAATTGCGTTTTAGTAGAACAAGTCGCTGATATCTGCAATAATAATTTATTTAATTTTTTTAGAAAAGTAAGAAGAAAACCGAAACTGGCATTAAGCCAAACTCTATTATAACTTGCACAAATGAATGTAGGCTCGTCTGACTTCTAATAACTTTATCTAAAACAATACGTTTAAAGACGAAGAGTAAATATCGTCATAAGCACAACGAGATTGCACACACAGAGGGATAAAGCTGTTTTCATAAGTTCTCATGAAATGAGATGAACATTCTTTACTTCCTTTTTTGCTTTGTATACAAGTTGAATCGCTGTCGCATCCCGCGGCACAATAACTTGAGTAATTTATGGAAATCTCAACCCAATTCCATGCAACAAAAAGCACACACAGAGGAACATCACCAAGTTCTGCTTGACTTCAATCTGGGCCTCCATGGAGAATATAAGTGACTGTGCCAAGATTCTGTGCAAGTGAGGGTGGTACGTTAACCCTTAGCGAACCTTAAGAACCCTCTTCCTTTATCCAACCATCTTTAAATCCGAGTCGCATACTGCTACTATGTACTCTGTAGCATTCTATGAATTTTCATCATTTTTCCATTGTATTGGGACGGGGAGGAGATGGCTCCTTTACTCTTCGATTGCTACACCAAGAAAATTTCTCTTGGCTGGTGAAACAATTTTATGCAAATGTCAAACTCTATTGCTCCGTTTTGAGTCGTTTTGAAGGGGCTTATGCCAGTTGCCGGTGGGAAAAAAAGTGAAAAGGAAGTTTCCATACCCCTTTTTTGTACATACTATAAAGATAGATACCCGCCGCAACACTCGCCCCCCAAAAATACCGCACCAACAACAACATACCCCAATAAGACTATCGATGGGTTCTCTGGGCACAGGAACAATCTATTCTGTTGCTCAGGAGTACAGGAAGCGACCGAATGGGCTGGAGGGTCTAAAAGCATATGTAGATAGGCACTTGTCGTCTGGATCATGAAATATGAATTCTACCCGGGAAAGGATTGATGTCAATAAAGCTGCTGGCTCGTTTCGAGGGGTTTTGTCAAATATTGTGAGTATCGTGCGCGTAAATCACTGGGTATGGGTTAGTGGGTGGTAAGTGGTTGGTACACCCTTCAAGATACGAATTGAACGTGAAATTAAAGGGAAATTGAGACAAATCTGTGCCGATTTCTATCGATTCAGCACGTTTCTGAGTGAAGTGTTGGTTTTGCTTATGTGTATGTGGGTACTTCTACCTGGTACCAATTTAAAAAAAAATCTTTTATGGCTCGGGATTTCACATTTGAAAGCGATAAATTTTCTTTATATGAGAAAAAATATTGCCTAGTAAAATTACTGTCGAAAATGGATGATGTTGCTTAAAACGCTTCAAATGCAGTGAAAAGACAGATGCCCTGGTTAAAACAAGTCCGGAACCGGCTATTGGCGCACCCACAAGCTTGCTGAAGAGAGCCCTTGCCGATCAGACTTTGATGAAACATACCGAACGCTGGATTGGCCAACTCTAAAGACCCCCATACACGGTTAAATTGGATGTACATCCAGATTTTCATCAAGCATGGGGATGGAAGGAAAAGAGCACACGCACTTTCGCTTTGGGTGGGGAAAACCACACCCAAAATATTTCATGTACACCTAATAACTCAGAACGTTGAAGAGCTGCCCCGCCCAGCATTTAAAAAAGAGATTGTCTCAGGCGCTTGCCAATAGAAGAATTTCCCTGATCAACATGTCTCGTCGTGTATAGCCGGCATTTGGCTTGGGCTTTGGACAGGCGGTCGCACACATTCCCACTCCCTTGTAAAAAAACAGCGACAAGCCACTAGGCAGACTGTTGAACCTGCTTAAGCGATATGGCCTACAAATATGAGATATAGGGGTATAGTACAATAGGCCAAGGAAGTGGCCGCGGTACGTTTGGACTTAGCACCTACTAAAAAGAAAAAAGGGTTTTTGGCGGTTTAGCGACTGAGAGAAAACGTCAACGTCTGCACCCGGCTCTGATTTAGAGCCATCTATGTATAGCAATAGGGTTTCGTCATAGTTTTTGTCAGCCTAGAAGTCTTCCCATTAAGGCGCAATTCCATTGAAGCAACACTGAACGACATGTGTTATGATACTTGTTTCCTACTGTTGCCTGATTACATGTGTGCGACTATGTGCCACAAAATTCAATATGTTGCATGCGGAGTTTGTCTCCCCATATCGAATACGCTTTGTCGTCGAAACTTGTAGCGTGCTTTTAAACGATTCCATTTAGGCAACTTCAGTTTGGTCCATCACGTCTTTGCAACGTAAATTATAATTTCTTATACGCCAGTGTTGACTGCGAAGACTGGATATCTGACGGAGGTATTTTTCGAGAAACGTCATTTTAATAAGAAGTTGGCTAAAGGAAAGCTAAATTGCCTCACCTAGAACCACTTCCTAATAGCAACGAGTTAACGCCTTATGCAATCTCGATGGATGATGCGTTCCCTCTACAGGAACCCTTTCATGAAACCCTTTAGCGGTCACCACACAAATGCACTATTGCCCTAGGCTGCACAATTATAGGCATTCATGCACTCGTAGAGTAGTGTAAAATACTTTGTAAGTTGCTAGCAAGTGTGTTTCGTGTAAACCACTAATGATTAAAGGCTCTATCAGATCCAAAGCAGAAAGCAGAACCGTCGGCAGAGAATTGTTTCTATTGGCTTACGCTGGTCAAGTGACAAGTAAAGCAGAAGTTCTGCGCTGCTTTTTCATCTCAAATCCTAATTTTGCTGCTTTGCAAAGCAGAATTTTTTGACATTTGAAACATTTTGCACTTGGCTTGTTGTTTTTAATGACTAATGGACGCGGAAAATTGAGAATATATTGTTGTGTGATATTTTACGAAGAATTTATTATTATTAAAAAATTATTTACAAAGAATTTACTGTCAAATAAAAACTCTGCCGCCGCTGCTGCTTTACTTGTATCTGATTCAGCAGGCAGAATTCTGTTTCTGCCGCTGCTCACAAAGTTGGATCTGATAGAGCCTTAATTTGGAAAACTCTGAAATTATCACAAAAACATGCATTTGTCCAGTGATGCCACTTTGGATACGTTCGTATCATTTTGGATACTATTTAGTTGAAAAAAATCATATGGATACGATGATACGTTTTCCCGAAAAAGGATACGTTCATTTTTCGAAGGATACATTTTCATTTTTCGAAATCTACTATTACTTAACGTTTCTTGTCTAATCACTACAATTAATTGCTAATATCAGACACATTTTCTCTCAAAGTTGTGACCTACTTTTCATTATGATGGCTTGTGTGGGGTTTAAAAGTGAAAAACGGTTACGTTACTTGTTGTTTGCGTATTGTGGTGCTGTGAAATTAGGGCGATGAAAAGGTAACTTTTTTAATAATTACGAGTTACGGCATCTTTAAGTAATTTCCTGTTTTCATAGAAGAAATGCAACGGAAGATACTCGCTCGATTTGAACCAATATACAATTGGGCTGGCGTGCACGGAGCATAACGTCAACAATAAAAACCGGTTTTCAGGACAGAGGGGCAAAAGGAAGACTTGTTGTAACTTTTTGAACAGACATTTTTGGCGTGAAAACTATCTTTTTTTGGGGTCTGATGTTGACATATCTTTTTAAGGATAATAAAGTTACTCTCGGTGAAGGGAATACCCATGTACGCCGAAAGAATCATAAAAATCCGGTTTTTTAGCGTTGACGTTATGATCCGTGTACGCCAGCCCATTTAGTATCATATGGAAACGTACAGAAAGGTAATGGATACGATTGGATACTTTTTCTGTGTGGTAATGGATACGACTAAGCGCTCAGAGAGTGGCAACACTGCATTTGTCTTCATAATTTTTTAAGAAGGAGAAAAACAACGCAACAACAACATCAATACACTGTCCTCGAGGAACGCAAGATGGCAATTTTATTTCGGATCGTGCAGGGCAGTGTTGTCCAAGTCGATTCTGGTCTGCAGAGTTTGCAACAAAAACCATGAAAGTCAATTTTTGAAGCTAAAAAAGTGAGAAATTAATTTACGAGATATTTTCAATCAGATGAAGATTAAATAGTTTAATCAATGAAAAATTTGCTAGCCGTTAAAATAGCCTGTGTGCGGACTCACGTTTACTTTAATGCGCTCTGTTTTTGTGATTAAAAAGTTGCTTCAAATTAGTTGCTAGTACGCGGCCGGCGGGCGGAATGATCTGTGCCTTGGCAGGATCTTTACTAGGGATTGCAATCCGGTCCGGCAGATCCGGCAATCCGACGGATCCGGTATCGTTTGGCTACCTACCGGATCCGGCAATATCTATCGGATCCGACGGACGAGTCCGATAATAAAAGGCGCGGCGAGAGTAGTGTTTCCGTACAAAATAGCGGGAAACCCGCCTGCGTTGGCTCTAGCAATTCAATGCTGCATTGAACTACCACAGTTCTAAATTTCTCTCCGTATAGTCAGTCGAAAGTTGACTCCGATTGACAAAACATGTGTGGAGTGTCGTCATGAGCCCTAAACAAACTTATTAATAGGTGAGTTGCTGTGTGCAATTACTAGTATCTGCATTAGCTTCTGATATTAAAATCAATAGTTCAAGTAAACCATCTACATCCACATAAAAGCGACACGAGAATGATAAAGAAACAATTGAAATTATTTTAGAGGAAGAAATAACAAAAAAGAAAATAAGCCTATTGACAGTTATTTAAGAAAGGAAAGGAATATGGAAACTATGGTTATATAGTAGTACCTATAGTTTGCAAAGATAGTACACAACACTTTCAATTCATTTTTTACATCTTCAGATATGAGATATTTGTTTTCAAAGAGCGGATATCCACTGTTAAATTCACATAACACTAAAAGATCTGTAGTTTCACATTTTGCCGTTACTGTAAAAGCTAATATGATAATTGAGCATCTCAAGAAACAAGGTCAAAAGTTTGCGTGTTTGAGCACGTTGTCAGTTTGGTAAAAGACTGTATTGACTTTGATACTGAATTTGTATAACAACTGATGGCGCAAGTGTGATGGTTAAAGTTGGTAAACTTGTGTCGAACTGCCAACAACTGTGCTTCGCATACGTATACAGTGGAAGGAGTCAGAGGAAAGTACTTGTCTCTTATGTACGACTACTTGATGACGGATAAACCAACCAGTGTCGCAGTCAATTTGGAATAATATAATTTTTGACTACTTTCGCTTAGGCCATAATGAGAAAATACATGTAGGATTAGTCCGGATCCGGCCGGAGTTACGTTAATACGGCCGAATCCGCCCGGATTGCAAATCGTGCCGGATTGCAATCCCTAATATTTACGCCTAACTTTTATTGTAATATTCAAATATATGTATATTTCAAAATGCTAATAATAACATAATACATATAGAGTTTTTATGTATCTACACTGTAAAAAATTTCTGTGGTAATTTTACAAAAAAAATACTGGAAGTTTTATTCACAAGCAGTTTTGTAAATTAGCAATATATATTATTAGGAATATTCCAATTTTACTTTACCTATTTTTACCAACTGTGTAGTAAATATATATTATTTGTGGGATGTAAAAATATAATCAGTATTGGAGCTTTCACTTCATAGTTTTGTAAATTTCCAAAACTTTTGTGTATGCCCTCTCCCTATACATAAAAATAGCATTTTGCTCGCCATGCAAGGACTGATTCGCAAGGAAAGCTTCAAGCTGCAAGCTTCAAGCCGCAAGCTGCAAGCTTCAAACTACAAGCTTCAGCTGGGGTTTTTTTTATGTGGGACTAGAGGTCAGGAAACGCCCTTTGTACTGTCGACAATCTATTTTTTTCGTATAGTGTGCAATGTCGAACAGCAAGCTCTAGCCGATAGATAAGGGAAAGATAGGGAAGGGAAAGAGAGAAGTTAAGGAAGGAACTGCCCAACCATCTCTATCGCGACTGTAGCATCGGGGCAACGAGAAACAACTCGCAGGAGTGTTATGCCTCCTGAAACGAGTTGAGTCCCATCAACCAACCGATGACATGCGCTGGTGGAGCGGGGAAGTGCTAGTGGAAGGCTATGGCAGGAGGAATGAGGAATGGAAGAAGAAAGAAGGTGGGAAAGGCGAAGGACCGTGTTGCTGCCGGGATTCGGACCTCTGGGATGCTAGCCAGGCGCCTTACTCCCAAGACTACCGAGGCCCCAAAGAGAGTTCTGCTTTATTTGAGCACTGCAGCTTGAAGCTGTGAATGTGAATCATTGTACAAACCCTTTTATCCTAATTTTTGAAGCTTGAAGCTTGAAGCTTTCATTGTGTATCGGCCCTAAGCATGTACGTGAGGCAATGTCTATCAAAAATTTCTTGGCTGTTACAGGAAATGCCCAGACCCTGATCAAAGTCAGGCCGGCTTCACACGTTGGCACCAAGGTTGAACCCTATGCTACTTGTACAACGTGTATATCGAGACATTTGCATTGGCGCGAGCATTGGGGATCGCGTGTCGGAATCTGGGCCAACGTTCGCTGGTACCCGCGTTGGGACCAACGTGTGGAGCCGGTGTCAAAGGTCTGGCCTTAACTTAACAACAATTGGGTATATATGCTTATTATTCCATTGTTGCCTGTGAATTATATCCCTGAGAAGAAAAATTTAAACCTTACATTTCAATAACAAATTTGTAATTTTACTAAAAATTTATGTTCTAAAATTACGCCTTTTAATGTAAAATTACAGTACAAAGTGTTAGGATTTTTTTAGTACATAACATTGAGAAATATTGTAATATTCCTACATAAACGATTTAGAAAAATACACAACATTGTGTAAAATATATGTAGGTTACATTCACGTAATCAACATTTACGTCATGCAGTATTGGAGATTCTCAATTTCATTATGTGAAATTACAAAATTTATAGTAAAATTACAATAATTGTGTAGTAAATTAGTATTTCATACCGCGATTTGTAATTTTACTGTATATTGTGAATTTACATATTTTTTTTACAGTGTAGTAATTTAAAAAAAACTCAACGTCCTCTGGATCACCGCCAGCAGTTCACAATGTTGATTTTAGTACGTATATATTTTAGTAGTATGTCCACTAAAAAACTTAACAGCTCAAATGCAAGGTGTAATTGATTGTTAATTTATTTGTCATTTTTAATCCTAATGTCTTTATAATCACTAATTTTGTTATTCCCTAATTCTGGCGAATCTTCATAAATGAGATTGTTTTTACACAATTCCATTTCATGTCGCAGGATACAAGCCGCATCGATCCGCTGATTGTTGGATAGCGACGACACTGTTCGCCACGTTGAATCATGTCGAAAGGTGATGCATGCGTCCTGGCAAAAGTATCAAATCGTAGAAGGCGGGAAGGAGACTTGTTTTTTGTCGCTTCGTGTTCCTTCAATGGAAAGACTGTGTGCAGCATGCGTCAATGCCATGTTGCCTAAAAGTTGTCTCAGTGGAATTGCGCCTACTCTTTGTGCTTTCAACAGTTAAAAATCGGTTTCGATGTCGTGCAATCAGAAGGATCGTCCACCATTCCCAGTGTTAAGGAGCGTAGTATATTATCTACTGAATCCTTTTGTGCACTGAAATTGCTGATTCCTTTGGCGTGATCAATAACCTTAATGTTCCTATATTGGGTTCGCATTGAATATTATATAGCAGCGATGGCATTTACACGGCACGCGTGCCAAACTTGGCACGCGACAAAAAATTTCCGGCACGATAAGAAATTAAAAAAATTATGTAAAAAAAAATTATTTTAAAAAAAATTCTGCTTTTAAAAAAAAATATGGACCCAAAATTTTCATCAACGGTTTTGAATTGAATTGTACATTTTTTTCATCTAGTTGGCTCTGCATTATTTTGTACATATACATATATGTATATGGTTGTGTTATAATTCTTGTATATTCTTAGATGAGTTTTTAGTTTTGACTAGTGCAGTTCAATAGAATTTGTGTTTAAGTTCAAATAAAATTTATTTTTTGCTAAGTTGTGTGTTTAAGTTCAAATAAAATTTATTTTTTGCTAAATTAAAATGGTACCAAAAAAACCAAAACTACAAGATATTCGAAGCTTTGTACTCTCTTGGACTGCTGATTACGGTTTCGTTAAACATGGAGATAAAAGTCGATGTGGTCTGTGTTCTGAAATTATTGTATGTCGAACGTCTTCTATTAAGCGACATTTTGAAACGAACCATAAAGATATTGCCGAAAAAAATATTGACGAAAGAAAAGAACTAATTTCTCAACGATTAAAGATAGCTGAAAATCAATCGAATTTATTATCAACATTTGTAAAAACTAACAGCAATGTTACGGAAGCTAGTTTTGAAATATCTTATTTGATTGCTAAGCAATCTAAACCATTTTCTGATGGAGAGTTTATAAAAACCGTTATGCTAAAATCGGCCGAAAGTTTGTTTCAAGATTTTAATAATAAAGAAAAGATTATTCAAAGAATTCGAGAAGTCCAGCTTAGCAGAAATACTGTTAAAGATAGAATTTTAAAAATAAGTGCGAATATTTCTGACCAACTTTACAACGATCTTAATACCTGTGATTACATTTCAATTTGCCTCGATGAATCAACTGATATTAAATCGTCTGCCCGATTAGCAATTATTGCACGTTATCGATAATGAAATGCATGAGGAACTTTTAAAATTAGCAAATATACCGGAAAGAACAAGAGGTAGTGATATTTGTGAAGTTGTAGTCAATGAACTGAACAAACTTAAAATAAATATTAAAAAAATTATTTCTGTAACGACAGATGGAGCTCCTAATATGACTGGACCAGAGATAGGTTTTGTTAATTTATTTCAAAACTTAGTAGGCCATCCAATAATAGGTTTTCATTGCATTATTCACCAGCAAGTTCTTTGTGCAAAATTCGGAACTAGCGATTTCAAAGAAATATCCGAAAAAGTTAATAAAATCATAAATTTTATAGTTGCACGCGACATGCATAAAAGGCAATTTAAAAAACTTTTAAATGATATGGATTGCGAATACGATACTCTCTTAATGTGTAATAGTGTACGTTGGCTAAGCCAAGCGACATCCTTAGAACGATTTGTGAATTGCTTGGAAGAAATTCGACTTTTCTTACAGGAATTTGACAGGGATCGTTTTAAATTTAAAGAATTGTATGATACAGAATGGTTAACAAAATTAATGTTTTTTACCGACATAACATTACATTTAAACGTTCTTAATAAAAAATTGCAAGGACGAGGAAAAACAATTGAAGTTATGTATTGATTGATAAAGGGGTTTGAAATTAAATTAGATATTTTTGCTAGGGATATCGCATCTGGAAAACTAAATAATTTTCCGAAACTTAAAACTTTTTTGGACGAATCTACAATTTTCGAAAACACTAATTGGAATTTTAATTACGAATTTTCTAAAGTTCTTGAATCTATTAAAGTACAATTTTCAAATCGATTTAAAGATTTTAAAAGAATTGCTAGGCTGTTGAAAATTGTAAATTATCCGGATTTATTCGATATACAGGATTTCGATAACAACCTTATTAACTGGATGAAATTAGAAAATTTAGAAATGCAGACAGTAGATTTGCAATCTAATCCTATTTGGACACAAAAATTTGTGAATATGCGAAAAAAAATCGAAGAATTGGAATATCATCGATTGTCACAAGATGAAGAGTCAGAATGTCGCATTGAAAACTTAATATTAGAAGTGTGGAATAGTATGCCAGAGGCATTTTCTTCTATAAAAATATTAGCAATCGCAATGTTAACCATTTTCTCTTCCACTTATTCCTGTGAAAGTCTTTTTTCTGTACTTAATCATGTACTTTCAAAGACAAGAAACAGATTAACAGAGCAAGACTCAGCAGCTTGTATTACCGTACAATCGACAACATACCATCCCGATATTAAAAACCTTGCAAATAATATGAAACAAAAAACTTCTAACAAAATTTAAAAATTTTTTATTAAAATTATTATTAAACTTTATAATTTTTTTATATACTATATTTTTTTATATTGAATAAAAATTATCACATGAACTTAGATATTTCTGTTTTCTTGTTTATTTATAATCAATAAAAAATGTATATATAGGTACATATAACAAATAAAAGGTAAGCTGGCACGCCAAAAAAAATTGCAATTAAATTTAGTTGATTTTGGCACTTTGATAAAATCCTATTTGCCATCCCTGTTATATAGCATCCAGTTTCATTTGAAGCAGGCGCGGATCTAGAATTTTGTTTGGGGGGGGGTCACGGAATTAAAAGTGGCGGAAAAAATGTTCTACTCCTAAAAAAGCAAAAACAAAATTAACAAAACGAACAAAACTAACCGAATTTTCTGGTGGATTAAAAACAAAAGTGCCCTACGAGAACGTGCCCTAATGTGTTTTTGATTATGACGCGCCCTTTCTTGTGAGGGCAGCTAACTTCAGAGCTTGCAAATCAAAACAAGCTCTGTATGTTTACGCCACACGGGATCCCGCGTGTGCAAATTTTGTGTTTTCTTACTTTCTCGGAATCGAAAAAGAGGGGAAATTTTCGCTTCCCCTCTTGCAAATAAGTTCCCGAGGTCTCGATTCATGGAGACTATACAAGGAGCTTAAACTCCGTGTTGTCAATTTTTTTTGATTAATGAGGGCGCTGCAGTCAAATGTACCCCAAAAAACATGACCGATTGTATTCACCCGGTTCACGGCCAAGTTCGTTAATTACTAATGCCCGGTTTCACAGTGTTCACTTAAGCTTTCGCTCAGCCTTGAGCTTTCGCTCAACTCATTTTACTGATTCACAGTAGTGGTTCAACTGTTGAACTTGGTACAAAATTGATTTGAACTAAGCGACTAAATTTGGGCACTTAAGCCAAAGCTCAGGATATAAGTGAGAGTAATGTCATTAATTTTAGAGAAATCACAGTGAACTTGTGTTTATTTATTGATTTTAATTATAAGTTTGAAGTTTGATTTTTCAATTGTAAAGAGAAAAGAGCATTCTATTACAAAGCATGCCGTAAAGAGTGCGGATAGAAGGCTGCTGTGTAACTCTAAAGATGGAGAGATTATTTCTTCCCGCTTTGAATGCAATTCATTTTCACAGGAACCTGGAGAAAACTTATGGTACCGAAAGCTTAGAAGCGAGCTGGATTCAGAAAGGGCCGCTCCTGCATATACCATATGAGCACCTTGAGAATCATAGTGGACCAGTTTCCTGGGTTACGATCCCCCTTTTACCTGACAAAATAATAAGATTGATAAACGCTCCATATAACAATTCCAAATGCAGAGTTCCCCACAATGGAAAATTATCCGAAACTTTGAGGTGAGCTCAGGAGTACGATAAGGATGTCTACTTTCGTCGTACTCGTTCTTATAGTAATAAGCAGCCATATCTTTTCAAAAATCCTTACAACTAAAGATTAAAAACCAGAAAAATCACACAATTTATCAACCAAAAGCAAAAATTTTCCCAACTGATTCAACCACAGTGGCCTGCAAAATCCAGTGAACTAAGTTCAGCTGAACTGAGCACAAAAACAAACTGTGAAACAGTTTTGACTAGAGCTAAAGCTCAAAATTACTGCTCAGGTTCAGCTGAGCGGAAAGCTCAAATCGACACTGTGAAACCGGGCATAAGTTATTTTATGTTTACCCCTAATTTGAAAAACCAGCTTCTAAATTCGATTTATATCAATGCGATTATTCATATTTAATCAATTTTTGAATTTTCCAATAAATTTGTTTTAATTTCCAATGAAGTTTTTTTGCATTGCCCCATTTCGACTAACTTAATTTTGAACGAATTGTCGAAATAGGTCAAATTCAGCTAACTTCACAAAGGTGACATCTGTGGCCAAAAATGAACTAGAAGTTTAGTTTCTTCTACCCATCCATTTCCTGCCATTTTCCCCATAAGACTTTAAGCTCCTTGTATAGTCTCCA
Organism: Thereva nobilitata; assembly: GCA_963855945.1. Classification (NCBI taxonomy): domain Eukaryota; kingdom Metazoa; phylum Arthropoda; class Insecta; order Diptera; family Therevidae; genus Thereva; species Thereva nobilitata. The sequence continues at coordinate 124,386,256 of OY979696.1, forward strand.
TGTCTCGCGTCCGGCGACTGTGGCTGGTTGACAAAGCGATTCTGTAGTGAAATTTGAATTGTCAAAAGAAATTGTCAAACCAAAACGATTACGACGTGATGAAAATAAAGCCTAGTATGCTCTTCGTGCAGAATTCCTCTGAATTCCGCTTAGCTGGGAGAGTTATGTACACAATGTAGGCCTGACTAATATAACAGTGACTGTTTGAACACATCACGCTCCCGAAACAACTTTTTTCCGCATAAACTTCAAAATTTCCGCTCGAGAAAATATAAATTTCATTTCTTGGCTTGCGAAAAATGAAACGAGAAGTCTCCACTCAGAAAAACGCCATCCATTTTCGAGAGCAACAAAGTTCATTTACGGCCTGAATTCAGACTGAACTGCGTACTGATTTTATGGACGGAATTGCTGACCGCCCTCCAACCTGAATTCCGCTCACTTTTTTTACATGCATTTTAAAGGGGAGTCTAAATTCCGCACGAACAGCATACCCAGCTTAAGTTTTTGATTTGGTGCCTTACTACAAGATTGTGAATAATTTCATAAATAATTTATTAGTTAATTTATTAATTAATAGTTTTATGTCATTATTTTGAAGACACAAGTGATTTTTAGGTTATGGTCTTCTTGATTTGCACGAAACATCCCAGAACATCCCAGAAAGCATTTTCTTACTTTCCCAATTTCGTCCCCACTATTCAACTTTACAGTAAAAAATGTCGGGATCTCGCGGGATCCCTTGCAGCGTAAACATACAGGCAAAGGCGGCGGAACAGGTCCAAGCTGAATTCGAAAGGTTAAAAAGCGGGGTGGGGGAGGAGGAAGGAAAAATGGTATATTCGATTTCCAAAAACTTCAATCTGACTATGCACATTCAACTTCATTTTTTGAAAATATGCAAAAAAAATTAGCCAACTTTTTGCAAAGACTGCAGCTCGTTTTGAACTTCGCGAAATAAATTCGTTCCCGAAGGTAACTTTTCAGTCGTTTTAATACTGAAAAACTCCTTTCGTTCGTACACGACGTGCCGGGAATATTCACGAGAAGCCGGATAAATTTGGAAAATTCTGGTAAAATATTGATCGACCAATGTTGAATGGTCAACACAGACAACAGGTGTTCCGCCGCCCCTGACAGAGCTATAGAAAGAATATAGATCAGTGTTTCCCAAACTTATTTCGGTCATGGACCCCTTACTATAACAAAAACTTAATCATGCACCCCCAAATCCAAGTCAATTAAATTTTATGATATAATAAAATATACTAAAAATACTTTAATCTGTTCTCTCTGAGAAGACAATTGCACGTTGCTAAGTAAATTAATTAGATACATATTTTTAATTGTTAAGAAAACAAAAGAAAAAATGCAATGCGGAAGACATAATAAACTAGAAAGCAGAAAATATAACCTATCAACTTCAAATTTTGCACATATGCATAGTTCCCGTGACAATGGACTCTGATTTTTTTGTAAAAAAAAATAAATTTGGCGGTTTCAAGTTAACGGGAGAACTTTGCAATGGTGTTCCCCGAGCCCGCGACATGGGTATCAAATGAAAGGGTATGACAAGTAGAATAGAATTAGCTGTGTTGCTCCATTCCAAATTCAAACTGGCAGCATCAAGCTCAGAATGAAATTAATGAAATTATTGTTAAAATTTATAAATATAACTTACTTAAATGTAAAAAGCGTGGGACGTTAACGAAAAGTTTAATAAAATAAGAATATAGGTAAAGAGCGTTCCACCTGAGAACGTCTGAGAATATTCCCCTCTTCCCAAATTCTGTTTGTATAACAAAAGTTTTGTAACAAATGCAGATATAATACTTTTAGTTTTGGGAAAATTTAATTGATCACCATGCAACTCTAAATTTATTTCATCAAATTTGGCGAATAAGTCAGTCAAATAAAGCTGTTTGCTTTTCGATTTCGTCCGCGCCGCGTGGTCACAATTTTTCTAATTGTTTATATAAGAACTTTCGATCTGAAAAAGTTGGGTCGGTTTTGGTCGTTTGGTTATTTTTTGTTTTTGTTTTTTTAGTTGGGTCAATGTTGTTTTTTAAAGAGGGAGCGCTTTTGGGGGGGGTCATGACCCGCGTGACCCCCCCTTGAATCCGCGCCTGATTTGAAGCAGCCTTCACTATATTTGTGGGTCAAACGGCGCCGTTGTTAGCTTCGGGTGTGACTAAAACCCACCGGTTATGTCAACATATCATTCTCTGCATCTTGTTTCGTGTAGTTTGGTCCACCAGATCAACACCGGGGTCCTTCTCTTCTTCTTTAACGGCTCTACAACCGGGATCCGGTCCTGGCCTCTCGCAACTGTTCTCTCCACCGGTCCCGATTCTGAGCCGATGTCATCCAGTTTGGCATCGCTATGCTCTGAGCGTCCTGGTCTACGCCATCCTTCCAGCGGAGGTTGGGTCTCCCTCGCTGTCGCACCCCGATAGCACTCGTAGATCTCGTCATTGTAGAGTCTCCGGAATCGTCCTTCCTCACATACGGGGCCAACAATCCTCCGAAGTATTTTCCTCTCGAACACCGCCAAGAGGTTAGAGTGCTTTTTGCTAAGCACCCACGTTTCGGATGCATATGTGAGGACCGGCAAGACCATCGTCTTATATAGTAAAAGTTTAGACGTTATGGTTAGATGCTTGGATTTGAAGAGCCTTCACAGGCTATAGTAGGCTTTGTTGGGATCCTTCACCAAACTATTTTATGTCCATGTAGTCTGTTTTAGGGATAGAATACACTACCCCACTCTGCACAATCTTCTACACTGGTAAAACGCTATTTTGATCTTTTCTTCGATATGGTATTTGCAGTTATGGTATAAATCCAGAAATTTGGCCTTCCCAGTCACTTTGATTTCCGATCCCAATAGCATCAGAGACTGAAACTCCACACCTGTCGTTATATTGAGGACAATATGTAGCTTCTTTCTTACCGTCATTTAAGGTATCGGTTGGTTTCGTTCCGTGAACAACTATTCTAGCACTCGGCGGCCATCCCTTCTTATATCTATAGAAGTGTTTGTAAACATGCCTGGTGTCACTATCGCTAGATGGCCAGCATACCCAGGAGTTAGTCCTCTGAAGGAAAAGTTTCCTAAGTTAGATCGAGGATAGAAACCATTTGTACATCGAAAATCTAGATGAACGTCTTATTTTTTAAATTTTTAAATCCTTTTTTTTCTACTAAAACTTAAGCTGGTGAACCACAACTACGGTAATGTTGTGAAACGTTATCTTTCTCTTTTCAACATTCTCCTGGCAACGTTCTTCGCACCAAATAAAATAAATTGATTGAATAATCGATTAAATCTTGTTAGTCTACTTACTACTCTCTCTCTAAGGAGTATTTAAAGTTCATGGCAATAGACGTAAAACTTTCTGCACCCATCAATTGTAGCTGTTTACTCCCTTCTGATAATTTTCATTAAACTATTTTTTTGCTCTCTTCTAAGTTTTGCCTGTTCTGACTATAGTACAGGATCGTTACTTAGTCTTCAGTGTATTTAAATTTTCAGATAATATTTCATTTCAGAATAAATTTTACGTTGTACTCTCTAAAGATAAGACGTCTTTATTGTAAACATTTTCCATTAAGTTAATTAATCAACCAGAGAACAAATCCTTTATGATTTGTTGCTCAAACCCAGCCCAGCCCATCTTCAATGTTGTTTTGGAAAATGTGTCACCTGCACCTATATAATTAGATTTTATCATGCCGCGATTAATCATCTGGTAATTTAAGTTTATGCTTTAAAGATTTCTTATCACAAATTCATTCTCGTCTCGGTTATTTGAGTGTAATTTTATATAATTTCACATTCTAACGAGTACGTGTGATAACATTAACCAAGTTAGGTAAACATGAAAACAACTCGGCATTTTTAGATTTTTCTTTTTTTGTATTGCGTCAGTCCATAAATAATACGATTTTCCAAATGCATGAACTGAAAAATATTGTGGAGGATGTCAGGAGCTTTTGGGGAGCAGACTTTAGAAGTGACCACCATTTGCTAGTAGCAACTCCTTGAAATCGGAGCAATCAGACGTTTGTAGACCTTCTGCAGGATAGCGTTAAAAACTGGATTTTGCGGGGAAATTGGAAAAACCTGAACGGTACATTTTCGCAGGAACCTGAAGAAAACAGCAACAATGCACAATAAATAAGAATAACCACTCGTGCCCCATACAAGACAGAAATAGTAAGCGCAATTCATGCAATTTCCTGGGCCAGTGACGTCATCGGTTGTGGGATTTGGTGTGAGCTTCGGGACAAGAACGTGTGCTGTGATCATTTTTGTGTTGAGCTTTTGCGCCATCTGATCTTCGCTGTAGTGTCGCTTGTGTGAGTTTTTATGCGGAGGGAGTCTTAGGTTATAATCGGGGGTCTCGAGTGGGATCTTGTGGGGGCTTTGAGATTAGAGCCTCTCGGATGGGCTTTAATTCTGATGAGTCTTGGGAAAGATCTTGTGGGAGAATTTGATCCAGGTTCCAATTCTTGGCTGTGCCTTGGATGAGCATTCACGTTGCGTTCTCTCCCCCCATCCTGTGAGTATAATCTGCAGTGGTAGTTCTTGGATGGGATTTTGGGTGGGATCTAAATTGAAATATTCACCGTTTTAACCGCAAAAATCATATAAATTCTCGAAAAAGTGAAAGATGTCGATTTCGAATCATCAATACAAATAAAATCATGGAGCTCATATTGAGCCAACATCATCGCACTACTAGACTTGAAAATAAAACCACTTTTTAAAATGTTATTAAAAAAAATTTAACTTTATAATAAATCTTTAGCATTTATTTATCCAAGAATTATGTTTTGATGAAAAACCAAGCCACTTTACATAAATTTTATCTCCATTCCTTTTCAAGATTTTTTCAAGAATTCAGCATTAGTCCATGGAAATGGTACTTTAACATTGCAAAAATGCAGGACAAGGTTTTTTTGGGGTTGTGTAGGGGAGGGGGGGGGTCGGTGTTAGTTTAAATTTGAGTTTTCGGGCTCGGGCCCCCCATTTGGCCGCCATCTTGGAAAAGGTGTGCAAATGGTTTTTCCATTATATCTCCGTAACAGTACATCTTACAGAAAATTTGTACATAGGTTTTTTGTTTAGAATTAAATTATCTACAATTTATTATATGAGCTTTTTTGGTCGTAAATTGAATAATTAAGAAGTTATAAGCCTTAGAAAACAAAAATTAGTCACACTATTTTCTTTTAACGGCTGTAACTTTTTTTCGTTTTTTTTCTTAGAGGGTTTCATAACGAATATTTTTCATTCATTTTTTTTTAATTTCATTCATTACGAAGGGTTTTACAGCGCTCCGAAAGTATCAAAGTGACAGATTTTCTGAACAATTTTTTTACGATTTTACCTCCTCCTCTCCCTAGACATTCTAAATAACAAGTAGCAAGTAATAAAAAAAAATCGAAAAATTTAGCAATTTATGGCATATATCAAAATTCCGGCTCGACATACTATAACTACAACTTTATTTTACAGGATGTTTTTTAAAATTTGCAGATCGATCAACATTTACTGGAGATATAATGCCGACCGTGGAGCAACTTTTTTTTCTTAGTGTTGTGGATCACGGGATTTTTTACCCTAGTTATTTTTGTAAAAATAAAGTGGAATCATTTTTTTATAAAGTTTAAATACCAATAAACAAAGTGTACTATTTATTTTTATTAATTTCTATTGTTATCCCTACTAAAAAAAATGTTCCTTTTAGCGCATTTTTGGCCTTAAATGGCGCTACAGTCCTTATAGGACTCGGGGCCTCTTGAAGTCTGTTCTTCCAGTCGTCTCTACGTTTTTCTAGTTCTTTCTAGTTTGTTACACGATGTCTCCATACATCTTCTAGGTACGTCATCCATCCACCTATTTCTTGGTCATCCTAAGCTTCTTTTACCATTAAAAATCCTGCCCAGCATTATTTCTTCATAAGCTCGTAGAACTTGTCCGAGCCATCGCATCGTAGTCTACTCAATTTTATATGCGTGACTACATTTATTTCGTCATACATTTCCTCAACCTTTTCGTTTGTTCTAATTTGGTTAACCCGTACAGGACCAAATAGTCTTCTTGGGATTTTCCTTTCGAAGATTTTAAGCTGATAATCTGCTTGTTCGGTCAATGCCCAAGCCTCAGACCCGTAGTATATAAATGGGCGGATTAGTGTTTTATATAATTTTACTTTACATCTCACTTTACATTGTCTTGCGATATCTTGGTTCTTTAGAATCGGGACTAGTGCGGAATAGGTTTTATTTGCGTCTATGGATATCGTCCTTTATCTTATTTTCCGCAGTAAGCATTGTCCCTAAATATATAAAATTGACTACATCCTCCACTCTATAATCGATTAGGTTGATGTTTCGTCCTAATCCTTGTCCTCGTTTTCATACAATCATATATTTTGTTTTCGTGTCATATATTCTTAGACTGAATCTTGCTGAGCTTTCCACAATTTTTGAAATGGTTTCCTTTACGGCTTGCGCTACGTGTCCAATTTTGACTGTCATCTGCGAAGGCTAGTATCTGAATGTTACTTGTGAAGATGCTTGTAACGGCGCGCGGGCCTATCCCCTTACGAAAAAACACCTATAATAAAAAATTTTCTGGAAAAAATTGGAAGGCCAGGAAAAATAAAAAGGAAAAAAAATCTGAGAAAAGAAAAGTCAGGATTTTCCGGTCGAGAAAGACCGGAGTTTTTTTGAGAAAGAAAAAAAAACCTGAGGATAAAATAGTCAGTTTTTTTTGAGATTTATTTTGTTAATAATTATTGCTGAGTTGAGCTTGCGAATTTCTTGAAGGACGTTTTGGTCAGGAAACCCGAATTAGAGAGAGAGACTAAGTTGAGAACATTTTTGGAGGAAGCCGTTAAGAAAGAAGGAGATTCTACACCAACCCTAAACAGCGTGGGACGGGATTGCGCCCTGTAGCCTTGACTGTACACAGAGGAAACTTCCCGTCTGTCAGCTGGCGGGATTTTCGTCAGCTCCTGAGCACATTATTATAGTTAAAGCCAGCAATATTAACAGGTACCATTAGTTTTTAAGTGGATCGTCCTGATACAAAAATAATACCAAAAGTCATCAGTGGGTGTTATCGCTAAACGGCGGTTAGCTATTTATCCTGGAATGTGATAATTAACTAGTGCAAAAGTCAATCACCAGTAAAAAAATTGCAGTCAATAGACATTCAGCGTTTGTTTTGGGATATTATTGAGCCGTGAGACTAGTTAACTATTCTTTTAACTAGGTGCTGTTGGGTGATTAATTGGCGAGGCGTTCCTGTCTTTATTTTGTGGTATAGAATTGGCTGGATACTTTTTGGCATATGCATTGATGACTTGACAACAATTACAACGAGTCTAAGATATACATGAGTGGTTGGATAAGTATGTGACTAGATGGACTAAGGAAGGAGGTCCCCGTGGGAGTAGATTATATCGGTTAGCGGCATATAACATTTTAAATTGAATCCACTAAACATTTTTAAACTGTGTACTTTTTTTATAAGAATTTAAATTTTGTTGATACAATATTTCTTGTTTATTAGTCATTAAGTTTTCTTTTAATGTCGTTTTGTGACAATGTGCAAATTGATTCGATTGATGAGTGGGTAATAATCCTAGCGATTCTGAAATTTGCATTTGTCAGCCGAATTATATATTTAATTAATTTATAGCGTTTGTCATCACCATATCATAATTTTTTTTACTAGAGACTAAATATTATTTGATTTGGAATTTTTTTTTTTTGTTGCAACCCCTCAAGTTGCCTTACCCGGCATGATGTTAACTATTTGTACAAAGATAACGCGTTGTGGTACCAGGACGAGTTTTTTTTTCTTTTAAATATTGCCTCCTTGATTTTATACATTAACAATATATAACTTAGTTTGTAGAGTACCGATGGGTTTTTATGACTAATATCGAACATATCGTTTGATTGTTTTGTTGTGTATTTGAGTAGATAGAATTACTATTAGGTCTAGATGTGAGCTAATGGCAGGTGTTTATTGTTAGGAGTATAATTCTTCCCGCCCTGTTAATTATATTGATGTATTCCGGAATTAGTTGTTTGCTGAATACTATAATATTTCAATAAATTTGTCAGTTGTTGGTTAATTTAGTTCTTTATTTTTTTGAGTGGTTCAGCTGGAAAGTTACTGCACCGATGTCCGGCTAAGCGAGCTGTAGGCATGGCATAGCGGCGGACGATGAACCTCGCCCCGAAATTCTGTTTTCAGGTTAACCCCACGTTAATGTAAGAACTCCGAGTCCGTCCTGGAGGGCGCTCACGTGCAGGTAAGTGGTGGTGCAAAATCATAGGTGGTACTTCCGGTGTATCAGCAGTCCACGACCCCCCGGCGAGCCAGCCCTACTTTGGAGGGCAGGGGTACCGCCTTGATGGTGTTTGGAAGTCTGTTGATCAATTTTTTTTTTGTTTTTTTGTGATTGAATGGAAGGTTGCCACTTCGGGCAACCAACCCGAGGTTCACACGACATGCTGTTTGCTCCGTTATATTTTGGTTCTCTCATTATTGCTCCCTGAGCCATGCCGAAGTAATCCTTTGCGGTTCGTACCGGTCAGAGCTCAAACATCATGCAAAGGATTGGTTCTGTTTAGTTAGTAGGAATCTGATACTACCGTTTAGGTGCGAACCCCCAGTGGTGACTCCTCTCTGAGGTATGGACCTTAGACAGGCAGTCGCACACATTCCCTGCTGCTAGACCGATGTAAGATTCTCACCACTTCCTCGTAAAAAATTACAATGCAATATGTGAGAAAAAAATTCGTCCACTCTTTTTACAATAAACCCCGTTTATTTCTATATTTTCCCATCATACAAGATTATTTTTATTAATGAAATAAGAGCTGCGTTCCTTACGATTACAAAGATACCTCATTCGTGAAAATATACCGTTTACTATAAAAGGTTGTACAACTTGTGACAGAACACCCTGTACATTTTTATTTCTTTCCTTCGTGAAGGCAAATTTTTTTAAAAGATCTTGGAAATACCCCAAAAAGAACACAGGAAATCGGCAAGTCCTGAATGGTATTCATTAATTAATGAGTTTACCGCAAAACGCCATATTTATACCTGTCGCGCAGTGCATATATATTCTTAAGGGGCAGCAATATGTTGTTTTGTCCGTGGCGACGAAATCGCTAGAGCGGTAGCTGTGAACACGTCAAGTAATTACTACCCGTATCACCAGCATCATACAGGCTTGCATTTGTTCATTCACCGTTATACCAAATCTGTAAAGCTTAGTCCGAAAATATCGGGGTTTAATCGAGACTGCATGAACGCAATCAAAACCAAAGATGCCGCCTTCTAAGCGTACAACAGTTCCCCGAGTGAATCACATCGTCGTGAGTATACCAAACTAAGACAATCCTGTAAATCCACCATCAGTAAAGTCAAATCATCATTGAGGAGCCGGATCAAAGAACCGCACTTTCGCTCGCTCGACTCCAAAAAAACGTAAAATTAGTTCGAAAAAAAATTTTCTTCAAATAACAAAATGAAAAATACTTATTTGTTTAGAAAAAAAAGGCGCATCTTTTTGTTTCATACAATTTTTTTGTGGCATCATTAGTTTTTAAATAAACAACAAAAAACCGATTTTTTTTAAACTTTTTTTTATCAATTTTTTTACTTCTACTCGTCATAACTCTCTTAATAATTATTCAATTGATCTGAAATTTTTTGTGTAAACTAATTACACGTAGCTTTGAATGGTAGACAAATTCCGATTAAAAAATGACATGTCGTTTGTTTGTTATTAACTTTTTATTTCGTTGCCACGTGCGTCGCGCGTCAGATTTTTCAATTTCAAAAAGTATCGACGGAATTTTTGATTTCAATTTGCTATAAGCGACAAAGTTGTTTATTAAGGTCTTATAAAGTTTTCTGAAAAATTTCAAAGAGTTTCGTTATCATGATACATAGTTATAATCAAATAGTCAGATGCGGTTTCAACTGCGCCGAGCGTCTTCTTACACTTAGAGCGCTAGAAGCTCAACGCGTCTGACTTTGTTTGATTATAACTATGCACCATGATGATGAAATTCATCGAAATTTTTCAGAAAACTTTATAAGACCTTAATAAACAACTTTGCCGCTTATAGCAAATTGAAATCAAAAATTCGAAATAAAAGTTAATAACAAACAAACGACATGTCATTTTTTAATCGGAATTTGTCTACCATTCAAAGCTACGTGTAATTAGTTTACACAAAAAATTTCAGATCAATTGAATAATTATTAAGAGAGTTATGACGAGTAGAAGTAAAAAAATTGATAAAAAAAAATTTAAAAAAAATCGGTTTTTTGTTGTTTATTTAAAAACTAATGATGCCACAAAAAAATTGTATGAAACAAAAAGATGCGCCTTTTTTTTCTAAACAAATAAGTATTTTTCATTTTGTTATTTGAAGAAAATTTTTTTTCGAACTAATTTTACGTTTTTTTGGAGACGAGCGAGCGAAAGTGCGGTTCTTTGATCCGGCTCCTCATTTGATGATAAATTGAGAAACAAAACAATCTTTCAGTCAGTATATGCAAATTCCAATACAAATCAAAGAGTTCAAACGCAGGGTATACATCGCAATCTCCTTGAACATCCTCGTGACACTTCATACAACCAAACCTTTTCTATGGCCCATACTAGGCTTAGTACTAGATATTGCACTATGGCGTGACCGACGACATGGCGAACTGGTAGTACAAAGGATAATTCCTGAGCTTATATCTGCCATATAATACCCTCGACACAGGAACGTTGTTACGACGAAAATACGACAATCCGACAAAAACCAATGACGCAAATTTTTCGTTATTACGACAAAAACTGAAATAGTGGGCCAGCTAACGGTCGGCAGATTATTGCAAAAAATGCACTTTTAGGCGTTTTTTTAGTGTCATGCGGTATTAGCTGATTTTGATTTTAATTTTATTTGAAAATTAATACAATATGTATATTACTTCTTTCCAGATTAGTTGATTGAGAGACCGCCGGGTCTCAATAAATTTTTTTTAATTTCCATTCACTGACATTCTTTACTATACATTAACTTTTACAGCTGTCAAAACATAATGACGAATTTTACCGCGTGTCACTTCCTCAAATGGCATTCGTCGTAACGACGTTGCTATGTGTCGACGGAATAAAAACAAATTCAAGTTATGTAGCTTTAAGCCCGATTTACATCCCAAAAGTCAAAGTGGAAGTGAACTTTGGAGCTCTTTTATCGCAAAGAAATTTGTATACGTTTCTGAAACCTTCCTGGAACAGAGAGAAAAGCATAGAAATTCCTGTGCGATTAAGGGGCTCCAAAGTACACTTTCACTTTGGCTTTGGGATGTAAACCGGACTTTAAAGGTAAAACCTGCTTGGGTTTAATGCTTTGGGTTGCTTCCTGATGTAAATTTAGAACACTTACATATTGACACTATTTGAAAATTTTCTCATTACTGAAAAAAATAACTCACATAAATTCATGCATACACTTTTTCTGACCGTTACTATTATCATCGAGAATATACATGTCTAGTGCATTTCTTGTTAACTTAAGAATAGTTTTCACTACAGTCCTATGTACTTGGCTATGTTCTAAAGGATATTTTCCCCAATAGTGTTTAAGTTTGAACTTTTCAGATCCTGAAAAAACACGACACATATGAACATTTGACATACACAGATACAACATCTAGCCAAGAAAATAGGCGGAGAACTTTTCAAAGCCAAAAACTTCTTTTTAGTTGGCACAAACAGTTGTGGGTGGATGGATGGGTGTTTGAGTGGGTTCGACTCACATCAAAAACTTTCTGCCACAATCGCATCCAATATCTAAATTCAGCGAAGAGCCAAGCGGAAGTTACGACAATTTTAACCCGATAAAAAAGGGAATAGCAAAAAAGTATCCCTCCCCCCACAGACAATTCAAACAAGATATATGAAGGGATGGACTAGGACCAATAGGGCAGTCAGCTCTTCCGTTATTTAGTATCCCTAGGGAAAGATCATCTACGAGTTTAGTGTCAGAAAGTTTGTTCCGTTTATAAGAAAATCTCTTTCGGATAAACACAACAAAAAAATGGTTTTTCTTTGAAAATCATCGTCCATATCTTTCATTTGTGGATGGTAGTACTTTTAAGGCGCCTTGAATAATCTGTCAATTTGTCCAGTGACTTCTTTAGTAATTTTTTAGTTCTTGAGTCTTCAAAAAATCCTATTGTGTAGAAGGCTTGACATGAGCAGAGGGTAAAATGGAATTTTTAAATTTTTAGTCTCAGATAAGAGCCTATAACCCTCCTTATTTTTAACGAGGCTTCATTTTTGCCTGTTTCTATTAGCCGTGAAAATTTAAAACCTCGTTGACATTCTTTTGTCACCGCAGTCAAAAAAAATGATTTATTCCTGCATTGTTTGAAAAAATGGAATTTTCTTTGTACCTTTGATGTGCTATTTTATGTGGCATGTAAAAAGAAATGAAAAATACAATTCTTATTCGAACTCTATAAAAAACATAGTCTCTGTATGTTGTAAATTTTGAAAGTTTTGCTGCTGTCTACTAAATTCAACTACTCAACTACTGAACTTGCGACTTTATGCACCATTTCAACTCAACCCAGGTAGCAGAACTGAGTCGAGTTCAGTCGACCCTACCTCAACTCGACTCGCGTCTACATGCATTTGAACTCGCGTCTACATGCATTTGAGCGCAATTAATTAAAATCGGGGAAGCATTTCGGCAACACATATGCACAGCCCTCCCATAGTATTTGTGCAGCTCCCGGCGATTTTCAGCAACCATCCAAATGAGAAATGAATATGTTTGGAGCAAACGCGAAAGAATTTCGGTAGGCCTCTGTCCGCGAGATGCATGAAACCAAGACCCTCATAAGTACAGGCCTGGAAGCAGATTTTTGGTTGTGTCTGTGCGAGGCCAAAATCGTCTGACAGTTGTGGAATTAACATGGCCGAAGCCGTACGAAGCAATTTTTTAACTTTGGTTTTGGAATAAAAAGTGGTAAAATATTGTATTTAATCACTTTTTAGTGCACACGGATTATCAGTGATAAGTTATTTAGTGATCTGAGTACTAAAAAAAAATTAGTGGTTAAGTGTATTTTAGGAGTGTTAATTGATTAGGTGACCATTTTTGTTTACAATCGCGGTGGTTTTTTCGTGTTAATTTAGGGAAAAAGTGTTGAATTTGTGTAGTAATGGAATTAAAAGTGAATTTAAAGTAGTTAAAAATTATTATAGAAGAGTTATTAAAAACATAAGTGCAAGTACTACCACCCAACATGAATAACAATAACTTTTTCACTTTTCCTTCACATTTTTCTGCACTTATGTTTTTAATAACTATTCTATAATAATCTTTAATCACTTAAAAAGCACTTTTTATTATATTACTACACAAATTCAACTTCTCTTAAAATACACTTAACCACTCACTTCATTTTAATTTTTTTTATTAAATCACTAAAGCACTAATCACTGATAATCCATGTGCAGCAAAAAGTGATAATATACAATATTTTACCACTTTTTAGTGCAAAAACAAACTTAAAAAATTGCTTCGTAAGGCTTCGGCCATGTTAATTCCACAACTGTCAGAATATTTTTGGCCCTTTTTTCAGCTATGTTAGTATTAGTTGGCCTGGCTGCTTCCAGGCCTGTACTTACGAGGGTCTTGATGAGACCTATACATATGGTTGTTTCTTTTCTTTTAGAGCGAGAGGTTCTTGAATCCAAGTGCTTCCCTCGAATCCGTATACATGTACGCTATTTTCTGTTCCTTATCTTCTCTATTCTAAGTATTACAGTCAGAGAGCTGAAAGAAGAGATTAGCAATAGCATTAAGCAAAAAGTCTAAAAAGTTATTAACAAACGCGCGATGGATATACATTTTATGCAAAAAACGCAAGAGTATGAATATAATATGATATTGGAATGTGGTAATGGAAGCAACGCAACGAGTTTTGATGGGCCGACCGGCTCACAATCGATAGTTTTGGTTGTACATCCGCACTTCGATGTACATCTAATTTGACCGTGTATGGGGGCCTTCAGATGCACAGCGATCGTAGCCAACAAGCATAACCGCGGCATGAGCAGCACGGTAAAATATTTCTTTCTTTCGATTCTAAATTCATTTATTATTTGATAATTTACGATTTTTAGGAAAATTTCTTCAAATTGGTAAGAATTTTAGGAGAAAAAAAATACAAATTTTTTTTATAGGTGAATAAGATTTACGGGCCTCTTTAGGAAGGCCGGGCCCGGGGGATTCCTCCCTTCTCCCCCCTCTCTCGAGAGCCCTGCTGCTATTGCCCCAGCTGCTGTGGATGATTCTAGTTCCCAGCATGCGGAGGATGAATTGACTGATTGCACTGAGATTCTTGGGTACCGCTAGGGCCTCCCGGATGGCCATGCTGATGGTGTTAAAAGAGCCTTCTATATCTAGAAAAGCTGCCAGGTTAAACTGTTTGTATTCGGCGGGGTATTCCACGGTGCGCGCTTCTTCTTGAAGAGCAGTGTCCACCGATCTGACCTTGAAAAATGCATACTGAGATGTAGAAATACGAACCTCTTTTATTAAGTTCCGGAAGTCCAGTATACGTTGTAAGGATACAAAAGATGACAAACTTATTGGCCTGTAATCTCTTGCCGCTTCGTGCCCGCGTCTGCCGATCGTCGGAATGAAGATCACTTTGCCCTTTTGATCACTTCACGCAGGGCAGGTAACTGTAGTGTTGGCAGTACTTGTAGATTGAGAGAAGTCATGGACCGATAATCGCATGCATCTTTTGTAGGTTAATTGGCATTATGATGTACATGCACGGCGACTTGCATTGGGAGAAACTTGGAACCTCCCACAGGTGATAGTTTGGAAGGTTTCCTCCCAGGACACTGCTGTTTCCGCGAGAAGCCCCTTTTGGGGACGGTTTTTTGACAGTCCGGAAAGTGGGATTTTAGGAGAAGTTGCATGGATTCCCCTGAGGAATCTATCCATTTGCCGTCTTCCCGTTTGATATAAGATGGTTGGCAGTGTTGTATACAAAAAATGCACGGGGCCGGTAAATGACCCGTGCAAAATATAAAATGTTCTAAGTGCAACCCGAAACCGCCAAGAAATTGGCAAAGGAAAACTTCGCGCAATTTGTCTTGCGAAATAAATAAAAATACCGTAAACAAATTGCGCAAGTTTCGGGGCATTTGGAGAAAAGCCGACGGCTGCGTTTTTCCGGCCGGCGCCTTCAGCCTTGGGTGAAAGACCAGCAGCTGACTTTTGCTACAAGGTTGATCCGGAAGAAAAACGCAACGACGGATTTTCTTGACAAAAGTTTTTTGAAGCGGAGGTCGATCAACTGATTGATCGACGAGTGTTGTTTTAATCGTGAACACCGACGGGTGGCCTTTTCTCAAACATAGTTTAAATTTTTGACTTTCTCTGACTTTTTCTTGCCCGTTTAGAAAGGTTTTTGACTTGAACCTTCATTCGCGGCGGACGCGATCGGTGTTGTTGTTTTCGGGATAAAAACCCAAGTTTTGTGTAATAACATAGTTGAATAAGTTTCGCATAAACTTGTTTCAAACGGAGAAAAGGAAAACAAAAAAAATAGTTGTGCCGGCACGCAGCCCCACAACCCCAGTGCTCAGTGGCCAATAAAAGAGACTGTATGCAACAATACAATTCCAATGTATTAACTCTTTAATGTTAACAAGTATCAATTCAATAAATATAATTTGGTAAAATCAAATTCAACTTCAAATAAGAATTAAATACAACACAACTTCAATAAGAATTCAACCTTTAATACAAAAATTTCAAATAAGAATTCAAAAATTCAAATATAATTTCAAATAGGAATTCAAAAAAGTTTCACTCAATAAAAAAGGTCAATATTAATCAATTTCAATGGTAAAATTCGATGTTAATTAGGCACGAGATAAAATTGTGATTGTCAATCACCATACCACCATTAAATTTTGATAAATGTAAATGAAATATATTCAATATAAAAAAAACAATTTGATGTACTCACCTGGTTTTAAATGGCAGGTAAAGTTAAAATGGAGATGAGGAGGATAATACACTGTAAAAAAAATATGTAAATTCACAGTCCAAATGTATAGTAAAATTACAAATCGCGATATGAATACTAATTTACTACACAATTATTGTAATTTTACTATAAATTTTGTAATTTCACATAAAGAAGTTGATTACATGAATGTGACCTATATTTTACACAATGTTGTGTATTTTTCTAAATCGTTTGGGTAGGAAAATTACAATATTTCTTAGTATTATTTATCAATGTTATGTACTGAACTTTCTACTGTAATTTTACAGTAAGAGGCGTAATTTTAGAACTTATATTTTAAGTAAAATTACAAATTGTTCATTGGAATGTCAGGTTTAAATTTTCCCTCTCATAGATATAATTCACAGGTAACAATGAAATACTAAGCATATATACCCGATTGTTCTTAAGTTAAGGTCAGGCCTTTGACTTTGGCAAGGGTCTGGGCAGTTCTTGTAAACGCCAAGAAATTTTTGATAATTATTGATGCTTAGGGCCGATTCACAATTAAAGCTTCAAGCTGCAAGCTTCAAGCTTCAAAAATTAGGTCAAATGGGTTTGTACAATGATTCACATTCACAGCTTCAAGCTGCAGTGCTGAAGCTTTTAGTTTGAAGCTTGCAGTTTGACGCTTGCAGCTTGGCGCTTGCAGCTTGAAGCTTGAAGCTCTCATTGCGAATCGGTCCTTGCATTGTGAGCAAAATGCTATTTTTATGTGTAGGGAGAGGGCACAGCATACACAAAAGTTTTGGAAATTTACAAAACTATGAAGTGAAACCTCCAATACTGATTGTATTTTCACATCCCACAAATAATGTATATTTACTACACAGTTGGTAAAAATACGTAAAGTAGAATTGGCAAATTCCTAATAATATATATTGCAAATTTACAAAACTGCTTGTGAATAAAACTTCCACTATTTTTTTTGTAAAATTACCACAGAAATTTTTTACAGTGTAGTTACAGGATTAAGTAGGTACCTCAGTATTATTAAATTGGAGTACATACTACCTTGTATCAAAAAGCTACAAGATATACCAAAATTAGTAAACTGATTATAAGCTTGTATCAAAAGCTACAAGCATAACAAAATTTAACTTGGCACCCAATTTCGTACCTTGTATCATAAGCTACAAGGTAGAATTAGGTTTAACAAAAAATTAGTTAGAACTTGTATCGAAAGCTACAAGTCTAACCAAATTGGGGTTAGTAATGAGTTTAAACCTTGTATCAAAAAGCTACAAGGTTTAACTGAGATTATTAAAGGTAGTTGTACATGTATCGAAATCTACAAGTATAACTAGCGTGTTAGCAAAATGAAATCCACACCTTGTATCACAAAGCTACAAGGTGTAATTAAAATCAAATGGAATTATACTCGTATCAATAAGCTACGAGTATAATTCATTAATTTTTGGTATGTTGGGGTTTATAGGGTGAGGACTAAGGAAAGTATAATCAAGGGAAGAACCTTACCTGCTGGGGTGACGGCTGGAACACGAGAGAGAGCGAAAATTTCATCCAGCAAGATTTTTGTTCAGTTGCGAACTTGGATAACGGTGTAAACCGGTTTGGTTGGTAACAACCGAAGTGGGGGACTTTCATTTGTGTGTGTATGTGATTGATTTTGTGGTTAGTTAGTATGACCACCTTAAAATTTTAATTGAGTGGAATTTTGAGTGAACAATTTTTTTTTCATGTGAATTTGAAATTGTATACGTAAAGCTAATTTTGATGAACATAATAAAAACCAGTATTATGTAGGGAGAATTGATCCTGTTGAGGTAATCACCGTTTTTCAAGCATGACCATGTAGGGGTACTTCAGGTTGCTTAGTTTTTCAGCTGTTGTGTCTGCTCCTGGTGTTTACCGTTGTCCATATTATTTATTGTGTTATTGTTACTATTCTTCCTTGTTGGCTGACACCGTAATTTCCTGCTCTTATGATGCTGTCAAAAGAAAATAATAATTATGGTGCCCTACTGTGGCATGGTGATCGTTAGATTTCCCAACAATAGTTGTTAAAGGATTTATAATTCAGTAAAGTAAAAAAAATATATATGTTTTAAAAAGATTAACAAAGAAGACTGTACTGACTAAATATTTAATCTGAGAATATTAGTGTGATTCAATAGTTTTGTGTAGTAAGATAGCTGTTAAAGAAGTTATAGTTTAATAAAGTAGGAAATACCTTTGGAATAGATTTACGAAGAAGATTGTTGTGAGTAAAGATTTGTATTTCAAAATACAATTGTGTTTCGATATTCTGCGTAAGGGAAATGTAGTTAGTATTAAAGATTTTAATTAAAGATATTGTTGTGTGGATTATTCGTTGGGTTTCCCTAAGGCTCTTAGAGGCCAACAGAAAATATAATAGCAGGGTTATTTAGAAAGAAATTTGCCGAGCCTGGCCAATTCTCCTAGACTTTCCATACCTTGGCAACGATCCCTCCATGATTGATTTTTGCTGCCCTTACCGTTTTATTATACGACCTTATATTTGCGTGTACAATAGACATTGAAAACTTCCCTGGTTAGCTGTCTAACATCTGATAATTCTTCGTTTCACCACGGTGCAAAAACTTTCTTACTATATTTGAGGTGTTAACCATTTCGTCTGTTCCCAGTTCGTAATCTTGGGGTTTCTATAATAGACTAAGAGCTCAGGCCCGCCAGACCTACGTCATTTTCTTAAAGCTGATATTTCGTATATACATAGTGTGATAGGCAGTTAAGAACGTATGCACACTCGCTAGCCCGGTGAATGGGCCCTTTTGTAGATAGAGGGGTTGAGGGGTATAAAAGGGGTTAAAATTGAAAAAAATGTCTGTCGCTGCGTATGTAGGTTCTACTAGGACTAAATAACCGTTAAATACGAGTGGCAGAAATTTTTGACAATTTGCTGTGGTGTGAGGGGTGAAACGGCAACTTCAGGTAGGGGTGGCTTGGGGATTGTGCAAATGGTCAAGTTATAGTGTCTGGAACCTTCCAGTTACTGACCATAAGGAAATTGTTATTTAGAGCTGGTGTAATGGCGATGATTTTTTCCCAACCTCTGAAATTATCTGTACTAGGGAAAACAAAGGTGGGAGAGTTGCCCACATTACATAGCTCTAAGTTAGTATTAATTATGTAATTGAAAAGTGATTATTAATTGTATAATTGATCACTCGGAACCCTCTAACTATGTTAGGGAAATCAAACGACGGCAGCGGCCCTTTTGGCGGCTCTTCCCCATTTACAGACTAACCAGCTGCGATATTTTGGTCTCGATGTCAGGTTCGGGAGTCTGGCGCTCCTAGAGTCGGCATCTGTAACGCTCGGTTAATTACAGAAAAGAATTCTCCTTACGAAATATTCCCCCATCTCGCGGAAATTTCAGAAATTATTAATAATCACTTAGGAAGCTTAAGGATTCGAAAATTTTTGGCATCACGTAGGCGAAAACAAAAACAAAATTTTTCGGAGAATAGAAAAAAATAGATTTTTTCTGGGAGTCTGATTTGAGCAGTGACCAAATAAAGTCTGGTCCGGTCCGTGTTCGTATCCGTAGCACGCAGATTAAAGTTTGTGGTTAAATTGTCCCATAACTCGGTCTTCCTGTCGGGGTTGTGTCGCAGGCCCGAGGGAATTACAGTCTCTTATTTAAAAGTAGATAACGCGTTTTGAGTTGTTTAGCACTGTTTTGGTTGCCCAGCAGGGAAACGCAGCCTGCAGCCATCTAATTACCAGTGGGAAAAAGTCTCCATGACATCAGCACAGAATTAAATGCCACCTTGTTCCGCTGGAGTACTGGTCACCGAACAACCAAGTGCGCAAAGAAATTCTACAAATGTCTAAATACGAGAGGTGCCTGATTTGTCCAGTTTTATGAAGAAGTACCGGAAGTGTTTAGGAAGAAGTACCAAGTAGAGAATTATTTACGTCTGCAATAGGTCAATTATTGTGGATAAGAATGGAAAAAGTTCGCACCGCGTTAAGCGCGATAGTGTTGTAGGAGTTATATATGGTATTTAGAGGTATTTTGATTATTGTTGTTTATAAAAAAAAGAAAAACTTTGGACGAGAAATTGGAAATATTTTCTTCTTATATTTTCACATCTGTTAGTTGGGTTACTTATAAGATCTATAACGAAGACGTCAGAATTGAACTTTTCAATGTATCGCCTACAATTTTGGTAGAATAGTTAAAGTCATGAACTCTGTTGAGGTTGTTACCAAATGAGTGACAACATCGAATTATTGCAAGTGCACTAACCAAAAATTTCGTTCATTAACGAAGTTGTCATCGGCAAAGGAAAAGATATCAATTTGGAAAAGCCATACCAGAAAAGAAAAGAAAAAAAATTTTATCTTTGCGGCTGGAGAATCCAGGGCAACCGCCTGGGATAAGAGGAGGAGGTGAGACCCTTGAAAGTTTTGTCTGTGGACCGCGAAGAGGTCTTATACGGTCGTTTTTTTAACTATTTCATTTTGCTTAAATATATATATATATTTTTCTTTTCTATATTGATATCATTAACTATTATCCAATTGGCAAATATATTGCTGACACCTAAACATATTTCCACTTATATTAACCTACATAACCATATTTTTTTGAGTATATTTCATCACACTAACTATATATCTATACCATTATCAACTAATTAAGAACGTTTGTTTTGTTTTGAGTATCTTACCTTAGTTTTGGTAATTAATTAATATATATCCAAACTTTTAAATATAGGTATATTCTCCCCAAATATGTACTCATATACACTATTTAATTAACATAAAAGGAAATTGTACTATCCAATTATAATTGTACTCGTTACATTTTTGTTTGCTTTTTACGTATTTTACACACCGTTAATAATAATAGTAATGCATTAGATTAATGTGATACCACTTAAATATTGTTGGGTGATTTCGTGTGTTGTACGAAAAACAGGAATCCTCGACTGGTACCCAGTGGCGGTTTCAAGGGGGGGCCATGGGGGCCATGGCCCCCCCCGAGAATAGAAAAATTAATGAAGTTTTTAGTTGATTAAATTATACGACTTGAATTAATTAACAATCCTTGTACCGTATTACAAAATCAAGCCATCGAAAATGCATCGCTTTATAAAGTGTGGAGATTAATGGTACCAGCTAATTTAATCAATCTCGATTGGCAGCACTGGCAATTTTAAGTTATCTTAACGAATTCATTAGGCCCCCATCCACGGTCACACATGTGTGACGAACATCTTTTGAATAATAACAATCATTTACACGCACATAGAAGTTTTGACATTCCTAAGCCAGCAACGAAAAAAATAAAATGATTTTTAATGAAATAAAAATTTCTCGTATAAAAGCTTGAAATTCATATAGACTTTTTGTTTAGGCTAATTTGAGCAACTGGGCATTTTCAATAATTTATCTAATATTTCAAGCTTTAACTAAAATTTTTATAATTTTCAATTAGTGGTACAACGAAAATTTAAGAATAGATAATCTACTTAAAATGCAGAACTAAACAAACTAGGATTCAAGGGGGTGGGGGGTCACGGGGGTCATGACCCCCCCCCCAAAGCGCTCGCTGTTTAAAAAACAAAATTGACCCAACTAAAAAAACAAAAAGAAAAAATTACCAAACGACTAAACCGACTCAGCTTTTTTGCAAATTAAAAAAAACGACCTTAAAAAATGACCTTCAAGGTCAATAACAGATTGTTCTATAAGGCCCATTCAGAACCAGCAGCAGCAACAGCAGCGGCAGCATGTTTAGTTTTACTAGCAATCAATTAGTTTTACTAGCAATGTGACTAGGGTTGCCAGGTGTCCGGATTTAGCCGGACATATCCGGCCTTTTACGGTCGTGGCGGCCAAATATATGCATGTCCGGCTTATGACCGGATATTAAGCGATTGTCCCTCTGGTCATGTAAGGATACGTACAGTACGCAGCGTAGCATAGATAGATGATAGCTGAAAGTTTTTCTTTGTTTTGCAATCAAAGATTTAAGCACACCAGGTAACTTACAACGCTGCATCCCGGACTAATAAAAAGTAGTCCCGGAGTGAGCGTTGCAAGTGGCCTGGTCATTTCGTGCCAATTGATTGGTTTTGGAAATTATTCCTTTCGGGTAGTAAGTTGTTGATCTGTACATTTTCTCCCCACGATTCTGCGATTCTGCTGGCTGACTCTTGCTACTGTTATAAGCCTTATCTAAACTATCAATTACAAAAAAATCAGGAGACCTGAAATGACCATCCAAAATGCAACTATTCCTCCCGTACTATAATGAAATGACCAGTTTTCCATCCAAGGAGAATAGATGATTGTATATTTTGTTTAATGAAGAATATTTAGTTTATTTTGACATAAGATTTTATTAATAAACGATTGAAAATACCTAACCGACTCTATTTCTATTTAAAATGGGTAAGAAAAATGTCCGGCTAAATGTAACGCTGTGTCCGGCCTTTTTATTTTTGGACCTGGCAACCATACCTACATGTGACCACCATTAGCCAATAGGAACTGTCTGCAGCCGCTGCTGATTCTGAATGGGGCTATACTCTTTCTATATGTTTTGATTTGCAAACTCTGAAGTTAGCTGCACTCACAAGCAAGGGCGCGTCTTCATCAAAAACACAATAGGGCACGTTTTCGTAGGGCACGTTTGTTTTTAATCCACCAGAAATTTCGGTTAGTTCTGTTCATTTTGTTAATTTTTTTTTAGGAGTAAAAAAATTTTTCCGCTACTTTTAATTCCGTGAGCCCCCTCAAAACAAAATTCTAGATCCGCGCCTGTTACCGTTACAAATTAAAACAACATTCAATTATGAATTAAATCCTCAATCCACTTCCCCAGTTCAAACGATTTGAGATTGGAACTTTGATATAAGGGTTCCGAATTAAGATAATTTGTTACCGCCTCTTTAGTGACATTGTTTTCCGAATTCTTTTTGAATTGTTTCGATTAATACAAAGTTTTAATTTTTGTGATTGTATTGCTTCAGAAAATCTTTCGCTTTTTAATTTGAGTACTCTACGTGCATAAAACAGTCGCTGTGTTAAATCTTATACGTTATTAGTTTTATTTTTTAAAAATAACTTTTAAACGATATGTTATGAGATTAAAAAATCTTGAAAATAGCATAAAATCATTTTCTCTATGTTCTAAAGCAAGCTTTAATATCGATTACATCAGTAATTAATACCATCAGGGATTATCTCTGAGCTCTAGTCTACCAGATAAAAAAAAGTTGTGATTCTTAAGACCAAAAGTGTGAATAAAAGCACGATGGCCCCCCCGAAAATCAGTCCTGGAACCGCCCCTGCTGGTACCAGAGCGACGATTTGTTTTTTTTCCTTTCCGGTATTGTATGGACGTTGTTGTTTTGCGGTAATAGTTGGTTGCATCCACATTACCTATGTAGTAACAGTATTTTTGTTAGATTTACACGTATGTAATAGTTAATGCACACTTACCTTCATTTTGTTGATGATTAATTAATTGTATTGTCTTATAATTATTATATAATATATTTGTTGTCAATTTCTTTAACTCCACTAGTATTATTAGGCATGACAGCCTAAGGGGGTAAATTATCCAGGATGGTTGGGTTTTGCTTTCTCTCCAGGTCGCGTTGAACATTTACAGGTCCACCAGGTCGTTGGGAACTTCCAGCGATGAATGCCTTTGGCTAACCTAGGACAAGAACGGTATGAAGAGATCTCCCTTTTAACTAATAGGTAAGTGGTGAATCATGTGAGTAGAGTCCCGGTCACACAACCCCACGCCCCCACCGGCGAGCTAGCGTAAACCGTGTGGCCGGTTTAGCATCCCCTAAAAACATTTAGAAAACTAGGGAGGATGTGGTTTTTCAAATTTTTTTATGTTTACCCACGCACGATGGCAGTAGCCTTGCTGGCTACAGCAAGGAGCTCCATTGTGCCGGTACACATCAGTTAGTGCCACTAGAAGATGGTCCATCATTGTGTCACTCATTGGCCACCCGTCGAGCCTGGTTGCTTGGCTCCTGAAGTACCAGCTTTCCCGACTACGGCTATTCTTGAAAATTTCTCCCATTTGGGCATTATTTGCTTGGGTTTAATGCTTTGGGTTGCTTCCTGATGTAAATTTAGAACACTTACATATTGACACTATTTGAAAATTTTCTCATTACTGAAAAAAATAACTCACATAAATTCATGCATACACTTTTTCTGACCGTTACTATTATCATCGAGAATATACATGTCTAGTGCATTTCTTGTTAACTTAAGAATAGTTTTCACTACAGTCCTATGTACTTGGCTATGTTCTAAAGGATATTTTCCCCAATAGTGTTTAAGTTTGAACTTTTCAGATCCTGAAAAAACACGACACATATGAACATTTGACATACACAGATACAACATCTAGCCAAGAAAATAGGCGGAGAACTTTTCAAAGCCAAAAACTTCTTTTTAGTTGGCACAAACAGTTGTGGGTGGATGGATGGGTGTTTGAGTGGGTTCGACTCACATCAAAAACTTTCTGCCACAATCGCATCCAATATCTAAATTCAGCGAAGAGCCAAGCGGAAGTTACGACAATTTTAACCCGATAAAAAAGGGAATAGCAAAAAAGTATCCCTCCCCCCACAGACAATTCAAACAAGATATATGAAGGGATGGACTAGGACCAATAGGGCAGTCAGCTCTTCCGTTATTTAGTATCCCTAGGGAAAGATCATCTACGAGTTTAGTGTCAGAAAGTTTGTTCCGTTTATAAGAAAATCTCTTTCGGATAAACACAACAAAAAAATGGTTTTTCTTTGAAAATCATCGTCCATATCTTTCATTTGTGGATGGTAGTACTTTTAAGGCGCCTTGAATAATCTGTCAATTTGTCCAGTGACTTCTTTAGTAATTTTTTAGTTCTTGAGTCTTCAAAAAATCCTATTGTGTAGAAGGCTTGACATGAGCAGAGGGTAAAATGGAATTTTTAAATTTTTAGTCTCAGATAAGAGCCTATAACCCTCCTTATTTTTAACGAGGCTTCATTTTTGCCTGTTTCTATTAGCCGTGAAAATTTAAAACCTCGTTGACATTCTTTTGTCACCGCAGTCAAAAAAAATGATTTATTCCTGCATTGTTTGAAAAAATGGAATTTTCTTTGTACCTTTGATGTGCTATTTTATGTGGCATGTAAAAAGAAATGAAAAATACAATTCTTATTCGAACTCTATAAAAAACATAGTCTCTGTATGTTGTAAATTTTGAAAGTTTTGCTGCTGTCTACTAAATTCAACTACTCAACTACTGAACTTGCGACTTTATGCACCATTTCAACTCAACCCAGGTAGCAGAACTGAGTCGAGTTCAGTCGACCCTACCTCAACTCGACTCGCGTCTACATGCATTTGAACTCGCGTCTACATGCATTTGAGCGCAATTAATTAAAATCGGGGAAGCATTTCGGCAACACATATGCACAGCCCTCCCATAGTATTTGTGCAGCTCCCGGCGATTTTCAGCAACCATCCAAATGAGAAATGAATATGTTTGGAGCAAACGCGAAAGAATTTCGGTAGGCCTCTGTCCGCGAGATGCATGAAACCAAGACCCTCATAAGTACAGGCCTGGAAGCAGATTTTTGGTTGTGTCTGTGCGAGGCCAAAATCGTCTGACAGTTGTGGAATTAACATGGCCGAAGCCGTACGAAGCAATTTTTTAACTTTGGTTTTGGAATAAAAAGTGGTAAAATATTGTATTTAATCACTTTTTAGTGCACACGGATTATCAGTGATAAGTTATTTAGTGATCTGAGTACTAAAAAAAAATTAGTGGTTAAGTGTATTTTAGGAGTGTTAATTGATTAGGTGACCATTTTTGTTTACAATCGCGGTGGTTTTTTCGTGTTAATTTAGGGAAAAAGTGTTGAATTTGTGTAGTAATGGAATTAAAAGTGAATTTAAAGTAGTTAAAAATTATTATAGAAGAGTTATTAAAAACATAAGTGCAAGTACTACCACCCAACATGAATAACAATAACTTTTTCACTTTTCCTTCACATTTTTCTGCACTTATGTTTTTAATAACTATTCTATAATAATCTTTAATCACTTAAAAAGCACTTTTTATTATATTACTACACAAATTCAACTTCTCTTAAAATACACTTAACCACTCACTTCATTTTAATTTTTTTTATTAAATCACTAAAGCACTAATCACTGATAATCCATGTGCAGCAAAAAGTGATAATATACAATATTTTACCACTTTTTAGTGCAAAAACAAACTTAAAAAATTGCTTCGTAAGGCTTCGGCCATGTTAATTCCACAACTGTCAGAATATTTTTGGCCCTTTTTTCAGCTATGTTAGTATTAGTTGGCCTGGCTGCTTCCAGGCCTGTACTTACGAGGGTCTTGATGAGACCTATACATATGGTTGTTTCTTTTCTTTTAGAGCGAGAGGTTCTTGAATCCAAGTGCTTCCCTCGAATCCGTATACATGTACGCTATTTTCTGTTCCTTATCTTCTCTATTCTAAGTATTACAGTCAGAGAGCTGAAAGAAGAGATTAGCAATAGCATTAAGCAAAAAGTCTAAAAAGTTATTAACAAACGCGCGATGGATATACATTTTATGCAAAAAACGCAAGAGTATGAATATAATATGATATTGGAATGTGGTAATGGAAGCAACGCAACGAGTTTTGATGGGCCGACCGGCTCACAATCGATAGTTTTGGTTGTACATCCGCACTTCGATGTACATCTAATTTGACCGTGTATGGGGGCCTTCAGATGCACAGCGATCGTAGCCAACAAGCATAACCGCGGCATGAGCAGCACGGTAAAATATTTCTTTCTTTCGATTCTAAATTCATTTATTATTTGATAATTTACGATTTTTAGGAAAATTTCTTCAAATTGGTAAGAATTTTAGGAGAAAAAAAATACAAATTTTTTTTATAGGTGAATAAGATTTACGGGCCTCTTTAGGAAGGCCGGGCCCGGGGGATTCCTCCCTTCTCCCCCCTCTCTCGAGAGCCCTGCTGCTATTGCCCCAGCTGCTGTGGATGATTCTAGTTCCCAGCATGCGGAGGATGAATTGACTGATTGCACTGAGATTCTTGGGTACCGCTAGGGCCTCCCGGATGGCCATGCTGATGGTGTTAAAAGAGCCTTCTATATCTAGAAAAGCTGCCAGGTTAAACTGTTTGTATTCGGCGGGGTATTCCACGGTGCGCGCTTCTTCTTGAAGAGCAGTGTCCACCGATCTGACCTTGAAAAATGCATACTGAGATGTAGAAATACGAACCTCTTTTATTAAGTTCCGGAAGTCCAGTATACGTTGTAAGGATACAAAAGATGACAAACTTATTGGCCTGTAATCTCTTGCCGCTTCGTGCCCGCGTCTGCCGATCGTCGGAATGAAGATCACTTTGCCCTTTTGATCACTTCACGCAGGGCAGGTAACTGTAGTGTTGGCAGTACTTGTAGATTGAGAGAAGTCATGGACCGATAATCGCATGCATCTTTTGTAGGTTAATTGGCATTATGATGTACATGCACGGCGACTTGCATTGGGAGAAACTTGGAACCTCCCACAGGTGATAGTTTGGAAGGTTTCCTCCCAGGACACTGCTGTTTCCGCGAGAAGCCCCTTTTGGGGACGGTTTTTTGACAGTCCGGAAAGTGGGATTTTAGGAGAAGTTGCATGGATTCCCCTGAGGAATCTATCCATTTGCCGTCTTCCCGTTTGATATAAGATGGTTGGCAGTGTTGTATACAAAAAATGCACGGGGCCGGTAAATGACCCGTGCAAAATATAAAATGTTCTAAGTGCAACCCGAAACCGCCAAGAAATTGGCAAAGGAAAACTTCGCGCAATTTGTCTTGCGAAATAAATAAAAATACCGTAAACAAATTGCGCAAGTTTCGGGGCATTTGGAGAAAAGCCGACGGCTGCGTTTTTCCGGCCGGCGCCTTCAGCCTTGGGTGAAAGACCAGCAGCTGACTTTTGCTACAAGGTTGATCCGGAAGAAAAACGCAACGACGGATTTTCTTGACAAAAGTTTTTTGAAGCGGAGGTCGATCAACTGATTGATCGACGAGTGTTGTTTTAATCGTGAACACCGACGGGTGGCCTTTTCTCAAACATAGTTTAAATTTTTGACTTTCTCTGACTTTTTCTTGCCCGTTTAGAAAGGTTTTTGACTTGAACCTTCATTCGCGGCGGACGCGATCGGTGTTGTTGTTTTCGGGATAAAAACCCAAGTTTTGTGTAATAACATAGTTGAATAAGTTTCGCATAAACTTGTTTCAAACGGAGAAAAGGAAAACAAAAAAAATAGTTGTGCCGGCACGCAGCCCCACAACCCCAGTGCTCAGTGGCCAATAAAAGAGACTGTATGCAACAATACAATTCCAATGTATTAACTCTTTAATGTTAACAAGTATCAATTCAATAAATATAATTTGGTAAAATCAAATTCAACTTCAAATAAGAATTAAATACAACACAACTTCAATAAGAATTCAACCTTTAATACAAAAATTTCAAATAAGAATTCAAAAATTCAAATATAATTTCAAATAGGAATTCAAAAAAGTTTCACTCAATAAAAAAGGTCAATATTAATCAATTTCAATGGTAAAATTCGATGTTAATTAGGCACGAGATAAAATTGTGATTGTCAATCACCATACCACCATTAAATTTTGATAAATGTAAATGAAATATATTCAATATAAAAAAAACAATTTGATGTACTCACCTGGTTTTAAATGGCAGGTAAAGTTAAAA
Organism: Thereva nobilitata; assembly: GCA_963855945.1. NCBI lineage: Eukaryota > Metazoa > Arthropoda > Insecta > Diptera > Therevidae > Thereva > Thereva nobilitata. The sequence goes on from OY979696.1 coordinate 124,415,183, forward strand.
TGGAGATGAGGAGGATAATACACTGTAAAAAAAATATGTAAATTCACAGTCCAAATGTATAGTAAAATTACAAATCGCGATATGAATACTAATTTACTACACAATTATTGTAATTTTACTATAAATTTTGTAATTTCACATAAAGAAGTTGATTACATGAATGTGACCTATATTTTACACAATGTTGTGTATTTTTCTAAATCGTTTGGGTAGGAAAATTACAATATTTCTTAGTATTATTTATCAATGTTATGTACTGAACTTTCTACTGTAATTTTACAGTAAGAGGCGTAATTTTAGAACTTATATTTTAAGTAAAATTACAAATTGTTCATTGGAATGTCAGGTTTAAATTTTCCCTCTCATAGATATAATTCACAGGTAACAATGAAATACTAAGCATATATACCCGATTGTTCTTAAGTTAAGGTCAGGCCTTTGACTTTGGCAAGGGTCTGGGCAGTTCTTGTAAACGCCAAGAAATTTTTGATAATTATTGATGCTTAGGGCCGATTCACAATTAAAGCTTCAAGCTGCAAGCTTCAAGCTTCAAAAATTAGGTCAAATGGGTTTGTACAATGATTCACATTCACAGCTTCAAGCTGCAGTGCTGAAGCTTTTAGTTTGAAGCTTGCAGTTTGACGCTTGCAGCTTGGCGCTTGCAGCTTGAAGCTTGAAGCTCTCATTGCGAATCGGTCCTTGCATTGTGAGCAAAATGCTATTTTTATGTGTAGGGAGAGGGCACAGCATACACAAAAGTTTTGGAAATTTACAAAACTATGAAGTGAAACCTCCAATACTGATTGTATTTTCACATCCCACAAATAATGTATATTTACTACACAGTTGGTAAAAATACGTAAAGTAGAATTGGCAAATTCCTAATAATATATATTGCAAATTTACAAAACTGCTTGTGAATAAAACTTCCACTATTTTTTTTGTAAAATTACCACAGAAATTTTTTACAGTGTAGTTACAGGATTAAGTAGGTACCTCAGTATTATTAAATTGGAGTACATACTACCTTGTATCAAAAAGCTACAAGATATACCAAAATTAGTAAACTGATTATAAGCTTGTATCAAAAGCTACAAGCATAACAAAATTTAACTTGGCACCCAATTTCGTACCTTGTATCATAAGCTACAAGGTAGAATTAGGTTTAACAAAAAATTAGTTAGAACTTGTATCGAAAGCTACAAGTCTAACCAAATTGGGGTTAGTAATGAGTTTAAACCTTGTATCAAAAAGCTACAAGGTTTAACTGAGATTATTAAAGGTAGTTGTACATGTATCGAAATCTACAAGTATAACTAGCGTGTTAGCAAAATGAAATCCACACCTTGTATCACAAAGCTACAAGGTGTAATTAAAATCAAATGGAATTATACTCGTATCAATAAGCTACGAGTATAATTCATTAATTTTTGGTATGTTGGGGTTTATAGGGTGAGGACTAAGGAAAGTATAATCAAGGGAAGAACCTTACCTGCTGGGGTGACGGCTGGAACACGAGAGAGAGCGAAAATTTCATCCAGCAAGATTTTTGTTCAGTTGCGAACTTGGATAACGGTGTAAACCGGTTTGGTTGGTAACAACCGAAGTGGGGGACTTTCATTTGTGTGTGTATGTGATTGATTTTGTGGTTAGTTAGTATGACCACCTTAAAATTTTAATTGAGTGGAATTTTGAGTGAACAATTTTTTTTTCATGTGAATTTGAAATTGTATACGTAAAGCTAATTTTGATGAACATAATAAAAACCAGTATTATGTAGGGAGAATTGATCCTGTTGAGGTAATCACCGTTTTTCAAGCATGACCATGTAGGGGTACTTCAGGTTGCTTAGTTTTTCAGCTGTTGTGTCTGCTCCTGGTGTTTACCGTTGTCCATATTATTTATTGTGTTATTGTTACTATTCTTCCTTGTTGGCTGACACCGTAATTTCCTGCTCTTATGATGCTGTCAAAAGAAAATAATAATTATGGTGCCCTACTGTGGCATGGTGATCGTTAGATTTCCCAACAATAGTTGTTAAAGGATTTATAATTCAGTAAAGTAAAAAAAATATATATGTTTTAAAAAGATTAACAAAGAAGACTGTACTGACTAAATATTTAATCTGAGAATATTAGTGTGATTCAATAGTTTTGTGTAGTAAGATAGCTGTTAAAGAAGTTATAGTTTAATAAAGTAGGAAATACCTTTGGAATAGATTTACGAAGAAGATTGTTGTGAGTAAAGATTTGTATTTCAAAATACAATTGTGTTTCGATATTCTGCGTAAGGGAAATGTAGTTAGTATTAAAGATTTTAATTAAAGATATTGTTGTGTGGATTATTCGTTGGGTTTCCCTAAGGCTCTTAGAGGCCAACAGAAAATATAATAGCAGGGTTATTTAGAAAGAAATTTGCCGAGCCTGGCCAATTCTCCTAGACTTTCCATACCTTGGCAACGATCCCTCCATGATTGATTTTTGCTGCCCTTACCGTTTTATTATACGACCTTATATTTGCGTGTACAATAGACATTGAAAACTTCCCTGGTTAGCTGTCTAACATCTGATAATTCTTCGTTTCACCACGGTGCAAAAACTTTCTTACTATATTTGAGGTGTTAACCATTTCGTCTGTTCCCAGTTCGTAATCTTGGGGTTTCTATAATAGACTAAGAGCTCAGGCCCGCCAGACCTACGTCATTTTCTTAAAGCTGATATTTCGTATATACATAGTGTGATAGGCAGTTAAGAACGTATGCACACTCGCTAGCCCGGTGAATGGGCCCTTTTGTAGATAGAGGGGTTGAGGGGTATAAAAGGGGTTAAAATTGAAAAAAATGTCTGTCGCTGCGTATGTAGGTTCTACTAGGACTAAATAACCGTTAAATACGAGTGGCAGAAATTTTTGACAATTTGCTGTGGTGTGAGGGGTGAAACGGCAACTTCAGGTAGGGGTGGCTTGGGGATTGTGCAAATGGTCAAGTTATAGTGTCTGGAACCTTCCAGTTACTGACCATAAGGAAATTGTTATTTAGAGCTGGTGTAATGGCGATGATTTTTTCCCAACCTCTGAAATTATCTGTACTAGGGAAAACAAAGGTGGGAGAGTTGCCCACATTACATAGCTCTAAGTTAGTATTAATTATGTAATTGAAAAGTGATTATTAATTGTATAATTGATCACTCGGAACCCTCTAACTATGTTAGGGAAATCAAACGACGGCAGCGGCCCTTTTGGCGGCTCTTCCCCATTTACAGACTAACCAGCTGCGATATTTTGGTCTCGATGTCAGGTTCGGGAGTCTGGCGCTCCTAGAGTCGGCATCTGTAACGCTCGGTTAATTACAGAAAAGAATTCTCCTTACGAAATATTCCCCCATCTCGCGGAAATTTCAGAAATTATTAATAATCACTTAGGAAGCTTAAGGATTCGAAAATTTTTGGCATCACGTAGGCGAAAACAAAAACAAAATTTTTCGGAGAATAGAAAAAAATAGATTTTTTCTGGGAGTCTGATTTGAGCAGTGACCAAATAAAGTCTGGTCCGGTCCGTGTTCGTATCCGTAGCACGCAGATTAAAGTTTGTGGTTAAATTGTCCCATAACTCGGTCTTCCTGTCGGGGTTGTGTCGCAGGCCCGAGGGAATTACAGTCTCTTATTTAAAAGTAGATAACGCGTTTTGAGTTGTTTAGCACTGTTTTGGTTGCCCAGCAGGGAAACGCAGCCTGCAGCCATCTAATTACCAGTGGGAAAAAGTCTCCATGACATCAGCACAGAATTAAATGCCACCTTGTTCCGCTGGAGTACTGGTCACCGAACAACCAAGTGCGCAAAGAAATTCTACAAATGTCTAAATACGAGAGGTGCCTGATTTGTCCAGTTTTATGAAGAAGTACCGGAAGTGTTTAGGAAGAAGTACCAAGTAGAGAATTATTTACGTCTGCAATAGGTCAATTATTGTGGATAAGAATGGAAAAAGTTCGCACCGCGTTAAGCGCGATAGTGTTGTAGGAGTTATATATGGTATTTAGAGGTATTTTGATTATTGTTGTTTATAAAAAAAAGAAAAACTTTGGACGAGAAATTGGAAATATTTTCTTCTTATATTTTCACATCTGTTAGTTGGGTTACTTATAAGATCTATAACGAAGACGTCAGAATTGAACTTTTCAATGTATCGCCTACAATTTTGGTAGAATAGTTAAAGTCATGAACTCTGTTGAGGTTGTTACCAAATGAGTGACAACATCGAATTATTGCAAGTGCACTAACCAAAAATTTCGTTCATTAACGAAGTTGTCATCGGCAAAGGAAAAGATATCAATTTGGAAAAGCCATACCAGAAAAGAAAAGAAAAAAAATTTTATCTTTGCGGCTGGAGAATCCAGGGCAACCGCCTGGGATAAGAGGAGGAGGTGAGACCCTTGAAAGTTTTGTCTGTGGACCGCGAAGAGGTCTTATACGGTCGTTTTTTTAACTATTTCATTTTGCTTAAATATATATATATATTTTTCTTTTCTATATTGATATCATTAACTATTATCCAATTGGCAAATATATTGCTGACACCTAAACATATTTCCACTTATATTAACCTACATAACCATATTTTTTTGAGTATATTTCATCACACTAACTATATATCTATACCATTATCAACTAATTAAGAACGTTTGTTTTGTTTTGAGTATCTTACCTTAGTTTTGGTAATTAATTAATATATATCCAAACTTTTAAATATAGGTATATTCTCCCCAAATATGTACTCATATACACTATTTAATTAACATAAAAGGAAATTGTACTATCCAATTATAATTGTACTCGTTACATTTTTGTTTGCTTTTTACGTATTTTACACACCGTTAATAATAATAGTAATGCATTAGATTAATGTGATACCACTTAAATATTGTTGGGTGATTTCGTGTGTTGTACGAAAAACAGGAATCCTCGACTGGTACCCAGTGGCGGTTTCAAGGGGGGGCCATGGGGGCCATGGCCCCCCCCGAGAATAGAAAAATTAATGAAGTTTTTAGTTGATTAAATTATACGACTTGAATTAATTAACAATCCTTGTACCGTATTACAAAATCAAGCCATCGAAAATGCATCGCTTTATAAAGTGTGGAGATTAATGGTACCAGCTAATTTAATCAATCTCGATTGGCAGCACTGGCAATTTTAAGTTATCTTAACGAATTCATTAGGCCCCCATCCACGGTCACACATGTGTGACGAACATCTTTTGAATAATAACAATCATTTACACGCACATAGAAGTTTTGACATTCCTAAGCCAGCAACGAAAAAAATAAAATGATTTTTAATGAAATAAAAATTTCTCGTATAAAAGCTTGAAATTCATATAGACTTTTTGTTTAGGCTAATTTGAGCAACTGGGCATTTTCAATAATTTATCTAATATTTCAAGCTTTAACTAAAATTTTTATAATTTTCAATTAGTGGTACAACGAAAATTTAAGAATAGATAATCTACTTAAAATGCAGAACTAAACAAACTAGGATTCAAGGGGGTGGGGGGTCACGGGGGTCATGACCCCCCCCCCAAAGCGCTCGCTGTTTAAAAAACAAAATTGACCCAACTAAAAAAACAAAAAGAAAAAATTACCAAACGACTAAACCGACTCAGCTTTTTTGCAAATTAAAAAAAACGACCTTAAAAAATGACCTTCAAGGTCAATAACAGATTGTTCTATAAGGCCCATTCAGAACCAGCAGCAGCAACAGCAGCGGCAGCATGTTTAGTTTTACTAGCAATCAATTAGTTTTACTAGCAATGTGACTAGGGTTGCCAGGTGTCCGGATTTAGCCGGACATATCCGGCCTTTTACGGTCGTGGCGGCCAAATATATGCATGTCCGGCTTATGACCGGATATTAAGCGATTGTCCCTCTGGTCATGTAAGGATACGTACAGTACGCAGCGTAGCATAGATAGATGATAGCTGAAAGTTTTTCTTTGTTTTGCAATCAAAGATTTAAGCACACCAGGTAACTTACAACGCTGCATCCCGGACTAATAAAAAGTAGTCCCGGAGTGAGCGTTGCAAGTGGCCTGGTCATTTCGTGCCAATTGATTGGTTTTGGAAATTATTCCTTTCGGGTAGTAAGTTGTTGATCTGTACATTTTCTCCCCACGATTCTGCGATTCTGCTGGCTGACTCTTGCTACTGTTATAAGCCTTATCTAAACTATCAATTACAAAAAAATCAGGAGACCTGAAATGACCATCCAAAATGCAACTATTCCTCCCGTACTATAATGAAATGACCAGTTTTCCATCCAAGGAGAATAGATGATTGTATATTTTGTTTAATGAAGAATATTTAGTTTATTTTGACATAAGATTTTATTAATAAACGATTGAAAATACCTAACCGACTCTATTTCTATTTAAAATGGGTAAGAAAAATGTCCGGCTAAATGTAACGCTGTGTCCGGCCTTTTTATTTTTGGACCTGGCAACCATACCTACATGTGACCACCATTAGCCAATAGGAACTGTCTGCAGCCGCTGCTGATTCTGAATGGGGCTATACTCTTTCTATATGTTTTGATTTGCAAACTCTGAAGTTAGCTGCACTCACAAGCAAGGGCGCGTCTTCATCAAAAACACAATAGGGCACGTTTTCGTAGGGCACGTTTGTTTTTAATCCACCAGAAATTTCGGTTAGTTCTGTTCATTTTGTTAATTTTTTTTTAGGAGTAAAAAAATTTTTCCGCTACTTTTAATTCCGTGAGCCCCCTCAAAACAAAATTCTAGATCCGCGCCTGTTACCGTTACAAATTAAAACAACATTCAATTATGAATTAAATCCTCAATCCACTTCCCCAGTTCAAACGATTTGAGATTGGAACTTTGATATAAGGGTTCCGAATTAAGATAATTTGTTACCGCCTCTTTAGTGACATTGTTTTCCGAATTCTTTTTGAATTGTTTCGATTAATACAAAGTTTTAATTTTTGTGATTGTATTGCTTCAGAAAATCTTTCGCTTTTTAATTTGAGTACTCTACGTGCATAAAACAGTCGCTGTGTTAAATCTTATACGTTATTAGTTTTATTTTTTAAAAATAACTTTTAAACGATATGTTATGAGATTAAAAAATCTTGAAAATAGCATAAAATCATTTTCTCTATGTTCTAAAGCAAGCTTTAATATCGATTACATCAGTAATTAATACCATCAGGGATTATCTCTGAGCTCTAGTCTACCAGATAAAAAAAAGTTGTGATTCTTAAGACCAAAAGTGTGAATAAAAGCACGATGGCCCCCCCGAAAATCAGTCCTGGAACCGCCCCTGCTGGTACCAGAGCGACGATTTGTTTTTTTTCCTTTCCGGTATTGTATGGACGTTGTTGTTTTGCGGTAATAGTTGGTTGCATCCACATTACCTATGTAGTAACAGTATTTTTGTTAGATTTACACGTATGTAATAGTTAATGCACACTTACCTTCATTTTGTTGATGATTAATTAATTGTATTGTCTTATAATTATTATATAATATATTTGTTGTCAATTTCTTTAACTCCACTAGTATTATTAGGCATGACAGCCTAAGGGGGTAAATTATCCAGGATGGTTGGGTTTTGCTTTCTCTCCAGGTCGCGTTGAACATTTACAGGTCCACCAGGTCGTTGGGAACTTCCAGCGATGAATGCCTTTGGCTAACCTAGGACAAGAACGGTATGAAGAGATCTCCCTTTTAACTAATAGGTAAGTGGTGAATCATGTGAGTAGAGTCCCGGTCACACAACCCCACGCCCCCACCGGCGAGCTAGCGTAAACCGTGTGGCCGGTTTAGCATCCCCTAAAAACATTTAGAAAACTAGGGAGGATGTGGTTTTTCAAATTTTTTTATGTTTACCCACGCACGATGGCAGTAGCCTTGCTGGCTACAGCAAGGAGCTCCATTGTGCCGGTACACATCAGTTAGTGCCACTAGAAGATGGTCCATCATTGTGTCACTCATTGGCCACCCGTCGAGCCTGGTTGCTTGGCTCCTGAAGTACCAGCTTTCCCGACTACGGCTATTCTTGAAAATTTCTCCCATTTGGGCATTATTTGAAGGCGTCGAGTTATCTTCTCGCGATCTCTCCCTTTTTGTTTCGGAGACTGCCTTAACTGCTGTCTTTGCATTCTGGAGCGCTTTCCACCCCTCAACGACTGCTTGGTACTTGACTCTTGCCCGCCTCTCTTACAGATCTATTCGTAATGGACCATTCCAAACGCGAGTGTCATTTTACCAAGGGGTCCCCCAACTGAGTACTAACCATGTCCAATGCTGCTTGACCTACGCAGTCGACCGAAAACCGATCTATTCAGTATGCTAATGGTGCCCTTAATGGTCACCAAGATAACTATTGCCTATACAACTTCTTAAACTTCCAAATTTTGCTCTCTTTAGTCTCTAGAAAAAGTGTGAACGTCCCCGTGTTTCGTTTAGAGAGACTATTCCTTGGGCATTTTACTGATTCCTGCCTGAACGTTTCGTTTCTTGCAACAGAGAGAAAAACATACAAATTTCTGTGCGATAAGAGAGCTCCAGAGGCAGTGGCGTAACTTGAACTTTTTGCGCCCGGGGCGGAGACCATTCTGCCCCCCCCCCCCAAAATACTTTTTGACTTATTTTACTATACATTTTATGACCATCATATTTTCTTATGCTAGTAAAACGCAGGCTGATTCATCATTGGAAATGTCCGTCTTCTCGTAAAGCGGGACCGTTTTATTAAAAGACAGCTCGTCGTAGTTCATCGGTATATAAAAGACTCCCGTCTTATGAGGAGATGATTCTGTTTCATCGCGCATGCGCAGCAAACTTACGCAAGGGGGCAGAGGAGCAAGGAGGGGTGAATATATAGGCGGAGAACTGTCTATTGAAGTTTACAATGGCGGCCACCAGAGAACTTGCCACAGTACACCAAGGAGTCTTCCAAATGTCTATTATCTAGCTTCGCGCGCCGTTTTAGTCGTTCAACGCAATTGAAAATTTCGACTTCCTTACCCTACGGTTTTTCTGATGTTTACAAGAAAAAGGGATCAGTTTTACTCAGGTTTTAGGACATCTGGAAACATTGACTAAAAAACTCGATGATTGGAGAGAAAATCTAAGCGACCGTGCTATTTCCAAAGCTGAAAAAAAGTATGACGAGTGGGGCATCGATACTGTCAAAATGCTGAAAAACGAAGAATATTGGGATTTTGCTCACAATTTAAACCTACATATCTTCTAAACGGAGTCACTCAACTTTTTGATCTTTATATCAAATTAAAGAATACACATTTACCTAAAAGGTGAGCCTAATTTTGTTGCTTTACGATAATTAGTCTAGGAGTAATTGAGGTTTTAGTAAATTTTAAAAATATTAAATTTTTTTTCGTATCACCCTGTATTTTAGTGGATAGTGTGGATAGACCACCTCTCTAAAAGAATTTTTTTTCTCCAAATACATCCAGGAATCACCCCTGAAAATATTAGCCACGTAGTCCAACAAAGGATTTATTGAGCGTCTGATGACCTTATACTCGTCGCGAATGAGTATTTTAAATCTTTAAAACGGCGATATCTCATGAATGGCAAATCGTACGGGAAAATGTGTAATATCTTTTTTTGTAGATAATCGCATAATCTACAAACCTTGTAAATACTATTTTATGATAACACTTACTGTTTAAGAGGTATTAGTCAAAAACGGAAATTTTTTTTAGGGGGTGGCTTTTTTGGGGGCCAAAAATCGAAAAGGGGCGCTTACATGATTTTAGTTTTGACTCAAAGTGTCTACGTTTAGGTCAAAGAACATAGTCAAACAGAAAAACCCGGGTTACCTTTCGAGCTCATAAAAACTTACTTCAAGCTCACCGTGCAGGTTATCCGCAGCGGTGACGAACCTCCTAGGAATGGATGAGTGACCAAGTGAATATGGAGTCCATCCCAGAGAAGCCTTTACTCTCGGCATGTATATCCAAAGGATTAAGATGCAATAAGACATAAGACGCAGCTGCTGGGGTGCTTTTCATCGCACCACTGATGCACAGCCCAGCTGTTCTTTGGACTCACTTGGGGGTCTACATTTTTTTGCACATTTTTGCATAAATTTGTAGCTGTTGGCGCCAATGGATAACATGAATGCAGCTTTAAATTCCAGATACGATATAATCAATCGTTATTAAATTTCGTTTCTCAAAGAATATCTTCCTGTTTTCCTAAAGATAAAATTCCATTTCAACTTGACACTCGTATTGCCATGAAATGAAGGTGATTTGTGCGCGAAAAACTAATATTGTGTTTGTTTTATTCGTCTTTCGGTGAATAAATTCACGTTTTTTTTCAACATTTCCCTGTGCCATTAGGAGTCTACATGTTGTATATACAATGTTACCTAAAATTATCTCTCAAATGAAATTCAAATTCCTCACATGTCATCCTTAACTTGTATCAGACTCTTTCTCTGCTTATTTTGAAAGAAAATTACTATTCGGGGGCATTTATATATAGGCAGTAGTAGGTAGAAGCAACTGAAGCCGGCTTAAGAGGAGCAAAGGTACGCAGAACACGTTTCCATAATGGGGAAAGTATAACAACAACAACAAAAAAAAACATTGAGATAGGAAAAATCCTCTAGAGAGGCATCTTTCTCTCTACTCGCTTTGAATTAATCCGCCCAATCTACTGCAATTCCACAATGCGTAGGTTTTTTTTTGTGAGGGGTTGGAAACATTTTTTGGGGGCACCTCCCCTTCACCTATTGATGTTGGCGGTAGCTCCTACAGATTTTTACATTCAAATGTATTTTCCAGACTCTGCGGAGGCATAAAACTTCCCTTGGGATTTTTATTTTTATTTTTTTTTGGTTAGAATCCGATTTAAACGTACACGCAAAGGAACCTAGAGGAAATAGATAAAAAAGGGGTTTCCAATTCCAAAAAGCTCATTCTGCTGGAGTTGTCTTATCAGGTAAAAGGGTTTTAACCACCATGTGGAGAACTGTCAAGTCTATGTTCTAATACCATTCAGTTTCTGAGGTAAAATCTGGTACAGTTAAGAAACCTGAGTATGGTGTGTAACGTCTTGTATTTATCCTTTCATATTCGGAATTTTATGCAGAAATCTTTTCGTGGAAAGAGCTCGAAATAGGAGTGCGGGAGAGAACTTTAAAGGAGCTACGACTTGGAAATTTTGAATTATGCTTATGTGGGATGATTTTAAATCATGCTAAAGGAAAGACGACGAGAGTTTTAAAATTTATCTCATTTGGGGAGCTTTTATCTTTTTCTGAATAAATTCAAGTTTAATATTGAAGTTTTTTTTATTTGAAAGTCTAGGCTCAAGTGTCACCCACCCTACTACCTACCAGTCCATCATGTTGTTTACGTCATGGTGCAATGTCTAGTAGTACGCTTAACTCGAAGGACAGAATAGGATAGGTTAAGTGGGTCTGTGGGATGCGTGCGGAGGATAGGATGTACCTTGTTTTTGAACTCTTGGATGTTGTATGAGTTCGGGAATACTAACTGTGGAAGGTTGTTCCACAGTCGAGTTATTGTAGCTATAAACGAATTTCCAAACCAGAATTTTCGCGAAAGTAAGGGTTGTAGAAAGCGAAGTATTTTAAGATCTGACGCCCTGGGCCTATAAGAATTGCCGCCCCATAAATTAGGTCATACAAAAGATTATTAAATGCTGAGTTTAACATCATCCGGGAACTAAGGCAATTTTTTGTTCTATTTAATACGGAAAACGAAAGTTCACACTACGGTGACAAGAAATTTTCCCAGGCTCAAGTGACCCAATACCTTCTGAGATACGTAATACTAATTCTGTATATGGAAATGCTTCCTTCAATTCCTCGTGCCCAGCAAATAGGTTGAGTTTGCTTAAACCCTTTCTTTTAATGTACCTCCAAGAATTGTTTTAAAAGATCAAGGGTATAATTTTTGGAGTTAACTCTAACTTCCTCATCAGGCATTGGATCGAATTTGCATACGAATTTGATCCTCCACATCTCGTCCAACAATTAGTCGCATATTGAGAAAAAGGTATTAATCTTTTGGTCACAATAATTTGTGACAATTCTTCTTCCTCACCTTACGACACTCATGGTAGAGTTTTTTTTCTTACTATTGTGATCGCTTCTGAATTCCTCTGTGTTTCCAGTTTGTCCTCTATGAAAGTGATAAGTGACTCGTAGAATCTGGAAACTACTCCACGTCTGTGTCGAAACCGAAGAATTTTGGAAACTATATAAGCTTTTTGGTGGCCCGTGTCACTTTTTACAGCTTCAAGAACAACTATTATTTCGTTTTTGTTAAAGTTGGCACAGGCATCGCACCTAGCTGACCATCGCGTATACCAGAAATTTTCTATAGTTACATTTTCAGGCTTAGCTTAGTCATTTTGTCAATGATGGTGAAAGAAAGGCGTATAAATTTTGCAGAAACCCTAAACAGTTATTTTTCTCTCAGTGTATTAAGTGTATTAAGTAATGATAGACTTGGTGAGTAGCACTAGTAGTTGGGCGGTAGTTGGAGGGATTGTTCGAGTCGCCTTTTCTCGATATATTTTCCAAGAGTCCGGATAAACTACGGAGAACTGTGGATGGGCGTAGATTTGCGCAGATGTTAACCCAAAGGTGGGGCACATTTTTCAAGAATCATAGACCATGTTTACGCGAAGCTACTAAAACTCTTTAGAACAACCTTAACACTGATTTTCATAAGCGTAAACGCGCCTTAACATTGCTTTCGTTAGTGTTGTTAAGCCTTAATAAATGTGTTAAGGTAACACATATATTAAGGAAAACTGAGTTAAGAGCCGCGCGTAAACGGAGTTGTGATGCTACAGTCAGGCCCGGCTTAACCGATGAAGCAGAAGATGCAAAGCATCGGGGCGCCACACGAACAAAGGGCGCTACAATCCATAATTGAAATGAAAATCAGGTCATTCGAAGAAGAAAAATTTTTATTTAAAATTTTATCAAATTTTATTTTTTTTTTAAATGAGAGATGAAAAGTAGGCGATTTTCGACTTCAGGCCCAAAACACATTCGGCGCTGCATACTTCACGCTGCAAGCTTCACACCTTCAAATCAACGAGAATATATTAATGATGCCACATTGACCGCTTCTTACTTGTACCGGCACAATGGAGCTCCTTGCTGGTGACAGCAAGGCTACTGGCATCATACTTGGGTATACATAAAAATTTTACAAAAGAACCTTCCTCCCTAGTCTTCCAAAATATTTATAGGGGGTGATATGCGGGTCACACGGTATACGCTAACTCGCCGGAAGGGTCGCGGGGTGTGTGACCGGACCGACACCTATTTGGTTCCACTTACCTATTTGTCTCTGTGAAAAAGACTTCATATCATTCTTTGTTTTCTAGCCTCCTCTCAGAGGCCCCTGTTCCACCACTACGGTATCGTGGGACCTGTCACAAAGTTAACTCAGCAACGGGTGAACCCTAGAGAGAGAGCACAACCATCCTGGAAACTCAACGAAAGAACCTAGTACTGCATGTTAAATTAAGACATACACAGTGTAATTAAACTTCAACAACCATATATTATTTAAACAAAACTCTCAACGTTACACAAGTATTTTAAAGCCGTAGCAACAACAATGAATGAACAATGAATTAACAACCTGTAACAAGGGAGACGGTGTATGTTGGGTGTAGGGGGTTACCCACAAGACGCCGTAATAAGCAGAAGGGAAGGAACAACGTCGCTTTGGCCGAATCGAAGCTGTAACACACAAACCCCTCGCAGATTATATCGCGACCAAAAGTTCAACAGGCGCATACGTCTGGTGATCGGTAAAACCACACCCGTTTATCGACAAAGCGGAAACGTCAAATAGGCGTTCACACCCTAACAGAGTGGACCGTGAAAAATAGTATAACTTTAAAGTTGTTAATATGATGTTTGGTTTGAATTAATTTAGGTGATAACGTGTAAATATATTTAGATGTAACAATATAATGAAAAATTGTATATGTAGTTCATTGTTAGCAATATAATAAAAAGATTGTAAATATGTTATAATAATTTGTAAATATTTTATAAGAAGGGGTTAATATATTATAAATATTTGTAAATATATATTATACGAATTTGTAAGTAGATCATAAAAATTTGTAAATATATTATACTAGCTGCGTTCCATTGGGAGAAATGTTCTAATCCGGAGTACTCCGGAGTACATGGCCAATGGAACACGATTATTCATATCAGAAGAAAATACGAGTAAAACATAACCTCAAATTAATTTATTGCCCTTAAAAGAAATGTGAAATAATTATTTTTCTTTAAATAAAAGGAAATTTTATATCTTACTGTATACTATATTTACCGTTTTTGTAGATTTACTTTAAAAAAACACTTTAAAATAATTAATCGACAGTTTACTTAACCTTAAAAAAAAAGGCCATCTATTTTTAAATAGTTAAAGCTTGCAAACCTGGCGGAAATTTTATGCGTTTCTAATAGGAGTGAAATACCCTAAAGCAAGAGCAGGGGTAGTTGAGTATACCCGGGAGTACTCCGGAGTAGCAAATATTGCCCAATGGAACGCAGCTATTAACTAGTTGAATCTTTGGAGGTCAGCCACGCTTTCTTCTTCGTCTATCATTCACTTTAAAATTGACTTATATCACCATATATATGTATTTTGCTAGGTTTTTTTCTCTTTGTATATGTTCAGCAGAAGTTACTCGTCTCGTAATGTCAGGAGTTAATTTTCTTCCGGTCAAAATATTACACCAAAAAAAAATTGGCATAATTCTAGAAAGGTGGGACGAAATCGATCGCTGGTCACAAGTACGCTATGCGCCCTGGAGATATGACTAACACTGCCTGGAAAAATTAAATTAGTTGTTTTAACAGAGGGACTTACTGCTCAAACACAAATTTAATTGCATAACTCCCCAATGGAGTAATAAAAGAACTTGGAATTATTCACAAGTCTCTGGAAGGCCTCAGGGAAGCACCCACTTCCTTAACAAAAGTTGTCGAAGACGAGATCGCTGCAACTCCTCGTATTAGATTCTTCGTTACTAACTGCCCTGTCGCTCTAATTGCTCCCGTTCATAAAACAGACGTTGTAGGGACATCGTCCCACTACTCACCTATTACTTGACTGCAAAAGACTCTACAAAAAAAGCATAGCCGACTTGCATCAAGTAATGGAAATTAATTAATTAATTAGTTGTCATCTCAACTGCGATTGAAAAAGATAAAAAAAGAATAATAAAAGTTTTACTTAAAATCCTGTATTATAAAATAGTGTAAAAGGAATCAAAAAAACCAAGTAAAATAAAGTGTAAAAACATTGTTAAAAATATAGTAGAAAGAACTATAAAAAATAAAGTGTTTATTAATTGGATACAGTTTTGTTAATTGGATACAATAATTGGTGACCCCGACTAGGAGCGCTATTGATTTTGGAAGAGGACACTAAAGAAGAGTGTTCGGAGGTTTATTTACACAAGAGAGAAAACTGAAGAAGGGTTTGTGAAAATTCGGTTGCCACAATAGAAGGGGATTAAGATAAGTGGTGAAATTTTTAAATTTTTGATAAATAGGAACTTAATTAATAAAGATAATTAGTAATAGTATTTAATTTTTTAAAAAATTGTTGAAGTCAAATATATTGTGTTTGTTGGTTTTTTTTGAAAAATTAAGTTCGAAGCAAGTTGTTATTGGTTTCTTTTCTCTTGTGTGTGTGTTTTTTTTCTCTACAGTTCTTTGCTGTGTTTGTGTTTTTCTTGTGTTCTAGTACACATTCTTTTATCTGGTCACAGTTTAAAATTAATTTAAAAATGGAAGGACGAAGCAATTTTGACCATTCATTTGTGCTGGATATGGACGAGTCGTTGCCCAGCCTGGAGGAGGGGCTAGCGGGTCGACGCAGAAGTCGGGCAGAGGTTGACGTAGCCTCCACGGCAAGGTTCAACCTGCCTGAGTTCCACCAAAGCGACCCGGAAGTCTGGTTTTACCAGGCTGAGGCCCAATTTAACCTAAACAGCATCAGCAGCGACAAAACCAAGTTGTCGCATATTGTATCCGGGCTGCCCACGGAGGCAGCAAGGATACTGCTGCATGCGTTTCCGGACCTCAGCGACGCCAGCTATGCGGAGGCTAAGAGGCTGCTGCTCGAACGATACGGGTTATCGACGAGGAACCGCCTCGAGCAGCTTCTAGCGGCGCATGAGCCCGGGGACCGGAAACCGTCGGATTTTCTGAGGGGCTTACAGAGTCTGGCGGGGGACAGCCTAGGCGAGAGTGAAAGTCTAATCAGGGGGCTTTGGGAAAGGAGACTTCCCAAAGACATCCAGGTGGTACTCGCGGCGTCCTTAGACCATACTCTGGGACAACTATCTCGTCTGGCGGACAAAGTGTGGGAGGTGACAGCTCATCAACCCACATCAGCTCAAGTGTCAGAGGTACACTCGTCGGCATCTCTGGAGCGGACAGTGCAGTCTCTGCAACGCGAGATGCGCCAGCTAAAGGCACTCGTGTTGGGGGAAGGCAGGAACCGACAAAAGGGTCCGGAAGTTCCCGGCAATGGAGTCGTTCCCCGGTTCGTCAACCGAAGGCTCCATTGGCGACGACCAGTACCCCTTATAAACAGGGAGCGGTACCGAAACCCCCACCCGCGCAAGCGCTACCGGGGACGTTCTGCTATTTCCACTACCGGTACGGTAGTGGAGCAGAGCGGTGCACCCCTCCGTGCAATTTTAAGGGTCCAGGCCCAGCGGCCAAGAAGGACCGGAGGACGAAGGGTCCTCAGCACCAAAAAAATTAAATTGGCGGGGAGTCGCCACATTCGCGGGCGCTTCTCAGCAAAAGCGCTCGTGCAGATTATATGTCCGTGACCAACATAACCAGATCGATTTTTTAATCGATTCTGGTGCGGACATATCCTTAGTTCCGGCACATATGTTTAGGGTACAAACTACATGCCCTAATTTACTTCTGCGAGCCGCAAATGGATCAACGATCCACACTTTCGGCATGAAGTTGTTGGAACTGAACCTAGGCCTTCGCCGACGGTTCATCCACAATTTTATAATTGCCAACACAAACAAGGCAATACTCGGTGCGGACTTCCTTACGAAGTTCGAACTTATACTCGATTTTAAACATCGGAAACTAGTTGACTCACAGACCAGCCTTCGGACTGGCGTCTGTACAACTAGCGAGTATAAGATCGAGAGCTTTGAATGCCAACATCTTGGCAAATATAAAGAATTGTTAACGAAGTACGCTTCATTAACACAACCCCCTAATTTCAACCTACCGGTTAAACACAATGTGCAACATCACATTGTTACGAATGGGCAATTACCTTTCGTTACCGCTCGTAGGCTTCATCCTGAGAAGCTGAAGGTAGCGAAATTGGAGTTTGAACATATGGTTCAACTAGGGATTTGTCGACCTTCGTCGTCTCCCGCAGCATCTCCACTTCATCTGGTCCCTAAACGGGATACAAATGATTGGAGGCCATGCGGCGACTATCGTCGCCTGAATGCAGTCACTGTGCCGGATAGATATCCAATCCCGCACATTCACAACTTTTCAGTGAACCTTCACGGACGCACAATTTTTTCAAAGGTGGATTTGGTGCGAGCGTACCACAACATCCCCATTGCAAAAGAAGATGTGCATAAGACTGCCTTAATAACACCCTTTGGTCTGTTTGAGTTTACTCGCATGCCATTTGGGTTACGAAATGCAGCCCAGTCATTTCAAAGATTTATGAATGAAGTCATAAGAGACTTGGACTTCATTTATGTCTACCTAGACGATATTCTTATCGCTAGTAGATCCGAGGATGAGCATTTAACTCACCTCGAAGAACTGTTTAAACGCCTGGATAACTTTGGGTTAACAATAAAGTTATCCAAATGCGTTTTTGGTGTCAGTGAGATCATGTTTTTGGGACATCGTATCGGCAAGGATGGAATACTTCCATCACCCGAACGAGTCCAAGCAATAAATGACCTCACAACACCAACAACAGTTAAACAAATACAGAAGTTTCTAGGAATGGTGAACTTTTATCACCGATTCATTCCGAAACTTGCGAAAATGTTAGTGCCGATTAATGGACATTTGAGGGAACTTCTCAATTGTCCATCAACCACTAAAAATAAGGAACAACTTCCTTGGCCCGCAGAATGTGAACAAGCATTCCTCGATGTGAAAGCCGCAATGGCTGCAGCAGTTGTGCTGATACACCCACTAGAGGATGCGAAATATAGCGTCACAACTGATGCTTCCGATTTTGCAATCGGAGCCGTACTGGAACAATTTAACGGTCACAGATGGCAACCACTAGCCTTCTACTCTAAGAAGTTGTCATCTGCTGAACGAAATTATTCTGCATTTGATCGCGAACTACTCGCAATCTATGCAGCAATAAAACATTTCCGGTACTTTGTTGAAGGAAGAAATTTCGTGGTCTATACAGACCACAAGCCATTAGTGCAGGCCCTTCACACAAAGACCGAGAGATCTCCCCGCCAAACAAGACACCTGAGCTTAATTTCCCAGTTCACAACAGACATCAGACATGTGTCTGGGAAACAAAACGTTGTCGCAGATTATTTATCTCGTTCATTAGCAGCCGACAACGTTGACACAATCACCTTCGATTTGCCACATCTGGTAAAAGCACAGGAAGGTGACAAGGAGTTACAACGACTCCAAGAGCATCCCAGCCGTAGCTCAAGGGTAAAGCTAATACTCACACCAATTCCATTCACAACTCATGAGGTTTGGTGTGAGATTAGCACGGGTACGTTACGCCCATATATACCCTCAACATTAAGAAAGTTAGCATTCAATGCCGAACATAGCTTGTCGCATCCAGGCATACGTGCCACAAGGCAAGCTATAACTAAGAAATATTTTTGGCCAGCGATCAACAAAGACTGTAACAACTGGTCTAGATCGTGTATAGGTTGCCAAAAATCTAAAGTTTCGAGACATACCAAATCTCCACATGAAACTTTTAATACACCAAATAATAGATTCGAACATATCCATATGGATATTGTTGGACCATTGCCCCCATCTCGAGGATATTTATATATCCTAACAATCGTAGACCGATTTACGAGATGGCCGGAAGCATATCCAATTAAACATTTTGTCACCGAATATGTCCCAAGATTTGGCGCACCACTTGAACTTACCACAGATCAAGGGTCGCAATTCGAATCTAAATTATTTAATGAAGTCACAAGGCTTCTAGGTACGCATAGGATACGTACAACCGCCTACCATCCACAAGCAAATGGGATGGTGGAGCGTTTCCATCGACAGTTGAAAGCGGCCTTAATGGCAAGGGACAACACCACTCATTGGAGTGAAGATTTGCCCTTTGTGTTATTAGGTATCCGCTCGGCAATTAAAACCGATCTACAATGCTCACCAGCTGAGCTTGTCTATGGACAAAATCTGAGGCTCCCCAATTCAATCTCCATCCCAACGGATGCGGAACCGATAGAGCACTCAGAATTTCTGACTCGGCTGCGTACACACATGAAAGGTCTGTCGGCAACACAGCCCCGACAGTCCGCACAGAAAGATGTGTACGTGCCAAATGCCTTAGAGAACGCGGAGTACGTCTTCATACGTACTGACCGTGTTCGGAGGCCTTTCGAACCGCCATACGAAGGCCCATTCAAGGTAATCAAAAGATTACGCAAACAGTTCGTCGTCAAACTAAACGGCACAAACAAGTCGATAGCTATAGACCGACTGAAGCCTGCTTTTGAGTGTGACCGAGACGGTGAAACAACATCGATTCGCTCAGTACACTTCAGGTAACGCTACGCTGGGAGGGGAGTATGTAGGGACATCGTCCCACTACTCACCTATTACTTGACTGCAAAAGACTCTACAAAAAAAGCATAGCCGACTTGCATCAAGTAATGGAAATTAATTAATTAATTAGTTGTCATCTCAACTGCGATTGAAAAAGATAAAAAAAGAATAATAAAAGTTTTACTTAAAATCCTGTATTATAAAATAGTGTAAAAGGAATCAAAAAAACCAAGTAAAATAAAGTGTAAAAACATTGTTAAAAATATAGTAGAAAGAACTATAAAAAATAAAGTGTTTATTAATTGGATACAGTTTTGTTAATTGGATACAATAACGTCCTTTCTTCCTTTTTAATAATTACCAATAATCAGAAATAAAGGCACTGGAAATTCCAGCAAATACGGTGAATCAGCGACCAGGAAAATTTTTCTTTCCTTTTGATTCTTAATACGGCAAAAATAACACTTATCAAGCAGTAATTAGGTCTTTTAGTATTAAACTGTCGTTTGCCACAATTGACACTAGCGATTATTACTTTAAACAGATCTAATCTTTCTCAGCATTTAGTCCACCGACAGATAACACAAATTCTTACTAAAAAAACCCAACTGACAGCCGCTCAACCAAAATCTCGACTTTCTTCAGGAAGAACATATCCAGACTATATATACGGCAACTTCAAAAAACCGTCTCAGTAAATGCTCAAATCCAGACTGACCCCAATTCATTTTTTTCCTTTCCAAGAAAATTTTTGATTTTTCCTCTCGCCTACTTTATTCGAAAATTTTTGAATTAAAATTTTCGGTAAGTGACTTGATTAATCATTTAGGAAATTTCGCGAGATGGGGGGATAATTTATAAGAAGAAATTATCGGTAAATAACCGACCGTTACATACTTCACGCTACAATGAAGTATGAAGCCAGATCGAGCGATTTTTTTAAAATTTGTAATATGCGGTGTAAGTCCTGTCAACTTTAAAAAAAGGAATTGTAAAAGCTGCCACATTTTATTTACTGTTTGCGTGAAAAAAGTGAAAAAGCGGAAATTTAAAATGGAAGAAAAATATAATTGTGTATTAAAGAACTTCGCGTACAATAATGAAGAACATATAGACATGAAAACTTGACGTCAATAGCCGTGTTCCTTTTCTGCTCTTTTTTACTCGTATTTACTTGGAACTACTGCTGCTCTCACAGAAAATTCATAGGTTTTATTCAAATCGACAAATTTTGCGTTCCTTTAATTTTTTACTCCCGAATACTTAAAAGTAGAAAATGAACACGGCTAATATAATATTAACGAAATAAATAATCTTTAATACACAATCTTAATTTTTTAAATAACCTCAGTTTTACTTCACCGATGCCTGTGCCATGAATTGTAAATATTTTCCTGCTGGTTTGGTAGAATTTACACTTAACTGCTATCATGGCTGTCGCTGTCAGCCACTTAGTTGAAGCAGTGTGGAAAATTGCTTTTTTGGCGGCGATCTTCGCGAAGTTCATCAGCTTAAGTTGTTAATCTCCAAAATGTTAAATGAAATAAAGTGGAAACTAAATTGTTGGTATACATACTTGTGCATTTATTGAATTATGAAACTAGTATTACAAAACTTGCAAGTTAAAGTGACAGCTGTAAATGAGTGAGAAGGCAACTTCCGTTTTATACAACTGTCCTTGTTTTCGTTCCCAATTCTCAATTCACTCGTACCTGCCCGAATCACCAGAACGTGAGAAGGGAACTTTCACTTCAAAATCTCCGGAACGGGAGTAAGGAAGTTTCACTTCAAAAATAATAAATTTTGTGAGGGAAAATCGAAAATTTTTTTGAAATAAAATGCTTCTTCGTCTCTATACATTTAAGTGCCCGGGATCTAAATTATTTAATTTTATACCTAAAATTCAATTAAATAATTTAGTTTTCACCCCCTAGTGGTGGGGCTGGTTTCCGATGTCCGAGGGGGTAGGTATGGTTTCTATAAATTATCTTATATCTAATAGGTGTATGTTCTTCAAAAACTGGCGTGGTGGATCCTTATATTGGGACTATAAAAAATAATTTCATTTTAGGGGTTGCTGGAGGGGTGGCTTCCGCTTCACCGATAGGGTAGTTTCCGATCAAGTTAGGGGGTTGGTTTTATTTTCATTGAATTCGCCATACCCAAATTAGTATAAGGTGACATTATCAGCGGAGCGTATCAGCTCTCCCGCAGCTAAATTTTTTTTTATATTGCGTTCATTGAACGTTCAGCTCTTGAAGTGTACCTAAAAAAATTTATTTAAATATGATCCCAATGTCGTCTCATCCTAAATTTTGGCATTGTATGTACCTTAAGAGTGTGTGCACAAAATATAATTTTTTCAAAAAACTGAAAAAACATTATTTTGAGATATTCCAAAAAGAAAATTTTCAAAATGGCGGAAAAAGTTTTATTCTTGTTAATAATACTATGTTGTATATCAAATTAAAGCCCTATTAAAGCAGAAGAAATTGGTGCTTTAGCTTTCTATGTCGAATAGTGAAATGGGGTGTTGGTATAATTACATATCCTGTTGGCCAAACTCCATCTCATTGCAATATGCTATGCGCGTATTGCCAATAATATTTTCATTAATATATATTTAGATAAACTTTAAGTTTTTATTTTATATCCTTATTTTATTTTAATATAAAAACTTTAATAGTAACGTATTCGAAAGAATTAAAATTACATAATCTTTTTATATAACCGTTATAATCTTACATAGTCGAAGTTCCAAATCGAATGAACTTCTAACTAACACTATTACAATATTTCAAAAATATTTTATTGAACAATATTTGTGTGTCTATGTTTTTTAAATTTCGTTTCTGTGTACAGTGTATACATACGTGATATGTCAAGCTAAATTCTCCAAGTGTATTTCCTAGTAGTAGTGAGAATCCAAACTATGACGTATTCAAAAACACTCTATTAAAAATTAACGAGTACAGAAACTGAGTAACTACCTGAATAAAACTTACTACAAAAAACGTATATACATGATAAGTAGCGACTGCTACATAACTCCCCCTTCAGCGCGAGCGTCCATGCCTGTATTACAATAATTTCTCAAATAAAAACCACCATCGAGAAACGAAAAAGAAAAAAATTTTTATAATCGAAATGAAACTTTTTTCTTTGAACTTCTAGTTACTGGTTTTTCAGTGTCTTCCCTCTTTTCAATAAAAGCGGGCTTTAATCTGTCAATTGATACCACCGTTACTCTTCCGTTGACGTTAATAGTAAAAACTTTCTTATCTCTCTTCATAACTTGAAAAGGACGTTCATACGGATTCTGCAAGGATCCCCTCTTTCTGTCGATCCTTAGGAAAACAAATTCGCAATCCTGTAATCCTTTTGGAATATAGAAATTTCTTCTTTGATCTCTAGAGTCCGTTGGAACAATATTCCGCATGTGCCCTCGCAACTGCGTCACTAGGTCTGCTGGATCTGATACGTGGTGCGGGTCCCTCACAAAGAATTTCCCTGGAATACGTAGTGTTTGCCCATAAACCAATTCAGCTGGACTGCAATTAAGATCCTCCTTAACCGTTGTTCTTAAACCAAGTAATATAGCGGGAATGTGCAACAACCAATTTGGATTACTCATCTTAGCTCTAAGTGATGCTTTTAACTGCCTGTGGAGTCTCTCCACCATGCCGTTTGATTGTGGATGATACGCTGTTGTTCGAATCCTATGCATTCCTAAAAGTTTAGAAAATTCTTCAAATAGTCTTCCTTCAAACTGACCTCCTTGGTCCGTTGTAACTGATAATGGAATTCCAAATCTCGGAAAATATTGCTCATATAATGTCTTAACAACTATTTATTTATTTATTTATTTGCCAAACAAGGCAGTTAACAAAAACATACAGATAAAAAAAATACATATTAACATTATGGAACATTGCAGTATAAACTAAGATCTAGGTCTATAAGTTAGTTAGAAGAGGACAATAGGGAAATTAGTTTTCTTTTATAGGAACTTTTGTTAATTGAGGGAGAGAAACAGGACGCGTAGGAATTGAAGGTAATGCAGCACCTGTTAACGGGCTCGTTTCTAGCATATTCAGTGCGATGTGGGTACTCTTTAAGCAGTTTGGAATGTCTTGTTTGTCGAGTATCGTTAAATTTGATTGTGTCCGACAGGAACTGCACCTTGAGGTTATTGTTCAGGACATCCAGGGTAAAACAAGATATAAGCAATTTCCGTCTAAGGGATAGAGGCAGGAGATCAAGGATTTTGAGCCTGTCCTTATAGTGAGGAAGGTTGTGAAAATCCGAAGGATTATAGAGGTTCCTAAGCGCGAAAAGAAGGAACTTCTTTTGGACAGATTCTATTCGATTAATACTAATTTGAAATATAGGATCCCAGATCTGGCACGCATACTCAAGAATAGGACGGACCAATGAGCAAAACAAGGCTTTAGTAACCCAAACATTGTCGAATTCTTTAGCTCTTCTCTTGATAAAGCCCAACAACTTGTTGGATCTAGCAATAATATTATCATAGTGTAAGTTAAAGTTTAACTTGCTGTCGAGGACAATGCCTAAATCAACAATGTGATCGACACGATCCAAGACATTGTCATTGAGATAATAATTTTGCAGCTGTTTGTTTCTTTTCCTGGAGAAGGTAATTACGTGGCACTTACTGGTGTTAAGAAGAAGATTGTTAGTGGTGCACCAGTCTTGTAGTGCATTAAGTTTCGACTGTAAAAAGGATACATCAGTTTGAGACCTTATAGCACTATAAATTTTTAAATCATCGGCGTAAAAGAGGTGCGGAATGCCATTTAATATTTCAGATAGATCGGAAATAAATATGTTAAATAGAAGTGGCCCTAGGTGGCTGCCTTGCGGTACTCCTGAGGTTACATTGATTTCTTTTGAGAGGAAGCCCTGAAATCTTACCACCTGAGTTCTCCCGTTAAGATAGGATGTTATCCAATCCAGAAGGGGGCCGGATATCCCAAATCTTAATAATTTCGTATGTAGAATGTTGTGGTCTACTCGATCGAATGCCTTGCTGAAGTCAGTGTAGATAGCGTCAAACTGGTGGCCTTGTTCCATACCGCACAGTAGTTCGGATATCACTATCATAAGATTGGATGTGGTGGAACGACCTTTTCTAAAACCATGCTGCTGATCGTTTAGGTTCGGAACAATTAGAGGGGCAATCTTGTCATAGATAAGCTTTTCAAATAGTTTAGGGATAACAGATAGGATAGCAATACCCCTATAGTTGTCCACCGCATGTTTATCACCTGACTTAAAGATTGGTGTGAGGAAGGATTTCTTCCATACCGAAGGAAACTTACCGGCAGAAAGGGACTTGTTAAAAATGAGGTGAAGAGGGAGTAGAATGAGTTGGGCGTGGCTCTGCAAAAAACTTGCAGGTAGACAGTCCGGACCGTGACCTTTATTGACCTCCAGATCTATAAGACCTGTCATTATATCTTCGGGCGATAGAGATATATTGTCTATAAGGACCGCAGTTTCGGAATGCTCTCTTGGGACAGTGTGTGCAGTCGAAGAAATGGGGCAGAAGATTTCACCGAACCTGTCCGCAAACATGTTTGAAATTTCTTGAGGGAGAGAGGAGTGCGTGATACCGTTTGTCATTGTTGACGGGTAGCCTGATGTTTTTCGCTTTAGGTTAACGAAATCAAAGAATTTTTTAGGATTACGTATGATATTTTCACCGACAGTCTTTGCGTAGGTAGTATAGGCCTCCCGTGACCTATGATTAAATTCTGAGGCTAACCTGGCGTATTCAGATTTCTGCTCAGCACTAACATTGTTGTTATTTTTCACTACGCGGTACAATTTATTTCTTCTATTACGAAGGGACCGAGTGTTTTTGTCAAGCCATGGCTCCGTCAATTTATCCCTTTTTTTTATTTTGGGTACGAATCTGCCAATGGTGTTAAAGATAACATCGTAGAATCTAGTAACTAGCTCGTCAATATCATCACCATCAAGTAGATCCTCCCAGTTAATAAGGGATAATTCAGTGCTAATACTAACATTATCGGCATTCTTAAAATCGAAGACTACAGAGTTGTTATAGGAGGCGAGAAAATCAGTTATTGTAGAACTGAGCTCGACGACCCACGCGGAATGATGTGTAGTGTTATTAAATAGATTCTCCTCTTCAGAAGCGGGAAGCACGTTCAAATCCTCATAGAGGTTAGTGAAGATTAAATCCAACCATTTCCCATTTGAATTTGGTTGGCTAATTACCTGTGGCAAGTCGTTACTGTAAAGATTGTCGATAAACTTTATATCGACGGGGTTTGATACATTAATCGGAAGTAAATAACTGTCTTCCTCGTCACGAATAAAAGATATATTAGGCCGATTAAAATCACCTATGATTAATATATCTTTGCTATCTTTGGATATTTCGTCTATTATATGAATCACATTATCATATATAGATTCGTCGGAGTTTGGAGGTAAGTAAAAAGAACCGATGACAATGTATTTATTTCCGAACTTTACTCGTACTAAAATATGCTCGAAGGTTTGAGACGATGTAGTCGCGATAAGTTCACTATTTAAGGAGTCTCTAACAGCTATGAGGACACCACCTCCTCTTGAGAGACCGGTAGATATATAATCTCTATCGCATCTATAAATGGACCAGCTGCCATGCAAGATCTCCTCGTTAAGGAAGGAGTCATTCAACCAAGTCTCGGTTAACACCAGTACATTAAAGTCACAGGATTTGGAGTCGATAAAAAGATCCTTCAGTTTGCCTCTCATCCCACTGCAGTTATGATAGAAGAGTCTTAAGTTATCGGAAGATGTTAGTTTTGAATGACGGGCTGGGGGATGGTTAGAATTTCGGGGGGAAGCTAGTTAAGGACGATAATATCTATTTGATTCGTCCCGACTTCTTTGAAGTTGGGAGATATGTTTTGCTCTGACATGGGACCCATATGCAGAGAGGTCCTTGCTAACTTGCTGAGGGGAAATTTGGAATTGTTCATAGAAATTTGTAAACAGTTCTAGGAGGGCATTACGTTCAGTAGGTAGGCCCTCTTGCTGAATAGAAATAATTAGACTAGTCCTGGTCTTACCATTAATGCAAGTTGAATCTGGTTTGTTGTGCATGTAAGCCAGGAATAGGCGAACATCATCAAAGATCCTCTTTTCTCGCAAGCGTGAAAGCAAATATCTCTTATCTTCGGAGTCAGCAGATATAATGGTATTTTTTACCACCGGGGGTTGTAGAGGATTCAAGAAAGGCGACTTGGATCTTACCGAAGAATCCGATGACATTTGCTGTGGCGGGGTTGGTTGAGGTTGAGCATCGCAGATGTTAGCGTAGGAACGGCCGCCAACAATAATGTGACTTCGCGCCAAATTCGGGTAATTAGTGGTTGGGAGTGGTTCATTAGGATTCAAGCAAGGCGACTTGGATCTTACCGAAGAATCCGATGACATTTGCTGTGGCGGGGTTGGTTGAGGTTGAGCATCGCAGATGTTAGCGTAGGAACGGCCGCCAACAATAATGTGACTTCGCGCGAAATTCGGGTAATTAGTGGTTGGGAGTGGATCATTAGTAACGTTAGTGCTCTTAGTTTTTCTGATGGTGGTTGGAAGTAAATTTTTTGTATTAGTATTCTTGGTTAGTGAGTTGTTAGTAGTTGGAAATGAATTATTAGTAGTGTTAGTGTATATTTTGTTAGGTTTTACTTTAGGGCTACTCTTAGATTTACTTAGCCTATCTATCCATCGGTGTAAAATTAAGTTCTTCCATGTAAAGACCTCTGCCTCATTCTGGAACAACCAATCGTATCTAGAGGGTAAGGCCAATTTGAAGCTCCTGGGTTTATTGGGCTTCTTATTTCGATGACTGACTTCTTCGCAGTTGGATATATCAATCGAGAAGTCATTTTTAAACAGCGAAATTACCCAAGATGAGTTGAATCGTGGTTGTACGCCCTTGAGGAAATAATAGGACACGTTGTCGTTGGTGCTCGAGACATTTACTGTCCTGACGTTTATGCCGCTGAATATGGGGGCACGCTGTTTCTTTCTGCTGCGCCCGGAGGTTTTCGGTGTCTGTTGATTTTTGTTGTTGATCCTTTCCAGCCGGGCATCCCATTCACCCTGAGACCAAGTCGTGCCGAACTTATTAATCGTGCGCTCCGGCAAATGAAGCGGTGGTAGATTAGTCGGCGAATTTTCCGAAATAGATAAGGTCCGCTGGTGGAGGCCGTTGATTGGGGACCTCAGAGTAAAGTTGTCGTCGTAGATAATATCGTTGATATTTTCACTGAACGGCAGATCTTCACTTGATCCAGCAGGAGGAGAGATTGGGTCTATTGGATTTAGAAAGTCACCATTTTTAGGTAGTGACTTAACGGCAGCCAGTTCAAGTTGGAGGTTGTTGAGCTGGAAATTTAGTTCCCTTTTAAGTAGCTTGACTGACTTTTCCAACTCAGAGAATTTGCTCCCATGGTCAGCTAGGATATCTTGGATATCATTGCTGGAACTGCAGCGATTAGCATCTGAGCTCAACTTAATTTTTTTTAGGGATGTAGCAATCGTATTAAGCTCAAATTTCAAAAATTTTTCGAAGTCATCAGAGCACTTAGGGGCATCCTTGGATAGCGATAAATTATCAACTTTTGAACTAAGAAGTTGAAAACTCTTAGCGGTCTGGAGTTGGCTACTCTCAATCCTATCCACCGCGTAAGAAAGCTCGTCCACATTCTGAATTATCAGCTGGGCACTTCTGTCCGTGTTAAAGACCTTTGCGCTGCAAGCTTCCAAATCACTTTTAATGTGAGTCAGCGCCTCCGCCAAATTGTCGATGTTGTTATTGTTCGCTTTAATTGCCATCAATACATGAGACAAGTTGATCGACTTGCAGTCTGCGCAGTAGAATTTAAAAGCTTTTTTAAATTCATTTACATGATGTAGCGCAGTGCGGGAAAGTCCAATGCATGAGGCATGGAATGATACCTGGCATATACCACTGCATGTGACCCACTGGGTGACGTCGGCGGTGGAGTTGTCGATGGTGCAATTATTACCGCAATTGCTCATGTTGATTATTATTTCCGTAAATAAACACACAAATTTCCGTGGCGATGCGGCTGACGAGAGTCCAAAGTTCAATTATTTTAATAGTTTGTATAATTAGTTAAGTTAATTATCACTAAGGATGGCACTAGTGAATTAATCAAAAACAGAGTTCACAAACTAGTTCTGGGGCGTTATTCGGTACTGAACTAACTACGCGACTGCAGAGTCCAAAGTCCAATAGATTTGAATATTGATCACGGGGGGTGTTTTGCGGGGGGTGGAACACTAAGAACACTAAGGATACACTAGTGTAAGTTAAGTAAACAGAAATCACAAAAAACTTCTTCGGGTACGAGAGTAAAAAATTCCGGACGGAGGTGGAAATTAATACACGTCTGCACGGTTCAACAGTCAACAAATTCAACTATGCTGGCTGTCATACTCTTCAGTGGGTATACCTCCGGCCATCTGGTGAATCGGTCCACGACCGTTAGCAAATATATGAATCCCTCTGCCGGCTGTAACGGACCTACCAGATCTACATGGATGTGTTCAAACCTTCCCACTGGTATCTGAAACTTTTGTGTTGGAGATTTTGTATGCCTGTGGATTTTTGCCTTCTGACATGCTATACAGGACTTCGCCCATAAATTAATATCAGTATTCATCCTCGGCCAAAAATATCTTCTTGCAATTAATATCCTAGTACCTCTTATTCCCGGATGTGACAAGTTATGTATTCTGTCAAACATGTTTCTTCGTAATATTTTTGGTACGAATGGACGATCTTTATTAGTGGAACACTCTAACCAGATTTTACTTTCCGACAAAGGTACATCTGTTTCCATTAAAATAAATTTCGAATTCTTGCTTGGATTTTCAACCAAATGCTTCAACTCTATATCGTCCTTTTGTGCTTCAGCGATAATGTTTAAATCTATTTCGGTTTCGTTTACCGCGTCACAATTGTTATTCTCCATAGTTACTCGCGATAAAGTATCTGCCACGACATTAGAATCTCCCTTGATGTATCTTATATCAGAGGTGAATTGGGTAACGTAATCCAAATGTCTTGCTTGTCTTGGACTCCTCTCCGCTTTAGTCCAAATTGCAGATGTTAAAGGTTTGTGGTCCGTGAATACTGTAAACTCACGACCTTCCAAAAAATGTCGAAAATGTTTAATACTTGAATACATGGCCAATAGCTCCCTGTCAAATGTAGAATACTTCATTTCTGCTCTGCTTAACTTCTTGGAGTAAAATGCTAAAGGTTCATTCTCGTCGTTGTTAACTTGTTCTAACATCGCTCCAATCGCCACGTTTGATGCATCAACAGTCAACTTCAAAATAGGATTTTCCGCTGGATGCACTAATAAAGTTGCTGAAATAAATGCCTTTTTTACCTTTATGAACGCGTCTTCGCATTCTTCAGTCCATTCAAAATTTTTTAAATTCTTAGGTTTCTTGAGCTCCCTAACTAAATGCATATGAATGAGGCTTAACAATTCTGCTAGTCGTGGAATGAATCTATGGAAGTAATTTACCATTCCGATGAATTGTTGCATCTGTTTAATTGAAGTTGGTGAAGGAAAATTTTGAATGAATTTAATTCTGTTCTCAGATGGAAGAATCCCGTCCTTCGTAATCTTGTGACTTAAAAATTCAATAGTATTTACACCGAAAAGACATTTCCCTGGATTAATATTTATCCCGTATTCTTCTAAACGTGCAAAAACTTGCTCCAAATGTTTCTTGTGTTCCTCCTCATTTTTGCTTGCAACCAAAATATCGTCAATGTAGACAAAAACAAATTCCAAACTAATTAGAACTCTATCCATAAATCGTTGGAATGTTTGAGCAGCATTTCTAAGTCCAAAGGGCATTCGAGTAAATTCGAATAAACCGAAAGGTGTAGTTATCGCTGTCTTAAAGATATCCTCTTCTGCCATAGGTATGTGATGATAAGCTCTCACTAAGTCAATCTTCGAAAATGTGGTACAACCATTCAAATTCAACGTGAAATTTTGAATGTGAGGAATCGGGTATCTGTCTGGAATTGTTATTGAGTTTAGTCTCCGGTAATCTCCGCATGGTCGCCAGTCTGTAGAATCCTTTTTTGGAACCATGTGCAGTGCTGATGAGACTGATGATGACGATGTTCTGCATAAACCTAATTTTACCATGTGCTCGAACTCTAATTTGGCTATTTTAAATTTATTCGTGTCGAGTCTCCTAGGTCTTGAAAATGGTAATTGACCTTTAGTGGTGATAGTATGCACTACATTATGCTGAACAGGTACATCATAGCGTGGAGGCTGAGTTAGTGAGGGAAATCTAGATAAAACTTTATTGTATTCACTATCAAAGGAACAATGCCTGGGTGAAGGAGAATTTGTTTTAATAATGATTCCATTAACACTTAACTCTGTGTTACCATCTATCACTCGTTTATTTCTAAGATCAACGAGCAAATTAAATCTTGAAAGAAAGTCTGCGCCAATAATAGGTTTGTCGACGCTTGCAATAATGAACGGAAACGTTAAATCTCGTCTTAATCCAAAGTCCAATCTAAGCAGCTTTGTTCCGTAGGTATGGATAATTGATCCGTTAGCTGCAGAAAGAATTAATTGTGGATTTCTCTTACATTTTCCATAAAATGCATTCGGTATGACTGATAAATCAGCTCCAGTATCAACTAAAAATTTAAACTTATTCTCTTTATCAAAAATAAATAGTCGATTAGATTTTTTTGGGGTATTATATTTAAAACATGCTGAAGGGATATTTAGTTTTTTTGGTTATTAAATTTGCATGGTTTAACACATCTTTTCGCTTTGTCGCCGAATTTAAAATGAAACCAGCAAAATGGTTTACTATTATTATTATTATTATGTGAATCACGGCTTCTACTTCTAGACCTTGACCTATGATGAAATTCATTACCTCTATTAATTGTAAGTTTCTTAATTAAATCCGTTAAATTTTCGATTTTATTTTCCAAATAATCAATCTTTTTAGTAAAATCTATGCTACTTACATTGCGATCTAACTGGTTTATAAAAGGATTTGAAGCACAATCACTGATGGATGAAACATATTGTAATCTTTAAACTTCAAAAATTTTATCCGCTAACATTAGAAGATCTTGGATGCTTTGTTTTCCAGAAGACATCAATGCGATATTAATACTGGGTGGTAATTTTCGCATCCAAAGCTTTCTAATCAAGTCCTTTCCTAAATTTGATGAAGTTCCGGCAAGTATCTCCATTGATCTATAAAATTCTGATGGTTTCCTATCTCCCATCTCAGAATTGCATAATAGTTGTTCCAATTTTCTTTCTTCAGATTCGGTAAAACGTTGAATTAATGTTGTTTTTAAAGCTTCATATTTGTTCTCTTGCGGTGGGTTTTGAATGCAATCCAATACATTCATTATGATATCTAGAGGAAGAGCTTGGATGACATGTTCGTATTTAGTCTCATCCAATCTAATTCCTTTAGAGTTAAATTGGCTCTCTGTTAAAATAAACCATGCCTCTGGGCACGGGGACCAGAAAGTTGGTAGCTTTACAGCAGATCCACTGATACTTTCACCATTCCTATTCAATCCTTCATTTTCACCACCTTGGACACTCATATTAAACTCAATTTATTAACACTCACGTAAAAAGAAGTTCAATAAAATTTCGACTTTACTTTAACTTCGCGATACTAAATACGACAACCGTGGACGTTCGCGTTAAGAGTCGAGTAGTAGTCAAATTTAAATAAATTGTACCGAAATTTTATTCACGTTTAACTTTCTGAAAAATGAAAAATATTCACCTTATGTGAAAAGAAAAATAAGCGGGATTGTCACCAATACTCAATTATGAAAGTGTGATGTATGTGCATGTAATTCTGAACAATTTATATTTTAGAGAAAAAGAAAAATATATTTAATTGAAAAGAATAATAAACTTCCCCTTCATTGTAAAATAAGTTTCTTCTTTTCCTTCAAATTCCTTTTCAAAATTTCTCTCTTCGTTTTTCTTCTCTTGTTTCTTCAAAAATTTTCTACATTTTCCTCAGGGCTTCTTTTAAAATTCCTTTTCTTCTCTTGAAAAGGGTTGCCTATTCCTCAGCTCGGGGTCACCAAAATGAAATGGGGTGTTGGTATAATTACATATCCTGTTGGTCAAACTCCATCTCATTGCAATATGCTATGCGCGTATTGCCAATAATATTTTCATTAATATATATTTAGATAAACTTTAAGTTTTTATTTTATATCGTTATTTTATTTTAATATAAAAACTTTAATAGTAACGTATTCGAAAGAATTAAAATTACATAATCTTTTTATATAACCGTTATATACCCGTTATATAACCGATATGGAATGACCCCACTGATAACGATGTTAAGAGCTTAAATATTTTCACGTAAACATGATCATAGGTGGAATATTATCAGGGCCAGTGGATTTATTAGAGTCAAACTCTTTGAGGCACGAACAACTTCACAAGTCCTAAAGAAAACTATGCCCATTGAGAAAGATTAACACTATACGGCGCGCGGGTATGACATGGCAGTATAGGGTAAGGAAGAATTTGGAACGAACAGAGAAGCAAGTAGATCTGTCTTGGATTTGCTTTCTGTTAGCACCTTCCCTTCGTAAATGAAAAA
The DNA here is from genome assembly GCA_963855945.1 of Thereva nobilitata. NCBI lineage: Eukaryota > Metazoa > Arthropoda > Insecta > Diptera > Therevidae > Thereva > Thereva nobilitata. Next base: position 124,448,786 of record OY979696.1, read on the forward strand.
AGCAGTTGTGGATGAGGTGAAATTTTCCCTGATGGAGGTTACGAGAGACCACAAGTTTTGCCTATCAGCTGTAATAGTGTTTCGTTCGGTGATTCTCTAAACCTTCTTTTTTAAGGGAGGGTTGCCGAGAGCTCTTGAGTTGTCTAGGGTTTTGTGAGAACAAAGACCTTCTTAGAAAAATAATATCTCTTTATTCATTCAAAATGTTTATTTACTAACAATTTTAATCTCTTAAATCTAAGTAACTACTTATTATCTCTCGATACATGTTTCTTATGGGTATCGCTAAGCAACTACTTACTAATTACTTCTTTCTACATGTGTGTTATGGTTAGTTAGTGGTATTATTTATTTATTTGCCAAACAAGGCACACTTAAAAAGTAAACAAGGCTACATTAAATTAAATTAAATTAAATTGTCATATTAGGATGCTAAGTCAGGTACAGGTACATTGGACTAGGCTATATGTAGGTTATACATACTATACTTAATTTACAATGGAGGCTTAAACAGAATATAAAGGGAATTTAGGGTTTCAGCATTAGTTTTAATTTCCTTTTGTAGGACAGTTTGTTAGTGGGACGGGTAAAGCATAGATTATGATCATTCAAGACCATGCAACATCTATTAATGGGTTCGTTCCTTGCGTACTCGGTGCGATGAGAGTATTCCTTAAGCAGTTTCGTATGTCTAGTAAGCCGAACTACATCATTGAATACTATCCTATCCGACAAGAACTTCACCTTGAGATCGCCGTTTAGAATGTCCAGGGTAATGCATGAGATAAGCATTTTTCTCCTGCAAGACAGCGGTAAAAGATCCAAAACTTTGAGCCTGTCCGCATAGTGTGGAAGACTTCGATAATCAGCGGGGTTATATAGATTTCTTAGTGCGAACAGGAGAAATTGTTTTTGAATGGATTCAATCCTGTTGCTACTGGCGTGAAATATGGGATCCCAGACAGGGCATGTGTATTCCAGAATTGGGCGGACCAGTGAGTAGAAAAGTGTTTTAGTGACCCAGATGTTATCGAATTCCTTAGCCCTTCTTTTTATAAACCCAAGGAGTTTATTAGCTCTGGCAGCAATATTATCGTAGTGTAGGTTAAAGCTTAAATTATTGTCAAGGACAACACCTAGGTCTACGATTTGATCAACATGGTTTAATAACTTGTTGTCAAGATAATATTGCTGCAGCTGCACGCTTCTTTTTCGGGAGAAGGTTATTGCATGGCATTTGCTAGTGTTAAGTTGCAACTTATTAGTGTTGCACCAGTCTTGCAATGCATTAAGTTTCGTCTGAAGAAATGATACATCGGTGTCGGACCTAATAACGCTATATATTTTCAGGTCGTCTGCATAAAAGAGATGTGGTATATTTTTTAGTTTGAGAGACAGATCGGAGATGAAGATATTGAACAAGAGCGGACCAAGATGACTTCCTTGGGGGACACCGGAAGTTACTTCGATTTCTTTGGATAAAAATCCTTGAAATCTGACGACCTGAGTTCTACAGATGAGATATGATTTTATCCATTCCAGGACAGGGCCGGTAATTCCAAATTTTAATAGCTTAGTAACCAAAATGTGGTGGTCAACGCGATCAAAGGCCTTGCTGAAGTCCGTGTAGACAGCATCAATTTGATGGCCGTTCTGCATACCACATAGAAGTTCAGAGATAAGAATCATAAGATTTGAAGTGGTCGAACGCTCTTTTCTGAACCCGTGTTGCTGCTCGTTAATGTTAGGATCTATAAGAGGTGCAATCTTTACATGTACAAGCTTTTTAAAGAGTTTAGGAATCGTGGATAGGATGGCAATGCCCCTATAATTATCCACTAAATGATTATCGCATGATTTATGGATCGGTGTTAGGTGGGATTTCTTCCAGAACTTAGGAAAACTTCCTAACGATAGAGACTTATTAAAAATTAGATGAAGGGGAAATACAATTTGATTTGAGCAGCGCTGCAAGAAGCTGGGAGGCAGATTGTCGGGGCCGTGACCTTTATTAGTGTCAAGATTATTTAAACCTGCTCTTATTTCGTCACCTGACAGAGATAAATTATTAATGAGAGTTGAAGTTTCAGTACGAGGGAGTTCAGTGTGCGTTGTGTTGGATAGGAGCAAAGACTTCACTAAATCTCACTGCAAACATGTTACATATATCTTGGGGCATGAGGTGGAAGCTCTCCCATTCGTCATTGTTGTCGGATACCCTGAGGTTTTTCGCTTTGTATTAACGAAGTCAAAGAATTTTTTAGGGTCCTTTAAGATATTTTCTCCGACTTTATTTATGTATGCAGTATAGGCCTCACGTGACCTAGAAGTGAATTCTGATGCTAACCTAGAGTACTCAGATCTCAATTCCTCGTTAACATCCCTCTCTTCTTATAGTGCGATACAATTTGTTTCTTTGATTTCGCAGTGATCTAGTATCTTTGTCTAACCATGGCTCCGACAATATATCCCTTTTTTTAATTTTGGGTACGTGTTTGTCGATGTTTCTGAAAATAATGTTGTAGAAACATGATACTATCTGGTCTAGATTGTCACCTGATAGCCTATTCCTCCAGTCAATTTGGGATAATTCAAAGCAAATACTATTATAATTTGCGTTTTTGAAATCATAAACAATTGCATTGTTGTGAGACGCACGATGTAGGGTGATGGTGGAGTTGAGTTCTAGTATCCATGCGGAGTGGTGAAGCGTGTTCTCATCTTCGCTGGCGGGTAAGACGTTCACCTCGTCATATAGATTAGTGAAAACTAGGTCTAACCAATTTCCACTGGGATTCGGTTTCCCTATCACTTGCTGCAGATCATTGGCGTAAAAATTATCAATAAGCTTCATATCGATAGCGTGAGTGATATTAATGGGGAGTAAGTTGTTGTCGTCGTCGAGAGTAAAAGATATGTTAGGACGGTTGAAATCTCCTAGTATGAGCATTTCGTCATTTTCCTTGTGGCAGTCAAGTGATTGGAGAACTCCATTGAGTATATTTGTAAAATCATCGTACTTTGATTTGTCAGAATTGGGGGGTATGTATACAGCGCCCATAACTATGTGTTTTTTGCCAGATTTGACACGAATGAAAATATTCTCGCAAAATTGTGAACGATTCGTGGTAATCAATACACTGTTTAGAGGGTCTTTGACGGCTATAAGGACACCTCCTCCTCTCGAGTGCCCGGTGGAGTCGTAGTCTCGATCGCATCGATAGATTGTCCAGTTATTGTCCAAGATCTCCTCATTTAGAAATGTATTATTTAACCACGTTTCGGTGATCACGAGAATATTGAAATTACACGATTTCACGTCAATGAAAAGATTTCTTAGTTTTCCTCTCATACCACTGCAATTGTGGTAAAAAAGTCTTATATCATCAGGCAAGATGGGTTTTTGGTTATGGGTTGAAAGGGGAAAGGGTACGACGGAAGGGACTAGTTATGGTCTATAATATCTATCCACTGCGATGCGGCTCTTCTGAAGCCGATAAACAAGTGATGATCTAACGTGATCGGCGTAGGCAGCAAGGTCCATTCTTACTTGTTTAGCGGCAATATTATACTGCTCATGATACTTCGTGTATAGATCGAGCAGAGTAGTACGATCCGTTGGTAGACCTTCTTGCTGGATCAAGATTTTAAGACTAGTTCTGGTATAACCGTTAATGATAGTATAATCAGGTCTATCGTGTAAGCTAAGAAAAGTCTTACATTGTCGAAAATCTTCCTATCTCTCAAGCGAGATAATAAATATCTACTTTCAGTAGAGTCCCGAATATTATGGTGTTTTTCACAAAGGGGGGTTGCAACGGATCTAGGAACGACCCGGGAGTATTGTTACTAGTACTCACGAGAGAGTCCGTTGCTATAGCCTCGCTATTTTCGACCGAAGGTTGGGACTGTGTTGGAATTGGAGGTTTAACAACGGATGTATTTATGCTGCTTTGGATAGGATCCGCTGCTATCAGGTCCGAAACCTGGGGCTGTAACGGGTTTGAGAGAGATTTGTATTACTATTGCGGTCTATGGGGATATCTACGGGGATATGATATGGTACACCTCGACACGGTCTAGGACCGGAGAAGATGACCTCTCCGGAAAGAGTTTGGCGAAAGACTGAATTTGGCCTGGTGAAGCGGTCTCTTTTATAGTTGGAAAGCTCGTCGGGGTAGGAAGCTTTAAAGCTTCGAAGTGAAGCTTTTAAATAGAGAATTACCTCTCTTTGGTCTGGTGGTTGAATATTTATTTTTGTAAAGCTTTTTGGGAATGGGGTTATTAGTAATGTATCGCAGTTCATTACACAGCAATGGAGTTAATGAGATAATCTCTTAATCTGTCATCGAATGATAACTTGCTTGAAAGGAGTTTGATTTGGATTTACAGGAGTTTCATAACTTGATGGACTTCACGTCAAGATGATTCAATCAGAGAATGTCTGTCCTCTTAATGGCGTAAGTTACGCTATCCATCATTTCTTTTATTACCTCCTACACAAAGCGGTTTTATAAACAAGAGGTCACAGCGAAATGTGTTTTTTCCTCACCCATCCATCACACCAATACAAATATAACATCGTACTCGAGGGTCTGCGAAAACTAGGAGTATTTCCCCTTCTCATCCGCGTTTATTGTACAACTACATAGGCATCACAATCCTTACACGAAAAATATGCAGAAAAATGTATACTTAGTGTAATACCTATACATCATACACAAACCAGGCGCGGATTTAAGGTGGGGGGGTGGGGTCACGGGGGTCATGACCGCCCCCCAAGAGCACTCGCTGTTTAAAAAACAAAATTGACCCAACTAAAAAAACAAAAACAAAAATAACCAAACGACCAAAACCGACCGAACTTTTTTGCAAATTAAAAAAACGATCCTTTTTTTATCTGATAGTGTAAGCCTTTTGGCCTTATCATGGTTGGCGAGTTGAAAAAATGACAGCGCCGTTTATCGTTCTCATTTTTCGTACCATAATTGGCGAATGCAGCGACATGACAGTTTTCGACAAAACCTTATCATTGTTGTCGCTTGAAAGTTTTTAGACATTTTTGATAATTAAAAAATTTATAAAATTACATTATTTATTCAATCTATTTAAAAAATATTTATTCAATCTAGTCACTTGATAGTTGTGAAAAACGCAGCGTTGTTTCTTCAAATGCCAACTGTGATACGCCTGAAGGCGTTTTTCCCGACAAATGTCAGTTTTTTCGAAAACTATGATTCCGTTTTACAGTCGCCGCTCCATTTCTCACTTCAAGCGCCAACCATGATCAGGCCCTTTGTACTACTAGTCCGTCATGTCATGTTGCACACGTCATAGTGCAATGTCTAGTAGTAAGCTTAGCTCGAAGGATAGAGAGAGATAGGATAGATTAGGGGTAGTCGGGTGCAGTGTCTCCATATGTAAATCGAGCGTTACCGTGCTGCAAGGGCAAAAATACGGTGTTTCTAGACACGGTGAATCTGCTAAAAATGTACCGTGGAATTTTTCGTCAATTTTCTTCAAAAATTCCACCTTTTTTTTGATAAAACTAAATTTCGTTTGATTCGTCAAATTTCTTCAAAACTTAAAAAAAGTGGAAGTTTTGAAGAAATTTGACGAAAAAATACAAAAATTCATGATTTCCGATTCGGTTTTTTCCACTTTTTTCAAGTTTAAACATTTTTTCTTGTTCACCATCATAAAGTGCATAAAAAACCTACACTTAAATTAAAAAAGAATCTCATACGATGGAATGCACAAAAGTTATTGGCCAATCAATTTTCAGATTTGAGGTTAATTTTTGAGACTTGTGGTCGATATTTTGACTTAAAATTTTTACGAGTTATTGTCCACATCATAAAGTAAAATTTCTGAAAATTTCATCAATTTTTACTTAAAACATCCAAAGTTGTAACCAAAAAACCAAAATTTAGCAGTTTCTTCAGTTTTCAATTTCCTTTGAGGTTATGTGTGCAGATTAAAATTTCATTTTGAAACTGCTGATAGGTAATGTAATGGACCTACACATACCGATAAATTCTCATCTATATTTAGAAAGAACGACCAAAATGGTAGATTTTTTACAAAACGGCCCATAATTTACGTAGCGGTTGCAAGAGAAAAAGTCCATTTCGTATAGTATTCGATGTAACTAACATATTGAAAAAAAATTTGAGACTGGAAACAATTCCTTTTTCACTAAAATCCGTAAAAATTTTTTTTTTGATTTTTTGAAAATTTGTAACCGAAAAGACCCTTTAATCCCCCAGAAAATTCGGTTAGTTTTGTTCGTTTTGTTAATTTTGTTTTTGTTTTTTAGGAGTAGAAATTTTTTCCGCCACTTTTAATTCCGTGACCCCCCAAAAAAAAATTCTAGATCCGCGCGTGTTGTGTTGTGAAGACCGAGTGATCGATAGTGTAAGTGCAAGGCTCACTCTGCCTTCAAGTTATCTCTCAACATGAATCATTCTGAATCTGCACGATGTAACATCTCTAAACAGGGTGGCATGGCTCAGGTGCTTCGAGAAGCCAAAGTTATTTGTGGGACGCTCCAGGAGATTAGGAGCCGCAACCAACTTCTGTGTATTAGTTGCAGTAACTTTGGCTGTTGTGCCACTAGGGACACCTGCAGTTGAAGTTAAAGCCTGTCTCAAGTCATCCAAATTAAGGTCCACTGTCAAACTTCTATTCTTGAGAGTTAACATGCTTGTCCTGTCCACCCTCAACGTGATTTGAGGGCAGAGGAAGAGGAAGGAAGAATAAATATTTTGAGTAACCTTTGCGTCAGCTTGACTGACAAAATATACCCCAACAATCTGGCTGGCGTGGGTTGCGCATCATGGCGGCTGAGAGAAAGAGCTATTTTCACTCCAAAAAACGACTCAGCCAGCAGCATCAACAACTTTCTCCTGGAACTTTCTTGATACACCATGATCATCAATAAGGCATAGGCAAAGAGTTTGAAAGTAGCTGGTGTGGATCTGAGGAGTGACTGTTTCTCCCATGGCCAATTGTATGTGGCGTGCTCAAGAGTGAGTTCATCTGACAGCCTGGTATCGTTATCGTTGATTACGGACCTACCCCGACAGGGTGTTTGGGGATTGTAAATCTTATGTTACCATTTTTATTAATCACAATACATATTTCGATATCTCTTCAATTTGCAATTATAATAATACATACGAATATAAATATTAATTTAAATCATCAAAATTAATTAATTCCATCTCATCAACAAATATCCCAATTAAGCAAATAAACTGATATTACAACAAATTTCCTCTCTAACAATCAAATCTTAAATTAAGTCCTTGATTTCATATTATTTCAATGTTTATTCCTATCGCTCTCCTTATACACAACAAAGCCCGTATTAATTTAGTTAATCCAGTTTCTAGAAATAATTTGCATACTCTTCTCCTTGGCCACAACACAATGCTTTTGTTGTCTGTCTATGAAGAAGACAACACAAGGAGACGCATACTTTGAGAGATGTTAAGGAGGACACCCCCTTAAGTCCTTTAATACTCATTGAATTTCAAGAAAATTCCATTAATTCACCTTTGGGTTAGAGACCATCATCATCATCATCATCATCATGTCCAATATTGTATTTGTGTGCGTTCTTCTCCTATCGTTGGTTGGATGGGGCTCTACCGTCTTCTTCTGTTCTATGGCTTCGATGAAGATTATGCACTTGGAATAATTAATTATTCACTTTGACCTTACCTTTATTTTATTGAAAATATTTTTGTCGTCTCTCTTTTCATACAACAACAAGAATAGGGTGCCGTAAAAAAGAAAATTTTTTAAGTAGAAAAAAAATATTTTTGCTTCTTTTTATAGATTAAAAGAATATTATTCATGACTTGTGGCCTGGATAAGTTTAAGTACTTCTTATATTGAGTAAACATCGAACGGGAAGAAGAAAAAGAAAATGATAGCGATAATGAAACGACGATAGCATCAGCAACACAGGGTGGACACTTCTTCTTAAGACTAAATTTCGCTGACTTTTCATGTTTGCCAGACAATATTTAAATTTCCGTTTCTAGACTTTACGTTGTATCGTAAAATTACTATGTATAGATATTGTCGAAGAACTAATATTACAGAAGCGTGATTTTAATATAATATCGGAAGTCAAGTAAGTTATGGGTTTTTCTGGTAAAATAAACACACATGAAATATTAACCTCCAACCAAAAAAAATACGTCGTTGCCACAATTATTTGCACACCCGTATTTTCACAGGGAAAAATGGAACGAAAGGCTAAAAATTCCTAAAATTTTCATTATTTTAAATTCAGTTTTATTTTACTGATTCTTCATTATTAAAGCTAACTTAAGACATACAACAACAAAAAAATAAGTACAGCAAAGCACAAAAACAAAGAAAGAGAAAGTGTTCAAAATTATTTGCACATGTATTCTAGGCGCCGAAATTATTTACATGACTTGGTTGAAGTGTTATAAACCTACTAGTCCGGTCAAATTAGACATTCGAGGATACATCAATTTACAACAAGCTGAAAATCAGTAAAAATGTTCAAAATACAATTATAAATAAAATTTGTAAGTTCCCCATCATTTCCGTGTATGGAAAAAATTTGACTCGAGGTCAAAGGTAAAAAAATGAGTTTTTCGCGATTTTTAGCAAAACGGTAAGTTTTATCATAAAAATACCCTGGACCAAAATTGTAGATCATAAAATTATCTATAAAAAATGTATGAATACTTTTTTCCTACGAGCCACCGTTTCTGAGATATAACGATTCAAAAAGTTGTAAAAGTTGTAATCGTCATAATAATCACACGTTTCCACGCCACCAATGAGGTAGTGTACTTAGCGCGTAGGCCTACTCCACAAGTCAGCTGTGATCCTGTTTAATTTGAAACTATTGCAAAATAACGGAAATTAGCAAAGATTGGAAAATATAAAAGCGATGTTGATTAAAAAAAAGTGGTGAAGTTTATTCGTCTGACTCCTAACTTTCAAATTCTTCTTCTTGTTCTTCTTCTTGATTTTCTCCTTGTTCTTCTTCTTGTTCTTCTTCTTCATCTTCATTCTGGGTGTTAGTAAATTGCGTCAATAGCGATGTATCGCAAGTCACCTCGTTGGAATCAAACGAATCCTCAATTGTTGGTGATCCAACATTAGAGCACGACCGGCCTTGACAATTTGTACATGCCAGAGAACAAAACAGTCCTACTTTTTTGCAATCACATTTAGCACTGCATCCCTTTTTGCAGTTGCAAAAAATTGTGTTTATCAATTTTTCCGGCGCAGGTGGGAGTAAAGTTTGAACTGGTTCTAATGTATTGTTGACCAACTTCCAACCCCAGTCTGTAGGGTCTCGCTGATAACCAAGCCACACTTGAACTTGGTAATATACCCGAAGAAGATGTTGATGAGCAGCAGCTGAGGTTGGAGGAAGACAAGCTAATTGTACCTGCTTTTTATTTTTAGTATGTTTAACGAAACATGCATGTCGATGCTTATCTAAGCAGGTAGTTTTTTTAGGAGCTCCGTACATTGAAAGAAGAAAGCGAATGCCATTAGTGATAACTTCTTGTTGAGTTGAATTACTGTTTTTAAAAACTTCAGCACATTGAACTAAATCTTGTTTTTCAAACATTTTGAAAACTGTCGTTTTACCCCTCCTGTAAAATGCAGATGTCGTATCACAGCCAGTTATTGCGTGTAAAAAAAGTACATGATTTTGACACTTTGCAAAAGTAGATAAACTTTTTGATGAATATATTTCCGATTGATGTTGAGCTTTTCCTGGTTTTAACAAGAAAATTTTCCAATTTTCAGTTGGAGTTCGAGCATGTAGGAGCGTGCATGCCTGTGGCGGTAGCGTGCATACCCGTGTGGCATGAACATTTCTTCGCTATGCGTGTTAGGTGCGGCGCGTGCATGTTTTTAGGAAAATTAACCAACTAAATTATTTTTACTCGGGTTTGAATAGACTATCAATACTTTCACTTAATTGTCAAAGTATACGTGCGAACGTACACGATTTAAATCACGAAGTTGTAAAAAAATTACTAGTTTCTGATAAACTTGGATGAAAAATAAAGAATATGATGAGGACTCCGCTAATATTTTAACAGCTCATACAGACATACCAAAAACCCTATCCTTTAGTCACGATAAATCACCATAATATGTGTGTAGGCTGATCTATGGCAGAACACAAGGTGTGCAGTCAGAATACAAGCAAAATTGTATCCTTCCCAGTCAAGCAAGGCCTAAAGCAGGGCGATGGGTTGGCACCCATGCTATTTAATCTCTGTCTAGAAGCGGTAATTCGCAAAGTAAACATTGATGCGAACGCAACCCTTCTTAACAAATCAAAACAGTTGGCAGGATATACCGATGACATAAACTGCCTTGCCAGATCACTGTCATACCTTAGAGAAATCTTCACAGAATTAGAAGATGAAGCTAAACATATAGGGCTGCAAATAAATGCATACAAGAGCAAGATTCGAATTCAGTCGAGGGTGGAATGAAGAAGAAGAAACCACAACACTATCTGGGGAGAATATAACTTCGAAAGGGTAAACCAATTAAACTACCTGGGGTCCACAGTCAGCGAAGACAACGATGAGACGATGGACGTGCAAAGAAGAATAAACACCGCAAATAGAACATACTTCTCACTACTGCCAGTAATGAATTCCAGACACATCCACAGAAAAACGAAAATAAGAATCTACAAAACGATCATCCGTACAGTACCTACGTGTGGGTGTGAAGCATGGAATATCTCCCAAAAGTCCGCAGATAAGATAAGAATACGCTCCAATCACGAATTGTACGACTTATACAAAGAGTGTACACTTTCAACACATGCCAAGCTAATGCGCTTACGTTGGGCCGGCCATGTCCAAAGAATGGATGACTCAAGGATACCAAAGAAAGCCCTGTATTTACTACCAGATGGCAAAAGACCAGTTGGCAAACGATGGTCAAGGTGGGAAGACAGTGTTAAGGATGGTGCAGCAAAACTCATCAACATCAGAAACTGGAGGCAAGCTGCGCAACAGAAAGAGGTCTGGAGGAAGAAGCTGATGGAGGCCAAGGCTCGAATTGTGCTGTAGAGCCATCGAAGAAGAAGAAGGTACATGACAATCTCCACTTCTAAAGGTTCAATTTTACTAGGTCGAAACTTCAACGAAATCCCCATGATTTTAAGTGGCGATATTATTTTTTCATTAGATACGGCGCGTTCGAATTTTGTGGATGAAAGGGAAAGTGGGGATGATGAGAGGTACCACCCCACTTCTCCCTTCATCCACAAAGTTCGCGAGGAACGTTCCAGGGAGCGAAACGTCTAAACTCGTCACTATACTTACTGCATCTGTCGTTGTAGTTCTGTGTCGTTCGCGAATGATCCGTTCGTACTGAACGGAACAGTGTACTGAGCCAAATGAACTAGTTCACTAAGGAGTACATGTTCCGTTCAGTCGTTCATTCGTTCAATGGTACTTCATTCGTTCAGTGATACTGAACCGTGTCATGAACCATGAACGAAGAATGTACGGGTCTCTTATGAAAAGACCTGAACTGAATGATCTGAAAAAGAGCGATTGAATGAATCTCACAATGAATACATGAGGTGTGAGATACTTTTCTCAGAGAACTTGTTTTGGTTGTATTGAGATTGAGAGTATAGAAGAACCAAATGTATGGGACTGGTGACGGGATGGGGTGGGTATTACGGAATAACCTAAGCATTAATGTTCTGAAAAAAGCGAATGTATGAATCTCACAATGAATACATGAGTGGTGGGATACTTTTCTCAGAGAACTTTTTTTGGTTATTTTGATGATATGTTTATGCATATAAATAAAGGAACAACGTTTTTTTAATGAAAGTGAAGCAAAAATACGATTTTCTTCTTCTTTTTAAAAGATGCATTCAAGATGTTTACTAAATTGTTAAATTGTTTACCCATAATCATAGGTCGAAAAAATCGCCTAAAATCATTAAAAAAAAAGTAGTTTAACCAGTATTTTTGTTCCTCTTGGGAAAACCTGCAAGTTGGCATCCCTGGTTTGAATTTCTCTCTAAGCAATTTAGGTACATGTAATTTGTTTTGCGAAAAGAAAACGACATTTCTAAATAAATAAGAATTAAAAAAGTTTTATGTTCATTTATGATTAAGAAGAGTGTTAATTACAATATTTTATACAAATTTCGAGTGTGACGAATATATGTATATAATTATATATTATTATAGTGCCAATTATATAAAATTTAACGAAAAGGGAGAATTTAACGGAAAGACGATTGTTTTAAATTTATTTTAATAGAACATAGGATATCTTAAGGTAAGTCAATTAGTTCGAACTGGAAGATTGATTTTAGGAAATTTATTGATTCTTGATTCGTTAGTACATTTTTTGAAACTTACTTTTTTGTTTGCTGTTCGTGTAGTGTGAAAAGAAATGTCGCAGAAACGGAGTGCCATTTGGAATGTATTTGATCCAGTTGATGGAAAAGAAAAGGCCAAATGCTCCTTTTGCCGAGTAGAACTTTCATGTAAAGGCGGATCCACGGGCAATTTATATCGGCACTTGTCTACAAAACATCCTGGGGTGTCGGATTCGCGGTTGAAAAGAGTTCTTGGTTCAACCAGTTCTACCGCGCCGGAAAGCTTACTTGTAACACCGAGTACTTCTACATCGTCGACACCGCAGCCAGCGCCGGAAACAAACAGAGCAGTTGCTGGTACTAGTACATCAAGTGCATTAGAAAATATTCAAGAAGGGTCTGTTTTGCGCGGACAAACTAGGAGCTCCACTACAACTCTACAAGAAAAAATGACAAACTACTTTGTTAGACCCTTGCCGTTATCCAAATCCAAAGCTATTGATAAACAGCTTGTGAAAATGGTAGCAAAAGAATATCAGCCATTTTCGATTGTTGAGGACGAGGAATTTAAAAAGTTCGTCCATATGCACTACCAAGTAGAAAGACCTTGTCTAGTAGTTTATTACGACAAGTGTATGCTGAAGTCCAGGAAAAGGTAACTACCAGCCTGGAATCTGCGATGGTCGTCGCACTAATAACAGACGCTTGGACCTCTCTGAAAAACGAAAGTTATATTGCCGTTACGGCGCTTTTCATTACCCCCGACTATGAAATTAGGACACATCTTTTAGAATGTTTTCGATACACATCTAGTCATAGCGCGGTAAATATTGGTGATGAATTAAAAAGGGTGACCAGAGACTGGAAAATTGAAAACAAAGTTTGCGCGGGAGTCACTGACAATGCAGCTAATGTCGTTGCCGCAATTAGATATTGTCAATGGCGTCACATACCATGCTTTGCACATACTATTAACCTTATAGCACAGGCTGCTGTAGAACATATAAGAGAAGTTAGAAGCAAAGTAAAAGCTATTGTAGAGTTTTTCAAGCGCAGTCCACAAGCCACAGAAAAGTTAATATCAGTTATGAAGCAGATGGGAGTTCCAGAAAGAAAACTAAAACAAGATGTCCCAACTCGTTGGAACTCGAAATATGATATGTTTCACCGGCTAATTGATGTACTAGAGCCTTTGCAATATACAATAACTACTTTGCTGTCTACATCCTCATCTTCTCATCTTGAACAACTAACTGCCGAGAATATTGACTTAATTAAACATGTTTGTAATATTCTTAAAATATTTAACGAAATTACAGAGGAAGTAAGTTGTGAAAAGAATGTGTCGGTATCCAAAGTCCTGCTTTTTGTTAAGGCAATAAATAATAGAATGACTAAATACAGGCAACAAGATTTCCCAATTACAATATCCAATATGGTATCTACAATACTGTATCAGATATCCAAGCGGTTTTCAAATGTTGAAGGAAACCCTGTATATAGTCAATCTTCCTTACTGGATCCAAGATTCAAGAAAGAAGCATTTGAGAGCGAATCAGCGTACAGAGCTGCTTACCCAGCAATTGCTAGCAAGGCTTCGACGATAAGAGTTGGGATGGAGTCTGATACTTCATCACAACAGACGACTCTGGAGGGATCATCTAAAAAGGAGTCCCTTGTTTGGGGAGAGTTTTGTTATAAAGTAGCAAGTGTACAATCTTCACAAGTACCAAAGTCAGCTGCTAATTTATCCACGACTTGTAGAATTGGCAAAACGACGACTTTGTGTGCCAGCAACATCCGTTCCATGCGAACGAATTTTCTCAAAGGCTGGGCAAACCATTACAGAAAAGCGAAATTGTCTTTCCTGTAATAAGGTATCTAAGCTATTATTTTTAAATGTTAATATGTAGATATATTTATTTTTTATTAATATTTTAATATGAATTTTAAAATGTATGAAGTGCTATATTTTTCAGTTACTTTTTAGTTCGATGTATATATGTACATGTTTGAAAATTTTATATTTATTACACTGTAAAAAAAATATGTAAATTCACAGTGCAAGTGTACAGTAAAATTACAAATCGCGATATGAAATACTAATTTACTACACAATTATTGTAATTTTACTATAAATTTTGTAACTTCACAAAATGAAATTGGAAATCTCCAATACTGCATAACGTAAATGTTGATTACATGAATGTGACATATATTGTTTTGGAAATTTACAAAACTATGAAGAGAAAGCTCCAATATTGATTGTATTTTTACATCAAACAAATAATTTGTATTTACTACACAGTTGGTAAAAATACGTAAAGTAGATTAGGAATATTCCTAATAATATATATTGCAAATTTACAAAACTGCTTGTGAATGAAACCTCCAGTATTTTTTTTGTAAAATTACCACAGAAATTTTTTACAGTGTAGATTATTAGAAGATTTTTTATATGAATTTTAAAATACATGAAGCGCAATATTTTTTCGTTACTTTTTAGTTCGATGTTTATATGTATATGATTGAAAATTCTTTATTTATTTTTATTAAAATTTTTTATATGAATTTTAAAATACATGAAGCGCAATATTTTTGATGTGAAACATCTTTGCGCGCGTTGAGAGCAATTCTTCAAGGTCGGGAACATTTTGTGGGAACGCTTTTTAGGGAACGCTTTATAGGGAACGCTTTATAGGGAACGCTTCGTCCAATCCAATTTTCATTCCGGGAAACGGAAGATCTGTATTGAGCAAGACAGAATAAGACGGAGATTTTAAAAAAAAATAGTAGCACCAAAGAAAAGTGTTTATATGCCGCGAGCCAGACATGATGAGCCAGATATAGGCAGAGTGGAACAAATGGTTGAGTGGTTGCCTTATGACGTTGATATTCCAAAAAGTCGCGGGTTCAATTCTTGATCTCTGCATTTGAATTTTATTATTTATATTTAATGGTTTTATTTAGTATATTTGTTTGTTTGTTTGTTCGGTTCAAATCTTGCGACAGCTTTTTCAACTACTTCTACTTAACCGATTCTTATGAAACTTTGCACACACATTGAGTTCGCGTGACAATGCAATCTGACATTTTTGTAAAAAATCAAGATGGCGGTTCCAAGATGGCGGACGAATGTTCCAATTGTGTTCCGATTCCATTGAAAATCAGTATCGGGGGGTTTTTAGGGCCACAAATGACGATTCTGTGGTCAAAAATAGAAAATTCAAAATGGCCGCCCCAATATGGCGGATGAATTTTGCGAATGGGTTCTGAATCCATTGAGAATCGGTATCGGGTTGTTTTTAGGGCCACAAATGACGATTCTGTTGTCAAAATTATGCAAATTCAAAATGGCCGCGGCAATATGGCGGATGAATTTTGCAAATATGTTCTGAATTCATTGAAAATCGGTATCCGGGGGTTTTTAGGGCCCTAAATGACGATTCTGTGGTCGAAATTTGAAAATTCAAAACGGCGGATGAATTTTGCAAATGTGTTCTGAATATGTTGAAAATCGGGATCGGGGAGTTTTTAAGATCACAAATGACGAATCTGTTTTCAAAATTCGAAAATTCAAAATGGCAGCGGCAATATGGCGGATGAATTTTGCAGATGTGTTCTGAATCCATTGAAAATCGGTATGGTAGGTGACAGATGACGAATGTGTGGTCAAAATTTTAAAATTCAAAATGGCGGTACGATTTTGGTAATAACAATTCGATTTCACTGAAAATCTCTATTTGGGTGTGTTTAAGGTCGGAAATAATGAATTTGTTATCAAAATTAGAAAATTCAAAATGCCGCTGACAATATGGTATGTAGCATTGAGTCGCGTAAGAACTTTGGAAGGGCTATGTATTGAGGAGCTTGATTGTGAGAAATTAACAGGTAAGAAATCGTGCAACAAAGATGCAATGAAAGAGTTGGAGAGGATGAGAAGTTTGCATGATGATACGAGCCAAAAACCAAACTAAAAACTAGAAAATAAAAATAGGTAAAAAAACTTGCAACGCAAAATTGCTGTGCGATAAAAGAGCTCCAGAGCTGCGTTTCCCCTTTGCGTTTGGGATGTAAAATTATTCAATTTAAAGAAAGATAAAGATCGCCAAAGATGTTTCACATCTTTCACGTGCACTGGTTACACGCGCTATATTTTTCTGTTACTTTTTAGTTCGATGTACATGTAAGTACATGTTGAAAAATTTTATGTTGAATTTTAAGTTGTCAAAAAAATGAATTATTAGAGTTAACATTAATTTTTGTTATTTATTATGTAGAATTTCAATGCAGGAGCTTATTATACGTTTGTTAATAAATAATTACATGAACTTAAATTTCATTTTCATTTTTCTTCCCAAATAATCATAACTAATAAGCTTTTATAAAGAATTCAAATTATTGTTAATATTTGTTTGAAATTAGAGTTTATTTTTATTGAAATGTATGTGTATGTCTGTCACCGTATTTTAAGGCCTTCCATTTTTGACGTTTTCACAAATGAACCAAATGAACCAAATGAGCCGAATGAACGGATCTTTTGAATGGTTCTTTTTAGTGAGCGGAACCAAACGAACCAGTTCACTGAAAAGAGCCATTTCGCCCACCACTATGTCGTTGGCTTGACATTTCTGAAAGCGTACTTTATATTCCACTATATCTATTGCTTATTGCTAGCTGGTTAATATTTTAGAAATTGCGGCAGTTGTTGGGTATACAATTTTTGCTTCTAATCTAAAAATGTGGTCTTAGGCACACCCATATTTTTTAAACTTCTTGCATTCACAATGCGTGTGCTCAGTCCAGAGGAGTACGAGCAAAGGATATTAAGTAGCATTCCGAATTTGCACACTCGATTTGGAAAACGATTCACAAATACAACTAACAAAACGCACAACCAAGAGCTCAGAAGACACCATAATCCAAATTTTTAAAAGGATAACGAACAATAAAACCAATAGATACTCGCAGCATCACAAATCAGTATCTTCTACAATGCGGAGCGTAACGTTTTCTGTGGCGAAACAAATAATTAGGGCCCTTTTAAGTATCTTTCACTTAAGATTGTACAATATCACAACTTGACCAATTTGGCCTTTTATTTTCATGGTAGAATTTCATTTCCATTAATTACTAAGAAACTTAAGGGAGCTGAAAAGTTTTAGCGTGTAATGTTATTAACGTCTCCTCTTTTCGTTGACGAAGAATGCTACTTCGCCAAATTTGTTGTCGTCTACAACTAATTCAGTGATTTCTCATGCAGCACGGAATCCTCTACTCTACACAAGCTATATACTTTTTGGGCATTATGAATTTCCAGTTAAGCATGAAATTCGATTAAGTTAACGATTCGACTTAATAAAGTCGCTCTAATCTCCATCGTCATTCAAAGAAAATGCTTAACGGTTGAAAAGATGTTTTCTCTCATTTTTTTTTCGTCGTATTTTTTTTATGTTTCTCTCAGTAAAACATTTGAAGATTGCTGCTTGCTTAAAATAGCAATAAAATATTCATGTCACATCTATAAATTAAAGAAAACTGTTCCGCCATCGCTTTTCATTAATATTCAAACGGAGTTCATGCGGATGACTATGACAAGGACGAGAATGAACCGAACAAACTTTTGCAACAAGTCCTATTTCACAAGGATACCCCATGACACTATTCAAAGAATGTTAGTGTCCAGTTAATCCTAGAAAATTCTAACTTACTTTTCTTTACATTGTCGTTAAGTCTTTCTCTTTCTTCTTTTCCCCCGTTTTTTTATACTTCTCAAACTTCTTAATGGGCACCAGCTTTAAAGAAAACTTTCCCTTTGACCATCTTTATTTTGTTGGGGGTAGAGTGGTTCGTCATTTTGATATTCCCCTCTTTATTTCTTCTCCTTCTGTTCTGAAAGATACGAAACACTTTCTTCTCCATAAATTTTAGCATTTTTTGTTGTTTGCTCCATTCTTTGCTGGAGCCTCTAAGAAATCCTACTTTGCCTTAAGGACACAGATACACAACAAACAAAAGGAACATGCCTCTGCCAGTTTTCGGGGGGCTCTGGTTAGAAAAGTTTTTGGCAAAATACACGAAGTCTGAAGCTTTTAATGGACTCAAGTATTTTCTGAAACTTAATGAGAGAGAATATGTACTAGCAGCAATTATCCTGTTTTATCCTGTGGTGCTGTTCGGTTCTCGTTTCTCCTCTCTTTCGACGGATGTATTTGTACTTCTGACGGATGTATTTGTACTTCTCAGAAATCTATCTAGCATCCAATTACGCTTTAGTTACGATCTATTAATTTAATTATGCCGCATTAAAGTTATTTGTTTCTTCCAAAAAGCGTAGAAAAGGTTCATAATGTAATATATGAGTATAATACTAGAGATCCTGAAGAGCTTGTGAATAAATTATTTTTAAAATTCAAAAACGAACTTGAAATCTCTATAAAGGATCCAAAACGTGAAATCAATGAAATAAAGAAATCAGTGCAGTTCATGTCGGATAAATTCGATGAGTATAGTATCAAATTTACCGAATTACTTACCGAGATCCAGCAACTTAGGACAGAAAATAATGCTCTGAAAAAAGAGGTAAGAAATCTGACTGATAAGGTCAATGCACTCCAACAGGACCAACGCAAACGTAATATCGTCATTATCGGAGTCAAGGAAACAAAAAATGAAAACGCAAATTCAATCGTGCACGCAGTTGCAAAGGCCATTGACTTTCTACTAACAGAGCTAGATCTGGATCAGTCATATCGTCAACGGAAAAGGTCAACTGCTCCAAGTCCAGTAATTGTTTGCTTTGCCAGACAAAAAACGCGAGATGATTTCATGCAAGCGTATAGAGTTGCAGTGTAAAATCAAAACAATGGCCCTGGAATATTTGCGAATAAAGTAAATCGTGAATTACGTGAAGGAAAAATGTTTTGTGGGTGACCATTTAACGGCGTTAAGTGCTCATCTTCTTAAAGAAGCCAAAAACATATTGAAAGGTAATGGCTTTAAATATATCTGGACTAGAGACGGCGCGATTTATGCTAGAAAATTAGAAGGTGAACGGGTCATTAGAATAAAAAGAACAGAAGACATTGATAATTTAATTGATAATTTAATTTAAATTTATTGTTTACATCTATTTTTTATTCCTGATAATATGGCTGAATTATTAAAAGAATTCGATAGAATCTCGGTTAATCATACTGAATTACTTACAACCGATACCGAACTTAGATCTTTTTTTGGAAATAAAAATAATAATAATTTTAAGATATTTTGCATGAATATAAGGAGCTTGCCAAAACACTACGATGAACTACTAATATTGTTAAATGACTTAAAACTCGAATTCGACGTTATAATTTTAACGGAAACATGGCTTGGCATTACAAACTCTTTTAATATGGAAGGGTTTATAACATTTGTGAGTCCAAACATATTAAACAAATGCGACAGTGTTGTAGCATACGTGAGAGATACTCATATTGTTAACATGTCGGATTGCAAATTTACTGAGGCAAATGTATTTGAACTACTCATTGTTTTACCTTGGAATGACAGAGTTAATATCACTTGCGTGTACAGGTCCCCGAGCCAAAATCCTATTAACTTCATAAATTCCCTCGACAATTACCTTGAAGAGAGGAAAAATGTAGGCAATCATGTAATTGTGGGAGATATGAACATTAATATCCTGGATGTTGGATCTCCTATAACGAATGAATATCTGGATGTTATGATGAAAATGGTTTTAATGAGTACTTAATGGGAAAGACAAGAATAGGAAATAGCAAAGGTACCTGTATTGACCATATATTTCTCAAGAAGACTACAGAAATTCTTTTCACTCCTGCAATCTATGAAACTTACATAACAGACCATTCCACTGTCATAGCAAAATTAACACCAACGACGACCCAAGTAAGAAATGAAAATAAAAATAAAAATAGAGTATGCATCAATCATGTAGACTTACAGAAGCTTAAGGATAATTTACAAAATAAAAGTTGGGACTACATATATTCGCCACAAGATGTAAATATTTTCATGAATAACTTTTATGAAATCCTTGATAAAGCAATAGCAGAGAGCACTGTCACGAAATTTATAATAAAAAGAAAATATAAACCGATAAAGCAGTGGGCTACTCCTGGTATTCTTAACTCGATAAAACATAGAAATAAACTTGCTAGAGAGCTTAGAAGGCAGCCTTTCTGCGAGTCTCTTAAAAACACATACAAGCAATATCGTAACAAACTGAATAATTTGATAAGAACCGCTAAAAGGTATTATTATCAGTGTGAAATCAGTAAAGTTAGAAATAATCCCAAAAAGCTCTGGAATACAATCAATGAAATTACTTACAAAACCAAAGCAAATACAACCGTAACGGAAATTCGGAAGAAAAATGGCCAAGTTACAAGCGTGCCGATTGAAATAGCAGAAGAACTAAACAATCTTTTTGCGAATATAGGAGCAGTGGCGTAGCGTAGTAGGGGCGGCAGGGGCGGCCCGCCCCGGGCGGCACCTTTAGGGGGCGGCAAAATTTCACAATAAGTACAATCTTGTAAATATTATTTTTGTCGCACCTACTATTCGGAGCGATCGGAATTTTTTATTACTTATACTGTGACGAAAGCGGGTAATCTCCTTTTTTAAATTGAATGTATAATAATGACATCTTGCTCATTGTAGCGACTGGCAACACCATCTGTACTGACTTGCAAGGATTCCCCGTATTTTATTTTGTGTTTGGATTGTTTATGACTAATATTCAACGAGAATGACTTCTATCATATAAAGAATAGTGTTCAATATTGTACGAGGGTCGTCTCAAAATTAGGTTCCACTATTTTTTTAAAACCGTGTCGTTGGCGGGAAAAGTCTGGGTGTCTCAGGGAATTTACGTCTGGATGTATGGCAGCACTGTAAAATTTCTATGCGCGTGCGTCGATCGATCCGACCAGTCAGGATTCAGCCACTATGGAGACTCCACTCGCTCTTACCGCCAAAACACCAAATAAAGCGAAACCTGGGGAATCCGGAAAATGGCAAACGTTCTTTTGAGATTTCAAAGGGGTGTTGTTGATCAATTACCTGCCCCACGGGAACACGATCACAGCTGCACGCTTTTGTGGGGTGTTGCAACAACTCAGAAAGGCGATCCAAAACAAAAGGAGAGGAAATTTACAAAAACCCGTCCTATTGCTCGGCTGAATCCAGATAAAAAATTTCATAATAAAAAAAGGGTTTGACCGAATGTTATGCAATTTTTTTCAGAGCATGTTTTCGTTAATACGCGCCGATTGGCACCTCAACAAAGTCATCATATTTGATACTCGCGATATTGGGCGGTACAAAAATCGCGAACTTCGTTCAAACAAAAAAACCGCTTAACCGATTTTTATGAAAATCTTTTTAGATTATAACTTCGGTAATACGCTACGACCGGCACCTCAACGAAGTGGGTATCGTTGTTGGTTTGCGCGAAATCGTGCTGGTACAAAACTCACTTACGTCGTTTAAACAAAAAGACGACTCGAACGAATTTTATGAAATTTTTTTCAGATCATATATATTTCAGTTAATACGCTTCGATCGGCACTTCCAAACCGACCATATACGTATGCACACGCAAAATTTTTGCTTAAAATGCTATTGGGACCTTTAAAAATGAAAATAAGTTGAAAAATACGATTTCGATTTTCGGACCGATTACAATCACTTCCCTATAAACTGGGAAGGTAAAAAGGGGGCGGCAAAATTTTCTTCCGCCCCGGGCGGCTGACACCCACGCTACGCCACTGTATAGGAGAAAGCATTTCCAGAAGTGTAGATTGTGCAGACAATATCCAAACACCTAATCACACTATGCCAATAATTCCTAATCATGTTACTGCGTTATCTCCCATAACTATAAATGAATTATATCGTTACATTGCCAATCTCGATACTAGAAAATCTGCTGGGATAGACAATTGTACACCCAAAATTATCCGGGCCATATCATGCCACATATTGAAACCTTTGTGTTTTATTTTTAACAAGTCGCTTACCGAAGGTATTTTTCCTCAAAGATTAAAACTATCAGTAATAACGCCCATACCTAAAGGGAGTGATAAACTTGATCCAAACAATTATAGACCGATATCTTTAACTTCGATTGTAAGCAAAATACTAGAAAAGTGTATTAAAGCAAGATTAAATAGCACAGCAGATGCACTATATGATGTGTCTGGGTTTATAAATCGTGCAATCGACAATAATGAAAATGTGATTGGTATTTTTCTGGACCTGAAGAAGGCTTTTGACACTGTGAATCATCAAAAACTACTACATAAACTTGAAAACGTTGGTTTTCGAGGTAAGACACTTCTCCTCTTAATTTCTTATCTAAACGAAAGGACACAATGCGTAAGGATAAGGGATGTAGTTAGTAGACCTCTAGTAGTGACATGTGGTGTGCCACAGGGCACCGTACTGGGTCCTCTGCTTTATTTGATCTATGTTAATGACCTATGTAATAAGAATGAAAATGGAATACGAGGGCATATAGTTGCCTATGCTGACGATACAGTTCTCTTATTTAAAGCAAAAAACTGGACTGAGGCCACCTCTCTGGCTAACGATGGCCTGAAATCCGTCCATAATTGGCTTTGTCTAAATAAACTAGCCCTTAATCTAGAAAAAACCCAGTTTATTACATTCGGACACAATAGGATCTTCAACCCGAATGATAACTATTTAAGCATAAAGAACTTTAAGCTAAAGCATACAAGAGAGGTAAAATACTTGGGAGTTATCATAGATAGTGAACTTAAATGGAAAAAAAATATATTTAACACCGCCAGCAGACTGAGGCAAACCACATACAAATTTAGAATTCTCAGGAACTATGTCGACCTTCAAATTTTGAAAAACGTTTATTTTGAGATTGCCCAATCAATCCTGCAATATGGGATAATAGTATGGGGTGGTAGTTTTAGTAGTACTATAGATACATTACACAATGTTCAGAGTAAATTAATAAAAATATGCTTAGGTAAATCAAAATATTATTCAACAACGCAGGCATTTGCCGAATTCACTGTGATGGGCATCAGACAACTATACTCTGTAACGCTTTTGAAATTTGTGTACCAGAATTTGGCAAACTTTTCCATCAGGAGCATAAGCCATGATACCCGTTCGCAACGAAATCGACCTATAAATATTGCAAGATGCAAGAAATCGCTAATGCAACGTCACGCAAGCATATTAGGACCCAAAATGTACAACAGTTTGCCAGTGGACATAAGAAATAATATAACCGATGTAAATTTTAAGGCAGTATTTAAAAAATATATTTTAAGCAATAGAGAGTTTTTCAATGAATTAATGTAAAAATTAAAGTTAAAATTGCACAATAATTATTAAGTTTTGTGAATCTTAATTGTATAATATTACATATCTGCGTACTGAATAATAGTTAAAGTAAATTTTGTTTGTATTTGTTATTTTAAAGTAATAAATAGGCAGTCACAGCCCACACGCACAAGCTATTGTTTATGTGATGGGCTTAGCTTAGAATTTTTATATTTGTATTTTAAGAATAAAAGTGTAATTTAATTATATTTTCCAGTCGCTTGCGAGCTCTTGAACTGATATATATAATTTCTTGCGGTGTTGTGATTTATTTTCGCAGCTTCCCGGTTTTTGCTTTGGTTTAAGATAAGTAACTTTTTCTATTAATTTAGTAGCTAGTTTTTTTATTTATTTACAAGTTTTGTCCTCATATTTTGGAGTATAGTCTCCAACATGGGCCCGGACCCTGGAGGGTCTAATCGTTTCTCCCCCTTGGCTGACCTGCATCAACCTACTCCAAAAAAAAACGATCCAAACGCGATCTTACAACTTTTGCCTCACCCTCCACCCTTTTCGATTTTCCACCTCTACCCTCTCAACAGCTCACAAACCCGGCAAAATTCATCACACTGCAATCGTGTAAGCCCAATAAAACTCTGAGAGATGAAAACGCGTTTCTTTTGAAATTGGCTGTCGACGGTATCAGCAAGCAGTATTCTAAGTACTCTTGGCTGCATGACGGTTCTCTACTCTTACTATGTGATAACCAGCAGATAGCTGAGAAATTCACGGCGACAAAGGTTCTACCAGGTCCCATTCCAGTTAACATAACTTTTCATGAAAAGTTGAACCAAACCAGAGGTACTATCTATTGCCGTTCCATCGCTCACCTCTCCCCCAAAGAAATAATTGACGGCCTTGCTAAATACGACGTCACGGATGTTAGGATTCATACCAGGAAGGATGGTGACAAAGATATCCCTTCAGGCCTCATCTTCCTTACTTTCAACCGCTTCACACTTCCTGAAAAGATCGAAATTGGGTTCGAACTGGTAAAAGTTCGGGAATTCTTCCCGAATCCCATGCGTTGTCGCAAGTGCCAACGAATTGGGCACACCACTGTCCGCTGCTCTGGCAATGAACTATGTCCCTCATGCGGCTACCCCCCTCATCAAGGCGAATGCACCAGAATCTTCTGCATTAATTGTGAAGTTGAAACACACACATCTGGAGCAAATGACTGTCCAAAATATACAGAAGCCAAGGAAGTCCTCAAAATACAGACAAAATACAAGTGCTCCAGGTATGAAGCTAGACAGCGCTATTTCGAGCAATTAAAGGCTACCTCTACTGACCCCAATATTTCATACTCATCTGCTATTTCAAATGCTACCCTTATAACACCTCCAGTATCCAACTTCCAATCCTCCTCCACCCATTCAACTACTTCTGGCAATCCAGCTTCACTTGATTTACTTCAAGCCTCTACGAAACCTGCTGCATCCTCGCAAAACGCCACTCAACCCTCCGTTACTCACTCTAAAATCTCAACGACTACAATTCCACTTGCCGACAATTCACCCCTCGTACCCAACAGCCACTCTCACTCACTTACAACTCTCAACACCCAATCAAACTCTAACTTAACTCCTTGCACATTTTCTAATTTTGTCGAACCTACCTTTCCTACACCAAACTCAACAACTCAAAAAAGTATAGACTCACATAAAATGGAAACTGCCTCTTCTCTATCTGAGTCCGATTGTGCTGCCTCCTCCGCACCTTCTAAAGCCATATCACGCCAAAAGAAAAAACAACAAGCAAAACGCAAAATCAATCCCAAAGTCCCACTAAAAAATCTACTTGAAAGTATCAACTAAGTACTTCCGTACTTTGCTCTAGCTATAGATCCTTCTGTTTTTTCTTCATCTATTTTTCATATGATCTCGATAAAAAATCTTATATGCCTTCAATGGAATATTCGCGGCTTTTACAATAATCTTCCCTATCTGCAAAACTTATTACATTTTTACAAACCGCACATAGTCCTGCTACAGGAAACTAAGTTGTTACTTGGCGAAGGACTAACTCACGTTGGTCAGTATAACTGCTATCACTACAATAAGAGCTACCCGAATAGGAAAAGTGGCGTTGCCTTACTTGTTCACAAATCCATATCCCACACTCCCCTACCCCTACGTACAAATCTTGTGACTAACTGTGTTCTTATTCACTCTTCCCCCCTACAGCCTTTGCCAATGTCTATTTAGAAACTGATCAAAGCGCCTCTCTAACTGACCTCCAAGATCTTTACGATCAACTGCCAAGCACTTTTATTATGGGTGGTGATTTTAATGCTCACAGCCCTTGTTGGGGCAGCCCTTCCACCGATACTAGAGGTAAAATAATCGAAGACTTCATCACTAGTAATCAGCCCATTGTCCTCCTAAACAATGGTGCTTGCACTCATCTATCCACTCACAACACCCTAACATCCATAGATCTTACTTTTAGCACCTCTAATATATCCCCTTTGCTTAGCTGGACAACCCACGCCAGCCTTGAGGGCAGTGACCATTTTCCCATCATTATACGTTCGAGCATCCCCCTTGCTGATACAAAACACGTTTCCTACTTTTTCCTGAAAAAAGCCAAATGGGAGCTTTTCTCCACAAAAGTCACTGACTTGTCGTCAACCTGTTCTGTCTCGAGAAATGTCGATCAGGAAGCGGCCAAGCTCAGCAAAATTCTCCGTGGCGCTGCGTCCGTCTCTATCCCCACTAGTCATCCCAAATCCATATCACAGCCCAAATGGATGACACGCAACATCCTTGACTTGATAAGAACTAAAAACAAATCCTGGCAGCTCTGTCGTCGTCACCCTTCCCAGTCTAATTTCCTGAGGTTTCGTCTGGATTCAGCTATTTTAAAAAGAACAATCAAAAAAGCTAAAACGGACTCATGGCTTTCCTTTGCGAATTCCATAGACGTCCGCACCAATCTTAAAGAGGCTTGGGCGAAAGTACGTGCGGTTTCCGTTGGTCCATCCACCAGGCTAATATCAAATGTTCATTCAGGCGGTGTAAATTTCACCACCTCTCCCGAAATTGCCAAAGAGTTTGCCACAGTTTGGTCGAGCTACTCAGCAGACAGTAACTTCACTACTGAACATAGGCAAAGTAAAGTAAATATAGCCTCTGATATACAGCGATACCCTGGTGACACAGCCGTTACACTTTCTCACCGTATTACCTTAAGCGAATTTAAAAATGCTTTAAATTCCTTCAAGGGCACAACCCCTGGGCTCTATAAGATCTCCTACGAATTAATCAGGAAATCTCCCATTTCTTTCCAATTTCGTCTCCTCAACCTATATAATTCTATCCTCTTGCAAAAATCTTTCCCCCGCGCTTGGAAACATGCGCTTCTTGTCCCTATTCCCAAGGAAGCCTCTACTTCTTTGTGCGTCAGTAACTTCCGCCCCATATCCTTGATCTCGTGCCTATCAAAAATTCTAGAAAAAATTCTTTCAAATAGAATAAATGCAAGCCTGTGTAACTTGTTCTCTAAGTCCCAACATGCTTATATTCCTCAAAAAGGCACGCATACTCTCCTACACCTTCTAGACGCTGACATCTGCGATAGTCTGGCTCGGCGAAAACACACGTCCATCCTTTCCCTTGATCTGACGAAGGCTTACGATAGATTGAGTGCTTCGTTCCTCGCTAACCAACTCGCAAAATTAAAAGTTGACAAAAACTTCATATTCCTCATCCTCAACTTCCTCAGTCATAGGTCTATCCAAGTACGGGTCAATGGTTTCCTTTCCCCCATTATGCCGCTACAGAATGGAACTCCACAAGGCTCGCCGCTTTCATGTGCGCTTTTCAATTTGTACACAATCTCCCTTTGCTCCAGCTTAAATAAAATTAATAATACTACTTCTTATCTTTATGCTGACAACCTCCTAATTTTCAGCTCAGGTAATCCCAAGTCAGTCTCAAAAAAGCTAACTGTCGCACTGAAAACAGCGCTGAACTGGGCTTCTTCTGCCGAAGCAATATTTTCAAAGGACAAATCAGAACTACTTCACATCTGCAGAAAACGGAACTGCATGGTACCTACCATCTCAGTCAAAGATTACCGCATCACCCCTCTTAACCAATTAAAAATTTTAGGCCTCCTCTTCTCGAAAAACCTTAAATGGAACCTGCACATTAAGACAGTGATTAGTAAAATGGACAAAATTAATAATTTGGTGAAATGCTTAGCTTCTCGCAAAAACGGCCTGTCAATTGCCCCCCTCTTACACATCTGTAAGTCTCTTATCCTGGGCACTGCTGGTTACTGCCTGTCAATATATGGTAACTCTTCAGCCACTGTTCTCCAACCTCTTCAAGCCTCAATCAACAATGTCCTTAGGTCAGCTACTGGTGCTCTTCGCTCTACCCCAATCGACTCCTTACTCGTTGAAACAGGTTTCACCCATATTTCTGCGAGAGTCCGAAAGGTTCAAGTCAAACTTCTCTCACAGCACATCATAAACCCTTCCGCACCTCTGTATCATCGGCTTCGCAATTACATCAATACCAACTCTAAAAGTTTTTCCGCTCTCCGACATTGCACTTTGCTTATAGCTCAACTCAACATACCCACACCCGAACACCCGCCCGATCTTTGGCATACGTTGACTCCTTGGTACCCCCTATCACACCATTTTGTCACGGATGCCGAGCCCCTCAACAAGAAAGATACCCCTTCCGTTATTTACCGCCGACTCCACCAAGAAATATTAGCGCGTTTCCCTGACCATATAGCCCTATACACTGATGCCAGTAAATCCGATCATAAGGCTGCCTTCGCTGTGGCAAAAGTAATAAATAAAGAGGTGTCCCTACTACAATCAGGTCTCCTGGCCCACCACACCTCCCCTCAGGTTGCAGAAATTTTCGCTATCTTCCAAGCAATCCAAATTCTACAGAACACCCCTCTCAACCATCTTATTTTCACTGATTCCTTATCTTCTGTACTGGCCATCAGAAATAGAAACAACAAAAGCTATCTTCCGTCTATCATCCGGTGTCTACTTTCACAAAATAGTCACATAAAAATTTGCTGGATTCCAGGACATGTTGGTATAAAAGGTAATGAAGTCGCAGATAGCATGGCGAAAAATGTTCCCCTCTCCGACAATCATTCACTCATCATACCTCCTTCAGAATCCTGCTTTCGCCTTTATGCACTTAACGTCCTTCACACGGAAGCACTTTCAAAGTGGAATACTTCCTCGTCCTTCTTACGTTTCCATACGCCCTCACCAACCCCGGCCCGTTATAATCCAGATCTTCCCAGACTTAAGGCACGTATGCTCTGTAGGATCAGACTCGGTCATACATTCTTCTCCCACGGACATCTTTTTACTAAATCCTCTCCCCGCACCTGCAACAATTGCCCCAATGCGCCACCCCTCACAGTCAGACATATTTTAACTGAATGTCTAAAAACTGCAAACATTTTCGGAGATTATCCTTCACTTTCATCCTTACTAGAACCCGGTCAGAACCATAACAGCCCTCTTTTTAGACTTCTCAGATCTCTAGACATCACTGACTCAGTTTAACTATTCTCACACCTCAGCGCCTTTTGGATCTATAGTCCGTGTGCGCTTAACTTGGTCGGTTGTGCTTTCAAGCCTTCCTGCCTCTTGTAATAATAATAATAATTATATTTTTAAGCTGCAATAAAGAAATAAATAAAAAAAAATACTGCATGTATGCATATTAAGATTATTTTTATGGGCAGAGTAAGGCGAGGCTTCTTTGGCATATTTTTTCTTTTTGGGCTACCTTATCTCTAAGGAAAGAACCAGGCCGCCCCCTGTAAAGCTAAAAACCATCAGAAATTTCACGAAACATAAATACGTCCAGGAACTTCAAAAATTTTTAGGCATGCTTAACTTTTACAGACGCTCTGTACCAAACGCAGTGGGTGTCATGCGGGAAATAACAGAAAGGACAAAACTCCTATCAAGCGGACAAAAGAACCAGTGGTACAAACAGGCATTAGCCGAGGCAGCCCTCCTCGCTCATTCGGAGACGAAATTAGCTAAGTATAAGTTTGGCGATTTAAACTATACTTTACTGCAGTAGACCCGTGGTTGGTAGCGGATACTGGTGGTATTTGTAGTATCCCACCGCTGCCACCATTATTTTGTCACGACCTTCTGTTAAGCATGTCACAGGAGTGCGTAGTACCGAGCAAATAACCTCTTGTGCAGCTTTATCCAAGAAAAAGAGACCGGGCCATGGTTTTCGATCGTCTTTGTTCTAAAATACAATTTTTACTAATTAAGTCCTAATTTTGTCCCTAACTTTTTGGCTGGTATCCTAGACTGATTTCACCTTAATAGACTTTTCTTTTACCACATTATTGACCTTGCCTCGTAATCATCACCGGGGATTCCCATAGATTTTCATATTTTAGAAATAACGAAACAATTACTTAAATTTCACTAAGTTTCTGGTAAGGGAAATGAATTGAGCGCTTAAGGGACAAAGTACGCGACCATATGACTTGTGGCCGTCGGTTCCCATATCATCGCCAGTCAATAAATCAGGAGAAATTGGCAAGGAAATGTGCACTTTTCGTACTTAATTGCGGTCTTGTGCCTGCAATAGGTTCTTTCGTTTTTGTGACATCACCTCATGTTTCCGGCACTGACCATAGAATTTATTTATGGCCCTTGAGCCACTGCATTTAAAAGCGATGCACTTGATTGTATTTATAGGTATGCATGCTTGAAAAGCTGTTTTGGGAAGATGTCTTAAGAAGATTTAAATGATCTTGATTTCCGAGAAATTTGTGATTTTTGTTTTATGGTCTTTGAAGAGATGCTTTGAGGCTAATTATTGTGGAATGGAGATTATTGCTTATGAGAATTGTTTTGGAGCAATAGTTAATAAAGTTAATAGTGTGGGCGCATTGATGGATATGGTAATTGGCTGTGGTAATGACAAGCGAGATAAGGTGAGGATAAGACCTTCTTGCAAACACGCGATGTGAGTTCTTTTGATCAGAAGATGGTTGAGATGGCTGTTTGGAAGCTAAATTATCGGCTGCCATAATAAGATAAGGCGGAGTTTGTTAATCGCCCTGCTCTCTACAAAGTTCCACACTGTTGGAAAAAATTATATTAAATTTAATGCTTTGTGCTGTGAAGTCGATATCAAGCACGCGAATTAAAATTAAATATTGTGTTCTTTAATTTTCATTATCATAATATTTAAATTTAAAGATGGCGGAAATTAAATTTAATGACATGTTTGTCTTGAATATTAATTCCAGAAGGCTAAAAATTCATTCAACTTCGAACATTAAAATTA
This sequence comes from Thereva nobilitata, assembly GCA_963855945.1. NCBI lineage: Eukaryota > Metazoa > Arthropoda > Insecta > Diptera > Therevidae > Thereva > Thereva nobilitata. Next base: position 124,479,893 of record OY979696.1, read on the forward strand.
CGATATTGTATTCAATTTTCAAGAGACGTCCTGAATGAAATTCCAATACGTATTCTTTAATTTCAAAGATCTTATGCATTAAACTTGATGCAATAAATTTAAATGTAAACGAAAAAAAACAGAAAATGTATTAAATTTGAATCCATTTTCATTTTTTGTCGCATTATCCGGAATTGATTTTAAAATATGGTCCCATGATTAAATGTTGGGCCATGCGGTTTGAAAGCAAACACTCTTTTTTTAAAAGAGTTATTCGCCGTATGCACAATTTCATAAATGTGACACATTCTTTGTCTGAGAAACATGAACTGTCGCAATGTCTTGTAAGACTAGGGTCAGATATTCGCCAAACTGAAGAATGTCATGAACTATCGCCATTCAATTTAGGACTCTACAATCCTCAAATCATCGATTGTATAAAAGAACTGAATTTGCCAAACGATATTTTTCATTGTACATCTGTCACTGTAAAAGGTACCAAATATGTTCAAGGAAACGTAATGGCTTGAGTCAAGAAAGTTATCAACATAACGTAGAACTAGGAAAAATCTCCTTTTTTTGTTTGATGGAAAAACCATCTATTGTAGACTTGCAACGAATATTCGGCTATTATTCGGTATTCGGCCTATTCGGCTGCTTTTGTCCTATTCGGCCGAATACCGAATATCTAGATACTATTCGGCCGAATACCGAATACTTAAGTAAAATGCTTTGTTGTAATCAGATAATTGGTAAAATGAAAAAATTGATTTATTTTTTAATATTGGCCTCGATTGCCGAATCCGGTGGATCGGAAGTTAGTGCGGATTTGACTCTTTGCGATTCCCTAATCCGCCGTGTGTATGTAATCGTGAATTCACCAATCGCCGGATTCGCAAATCGAGGCCAATATATTTTTCTTATAATCAACTTAATTACAAAAAATAACAAAAAAACTAATGGATGTCTATGCACTTGAATTATCGTAATTTCTCCTAGGCAAAGCTTCTGGGAAAAACGCTCTGAATACACACTACTGCCGACTAATATTTTGCTGCAAGATTTACCAAATAGTACAGTCAATCTGTCGTGAAAAATGGCTGTTTTTGGAAAAAATTACATCGTAGAATTTTTTTTCATACATCGTTGGGGGGTCATGAAAGAAGCTTAAATCCAAATTTGTGACCTCCCACTCTTTGCAGGTTTTTGGAAAACTCAAAAAGTTTTTTGAAGGCGTTTTTCTCTGAATCAGTGCACTTTAGAAAAAAAGTTTTTAAACAAAAAATGTAGAGGACATTGCCGTCTACAATTAATGTCATTGAGACAATTCTGTACGACTTGAAATGCAAAAAGTAGATGGCGTTAAAGTATCAAAAAAAGTGTTTTTTCGCTTTTTCACACAAAAAACATTTTTTTCCGTTATAATTTAAATGGAAAAATTGTTCCTCTTCAAAATACAAACAACATTTATTCAAACATTTTTTTCTTTCGACTTACCGTTTTCGAGCTACAGCTTACCGAAGTATGAAAATTGTACAAAGCCTAAGTACGGTGCCGTTTGGTGCGTTGCCCACAAGTGATATAACATGCTTGTTTCGACTGATTAACAATTAAACTTAGTAATTACTTTTATTTAAAAAAAATTACAATAAACAATTGATGATTATAATAAATAATTTGATATTTTCAGTGAAATGTTTGGATAATAGTTCAAATTGTCCTAATGCATTGAAATTAAATGATAAATTAATTTAAAAAAATTAATGATAATAATCATAATATTCATAAATTTTCCTTTCCAGTTACGTTAAGGTGATTCAGGTGTATAAAAAAATGCCCTGTACCAATTACATGTTGTGTTTGTTTGACAAAGATCGTAATCAATGCTTTTTTCTTGTACAGAGTTACATTTTTGATCCAATTTATACGTTTTGATTATATGAAATTTGGAGGAAAAGTTTTATTGCGTGTCACTTTCAGAGAAAAATGCATTCAAAAAACTTTTTGAGTTTTCCAAAAACCTGCAAAGAGTGGGAGGTCACAAATTTGGATTTAAGCTTCTTTCATGACCCCTAACGAAGTATGAAAAAAATTTCGGCGGTGTAATTTTTTCAAATCAAAAATACATTTTGACTGTACTAAAACACGGAAATTTATCTTCTTGCTTGCCACCATGTGTATGGATATGGATTGTTATGACGCGTATGTTGGTAATATTTAAATAAAGGTCTATGTCTATTGCAACTGAATTTTTTTCTTTCGTTTTGTTATACTGTTCTTTCCTTTCCGTTATAGAACAAGATCCCAGGGTTTTTTTAGTTCATCTTTTTAAAAATTTTCCCAAAAGCTCCTGTTTTCGTTCGTCTTCATTGCTCTCCGTTCTTCCTGATGTGGACACTTCCATACGAAGTGTACAACATTGAACTCGTAGACTGAAAGAACGAACGAAAGAGAACGAGGCCATGTGATTCAGCCTTAAGCGTGCACGGCGATTCGATGGGAGGACCGAGAAACATACACGTCGATACAAGTTTTCTCGCAACGCGCTGACCGAATACTTTTGCCGAATATTCGGCTATTCGGCCAGAAAGTACACAGAATATTCGGTATTCGGCGTATGGCCGAATATACTATTCGTTGCAAGCCTAATCTATTGTGTATTAGAAATATTAGAAAACTAATTTACACCAGGGCTACGAATTTTCAAACTCGGCGCAGTAAAAATGTGTAAATGCGTCAAACTGCACGAGATAAAAAACTATTCACCGATGCACGTGTACGAGACGAACGGATACACCCAGTAGGGTAAGCAAGTAATTACCCAATCGATTCCGAAAGTAGTTCTAAGGAGTAGCAACTAGTTCTCGTTCAGATTACAGCAAGTGGAGATAAGGCATTACATTTGCATGGCGATGTCATAGGTGGTAACCAATCGCCTCCGTTCTGCATTACATTGAACTGGTACAGTCATAGGTTACAAGTAATACAGGATGAATTAAATTGCATGTTAAGTCTCTTTCGCTTTTTTAAGAGATGTGCCGCATCGGCTGCGATTGCATTACACTTTCCATTACTTTTGCATCAATGTAATCAGACAAAGAACTACTTCATTAGAATTGGAAAATTTTACAATTGTAATCTTATTTACTGTATTGTCAACGGATTACAGAACCGATTCTATCGGTAATGTGTTCCAAATTTCCTACTGGGAAATTGTGTTCGGCCTGAGTATGCATTTGTCACATACCACGATGACGATTGAAGTTATCTTGAAACTGTATTTATTTTTTAAATGTATTTATTTATTTAGTTAATAGTATTAAAAACGTGTGTCTGAGACAATGTATATCTACCCAGTAGGGAAAGCAAGCAATTACCCAATCGATTCCGAAACTAGTTCTAAGGACTAGCAACTAGTTCTCGTTCAGATTACAGCAAGTGGAGATAAGGCATTACATTTGCATGGCGATGTCATAGGCGGTAACCAATCGCCTCCATTCTGCATTACATAGAACTGGTACATTCATTGGTTACATTAATGCAGGATGAATTAAATTGCATGTTAAGTCTCTTTCGCATTTTTAAGAGATGTGCCGCATCAGCTGTGATTGCATTACACTTTGCATTACTTTGGCATCAATGTAATCAGACAAAGAACTACTTCATTAGAATTGGAAAATTTTACAATTGTAATCTTATTTACTGTATTGTCAATGGATTACAGAACCGATTCTGCCGGTAATGTGTTCCAAATTTCCTACTGGGTAAGAGAATGTCTATCTGAAAGAAGAATTAAGCCAATCATTGTATTATAAACTTATACAGACTAATTAAAAATCTGTCCTTTTACAAATCTTAATGAGCAAATTTTAGAACTTATTTTACAAAACATTGTAACATTTAGTAACTAAGAATGAATTTTAAAGCGATACTGTAACTCAAAATTAATGTATAATAATAAAATTTCAAAAAAATGAATTCACGATACTTTTGAGTTAGAAATTCCATTTACATGTACATATGAAATTTTATTCAAGTACAATAAAATCTAATTTTAATTCTTCCATATGTCGTAATATTAATGTACAAAAAAATTATGGCCTTAAAATTAATGCACAAGTATTCGTGTAATTACATTTAATGCAAAGTTGAATTAAATTTGAATTAAATACCAAAAGTTTTAATTTTAGTGCATATATGGTAATTAAATTTCATGTCTTTTCTGACAGTGATCTTTAATAATGAGTAAAGGTTAAGAAGTATCCTAGTTTTAGATATTGGATTACCTGTCAACAAACATTCCAATTCAGCTGAAAAATACTTTCTCTGCTCCTACAATATCCAGAACAGGGAAGTTTTTCCGAACTCGATTGCTAATCAGGGGTTATTGAGTACACCGATGTCCTCGACACCTGTATACAAAGGTCTTACACAGGGCGGTTACTCGCAGAAGCCTGGAGTTTGAAGGGAACCGAGGCAGAATTTCTAAACGCCCTTTATTTGAAACTGTGGACAGAAACCCCTTCACGGACTTAAGCTCGAATATTTCTACATCGAGTTCCCAACCTTGTACCTTATGTGGCCCGAGGTGTTCAGATTGTGACAACCATATAGCGCCATGACGGCAAAGTGTGTCCTTTAGGACATTGGGTGATGAAATTCCTCTGATTGCATAGTCGGCGGGATTATCGAAGGATGATAAGTGTCTCCAGACTATAGGACCGAAGTTGTTGACAATCTTGAAGATTCGATTGCTAACAAATGTCTTAAAGATATTTGAATGGCGTCGAAGCCATGACAAAGCAATTGCCGAATTTGTCCACACGAAAACTTTTACATTTTGACCTGTTACAGAAGGTAAAAAGCTCTTTATAATTTGGGATAGCAACACGGAACCGCGTAATCTTAATCTCGGCAAAGTTATTGAGTTTTCCGGGGGCCACTTTGCTCTTTGCACTGACCAAATGTACCTCTATACATACGCGTAACCGGGGGGCCAGGGTGGGCCCGGCCCACCCGAGAATGGCCTTCGCCACCCCCGCCCCGCGTTTGCGTGTGTGCACTATAATAGGAACTCTTTGATTCCTAAAACACGTCAAGGTCATTGAAAACATGTTGGAACGAGTAAATTTCGACCCAACATTCATAAAACACGGTGATGAAACATGGGCTTACGAGCTTGATATGCAAACCAGTCAACAAGCTTCGGAATGGCGCCTGACCCGAAACCGAAAAAAGTACGTCAAAGTCGATGTTGTTTTTTCGATTACCGCGGTGTTGTGCACTCGGAATTCTTGGCAGAAGGTGAGACAGTAAATACAAAATATTATCTGAGCGTTATGCGATTAAGAGAGAAATTTCGTCGAAAAAAACCAAGATTTGTGGAATAAAAACTCGTGAATTTTGCAGCACGATAACGCACCATCTCACAAAGCGGTCATTGTGAACGAATTTCTGGCCAAAAACTCCACAAATCTTATCGAACAGTCACCGTATTCCCCTGATATGGCTCCGGCCGACTTTTTTCTTTTTCCAAAACTCAAATTACGTTATTCGTTGGGGTAAGTGTATTATTTCGGAAGAGGCCTACTTTGAAGACGATACAATAAACTTGGATTAATAATACATATTTTGTGTTTCCTTGCCCAATTCCTCGTACTTTTTTGACATTAGTCCAATAAATAGGTACTTTTTCTTTGCGAAAAATACCGCACGAGATTTTTTTACCAAATGATTTTATATATTTTTATAAGCTTAAATTCAAAATGGCGTCATCCCCACCCTCTTGCTAAACTTACAGTGAAGGGAAACGCGTTTATTTCTATATCTCAGAAACTATGCATTTTACGAGAAAAATGTATTTTATCTTTTTTGTAGATAAATAAGTGATTTAACTTTTTTGTTTAGAATTTTTTTGTAAAGTCAATATCTACGGAGAAATAGTGCTTCAAACTTCATATATCACTTTCTTTCTATTCAGCGCGGAACGTTTCGTATAACATAAATGTTCATACAAATTGAGAATTTCTTTGGCGCACAAACTCCTTTCCACAGCCCTCTCCGTGGGGATGTTAGGTGTCACGCTTTTGAAGAAATTTTCAGTTTGTCTTAGTTTAATAAAAACATTGGTCTAGTCTAGTAAATCAAAAATAACAGCAATTCTTCTCAAATAACAGCAACTCTAACTATGTCTAACTTCAGTGGAGGAAATTGGGAAAATGTGACGAAGCATTCAAACATCCTCGAAGACAATGACATATTTTGATTACTAAGCTGTTCAAATTTGGAATTACCGGCCCTGTCCTGGAATGACATCTTAGCGATAGAACTCAGGTCGTCAGATTTCAAAGATTTTTATCCAAAGAAATCGAAGTAACTTCCGGTGTCCCCCGGAACTCAAGAGTGATTCTTCTTTCTAAATCCATTCTGATTGGATTAATGCTGTAAAAAATTACCAACAATTATTTCAACCCTTTTTTGTGCATCACAAGATTGGTTTTTTTCTGAAGTCGGTTTTTAAAATTTATTTTATTTCTTACTTTTTAGTCCATTCATTTTTTTTCGGGGGCAATTTAAAAAAAAATTATTTATTATGAGAAGTATGACACGCCGGTGCGTCGTCGATGAGAATCGAGGCAGTAACTAAATAGTTTTTGCAGTAATGTATTTGCGTATTTTACCAGTTTTTTATATCTACCTTAGAACTCCTGAACTGATTCCAGAAGAATCAGTTCGGAATTAATAGCTAAGTAAGCAATTGATTCCTTTTTAATTACTGGTAATGCAGAAAAGAATCAAATATGATTTCTTGTGTTTCAGAAAGATTAAAATGCAACGTAAAAACATGACATGTAATCGCTTTTGAATTGATTACAAGTTATGCAGAGGGTAATAAATTTATTACCGCCTATGACATGCCCGTGTAAAAGTAATTCATTCTTTACGTGTATGTTAATCCGAAGTGGAATCGATTTAGAATCAATATATTTAATTCTGAATTAAACCTGAATCAATTCCAGTTACAACTGGGGCTATTGTTCTTCCAATGTTCTGTTTACCGGTGATAAGGACCATACTAACGAGTCTTGAGTGGCTCCAGCATACTTTGCATTGACATATCAAATGATTGAACCTAAAATTGCTCATTAATTAAAATCTTAATATGTTAAGCGTTTACTCACAAGCAAGGGTTCTCATAACACATAGCCTGCTTAAAATTAACACTTGCTTAAAATGAATACTTGACTATGTCTACTATAGAGCATTAACTTTATTATTACTTTATTTTATAATCAACACAAACAATTGGCAAATGACAGAAACTTGACAGAAAATTCTTAAGGGGGTCAAGGGAATCATGAGCCTACGAAAATTATATTAGAATTGAATAAAAGCCTTCGTATCTACACTGTAAACTCAAGTGTTTAGCTGCTAAACACTTAAAGCGTTTAAATCGTTGTAGACGAAATTTAAACACTTAGCGGCGTTTAATGAGTAAACATTTAAGTGTTTAATTAGCAAACGTTTGTAGCGCGTTTTTGGTTATGAATAATACAAATTATGTTGATAGAACTATTAATCAATACTATATTAAAACATAATACTATCATTGCAAAAACTGAAAAAAAAAACAAAAAAAAACAAAAAAAAAATATCCAACCCAAGTGCCGTTTTTCCAAGCGGTCCCCCGACTAAGTACAAACCACTTCCAATATTGCTTGACTTCCGTGATGGAACGAGATGCGCTTTACTGAATATGCTAAATGGTACCCTTGGCGGGAGTTAGCATAATTGCGGGAAGTATGGTCGCTCATATTTTTTCGTCTTATCACTGCAAATCTCAGCTTTTGAAAGTGTTTTATTTCAAAACGCTTAAAACGTTTTATTTTGACGTCACCCATTTGATTAACATTGTAGACATTTTTTAAATGTTTTGAAATAAAACACTTCTAAAACCTCAGATTTGCAGTGATACTGATAATTTTTAATTCGTAATACTTAAGCATCTTTACGGTTTTATTTTCATATTAACAAAATAACTGTCAACAAAGGCGTAAAAAATTCAGGGTAAACTAAGTTAAATAAATGTAAACAACAAATGAAGTAAGAAAAGGCCAAAAAATGAAGAATGTGTATATTCTAAAATAATTTTGGATGTAATTTTGGTTACTTTTTTTACTTCTGTTTATTACTCAAATAACAACAATTGCATTCTTTTGGCCCTTTTGAAAAAACAATTTAAAAGTTTTTTTTCAGATCTCGTAGAGAATTTTGGGACCTTTAGTTTAAAAAAAGAAAGAAAAGAAAAAAGAAAGACGTGAACTTGAGATATTTAACTTTTTGTATTTTGGCCAATTGTTAATTAACAAATACAGATTTTGAGCTATAATTTGGACTGTATCACTTTGAAACCTATACTATTAATTTTTTAAGTTTTATAGAAGCTTATTTTCAAGCATTATAGTGTAAGTATTATTAATTGAGTGATTTTTTTTGTTTTTTTTCATAATAACTTCCCTGTTTCTTGAAATTCTAGTTTTTTTGTATGATAATAAAAATTACCCGATAAAATTAAATGATTTTATTTTTTTATTTCTGAAAATAGTACCTCTAAAATGGATCACCCAGGATTTCATTAGAGACACTTCCCACCCCTAAACACTTTTCTGTGTAAAAATAAAACGCTGCAGCGTTTAGTTCCCCATAAGTGTTTTATCATAACTAAGTGTTTACCTTCCCAAGTGTTTAATTGGCGAATAAGTGTTTTACTTTTAGACAATTGCGCTTAGGTTAGAATTTTTTGGTAAACACCTTACGCGTTTAATTTCTGTTAAATGCTTTAGGTGTTTAAGAATCAAACACTTTAGCGTTTAGATTTTGTGAATTTAACGCTTCTTCTGTTTTAAAAGTAAACATTAAATACTTTATCGTTTAGAAATAAAACACTAGAGCGTTTTATTTCTCAACACCTGCTAAACACTTGGATTTGCAGTGTACGTATTTAAGAACACATGAAATTTCTTAAGCACCAGCACCTCTTTTGGCATTATGTAATGTGCAATTCTGTTTTTGCACAATTATATAAAAATCATTTAGATATGTTTTTGTGACGGCTGTGCATTTAAGTATTGTCTAATTTCCGCGCTTCCAGCAGGCCGACCAGTCAAGAGCCACTAAAAGGACGCTCACTATAATTGTGAACACATCGAGCACATGTAAAGTAAATACAATGCGCCAATAGTGGCACCTCGGTTACTAAATACTCAAAATTTTAACGTTATAATAAATCAAGAAATTTAATCGTTTTTCCAATTTTGGGCGAAATAACTAGTAGCTATGAGCATATTTTATTCAATATTTAATATTTTGAATATTTTTTAATGTAGTAGAGTATCAAAATATGAGCTTCCTAAAAAATAGGACTAACTTTTGGCTTTGATTGTCAATTTAATTCCTGCTTAATATTTTGAAGTTTATAAAAATTGCCGAGTCAGTAAAAATATTAAAGTTCAAGAAAAGATTCTACGGGCAAAATTATGATAAACTTTAAGTTATAAGTTCGTGGAAGCTTTGCACTTCATAGATTGTTCTAACTCGATACAATTTTATCGAGCACAATACACAGTACACTCATTGTCTCTGGCGAATCAACAATTCGAAGGTGTTCCTTGGAGCGTTAACATTAATTTACTCTAGTTTATAATTGAAGAGTGTCTGTTGAAAAGGGGGTATTTCCGTTTTCAACTTTTTGTTATTTTAAAATTATTTTGAAAATATGGCATAAAAGTCCATCGAATGAGCCTAAAAACTTATTCAAATGGAGCGTACTTTCCATATAAAAAACTCCAAAAAATTAGGATTCCAATCAAACGGGCGTATTTCTGCATCTTGTGAAGGAAACAATAATCCGCCATTTTTTTTGGTGGCCAAATGGGATCAATATTATATTGTCATCGAAACTGCAGCCGTGTGCAACATTTCAGTATGATCGGATAACCGGAATCCCCTCAGCAAAAGAAGATTTACTTCAAAATACGATCTGATTTTCGTTTCATATAATTGTGACTGTAAGCGAAAGGAAGGCCCAATTATAACACTGCTCAACAGCATGACTGTTGCATGGAATATTTTACATCATTCTAAACTAATTTTTGACGCTGATTTCAAATATATTATCAGTTTTTTATATCAGCTTTAGTTAATGAATTATAAGGAAGTGTGTTTTTTTAGAAAAATACTCTCACCGTACTAAAATATTTTATTTAAAAAAACTACAAACTGCACTGCACGCAGAATACTCCCACCTTATCTAAAAATGTAAAAGTGAAGGTTCTACCCTACCACCTTCCAGAGTAATGAGTCAAAATTTTGTTTTTTTTAACAAAACTATCAACTTCAACTACCTTTTTCCCCAAAAATACGTAATTAGTCAATTTTTTTTCAAAATTTGAAAGCACGGACAATTTCCTATAAATAATGTCCAACAATTTTTCTGTTACGGCCTTTATTTTTGAAGATATTAGCAAATTTTGATGTTAAAGTTGGCTTTATTTGGTAGTTTGGTACTTTGGCACTTTGGTATTAGAGCCCTAACACAATTAGTCCAGGGAATCTAGGAATGACTCAATGATAAAGTCCAAAAGCATGCTATCGAGATGCAAAAAATGTGGTTGGGTAGAAGGAAAAATTTCTGAGAAAGATAGCGTTTTTTGCATCTTTCCAGCTGGTGCAGAACATAACCTAAAAAAATTGGAAACAGTCGAAAAAGGGGTTTTTCGCATTTATAAAAAAACAAAGCAATATACGAAAAAAGTTAAATTAGAAAGTAGTAGAGAATAAAAATACCTATCGAATGACCCTTGTTTGATACAATTTCGTTGGTTATAGCCCGAGGAAATCGCGAAATTGCATCGAAAATCGTCGTTTTTTGTTTTCGCTGTGAACGGTACAATTTTTATTATAATTATTTGTAATTAGCACATACTGTTACCTCTGCCAAGTAGAAAATGAGTATTTTTGAAAAATTGAAAAAAATTTAAAATTGCAACTTTTAGAGCGAATTTTCGGAAAAAGGTCTTTTTTTAAATCGGTCATTGCCCAGGATTGGGATGGCCTAGAGAAACAGCTTAAATTCTTCATAAAGGATTGTACTATCATGTGTCGGGAGAAAGGATAAAAGCGGAAATTGCGGTTGTAGGAAGCATGGTTACAATTTTGGTTACTTCTGTAAATGACTTTTCGAAATTTTTCGAAATTAAACTTCCACTTCACTTCCATTTTGGCCATTCTCATACATTCATATGCAATGGTACCTAACTTCACTTCACTTCCCATTTAGGGTACGCCTCTATTCTGAACGTAATTCCAGCGGAGAGAAAATTCCAGCGGAATTTTTAATGGTATCATGAACTCCGCTGGAATTAGTGAAATGAATTGCCCGATGAGAAATGCTTTCGAACATCCTAAACAAGCAAAAATTTCAACACAAAGCAATGAGGCTTTACATATGCGCAACACAATAATGGATTCTTTATCATAAATAGAAAAAAAATTATATTTTTAATTAAAAAGTTTAATTCATTTAAAAAAAAAACCAATACATAATATTTTTAAATTCATATTTATATAAAATATTGTAGTTTAATAAATAGTAGTTTTAATGCTTATGTTGTGAATTTACATTTTTATTTTTAAGTAAAAAAAATCTCAAAATATTTATTAAATTTTTTTAATTTATGAATTTAAAAAATATTTGTTGTATATTTATTTTATTTGAAAAATGAATTAAAATTTTTAATTAAATTATTTCTTTATTTCTACTATTTGTTTTAATAACACTAAGCAACCGAATTAAACGCAAACAAAGGAAAATCTAATCCTCCGCCAGAAATTTTTGGCGGAGAAAAAACGGACAATTTTGTCATTTCGCTGGAGTTCATGATACCAAAATTCCAGCGGAATTGTAATTTCGAAATTTTTCTCCGTTCCGGCAGAGCGGAACGGAGTTTATGCTACCGATGCACAGTGGGACAGAATCCCAAAAAGCTGGCCAAAACCTCAAAACGTGCAATAATCGCTTTGAAATTTCTTACTTGCGAGTTTTCGAGGTCGCTGATTACGAATTTGACATTATTTTTTGAAAAAACAAGATGGCGGATCCAATATGGCGGACGACCACATGAAAAAATGCACATTCGCGGATGAAATTCTGTACCGGGGGGTTTTCGAGGTCGCTGATTACGAATTTGACATTATTTTTTCAAAAAACAAAATGGCGGATCCAATATGGCGGACAGTCATATAAAAAATTGATATTTTTAGTTTTAATACAATTTCATCGTATTAAAAAAATTTCAGAAGCATAAAAATAGTATCGTAAACAAGGAATAGGTACAAATAAATACAAAATAATAATTCAGTTTATAATTTACATTTTTATTTTTAACACATAGGCTCTATCTATTCGCAATCGCTATCACATAAATCGATATCGGAATCTAAAGTAGACACATCAGTTTACAACAGTTTACAGGTACAACTAAATCTTTAGCATCAGACGACATTTGTTTTCTTTTAGTTTTTGGAAGTTTTCTCGCGCTTGAAATGTAAGGATCAGAACTAATTAAAAGGCGGCAAAATACATCTCTCATTGTCAAAGAACGGCTGCTTTTGCGCGAGAAGTCCTGACGAAATTTTTTAATATATTTATTGCAACTTTCCTGGGCTTCTTCAGACATCTGACCGTTTGGAAGCAAAGCCGAAGCAATGATTTCTGGGCCATGAATGAGCAGTTTATGAACTGATGGTGGAATGAAGAACCATGGGTACTATTCAACAAATAGTTTCGCAGTTTCCCAAGCGTAATCTCTAAATTTTTGAATATTAATTTCGCGTCCTGATGAAACAACTTGTAAAATGGACTGAAATCTGGTAATCAAACGAAGGTCTACTCCAGTTATTTCGGATAAAATTTTGGCATTTTCAAAAAAGCGACGAGCAGTGTTACCATCATTCGTGCTCCCGAATCCTGGCTTTGGCTTGTCAACAATTAGACCAAGGTTTTTTCTAAAAGACTCTTGAGTGGCTGTTTTTCGTTCTTTTACATTTTGCTTTTCTTTTTCTGATCGTGCTTGGCATTTTTTAATGTCTAATTTATAAGATAAATGCAAACAGCACTCGAAGCAGCGTATCCACGAATGCAACGAAGAGAGACCAAAGTTAAAATGTTCTTCATTGACTGACAGCGTTAACATTTTGTCAAGATTATTAAAATCTTTTGACGTGGCTTTGCAAAGGTAGCAGCGTTGAGTAGCTCGATAGTCCGCCAATGCATTGCACACTTTTCCGTCGATCATGGTTAAAGCAAGATTCCAATTTACTTTTATTAATCTTCCGTTAACCATGTCTGAAAAAGGAACTAGATTTTTTGTTTGATCTTCCACGAATTTAACTTCTTTGCATCTGCTGTTTCTTTTAGGAATTCTATTTTAATTGGTCGACAATATCGCGGAGAAGAAAGAACAAGATTTTGCCAAACAACAATTTTTTCGTTTTTCTCATCAAGATAAAACAGTTGTAAAGGAACTAATGACGTAAAAAAAAATATTTGCGTCTGTGAATGTGTCATCATCACTCGTAAATTTTTGGTTATATTCACTCTGACCATCCATCGCAAGACCATTTACAAATTAAATTCATTTTAAGCAAATCACCGGGTGACATATTTTGTACAACATTTTCTTTTGCTAAAACGATTCGTTTCACCGTGAGATCTAACAATGCTTGAAGATCGATAGCTGCGCGTTTTTCTGTACATTTAATTGTTTTCATCGGTGGATAACAAGCAATTTTGGCTTTTTGAGTACATTGTATGACGGATACGCCTTACTTTGAACTAATTTACAGCCTGATCGTACCACTAAATACTGACTTTTGGAAAATCTACCTTCTACCGAAACTGACAAGGCTTCTTCCGGTGTCATTGTTCTTTCTTTAATTGTGTTCTAAGACGACAGGTAGTACGATGCCTTAGACGGACTCCCCGCTGTGACGTTCTTCAATACCTGCGCAGCGGCAACTTTCCCACTTGCACGTAGGCTCATCCGCGTAGCATAAGAGAGTTCTTCTAGGCTGTGGTATTTTCTCAATTCCTCGGTTTTTCGCCTTTTGGACCTTTCACTGCTATCCGAAAAACTTGTAGAAGGTCCACCACCGATTGCCTTTGTCTCCGCAGTACTTTGAGAAGATCCGTCCTCCGATAGCATCAATTGACCGCTTAGCCAATCCGCATTCTTGTTGAAAAACCACTCCTCTTTCCTGCGAGCCTCTTTCCATAAAGTACGCAATTTGTACATGACGTATTTAAAATTTTTCTTCACTTCTTCAGTTATGCGAATCCCAATTGGAGCGTCATGTGCTTCTCAATAGTGAGAGCTAATTCGTCAGTAGATTCAGTATAAAGAGCATCTTTAATTAGGCAGAAGATCTCTTTTCGTGTTAATTGAAGTACTCTTTGGGTTCCTGAAAACATAAAAAACGTTAAATTTAGTCGCTTCGACAATTTAACAACAAGAAAAGCATTAAAACGCAGGAATAAACCGATATTCGATATGCCCTGGCAAATACAAAAAAGTTTTAAAAATAATATTTAATTCGTAATCAGCAACCTCGAAAAACCCCGGGTATCGAATTTCATCCGCGAATATGCATTTTTTCATGTGACCGTCCGCCATATTAAATCCGCCATTTTGTTTTTCGAAAAAATAATATCCTATTCGTAATCAGCGACCTCGAAAACCCCCGAGTACCGAGTTTCATTCGCAAATATGCATTTTATCATATGGTCGTCCGCCATTTTGGATCCGCCATTTTGTTTTTTGAAAAAATAATGTCAAATTCGTAATCAGCGACCTCGAAAACCCCCTGTTATATGGTTTTCAAGAGATTCCTTGCCATTTCGGAACTTTTTGTCGGTTTCATTACTGTGCAACGATTTTTGCGCGATTTCAGAAAAAAAATTGTATCTCCAAATTCGCACAAATTCGCACTTTAATTTACTTCTTGTTTTTTTCTTTAGACTATGACAAGTGAAAAAAAAAATTTTAGAAAACGAGCGAGGACTACTAATAAACTTTAAGTTATTTGAAAAATTAGTTTTTCTCTGCGTTTTGCAAAAAAGTTGATTTATTTAAATTCATATCAATAATTCTGCAATGAATATTTTACGATTATACATATTCGATTTAATTCCACTCACCTTCATGAACAGAATCCATTTTTAAATTTTTCAAAAGCACTAATTGGCACTATTTAACAAATAGTTATTTTCAATGCACAATATGTGTTAGAAACTTCGATAGCTGCGTCTCGTGTAACGGCCTCTTTCGAACTGATCCTACAAAGGGAGAAAACGTACCTATACCCCGAGGACAGATATTCTGTGACCCTCGGGACCCCTACTTAAAATTCCGCAAAGAGAAAGTCCCGAAATAGAATCTTCATTTTAGGGGTTTTGGCCAGCTTTTTGGGATTCTGTCCCACTGTGCGATGTAAGAAAATTCCAGCGGAATCGATTCTAGCGGAGTTCAGAATAGACCTGAATATTTTTTTTGTAGATAAACGCATAACCTACAAACTTAGTCAAAACTGTTTTATGGTACGACTTAGCGTTTAAGAAATATTTGGAAAAAACTGCTTTTTGACCTTTTGAATAAACTTTTTTGCTCCACACCGATCTTTGTAGAAATTCGACATTCCATTTATAATAATGTTTTTAATGGCAGTTACAATTTTCAGCTATTCTCGGTTTATGCCGCTGACTGTGTATAAAAAAACCTGTCTGTGTACACTTGTGTTTTAGATCTAAGTGTGACTCGATGAAATCTATTTAACACTATCGGTACCAATTTTAACGAAAATTGTTGCATCAATGCAATAAATGGACTGAAAGAGTGTTCCTGTATCCCTTAAAATTCGTGGGTTTGGGTGGGTGACTGTGCAGGTTTACACGCTCATACCAAGAGTCATTACCATCAGTAGCACTACAGCCAACTATTGGCCTTGGCTGCCTGCAGCATTTCTCTCCACGCCGTTCGGGTCCTGGCTAATGCCGTCCAATTACGTACGCTTAACTAAGCTAAATCTTCCTCCACGGAGTCCGTGTATAGCTTCTTTGGTCGACCTGAATTTCTTTTTCCATCAAGGATTCGATTTAACACTATTTTAGCAGGATCGTTATCGCCAAGCCTTTGTATGTGTGCCAACCATCTTAATCTACTTCATTTTACACTTTTGACAATGTCGGATCCCCTGTATACTTGGTAAAATTCATGATTATATCTCCTTTTACATTGACCGTTTTCACAGCCACCTCGAAATAATGTACTTAGTATTTTTCTTTCAAAAATGCCTAGAAGAGCTTGATCAGCCACTTTTAAAGTCCATGCCCCTGATCCAAACATCAGAACGGGCTTGATTAGCGTGGTATATAGTTTACACTTATTCCTCTAGACAAGATTCGTAATGTAAGAAGTTATCGAAGGCCAAAATAGCTTCTGTTAGCAACGTTTATTCTCCTTCTGATCTCCGTTGTCCCGCCACTGTCAGCTTGCAATACTGTAGTAGTAGTACTGTAGTAGTAGAGCATTAGAACATTATTTGTGAAGTGAGACAGTTAAAAATATTGAGTCCTCAGAACAATTTACCGTTGTGTAAGGGACAAATGTACTGCCTCGCCTAGGTCCTGTAAGGAAGGTGCTAATCAAATAGCTCACATAGCTATTGTCGCTAGATGTAGTTTCTAAAATGAGTTTTCTATTAAGGCGAGTTTTCAAAATTCAACATTTTTAGATACAGACCTATTTTGATTAGATAATGTTTCAAAATAAGAACACAGCTGCAATTTAAAAATTGGGTGGCATTTTTTCAAAGATTTTTTTTTCGTTGAAAATAAAAACAGTAATTTTTATGATTAGAGGTAAATTTCCTAGTTCAATTGCTTTCACTCAACATTTTTTTAGAACTAAAATAATCCATAAATCATAGAGCTCTTGGGGAGGGGGATGTCCCTAATCCCCCCCTTGTATCCGCCACTGTACGCCACTGATGGCAGTATTTCTTGTTCAGTTCGACTGCGTTACGTACTACCAATCTTTTTCACAATCGAATCAATTTTCGGACGTGGCGAATCGAATTTCGTACTAGGGGTCTATGATCCAGATTACGTGCAACGGTGGGTCCGATGCTGATTGTTTTTTCATGCGTCGTATGATAACGTTTTACAACTCATCAAGTTAATTTTAAATGTCTTAACACCGCGACACGCACGTCACATTGTACACTTTTGATGTGAAACATCTTTGCCCGCGTTGAGAGTAATCTTTCAAGGCTGTGACGCTTATCGTTGCATTGTACAATTTCGTCTCGCGAAACGTATGGAAGATCTGTATTGGAAAAGAGAGAAAAAGATGGAAATATTACAAAAAAAAGTGAAATCTAAGAATCGCACATTCGGAGAATGGGCGGATTGGTTGAGTGTTGACGTTCTAAAAAAACCCGGGTTCAATTCTTGATCTCAACACATTCATTTTTATTTATATTTCAAAGCTTTTATTTCCATTTGCTTCCAAAAAGGTATAATAAAGCAAGGAGTGCATACGAGTTGAAAAGCAAGTAAAAGGTCTTTTACTATTAAATGTAAATTGCACAAAATGTTACTGAGACAGTCAATTTCTCAACTAGAATAATTTACAAAAATTTAGATGGAGCATTCGGATTTCTGAGAATTTTGTGTGTAGAATGGAAAAATTGCAGGAAGTTACAACTGATTAATGAAAATGATTATTTAACTTAATTTACTTGATTTTCTATAAAAATGGTTAATGGGCTTAAATTAGGTAAAAATTTGAGTTATGGAATTATACATGCGTGCATATCTTTTATATTTCAAATCTTCAAACGAACAAAAACTAGTTGCATTAGTTGCGTATTATTGTGCTACAAAATAAAGACATTTGTTAATACAATAAACAATAAAAACTTTTTAAAATATTAATTTATTTATACAAATATATTTAGTTCACGCTTACAAAGGCTTATAAATTCAAGCAGAAGACTATAACTACCAGTTTCGTCTATCGCACCCAAAGGCATTAATAGCCCACAAGAAAAATGTAGGGTCATCGAAAAAAGGGGTCGTGAGTTCGACGCGCAACGGCGGCCCTTAAACTTTTTTTATAAATATTTGACAGATTACAACAGAAGAGGTAAATAATGGGGCGCATCACGGCAGCATCACTGCAGAATTCAGCAATTGGAAGTCTGTTGCTGAATTCTGGAGTGATGAGTTTTTGAAGTTACCCGATTCTATTGTCTATGTAGCTGTGTACAAAGAACAAAAATTATCATAGTTTGCGCAGCCCGCGAGAACGAAGCTATGCTTGGGTTAGTGTGATGATCGCTGCAGTCGAAATATTTTACAACGAAACAATAGATTGACATTTTCAAGGTTAGTATATATTTGGAAGTCGATTTCAATGATCCCAAAAAAGTAAAAATCCATTATTATTTACCTCTTCTGTTGTAATCTTTCAAATATTTATAAAAAAAGTTTAAACGCCGCCGTTACGCGTCGAACCCACGACCCCCCTTTTCCCTCCGATCCTACATTTTACCCATTCGGCTATCAACACCTATGGTCTACAGTGGACGAAACTGGTAGATATAATCTTCTGCTTGAATTTATAAGCCTTTGTAACTGTGAACTAAATATATTTGTATGAATAAGTTAAAATTTTAAAAAGTTTTTATTTTATTAACAAATGTCTTTATTTTGTAGCACAATAATACGCAACTAATGCAACTAATTTTTGTTCATTTGAATGAATTTATTTATTTTCAGGCCTATTCTGAACTTTGCTGGAATTTTCTTACATCGGGAGCAAACTATGTAAGAAAATTCCAGCGAAGTTCCGAATATACATCCCAAACGCAACATTTCTGTGTGATAAAATAGTTCCAGAGCTGCGTTTCCACTTGGCCTTTCGCCAAAGATGTTTCACATCTTTCCCGTGCACTGGGTACACGCGTGTTTTTTTTTATTTTTTGGAATTATCTGATTCACGCACACAAAATGTGGTAATTTATGCAAATATTTGAATTGGACTCACTTTTAGAGGGGCGCAGATATATCCGTTTATAAATTACTATTTAAATTACACAGCCTACGATGATTAAATTATGTTATACAGTAATTCGGCAGAGCTCAACAGAACAAGTAGTTTGAGTTAATCTTCAACAAATGTCCAAGAACGGATTGACGACGAAAGTTGGAGGGGAACCTTATTAGTAGAGGCCTCAACAACTGGGAGTTCCTGGACGGCGCTGAAAGCTGTCTCAGAAAACAGAGTCCGCTGAAGGGCAACTGCCTCCGCCTTATGTCCTACGAGGGATTAAAGGAGCCTAATGGTGTGGCCACACTACGCGGTCTTGGGTCGTACGCGCTTTTGCCTTTTTTTTTCATATGGAGTTTTATGGCTTTTTTACGACTTTTTTACGACTTTGTCCATGGTAAAGGCCGTGCGGCCAAACAACGCGGACAAAAGGCTGTGGTTAAAAAGGTACATTGTGCGTCCACACACTATGAGCTTTTCAAAAGCGCGTACGCCGTTTCAAAGGAGAATTGATTTTTTCTCACTCATGACTCAGAAAATTAAAAGATCACGCGCGCTTTTGGCTGGCCGTACGACCAAAAGCGCGTGGATTCTAAGTCCGCGTAGTGAGGACGGGCCTTAAGAACAAGAAGAGCTTGTCATGTCAAAAAATAATTTTACAACCCCCTCCCCACTTCAGTTATACTAATTAATAATTTTTGATTATATTAGCACAAATTTAAGTGTTCTATTAAAATTCACCAACGCTTCTTACCTACCAGTTGAATAGTGTAAATTTAACTATTCTAGAAATTCAATTAGTTAATTACTGATTACCACCACCTAACAACCTTAAAAAAGCTCATTTAATTTGTCAATAGCATACACAATTCAGGTTCATCAAAATCACTGCTCACATCATACATCCTTCATCACCTTTCCACAATGACATTCATTTACATTCCCTATTTTGTGTATACGTTTAATGGCAGACATTTCCCTACAGTAAAATATAATTGACACAATCAAGAGGCTTCAAACAAGAATAAACAGAATCTGCGTTATCCCAGGAGGCGATATATATGAGAACATACGTCAAGCCTTATATAACATAATCATTTCGCTACTCATCAACTTTCTTATCATCCCTAACTATTAAAATAATTTTCATGAGAAGAATAATAACAAACAAACAGAAACAACTACAGCGAAATACAATAACAACACCCGAGACATAGATCCGTCTCCCTTAAATTAAACTGTCACTGTATGATAAAGTGTTCACTCGCAATCTATCATCCCCTCTTCCACCCCGGATTTGCCAAAGTGTATTTCAGCTGAATTGTAGCAATTTGAGGGAGGAGAGAGAGGACACACGGCTTTATGGGAACTTTTTCTATCGTCCTTAACCCCCGCAGGATATTATTGCCCCACCAAAAAATAGTCTCACGTCTCCGATATTGTTCGGCAAATCTCGATAAACCTATCATATCCTTTCAATCTAATAAAATTTATGTGGCAGGAGCTAAAGGGGAGATGCTCCTCATCTCGGCATCCTTCACTACCGTCAATAATCGTAGAGAACTTATTGATAACCGGAAGGCAATGTAAATATTGATGGGAGAAAAAACATACTGTAAAAGTGGAATATACAGATCCAGGCTCCAAGGATTAAGTTCTTTGGGGTGGGGCGGTGCGGCAGGTGCACGGGGCAGGTGAGCGCAGAGGACGCGTGCGGCAATCTTGAGCGTTGTACACCATCAATCACATCTTAGCGAAATATTGCATCCCATTATTTTGGGACGATCCCTGAAGGTAATATGCTCCTCTTCAAGTATGTGGCCACCAGGAATGGGCAATACGTCGCTTAACAGAGGGCATAACTTATGCATTGGCCTGTCCGTGCTTATTATGTGGTAGCAAAAAGGGTAGAGGAAGCTTGTTGAACGTTTCATAATCAATCAGACGGAGCTGCAAAAGATAAGGGTCCTCCGGGACAAGGTACTACACGAGGCGAAGACTGTGCTGCAAGACGATCTGCTGCTGCCGCTATTGAGTTTGTTGTTACGCCACGGAATAAGATGGTGTGGGTGACGGAAATCTCATGGCTCCTTCCAGCTCCTGCACAATTTTATCTACTTAGTACAGTTAGATTTATGCAAACCCTATTTAGTAGCAAGGGCGTGCGAGTGCTAGAGAAGACACATCTATCCAGGATGGTGTCAGGGATTAAGGAAATTTTGTCAAGCATGTCGAAAAGTTTTCCCTTCAGTTCGTTCCGAAGGAGTTTTACAGTCACTATGAGATGAGAACGGAAGGGTGAAAGTTATTTAAGGAGTTTTTTTGTGCTCTTCATTCTTCAAGGGGAAATTTCTTCATCAGTCAAGTGAGCTAGCAATTTTAGAGTTGTGTGCTTGATATTTGTCGGCTGTTTGTTTTTTTTTTGTTGGGAATTTTCCCTTAGAATAATTTGTTTTTGTTTTTTTTTTTTTGATAAATCACCGTAATTTGTTGATAGAGTTTTTGTATTTGTCAGAATTTTTGATGATGCGAGTTAAAAATGGCTTTCTTTAACCAAACATGGGCGGGGGGCGGTCAAATGAAAAGTAATTCATCAATTCAGGCAAAAAACGAACGAAACTTTTTTGAATTTAAGTGGACGTAAGCTTTTATCGGGGTTTTTGTTCAAGTTTATTGATTAGGCGATTTTAGGGTTTGTAATGTACTGAAAGTGAGAAGGGAATCCGTTTTTTAAAAAGGTTTTATTTTAGTTTTTCTTCACTTCATTACAATCCAACAGACTGACATTTGTTGCTTGCTTAGTTCATTTTGTGATAAGATCAGGCTTAGAAATCGCCCTTTGTATTACTAGTCCGTCATGTCGTTCAAGTCATGGCATGGTGCAATGGGTAGTAATAAGCTTGATTTAAAGGATAGAAGAGAAAAGATATGTCAGGAGTTTGGAAACAACGACTGTTGAAGGCAGTTCCACAATTGAGTTAAAATTCTATTTAAAAACGAACCTCTAAACCATAATGTCAGATCGGTGTCAATTGGTAGTAATGGCACCAGGTACACCAAAGAGATAAGTCCTGAGAAACGTCAACGGGTAATACGATCTAGGACCTAAAGCCAGGCCAGGGGCGTTTCCAGCCAATTGGCTTTGGGGGGGTAATTTAAAAAAAAAAAACTTAAATATTTTTTTGATTCCATAAATATCATTTGCACCCTCCCCAAGCCACATCTAGCTGAAGTTGCCATTCCACCCCCACACCCCAGCAAATATAGTCAATAATCATTTCTGCCACTAGTTTTTAACGGTTATTTAGCCCTAATAGAACCTACATACGCAGCGGCAGATTTTTTTTAATTCTAGCCCGCGCGTTATGGGAACTTGCTTTAAGGGATATAATAATGTTCTTCTAGCTTCGTTTCATTTATTTAAGATTTAACGTATTCTTTTAAATTAGAAATAAGAGTTACTCATTTCACTTGTAAATTCATAATTAATGACTGAAAAACTCTCCATTATTTCTTTTAAAATATTGACTACTGCTTTCCGTATACATCACGAGTCCAACAAAATCTGCTGTCATCGTCCATTCCCTTTTGAAATTTGACGAAAAATCGTACGGGCTTTCACACGGGCCAATTTTTCCAACCAAATGTACGTCAGAATGCTTTGGCTTATTGTTGTTTTTAATCTGTCGTGCCATGTGTACGCTCGTGT
The DNA here is from genome assembly GCA_963855945.1 of Thereva nobilitata. Taxonomy (NCBI): domain Eukaryota; kingdom Metazoa; phylum Arthropoda; class Insecta; order Diptera; family Therevidae; genus Thereva; species Thereva nobilitata. Next base: position 124,502,750 of record OY979696.1, read on the forward strand.
GAAATCAGCCATAGCGTGCCATATTAACGGGAGTCTCGGGTATCGGTCTCTTCCACGACTCTCCAGCAGTTTTGGAAAAATTCACCGTCATAGATCGCCGACTAGATTCACCATAACTTAACTTGTTTGTTTGAAATATTGGTATTTTTTAAGAATAAAAATAAATAAGCGAACGGAAATTCTTAGGGGGGGTAATTACCCAATTACCACCCTCTGAAACCGCCCCTGAGCCAGGCTACCCAATCCTACCGCCACCTCCTCGAAGATTTTGTCTTTTCATCGGGCCACCTGTTGTGGCTCAGTGCCCCACTGACCTAAAAACAAACAAAACAAAGAATTAGTAAATACATTAAAAAGTAAAAATAACCCTAAACTTAGGTACCATTCCCAGCTCAAATCCTAATATCCCAGTTATTGCATTATATATATACTAGTAGGGACAACAAGGCCTCGGGTGCAGACGGCATCCCTGCGGAGCTGGTTAAATATGGAGGGCCTACATTACACCAAGCGATTCATGAATTAATTGTGCAAGTATGGGAGCAGGAAGCGATGCCAGAAGACTGGAGAAAAGGCATCCTCTGCCCGGTACATAAAAAAGGAGATATCACAACGTGCAGCAATTATCGTGGTATAACGTTGTTGAGTACCGCGTATAAGATATTCTCCGCCATCCTACAAAACAGGATGGCCCCATACGCTAGAAATATCGTAGGCCAATACCAGCGTGGCTTCAGCCCAGGCAAATCAACAACCGATCAGATTTTCACTTTGAGGCAGGCTATGGAAAAATGTCTAGAGTTTCAAAACTCAATCCAACAACTCTTCATAGACTTTAAAGCCGCCTATGATAGCATAGCCAGAGTAGAACTCTACAAAGCCATGAGAGAATTCGGCATTCCCAATAAGCTGACAAGACTATGTAGGTTGACCATGACCAATGTGACAAGCCAAGTAAAGGTATCCGGAACACTGTCCAGACCAATCAACATCTATAATGGACTCCGACAAGGGGACGGTCTGGCCTGCCTCCTTTTCAACCTGGCGTTGGAGAAAGTGATCCGAGATTCGGGCGTGACATCAAGGGGCACAATCCTCCACAAGCCCGCCCAATTAGGGGACGTCCATAAATTACGTGAGGTGATTTTGGCGATTTTTCGACCCCCCCTCCCCCCTTGGTGAGATGTCGTGAGATTTGGCTCGACCCCCTCCCCCCCCTCAATCTCACGTGAGATTTTTAAAATTTTAAAAAATTTGTAGGATTTACACTATTATGCGTATTTTTAGTGTAAATACCTTAATCTGTGCTTGATTGCTTTTAGAAATCATAATTTGTGTTGAAGAACAGTACCACAAAATCATAACAGCACCAACTAGGCATGCACCCATTACCATTTAGCAGGTGATTCTGCCTACCCTTTGGAAACCAACCTCAGGGTGCCTTACAGGGATAATGATTTCTTAACAAGAGAACAGAAAACTCGTGTATTTGTAGAGCAAGCATATAAAAGTGAAAGTATGTCTGTAAATGTTCAATAGACTCCGAAACCGATCATCCGATTGGCCTGAATTTTTGTATATAGGGGTTTTCGGGTACGGCGGGTGTTCCTACGAGGTCTATTTTGCTCTATCTCGAACACTTCGGGTGGCTGTAGTATACCGATATCCGTAAAATTCGAACTTTTGTATGGGAGGTACTCTTCGAATTACTGCTAAAGAGCTCAGATCTATATTATTTTGGTTTTTTCCGAAAAAAATACGATTCCCAAAGTTTCAGATCGATCGGTCCAAATTTAAAATGGCGGCCAACACAAAATGGTGGATTACCTTTTTCTTTGCAAGCCATTCGGTATGGGTATTAAATGAAAGGGTATGACAAGTAGTATCACCTGATTACTACTATTGGTTTATGGGTGCAGCATAGGCGCCCCGGTCCCAGGGCCAGCTAGTGGAATATAAAAAAATTTAGAATTTTACAATATATTGACATACGAAGGTTGGCTTTGGCATCCACTGATTCGTTTTTAGAGAGTAACGACTTGACTGTTTGAATAGTAATGGTAGAGCCATTTATGACTCTGGAGATATACAAACTTCGGAGCATTCTTCTATATATGTCATCGTTAGGTAAAAAACCTGTGACTGAAAGACCCAGGGGGGTTATCCTGGAATCCGATTCGAAAGTCATGAAATTCGGAAATAAGAAAATGGTATCCTCCACCAATGCGAATTTGAATTAAATTTGTCCGCCTGTTATCGGATTTCAGTCCGCGAGTAAAGCCATTGCCGCAAGCGCTGCATTTATTTGTTTGTTTTAAAATATTCTAAAAACTCTTTAAATATTCTTGAAACAATTTATTGTTCGCATCAAAATGTCAAATTAAGTTAATAAATGAAGTTGGTTGGCTGAAAATAATTTCTTTTCGAAGATTTATCAGGCATCGCTACTAGCTTCCGTTTGCTTCCTACTTTCGTATCGCCTTAGAAAAGCGGAGTCTGAAGTCACAGCCAGCTTCTCAAATTGACGTTTGAGCCGCCTGTACATCAGGATACAGATTCAAGAAGTGCGGATCTGTTAGACTTCCATTCTTCACAACTCTCGATAATGACAACAAAAGGTTTTCAAAATCTATCTTGGCCTCTAGTAGGTATGTCAGAGCAGATGGTCGTCGATTCAAAATTCGAGTCCTGTAAGATGCTTAGATAACTAATTATGTCGCCTGGTGCAAATGTCTGCTTTTGTAGTGACAATGCACTGCAGACAGCATGTGTTCTGACTGATGTGAAAAGAGCCGATTCTTAATATAATCTCTATGATTGCAGTAGGATTGGGTACATTATGCACTTGAGATTCTTAGGAGCGCATTAGGTTCCAGGTTTTTCAATTGGGCTTCTAGGCCTTTTTGTTTTGTTTAAGCTTAGACCCCCACACTAGTTCATCGTAGGGTCGCAATCTGTCCAAAAATGGTGGTATAAGTCAATGCATACATTACTTTCGCAGTTTTTCCCAGACAATTGTATAAAGAGATAAGAATTTTTCATCACGTCTTCATTCCCAGATATTTAATTTATTTTCTTTACTTTTTTTTGGATGTTCCAGTTGGATGGTATTTGAAACAGTGAACAAATACAGTGTAAACGGCAGTTCAAAATTTTTATACCCAATTGCTATTGAGTCGAAATATAGTAATAATATCACGTATACTTTTGATTCATTATTCCTTCTCTATTTGCAATATGTTTTGATAAAACCTTTCACCATGTTCATCTGATACTGCACCAAGATTTTCGTGAATGAAATCTAAATGCGGGTCCGAAAAGACGATTTTAAAGATTTTCTCATTTACAGATATTGTTAAAATTGAAAAAAAAACAAAAATATATTAAGAAATATTGCAAAAAAAATACAGAAAAATCGAAAAATACCCATTTTGAGGGCTAAAACCCCCTAAAAAGTGGGCTTCTCGGAGTAGAAAATCGGTAGACTTTATAACCCCTTATTAAAAAGCATAAAAAGAAGCGCTCTGCCAATTTTCAGCCTGTACCTAATTATTTCCGCTATATCGTTTTTTTCGGCTTAATTTACCTGTACTATTAATTTAACCCAGTTTTCTCGCGATTTTACACTGTTTCTTGCGGAAAAAAATTACGTGAGATTTGCGGAGACCCTCCCCCTCCCCCACGTGAGATTTGGTGAGATTCGGCTCGACCCCCTCCCCCCCCTAAACACCTCACGTAATTTATGGACGTCCCCTTACTGGCTTACGCAGACGACATTGACATCATTGGAAGAACATCAACAGCTGTACAAGAAGCTTTCATCCAGATTGAGCGGGCGGCAGGAAATCTGGGACTGCACATCAACGAAAGCAAAACAAAGTACATGGTGGCCTCGTCTGCAAGAACACCTAACATTGGTCCCACAATCAAGGTAGAGGAACACGAGTTTGATGTGGTAAAATCATTTACCTACCTTGGGTCAATAGTAGCAGCCGACAATAGCATGGAACCTGAAATACGCGCGCGACTGCTAAAAGCCAACAAAGCCTACTACAGCATGTCAAGGCTCTTCAAATCAAAGCATCTAACCATAACGTCTAAACTTTTACTATATAAGACGATGGTTTTGCCGGTCCTCACATATGCATCCGAAACGTGGGTGCTTAGCAAAAAGCACTCTAACCTCTTGGCGGTGTTCGAGAGGAAAATACTTCGGAGGATTGTTGGCCCCTTATGTGAGGAAGGACGATTCCGGAGACTCTACAATGACGAGATCTACGGGCGCTATCGCGACATAGATGTTGTGAAGAAAATAAAACTCGGTAGACTCCGGTGGGCAGGGCATCTAGCTCGTATGAGTGAAGATGAGCCTGCTCGGAAAGTTCTCTGCGGTAAGACTTATGGGGTGCGACAGCGAGGGAGACCCAACCTCCGCTGGAAGGATGGCTTAGACCAGGACGCTCAGAGCATAGGGATGCCAAACTGGATGACATCGGCTCAGAATCGGGACCGGTGGAGAGAACAGTTGCGAGAGGACAGGACCGGATCCCGGTTGTAGAGCCGTTAAAGAAGAAGAAGTAGGGACGCCCGTTACCGAAATTCGGTCACCAAAAAATTACTAAATAAAATTCACCCTTTGTTCGAATTTAAATTCGGCTATGTCCACGCCACGCCGTTGACTTGGCATTTCGAAAATAAAACGCAAAAAAATACAAACAAATTATTAATGAGCAATAAAAACAAAAAACTACAAAATAAAATTAAAAGACAATCACTTAAAGCATCAAAATTAAAATATTGAAAAAAATAACGTCGCAGCTTGCCTCTTTAAATTCAATTCAAATAATAAATGTATTCTATCACTTTGCACTTGTTTTCACTCGCCAAAAAACGAACGGCAGCACCTTACAAAAATACTATACACAAAAGAGTATAAAAAAAATGCACGCACAAAGTGACCGAGTTTTTTTATGTCAGTTTTGCCGCCAAAAATCCACACAAACGCTTGTTTTCTCTGTTTCTCAGCTCTACGTTGATGCTCACAAAAAAATTCAAATTTTCCAACGGCTTTTTAAAATTCGAAAAATTAAAATCGCTATAACTTTTTTATTCGTGAATCGATTTCGTTGAAATTCCTTATTACAAAACTATGCCATAAAAAGAACATTTTCTGAAAATTTAAACGAAATCGGTCCACGAACAAAAAAGCCTTAGCGTGTACAAACTTTTTGTTTGCCTATTAATATATAAGATATAAATTGTATATATAGTCCTATTCAAGTAAATATACCTAAAGCGAAATAAAATTAATCAAAAATCAAATATACTTAACAAATTTTTTTTGACGTTTACGGGTATAACAAAAAAACCTCATTACGTATAACAAATACGCAAATCAGCTGTGAAGTACAGCGGTTGCGTATACCACTTTAAAAAAATACAAGAAGAAGATAGGGAGAAATTATAACAGCAGGAGAACGAATTCTCTCACCGAAATTTCCCCCCTCAACTCCCAGACAATTTGAAAAAGGAGGCAGGATTATAAAACCGGTGACGAGCCATGGAACCGGGCCTTTTGCGCTCAGGAATTTTATCGAGCAACAATATCTTCGGGAACAACCAAGATCAAAAGGTCAGTTTTTCGCTGTCGGAATTGTTTCACTGCCATTAGCGAATTAGTTGATCGGCATTTTGATCATCAACTTGTGTGTTAGTTTAGCACTATTGTGATTGTTTGCATATTTTTTGGTGACGGTTTTTAACCTCACAACTGCAATCGGATTATTCCATTGCCGCAGGGTTTTTAGATAGTTGGTCGGTATACGCCACCAACTCTGTTGATAGGGTAGAATTTTCCTTCGTTAATAATTGCAGGAATCAACCTAATCTGGTCTGTTATCCAATCATCCAACAATTGCGGGATCAATAAACAGGAAGTTGAGTTGCAGAGTTTCAGCGCACCAAAAGGCGAGACCTTCAAGATGGTACAATTCTGGCATTAACGGAAGACACTCAATCACGTAACCCGGATATGCAATCGGTCCGCTATTAAAAGAGAGGAATACAAACAATTCTTTTGTATTTCTAGCAAAGGACAAACCAGACTATACTAGAGGCTGGTTAATAGAGGCTGGATAATTTCGAGAGAAAAAGAAAATTTTTTTACCAGCATAGTTAAATTATTATTGAAAGAAGCACAGAATTCATTTAGTTAGAATTGTGTATCGAGAAGTCAGTCTCGGAACAGGTAGACCTAATAAGGCATCCCGCCGGCTGAACCTGTTAATAATAGGGTACCAAAATTCCGCTTAGGTCGGGTATTCACCTAGTGGTTAGTGCACCTACTTGTTCACCTGGTAGTTTGTTACTGCCTGAATGACAGCCTTTGTCGGCCGGTTAGCGGGATTCACTTGCTAGCCCCGACTTTTGTTACGGTCCCGATACAAACATGAAAATTTTAAAATGCGACAGCCCCTTTACCTCTGTTACAGGTATGAATGTATTCGTAATCGACCATTCCAAACCCGAGTGTCGTTTTACCAAGCAGTCCCCCAACTAAATACTAACCACGTCCAATGCTACTAAACTTAAGCAATTGAACGAGAACCGGTCTATTGAGTATGCTAATGCCATCCTTTATGGTCCTGGTTTTCTTCGTCCTATACAATTTTTTAAAGCTCCAATTTTTTCCTTTAAGTCTAAAAAATTTGAGCTTCGTTATGCCCTCAGTAAAGATTGGAATTGAGTTAATCTAAATTTGTTTTTCTAAAATCTTGCGTTGCACTCATCCTTTCAGTTTTCCGAATAGGCATTTAAAGCCCATTCAAGTGGCACAAAAAATTAAGAAATGGATAAATAAACTATAGTTTAAAAAAACTAAAAAATACGCTTTTATTTTAAAATGAACTAAAAAGTAAACAATTATTTTGAATGTAAAGTGTTTATTGCTCCAGCCAGTATATGTAAACAACCTACCTTTCGAATTGTAAAACAGCGTGGGGCTCTTAACCTATATTATTAACACCGGAACTTTTCGCTAGCGCCTTACGCTTATTTACATTTCGAATATTAGCTTTAAAATGACGTCACACAGCTTGCTGTACTATACTCGTCATACACTTTCATTTGATACCCATACCGAGACCGTTGTAAAGAAACAGGTAAACCGCCATTTTGTGTTGGCCGCCATTTTGAATTTGGAATGCCGTCACACAGCTAATAGTATTCTACTTGTCACACCCTTTCATTTGATACCCATATCGAGTGGGTTGTAAAGAATAAGGTAATCCGCCATTTTGTGTTGCCACACAGCTAATTGCATTCTACTCGTAATACCCTTTCGTTAGGTGCCCATGTCGTGGATCGGCAAACAGAATTGCAAATTTCGGCCGCCATCTTGGAACCGCCATCTTGATTTTTTTACAAAAATGTCATATTACATTGTCACGCGAACTATGCACATGGGCAAAATTTTGGGTTGATCGGTTATATGAAAGTGGGTCAAAATCAAGTTGCAAGAGGCATAGAACGTAAAATATGGTGACGTACTAATTAATTAATTAAAAAAAACTAATTAAAATTTCGAAAAACGGAAACTTTTAGTCACCTGTTGGGGTATCGATGCATCTACCAAAAAAGAATCAGATTTCTATCTCTTCTAGTTTGGCTCCAACGCGCGACGGTACATATGTAGGGACATCGTCCTACTACTTCCGGTCTTACTTGGCCAAAGAGACTTGCTATGAAATCAAAGTCAGCCAAGGCCAAGTAAGAAAATAAAATAAAATTTTTAGTGAGTTGTCATCTCGACTGCACTTGAAAGATACGTAAAAAAACTCAATTATTAAAAAAAAGAAAGTTTTTAGTGATAAAATAAATATATAAAATAAAGTTAAAAATACTGTTAAAATTATCTAAAATAAAAGTTATAAGTGTATAAGAGAACCGAGTATTATTACAAACTCGCAAGACACTAAACATACAAGCAGACAGACACAAAGACTGACAGACACTTTCTTTTATTAATATAGAAGATGAATAACAAAATATAAAAAATAAATCAAAAAAATAATTTCAAGTCTTTGTGTCGTCAATTAAAATAAAAGTAAATTTTTAACAATTGCTTAACGTCGTTAAACTTCAACTTTTTTACATTATTTTTTTTTTCAAAAACTCTTCCTCCCATCACTCCGCGCCCCACTTATCCATCCAGTCAGCATAAAACTTAATTAAAGAAAGTTTTCCTTTTTTTCCTGCCACGGGTCTTAACATCACGGAAAAGTAACCTGAAGTTGTTAAAGTATGAAGAACTTAAGCGGAGAAATACGAAAAAAAGAAACAGATTTTATATCCACTTTAACCTTGTAGCATTTACCTGCCTGCCCTTCAGAATACTACACGGCAATATTTCCTTACACTAAAAGAGTTTTGGAGGGGAAGGAGTAACAAAAAAAACATCATATAAACTTTTTGAAAGCAATTAAGAACTAACGATTTGTTATTGCTCAACAACTGGCGAACAAATGTCAAATTAAAAATTTAAAATAAGGAATGGAAACGATGAACTAAGCGAGATTAACTTTTTTTTAAAAAAAAGTTAAATAATTTTTGTCCTTGAGTAGACTGGAGTTAAAACGTGCAAATAGGCACAAGTAACAACAAGTGCACAACAAAAAAAAACGATTTAAAGGAAAAGAAAAATAAACAATTTTCCAAGCACTTACGTTCCCTTGTAGACTCTTGCTACTTGAATGATGAATCGATCAAAATGACTTTTTGCTGTATCCTTAATGTTTTTCAACCCTTTTTCACTCTTCTCCCACCCCGCCGTCGTCGTATTTTGTGAAACCGACCCGGAAGGACCAAGAATCCATGATAACAAAATTATTGCGTCGAACACCAGGAACCAAATAACAAAAGCAGCAACGACAACGACGCCGATGGAGGGCTACGCCTTCGGGGATGATAATGTCCACAGCAGCCAACAACAGCAACAAAATATACTGGCGAAAGTATAGACGCGCCCTTTTCATGCCAGAGCAAATTAAAGTGGTGCCCAGAGAGAAAATTGTTGTTACCGTTAGTCTATTGTTAAAAGTTTGTCCATTAAAAGTTTATCAATGTCCTTTTCCCCATCTACTTACCTAAGATCCGGGTCACCCCCAGCACCAACAGATGGTTGCTTCCGGTAGGACCTAGTAACCTTAAGTAACCCTTACTCCCATGATCGTCGCCATTCTGAAGTTCCTGAAAAGGGCAGTAAAATTCCTCACTAAAAATTTTTAGTATGGGCAAAATGTGAAAGGTAGAAGGATGGAACATGGAAGAAGCGATAAATTTGATATAAGGCGAAATTTTACTGCTGCCAAGTTTTTCTAGTTTAATTGTATTGGAGGAAATGGTTTTTTGAGTGTTTTGTAGAAATAGGGTGAAGAAAAGCCGGGTAATACCGTTGCGATTTTTTGTTGGAAGTAGTAATTTGTTGATTTACTCAAATCAAATCATGATTAGACTACGAACTCCCCAATATAGCCTCTTTTAAGAACAAACAAGATGGAGTATTTCAGTCCCTTATTCAAATCCCGTTGAACGGGAACTTACTTTAATGTGTGACGTAAACATCATCTAGGGAGATTTGAACGCCAAAGTAGGTCGGGAGCCGGTCAGTATGTCCGCATCCACAGCTTGTTTGAGGACACTAATAACAATGGACAACGAGTTATAGAGATGGCAGTAAATAAGAACTTGGTCATTGCAAGCATCGTTTGTGAGCTAGAATAGTAGAGGGAGCGAGGACGCACTAGCCTCGGGAGTTCTACCAAAGAGTCCGTGGTATGACGCAATTTACACCACGCTATACTGCAAGGGCAAAGAGAGGAATCTGATCACTGATCCTAAAGACATCTTGGAGCGATGAGAAGAGAATTTTCATGAATTGCTAAATGGCGAGTTAACTGAGGAGTTAGAGGCTCCACCAATATCTGATTATAATCCTACACTGCCGCCACCAACCTTAGAAGAAATTAACAGAGTCATCACCCGGCTCAAAAACAGCAAAGCCTCGAGTGCAGACGGCATCCCCTAGGAGCTGGTGAAATATGGACAGCCTACACTACACCAAGCGATTCGCGAATTAATTGCGCAAGTATGACAGCAGAAAGTGATGACAGAAGACTGGAAAAATGCATCCTCTGCCCGGTTCATAAAAAGGAGATATCACAGTGCACACCAATTATCGCGGTATTACGTTGTTGAGTACTGCGTACAAGATCTTCTCCGCTATCTTCCAAAACAGCATGGCTCCATACGCTAGAAACATCATAGGCTAATGCCAGTGTGGCTTCAGCCAAGGCAAATGGGCAACTGACCAGATTATCACCCTATGGAAAAATGTCTAGAGTTTCAAAGCTTAATCCAACACCTCTTCATAAACTTTAAGCCGGCTATGATAGCATACCCAAAGTACCTTTAAAAGTTTTTTTTACCTTTAAAAGCTTTTGCTTCAATTTTAAAAGCTGTTGTTTAGCCTTTAAAGTTTTCTTTTAAACTTTCATCATCAGGAGCTCCACAGCCTATTGTTGGCCTTGGATTCCTCCAGCGTTCGCCTCCATGATTCTCGATCTCTGGCCCGACTTTTCCAGTTTCTTACTACCAACTGTCTCAAGTCTTCCTTGACGTCATCAATATATCTTTTCTTATTCCGACCTGGTCTCCCTTTACCTGACGGTACTTTCCCAAGCACTATCTTTGTCGGGTTCCCTTCCGCACCTCGTTGGACGTGACGAATCCATCGTAGTCTGTTTACTTTGGTCACTTTAACAATGTTTGGGATCTTGCTGATTTCATACAACTCTGAGTTGTATCTTCTTCTCCAAATGCCATCAACCTGTATTCCTTTGTAGATCGAACGAAGAATTCTCCTTTCAAATCTTCCTACAATGCTTCGTCTGCGTTTTTCAATGTCCACACTTCCGAACCATATAGTAGGACAGGCCTTATTAGTGTCGTGTAAAGTGCCAGTTTTGTCTTCCTTGATATATTTGTAGACGTCAGGTGCCTGCGTAGACCAAAGTAGCATTTATTAGCCAGTGCTATTCGTCTTCTGATTTCGGCCGATGTATCATTACCTTTTGTTATAATCGTGTCGAGGTACACAAATTCATCTACTGCTTCTATATTGTAGGTGCCTATGGTTACGTTTAGTCTGCTACTTCTGGCGTCTTTTGTGTACATATACTTTGTTTTATGGTCGTTTATTTCCAACCCGATTTTTTTGGCGACTTGCTCAAGTGCTACAAAGGTCCCCTTCATGCACTCAAATGATCTTCCAAGGATAGCAATATCGTCGGCAAAGGCTAATATTTGCACTGACCTATCAAAGATGCACCCTGATGTCTTAATCGATGCATCTCTTACTGCTTTTTCTAGGTCCACGTTGAATAACAACCAGGAGAGTGCGTCGCCTTGCCTTAATCCTCTTAATCTTTTAAACTTTAAAAGCTTTCATATAAGCTTTAGAAGCTTTCGTTTGACCTTTAGAAGCTTTTTTTAAGCTTCAAAATATTTGTTTAAGATTGAAGGTTTTTTTAGTCTTAAAAGCTTTTCTTTAACCTTAAAAGCGTTTGTTTAACCCTTAAACGGTCTTATTTAACCTTTAAAAGCTTTTATTTAAACTTTAAAGGCTTTAAAAGCTTTTATTTAAGGTCTGAAAGCTTTTATTTAAGCTTTTAAAGCTTTTATTTAAGCTTAAAAAGCTTTTGTTATAGCTTTAAACGCTTTTGTTTAACCTTTGAAAGCTTTTGCTTCAGCATTAAAAGCTTTAAAATCTGTTGTTTAACTTTAAAATCCTTTGTTTAAGCTTTAAAAGCTCTGATTTAAGCGTTAAAAGCTCTTGTTTGACCTTCAAAGATTTGTTTAAACTTGAAGGCTTTTGTTTAATCATAAAATCTTTTGTTTAAGCTTAAAAGCTTTTGTTTAATATTTAAAAACTTTTATTTAACCTTTAAAACCTTTTCTTTAAACATTACCTTTTCTTTAAACAAGCTTTTCTTAAACCTTTAAAAGCTTTTATTTAAGCTCTGAAAGCTTTTATTTAAGCTTTAAAAGCTTTTTTTAAGCTTTAAAAGCTTTTGCTCAAGCTTTAAAAGCCGTTGTGCAACTGCACAGCCGTATGTTGAATTACGATTTTCTGACTTTACTAGGATTTTCATTTTGGAATATGTACAATACTAATCTGCCTTGACCGTGTTCAAAAGAAACTACGACAACCGACCATGAACTTCCACAATGCTGCCAAGGATTTAAAAGCGCTTAGAGACTATTTTGAAAATGACAGAGAAAAAGGACCCAATCTCTGTAAAGATGGGGATGTTGTCACCCAAAAAGCATTTATTTATGTATTTAAACCACTACTGGTGCCTCGGGATAAAACACGCATTTAAAACTGCAAATTTAATGTAAAAATAATTTAAATAAGGGCGCCGTTTTAGGGCTTACCACAGGCTCTACTTTGGTAACGTACGCCTCTGTAATCAATACATAGCCTTTTTATATATCCTGCGATGTGACGGACCACAGATATACTTTCATGTATTTGGAAACTAATTAATAAATTATACACACACGTCCAAACCGAGTATACATATGTTTATTTAATTCAAGCCAAATTAAATGAGAAATTTTAATTAACAATAATCCACAACGAAATTTATAAAAACAATATAACACTTACAATATGCAAGCATTAAAAAGTAAACATTTCGCGGTAGCAGCAGGTTAACGTATTATTGTATTGCGGTTCATATTCCCGTATAGCCACCGTGTGGATTTAATATTAAGCAGAAAAACAAAACAAATTAATGCGGTTATATAAATGGTTGTCAGGGTGCGTGCGAGCCGAGTATGAGATGCAATTTCATTTTAAAACACGCGAATAAATTATTGAAATTGTTATAATTTTGTATTGTGTAAATTGTGAACGATAGCAATAAAAAATGGGGCGATTTATGACGGGTATTTTGTTCGAGTTTCGTCATTTCCAGTTCAGTAAATTAAGTTTGTGGATTTTAATTTTAAAAAGTATTATGGAGGAGATGATGCGAATTTTTCGACTCTTGCACATGCATTTTTCATTATTTTTATTACTACCTACATTCATATATATTACAGGTCTGTTCACAATAGATTTATACATAAATCTGAAGATACATAGTTAGATATTGTATCATAGGTATTATTATTAGTAGGAGGCAACTCATATGGTAAGCATAGTGGCCAACTTGGGCCTATTGTGTACATGCCCCACTAACGGAAAAGACCGTCGGCCCTCCGGACGAAGGCAAGGAGGTCTTTAGTTGAAGAAGACCGGATGATGAGACCGTGGGCGTAGCAAGGGGAGGGGCCAGGTGGGCCAGGCCCACCCGAGAATCCTTCTGGCCCACCCCGAAGCACCCTAGCAACTGTCGTCCAAGCAGAGGTGTGCGCTATACTGGCATGCATTCATGAGAACTTAAGAAGGGTCTACCAAAAAGAACGGATTTTTATCTTCTCTGATAGTCAAGCGGCAATTAGGGCCGTACGACCAAGTCTAAATTAGTTTGAGGCTGCCAACGTGCTCTTGATAAGCTGGGCGTTCTCAATCAAGTTACCCTTGTTTGGGTCCCGGGTCATCGGGGCTGCAAAGGCAATGAAAAAGCGGATGCCTTAGTTAAAAAGGGTTCCGACATTGCATTCATCGGCCCAGAGCGGGCTATCGGAGCACCTACCAGCTTTCTGCAAAGGGCCCTAGCCGATCGGACTTTGATGAAACATACTGAACGCTGAAGGTCCACGCCTGGACTGGTCAACTCTAAGCCGTTCCTTCGTGGGTCGATTCCTAACACGACCAAGGGTTTTTTGGGGCGCAGTAGAAATGATTTCAGAACACTTGTTGGCTTGATTACCGGACACTGCGCCCTAAATTACCACTTATGGAGGATAGGAATGGCGGAGGACCCCCTGCAGGCTTTGCCTGGAGGAGGATGAGTCTGCTCTCCACGTCCTCTGTGAATGCCCCGCAATAGCGAGGAGCAGGGGTTTCTTGTTCGAGGAAACCTTTCTCGAGCATGCAAGTATAAGCGAAAAGCCACTCGGCAGACTGCTGAACTTGTGGTATATGAGGGTTGTAGTACAATAGGCCAAATGAATGGCCGCAGTACCTTTGGACCCAGTACCTCACACAAGAAAAAAAAAATTTTTGATACGGCCATACGTACGCAACATAGAACGCAGAATACAACCATAGATAAATTATATGGGCCTATCATCTGCAGTATTATACCGTGTAGTTCATGACAAGCCCGATAGATGAGAAAAGTAAAAAAAAACAAAAAAACGTTCTATGAAATGAATTAGACGATCAAAACTAATTGAGCGATTGGATGTGTTAGTAAGAAATTTTTGAATTCTGAGGAGAATTTGACAAAATAGTTATAAAATATTTTAATATCTGTTTCCTTGGAAAATAGGGTCACGAGAAAAGCAATAAAATCACGAAAGTCCGCTTTTAGAACAGAGCGCGACCAAATTGCGCGATTTGCGGTCTGATTATGTTGGAGCTGCGATAAACGAGGAGAGCGGCGATACAAGTTTTCAATAGAGCTGTTTATATTGGAGAAACGCGGTGACTAACGCTTTGGTCGCGACCAACGCACAGTGGGACAGAATCCCAAAAAGCTGGCCAAAACCCCTAAAATGAAGATTTTATTTCGGGACTTTCTCTTTGCGGAATTTTAAGTACGGGCCCCGAGGGTCACAGAACATCTGTCCCCGAGGGTCACAGAACATCTGTCCTCGGGGTACAGGTACGTTTTCTCCCTTTGTAGGATCAGTTCGAAAGTGGTCATTACACGAGACGCAGCTATCGAAGTTTCTAACACATATTGTGCATTGAAAATAACTATTTGTTAAATAGTGCCAATTAGTGCTTTTGAAAAGTTAAAAATGGATTCTGTTTATGAAGGTGAGTGGAATTAAATCGAATATGTATAATCGTAAAATATTCATTGCAGAATTATTGATATGAATTTAAATAAATCAACTTTTTTGCAAAACGCAGAGAAAAACTAATTTTTCAAATAACTTAAAGTTTATTAGTCGTCCTCGCTCGTTCTCTAAAAATTTTTTTTTCACTTGTCATAGTCTAAAGCAGTGTTTCCCAATTTTATTTTCAGGCGACACAATATTCATGTTAACGAAATTATGCGACACACAGCTAAAGTGAATTTCTATATATTAAGAAAAAGATATATTTTGAGTTAAACTCATTACTAATAAGTTTTATTTATTAAAATCATAATAACCATACGTCACAAAATTTCTAATTAAAAAAAATACACATTGAAGAAAATAAATTAAATACAATAAAAAAATAAAATATTTAATGTGAGGTATGCGGTTTATGTTCGGAACACAATTTTTTTATACGTGGCCGAATCTTCGATAAGGACACCCTTAATTCATCTTCAACAGATAGAAGTCTCTCTCGCTTTTTGCACTTTATTTCATTGAGAGCTGAAAAAGCTAACTCACACAAATAAGAAGTGGAAAATGGCAATATGACAAGCATAGCTTTTTTTGACAAAACTGGAAATTCTTTTGGTAGACCTATCCAAAAACTACTTAATTCATCGCCATTGAATTTAATTCGAAGTGTTCGATCGTTTTGGATTTCTAAAAATTCTTCTTCCTCTATTAATGTCAGCTGTGTTGTGTCTAAGTTGCTTCCAAACGGATCTCGCACCCAATCAAAACTGGTAATGTCGAGTGATGGAAAGTAAAGATCAATTTTCTTATCAAGCTACTTAATGTATCAGCAATAAGCGTTAAAACTTCGATGTTAAACGAAGTCTTGGCTGTTAAAGGAAACATTTCTAGATTTTTTTGCAACACTCGGCGTTTCCACATATTTAGTTTATCCTTGAAACCACTAAGTTTATCCGTGGAACTGAGGATACTCTCCTTTTCCCCTTACATGCTTGAATTTAAATCATTGAGATGTGCGAAAATATCGGCCAGAAAAGCAAGTTTTGAGCACCAAATGTCATCACTTAAAAAATCAGAATATTCATTGTTTTCCATTGTGAAATAGATCAGAAGCTCATTACGCAATTCATAAAATCGTGACAGAACCTTTCCCTTTGAGAGCCATCGTACCTCTGTGTGGATGATCAAAGTCAAATGATCGGCTTCCATGGATTCACACAATTTTGAAAATAAACGTATGTTTTTTGGCTTACTTTTAATATAATTTACCATTTTTACTACTTGATCTAGTACAATTTTCAAATCACCAACAATAGATTTTGCAACTAACGCTTCTCGATGTAAAAAGCAATGAGTAGTCATAATACCGGGATTTTGTTCCTTAGCTAGCGATACAAATCCCTTTATTGAGCCTGTCATTGACGGAGCTCCATCAGTACAAATACTACTGCAAGACTCCCACGAAATGCTATATTTTTTCAAATAATCATCAATAACATTGAATACGTCTCGACCAGTTGCAGTTTCTTTTAGTTCTTTACAGCAAAAAAATTGATTCACAATATTTCCATTCCAAATAAATCTTATGAATGCTAACAGTTGAGCTTTTTGACTTATATCTGTTGATTCATCTACTTGTAATGCAAACATTTCCCCGGTTTTAATGTGTTCAATTACCTGCTGTTCGATATCCTCCGACATGCTTAATATTCTTCTACCAATAGTGTTATTAGAAAGCGGTATTTTCATAATTTCTTTCTCAGCCTCCTCTCCTATCATAGTTTTCACTATTAACTGACAAGCGGGTAAAATAAGAGTTTCGGCTATAAGGTGTGATTTTTTTTTCTTTGCAATCATTTCGGCAACAAGATAGCTAGCTTCTTGAGCCTTTTCTGATACCTTCACCGATTTTAAAAAAGTATTTCTCTGCAGTTTTTTTGAACTCAAAAGCCTTTGGAAATAATCTGCTGTTTTGGTGGATAGACTTGGATGTTTTAATTTGAAATGTCGCTCGAGTTTATTTGGTACCATTGACTCATTTGCGAGCTTTTCGTCACAAACAATACAAATTGGAATTGGATATGTATCATTACCCACCCATGAAAATCCCATATTTAAATAACTTGTATTATATTTACGGCAAGCTACTTTGGTTTTCTTTGCAACATTTTCTGCATCATTTGCAGAGTTTAATGAATGTTTTGAACCTGTTACAGTAGCTGCAGAATCTTCAGAATTTCCCGAAGTATTTGAATTTCTTGTATGAGCTTCTTCTTCATTTGCTAATTTTTTTCGAGTAATAAACTTATCCATCTTGCAGCTATACGTAATTCTAAATTGAACGAGTTGAATTGAAAAAAACTCAATAATATATTATACAAAACCCAACAATTATATTATACAAAATAACTCACCCAATTATAAATCGAACTATCGGTAGGCACTAACAAAAACTTTGAACAATAATCTCAATTGTTTTTTGCGACTTGTGATGGGAAACTTTATAATAAGAATGGATATCCATATAATTATAGGTACCACTGAAAGCAAAATTGGTGGGAAAAAACAATTCCAGACTACTAGATTATTTTTATTTACCTTTCAAAATTTAATGTTTCAAACTTTTTTCATTTCAAATATTTAAACCGTTTTTTAATAATTTTGCGACATATTTGGGAGCAGTCCGCGACACAGCAGTGTGTCGCGACACACCTTTTGGGAAACACTGGTCTAAAGAAAAAAACAAGAAGTAAATTAAAGTGCGAATTTGTGCGAATTTGGAGATACAATTTTTTTTCTGAAATCGCGCAAAAATCGTTGCATAGTAATGAAACCGACAAAAAGTTCCGAAATGGCAAGGAATCTCTTGAAAACTATATAACAGGGGGTTTTCGAGGTCGCTGATTACGAATTTGACATTATTTTTTCAAAAAACAAAATGGCGGATCCAAAATGGCGGACGACCACATGAAAAAATGCATATTCGCGGATGAAATTCGATACCCGGGGGTTTTCGAGGTTGCTGATTACCAATTAAATATTATTTTTAAAAATTTTTTTGTATTTTCCGGGGCATATCGAATATCGGTTTTTTCCTGCGTTTTAATGCTTTTCTTTGTTGTTAAATTGTAGTCGAAGCGACTAAATTTAACGTTTTTTTATGTTTTCAGGAACCCAAAGAGTACTTCAATTAACACGAAAAGAGATCTTCTGCCTAATTAAAGATGCTCTTTATACTGAATCTGCTGACGAATTAGCTCTCACTATTGAGAAGCACATGACGATCCAATTGGGATTCGCATAACTGAAGAAGTGAAGAAAAATTTTAAATACGTCATGTACTAATTGCGTACTTTATGGAAAGAGGCTCGCCGGAAAGAGGAGTGGTTTTTCAACAAGAATGCGGATTGGCTGAGCGGTCAATTGATGCTATCGGAGGACGGATCTTCTCAAAGTACTGCGGAGACAAAGGCAATCGGTGGTGGACCTTCTACAAGTTTTTCGGATAGCAGTGAAAGGTCCAAAAGGCGCAAAACCGAGGAATTGAGAAAAGACCACAGCCTAGAAGAACTCTCTTATGCTACGCGGATGAGCCTACGTGCAAGTGGGAAAGTTGCCGCTGCGCAGGTATTGAAGAACGTCACAGCGGGGAGTCCGTCTAAGGCATCGTCCTACCTGTCGTCTTCTAACACATCGATCTTCAAGCAACTTCTCATTCATGGCCCAGAAATCATTGCTTCGGCTTTGCTTCCAATCGGTCAGATGTCCGCCGCCAAGTTGGAGTTGAGCAAGAAGTTAAAAGTCAAAATTCCATCCACACCCACCCTATTGTGAGTTCCATACCAAAAGAATATACAAGGGAACGAGAGACCTGATGAATTAGAAGGGAGGGCTCGAATATGGATGCCTATTCAGCGAAAGAGGTGGATTCCTTGTCAATGCGATTAAAAGACATATGTACCTACACTTCCTTTCCTTGGTCAACGCAGGATGGAGCGGATTAACAATATGCAGCAAGACCAAAAGAACATGGCCATTCTACAACAAAAACAAAACTGATAACCTCCTCAAGCTACCCCTCACGAACTTGGCTAGAGCTATAGCTGTGTATACGGGACACTGACCAATAGGATAGCATGCATCAAGAATGAGAACCTCATTCAACACATCAGCAACAGCTGGAAGGATCCAAACGAAAAGGAAACTGTTGTGCACTTCGTATGTAAGTGTCCGGTACTAGTCAGGGCCAGGCACAGTTTATTTGGCAGCCATGTACTGAACGAGCTTGAAGACCTTGCAACAAAGCACCCAACGAACTTGATACAGTTCTTGAATGCTGCAAAATGGATCTAAAAACCGTAACAAGCCTAGTGGTGGTAAGAATGAGTGTTATCAAAACGGCGCTAATGTGCTAATTGGAGGTCAGCACAGAGTATGTTGGCCTCGCCACTTTAACCAACTAACCAACTAGGCTGAGTCACTTAGTCCAGTCCTCTATCAGCCCCGGATTTTAGTGTTATTGTCATCTGCATGAACTCCCCTGGAAGTTAGGGCAGAGGTAGGCCTTGATGTTCATTTAACCAAAATACAGAATCTTGGTTTACCTTGATCCGAGCGATTTAAAAGGTGTTGCACTGTCTGTCCAAAAGCCTTTTATGTTTTGTCCTCGTGCCCAGAGCTCTTGTACTGAGGCGACTTCCTCTGCCGCTGCCTTGGAGTGTTGGACCTTAATCAGTACGATCGCAAACATCTACAGGTGCTACCGGGGCGCAGTCCTCGGCGCCCTCCTTCAAACTCTCCACCAGTTCATCCAGATTGTGAGAAACTTCCACTGAACAGGGAAGTTTTGGGCATACCTGATGACTTTGAGGTCTGGTCTTCACATTTGATTAATCTAAAACCTCCGAGTACATCCGAGGAGTCATAAAATGGCGTTGTTCCTGCCTTGCCTGAGCGGATGTTGTCCAACAGCGTCTCCGATAGTTTGGGTTTTTTATGTGGTATTTCTAAGCTCAGGAGTCATCCTTTGTACTATCAGTCCGTTATGTCGTTGGCACGTCATGGTACAATGTCTAGCAGTAAGCTTAGTACGGGAGGGAAGGTTAAGGGTTGTGAGGGTTCGTGAGGGTGTTGGAGAACTTGGCGATGAGCCCCACGTTTGAACACCTTCACCCAGATTTCGGGCTAATGCGTTCCCCAAGCCCTTTCGTCTGACAACCTCTTTCAGCAATTTTGCCAGGAATGAAAAGGGCTCCCCGGCACTGTTTCTGCATGCGCATACCATCTGGCCTCCGCTTTCCCGAATTTGGTTTGCCCGGCCGATCCAAAACGGGTGGTGAGTAACTCTTCCTCTGACGAGGTTGAAGGTGGTGTTTGTGCATGTTATGAGTGATACTCGCTGCACGATTGACTAGGCAAAGAATTTTTCTTTTTTTAAATCTATATTTTCTGTTTTGTCCATATAAATCCCACGATTGATGCGGAAGTGAGTCTATATCTTGGCTGAGCTGCTTACCAATATAAGGCTTCGCTTCGACCTTGCCCGAGCATTAGAGGGAACTATTTACGACAAGCACTCTTAAACCACCACACAGTCCTCGGCACGGAAAAAAATTGGCTTAAAAGTGTGGAAAGGTGAAATAGAAAAAAGGGAGGAGAGGGGATGTACCCAGAACAAAAGAGTACTATTACAAAAAAAACTCTAGTAATTTTGAATGCTAATTTAATTGTAAACAAGCACAACATCCGCGTTTCGTGCAATACTCTGCAATATCTGTGTACGTTGGTATTTTAATGAAATTCTTCCTTCATAACCACTTTAAAATTCAAGCCTCCGTGTTCTACATTTCGCACTTCAATTCACTCTACCTAAAAAATGTTTCCTCTCAATTAACAAGGGAAAAATGCTGGTAATTTATTTAAAAATTAAATTCATGACAGTTGGCACATCGAATTGAAAAGTATACCACTGGATACATATCTGCTACGGGTTTGCATGCACATACACATATATACAACATAAAGGATTCGAAACGTTATTTAACATGTAGTGAAGAATGCCAAATATCCTCCTCCTTGTTTGCACTCCAGAGGAGTTAAATCGATTAAAGCCGATTCGTTGAGTTTCATTTTAGCTCATTTACAACCGAGAGGGATTTTGGGGATAATTCGTTCTCTGCACCCCCGGGGACCATTTTGCTCTAAAAACTTTTGCACCCGCCAGTGACAAATTGGATAAAACGTTTTGTGATATCAAAAGGATTTTTCCGGATTTCAACATGCCGTTCTGTAAATTATGATAACCATTGGACATGAATATGCAGAAATTGAACATGAAAAAAAATATTAATTAAAGATTTTCCAAATTGACATTGCCAAAATTTAAATGACGAAATTTTTAATTAATGTCATGGAGGATTTTTCATTCAGGCGGAAAATGTCTGTTATAATCTCAGTCCTAAGATATGACATGCACTTATAAAGAACGAACATGCCAGCTCCTGTCCGGGAATTGTAGACAACCACATACTATTGAGGTAATCGTAGAAAAGGCCAATGGTAACTATCCTTTGAGAGAGAATAGGCTAATATAATCGGGCTAGTCCGTTCCAAGTAAAGTTAGCCTGCCGAGTCTATGTTCATCAGTATGACCCGAACACAGCACAAACAGGGAGCCTCGAACAGAAGACCCACCGACATGATATTGAAGCAGATAAGGATCTTCTCTGTGGGCCAAAGGTCAATTGGCGAGTTAAGGCGGCGGATGACCAAATTTTCCATAAATTTGGTTGAGCACAGCTTAAGATCAAGGCGGATGAAAAAGCCCATGACCAAAGCTTCACATAGCCAAACTTGATTATACCCCTAGAGGCCGCCAATACCTTGCGAGCAGCCGCGACCATTTCCGCTCCGATCACCAAAGAAGCAGAAACCCCCGAGGATTCCAACTGAAGCCTTGCAGGATTCTGCTACGGGAATGGAAAAGGTAAACCGCTCGAATGTCAGGAAGGTGACCACTGTATTTTGTGGGCTGGTGGTTGGGGTAACGAGGACTCCCTCCACCATCTTAACATCACAGATGCCTGGGGTAAGCCCCAATACCCCACCATAAGCCATAAAGAACCACCTGGATGCTGGTGCCGCTGGCGAAGACGCCGGGGAAGCGTCTTTGGGGGCATGTTTCCTCTACTGCCGCTGCAGATGGGCTCTTTCCTTAAAACCACCCCTCAAATTCTTAGGGGGAGCCCCTAGAGCCAAAAAGGCTTACAAAAGGGGAGGGGACATAATTCCCAAAGGAAGTTAACATCGCTTCGTATATGATCTTTGGTCAGTTCTCATCTAAGAAGAATAAGGCTGGTAGTTGATTGTAGTTATCAGTGATGTGGAACAGCTCCCAAAACTGGAAAGCACTTGCTGTGCGACTGTGAGGCTACAGCGAGGAGGAGATTGAGTCTCCTCCATCGCGATTTCCACCCTGGGAGATTTGAAATATGTATCCCAAATCAATTCTAGGCTAAATAAAAAACCTTAACGTGGAAAGTTTTTAACGGAAAAAAAATCCATTACGGAACGAGCCTCGCTTTGGAGAAAGTGATCTGTGATTCCAATTACTGGCTTATGTAATGTAGAAAATGTCTGTGGTAATTTTACAAAAAAAATACTGGAAGTTTTATTCACAAGCAGTTTTGTAAATTTGCAATACATATATATTATTAGGAATATTCCTAATCTGCTTTACGTATTTTTACCAACTGTGTATAGCCCAGTTGTCAGAGACTTTGACCTCGCACAAAATGTGATCTCGCTGAAAATTAGGACTTAGGTACTTTTTTGGGTGTAAAAAAGATAAAAAAACCTTTGCTGCTCTAAAGTGTATGCTAAGTTCACAATTTCGAAAACAAATTCGAAAATTTGGTTTTTACTTTTTATATCGAAAAATAAAAAAAAAACGAAAAACTAATAGCGCCACGTGAAAGAACGGAAAATTTTACTAAAATCTGTATTAAACCTTATTTTAAAAAAAATTGTTTTATTATTATAAAAAATTTTTAAAAATAAGAAGAAAATTCGAAAAATCTAAGCGCGCCAAAAAGCGAGGCGTTCGGGGAAAAACTGGAGTATCCTTGCCTAAAATGGACGCAAAAATAAAAGTAAAAAAAGCATTTTAAAGAGGACACTCTAAGCTTTCGAAGGAAGCCATTAGTTTTTAATTTTTTGTTTTCTTTCTCATAGAAAACGTGAACGGATTTATAATTTGTAAAATTCTCACTCATGCTTATAAAATTGAAGATATATATTAATAGAGGCGTGCGAAAAAAAACCTTGTACATTTATCATCACTAGACAATTACTTTTGATGTAAAAATAATTAAAAAGATAAACATTGTCTCTGCTTGATAAAATTTATGTTGTAAAATATTCAGTTTTTCTTACAGCATTCATTCGACGCCATTTTTATATTCAAATACAGTCGACACACAAAATATGAAGAAGCAGAAAGACGCGCCCGGGCCGCCAGCAGTCTTTCACTTTTCTCGTTTGGTGCCGGTTGTTTTTGAAAATGAATGCCGAATGAATGCTGTAAGAAAAAATGAATATTTTACAACATAAATTTTATTAAGCAGAGACAATGTTTATCTTTTTAATTATTTTTACATCAAAAGTAATTGTCTAGTGATGATAAATGTACAAGGTTTTTTTTTCGCACGCCTCTATTAATATATATCTTCAATTTTATAAGCATGAGTGAGAATTTTACAAATTATAAATCCGTTCACGTTTTCTATGAGAAAGAAAACAAAAAATTAAAAACTAATGGCTTCCTTCGAAAGCTTAGAGTGTCCTCTTTAAAATGCTTTTTTTATTTTTATTTTTGCGTCAATTTTAGGCAAGGATACTCCAGTTTTTCCCCGAACGCCTCGCTAGAAAATTTGAATACAGCTTTTTGGCGCGCTTAGATTTTTCGAATTTTTTTCTTATTTTTAAAAATTTTTTATAATAATAAAACAATTTTTTTTAAAATAAGTTATGATATAGATTTTAGTAAAATTTTCCGCTCTTTCACGTGGCGCTATTAGTTTTTAGAATTTTTTTTTATTTTTCGATATATAACGCAAAAACCAAATTTTCGAATTTGCTTTCGAAATTGTGAACTTAGCATACACTTTAGAGCAGCAAAGATTTTTTTATCGTTTTCTACACCCTAAAAAGTACCTAAGTTCCAATTTTCAGCGAGATCACATTTTATGCGAGCTTTCGGTCTAAATTTGGCTCTGACGACTGGGCTAGTAGTAAATATTCATTATTTGCGGGATGTAAAAATACAATCAGTATTGAAGCTTTCACTTCTAGTTTTGTAAATTTCCAAAACTCTTGTGTTGTAACTTTTTACCAGAGAGACGTACAGGGAAAACCGTAAAGCTAAAGATTGCCGCCCTGTGTCAATTTGCTTGGCCCTGCCAGAAATATTTTCAAGCGCCAAATTTTATTCCTAGTTTATGCCCACTTCCTACGAATAAAAAATAGCATTTTGCTCACTATGACTTAAGGGCCAATTCACAATGAAAGCTTCAAGCTTCAAGCTTCAGCTGACTTTGGCTTCATTTGAGCACTGCAGCTGGAAGCTGGAATGTGAATGGTACATAAATCCTACAATCCTAATTTTTGAAGCTTGAAGCTTTCATTCCCCGTGTTCTTTTAATGAACTGGATTTTGAGAGCTTTTGAGGAGCTTTTGAGTTCCCATACAAAATCGAAGAACCAGAAGACCCAGATAAAACCTGGGTTTTCGATTTTGTATGGGAACTCAAAAGCTCTCAAAACCCAGTTCATTAAAAGAACACGGGGATTGTGAATCGGCCCTAAGCATGCACGTGAGGCAACGTCTATCAAAAATTTCTTGACTGTTACAGGAACTGCCCAGACGCTGATCAAAGTCAAAGGTCTGACCTTGACTTAAGAACAATTGGGTATATATGCTTAGTATTCCATTGTTACCTGTGAATTATATCTATGAGAGGGAAAATTTAAACCTTACATTCCAATAACTAATTTGTAATTTTACTGAAAATATAGGTTCTAAAATTACGCCTCTTACTGTAAAATTACAGCACAAAGTTCAGTACATAACATTGATAAATAATACTAAAAAATATTGTAATTTTCCTACATAAACGATTTAGAAAAATACACAACATTGTGTAAAATATAGGTCACATTCATGTAATCAACATTTACGTTATGCAGTATTGGAGATTCTCAATTTCTTTATGTGAAGTTACAAAATTTATAGTAAAATTACAATAATAATTGTATAGTAAATTGGTATTTCATATCGCGATTTGTAATTTTATGCCCTAAACACAATGCACATACGGGAGACAAAACACATGATACAAGAGATGTAAAAAAATATAAAACACATGAACGTAAGTGCAATCGCTCACAATTCGCCGCATACAAGAGACAAGAAATATTTTATACCAAATACAAAATTAGATTTAATTCTATTTGTGTATCTCGTATTCGCGTTTTTTCATGATTGACATGCGGAAAAAATTCGTTTCGTTTAATTTATAGGTGTCAAGTGTTTCTAATGCGCTTTTCAGAGATATTGAAAAAAGTTACTAATAAATTATATAAGCTTTATCGAGTAGAATAAGTCATTTTTATGGTCAAATTTAACAAATTATTACTTTTTATTGACTTTTTTAAATTTTTATAAACGATGGGTTTTGCATTTCTCGCATAACTAACGCAATTAATGCAATTTTAGCTACTTTTGTTAGTTTTTAACCGACTTCAAAAAAGGAGGAGGTTATCAATTCGACGCGTAGGTATTTTTTGGTCCTGTTCACGCATAACTTTGTAACGCAATGACTTTTTTGCTTTTTTTCTTTTTTGTTTGAAAGGGTAGTTTCTCACGGTGGTCCCGTACAATTTTTTTTAAATTCTGATAAATGAGTTCGAAGGTAGGCGTAAAAAACTGGTAAAATTAGTACACCTTGAACGGATAGAAGTATTTTCAAAGGCAGCGAACAAATTACTTTATTGTCGCGTGCTCGAGAAGAGGCCGGTGGATGAATCGGCAAAGGCGTTGACCTGCAAATAAAAATTGCGGGTTCAAACCCCGGAGGGTAGTTCGACTTTTTTTCTTTTTTTCTCTTTCTAAAATCCATTCTGATTGGATTAATGTTGTAAAGAATTACAAACTCTTCGGTGAGAAATTTCATGCATACTCTACTCATGCAGACTGTAAGAGAGTATTCCTTTGGAATGAAATTCTATTTAAAGCAGTTTCTGAAAAGCTTTATTTATGTATTTAGCCATCTTGTTGTAACAATCTCCCGTAGCACAACGACTGAGAGGCTTGCCTCTCGCCCTGGAGGTTGCGAGTTCGATTCTTTGGCCTGGAGCAATTTTTTTTTTCAATCGACACAATAAATATTTCTTTTTAATTTCCTTTGGGGAATTTTGTTTCATATTAAATAAGTTTTTTTTTTAAATTGCTCCGAAAATACGCAAATTCATTACTGCAAAAACTTTTTAGCTACTGCCTCAATTCTTTTCGACGGCGCGCGGCTGAGTGTCATACTTCTCGTAATAAATAATTTTTTTTATATTTACTACGTATACATGATGAGTTGAACCCAGGTTGAACCCGAGTTCAAATGCATGTAGACGCGAGTCGAGTTGAGATAGGCTCGACTGAACTCGACTCAGCTCTGCTTCCTGGGTTGAGTTAAAGCTATGGAGATAGACGAGAGTTCAGTAGTTGAGTAGTTGAATTTAGTTGACAGCAGCATCTCTGTTTTGTTTGTGATTTTTGTCGATTGTCGAAAATTCAACTCAACCTCAACTCAACTATTCAACTCATCATGTATACGTAGTAAATGTCCCCGAAAAAAAATTAACGGACTAAAAAGTACGAAATAAAATAAATTTTTAAAAACCGACTTCAGAAAAACCAAAAATAATGCACAAAAAACCAAAAATAATGCACAAAAAAGGATAAAATAATTGTTTGAAATTCTTTACAACATTAATCCAATCAGAATGGATTTAATAAGAAGAATCACTTTTGAAGACGGTGCCAGGTAGTAGTTGACTTTCATTGCATTAACTATTGCTGCGAAAATTGTATTCATTTCTTTGTTAGCCTTATGCCCTTAATACATCACCCCGAAAACAGGTGTTGGCACCGTCTTCAAAAGTGATTCTTCTTATTAAATCCATTCTGATTGGATTAATGTTGTAAAGAATTTCAAACAATTATTTTATCCTTTTTTGTGCATTATTTTTGGTTTTTTGTGCATTATTTTTGGTTTTTCTGAAGTCGGTTTTTAAAAATTTATTTTTTAATTCCATCTGGTCCATCATAACAAACTTTGTATCCCGTCTTGCATCTTCGCATTGTGAGCAGGTCAGCGACATGTACATATGTCGTGGTGGGATATTTAGACATTTAATTTTTGTATTTAGTGAGATGTATTTTGTCTCACGTATGTGCATTGTGTTTAGGGCATTACTGTACATTTGCACTGTGAATTTACATATTTTTTTACAGTGTATGGATACTTTCAAAAAATAAAGTTGAGGTAAGCCGTGATTTTTTTAGGAGAGTTTCATAATGAAGTTATTCTAAAGCGTGGGCCACATAGCATACGTGTTCCGAGTTCCGTGTATCCGTTTTCCGCCTCTCCGTCTTTCCGAGTTCCGATATTTATTTTTATGTTAGCCACAATGCTCCGATTTCTGTCTCTCCGTCTTTCTGTGTTCCGATATTTATTTTTATATGAGCCACAAGCGTCCGTTTCCATGGCATCCTTAATTTTATTGACAAGTGAGTGCTTTTGCGATTTCTATTTACTCAATCTACAAAAGGTGAGCTAACGTTTCCGTCAATCCGTTCAAAAGTTGAATTTTGTTTATCTTCTCCGTTTCCGAGTTTTTTGCTTATCTCGTCAAACAGTACTAAAACATTGTAATCAACTTTGACAGGAAACGGAACACGGAAGACGGAGAACGGAAGACGTGTGCTATGTGGCTCCCGCTTAAGGCTATGTCACATGAATCTGAATTCCGACTCTGAATTTTTCAGTCTCATAAAAATGCACAGAAATGAATTGTGCCATGTCACATGAATCAGAAATTCCAAACGGTCTGAAAAATTAAGACTATTCAGTCTGAAAATGTAGTCTAAATTTTTCAGAATTGGAATAAAAATTCGCTCTCTAAAGGCTGGTACAGACTATGCCAGTATTTTAGTCGAGTGGCGAGTAATTTACTTACCACTAAACGTCTTAAAACGTAATAGTAGCTAAAAAGTGTCCGAACACAGTGCATTAGTAAGTAAAAATAAACAGACAAGATAGCAAACGAACACAACCTAGAAGTAGTCGATAAAACAGTCTACCTTGGGTCTACAATTACAAAAAGAAACGAAGAAAAAGAAGAGATAACTAGACGAATACTACTGGCTAATAGAGCCTTTTATGCCCAGAAACAAATACTGCACTCAAGATTTGTGCACAGAAAAACGAAACTCTCACTCTACAAAACAGTAATACGACCAGCACTGTGTTATGGCAGCGAGACTTGGACTATGACCCAGGACATAGAGGAACGAGTCAACAGGTTTGAGAGAAAAGTCCTCAGGTGCATAATAGGCCCAACCAGAGAGGATGGAATATGGAGAAGGAGATACAACAGCGAGTTGTATGAAATTTTTGACGACCCAGAACTCTCAATTTTAATAAAAATTAACAGACTAAGATTAGCCGGTCACGTAGTCAGGATGGAGGACAATCGCATCCCAAAACGGCTTATGATATCAGAAATCTCGGGAAATAGGCCAGTAGGTAGACCCAGAAGGAGATGGATAGACTCTGTGACGGCTGACGCAGAGGCAATGCTCAACATCCGGAACTGGAGACATGCTGCAAGGGACCGTCAAACGTGGAGGAATGCCCTAGAGGAGGCCAAGGCTCGATTTGGGCTGTAGCGCCATTGGATGGATGGAAGATAGCAAAGTAAAAATTATTAAATTAATCAATTTGCATGACAAAGTAATGGCATCCTGCCGCTACTCGACCGAAAAAATAGAACAGGAATGGATTGACCCGACTAAATGATTTTAGTAAATTACTCGACTAAATTTGTTTGTCCATACTGGTTTACTTACTCACTCGACTAAAATACTGGCATAGTCTGTACCAGCCTGCACACTGAAGTTCCATGGTGCATAAGCTCTGCAGATTATTCCCTAGAGAATATGCCCCATGAAACTAACATCTCATGTTTGCATTTAATTTTCAAGTAAAGACTACTGCAGCTCTCACACAGAATTGGACTGCTGCAAATTCTCTAGGAACCATAGTTCAGTCAATCTCTAATGAAAAAAATATAGTTTAAAAAAACTAAAAAATACGCTTTTATTTTAAAATGAACTAAAAAGTAAAAAATAATTTTGAATGTAAAGTTTTTATTGCTCTAGCCAGTATATGGAAACTACCTACCTTTCGAAATGTAAAAAAGCGTGGGCGCTAAGAATATAGGTAAAGAGTCCCACGCTTTTTTACATTTCGAAAGGTAGGTTGTTTCCATATTTTGGCTGGAGCAATAAAAACTTTACATTCAAAATTATTTTTTACTTTTTAGTTCATTTTAAAATAAAAGCGTATTTTTTAGTTTTTTTAAACTATATTTTTTATTTTCTACTTTTTAGTCTATTATATGTTTTCCGCCATTTTGTAATGACAGCCATATTAGATTTAAAATGACGTCACACAGCTTACTGTACTATACTCGTCATACACTTTCGTTTAATACTCATACCGAGGGCGCTGTAAAGAAAAAGTAAAACCGCCATTTTGTATTGGCCGAAATTCATAGTATTCTAATTGTCTCACCCTTTCATTTGATACCCATACCGAGTGGGTTGTTCAGAAAAAGGTAATTCGAGATTTTGTGTTGGCCGCCATTTTGAATTTGCAATGACACCACATAGCTAATAGTATTTTACTTGTCATACCCTTTCATTTGGTACTCATATCGAGTGGGTTTTAAAGAAAAACGGTAATCCGCCATTTTGTGTTGGCCGCCATTTTGAATGACGCCACATAGCTAATTGTATTGCCCTTGTCATACGCTTTCATTTGATACCCATGTTGGAGAACCTAATTGCAAAATTCACCCGCCATCTTGATTTTCTTACAAAATGGTCAGATTGCATTGTCACGCGAACTATACATATGTGCAAAATTTGAAGTTGATCCGTTACATGAAAGTGGGTCAAAATCAAGTTGCAAGATTTGTTTACATACTAGATACAACATACAGGTGAAGCTAATATAAAGCGTATAAAAAGGTGGTCCGCCATATTGTGTCGGCCGCCATTTTGAATTTGGAACGACGCCGCTAACGTGGCCGCTTAGCGTGGCCGCTAACGAAAAGCTCCAGTGTTAATAAAATAATAATATATGTAGGCCCACGCTTTTTTACATTTAAATAAGTTCTATTTATAATTTTTACCAATAACTTCATTAATTTAGTTATTTGCCTGATTTCGAGAGGCAGGTTGTTCCCTATATTGCCTGGAGCAATAAAAGCTTCAAAATTATTTTTTTTTTAGTTCATTTTAAAATAAAAGCGTATTTTTTAGTTTTTTTAAGCTATATATTTGTTTAACGAAAATAGCAAACAAACACGTTTTTTATGCTTTAGCGCCACCTACCTTTTGTATTTTAAGTCGGACGACGTCACTTCAATGACATAAAATATAGTTAAGAATGTCCTCTACATTTTTTGTTAAATAAACTTTTCACCAAAACCCATCCATAGATTCTGAGAAAAACGCACTTCAAAATTTTTTTATTCAATTTTTGATTTTCTCAAAATCAGGGGGAGGGGGCACTTCGGGAAGGTGACATTAACTTCATTATATGCCCCCCAAACGATTAATCAAGGCATATTTCGGTTTGCCATTTTTCGGAGGGTCACTTACAGATTGACTTAG
Organism: Thereva nobilitata; assembly: GCA_963855945.1. NCBI lineage: Eukaryota > Metazoa > Arthropoda > Insecta > Diptera > Therevidae > Thereva > Thereva nobilitata. The sequence continues at coordinate 124,533,785 of OY979696.1, forward strand.
TGGAGTCAATGAAGACATTTTCTCGGAAGTCCTCAGAAACAGCTCCGATTTTGATGATTTTTCTTTTAAAATTTTTGTTTTTTTATATTATTTAAAATCAGAAACCTTTTGAAGTGGGTAAATAATTATTTATATTGTTTAAACAATTTATGATATTTGTACAGGGTGTATTGCATACAGTTACACAGCGGACGGCTGTGGATAGGTTTTGGATAGATGAAAAAACCATTAAAGCACGATTAATATCTAAGTACCAAATTGCGGTAATTTTTAATGGGTAAACGTTTTAGTTTAAGGTATTAGAAATCCAACAAAAAAAATCATTCAAATATATTCATTATAAATGGGTTCCGTCATTTTTCATTTATAATAACTAATTGCACTGGACTAATAAGAATATTTAATATTTTTATTAGATATTAAAATGTTTGGTTTTTTGGCCTTAACTTCCTCATTTGTCAACCGTTTTTCCTGGCTTAATACTAAAACTAATTTTATGTTGCATCTTTTGTATTTGCGAGCTAAAGTTTCATGGAGATAAAGCCCCAGAGTAAAAGTTCTATGATTTATGCCCTATGAAGCTTCAATGTGCGGCCTCGCTTATAGACCAAGAGCCAGCGACGTATTTTGTGTTGTCATTTCATCCCTCATGAAAATTTCCACACTAAATCTTATATACCTGCTTAACAATAAAACATACTTCTGGCAGCCCCCTGTGGCCGGGATAAACTACCCCAAAATTACAAAGAGGGTAAAAAATAAAGTTCAATTTTGTTATAGTATTACTCATGAATTTTCTGGAGATTATTTTTGATAGTATTCTCTATTTATAAAAATTAATGCCAGAACATTTACCCTTCACCTAATGCTTGCCAGAACGCTCTAAATATTTATTTAAAGGGGTTTATTGCATAAATAGTCCATTCAAAACGCGAAGGGGGGTGTTCCAACATAACACCATTAAGAAAATCGAACCTCACATGTATTTTGGGTCGCTTATTACGAAAATCGGGGTCCTGCGGTCCTAAAATATGGGCGTCGCCCTTAAAAACGAAAAAATACCCCTTTTTAAGGGTTGTTCGCGATAATTTCTATAATAATGAAAAATAATCCAACGAAATACACTTTTCTCAATATTTCTTTGCGAAGGTGGTTGATTTATATTAAATCAAGCCAAACCTTATAACAAGGGATAATCCTAATGGGTAAAAACCACCCCTAAATCAACTGAAAATAAAAAAAATTGTAAAAATTTTTTTTTCTAGTTTATGCTCCAAATTCGATTTTATGAGTATTGTTAGCCAAAAATAAATTATTTTCAACCCTTAAGGGGTTAAACTACCCCTACAACTTTAGAAATCAACTTTAAACAAAAAAAATAAGAAAAATTTTTTTTTCTGCTTAATTATATTCAACACTTTACCCCATTAAGTCAGCCAAAAATTTCATTTTTTATGAAATAATTATTAAAACATTTGGAAAATTTATTTAAAATTTAAATTGGAACCGACGAAAAGAACATTTTTTCAATATATTTTTTTTTTTTTGATTTAGGGGGCTTTAATCCCTTTCAAAGGGGGTAAAATAAATTTTCCAAATGTTTTAATAGTATTTCATCAAAAATAATATTTTAATGTAAAATAAAAATTCAATTTTTTTCAAATTCAACTTTAATGTAGAGGTAGTTTTACCCCCTTAAGTAGTGAAAATAAATAATTTTTGGGTTACAATACTAATACAATCGAATTTGAAGCATAAACTTGAAAAAAAAATTTTTTATTTTCAGTTGATTTAGGGGTGGTTTTAACCCTTTAGGATTATCCCTTGTTTTAAAGTTTGGCTGATTTAGTATAAATCAACCACCAAATCGCAAATAAATATAAAAAAATGGATTTCGTTAGATTATTTTTCATTATTATAGAAATTATCGCGAACAACCCTTAAAAAGGGGTATTTTTTCGTTTTTAAGGGCGACGCCCATATTTTAGGACCGCAGGACCCCGATTTTCGTAATAAGCGACCCAAAATACATGTGAGGTTCGATTTTCTTAATGGTGTTATGTTGGAACACCCCCCTTCGCGTTTTGAATGGACTATTTATGCAATAAACCCCTTTAAATAAATATTTAGAGCGTTCTGGCAAGCATTAGGTGAAGGGTAAATGTTCTGGCATTAATTTTTATAAATAGAGAATACTATCAAAAATAATCTCCAGAAAATTCATGAGTAATACTATAACAAAATTGAACTTTATTTTTTACCCTCTTTGTAATTTTGGGGTAGTTCATCCCGGCCACAGGGGGCTGCCAGAAGTAACTTTTATTGTTAAGCAGGTATATAAGATTTAGTGTGGAAATTTTCATGAGGGATGAAATGACAACACAAAATACGTCGCTGGCTCTCCCTCTATTACATGTTTCTTTATCGCGCCATGTCAGATGAGTCTGAATTTTTCAGTTAAACAAAAGGCGTGCGTCTGTAAGGTTATACTAAAAAGCGAAGGCGAAAAATTAATTTCGTGCATTGGAAGCAAAGAAAATCTGTGGAAAATAGATCATCCCGAATATTTAAAACTGGAATTCATCGGAAATTAAAAAAATTAAATGTATAAGATCTGCGTTGGAGTAATCATATATTCCACATTGCAAAACAGGCTTGACAATGCTTGGGATTTCTCAAAGGATACAATTTTCTCCTCCAGCCGTCGCGTCGGCCAGGGCTATAATCTACAAATCCTACATGCGTTCCTCATGCGTTCGAGTTAATCAGTCGCTACATGGAGAAGTCAACGGATGAGACGTGAAGGATCTTAAAAGTATAGTCAAATATGTAAAAGGCACCAAAAATAAAGGCCTCGAATGCGAGAGTCTATCATATCTGTAATAGAATAGACTTTTGAAATTCTATTTAAAAAAGTCACGGCATTGTGTAAGTCAATAGAATCTACATTAAAGAGCTGCCAGATGAAAAAAAGCTTTAATGTCAATTTCAAGCTGTCGAATGCGTTTATTTCATATTGACATTTTTAAATATTTTTTTTTTATTTACTAACTTTTTTTTCGAAATTTTCCATCTTCAACAACTCAACAAGCAGAAGTCGCTCTGCAAAATGACTTTAAAAGTCTATATATAGTATAGAATGACAGAATAGATAAATGTCAATGTCTATGACAGAACAGATAAATGTCTATGACAGAATTGGCAATTGGCGCGTTTAGGCCCAAGTTAATTTAACTGAGCTAGGCAAGTTAACAACGGCATAAACAGCAATTTTTTTAGCGCTGTTCTAACTTATTTCTGCTTTTTGGCTTAGCTAAAATATAGCACAGCCAAAATGAATTGACGTTTGCTTGTAAATTTTTGTTGTAAGCAAAAAATTTAGAAATATTTCAATACAGCATGAACATATTATTATTATTATTCATTTTTTAGCTTTTTATTATTTGTAAAATGAGAAATGTTATTTTTTTGCTTGTTATTAGCTGTAAAATGAGAACTGTCAAATGGCATGCTAGAAACGGTGCTAAGTTAACAGAGCTAATTTAACAGAGTTAAAATAACTCGAGCCTAAACGCGCCCAATGTCAAGAGATTCACAATACCAAATTTCTATTTCGACTTTAAGTCTATTCAAAATCGACTCTCGCAATCGAGGCCTATGGTATTGTTTTTAAATGGAATATAACTTTGAATATTAACTTTTTTAGCGATGCTGTAGAACAAACAACAAGACGTTCTACCAGTGGGTTTGTATTGTTGTTGGGTGAAAGTCCTATCTCCTGAGGATCGCAACAACAGACTTGTGTGCGTGTGACATTATCCACAACCGAGACTTAATATGTTGCTGCATCAAAGGCAATGAAGGAATTAATATGGTTTCAACGGCTTTTGAAGGATTAAATAGGCACTGGCAGTGGAGTTCCACAAGCGGACCAAACACAAATGTAGATGTCAGGTATCATTTTATAAGGGAAATTGTTCAACCTGTAGTATGTTAGCAATTGGCAGATATCTTTACAAAAGCTCTTCCAAAGCAGAAATTTGAAGAAATGCGTAAGCTAATCGATATTAAATCAAAATAAAAACTAAGGTAAGCTAGTGCTAGAAATTTTTCATCGAGTATGAATTGTATCAATGTGGGCGTGGCAGATGCACCGCATTATCTCTTTGTAAATTATGAAATAAGTCAGTCGTTGTCGTGCGCTTGAGCAAATAACGTGTTTTATTTTCTAACAAGAATGACATTTGATGCCATTTGCAAAAATTATGGCACATTCACATTATGACATTACTTTTGCCCCACCTTTCAGGTTTTTCAGGATTTTTATATTTGATGTATGTACCACCACCACAAAAGGTACCTGAGCACCTTTAAATTTGGTTTGAGTTTCTTTTCAAATTTGAATATAAAAATATAAACTTGTATTTTACATTTCGTCTTCTTAATTTATTATATTTATTACAGAAGTACATGTATGTAAGGTGATAAAACTTCCAAAATGTAAAAGTAGGTTTTTTTAATCAACTCACACGTGCCTAAAAATAATTACTCTATATTATTTACGCCCACATCTACACATCATCGGGGGTCTGTTGGATGTTAATATTGAAACTATAAACCACATCAAAGAATCTTTTTAGATCCTTTTATAAAATGAATAAAGCAAGAATCTACATTAGCATTAATAAAATTAATCCCTTTCCAGCATGTGATTTCGTTTGTTCCTCAACAATGAGCAGAAAAAAATTAATTCAACTAAGCTTTTCGCTCTTATCCGGGTTTTCTTGGGCATCTAGGATATTTCATATCCTGCCTCTCCTTCATATCATTGAAATTACGACGGAACACATATCCAGTAAAAGGATCCGTTAACTAAAAGGATAGATGGGAGTGGTAACGACCGCACATGGTTTTTGGGTGCGTGCTAACGTTTTCGGGGGGTGTTTGGGTTAACACAGGAAATTAAGTTAGTCGCCGGAAGAAATGGATCTAACAGCATCCCACCATGATTGCATTGCTTTTGTCTTGATATAGATAAAACTAAAATACTTGAAAATTTGTATAAAAGGAAACCAAGTGGAACGACATTTAAACAAATTATGTTAAGATGTTTCTATAAGGATGTTTCGATTAAAAGATTAAAGAGAGCTGAGCCCGGCATGATTCTATCAGGGAAGATTTCTATCGGAATTTCGATCACGTTTTGTGTCAATCCTTTTTTTCTCCCCTCTCCCGGTTTTCTGTTATTAAAATTCCTGTTCATTTCATCGTTCTGCCAAATTCGATATTCTGTAATCAAAGGAAATTGAAACTCTTTCAGAAATGGTGATAGGTTTTTGATATATGAAATAATTTTCTGTAATTTTACAATATTTTTTTTTATTCCAATATTTACTCTATCATCGAGGAAATTTTATTATTTAGACCGCCCATCGCATCGTCATAGTATAGGCGTTTAGCTAGTTTCGTATTAATTTAAGGCGGTTTTACGTGACCAAATCAATTTCTTCCCTATTGAATCTTTAATACATATCCTCAGGTGCATCTTACGATCGTTCTTTTAAACTATAAAGAATGCGAGAAAGAGTCAAGTACGTGCTTTGGCGTTCCGTGAGGGATGAGATATCACATAGTCATGTCATTCTCATGTGAGGTTGATTTTTGTTTTTTTTTTCCTGAAGAAAAACTTTCATGTAATGTAAGAATTTTATTCTATACTCAATGCCAAGAAAATATGAGAAATCGATTTCGTGCAATGAATAACGATTTGAAATTATGTGAAACTGTGTTAAATGCAAAAATAAGTAATGTCGGTGCATCTTTAATTTGATTTGCATTCACAAGGAATTTAAAAAAAAAACATGAAACTTGTTGGTTAGCATTCATTCAAGTTTGTTTATTTATAACTAGTAAGATCCACACGGCTTTGCCCGTGATAAACCTATGGGTCTTTCTGGTAAAATAAACACATGAAATATCCTTAAAAATGTAACTACACACCAAAAAAAATAGCGCGTGTACCCAGTGCACGTGAAATATGTGAAACATCTTTGGCGATCTTTATCTTTCTTTAAATTAAATAATTAATAAGAATAAAGGCCATTTTACATCCCAAAGGCAAAGTGGAAAAGCAGCCTCTGGAGCTCTTTTATCGACCAGAAATTTTGTGTTGTGGATGTAAAATAGCCGTTAGTTTTATACTCATCGATTTGTGTTGAAAATGTACCATTGCCGTTGATTACGTTCGGCCATGATGATACTGCAGAATACTAATTGCAATAGGCCATAGTCCTTGGACACAAGCTACACGTGACAAAGCGACATGTAATGATGATTTCGAAAGCTTGTTACCGTATTTGTAGATGATTTTGGAATACGTGAGACTTGTGTACTGTGGTCGAAATCTAACTAATGGTAAATTTTTCTAATTTCATATTCAACATGAAAAGTAAGTAACAAAGGAGTTATAAAACTAGCAAAAGGACTTCCCTACAAATGAGTAGTCCAAAAAATAAAGGATTCCTTGAGCTCAGAGTCAACAGAATTGTCGTATCCCGGCGGGGCAAGGGGGGCACCTTCCAATGGTCTGCTGGGTACCCCTATGGTCATCAGACTCGGTCTTATTCCCCCGGTTCCAATGTACATTGTGGGAATTTTCCGGTACCACTCATCTTGTGGCCTCCATCGCAGTAGGACTTGTAAGCTTACAGAAGTACTGAAATGAGCCCTCACTAGTAAGGGGTAGGCCTTACCATCCCCCTTACAGAAGTACTTATTTTTACACACGATGTCATAGGAGGTAACGCCTTACTTTTTACTACATCGATGAGCCCTTATATAAGGCATTACAAGAGAAGGCAGATGGTAAGGGGTAATCCAGAATTCGACCCAACGAAGTTAGAAATTTACCCGATGACTCATTTGTTTTCGTATTTTTGTAATGGTAGTTGAGTCATCGGGCAAATTTCACACTTCTTTGGGTCTAATTCTGGATTACCCCTTACCATCTGCCTTCTCTTGTAATGCGTTATATAAGGGCTCTTCTAACACCTAAGAAAATAGGAGTACCCCTTACCAGATGACTACTTATATCAGTGCTCCATCGGTAAGTGCTACCTAGAATTCCTACTGGGTTATTGCTCTAATGACACGATAATATAAATAAATTCATTCAAACGAACACAAATTAGTTAGCATTATTGTGCTACAAAATAAAGATATTTGATTTACAAATTTTTAATTTATTCATACAAATATATTCAGTCCATCGGAGGCCGTGGGTTCGATACCTGACGCGGGCGCTCTTTTTTTAAATATTTGAAAGATTACATCACAAGAGGTAAATGGAAGAGCATTTCACTAACAATTTTGGGTTTGTACTTTTTTGGAATCATTGGAATCGTTTTCGAACTATCTATATTTTACCCTTGTTCAAAAGTTAAAAATTTATAAGTATTTCAAAATTTTGAATCTAAGAAAGACTTAAGTACATTGCATACAAATTTCATAGGATTTAAGAATATATTTTCAATTATTTAAGAAAACACTGTTCTTCATCCATATAGTTAATAGACCCGTTATTGTTGATGCCCTATTTTACTAAAAAATTAGTAATTTGGCTATTTTGACAACATAAGTTTTTTCTGCGTTCTTTACCTATATTCTTATTTTATTAATACTGGAACCTTTCGTTAACGCCCCCCGCTTTTTTACATTTAAGTATAAGTTATATTTCTAAATTTTACCAATAACTAATTTCATTCTGAGTGTGATTTCGAAAGGTAGGTTGTTCCCATATACTGGCTAGAGCAATAAGTCAGATTGATTTGTCACGCGAACTATGCATATGTGGGTCAAAATCAAGTTGCAAGATTTATTTACATACAACATACAAAATACAAGATACAACATACAGGTGAAGCTAATATAAAGTGTGTAAAAAGTAATTTAAGTCCATTAACCATTTTTATAGAAAATCAAGTAAATTAAGCTAAATAATCATTTTCATTAATCGATTGTAACTTCCTACCATTATTCCCTTCTACAGACAGAATTCTCAGAAAGCCGAATGCTCCATCTAAATTTTTGTAAATTCTAGTTAAGAAATTTACTGTCTCAGTAATATTTTGTGCATTTTACGTTTAATAAAAAAAAGTCATTTTACGACTTCTTAAACTCTTATGCAAAAATAGCGCACTTCTTGTTTTATTATACCTTTTTCAAATAATTTGAATTAAAAGCTTTGAAATATAAATAATAAAATTGAAATGCCGATATCAAGAATCGAACCCGCGACTTTTTGGAATATCAACGTCGTAAGGCAACCACTCAACCATTTATTCCATTCTGCCTATGATTGGTTCGTCATGTCCTGCTCGCGGCATATAAAGACTTTTCTTTGGCGCTACTATTTTTTTTTAATATCTCCGTCTTATTCTGTCTTCCTCAATACAGATCTTCCCGGAATAAAAATTGGATTGAACGAAGCGTTCCCATAAAGCGTTCCCAAAAAATGTTCCCGACCTTGAAGAATTACTCTCAACGCGCGCAAAGATGTTTCACATCAAAAATATCAGTGAAAGACTATTTAAAAATAGACTTGCCGGCTACTATTAGGCACATTTTACCACACTTTCGCTTGACCTTACCATCTTTCCAAAAAACTTTGCTGATCAATTCTGAACCGATTGCCGAGAGAGCCTCAGCCATACTTTAACAAATTTGGGTAAATAAGGCTGTTCCGGAACACAATTGGAAAAATTCGCTGAGAAGTGCAGCTTCAATGTTAGAATGGTTTACTCTATTACTACTTGACCACGTTATTAGCCCCTATCGACTCAGTGACGTCATCGGTTGTGCGCTCTGGTGTGAGCTTTATCCGGGCATAAACCTGTTTGGTGACGTTTGGTGGGAAACGCTACCTGTGTGAAACTAGTTGAACTTCGCAGTGGTGGGTTAGTGCGTCTTGGGTGGGAATCGGCGGCCTTGGGTGGGATCTTGTGGGGGAATTTGATCCAAGTTCCAATTTTTTGCTGTGCCTTGGATGAGCTTTCACGCTGGGCAGTCTTTCGCACTCGGGATCGAATCTGTAGTTCAACGTCACAGTGGTATGTTTTGGATGGGATCTTGTGGGGAATCTATTTTCGCGCTGGAGTGTGTAACGGTCGGTTAATTAATGAAAAATTCTCCTTATTAATTATTCCCCCATCTCGCGGAAATTTCCGAAATTATTAGTCAAGTCCCTCCACGAACTCTTAATACCTGTGACACACTATACTTTCATTATGATGGTAACTTTCATTATGATGGTCAAGGAAATGATGGGGTGACACGTTACACTTTACTTTCATTTGCATCTGGCATATCAAGTGAGGATATAAACCTGCTTGTCTTTTTGCTTAAATTTTAAGCTGTTTTAATTTGCAATATTTAAAAAAATATTTTTTAAAGTAGTAAAGAAAATATCCTTGCAAATGTTTGCTTAACTAACGTGAAATTAAATTATTTTATTTTAAAATGTAGTTTCCAATTTTCCAACAGATGTCACTTAGCCGAAATTACAGTCCAAATGAAAGTAAAATACTTTCATTTTGGACTTTCATTATGGTGGGTTTTTGCCACGATAATGAAGGTTACTTTCATTAAGATGGTATATTTGTCACAGGTATAATTCAAATTTTTTGGAATGAAGTAGGCGAGAAAAACAAAATTTTTCTTGGAAGGAAAAAAATTAGAATTTTTTGACAGTCTGGTTAGAGTCGTGATCAAATAGAGGTCTGAAATATACACCGGGCGAAAAGGTCCGTCTCAAAAAAAGGTGTTGGTGATAAGTCGGTCGATTCCGCTTTCCATTGCGTTCGTCGTTTTTGTCCTTTACTACCTTTTGTGAGAAAATATTTATTATAGTAAAGGAAAAAAAAAGTTCCTATAAAAATAAGTGAAGAAGAAATGTGTTGACGAAAATTTTAAATATAACAACAAAAAAACAGCTCTGGTGTGTGTCTATTTTTCAAAGGTGTTCGTGAGGTGTACACCGACCCGAAAATATACCCAAAAGCCATCGGCGTTCACGTCTCGCCCATCGTATCTCGAGTTTTCCTGTGGTGCTGATGCTGAGGCGCTTCTGGAGAAAAGTATTTGCACCCGGAGACGCTGATATTGTGGTAGTCAACCAGTGCAAGAATACTGTGCCGACAGTTCAATTCAAAGTTTGCGGACTTGGGAGACTTGAGAATTGTGGAAACCATTTGCGGATAATGTAAGCTTGCCTGTCGTCCTTTGTATCGTCATTTGTGGTTAGAGGTAAGATAGAAAAACTAATTTTTAGCTAGAAGGGAATTGTTCTTCAATTTTCTGGACTTGGGAGCCGTGAGAGAATAGGATCGAAAAATTCTTATAAATGAATTAGATGACCACTCATAACTACTATCGCAACCGATTTAATTCAATTGCACCTATTGACCTAAATTAAAAACAGGTTCAAGTAATCGGCATTTACTGCAGCTCATAATTATTATAAAGTCAAGGAAATACAGCATCTATTCAAAGAAGCGAAACATCAGTTAATTCCTCCAAAGACGAAATAACACGAAGATATCAAATTTTTGTCGAGGGTAACACTCTTCAGGTGGTTGGGAAGACACACCCAATACCTAGTATAGAGTATTATCTACTACTATTGACTTGGTGCAGCATATAATCAGCTCGTTTTTGTTTTTTGGTTACATGCTTTTTAGATTATTCTTATAACTAAATACCACTTTTACATGTAATGTTAACACACAAACATAGTTTCACCTTTGTGATCATGGTGGGTGTTAACGTATTTAACTATAAATTACTTTTCACATAAATTATACTCGGACTTATATTGGAAAAATTTTAGCTTTTATTTACCTTAACTATATATATTTAAAATGTAATTATATTGATAACTTAAACAAAAAAATATTTACAACTTATTAATTAATACAAACATAATATTGTTGAGTCAAACTTATAACTATTTTACACTAGCATTTTTTGGGGTGCAAATAGGCACTCGATGTTTCTGGGTAAAACGATTGCGCAGTAATATTTCGATTTTGTTATCGGGCGATTGCCTGGAGCGTCCAGGAGTCGTGCCCTATTGGGAGTCTGCTCTAAAAACAAGGTAAAGGAAGACAATAATATAACATCGTTTGGCCAAATCGACGTTATCTTTACCGTTCATAGTTGAGTTTTTGTTGTTCAAGCGTCATATCGTTGTCGAGTTTTCTTTGTACCCATTGTACACCATAACACATAAAACACGTAATCATTTCTTGTGATAAATTGTTGTTGCTACGGCATTGTATTAATTGTGTACTATTGGGAGAGTTGTGTTTAAATAATATATTAATATATGTTTGTTGAAGTCTAATAATTATACTGTGTATGTATTTATTTAACATGCAGTGCTGTTATGTAAAAATTCCCAGAAGGGAAAATTTCAATGTAAAAAATCCCAGAAGGGAAAACTCCTTAAAAATTAACATTCCTAAAGTATAAACTTATCCATTTTTACATACGTCGGTAAATTTTCTATGGGAAACGGCCCTGAACCAAAGTTTCAAGACGAAACTTGAGCCACCCCAAATGCTAATTTTCGCGCAACTTGCAATGCGCCGCGTGAGAAGCGCACTGTAAGCAAGTTGCGCAGGTGCATTGGCTAATAAAGTTTAAGGGCGCGTTTCCCCGGCGTTTGGAATTTTTCCTTGTCACCACCGGCGGGTGGAAATTTAAAAAAGTTGAGTGTTGTTCTAATCGTCACCGCCAGCGGGTGGTTTTACGGAGTGTTGTTCCGAATGTGGTTCTCCTATTGAATTAAAGGGTGTTGTTTCTCAAATCGCGAAAAGGGCGGGCGATCGTGATTTTGTTTTTAAAAAATCGAGTAATGTTTTTAATCATGGATCTGGCGGGTGTTGGCAGTGAAAAATAATGCAAAATAAGTAAACTTGTAAAGAAGGAGAGAAATAAGTATCGCTATATAATATGTGAAAGAATGTGGAAAGTAGTTAAGTTTTATATTAAATACAAATGTACTTAATAAATTAATAAACAAAAAAAAACTAAGGATAGTATACAACAAATGAAGTTATTTATGTTACAGTGCTAGAGTTTTTCCTCTGAGTTTCCAGGATGGTTGTAAGGGAGATCTTTCTCTAGGGTTCGCACGTTGCTGATGTAACTTTGTGACAGGTCCCACGATGCTGTATGGTGAGAACAGGGCCTCTGCGAGGAGGATCGAGAACAAAGAGTGATGTGAAGAGTTCCTTTCTTTTCACATAGGCAAATAGGTAAGTGGTGAACCAAATAGGTGTTGGTCCGGTCACACACCCCACGACCCCTTCCGGCGAGCTAGTGTGTACCGTGTGACCGGCTTAACATCCCCTATGAATATTTCGGAAGACTAGGGAGGATGTTTGTTTCAAAATTTTTATGTCTACCCAAGTATGATGGCAGTAGCCTTGCTGTCACCAGCAAGGAGCTCCAGTGTGCCGGTACAAGTGATTGGTGGGATCTAAACTGAAATTTTAACTGAAAAAATCATATAAATACCTGAAAAAGTTAAACGTAAGGTTATTTACTTCAGGTCTGCGTCGATGAACACTTATAAGGATTCCGCAAAATTTCTTGAAGAAACGGGGAACAAAGGAAACAAGGTAAAAAAGTAAAGTATTAAATTCATCTGACAGTAAAGATACCTTTTCTCCTTCGTTCGTCTGGTCTATCTGGTCCATCTGGTGTGGCTGGTCTGCCTGGTATGTCTTGTCTGGTCTATATGGTCTGTCTGGCCTGTCTGGTCTGTCTGGTATGTCTGGTATGTCTGGTCTGTCTGGTCTGTCTGGTCTGTCTGGTCTGTCTGGTTTCTCTGGTCTGTCTGGTCTGTCTGATTTGTCTGGCCTGTCTGGTCTGTCTGGTATGTCTGGTATGTCTGGTCTGTCTGGTCTGTCTGGTCTGTCTGGTCTGTCTGGTCTGTCTGGTCTGTCTGGTCTGTCTGGTTTCTCTGGTCTGTCTGGTCTGTCTGGTCTGTCTGGTCTGTCTGGTCTGTCTGGGCTTTCTGGTCTTTCTGGTCTGTGTGGTCTGTCTGGTCTGTCTGGTCTGTCTGGTCTGTCTGGTCTGTCTGGTCTGTCTGGTCTGTCTGATCTGTCTGATCTGTCTGGTTTGGTATGTCCGGTCTGTCTGGTCTGGTCTGCCTGGTCTGGTCTGCCTGGTCTAGTCTGTCTGATCTGTCTGATCTGTCTGCTCTGTCTGGCTCTGTCTGGCACTGTCTGGCTCTGTCTGGTTTGTCTGGTCTGTCTGGTCTGTCTGGCTCTGTCTGGTCTGTCTGGTCTGTCTGGTCTGTCTGGTCTGTCTGGTTTGTCTGGCCTGTCTGGTCTGTCTGGTCTGGTCTGTCTAGTATGTCTGATTTGTCTAGTATGTCTGTTCTGTTTGATCTGTCTGATCTGTCTGGTCCGTCTGGTCTGTCTGGTCTGTCTGGTCTGTCTGGTCTGTCTGGTCTGTCTGGTCTGTCTGGTCTGTCTGGTCTGTCTGGTCTGTCTGGTCTGTCTGGTCTGTCTGGTCTGTCTGGTCTGTCTGGCCTGTCTGGCCTGTCTGGTCTGTCTGGTCTGTCTGGTCTATCTGGTCTGTCTGGTCTGTCTGGTCTGTCTGGTCTGTCTGGTCTGTCTGGTCTGTCTGGAATGTCTGGTATGTCTGGTCTGTCTGGTCGGTCTGCAAATGGTTCTAAGGAAAGAGTTGTGTGTAAAACTATTGTGTGTAAAACTATTATGTATAAACAATTACATATTACACAATGTAACTTTCTAGATAACATATACAGGCGCGTACGCCGGGGGGGGGGTTACTGGGGGTTAAACCCCCCCCATGATTCCAATAATAATAGGAAAAATTATAATTGATAAATATATCAACTTATTAAACAATTAAAAAAATATTCCGAATAACGATGTATAATATATGGTGGATTCTTTTCAAACGGGATAGCAAAAAAATAAATATCTCTCAAACTTTGGGAATATGTTCGTGAACTCGATGTGATATACCAAAATTTTTTTTAGCGCAATTGGGTGCGCCGTTTCGGAGTTACAACTGTTATTGAAAAAAACGCGATTTTTCAAAAATCACGTATTTCTCATTTATTTATAGCTCTCGACAAACTCTCAGTTTCGGGATGGCCATATAGAATTTTGTAGGAAATTTTCCGTCTTTTCAGATGTAGTTACGCAAAAAACAATTGGACGCATTTTTGGCCAATTTTTTGGCCTTTTTTGGCCAAAATTTGAAAAAAAAGGAATTTTTAAATTTTTTTTTCATGTCACTAATCGATGTTCTGACTCAAAAACTACGCGCCACCAAGTTTTCAGAGTAGTTCCCTTCTTTTCGGTAAAAAAATTGTAAAAATGCCCTAAATCAAAGTCTAAAGTCTTGCGCACACCAAGAGACCATGATTTGGAGAAAAACAAGACATTTTGTGATATTCGAAAAATGGTCAAAAATTATTATTTATGTTTCTTCACAATTTTCAATAAAAAAATTGCGATAAAAATATACCTATAGGTAATTATTTTTATAGTGAAATAACATAAAATATAATATAAGTACATAGTCCTATTACATGAGAAAAAATTTTTTTTACCCAATATGTGTACAAAATATGTTTTGTGAAACCCCCCCCCCCCCCCATGGTTTCATCCTGCGTACGCTACTGAACATATATACACGCTAAACATATTTTTATTTGTACAAACCTATTTTTCCTATATCCTCTTTAAGCATAAACGTACACCTCAGCGGTAAACCCTCCTTCAGATTAGTAACCTTGGAAAACTGGTTGGTAGTCGAAATTGACCCTACACCCTTTTCTTTCCTATTTGAAATTAATTTTCTTGCATCTCCTGGTAACGTATTGAAGAAGAAAAAGGAAAAGTATCTTCACTCTTGGACGACCGTGCCGATTTAATTGATAGGAAATTTAGTTGATACATTACTTCTTTTACTATGTTTCTTTTGCTCCCAGTTTCTTCAAGCAATTTGGTTGAGTCTTTATAACTAGCCCCCAACCTAAGACACAAGCCGCAATAGCTTTCTAAGACGCAATCCGAAAAAGCTTCAGCCAGGCCACAAACCAAAAGCTCTATTGCGCAATATTGTGAAATAGGTGGCCCCGAGCTATAGTACTTGAACATTAAGGCTCTGATATTGAATAACCTGACCAATCTGGTTGCAGATCGAACAATTGAAACTAGCAGATGGGTGGTAATGCCTTCCAGCAAGGATTGACATGCTCTTCGGTATTAGGTCTGATATCTATGGCCAGATAATCATGACGGGACGTATACATGGAAATAAGGGAACTCCTGTCACACAAGAAACATTTTTCGGATAAATAGTTTCCATATCATACATCAGTTTTAGGAGCTGGAGGAAGAAAATATTGAAAAACAACTCACCATGGAAGAACAACGAACTGAAGAAATTTTTCATAAAACCCACAAGCAACATCCTGATGGACCAAGTTCAACTTATATTTTCTGAAGAAAGCGTATCTCTAGGAAAATCTCTCTGATGTTTATACTGATCAGAAACTCGATTAAGTAGAAATCCGGACCTAAAAAGACAGGAAATATAATGAATGTTTGGTAACTCAGGTGTTCTTTATTTCTTCGTTGTATTCACCCAAAAATTCTAAATTTGGCAATATACAATATAAATTCTCTCAAATCAAAATGATCACCAGGCAGGCGCGGATTCAAGGGGGGGGGGGGTCACGGGGGTTATGACCCCGCCCCCAAAAGCGCTTGCTGTTCAAAAAGCAAAATTGACCCAACTAAAAAAACAAAAACAAAAAATGATCAAACAACCAAAACCGACCCATTTTTTTTGCCAATTAAAAAAACCATCTTTAAAAAATGACCTTCAAGGTCAACAACAGATTGATTTACACTCTTTCTTTATGTTTTGATTTGCAAACTCTGAGGTTAGCTCCACTCACAAGAAAGGGCACGTCTTCATCTAAAACACATAAGGGCACGTTTTCGTAGCGCACGTTTGTTTTTAATCCACCAGAAAATTCGGTTAGTTTTGTTCGTTTTGTTAATTTTGTCTTTTTCTTCTTCTTCTTAAATGGCGCTACAGTCCTACTCTTCTCCTTCCTGATGGTCTACCATTAAAAATCCTGGCTAGCATTCTATCTTCTGAAGCTCGTACAACGTGTCCGAGCCATCGCAGTCTATTCAGTCTTATGTATGTAGCTATATTTATTTCGTCATACATTTCTTCAAGCGCTTTGTTCGTTCTAATGAGCCATTCGTTTTGGTTAACCCTTACAGGACCAAATATTCTTCTTAAGGTGTTCTTTTCTGTCAATGTCCAAGCCTCAGACCCGTAGCATAGGACTGGGCGGATTAATGTTTTATATAGTCTGACTTTGCATTGTCTTGAAATTTCTTTGTTTTTTAGAACCGGGACTAGTTCGAAATAGGTTTTATTTGCGGCTACGATACGTCTATGGATGTTGTCTTTTATCTTATTTTCTGCAGTAAGCAATACCGTCTTTACCATAAGGGCACTCGGGGCCCGTGCCCAGGGCCCCCATCCTCACGGGGGCCCCGAAAGTCCGATATATTCGTTTCTATACACAATTTTATTCTATTTTAGGTAGATAGGTATAGTCCGAAAAAAAGGTTTTAATAGTATATGAGGGCGTTGTTAGCGACTTTCTGGCAACACTGACCAGTGATAAGCCAATGACATTGCCAAGTTTGACAGAGAACGTGGCATTGCAATGTAGGAAATATGTAATTCCGCATTTCGCCACCGTCTTAACTTTTTGTCGAGTTGAACTAAGAATTACAGTCAACACTAAATAAAAATCGACACCAGAACACTTTTTTTTTCTAAACAGTGAACATTTTAATAACACTAAAAAAAATCCTTTTTCACGATTAAAATTTTTAATTTTCATTTTAATTTAAATTTAGCATTAAAATTTAAATTTCGCGAAGTTCTAGAATATATCCGAATACACCCTAATTAACTACACCATCTAGAGATCACCTATACAAACCACTCCGATTTCAAAGTTTGGTTTTAAATTTAGCGTGATTTAGTTTTGTTTAATAGAAATTATGTAAGATAATAGGAATTTTGACGTGTTGGTTTATAGATCACATCATTATGTCGAAAAGAACAATTAAGTGGTTCACAAAAAAGAAAAAAGTTTTAGCTCAAAAAGAAATAATCGAAAATTTTCCTAAGCTTACCTCATTTTTTACGGTTCAAGAAACAAATAGGCTCACAGATTCTTCATCCTCATCACCTCAAGATCAAAATATGTACTTCTGAATATCAACAGGAAAAAGAGCTTACGTGACAAACACACATCAGATGCTGAACCCTCCACTTCAAGCTACTGTGAGTTAATAACTGCAGCGAGCAATAATTGAAGAGCGATATTCCAAAACGTGCTAAGTTCTTATGATGTAATTATTGGGAAATAAAAAAAAACTGAATATCACTTAGTACGATTTGATTGTGCATCCGTGTCTTTGAAGTGAAACCCCGTCGGAATTAGTATGATTTGTGATAAATGTTTATGGTGAATGCATAACTACTACGTCATAGATTGGAACGCAATACAATATTAAAATTAAACAAAAATTGACTTAGTACGTTTTGGAAAATCACTCTTCAATTATTGCTCGCTGATAACTGCAAGCTTGTAGAATGTATATTCTGATCCTGGTACGTACTGCGATGAAATTTTAACGGAAGAATTGCGCGATATTTGGATTCGAAAAGTACCAGAGTTTTTTCAAAATAAAAATAAGAAAATATTTAAAAAACATAGCAAAGGAATCAGCGGATTTAAGTATCTCAGTCTTACATAAGCTAATAAAGTCTGATAAATTAGAAGAAACTTTTCCAAATGTTGAAGTTGCTATAAGAATATTCCTTTGCTTAATGGTTACCAATTGTAGTGAAGAGCGCTCATTTTCACAGCTAAAGAGAATGTTTGTATCATTAACTTTCTTTACTTTCCAAAAGGGCCCCAAATTCTTGTGTGCACAAGGGCCCTGTCATGGCCTAAGACGGCCTTGGCAGTAAGCAGTGTCCCTAAATAGAAAAATTTTCTACAATTTCCACACTATGATCGTCAAGGCTGATACTTCGCCTTAATCGCGTCCTCGTTTTGATACGATCATATACTTTGTTTTTGTGTCATTTACTCGTAGATTGAACTTTGCTGAACTTTCTACAATTTTGGAAAATGTTTCCTTTACATCTTGCACTTTGCGTCCAATTATGACTATCTGCGAAGGCTAGTGTCTGAATGTTCCTTGTGATTATGCCCATTTGCTCCATTAAGCTGTGTTTCCCTTATTATTGCTTCCAGAGCAATGTTAAAATGTATTGGTGAGATCACAAGCTTGATTCTTGAGGCAAGTTGATCGAGTTACACCGTCGTATTCTTACTTGTGTTTTACAATCTTTGATCGTCATTCTGCATAGTTCTATTAATTTTTTCGGGAAACACATTTCACTCATCTTGTACCACAACTCTCTTTTATTCAGCATGTCGTAAGCATTTCTATAGTCTACAAAAAGAAGATGTATATCAATGCTTTCTTCCCAGCATTTTCAAGTATTTGTCTCATTATGGAAATCTGTCTGTAGTCGATCTATTCGTTCTAAATCCTGCTTGGTAATCACCTACTTTATCATCAGTGGTTTCAGTCTATTAAATAAAATATGTGAAAGCACTTGGTAAGCTGTGTTTAACAAAGATATTGGTCTGTAGTTTTTGCAGCTCATCAATTCACATTTTTTATGAGCTGGGAATATTGTGCCTAAAAGCCAATCTTCTGGCAACTTGCTGCTTCTCCATAGTTTTACGATGAGACAACATGTAAGACAACATTTTTAAAGATTTCCGGGGGTATTTTTTTTTGTTTTTTTAGGAGTAGAAATTTTTTTCCGCCACTTTTAATTCCGTGCCCCCCCCCCCCCCCCCACCAAAACAAAATTCTAGATCCGCGCCTGTCGCCAGGGAATGAATATAAAAAAGATGCGCAACAGTTTGGATTTGATCCTGGTTTTAAATTATGTGTAAATCGGAAAATCAGTCTTCTGCCCTACCCGCCAGCCAGGAGGTCCACGGGTTTTAAGTTAAACGAGACCATGTCCAATTCTCACAGCAGTGCAATTTTCACCTTGAAATGCTTTGAAGACACCACACTGAAATACTATGAAATAAACAAGGAATTAAAGACCACTTTCACAAAATTACACAGTTTATTCAAAATTTATATTCCTTTCTAGTAGTAAAGCTATAGGCATACTAGAGCAGTGACGTCATTGGTTGTGGGTTCGGGTATCTGGGACAAGAACCTGTGGAACTAGTTGAAACTTTGCTGCGGTGGATTAGTGCTTCTCGGGTGGGCTTTCATGCTAAAGGAGTATTGGGTGGGATCTTGTGGCAGCTTGGAGGCGTCGCGAAAATTGTACAATAATAATAATAAGAAATATATTCCATCCATTTAGGAGAGATTGGAAACCGTTGGTTGCAAAAATGTACCGGCAGATAAGAATCTCAATACGACAGCGAACAACGATACCCTGCTCAAACAATCAAGTCCAACCAGACCGCTGAATCTGTTCAAGCGGTCTGGCCTACAAATATGAAGTATAGGGGTGTAGTAGTCTAAAAAACAAAATTGACCCAACTAAAAAAACAAAAACATAAAATAACCAAACGACCAAACCGACCGACCTTTTTTGCAAATTAAAAAACGACCCTTTTTTTTATCTGATAGTGTAAGCTCAGGTGTCACCCTTTTGGCCTTATCATGGTTGGCGAGGTGAAAAAATGACATGTTTATCGTTCTCATTTTTCTTACCATAATTGGCGAATACAGCAACATGACAGTTTTCGACAAAACCTTATCATTGTTGTCGCTTCGCATCGTTGTAGTTTTTAGATTTTTCTGATAATTGAAAAATTTATAAAATTACATTATTTATTCAATCTATTTAAAAAAATTCAATCTATTTAAATGAAAAACGCAGCTTTGTCTCTTCAAACGCCAACTGTGATACGCCTGAAGACGTTTTTCCCGACAAATGTTAGTTTTTTCGAAAACTATGATTCCGTTTTACAGTCGCCGCGCCATTTCTCACTTCAAGCGCCAACCATGATCAGGCTCTTTGTACTACTAGTCCGTCATGTCATGTTCCACACGTCATAGTGTAATGTCTAGTAGTAAGCTTAGCTCGAAGGATAGAGAGAGATAGGATAGATTAGGGGTAGTGGGGTGCAGTGTCTCCATATGTAAATCGAGCGTTACCGTGTTGCAAGGGCAATAATACGGTGTTTCTAGACACGGTGAATCTGCTAAAAATGTACCGTGTAATTTTTCGTCAATTTTCTTCAAAAATTCCACTTTTTTTTGATAAAACTAAATTTCGATTTTTTCCACTTTTTTCAAGTTTAAACATTTTTTCTTGTTCACCATCATAAAGTACATAAAAAACCTACTCTTAAATTAAAAAGGAATCTCATACGATGGAATGCACAAAAGTTATTGACCAATCAATTTTCAGATTTGAGGTTAATTTTTGAGACTTGTGGTCGATATTTTGACTTAAAATTATTACGAGTTATTGTCCACATTATAAA
This sequence comes from Thereva nobilitata, assembly GCA_963855945.1. Lineage (NCBI taxonomy): Eukaryota > Metazoa > Arthropoda > Insecta > Diptera > Therevidae > Thereva > Thereva nobilitata. The sequence goes on from OY979696.1 coordinate 124,554,483, forward strand.
GTAAAATTTCTCAAAATTTCATCAATTTTTACTTAAAACATCCAAAGTTGTAACCAAAAAACCAAAATTTAGCTGTTTCTTCAGTTTTCAATTTCCTTTGAGGTTATGTGTGCAGATTAAAATTTCATTTTGTAACCGCTGATAGGTAATGTCATAATGAACAGCCTCAATTTTTGTCGCTTTCTTTGGACCTACACATACCGATAAATTCTCATCTATATTTAGAAAGAACGACCAAAATGCATGGCCACCCTAACCACAGGGCTAAATGGGCTGTAGCCCCGGGGCGCAAGCCTCTTCGGGGCGGCAATTTTTGTTGGTCCTTTTTTTTTATTTTTAGTTTTGTTATTTTTATTTAAAATCTTTTCATTACAGAAACTGCACTGTAGCATGTAAGTACTGCGAAGGCTTAAATTGCTTTAACTGTGAAGATAAAGATTTGGTACCTGAAACAGAAGAAATTAATGAGTTTGTGGAAGGTTTTAAGGGACTATGATAAGGTCCTTTTCACGGACGGTGATTAATTTACAACACCAGGTTACTTTTAGAAAACTTAAACAACTTTTATTATCCACTCTAAACAGCTTTACTTTTCTTTTAACTAATCTACGTTATGCTTATAAATTTCTGGGTACGGATGAATAAGTGCCGGCGAAAGTCGAGAGCAGACTGCTATTCTTTCTACTTGTATGATAATTTGCAGCGATCTTTTGATAACGCTACCGGTACTTTTAATATGCAAATTTCCCATGGATTTTTAGAGTATCGCATGGATCTGGAAACCAACTCGACTTTCGTCGCCACATCACTCCCCCTCTTGGAAAAAAATTTTTATGTACTTCCTTAGTAAGATATTCAATATAAAATTTTTAAATACTACTACATATTTTCATCAGTAGAAAACATCTATGTGATTATACATTCGTTATATTCGATAGGAACTTTTATATTCTGCTTATTACTATTTAAATTTCTTGTTTATATTTAAATATTCAAAAAAAACTTCCTTTAGATTTACAAAATAAAAATTATAAACGGTTTATATATATTTCACAATTAATTCTATCAATTTGAGACCTTGCTGTCTGGTCACTTTCGGCCATGTTTGGACCAAGCTACCTGTCCTATTTTACTGGTGGAACAAGTACCAATACAAGGAATTTGAAACTTCTGATTATTGTTTCGCATCTGTTGTTTCATCTTCCAGGATAGCGTGCGTGTTTTTAACTATTGTCGTGTGCGGTACCTACTTGGTTGGGGAACGAGTCAAGGATGCGGGAACTTCATTTTCATTTTTTTAAACAGTATTTAAATACAATAAATACCTATTTGCATAATAAATGCTGCTTTTATTGATCTAACACCTAAATATATATATATATAAATTTGTATAAATGTTTTTATAATCAATTGATTTTTTATATTTGTAATGTTCTTTCGAAAAATTAGATCATAAGCTGTTAAAAATTAATTAATATCTAATACAAAAAAATTGTAAAAAAAGTGTAATTTTTCGAAAAAATTTACGAAAAAAATCAATAATTCTATCACATTTTTTTCCCTTTTTCTCAAGTTTAAAAATTTTTTTTTCACCATCATAAACTGCATAAATAAACATACATTTAACAAAAAAAGAACCTCATACGATGCGATGCACAAAACTGATGGGCCAATCAATTTTCAAATTTGAAGTCAATTTTTGAGCCTTGTACTAAAAATGTTGACTTGAAATTTTAACCAGTAATTACCCATATTATAAAGTATAATTTCTGAAAATTTCATCAAATTTTACTTAAAGCATCCGAAGTAATAACCAAAAAACCAAAATTTAGCAGTTTCTTCAGTTTTTAATTTTTTTTTGAGGTTATGTGTGCATATAAAAATTTCAAATTGTAACCGCTGAGAGCCAATATCATAAAGAATAGCCTCAATTTTTTTCGCTTTCTTTGGACCTACACATTCCGAGAAATTCTTATCTATATTTAGAAAGAACGACAAAAATGGTAGTTTTTTCACAAAATGGCCCATAATTTACGTAGCGGCGGTTGCGAGAGGCAGAAAATTTCCATTTCGTATAGTATTCGATGTAACTAACATATTAAAAAAAAATTTTTTGAGACTGGAAACAATTCCTTATGTTTTGCTTGTCCGACTCCACTATTATGGGAATTGGTTATGAAAATTTTAAAGATCCTTTGGATAGAATTTACGAATATAACTTTCAAAAGCCTATAACAAAAGTTGAAGCTGAGGGGTTGTAAAATGAGCTCAAATCACTCCAAACTGCTATTATGGTAGAATTTTGGGGCGAAATATTAGAAATCATAGATAAAACTAATATATCACTTCAAAAAGTTGCTGCTACAAATAGGCCCGCCACAATGGGGCGAATTGCCCGGGCTCCAGGCCCCAAAAATGGATTGCAAGCCAAAAAGTGGACCTGGCTGCACTAAGTAACTTAAGGCCTATTCGGAAATCAAGAAGCGGCCGTTCTGAATGAACTTATTCTTACCACGGATTTTAAAAAGTATTAAATATTTTTTTTAGTAAAGGATTTTTTGAATTTTCAATCTCCTTAAAAGGGCCCCAATCATATTTTAGCCCCAGGCCCCGAAAGGCTATGTGGCGGGCCTGGCTGTAATTGAAAGCATTATTGAGTTGTTTTAATTTGTAATATTTTAAAAATTATTTTTAAAGTAGTAAAAGAAACATCCTTACAAAGTGCTGCTTAACTAACGTCAAATCAAGTTATTTTATTTTAAAATGTATTTACTAGTTTCTGTAAAATTTACTAGTGTTTTTACTATTTACTGCAAAATTTCGAAAGGTTTTCGAAAAAATGACAAGAGGGCTTTTTTGTAGGAAGTAACGTTTCGTATTGACTGATCAAAAAAAAATTTCGAAAAAGTTTTTGGGCGATTTTTTGGCCAAAAAGTGGTTTTTGATAACTTTGACCTTGAATAACTTTAAAAGGGTTAATCGGGTCAACATTTTTGTAAGCACTAAAGTTGTAGAGAATTTCAGTGTCAACATTTTTGGCACACGCACGGGGTTGTACGACGTATAGAAACTGAGATACAAGGAAAGCACGGGAAAAACGCGATATCTCCGGCGGCCATGTTTTTTTTTCTGAATCCGAAATTGTTTTCTTAAAAAGTGCCAAGGAAGCTGTAGACCAATTTTCAGCCATTTTGGAATTTTGTCTCCTTTCGTGCGTTTTTTTTGCTAGTTTCCCCGGACTATATATAGTTTTTTTTAATTTTGTATGAATATTTTTTTTTGTTTAGTGTAAATTGAATTTTTCTAGTTCTGACACTTTTGTGTAACTTTGCCGGCCGCTCAGACATCCCGTGTAATTTCTTACCGAGAGGGGCGCATTATTTTTAGCACCCCACGGGCGACGAATATCTTAGGACGGCCCTGCCAAAATGGTAGATTTTTTACAAAACGGCCCATAATTTACGTAGCGGTTGCAAGAGAAAAAGTTCATTTCGTATAGTATTCGATGTAACTAACATATTGAAAAAAAAATTGAGACTGGAAACAATTCCTTTTTCACTAAAATTTGATGCTTATCTGACTCCACTATTAGTAAAATCCGTAAAAAATAATTTTCCGATTTTTTGAAAATTTGTAACCGAAAAGACCCTTTAATCCCCCAGAAAATTCGGTTAGTTTTGTTCGTTTTGTTAATTTTGTTTTTGTTTTTTAGGAGTAGAAATTTTTTCCGCCACTTTTAATTCCGTGACCCCCCGCAAAACAAAATTCTAGATCCGCGCCTGATCGATTATAACTTTTTTATTTCCTGATAATTAAATAGAATTTCGTTAAAGCAACATAAATAATTGATTTAAATGAAATTGTTTAAAAAGAAGAAATAATTTTATCACAACAAACTAAACCGAAGACGGAATTGACCACACAAAAGGGTTCAATATCCTTTTTCCCTTACTTTATTATAAAGGATCCAGTTTCATTGTAAGAAGGAGAGCAATCAGAGCTCATACATAATAAATTTCGTCAACAATCTTTCGAAAATTTCGGTTTTACCCCGCCCTTCTTGCTGGTTTCTTTTTTCTTGCTCCCTTTTGCTTTAAAGGACTATATTTCTTGATGGTATAGAAGACGACAGAGAAATAGTTAAGGCTTACCTATAAAAAAGTGTTCAGGCCTCAATTTTCGTGTAGCCAAAGGATGAAAACGATTTGATATCGAACTTGTCTAGTCATTCTCTCTTTCTTTACCCGGGAATTATTTGTCTAGCAAGAAGAAAATTTTTTTGTACGCTTTGATACCCATAAACAAGGGAAAAAGGATCAAACAAAATTGATCAATACTACAAGCAAAAAAAAACATTTTTCCCTTAAAGTTTTCTCAGCATTTTCGTCCGAAGGCTTCAGAATTGTGACGATGGTATCCCCAACCTCGGCCCCGACCCTTCCAGGTTTTGCCAGGGTCTGGTCAAATTCTTGAATCAGGGACCTAGCCAAAGGAAGTTTCGGGTGTAGGAATAGCTGTATGCATATAATCAGGAATAACTCGGACATTCAATCCTTTTGCCCACCACTTTTGTTCTTCTTATTATCCCTCTAAACAGTCTTTTTATGTTTTATTGAGTAAAGGAAATTACTTTGTGCCTTTGGTCAAGAGCAGTACAAGGGAATTATGCGGGAAATTTATTCATGGAAGTGAAAGGATCTTTAGGGTCCGTTTCTCTTGGCAGTTTTTTTTTACGGGTGATGATGGGCTATTTTCAGTGGTAGTTGAATGTTGTTATTTACATAGATAAAATTCAATATAGGCTTATTTAATGGCTTTTATGTGTAAATATTTACTGAAAATGGGAAACGAGGTATTGAAGAGATTTAATGTTACTGACTTTGGGTTTTATTAAAAAAAAGGGTATGAAATATTGCTTTATGACTTATTTTGGGCTATGGAGGAAAGCGATTTTTTCTGTCAGATTTCACTTCAGAGCAAGATAGTTTTTTTTATTATAGTTATTTTCACCAACATCAATGTTCTGTAATCCTCGGTTGGGCGTATTATGTCGATTTCATAAATCTAGATGTTTTTGGTATTCTTAAAACCTTTTTTAAGAAGGTGTTTGATAATTAAGGATATAAAATAGCAGCAAGCATTAAACAGAGCCCGAGTTTTATGAAAAAAGTTATCGTTATCGCCTTTCACTAGAACTAATTAATTTTCCATTTCCAAGTTTTATATGTTTTATAACAGATCAACAGCAGCAACTTTTGTATTATCGCTATTTTGTAAATTTTTTTTGTGAAGGATGGTCAAACCATCGAAAGGTCCTGCATGCAAATGCCTTATCCTGATATGGAGGCTCTGTCAGGATGGACCGTCCCTTTCCTGCCATACGCGTGGGACTTGTATGGACCATAACCTTCTATATTACAAGCCATGAACAAGGAAAATATTGAGAGCGAATTTCCGCTCAATCGGACTACAACTCGGTGAAGTCACGTTATAGTCCGCTCAAATTAGGAAAAATTAAAGAAATTTTTCCCACAGCTATGAGACCGGGGCCAAATGAAGGATTTCGGTCGTCTAAACATGATTTTCACAACCCGCAGTTCGAAAAAAGGGTTGTTTTTGAGAAATATACAAATACATGATGGTTTTCGCCTTTTTTTCTATTTTGAGGAGAAACTATGCATTTTGGTGAAAATATCAATAGAACAAAGTTGTAGGCCGTAAAATTACCTACAAATTTTGTCTTCACTGTTTTTTTGAATTCCGTGTAGTTTCGCAGCTAGAGGCCGTTTTGCGCCTTTTCCAGATTCAAAGCGACCAAAGAAAGGCCTTTGAAAAACTGCAATACTACTTTGATCTCATTTAATTTTTCATACAAAATCATAATTTTGGCGCAAAATCTAAAAAGGCGCAAAACGGCCTCCAGCGCTATACGGAATTCAAAAAAACAGTGAAGGCAAAATTTGTAGGTAATTTTACGGCCTACAACTTTGCTCTATTGATATTTTCACCAAAATGCATAGTTTCTCCTCAAAATAGAAAAAAAGGCGAAAACCATCATGCATTTGTATATTTCTCAAAAACAACCCTTTTTTCGAACTGCGGGTTGTGAAAATCATGTTTAGAAGACCGAAATCCTTCATTTGGCACCGGTCTCATAGCTGTGGGAAAAATTTCTGAAAAACAGCGCTTTTTTGACTAATTTGAACCAGTGGCGTAGGTAGCTTTTTGCGATGGGAGGGGATATGACTTACTATATTTTGATTTATCGGATTTTGAGAATTTAATGCATCAGAACGGGATGTTTTCACGGTTTTTTCTACAGATGATTCTGCATTTCTATGGTTTTCACCGTCTCAAGACTTGCCGAATGGTTTTATTAGCAGTAAAAATTTCTTCATTCCGAGATAATAAACAAAACAATTTGAACACACTTTTACAATTATAAACTAGAATAAATTTGACAATTGAGGAGTGTCTGTTCAAAAGGGCGTATTTCCATCTTAAACAAACTTTACAGAAATCGAAAAAATGCCTGTTCCTATAAATAAAATGCTAAAATATATTTAAATGCACATTCATGTGAAGGTTAAGACTACAATATGATATGGATTTTTTATTTAAAAAAATACACATTTAAACTATATTTTTTTAATTATTTGTTTAGAAATAGGCCTTTTTGATCGGGATTGTGAGAAATACGACCTTTTAATTAGTCACTTCAAGAAATAAGCCTTTTTGAATTGAATTTTTGGGAATACTTGCAGTGAAGTTTTTTGGGGTTCTGTCAAAAGCAAGATTTTTATGTCCACATATCCACTCCTAGTATAACTTTGAGCTAGAATTAAATTTTATATTGTGTTAGGGCTCTAATACCAAGGTGCCAAAGTACCAAACTACCAAATAAAGCCATCAAACATTGCTAATACATATCTCCAAAAATAAAAGCCACAACACAAAAATCGTTGAACATTATTTATAGGAAATTGTTCGTGCTTTCCAATTTTGGAAAAAAAATATTGACTAACTACGTATTTTTGGGGAAAAAGGTAGTTGAAATTGATAGTTTTGTTAAAAAATACAAAATATTGAATTTTATGACTCATTACTCTGGAAGATGGTAGGTTAGAACCTACACTTTTACATTTTTAGATAGGTGGGGGTATTCTGCGTGCAGTGAAGTTTTTAGTTTTTTTTAAATAAAATATTTTAGTACGGTGAGAGTATTTTTTCTAAAAAAACACACTTCCTTATAATTCATTAACTAAAGCTGATATAAAAAAACTGATAATATATTTGAAATCAGCGTCAAAAATTAGTTTAGAATGATGTAAAATATTCCATGCAACAGTCATGCTGTTGAGCAGTGTTATAATTGGGCCTTCCTTTCGCTTACAGTCACAATTATATGAAACGAAAATTCAGATCGTATTTTGAAGTAAACCTTCTTTTGCTGAGGGGGTTCCGGTTATCCGATAATACTGAAATTTTGCACACCTTCAGTTTCGATGACAATATAATATAGTATACTCAATAGATCCAATATGACCACCAAAAAAATGGCGGATTACCGTTTCCTTCACAAGATGCAGAAATACGTCCTTTTGATTGGAATCCTAATTTTTGGAATTAATAATATGGAAAGTACGCTCCATTTGAATAAGTTTTTAGGCTCATTTGAGGGACCTTTATGCCATATTTTCAAAATAATTTTAAAATAAAAAAAAGTTGAAAACGGAAATACGCCCTTTGGAACAGACACTGCTCAATTATAAACTAGAGTAAATTAATGTTAACGCTCCAAGGAACGCCTTCGAATTGTTGATTCGCCAGAGACAATGAGTGTACTGTGTATTGTGCTCGATAAAATTGTATCGAGTTAGATCAATCTATGAAGTGCAAAGCTTCCCCGAACTTATAACTTAAAGTTTATCATAATTCTGCCCGTAGAATCTTTTCTTGAACTGACTTGACAATTTTTATAAACTTCAAAATATTAAAGAGGAATTAAATTGACAATCAAAGCCAAAAGTTAGTCCTATTTTTTAGGAAGCTCATATTTTGATACTCTACTACATTAAAAAATATTCGAAATATTAAATATTGAATAAAATATGCTCATAGCTACTAGTTATTTCACCCAAAATTGGAAAACGATTAAATTTCTTGATTTATTATAACGTTAAAATTTTGAGTATTTGGGAACCGAGGTGCCACTATTGGCTCATTGTATTTACTTTACATGTGGTCGATGTGTCCACAATTATAGTGAGCGTCCTTTTCGTGGCTCTTGATTGGTCGGCCTGATCGAAGCCCGGAAATTATACAATACTTAAATGCACAGCCGTCACAAAAACATATCTAGATGATTTTTATATAAATGCGCAAAAACAAAACTGCACATTACATAATGCCAAAAGAGGTGCTGGTGGCTGGTGCTTAAGAAATTTCATGTCCTATACTTAAATACGTAGATACGAAGACTTTTATTCAATTCTGTTATAATTTTCGTTGGCTCATGGGGGGGATTGATCCCCTTGATCCCCCCCCCCCTATCTACGCTACTGATTTGAACGGACTATTATGTTGTTAGTGTAATTTGGAGAATTTGGGAGAATTTGGTGGTCCGATTCTCTCAATTGAGATTCTTGTTCATGGCTTGTAAATATAGAAGGTTATGTATGGACCAATCAAATATCTATATTAATAAAAGAAAGTTTCTGTAAGTATGTACATATGTATGTATGTATGTGTGCGCTATAGCGGGCGCACCAGTCATCGCAGAGCTTCGAAATTTTGCATGAAGGGGTCTTCCGTGAAACACCTCGAAGCCCGATTTTCGAAATTCAACATGGCCGTTCCGATTTCAATGAAAGTTGGTATCTAGGGGTTATAAATTTAAAATGGCCGTGCCAATATGGCCGATGAATTTGCCAAATAAAGAATTTATTATCAAAACTTTTAAATTTTAAATTTCGGGGCTAATCTGGTCGACGAATTTTTGCCAAATAAGTGTCATTTCCCGGTCAGCTGTATGTAGGTTGTTCCAGAGTTTGGAAATCAAAAAATCTTCACATCCTAGCTCCAAATGTAAGAATATTGACCATAGTGTATCCTGCTAATTTCCTCTATTGTCGTGAAGTTTAAGAAGGGCGAAGTGTAACGGCTAACTGAAAAAAGAAAGTTAAAATTTCAATTCACCGAGAAGTTTCATGTTCCTACCTACTTGAATACATACATAACGCACAGTCGCATCTCAAGATAGTACGGATGTTCCAACTGAACCCCCAAGAACAGGAAGGAGGAACACATGTGGGCAAGAAGTTTTGTTTTGAAATTAAAGTTGTTAAAAAGAAACAAATTGTTCCAATTAATCCCTGACGAATCCGAGAACGCTCGAGAACAAATATTATAATATTTTTTATAGGTAACTCTAAATTTCTGTATGGTAAACAAAATCATTTTTTCCAGATTTTTTGTAGTTTTTATTATACTTTTTTCCTACCGCGGCCAGTGTAAACATAAACTTTTTTTATTTAAGCCTTAAAGTAGGTAAGGGTAGATTTCGTTTTACTCATACAAAGCTTTAGTTTGTGTTGTTGCACCCATGGCTTACCCAGTTTACCTCATGCACACACCGATTCAAGAGCTATGATTCTACGCTTTGTTATGCACACAACACCAAGAAGTAGTGCTAGCACTCAGCTAGCTAAACAGCTCTCATCGATCATCTACGCTGCGTTCTGTACGTACCCAAAGCCAAAGTCTAGATATAACAAGTCTTTCATCTTCATACAAAATTTTCCCCCCGTTAGTTGTGTGCGTGCATATATGAACATCATTGCTGAGCACAACTCTACGCATATATCGTGAACTTGGCGAGACAAAGCCAGATTATCTCTCTTCGATAAAGTATGCAGAAGAGAAAAGGAAAGCAAATTGAATCAGCTGTTTTTTTCATAAATAGTAAATATGCACCAATACATCAAGTTTATCAGAGAGATTCTGAAAACCACTCAAATCTGGCATTCTTTAACTAAAGACGATATTTTCCGTTAGTGGGGTATGTAAACAATATGTCTAAATTGTCCGCGGTGTTCACCATATGGCTTGCCCCCATAGTCACATAATAATAATATATAATCTTCAATTCTGACTACCTAGCTCAGTGTTTTTCAACAGGGGTGCCGCAACGTTTAGGCATTTTCTTGGAAATTTACTTAAGTGTAGTTCAAGAAAACTCATTGTCAGTTCTACGAGATAGTGTTGGGTGGTTTAATTTGAAAGAGGAGCCTCTTTTCTTTTAGGCCAGTACAATGTCATACTTCAAATGAGGCGAGGTGCCATTGTGTAATGCCAAAATGACAAAAACAAGTAAATTAAAGTACAAAGGGCTTTTTCTGAGCTCTTGTCTTCCACATAAAAAAAATAAATACCAATGAAGAGCTTTCTCACGAGCTTGATTCTAATATGCATTAAATTGCCTCAGAAGAGTACGAAAGTAAGAAACCTATGCCTCCACGATGTATATTTATATTAAGGAATCACAGATCGCCTCATTTCAAATTGGATATTTTTCTGCCGCAAAAGAAGTAAGAAATATCTCTCCAATATATATTTACAATCTCATCTCACTTAATTTAAAATTGCAATCTTTAAGCCCAAGTTTCGTGCAACAGAGAGAAAACCATACAAATTTGTGTGCGATAAAAGAGCTTCAGAGGGGCACTTCTACTTTGACTTTGGGATGTAAATCGAGCTTAACTGTGCCAACGGCAGTAAGGAGAAGAAACCCACCACTACGTATTTACAATCTACCTCGCCTCATTTATCTTGATACGGGCTCATATACCAGTAGGACATTATTTTTGAACCGGGACATTTAAAAACGGGTATGATAAAATAAAACGTGAAGAATTATATAAAGCTATGGAGTATGTATGTATGGAGTATGTATCTGATCTGTATCAGATTTCCCAAACACCTCGTAGATTTGTCCAAAATGGCAATGAAAGAGATAATATGCAGAATAAGAATTGAAGGAAATCTGTCAGAACCATTCAACCTCATAGTAGGACTAAGCGTACGTGCAGTACGCAGCGTAGATAGTAGAGTAGAGTATAGCAGCGCATACTCGCTTATAGAACTCTCAATGGGTTTTAAGCGGCCCATACACTTTCAGTTTAACCGCGCAGTTTATCACGTGTGACGTCATGTTCGAGCGATAAATTGTATGAACTGTGCGTTTTGAACTATTTTCATTCAGTCTTCAGACCTGAGCTTCTGGACCCTCTTTTGCTCCGATAAACTGCGCAGGAACCCACACACTTTCAGTTCAGTTTATTGTACACGTTTTTTACACAACTCAACTGCCCAGTTAAAACTGAGAGTGTGTGGGCCGCTTTAAATGGGCATATTCACACGTCGCCATAAGTGTGCTGAGTAAAACCGGTTTTATTCAACTCCTAGCAACTAACACGGGGCGTAAATTATGGATAGTAAATTTGAATGCTATACAGGAACATTTAAATGTATTGCAGATGAAATTTACTTGTTAGAGAAAAACAGAGCTAAAGAATGCAAGAGATAGAAGTAACTTTTTATATGTGTGCTAGTTTTCACGCGTTTGGTTTTGCCTGAAAAATGTTTCGTTAAGTTCTTCCGCTCCCTTCCCTCTATCATCTATAAAACCGGTTTAAGCGCCATGAATATGCATTGTGTGAATAGGCCCAATGGGATTGTGCATAACGCCGATTGCTTGCTCGATCATAAGCTCGCGTTCAGCGCGCTGATATTTTTGATGTGAAACATCTTTGCGCGCTTTGAGAGTAATTCTTCAAGGTCGGGAACATTTTGTGGGAACGCTTTTTAGGGAACGCTTTATAGGGAACGCTTCGTTCCAATCCAATTTTCATTCCGGGAAACGGAAGATCTGTATTGGGAAGACAGAATAAAACGGAGATTTAAAAAAAAATAGTAGCACCAAAGAAAAGTGTTTATATGCCGCGAGCCAGACATGACGAGCCAGACATAGGCAGAATGGAACAAATGGTTGAGTGGTTGCCTTACGACGTTGATATTCCAAAAAGTCGCGAGTTCAATTCTTGATCTCGGCATTTGAATTTTATTATTTATATTTAATGGTTTTGTTTGTTTGTTTGTTTGTTCGGTTCAAATTTTGCGACAGCTTTTTCAACTACTTCTACTTAAACATTGAGTTCCCGTGACAATGCAATCTGACATTTTTGTAAAAAATCAAGATGGCGGTTCCAAGATGGCGGACGAATTTTCCAATTGTGTTCCGATTCCATTGAAAATCAGTATCGGGGGGTTTTAGGGCCACAAATGACGATTCTGCAGTCAAAAATTAAAAATTCAAAATGGCCGCGCCAATATGGCGGATGAATTTTGCGAATGTGTTCTGAATCCATTGAAAATCGGTATCGGGTTGTTTTTAGGGCCAAAAATGACGATTCTGTTGTCAAAATTTTGAAAATTCAAAATGGCCGCGCCAATATGGCGGATGAGTTTTGCAAATATGTCCTGAATCCATTGAAAATCGGTATCCGGGGGCTTTTAGGGCCATAAATGACGATTCTGTGGTCAAAATTTTAAAATTCAAAATGGCAGATGAATTTTGCAAATGTGCTCTGAATATGTTGAAAATCCGTATCGGGGAGTTTTTAAGATCACAAATGACGAATCTGTTTTCAAAATTCGAAAATTCACAATGGCGGCGGCAATATGGCGGATGAATTTTGCCGATGTGTTCTGAATCCATTGAAAATCGGTATGGGAGGGTTTTTAAGGTGACAGATGACGAATGTGTGGTCAAAATTTTAAAATTCAAAATGGCGGTACGATTTTGGTAATAACAATTCGATTTCACTGAAAATTGCTATTTGGGTGTGTTTAAGGTCGGAAATAATGTATTTGTTGTCAAAATTAGAAAATTCAAAATGCCGCTGGCAATGTGGTATGTAGCATTGAGTCGCATAAGAACTTTGGAAGGGCTATGTATTGAGGAGCTTGATTGTGAGAAATTAACAGGTAAGAAACCGTGCAACAAAGATGCAATGAAAGAGTTGGAAAAGGATGAATAGTTTGCATGATGATACGAGCCAAAAGCCAAACTAAAAACTAGAAAATAAAAATAGGTAAAAAAACTTTTAAGTTAAATGGTTTTATTTGAAATCATAAGCTGTACCAAAAACTAGAAAATAATTAGAACACAAACATGGGCCTACTTGAGATTCTGACGTCTGGTAAGAAATCGTGTAATAGTAGCCATGCTGTTTTCTCATGTCGTATGCCAAAGGGCACTTTAAGTCGCTGCGTTGCGTCAGCGGATTAAGAAATAGTCTGAGACTTGTAACAGACTAAAATAAAAACATGGAGAGCATAAAAATCTGTATAACGACTGTGACTTGTCTAGAAAAATGTGTTTCCAAGCCCAGCAAAAATATATTTCAAATGCGGTCAGACATCATGGTCGAAGGTCATCAACAGCAATGGTACATTTTCAACACAAATCGGTGTGTAAAAAATTTACGGCTTTTTTACATCCCAAACGCAAAATTGCTGTGCGATAAAAGAGCTCCAGAGCTGCGTTTCCCCTTTGCGTTTGGGATGTAAAACGGCCTTTATTCTTACTAATTATTCAATTTAAAGAAAGATGAAGATTGCCAAAGATGTTTCACATCTTTCACGTGCACTGGTTACACGCGCTATATTTTTTTAATTGTAAAACATGCTTTATATGTAATTTATTTTTTGTTTTAAATTTTGTAAGAATGATGAAAAAACATTGACAATGATAATTTTAAATTGACGTACTACTATTTTTTTTCTAATATCTTTGTGTAATGGAAAAAAATAGTAGAAAAATAAAAATAAACGTATTTTTAAGGTTATATTTAACCAATTCATTGTTAGTATGATTATAAGAAAAATTCTTATAACCCTTAATGGGTGAACAATTGATATTCGGTGAGATGAACAACCTTTACCAACTTCATTTGTAACAGACACCACAATATTATTTGCAATTTATGAAAAATAAATTTTATGATTTTCAGGAAAATATTAAATTCTTAGAATGTATTTCTCATTTATATGTTTTTATTGAATTTATAAAATAAAATTCATTTACTTAGGTGAAATTTCGGAATCTAGAAAAAATGTAACTCCCAACCGCGAAGCCTGCGCGAACGACCAATCGCGCACTTGAATAGGTTTTTGTGTTTACCTCTGGCCCACAGGCATTCATGAGCGATGATTCTACGCTTTGCTATGCACACAACAGCAAGAAGCTCTGCTACACAGAAAGCGGAGCGGAGCTGAGCCATAACCTTCTATATAGAAGCCATGAAAAAAGAAGAGGTAAGAAGAAGTGATATAACTACTTCCCAAGGAAGTAGAAGGCCTTCCTTACTCGATTCTTTTTCTTTTTCTTTTACTCACGATGAGACAAGATGGAAGCGCTGTGTCTTCCCCTTCCTCAGAAGTGGTGATATAACTAGTTATTCGCAAGAACTGAAAAAATCAGTGTTTGGGGATGGCTTTTATAAGTAGTGAATTCAGTGGCGGACTAAGCGTGGGGCGGAAGGGGCGGTCCGCCCCGGGCCTCTCGTCCCTGGGGCCTCCAAATGTCTACAAGTTCCCTTGATCAAATCCTAAACAAGGCTTTTAAAATATGGTCAGTGCCTGGAGAGTGGTACTTTGAAGTCGGAGGTCCCGTAAAATGTTCCCCTAGACACAAATATGTACAGCATGTAATTATTAAAAAAGGACTTTACTGAATCATTACCCTGTACATCGCTTATACTTCAATACTTCTTGACCATTTTCATCTCGGTTGCATCATGCAAGAGGAGTTTTTCTAAACTTAAGCCTAGTGTCCACTATATAGTTTTTTGCGTAGAGCTAGAGAAAACTCTCGCGTAGAGACACATAGAGAAGTGTATACACCCTCTAGAGCTCTACACATGCGCTCTACACCCACTCTACGCAAAAGTTTTCTCTGCTAAAAAACTCTATAGTGTATACGCAATTTTTTTGTGTTTGGTAGAGCCCTACTTCTGCTCTACGCTCTATCCAGGCGCGGATTTAAGGGCGGGTCACGGGAGTCATGACCCCCCCGCCAAAAGCACTCGCTGTTTAAAAAACAAAATTGACCCAACTAAAAAACAAAAACAAAAAATAACCAAACGACCAAAACCGACCGAAGTTTTTTGCAAATTAAAAAAACGACCCTTTTTTTATCTGATAGTGTAAGCTCAGGTGTCACCCTTTTGGCCTTATCATGGTTGGTTGTAAAAATGACAGCGGCGTTTACCGTTCTCATTTTTCGTACCATAATTGGCGAATGCAGCGACATGACAGTTTTCGACAAAACCTTATCATTGTTGTCGCTTGAAAGTTTTTAGACATTTCTGATAATTAAGAAATTTATAAAATTACATTATTTATTCAATCTATTTAAAAAATATTTATTCAATCTAGTCACTTGACAGTCGTGAAAAACGCAGCTTTGTCTCTTCAAACGCCAACTGTGATACGCCTGAAGGCGTTTTTCCCGACAAATGTCAGTTTTTTCGAAAGCTATGATTCCGTTTTACAGTCGCGCGCCATTTCTCACTTCAAGCGCCAACCATGATCAGACCCTTTGTACTACTAGTCCGTCATGTCATGTCGCACACGTCATAGTACAATGTCTAGTAGTAAGCTTAGCTCGAAGGATAGAGAGAGATAGGATAGATTAGGCGGAGTCGGGTGCAGTGTCTCCATATGTAAATCGAGCGTTACCGTGTTGCAAGGGCAAAAATACGGTGTTTCTAGACACGGTGAATCTGCTAAAAATTTACCGTGTAATTTTTCGTCAATTTTCTTCAAAAACTCCACTTTTTTTTGATAAAACTAATTTTTTTTTGTTAATACAAACAAAAAGAGTTTTATCAAAAAAAGTGGAAGTTTTGAAAAAAATTGATGAAAAAATACAAAAATTCATGATTTTCGATTCGATGTTTCCACTTTTTTCAAGTTTAAACATTTTTCTTGTTCACCATCATAAAGTACATAAAAATCCTACACTTAAATTAAAAAGGAATCTCATACGATGCAATGCACAAAAGTTATTGGCCAATCAATTTTCAGATTTGAGGTTAATTTTTGAGACTTGTGGTGGATATTTTGACTTCAAACGAGTTATTGTCCACATTATAAAGTAAAATTTCTGAAAATTTCATCAATTTTTACTTAAAACATCCAAAGTTGTAACCAAAAAACCGAAATTTAGCAGTTTCTTCAGTTTTCAATTTTCTTTGAGGTTATGTGTGCAGATTAAAATTTCATTTTGTAACCGCTGACAGGTAATGTCATAATGAACAGCCTCAATTTTTTTCGCTTTCTTTCGACCTACACATACCGATAAATTCTCATCTATATTTAGAAAGAACGACCAAAATGGTAGATTTTTTACAAAACGGCCCATAATTTACGTAGCGGTTGCAAGAGAAAAAGTCCATTTCGTATAGTATTCGATGTAACTAACATATTGAAAAAAAATTGAGACTGGAAACAATTCCTTTTTCACTAAAATTTGATGCTTATCTGACTCCACTATTAGTAAAATCCGTAAAAAAAATTTTTCCGATTTTTTGAAAATCCCCCAGAAAATTCGGTTAGTTTTGTTCGTTTTGTTAATTTTGTTTTTGTTTTTTAGGAGTAGAAATTTTTTCCGCCACTTTCAATTCCGTGACCCACCCAAAACAAAATTCTAGATCCGCGCCTGGCGCTATCAAGCATATTTGATAGAGTTTTTCTCTCTACAGACTCATTCTTATTTGCGTTTCGACTGCGCTTCGAATTGTTGTTGATCGGCGTGTTAAATAACAACGAAATTCGAATAGGACTTACGCAGAAAATTTTGGTATGAAGACGTATGTTCTTCCGTCAGCTCATTCAATAATTCTCGATACATTCCAGGGTTTGGTTATCGTTTCGCAATCCAATCTCGCCCCAACATTTCCTTTCCTTCTATTTCTCTTCTTCGAGCAAAAATAAAACGGCAGCAGCTTGTTTTTGGCAAGAACTCATTTTATTATTTTTTTGTTTTCTGTTAATTTCCGTAAAATTTTTTACACAATATGTGTACGCACTGTGATGACCTAGAGCGGAAGGATAAAAGAAAGACGTGTTTCTACGTTAAGCGTCTAATAAATAGTAATACTTTATTGACAATTATTGCAAGGCTAACCGATACAGAGTTGCTATTGTAGGCATGACATGTGACATCCCCCTTTTTTTTTAGATTTTTTTTTTTTAAACTTGAAAAACAATTAAATGGATATGATACATATGTATTCTAAATTTTTATCTTTTGATTTTGGAACTATGTAATTTTGTTACTTTTAATGGGATAATCACTTTTTTAAAAATTAATTATGGTTCGTATCGTTTGACTGGCTTCACTACGCGACCACTTCGCGTAGTTTTAATTGGACCCTCTGTTGTTTTGCGGCCTTCCTGTCCCGTAGATACGCATACGCCGATACCAGTGGATGTTGATGGCTCGACGTACTCACTCTGATTCGCATTGGGTTGAATTTCTGTAGAAATTGTTGAATTCAATGCACCCGGTTTCACGTTCGACGCAGTTGTGCTAGCTTCGTTGGTTTGGAATGTTGGCCAATCAATAGTCGGTTCGTGAATATTTGCCTTTGTTTTGTGCAAATGATGATGATTTCGACGATAGCGGCTGCCATCGTTGGTTTGCACAATTACTGAGCGCGGATACTCAGTTTCTTCGACCACTTTGGCTGATGTCCACTCTCGATGACCCTTTTGTAGTCGCACTTTATCGCCAACTTTCAATGCTTCAAATGGGCTAGCGACTCGGTCGGCGTATTGCTTTTGTTTCAGTCGTAGATTACGTAGTTCATCGGTGACATTTTCGACTATTTGCGGTTTTAATTGGTCCCGACCAATTGGTATAATCGTTCGCGTTGACCGACTGAACAATCGTTGACACGATGATTTTAAAGTGTCATTGCGCGGTGTGTTTCTGAGCATCAATAACGCCTTGTACACATCGGTGTTGTCGAGAAACGCCTGTCTCATTAAATTTTTCGCAGTTTGGACGTTTCTTTCGGCGAAACCATTTGATCGTGGATAACATGGTGATGACATTCTATGCGTAAAATTCCAGTCACGCGCAAAATCGGAGAATTTGTTCGATGAATATTGTGGTCCACCATCTGTTTCCAATATTTCGGGTATGCCGTGAACCGAAAACCATTGTTTGAAGTGTTGAATTACTTCCGCTGATGTTGATGCTTTTAGTTTTCGAAAATCAATGAAACCCGAATAATGATCGGCGATTAGTAAAAATTCATCGCCTTTGAAGTAAAAAATGTCGCTGGAAACGTGTTGAAATGGATAATCTGGCACAGTTTTCATTAGCATTGGCTCACGAACGTTGCTTCTTTGCGTGCTTTGACACACAGCGCACTTTTCGACGTGGTTTTTAATGTCATTCGTTTGTCCATACCAGTACAGTGACTGTCTGGCTCTGGCTACTGATTTCGTGATGCCCGCGTGACCAGTGTGAACCTGTTTGATGATGTTTTGAATTTCAGATTCAGGCACGATTACTTTATGCGCTTTGAAAAGTAATCCGTTTTCGTAGGTGATCTCCTCTTTGAACGTAGCGTATTTTCTAATTGCTTTTGGCAATTTGTCGTCGTCGTCGGGCCAGCCACGTTGGATGACTGCTTTGAGTAGATGTAACTCGAAATCGTTATGCGTTGCTTCAATGAATCGCTGCTCGGCTTCTTTGGTCATCGCCAATACGATGTTCACTGCATATTGTTCTTCTTCTTCATATTCACACGGAACGCAATCACGACTAAGTGTGTCAGCAATTGGTACATGTGTGCCCTTGACGTATTTGACTGTCGGCGAATATTGCAAAACATCCCAAAGGATTTTTTGCAAACGAAGCGGCGCATTCTGCAACGGTTTTTTGAATATCGTCTCCAACGGTTTGTGATCTGTTTCCACTTCTAGCCTTTTTCCATACACATATTCATGAAATTTTGTGCATGCGAATTTGATGGCCATTGCCTCTTTTTCGATTTGTGGATAATTTTGTTGGGATTTTGTAAATGCTCTGGTTGCGTAAGCTACTGGTCTGCCATCTTGCATCAGGCAAGCACCCATTGAGTGTGAACTCGCATCGACCGATAGCTTTACATCCTTGTTTACGTCATAATATTTCAAAACTGGTGTTGTTGTCAATGTTCGCTTGATATTTTCGACCGCGTTATGTTGTTCGCTGTCCCAGAACCATTCTACATCTTTGTGCAATAGTTTTCGCAGTGGTTCAGTCAATTCGGACAAATTGGCTATGTAAATGCCCAAGTAATTGACCATTCCGAGCAAACGCTGCAGTTCTGTGACGTTCGTCGGTGTTTTCAATTGTTTAATCGCTTCCACTTTTTCTGGATCCGCCTCGCAACCATTTTGTGTAAAAATATGTCCAAGAAATTTTACACGCGTTTTATTGAACTCGCATTTTCCTTTGTTGAGTGTGATGCCCGCTTGAGTAAGTCGATCGATGACAATTTTTGTTGTATGTTCAAGATCTTTAATCGACTCAGCGAAGGTGAAAATGTCGTCCATCGCTACTTCACAATTTTCGATTCCACATAATGTGCGATTCATGACTTCCGAAAAAACTTCCGGTGCTGATGATATGCCAAATGGTAATCGAAGATATCGATATCGACCCCATGGCGTCGCCATCGTTAAATATTTCGATGTTCGATCGGTGACTTTGATCTGCCAAAAGCCCTTTTGACAGTCCATTTTGGTGAAATATTTGGCGTTGCGAACTTTTGCCGCTATTTCCTCAACCGTTTTCAATGGGTAATGACGACGTTTGATGTTCTTGTTGAGTTCGGTTGGATCCATGCAGGTTCGCGTTTTCTCACCTTTGTTAACAATCACCATTGGGCTGACAGCTGGTGTTGGTTTAGAAATCGGTTCGATTACTTTCAATTTGACCATTTTGTCTAACTCTCGCTTGACTTTGTCCTTCAACGCATGTGCGATTCGTCGAGCTGGAATTATCTTGAAATTAGGATTTTCGATGAAATCGATGTCGTAAACGAAATTGTTGCAGCAGCCAAGTTCACTTTCTGCTGTTTCGTCGATTCGAAGCACTCGTACGATAAATCCCAATTTTTCACTCATTTCACCACCTAAAATCGATGAGACGTCTTCTTCTACGATTTTAAATAGGACTGGCTCGAATTTATTTTTCACTCCACAATCGATGGTTGCCTCGCCAATCACTTTGATTGGCTTGTCGTTGTAAGCAATGAGTCGTTTGGTCGCCGATTTTTTGATTTTTGCGTTTAATTTTTTCGCTACTCTTTTTGAGATAACGTTGCATTGAGATCCTGTGTCCAACTTAAGTTGAAGCTCTTGTTCACCAACACGCACCTTCGCAGACCATTTTTCATCTTCCTTTATTAAATTCACTTTTAATGATTTTTTCGATCTTTTGTGTTCAATTTTCACCATGCCGACTTTGAATTGACTCGGCTCATCACTGTCGGAATCGCTTGAATCGTCAGACTCATTTTCTGTTTCACTGTCTGAGTCCGATTCCACACAGTACTTTATTGACAATTATTGCAAGGCTAACCGATACAGAGTTGCTATTGTAGGCATGACATGTGACACGCACGCATCTCTGAATAACTGAGAAATGAAATGACATGCAAAAGTTGATGACCGCAGTTGCGCGCTCTACTATAGGACT
This sequence comes from Thereva nobilitata, assembly GCA_963855945.1. Classification (NCBI taxonomy): domain Eukaryota; kingdom Metazoa; phylum Arthropoda; class Insecta; order Diptera; family Therevidae; genus Thereva; species Thereva nobilitata. Next base: position 124,575,310 of record OY979696.1, read on the forward strand.
CTACAGTAGAGAAAAACGCATCTGCACTCAAAATTTCTCTAGAGAAACTCTACGATCGGTGGAGCGGTAGAGTGGTAGAGACGGGCTGTAGTGTACACACTACAGGTAGAGCTCTATACTCGACGCTCTACACTCTACCGAAAAAAACTCTATAGTGGACATTTGGCTTTAGAACTACTTTCGGAATCGATGGGTAATTAAATGCTTTACCTACTGGGAAATAAACATACACACACACTTTTACATACAAATGGCAACTGAATAAAAGGCTTCTAAAATTACATCAACTTCTTAGACCGAGGGCCTCATTCAGCTTTGCCGCCCCGGGCCTCTGGCGGGCTTACTCCGCCACTGAGTGAATTAGAACCAAAATATAAGGAGATTCTGTCCGAATTTTTAATGGAATTTATTAAAACACACATGTTAATCATAAAATTTTTATATATCAGAAAATATATAATAATACAAAGAAGGATAATAAAACTTACATACTTCCGGTTTTATTTCCATTTTAAAAAAAAAGATAAAACTTAAATACTTCAAAGTTTAAAAAAAAGATAACACTTAAATACTTCATAGTTTAAAAAAAAAGATAAAACTTAAATATGTACTTCATAGTTTAAAAACAGGATAAAATTTAAATACTTCATAGTTTTAAAAAAAAGGATAAAATTTAAATACTTCATAGTTTAAAAAAATAAGATAAAACTTAAATACTACAGGTTTCTTATCAGTTAAAAAAAATCAGCCAGTCTTATTTGACATTAAATTAAATGTTAGGTTCGCTTTCCTTTTTCTTTGCAAGGCATTTCTCTTTATGAATTTTGTTTTTGGCAATTTTGAAGTCTTTTTTAATTTGCGCTATATAATTTTTTTTGTTATATACTTCATTGGCAACAGCTCTGTTTTGGAAAACAAAAAACATAAGTAGGTACAATATTTTTTCAAATGGGAAAGAAAACACTTACTGTAAAAAATGTCATTAATTGCAGTGTACGTTTTAAATGCTTGTTTTTGTTGAAAGCCATCATAATTGTAATTTACTATTACATCGGTACACAACAAATTATGTATGTTTTTAGCAATGCCACCTTTCTGAATAATTTTCCTAATCGTAAAAATCTGGAAAAGGTAAAAGGAATTATACAAATTAGAAAATGAAAATCATATTGCTGTGCCTTTTATTTTCTTTAATTCCCTATCTAAATCAGAACAAGGCAAATAAATAGTTATAGAGATATTAAATATTTTTAATAAAATATTAAATTACCAAATCGTCTTCATTTAAATTCGGTATCTTTTCTTCTAAATCAACAATAGCCTCTGTTGATTTTAAAGGGAATAGTTTAATTAAGGCTTCGTTCGTTTCATGTCTTTTTAAAAGTTGTCGGACACAAACTTTAATTTCACTCAATTGCTCCATAAGCTTTTCGTTTTGCTTTATTATTATTATTTTTAAATTATTTAATTCCTTTTGAATATCTTTAAAAGAAAGAATGAAAAAATTGTTAACTTACATAGCCAACGCATAAATATAAACTGTACACACCTGGTGTTTGATCAGTTGAAGGGGGTGATCAAGGGCGGATCCACCGTTGTGGGCACGATGGGCATGCCCCCACAACCCTAATAGTCTTGTGACGTCACACATTTTTCGACTCATGTACGCACATGAAATTATTCAATTACTCACGTGCGTTAGTAATAAGAACAAGTAAAGCGCACACAGCTCATGAGTATGTGCGTTTTGGCGCACACAAAATTTATCGCACACTAGCACGTGCGCACACGAGTGTGCGTTTGCGTACTCTGATGATTTTATATCCTATTAGTCCAGTAAAAAGGTGCAAAAAAAAGCAATCTGAACATTTTCTGAAAACAGCAATTTTTTTTGGAATGTGTAGGGGGTTGGTTGGCAGTATAGCCGAGTTTTCGGGATCCGGAGGCGTGACGTTCGGCCGCCATCTTGTTTTGAATGGTGAAAAATGGTTTTCCTTATTTCTCGGAAACCGTGAGGCCTACAGAATTTTTGTAAAAATATTGCTTTTTAGATAATCAAATTATCTGCAACTTTAGTAAATAATGTTTTGCTGTAATATTAATAATAAAAAAGATATGGACGAAAAATGACAAAAATTTTGAGGATGATGAGCTTTAAAGCGCTATAACTTTTTTATTATTGATTCTACATAAAAAATGCTTTGGAGCTTATTTGTAGGGAATTTTCTTGCGAATAGTTTGATGTGGTCATTTATTGAATTAGGGTTGTTTTTGTTGATTTTGGAGCAATGCAAATGGAGAAAGCGGATGTACCATTTGACTGGACTATATGCCTTAATAAAATAAAAAAATATGTTTCAGACCACACTTTAGAAGTACAAATTTTTTACCCAACAAATGCCGCAATTATTAAAATATTAACCAGATAGCAGTATGCAATTGATATAGTGGAGGTCTCCTGGATATTTTGTGGCGATAGGGAAAAACCGCTTAAGTCAAAAAACATGATTTTCCACCAGAGCAATTTTAAGATTTAAAAATATTCCATCTGGACGAGATAAGCGAAGAAACAATTTATCATAACTTTCTCAATATTGGTTTGAAGGGAATCAAATTTTGTGTCAAGGGCGATTCTAATACGTAGAATTCAATGCCGTAATTAACTCAATTTTGTCTTAAGCCGACTTAAGCGGTTATTCACTATCACCACATAGTACGCTTTCAGAATAGTAAGGCCAACGACAGATGGAGGAAGTATAGTGACGAGCCTACCGAGGGACTTGATACAAGTACAATTTCAAAATATCAATATTTATGAGTTCATATTTACATTAAAATCTAAAAACGAAGCAAAGGTTTTATGATAAATGAAATATTTTCGATTGAAACTGGTCTAGAAATCGCGTAAGAACTGCATCAAGCGAGGTTCCATATGTCGTGGTAGTGGTACTTTTGTCAATATTGGGTCTGTCTATACGCTTCGATCCCAAGAACGTTCCTCACGAACTTTGAATATTGAAATTGCCACTCAAAGTCATGGGGATTTCGTTGAAGTTTTGACTTGGTAAAATTGAACCTTCAGAAGTGGAGATTGTCATGTATGAATTCCGGCAGAATGAAATCGGCAAAAGAGTACTTTCGGAAATCAATTTACGTACCTCTATTAGATTCCGTTATTAATAATTTGGGGCAGAGATTGTCTCCGGAGGTACTCGACATATTTCAGTTGGGAGTTTCTCTATCTAAACCAAATGTTAGTGTCAGGGACTGGAATATCGATATCATGACAGTGAAAAAAACCGTCCAGATGTACCGGCTATTCATTAACGATAGTAAATAAACTGTTATAAATGAATACCGCCTCTGGATGGCTAAATGGAAAAGAGAATGTGAAAACAATTCCGCCATACCAAAGGTGGTAGCTCATCTCATTGAAGCATGTGACCAAGATTTGTACCCTAACATAAACATTTCCTTACAAATACTGGCAACTCTCCCAGTCAGCGTAGGTACCGCAGAGAGATCGTTTTCTATTCTTCGCAGAGTAAAATCTTGGTTGCGTGCCTCAATGGCAAAGGAAAGATTATCCGGGCTAGCTTTGCTAAATACACAAAAATGTGAACCTGGATATCGATGAAAATATCAACGTTTTCGCGAAAAAGAAACGTAAGCTTGAATTTGTAATTTAAATAAGCACCTAAATAAAATTGGGTGGTGGGTAAAATCGAACCGTCACCTCCCCGTGGTGCCCACTGGATAGCCAACTAACGACGGTAGTAGCGAGGGTGGGACGCTATATTCCCGCATACCAGCGACGGGCTGGCAACCCGTCCTGGCATTACCACATTGCCACGAGACCTACAACAGAGCCTCGGATAGGATTGACCACACAACGAAGACCCGGATATCGTATTAAGGACCATGATTTACGAATTTTTTCTTGGAATGTAAGGACACTGTATCAACCTGGCAGACTAAAAGTTCTACTAAACGAATTAGATAAATATAAAAGCGACCTGACAGCAGTGCAAGAGGTGAGATGGATTGGAAAGGGGATCCTAGAGAAAAAAACGCACAATATATTTTATAGTTGTAACGAGAAGAATCATACTTTTGGGACGGCATTTATTGTAAGAAAACAAATTAAACATCTAGTAATGGGGTTTGACGCTATAAATGAAAGAATATGTAGAATACGTATAAGAGGAAGATTCTTTAATTACTCCATAATAAATATACATGCCCCGGTTGAAGATGCGCTAGAAGAAGCGAAAGATGCATTCTATGAAACCTTAGATAGGACGCTAAGAAACTGTCCTAGACATGATGTAAAGATTGTCATAGGAGATGCAAATGCAAAAATTGGCCATGAAAGTGCATACCGACCAACAATAGGAGCATTTAGTCTACACGACGAAACAAATGAAAACGGTATGAGACTGATCAGTTTTGCAATGATGAATAATATGGTGATCGCAGATACAAGATTCCAGCGAAAAGATATACATAAGGTAACCTGGAGATCTCCAGATGGAAGAACGCAAAACTCAATTGATCATATACTTATAGAAGCGCGTCACTGTTCAGAAGTACTAGATGTCAGATCATATCGTGGTGCAAACATCGACTCCGACCATTATATGATTGGGACGAGAATCAGAAGCAGAATATCGACACTAAACGAAAGAAGAAACCGCAGGGAAAGAAAATTTAACGTGAAATTATTAAAAGAAGAAGCAAAACAAGAAGAATATGTGGAAGAAATAAATAGAAGAGTGATAAATTCAAATAATCACAACGCCGAAGACATAGAAGTTAAATGGAATAACTTGAAGACCCTAATCAAAGAATCAGCATCAAATACTCTAGGATACGAACCCCGTGAAAGCAGAAATGAATGGTTCGACAATGAGTGTACCCGTGTAACACAGGAAAAGAATATAGCATATCAAGTAATGATACAGAAACACAGAACGAGAAATGCAGTTGAGACATACAAAGAAAAAAGGAGACAGGAGAAAAGAGTGCACAAAGCGAAGAAAAAGGAGTACTGGGAAAACGAAATGTTGAAAATAGAAGAAGCGAACAACCGAAACGATGTCAGGAAACTATATAAAAAAGTAAAGGAGCAACGAGTCGGTTTCAAGCCCAGAATAACCATGTGCAAAAATAAGGATGGAGAGATCTTAAGTACCAAAGAATCAGTTCTAATTAGATGGCGTGAACACTTTCAAGAACTGCTAGCTCGAGATGAGGAGCAACCCCTTACAGAAAACATGGAACTAGCAGAAGAACTAGCGGGAGACATGCCTACATTAGAAGACGTACAAGACGCAGTGAAAAAGCTAAAAAACAACAAATCTCCGGGCAAAGATAACATCGTAGCAGAGCTATTGAAACAAGGAGGTGAAAACGTAATATTAAGCCTGCATGAAATCGTAACACTAATATGGACCCAGAAACGAATACCATCGGAATGGAGCGAGGGCATTGTGTGCCCTATACACAAAAAAGGAGATCAGCTAAACTGCCGTAATTATAGAGGTATCACGCTATTGAACGTAGCATATAAAGTATTATCAAATATTTTATACGTTAAACTGCAGCCTTACGCAGAAGCAGCTCTGGGAAACTATCAAAGCGGTTTCCGCCCCGGAAGATCCACCACAGACCATATTTTCACCCTTAGGCAGGTCCTGGAAAAGGCAAATGAATTTAATATTACCATACATTCGCTATTCATAGACTTCAGAAACGCGTATGATAAAATAAAACGTGAAGAATTATATAAAGCTATGGAGTATTTAAGATTTCCCAAACACCTCGTAGATTTGACCAAAATGACAATGAAAGAGGTTATATGCAGAATAAGAATTGAAGGAGAGCTGTCAGAACCATTCAACGCCACAGTAGGACTAAGACAAGGAGATGCCCTGTCGTGCTTACTATTTAACGTAGCTATGGAAAAAGTGATAAGAGACGCAGGAATTAACACCGCGGGCAGTATTTTCAACAAGTCGGTACAACTGTTGGCATACGCTGACGACATCGTAATACTAGCCAGATCCAGCATAGCAATGAAAGAAGCCTTCATATTGCTAGAAAGAGCAGCAAAGAAATTCGGACTAGCAATTAATGAAGAGAAAACGAAATATATGTGCATCTCTAAAAGACGGAATGATCGCCAGAATATGACCATTGATACATATAACATCGAAAGTGTAAAAGAATTTATATACTTAGGGACGCTAATCTCAAAAGATAACGACACGACGGCAGAAGTCATAAGGAGATTGGCGCTGGGAAATAGATGCTATTTTGGGCTACGTAAACACTTCTTAACAAGGAACATATCAAGGAGGACTAAAGTTAAACTATACAGAACCCTTATAAGGCCAATACTACTGTATGGATCCGAAACCTGGACACTAAGAAGTAATGAAGAACACCTCCTGGGGTGCTTTGAAAGAAAAATCCTGCGCACAATATATGGAGGAGTAAATGAAAACGGTGTTTGGAGGAGAAGATACAATCACGAATTGTATCAGTTGTATAAAGATCCGAACATCATAAAAACTATAAAAATTAGCAGAATTCGATGGGCAGGACATGTTGAACGTAGCAGTGATGACAGCATAACAAAAATTATTATGAAAAAGAGACCAGACGGACACAGAGGCACAGGACGTCCAAAAAAGAGATATACAGATAGCGTAGAGGAGGATCTACGAACCCTAGGTATAAGAAATTGGAGACCCCAAGCCAGGGACAGACAGTTCTGGAGGAGGATGTTGCAGGAAGCCAAGGCCAATAACAGGCTGTGGAGCTATTTATGATGATAAATAAAATTATTTCATGTAAAATGTGTACTAGCGTTTAATTTGATATCCTTTGAAGTTATAAAAATTTCATCAAAATCGGTTCAGTAGTTTAGAGTCTAAATGTGTCATTGTGATGTGCAAACAAAGACACATTTACTTTTGTAATTTATGTGAGCGAACAAACTAACAGGTAAATTAATTTACCTACTAGTGTTTGCCCTAGCGATGAGCAAACGCAAGAACAAGACAAGACTAATATAGCCTTGGTCTTGTCTTGTTCTTGCTCAGTCAGTCTTGTTCTTGGTCTTGCGAGCATAGCTGAGTCTTGTTCTTGGTCTTGTTCTTGCAAACATAGCTAAGTCTTGGTCTTGTTCTTGTTCTTTCAAACATAACTGAGTGTTGGTCTTGGCCTTGGTCTTGCTAAATGTGCAAGACCAAGACAAGACAAAACTGCAAGACCGAGGCTATTTTCGCTCATCAAGTATGTATTTTTATAAAAATTGGTTATTAAAAAAAGAAACGTAGGAATCTTCATTTTTGTATGGTTTTCTTTTTAAATCTTGAAAGATTTCACAGAAGAAAGACTCATTTCCTAGACGCCAGTAATTGAAGGAAAGTAACAGAGCACCCAATTGATTAAAAAAAAACTTGACAGTGTGAAACATCTACCTAAATCATTTCGGCAAATTTTGCAGAAATATTTATTGTGAATCTCGTTGACGCACAATGCATGCAAAGTCATTATGTACTTATGTACAAATGTGAATAATTGCTTTTACAATTATCATACTAAAAAGTAAATATACAATACACACATATATTTATATCATAACTACTTAATTTTTTATTTTTTGTTTCTAAAAGAATGAATTTAGGTGAAAATTTGCTAAAGTCTTGCTCTTGGTCTTGTTCTTGCACAGTAAGTCTTGTTCTTGCGAGCATAACTAAGTCTTGTTCTTGTTCTTGGTCTTGCTAAATTTGCAATACCAAGACAAGACTGCAAGAACAAGACCATTTTTGCTCATCACTTGTTTGCCCCACGGCTTTGCCCACGTGGAACTATACACTGTACAAAATCTTAGTCAGGGCGTTATATATTTTGTAAACATAGCCTTTGTAGGAATGCACTATATCGATCATGAGCGAGTTCATACTCGCTTGCACTTGGCCGATTTTCGGGTGGCTGTGACCACAACCTTTTTTGAGGGCTGGATCCGCCCCTGGGGTGATGTTCTTAAAAGTGAAATTCCAAAGGCTGCGTTCACTCTGCGCAAAACTCCTCTTTCTCCAGCACCACAATAAGTATTTTCTGACATTTTTCTGTTTTTGAATAAAGTTGAATTTATGTTTTTACTTTAAAATTCGCAACAATCGTGCAGAAGAGGAATCAGTAGATAATTGTTTTCATAAGGCAAGCACATCATTTTATAATTAATATCACTAATACTAAAAATTTCTTCTTCTTCAGATCCTATGCTTATTTCTGCAGAACATATTCCCAATGCAGCCATCGATTGGAGGGGCTCCTCAAAAAAATTCTGCAAATTTTGCAGCCGTATTCCTTTGATCAAACCTTCGTCTCCATCAGAAAATGCAGTGATTTCAATTGGAACGAATGCTTTTATGCAACAAAAGTTATCAGGTGAATTAGTGCTCAAGAAAAAATCTTCTGCTTGGAAGCTCACAATTCTACCGGAACGATTTTTTTTGAATCCCTTTTGTTTGCCCTTTGTTACAATTCCTACTTCGGAGTATTTATTATTAATTTGTTCCAAAATTTTGAAAGGTCTTTGTATTTTTCTTTTCAGATCTTGCATGAAGTTTTCGAAACTATATGCTGTAAAGCTTGTTATTATTCCGAAATCCTCTACATCTTTTGTCATATGGAGAAGGCTGTGCACATTAAATGTTACGCTATTATCTCCAAAAATATGTGGAAAATTTTCTACAAACAATTTTAGCATTTCGGTTGCTACACTTAGATTTGATCTGAAATTAGCAGGTGTTGACAAAAGTCTGTATGATGAATGCAGTAATAAAAATTCATAATAGAAGTTGTCACCTACAATACTTTTCAATACAATTGGCCCTGTGTAGAGGATGAATTGTCGGAATTCAGTTGCTTTCCATTTTAAAATTTCATCGAAAGACCTTGGTTTTCTTTGGAATTCCTTCGGTATGTGCGATGCTAATGATATCAATCTTATAGTCATTATTTTTTTATTAGTAGAGGTAATTCGTTCAGCTGTTTTCCCATTCAAATAACTTAATAACATCTTTCGGGTAACCCCTAGATCTATCAAGTGCATTGGATCTAATGGAAATTGCCTTATCATTTTATTCCCTATTGTTTCAAGTTTGCTCACATTATTTCTGTGTATATCCTTATGAAACTCAAGTTGTTTTCTTTCCTCAAAATCCTTATCGGCTCGTAAGTTATATGATGTTACACTATAAGTTGTGACATTCCTTATTCTTTGCCCTATCTGATAGCATTTACAGCAACCAATAAAAGAATTATGGCCAACTATACTACATACAAAAGATCGTGCTGGTGCATCACACACAAATGCTCTAATATCTACTTTTAATTTTCGATTATGAAGAATTACTCCATTTTCCTTAAGATTTTTCACTTCTGTTATGAAATCATGCAATTAGGTGTCTACATTAGAGGGTTTTTGTTTACCGAGGTATGTCCCGATTAGAAAAACGTTTATATTTTTAATATTTACAGTTCTCCCCATTATGGGCCACAAACTTTCTGAACTGCTTTTGTAAAGAGGCAATCCATCTATTCCGATATCTAATATTATTTCAGTGTTCTCTTCTATTACATTACTTGGCACTTTTTTTAATTGCTTCTCTATTCCTAAATGTAAATATTTACCTGATGTTACACACCTGCTTGTAATTTTAGTTTTGTTGTATTTCAAAAGACCCATTAAACTAATTGGAACATCTAAACCCTCAGAAGATAATATTTTTAATAGTGAATTAACACTTGCCCTAGTCGGATTATATTCTTGGTACCATTTTTTCAATTTATATCTTAAATTATTATTCTCACCGCTAACATATTCGAAATTCTTATGATGATTTTCAATACCAATCCCGTCAGCAACTTGGTAATGTCCAGTATCAATGTTAATGTTTTGATTACTTCCAAGGTTATACTCATTTTCATAACTTTCTAAAGAATCATTGGTATTGGTATCCATACTCTGCCGCCTTAAGGAAAAACCTTGGTAACTGCTCGAAACATTTTTCGCTGAAAAAATGGTTCGAAATTTATTAACGTGCCATTTTACTTATTTGACATTTCAAAACAACATTCATATGTCATTCTTAGTGAAATTTTCTTCTCTTTCTAATGGTGATACTAAAAATGTAAAAAACTATTTTTAATGCACAAAAAATCAGTTACTGTTTTTTAATTTTGAACATTTATAAGCGTTTTTACCGTAACTGTCGATCGTAGCCTGCAGTTACCGTGTTTCGGCTTACGGCGTCTCAAATCATAAGTAAAAAAGCCGTAACTCCAACAGTTACTGTTTTTTTCTTTATCGACGAATGACATTTTGCCGTTTTTTGGCATTTTAATAATGTTCAAGTAATAGACAAAAGAGACTTTTTCAGTTTTTATTCTTCCTATACGAAAATAAAAAAGTAATTATTTCATTACTAAATAAAAGTTTACAGTCCAAACGATTTTCGAAAACAATCTCAATAGAAAAATTAAATTTTAGAACATTTTTGATATTGATTTTTACATTAAATGTAATACATTTGAGTACAAATTGTCAACATACGTAAATTAGTCCAGGAGGGATAGAAAAAAGTTTGAAATAAATCTACCCTGCGATTTTTCGACACTATAATTAAGAGAAAAATCGTAGGAATTCAATGAATGTGTTTTGGAAAAAATCGGTCCAGGAGAACAGGTGGAGAAAAGCTAATAATGGTAGCGAAAACACGTTTTTCAACGTTTTAGGTGCGAAAAAATTTTGTTTTTGGAATACAAAAAATAGTACGTAATAGCGCTTAAAAAGACGAAAATTACGAGTTCTGGGCAATTGAAATCGGTCAACAGGTTTTTGCAAAAAAAAAAAACCGCGAAATATGGCCATTTTTTGACATTTAATTACTGCGACTGTAATTGAAGACATGAATGGATGAAGGTGATATGTCGCAAAATTCTAATTTAAAGAAAATCGACTTCAAAGTTTCGCATAAACATTTTGGAGATATTCGAAAAGGAATAGCCTTTATTTTTTTTAAATGGTGTGGAGCGGCGTAAACAGTTTAATATATTTTTATGATAGAAGAGAAAAATAAAAAAAAAATTTTTGTAGTATTTTATTTAAAAAAAACTGAACATAACTCCATCTTCCACAAACAAAGTTTTAATACAAATTGAGAAAATTAATTCTGAAAGAGACAAGTTCCTTAAAAAATTAAAAAAATAAACAAAAAACGAGGATAAACGCTTATTCTTCACTAAGAATGGCTTCATAATAATACCGATATTCCGGTTTAACAAATTTTAATTGCTCCTTGATATTAGCTTTTTTTTCAACCGACACAGTACCATATTTCCCACCCACACGTGGCACTATAAAATCTTGATTAACTTGACCCCTTTTTTTTAAAATCTCAACCTTCTTGAATGGTGTCATTTCGTCGTATGACTCTTTGTACAAATATGAACCATATTCATCCACTCTGAGCCATTTCACGCCATCCCTAAAACTTAGTTTTTCATTATTTGTATTCTTTTTTCTATTAATCAAATTCAAATGCTCTTGCAAACTGTTTATTTTCCTGAAGTGGTCAGTCATATCAATCACTGTGTTGTTTCGTGAGGTTTTGCATATAATGCTTCGATATTGCTCAGGTACATATATTGTATCATTTTTTCGAAGCACTTTTTCTATTCTCCCAAAATCCCGGTCCAAATCCAAATATGAATGCCCCACTTCAGGAAATTTGTGGTCTATGGTTTTAAAATATCCTTTCAAATCAAGTATTGGTAAAGAGTTATTATATTGAAATTTTTATTCTGTCCGGCACATGAATCCGACCAAATAATCAAATGATCTTTACCTTGGCAACTTGGATCAACCTCCACAAACCTCAAGAGTGCACTTGCGACTTCGGAACTCCCCCGGTCCGCTATATCTTCAGTCCATGTACAATGAACCGCCTTTTCCTTGGATGTTCCGTCTATAACATGAATGCCCAAGTTATAAAACCAGAGTTGTCGTAGATAGAATGCCTTGGATGTGGTTAATTTTGGCAAAGGCATTGTTTGCTGTAGATCCACTGTAATGTAAAGCGAGTTACCATCCGGCTTAGGTTTCTTTCGGTCGGCTTGCATCGCTTCTACAGCTGCATGGTAATTCTCTTTATGTTTTTCAGTTGCGTCTCCAGCATCGCAAGTTGCACAGGTATCACTCTTTGGGCTTCCAAAAGATAAATTAAATTCAGTTTGAAAGATTTTGTTGTATGCACCTTTCTTGATCAAATATTTGCCGGTTAAATTTTCATTTTCACACATTTCCAGATACAGGCTATGCATCTTCGTCAAATTTAAAAGGGGAGAAAGATATAGCTTGTGCATGTTTTTATTACGTGAATAATGAGACTGTTCGGCAGGAAAGCTCGATATATGTGCTTTAATGCGAGTAACAACATCGTGATCCATTTTGTGTGGTCGATTCTGGTGCTTACCTCTGCAGTCCTGATTTGGAGCAGAAATGCCGCTTTTAATCTCTTTTATGATGAGATCAAGTTTTTTCCGGCTTATTTGGTATAACGCACACAATCCCAACTTGCAAACTTGCTTTGTATCCCCTTTAAATTTTACAAAATACTTGTACGATGCTGATTTATGGGTTTTGGCATTACAACGTTGTCTAAGAACAGGATTACTGACAATGCTGTTAAAAAGTAAAGCATTTTTGCTATTCACATCTAAGGAGTAATAGCTACGTAAAATAGCCTGCCTGTCGTCTATTAGAAATTTAGTGGAACACTGAAGCCTACACTTTTCATGACACAAAATTCCTTCTTGAATTTTTTTCTTTGGAATGACCTTATTTTTATATGATATGTACTCTTCTCCCTTCTCTCTTGCAATAGCTGCAGCATTTCTTTTCCAAGTACTTGCATTTTTAGGTCGTTTTTTGATTTGTTGTCCTTAACCGGGAATATTTTTCGTTTTCTAGGTATATCACGTTCTTGGGATTCTTCATTTACCAGTTTCCCACTGGTAGATGGAAGAACAAGTTCTAGGTCTTTTTGGTGAACGATTTTAGAGCTTGAAGGTACAGGGTCTTGATCATGCGCCATCCGTTCACATTCATACTTATCTAGAAGAGAAAAAAGCCCTTAAGCCGAGAGAAACATCATGCGCGCAAAGATGGAAAATAAACATTACAGAAAGATTAGATGAATAAATGCCAAAGGACGTAATAAAACCAACCGTGCTACCATTAGTCCATTCAAAACGCGCGTTAGGGTGAAAAAAGTGCTGTTATCGGATTATTTTTCATTATAATTGAAATTATCGCAAAAAACCCTTAAAAAGGGGTGTTTTTTGCGATTTTAAGGGTGACGCCCATATTTTAGGACCGCGGGACCTCGATTTTCGTGATCAGCGACCCAATATCCTTGTAGGGTTCGATTTTCTTAACGGTGTTATGTTGGAACACCCCCCCGTTTTGAATGGACTACATGGAAAACTCGAAACACAGGCATTGAAACAATTTACGTGCTGTCACTCCATGTGATTATGTCCTTTGTCATGAAATAACTAACTTCTTATGACAAATAAAGATATAAAATAAGACTTACCTTCGCGAACATTTTTGAGGTTAGAATTTTCGTAAATAATTATTTCCTTCACAGGTATTTCAACCAAATTATGGTTAAGCGCAGCTTCCAATATTCGTTTTGCCCTTGTTTTGGCTCCTGACATTGTTTTTCGAAGAAATAATGTCGATGGCACAGTTGAATATTATTTTTTGACGTCAAAAATTGATGAAGTCGTTTTTGAGATTAGAACTTTCGTTTGATTTTAAAAGTGCGAGAATGAACGAACGGATATCCAAAAGGGATGAGGTTTCTCAAAAATCGCATTTTCCATGCGCAGTGAGAATAACAACAGAAAAAAGAGAATAACAACAGATTTCGAAGGGGAAATGTGAAAATACATAAGCGCATGTCTTATCCCGATGCGCACAATGCTTAGTTGTGTGTAATTTTCATTTCCCCACATGCGCGAAGAAAACCTCAACTGATTTGAATCAGGCTATGTGAATGAAGGTGATTTGTTCAAACATAGCTCCTTCATCCGCTGTATAAAAGTAATTTTTTTAGTTTTTGGCTCCTATAAAAGTGTTAAGTGCCCATACCACCTTCATTGAATATTTATGTCAACAAATAGTGTACATAACACCTTCATCAAATAGTTAATTTCCAAAATCGTCTTAAAGGTGGCTGTTTTAAGGTTTATTTTTGTTTGTATGCACATAAAACCTTCATCCGCGCATAAAACAGCGAAAATCCGAAAATGCGACATATCACCTTCATCCAGCCTATCTACAATAAAAATTTCATGCAAAAATAATTACAACTTTTCGCGTAAATCTCAAAAATGTAAAAACAGCCGTTTCAGGAAAAAAGTTTGAACAAGGCCTGCAGTGGTGCTAGAGTTATTTTGAAAAGCCTTATTTATTCTCGAAGAGTTGCTCTACCAACCCATTTTCATGAAAAGTTGGTGAGGTTCGATTTAATACCTCATAAACGCGTTTGAAAACAGGCACTTTTCTTGATTTTCAGAGAAAACACCTTTAGGCGAAGGGGAAGTGGAATATGGTGTGGATTTCTATTCAGTAGATTTCGAGAAAACAATTTTTTTTCCTGTCAGGCATATATGAAAACGCTCGAAAATTTCCATCGCAGGAAGCTCGGCCGACAGAAAGCTTGCCCACACCATATTTCACTTCCCCTTCGCTGAAAGGTGTTACTTTTCCGCTATCTCTCCTGGACTAAATCTTATAAACGTAAAAATTACATTCTTAAACATTTTGACAGTAGATTCTCAAAACAAGGTTTACGGCAATTTTGTAACGACTATTTTTTTTGCACTGGTACATTTTTCCAAAATTCGTGACGACTTTGTGGCATCAAAGGTAAAAATGTTTTCAACATTTGGTCTTTTTTTGCCTTTGCAATTCTACAAGGTTCCTGGACAACTTCTGGTTTTTTCATGTGATTTGTCATACCTTCGAATAAAAAATTAATTAGTAATGACTAAATAAATAAATGAATAAACAAACGAATAAATAAACTGTTTCTTCCTGTTAATGCTTCGTGCCATAAAACTGCCACCGGTTTAGTCCCCCTTCCAGATCCGACAGGAACGAAAGATTCGTTGTAAACCGACAAACGTTTGCAGAATATGACGGATTTGAATGAATCCATCCTTGGCAACATAATAACCTTTTGCAAATCCACTGAGACGCAAACAGTGCCCTCAGGTAACGGGTCATCTGCGTATTGGCGATATTTTTTTCGACTAAGATCTGTACACCGAATGTGTGGGCTCCATGTTTTGCATCCATTACAATCGTTGTCCAAATTGTCCTTGTCGTGTTCCGGATGGTGAAGAGTGAAGATCTCACATTTTTCACATTCTTCATGGCCCAACTTAGAAAAATGGATCTTCATTTCTTTTATACACCGGCGGTAAATGTCAATCGATATTTGCAAATCCCTGTGCTCATTACAAAAGTCCTTGTACATGAATGTTGGCGAAATGTCGCTGGGCAGATACAAAACGTTAGGTGCATGTTCTCTCCTGTAATGCGAAATAGTAGGGTGAAACTTTTGGATGTGTGCCTTGACAACATCAACATCCACCTTTTTTCCCAATGGAGCTTTTCCACGACCATCTTGAAGTGGTTTATCCACTGAAATCTTATCAGCCGACTGCAGAATACGGAGGACCTAAGTGTCATTGTTGGGTTTGAAACCAAGGGTTGATAGAAAAAAAGTTTTGCACACCCTCTGGTGAGCACCCTGAGCATTTTTGAGATGATACTTGATGGTCAGAGATCGTTGACTGTCTGGCACAGTTTTCTTTTTTACATCCTGACGTTCACACACGGTCAACAAAAACAGCTGTTGTCTTCCACTATCAAAGCTCCAGTATTCTGCATTAATGATTTCTCGAACTTCCTGTGATATGCATTGACAACATTTCCATATACACTTTTCATCGCAAGCTTGGCGAACTGGATGTTTCAGGGCAATCTTTCGTTTTTTTTCTTCAACTGTCTCTTTTGTTTTGGTTTTCTTTTACGTACAGTACCTTTTTTAGTGTACTCTAAAATAAAACAGAAGTTGTTCAAAAACTTATCTTTTTAATTTTGATTTTAAAATCCTAAAATGAGCATGTAAATTTTTTTACCAACTACGCTGTCTTCGTGTTCCTTTTCGTTGGAAGCAAGTGCGATATCAACTTCTGTTCGATTTTGTATTTCACTCTCCTCTCCAGGCTGTGTTTCGGTTTGATCATCTTCGATTGACGGATTTTCGGCGTCGAATTCCGTTATAACTTCTTCTTGAATAACAGCTAAACCTTCTGCGTCTAACAATATCAAAAGTCAGTATTTTGTTTCTATTAAAAAAATATTTGTTTCAAGTTTAATATGAAAATTGAATTTAAAAACTCACTTGCATTCTCATCTAATGTTGATGTGCCATTTTTCACTTTTAAATATCCATTTTCGTCGATATAAAATTGAGTAAAATCAATTGGAACATTCATTTTCAACCAGTTTTCTGAAAATGAATTTTGTTGCTAACCTCTTTTTCAAATTTTTCTACAAAAACAAGGAAACAAGTTCAAATTTCAGCTTTTAATACAACTTAAAAAAGTTATGAATTAATTGATTGAATATTTCATCTTATACCTACCTCAACAAACACGAGTATTTGAACAAATAAATAACACAGAATGTGCAAATAATACAGTAAACAAATCAGTGACCGATTCAAATTTCACGGAAAAATGTCTGATAATCTCAAGTAAAAAAACCGTAACTGACTTGGATAAGCAAAAAAACCGTAACCGACCGACCTTGGCCGCGTTTTTTCTTATGCGCGCGTGTTTACGGTTTTCTTTCTTATGAAAACACTAATATTTCTAGAATCCGTAAGTGAAAGTTTATAAATTTTATAAACTATCGATAAAAAAAACATTTTTTTTCATCACATTTATTTATTCTAAGGTAAAATCAATTCATTTTTCAAAAAATCTCAATTTTCGAAAATTGAGCAATTACCAAGGTTTTTCCTTCAGTAACTGGATTCATTTAAACTTCTTACAAGTTTTGCTTTTTCTTTTGCAATAAGTCTATATAAAGTACTTCGGCTCATTTTGAAAACAATCTACTGAATAATTTATTTACTTATTGTTATAATTAAAGTAATAAACATAAAAGAAACTTTTTCCAGTGGAAAAAGAATAAATTTTAATATACTTTAATATACTGAAAAACTTTATTTAAAATCAGAAATTATAAAGCACTTTTAAATCACAATAAATTATACCCCAACTTTTCACTTGTAGCTCTTTTTCAAAACTGACCAAAAATGGTCATAACCGACACGATGGTAATGAATCATCATGTTTTCTTCCATACACTGAAAACTTTTTGGCACGTCAGACGCCCCTTACCGGAAGTCGTACGTACTAAATCCTGCAACGCTCGCGCGCCAATGCTTGGCACGTCTGACGTGCCAAGTCGGTACGTCTGCCGCACCGGCGAAGCAGTGCCTGCCAACGTTGTCGAGTCAAAGCGGACAAAACTTATCAGCTCTCAGGACGTGTTTGCGCCGTTAATTTTTTTGATTAAAATAAACAAAAAAAGTGAACTTTTCGTGTTGTTGTTGTGTTTTTTTATGTTGGGACTCGAAAAATGGATGACTTTTTTACTACCAACAAGGATTTAAGCCATTTAAAGGCAAACTTTGTCGGTAAGTATTTTGCAAATTTGTTAGCTCCAAAACTAATCCAAAACCATTGTACCATCGTTTTTGGTGTTACGTACGAAGTGAATAACAATTGAATTAAATGTTAATTGTTTGTGTTAATGTTTGTGTTAATTGTTTGTGTTAATTGTTGCAAAATTACTGCAAAATTAAACTGCAACAATAATTTTTTTTTTAATAAAAACAAACAAAATTTGAGAAAACATTTTTTATTTATAATTATCATGGAAATTATGATAATTATGTTATTATCCATTTTTATTCCATGGATTAATACATTGCCGAACCGAATCGCCGATCTTGCAACCGCTGGCGACTTGGCACGGCTGACGTGCCAACATCAGCGCCAGACGTACCTAACCTACAGTACGACTGCCGCGCCATAGACAGTACGTCTCACGTGCCAAAAAGTTTTCAGTGTACTAACTAATCGAATTCTAAGAAGCGGGGTTAGAAAAGAAAAGAAAAAAAGAAAATCAACTCCTTAAGGCGGGAGTACAATGATTCCGCTCCGAACCGCACCATAAGCGTACCGTCCCGTGGAGTTGGATAACTGGCTACAATACAACCTATTCATTCCGTTTTTGACAACTATCAAGTTTAAAAGAAATGAGTGCAGAAATAAATAAAATGTTGTGTTCAAATAGAATTAATTTGTTTTATCAAAAATTTCCGGATATTTTTTTACTAATTCAATTAATTTTTCGTCGTTCACATTTATGTTTTAAATTACCGACCACCAAATGAGGTTATGTCTTCCGACCTTTTCGTAAAAAGATGGAATTTGCTCATCTTTTCCATTCCGCACCGTTCCGAACCGTCCATTGTAGTCACCCTTCCGTTTCCACGAACATTTCCAATGAAAATTCCTACAATCCGACTTTTGACATTTATACGAAACGGTACGGAGCGGAATCATTGTACTCCAGCCTTTACGCACTCAATTCTCAGGAAGCAGGGTTAGAACTAGTGCACACAGAAGTGATTCGAGAGTGGATATTGAAAATTTAAAGAAGTAGTTATATCAGCCCTAAGCACTTGCCATATTTTCTACTGGGTTAAAATGGTATCTTCAAAATTGCGAAGAAATATATTGTGTGAAAATTAATTTTTCCGAAAAGAGTATATTTTAAGAAAAAAAAGAATATGGGTACACGATATCAATAAAAAAAGAAAATGATTTGGAGAATATTACCATTTGTATAAAGAAATAAGAAAGTTTCCTACAAAATTTTCTGAGTACATACGAATGGAGATAGAAACCTTCGACTATATATTGGAAGAAATTGAAAATGATTTGCATAAATTTTACACTAACTGGCGCGAACCGATTTCTGCAGAAGAGAAATTAGTAGTAACCATAAGGTAAGTTTCTTAATTTTCAAGTATGTAATGGTATGCGAAATA
The DNA here is from genome assembly GCA_963855945.1 of Thereva nobilitata. Lineage (NCBI taxonomy): Eukaryota > Metazoa > Arthropoda > Insecta > Diptera > Therevidae > Thereva > Thereva nobilitata. The sequence goes on from OY979696.1 coordinate 124,594,602, forward strand.
TATATGTACTTCAAATTATTTTATTCATATTTTCTGAAAGAAGAAATAAAAATAAAAACACAAAATTTTGCCTTACATTATTATTGTGTGTAATATTTTATGTATATTATAAAAATTCATGAAAACTCATATCGGCTATAACATGGGTTATCACCTCCTGGAGCCCAGGAATCCAAGGTTGGGCTAGGGATAACAGATGCTTCCATCCTATCAACATATTGACGCACGAGATTTTGAATTTCGCCTCTTAACCGTAATTTTTGCCCTGGGGGCAACTTTCATGAACGGTAGTAGATTTTTGAAAAAGTAAAGATCGTCACATTCTTCTTGAACAGATCTTTCCAAATCTTTTTCTAAAAGTTTTTTTTTTGTTCAAGAGCTAGGAATTCATCATAATTACTGCTTTTCCTTTTTAAAATGTTTTCTTTTACTGATTTATGCTTTAGAACGGGCTCTGAAGTGCGACTCTGACTTTGTTCACTGTCCTCACCGCAAAAATCACACAAGTCATCGGATTCTTGAGCTGCAATCTGAACGTTTTCCTCATCGTCCAAATTGCCTTCAAAATTTGGAGTGCTCATTTGAGTTTTTATAAATGACAGCATCTGAAAATATTTGAATTTTGGTGCTGATTTTGTCGCTGCTGCAGACCCCGATGCTCTCTTTGGTTATTTCCTCAATACCTTCCTGTATTCATCTTTCAAATACTTCCATTTTTTTACATGTTTCTTCTAGAACCAACAAAGAAATTTAAAGGTATAAAATTAATTAAACATATTTAATTTTTTTAGATATTTTCCAACAGGGAATTCCATGCGAAGCCTTGCGTTTAATTTTCGTCTTGGAGAAAGTACCGTACGATCAATTATCACTGATACTTCCAACGCAATATGGAATAATTTAAGGAATGTTCATATGGCAGTTCCACTTAAACAAGATTTTATGCGTATAGCTGATGAAAAGTGTCAATTTCCAAATTGCATAGGAGCAATAGATGGGAAACATTGTGGAATCAAATGTCCTCCTAAATCAGGATCAGACTATTTCAATTACAAAAAATTTTTTCCAAGGTGTAGCAGATTTTAACTACAAATTTATATTTATCGAAATTGGAAATAAAGGGAGCCAAAGCGACGGTGGTACGTTTCTGCTTCCAATTTATTAAAAATGCTGATAAATGGAAAACTTGATATACCGTCCTGTAAAACTCTCCCAGAAAGCAGTGTACAAGGGCCTTTTGTTTATGTGGCGGATGAAGCATACCCTTTAACTTCGTTTTTAATGAGACCATTCCCAAGGATATCTTTAAATGACAAAAAACCGCATTTTTAATGAGCACTTGTCCAAGGCTCGTCGATGCGTTGAATGCGCTTTTGGTATATTAACAGAAAAATGGCGTTTGCTTAAAAGAGAAATTGATACAACTACAAGTAGAGCTATTATTTCTATAAAAACTATGTGTTTGCTTCACAACTTGATAATTGACGTTGAAAATATAAACGATTATTATTACACATATGTTCAGAAGAAATTAATAATGCAAAAACACCTACAAATGTTCCAAAAACAAATAATAGACCCAAACAGGAAGCAAAAAAAATACGAGAAAACTTTTCAAATTTTTTTTTGCAAAAATTACAAAAAAAGTGATTTAATATTGTTAAATGTTCCACTAAAACCTTACATCCAGGACATCGTTTCCTCCAACGCTTCGAACGCACTCTTCACTTAATCTTCCTAATTACCGTTGGATTTTGGATTATCGCTGGCTAAGCGATGCTGCCTCTGGATTAGTCTCTCTCTACTGTTAACCTCCGACTAGGAGATATCTACAAGTCCGGCTACGACAAGTTTCTAGAACTCGACTAAACTCTAGTGATATAAAAGCTTAATGTAATTCAATGTTAAAGAGTTATAAAATCTATTCCTTTTTTCTAAAAGTTTAAGATAATTTAAAAGAGTATTATAATAAGTGTAATCGTGTTACAATAAAAGCTCATTGTGCCTATTTAAAAGTCGCGTAGTTACTCAAGTTCTTAAATTCTAACACCATTCTAACATACTAAACTAAATTCTAACAAATATAATAAATAAAAAATGTACTTACTGTCAATTCCTATTTCCTTTTCTACCTCTTCCCACAATTTAATAACAATTATTCGATTAAAATAACTTTTGTTTCTCTTGTCCCCCAAGGCAGGACGAACACATACTTCACTAATTAATTTTTCGCAATCCATTTTTTCACGTTTTTATATTTACAGCCAATTATGAAATTAGATACTTATTTGCAAGGAGTCTTCGCAACTCTACCCAACAGGGCTCAATGTAACCTAAATTTTTATTTCATCCCAATTTCCTAGAAAACCTTATAGAATTCCATATAAGGAAATTTTTTAAAACATTTGATTTTTATTGTGCTTTTTTTCTAAAGAATTTTTCATTCGGAATCGTTGCATTCGTTGACAGATAATATAGAAGTGTGTGCATTCAAATGCCACCTGACGAAATATTCCCTGAATGTTCCGCATGCCACGCAAATGTCGGGCTTCTTTCAACTTTTTCTGCATTGCCGCATTCGACATAGGACACACAAACATGCACAACAAACAAATGCGACTCGTTACTCAGATTTTTGGGCTATCTGTGAGAGCCGGGACGGAACGCAACCATGCAATTATGTGTCAGTGGCAAATCTCCGCATATCAGGGAGCCGCTGAATGCAATGCATGTACGCTTGTATATGTCACCAGCTTAAGGCAAGGAGATGCCCTACCGTGCTTACTATTTAACGTTGCTATGAAGAAAGTAATAAGAGAAGCAGAAATTAACACACCGGGCAGTATTTTCAACAAGTCGGTACAACTTTTGGCATACGCTGACGACATCTTAATACTAGCAAGATCCACCATAGTAATGAAAGAAGCCTTCACATCGCTTGAAAGAGCTGCAAAGAAATTCGGTCTAGCAATTAATGAAGAGAAAACGAGATATATGTGCATCTCTAAAAGACGAAATGAGACCCTTATAAGACTACTGTGTGGATCCGAAACCTAAACATTAAGAAGTAACTAACAACAGCTCCTAGTTGGCTTTGAAAAAAAATCTTCTGTTTGGAGGAGAAGATACAATCACGAACTGTATCAGTTGTATAAATATCCAAACATCATAAAAACTTTCAGTTAATTAATATTAATTAATAACACCTTTAAGTTGAGTTTACAAAATGTTGTTTATTAAAATCAATTAAAAATCAATAAGAATTGTTGAATGCATTTCAACCGAATTTTGTACACTCAACTTAAAGGTGCTATTAATTAATATTTTGTAACTGAATGATTAAGAGTGTACGTTTTTTATTCTTAAAAAAAGTTGATCATAAAAGCTATTGAACGTAGCAGTGATGACAGCGTAACAAAAATTATTATGAGCAAAAGACCAGGCGGATACGGAGGCAAGGGACGCCCAAAAAAAAAGATAAACAGATAGCGTCGAAAACGTTCTACGAGCCCTAGGTATACGAAATTGGAGACTTCAACCCAGGGACCGACAGATCTGGAGGAGGGTGTTGCAGGAAGCCAAGGCTAATAACAGGCTGTGGAGCTAATGATGATGATTTAAAAAAAATTGAAGCCTCAGTACAATTTACCATCGTGTAAGGGACAGATGTACTGCCTCGTGTAAGTCCGGCTCAATTCTACTACGAGATATTTAGTAAGCAAAGAAGCGATGACAAATCGTATGTTAATGTAATTTTCTACGCTACGTGTACGAGTTCGAGGCACATTGCTTTGTCTTCACATTCCCAGTACCAGCGTTGCCAGATGAACGGATTTCTAAGTATGAGAACGGATTTTTACTGAGAAAACCAAAAATACGGATTTTCAGACGGATTTAGCGTAAAGCCCCCCATACACGGTCAAATTGGATGTACATCGAAGGGCGGATGTACAACCAAAACTATCGATTGTGAGCCGGTCGGCCGATCAAAACTCGGTCGTACATCGGTTTGATGAAAATCAAACTGGGTTTGATTTTTCGCAGGCGTGGTTTGATTTTTTGAAGGCGTGGCCACCGGTGCTCCAACATGCATGAAAGTAGTGGCGTAGTGCTCCAACCAAACATAATTTGAAAAACAAAATAAATTGAAATAAAAATAAAAAACATTACATTAATTAATTAACTGGATTTAAGGAATTTTAATTGTTAATGAATTTTTGGATTAAAAAAAAATTAAGACTGGAAAATATGAAAGGCCGTTAAATTAAATAAAAAATATACATATAATTGCATTATAAAGAAATGTTTTCAAATAATATTTCTTTTATTGTAATTCATCTTTTACAGGGAAATACGTCCTTTAGAAGTTTACTTTAAATGAGATCCTCTCGTATTATTTAATTTCGATTAAACGTATTATTTTGATAAATTTTGATGGATTTGGATTATTCTTGAGCGGCAAATAGTAAATTAATTTTGTGAATCCCATTTCTACATCTCTGATAACAGAAACATCCTTAAACTTGGCAAATTGAAAATTTTTATTTGTTGTTAAATTTACGGACTCATATTTCCTTTTCTAGGAAAAATAGCTAAATTTACACTCGAAACATGCATCATTTGCATTGTTTCACGAGTAAAAACCTGCACTCACATAACCCCTAATGTAGGGAAAATATTCCTTTTTTAGGTAAAGCAGGGCTTGGCAAGGTCGGCTCTTGGGAGCCCAAAAAGCGTGTATGATGATCGCAACTCACTGCTGCAAGAGCATTTACGAGAAGGGTCGTTGTTCGATGTTGCCCAGCTCTGAGGGAAATAAACAACAAAATCCTTCATAAAATCTTATTGCTTAGTTTATGACCAGGGCCGTCTTAAGATATTCGGCGCCCGTGGGCTACTAAAAATAATGCGCCCCTCTTCATAAGAAAATACACGGGATGTCGAGCGTGAGCGACGACCATCAGAGGCAAGGACTAAAGCAGTAACTGAGTTTCCTATACCAAATGATAGGAAAACTTTAGAAAGGTTTCTGGGACCAACGTCCTACTTCAGAAGATTTATAGCAGACTATGCAGTAGTAGGAAACCTGTTCAGCGAATTGCTAAGAAAGAATGCCATATTTAAAATAAAAACCGAACAGCAAAATGCATTTAAAGCATTAAAAGAAATATTGGCAAAAGCACCAGTGTTGAAATTACTTGAACCAGAGGCGCATACGGAGATTCATGGCGAAGCTAGAAAGGACGAATTCGGAGCTATTGTCTTCCAACGGGATAATAACGATCATCTAGTGCAATACATGGCATTCACGCTTCACGAGCTAGAGGTACTCGCCATAGAACACGCCCTAAAGAAGTAGAGAGAATGTAAACGAGATTTCCCACTGAGAGTGGCTAGATGGGCCATGTTTCTAAAAGAACTTAATTACCAGATTGAACATCGCTAAGGCACTAAAATGAGGCACGTAGATGCGTTGAGCAGAATTGCATTACCAACTGTCGATACGCTAACTACTTACCGAATTAAACAAGCGCAGAAGGAAGACCAATATTTACGAGCTATAAGACCTCCGCTCATGAAGATTTTTACCTTGAACATGACTTTTTATATGAGTCCTATAGTTCCAAAACGTGTCTTTTCCACTTTCCTTACTTTTTCAGAAATGAGGAAAAACTGTTTTTCATATTTCATATTTATATGAGATAAGAAAAGGTTTGGAGCAATACCCAGTTTTGTTTTATCAAAATGGGCAGGAAAAAAATTTTTTTTTACACCCTGATTTTTCAAAAAGTTGAGCAAGTGGTCATAGATTGTAGCAATGTACCTAACTCAATTTTTGATTTTTTTGGATAAGACACGATTTGGAACAATAGGACCCATATACGAATCCAGGGAAAGAGTTAATTGTCATTCCCACATCAATGGAGAAGGAGATCAATAAATTTGCTCACAAGCAAGGACATTTTTCAGCTGCTAAGACCAAAGTCTTAATCAGGAAGACTCTTTCTTGATAGTCCCTTGCAGCATGTCTCCAGTTTCGGATGTTAAGCATTGCCTCTGCGTCAGCCGTCACAGAGTCTATCCATCTCCTCTTGAGTCTACCTACTGGTCCATTTCCCGAAATTTCTGATACCATAACCCGTTTTGGGATGCGATTGTTTGCCATCCTCATTACGTGGCCGGCAAGACTTAGTCCGTTAATTTTTATTAAAGTGAAGTGAGTATTCCAGTTAGTCAAAACATGCATAGAACGCATAATGGCAGACGGCAAGGCCCGGAAACAGGAGACTTACTAACACCGATTGATAAAGAGGATCGTCCACTTCAGGCATTGCAAATAGATCATATATCTAGGTCCCATGAAAGTAACTAAGAAAAGATACAACCACAGTAGTAATAGTGGACCCGTTTTCTAAATTTGTTTGGTTGTACCACACTAAGAGTATGTCAAGCGTGGAGGTTGTCGACTGATTGATGAAGCTGACAGCTATTTTTGGTAACCCAAGAAAGATAATATCAGACCGAGGATCAACTTTTACCGCCAATCTGTTTCAAAATGACTGCATAGAAGAAAGCATACCACATTCGTTAATCACTACTGGCGTCCCGAGGGGAAATGGCCAGGTAGAAAGGATAAATCGCATCCTAATACCGATCCTAACCAAATTATGAATCGTGGGGCCAAACGAGTGGTACAAGCACGTTGATCAAGTTCCAGAAATGATGGCCCCTGCGATGAAAGTCGAGTCATCACGACGCGACAAGTCGTTTGAGTTGAAGAAAGGGACTTTTCAGTCGAATCACGACTTTCAGTACAGGGGTCTAAACTCAACTTAGCATTTCTACTCTAGGCCCCTGTGTTGAAAGTCGTAATTCGACTGAAACGTCACTTTCTTCAACTCAAACGACTTGTCACAAAACACGACTCGACTTTCAGCACAGGGGCCGATAAATAATATCCCAACAATAAGTACGAGGTTCTCGTCCTTTCGTATTTTAACTGACAAGGAAATGAAGATAGAAGCATTGCCAGACTTTCAAGCCTTTTTAAAGGACGATAATTTAAATAAACTACAGAATCTTCAGGAAATGGTGCGACGAGAAGCCAAACAAAATATTAGTAAGATTCAACATGAATAGGAAACAAAGCAGTAAGAAGGGCTACAAGTGTCTATAAGGAGAGCGCCTTGGTTGCAGCGAAGAGAACATATTTAGCCCAGGGTTGAAATTAAAACCTAAGTTTTTGGGACCTTACCGAGTAGTGAAACGGCAGAATCACCGCCCAGGATAACTACAGCCGCGGCGTCATTAGAAAAACACATTTTGTCAAGAATCATTTTCGTGTTAAATAAGTTTTTTTAAGAAGTGGAGTTTTGTTTAATTGCAGGCGACCACTCAAGTCCCACAAGCCCAAATCTTAAAATAACTTTAGGGGTCGGTTCACCAAAGCAGATCCCTACATACATATAATGTTTTCTATTTCATATAAACAGGTAAATAGGTTATTTTTGTCATGAAAAATTTTAAATAAAAATAATTAATAATAACAAAAAAATATAACCAACAAAAATTGCCGCCCCAAAAAGGCTTGCGCCCCGGGGCTATAGCCCATTTAGCCCTGTGGTTAGGGTGGCCCTGTTTATGACAGGGTAATTAGGCTTAGAATAAAAATAGAAGTAGGGGGTTAGAATTGAAAAAAAATCTGCCACTGCGTAAGTAGGTTCTAATAGGACTAAATACTAGTGGCAGAAATTTTTGACCATTTGCACCCTCCCCAAGCCACCCCTAGCTGAAGTTGCCATTTCACCCCCACACCCCACCAAATGGTCAATTTTTGCGAACAGAATAAGTCGTTGTGGGATGCCGAATCAAACGATTATAAAGATAAAATGTGCGACTATATGTATATTTAGACTAAAATCGTCTAATCATAATCATTAAATCATATTTATACTAAAATCGGAAAACATAAAGCATTGCGCGCACACAAGAATTTTATCAATCAAGGTCGTATCCACCTAAAGTCTTGTCTCTGTAGAGTGCGCGCACCGTCCTTTAGAACATAGTTTGAGACTTTTCATATGTTTCCTGCAAGATATTAGTGGATACGCAATGAAAGCTTTGTCTCCGCACAGGTTGAAGGCCTGTACCTCATGTCTTTGTCACACTACGGTGCGTTTCGTGAAAGTGACGGAATATCGATAAATGTTTAGCGTTTTCGAGTAGCTCCTCCATCAATGTAAATCCGGAGAAATCTTGTCTCTAACCCAGTGGTTTCCAAATTTTATGATACTGCGGCCGCCCTGTTACAAAAAACCCTTGCGCCCGCCCAACAAAATATGTAAATTTGCATATTATATGGTTGCGCCATCTAGACCTTCGGTATTTCAACATTGAATAACTGACATTTTTTAGCCGATTTTGACAAATGAGCAAGATTTATTTATGATATTCTCTACCATTTATTACAAATCAGCTTTTGAATATGTACAATGTCGATTAAATAACTACTTCCATTCGATACGCAAAAAGCAGCTCTTTTTCGAGCATCCTGCATAACATTGACCGGGATTTCAGGCGTTATAGCAGCTATTTTGGGTCGTATGTTAGCTTTGAGTTCGTCAATGGTCCTCGGCTTGCTGGCATAAATTTTACAGAAAAGAGTTTGGAGCCGTTAAATTCAGAGAACGAGGGCCACTCCAAATCACCATTTTTCGACACAACGTGTCTTGGGAACTTGCGCTGCAAGAACTTCATCGTAGCGGTTGCGGTATGGCAAGGTGCACCTCTTGTTGAAAATAGAAGTTCGTCAGGCCGTTTTCACGCATTTTCGAACACACAAAGGGCGCCAGCATCCAACGATAGCGTGGGCTGTCCAGGGTTTCTCGAACTTTGAGGAAAAATGGTCCGATGATGGTTTTTGGGGACACTCCGCCCCAAACAGTGACTTTCTAGTCGTACAGTGGTGTTCGTGAATGACGTGTGGGTTCTCTGTTCTCAAATTCCACATTTTTGTTTATTGACTCCGCCAGAGAGTGAAAAATGAGCTTCGTCCGTCATCAAAATTTTGTCCCAAAAATCTGTCTGGGCATTAATCATTCTTGCGACGGCAATTCCATTTTGCTAGCGACGCGTCTTGTCCGGTGGCAACATTCTGTATGTAAGTTGCACTTTGTATGGGAAGAGATGAAGATCTTGCTTCATAATCCTCCTTAGAGTCGTTCCACTCACGTTTAACTCTTGTGATCGGCGGCGATACAACACGGTAACACTCTCCCTTACCATTTCAACAGCTTTATTATAGCGCTGCGGACGCCATCGAATGGGACGCTGGGGACTGCCTACAGACGCGTACTCAAAAAAATTCTACACCAAACTACGAATTATGTTGTTTGAAGGCGCCGAATTTCTCCCATATTTTTTACGATAAGCACCCACGGTTTTCACAATTGAACGATTGTTTTCAATGAAAAGCGCTACAATTTCAGCGCGTTCTTTCGGTGTGAATTGGCTCATAGGTAAAATGGTACTGAATGATGTTTCAGAATCGTGTAAATTTTTTGAAATCGGCTAATAAATGTCAGAGTTAATCAATGTTGAAATGCCGAAGGTCTAGATAGCCATGAGATGTATAATAAGAAAGACACAGTAAAATTTAAGTAGAAATTAAAAAATGAGCCAAAAACGTCAAAAAGATAAAATCATCCGCCCCCCCCCCCCCTTCAGCTATGAGCGCCCCTATTGGAAAAAGAAGCAGTCCACTCGAAAACGTTTTCTGACAGCAGTGACTTGTGAATTGTGATAGCCTGGTGATAGCGTTCAGGGCGATATATCGTGTTCCTGCCAAATTAGCCAGATTTGTTTAAGTCCTGATCATAAATTTGTTATTTGCTACTTTAGAAAACCCCAGATACCGATTTTTATGGAAATCGGAACACAATTGGCTCCTGCTAAAACTGTCGGAGAGCTCGGACATATAATCCCGTTTAGTAATAGAATGAGTTGCAATCGAGTTTGCCCACATCAAAGATCAAAGCACTTTTTCGTCTCGAGCTCTTAGACTATAATATTCAATAAAATAATGAAATGTGTTTTTTTAAGCGTTATAGTAATTCTTTCTATTGAATTTAAATGTCGCGCCCAGATTCTTATGCCCCGTTCATACTGGAGCGATATGCGATAAGCGATATGTCGCGAGCGATATACGATACGCGACACGCACAAAAAAATACTTGAAATCTAAAGGGAGGCGATAGAAAAGGTTCACAGTGGCGCGATAGAGCAACATATCGTAAGCGACATATCGCTTGAAGTGCGACTTGCTGGTCGCCTCGGCGATATATCGGCGCGATAAAAATGTGGTGCGAACAGAATTCTTTGCCGGTCGCTTCGATTCGTTGCTGGCACAGTATTTTGTATTATTACAAGTTTATTTTAAAAAAATACAATTCAGATATTAATATATCTACGTATAGTTTATTAATACAATTTATATTAAGGGTATTCGTGAATACGTGTATCTAAGTATACACAATACGCGTATTTTTACCTTTTACGAAGTTTGTTTGATGAACGCATGACGAAATGATGTATGTAAAGTAAACGATATAATTGATCAACTGTTCAAACTGGACGTGGATGTCTATATCACTAAACTGAAAAAAGGCAAAAGGTCTGAAAATAAACTACCTCATTCATCTTGCTCTTAAAATATCAAAATAGTTACTACAATGCTTCTATTCTACTGTGTAGTAAGGAATGCCAAAGTAAATGAATAATTTCAAACGTACGGCTACCTCAGCAGAGGTAAGGAAAGGCAATGTTCCTTTTCTCCTTAGGCCGGCTCCACACGTTAGCACCAAGGTTGTCCCCAATGCTACTTGACCAACGTGTGGATCGAGAAATTTGCAGTTGGCGTGAGTATTGGGGATTCGCGTGTAGGAATTGTGTATCTTTTTTTCAAGGGTTCGTGACACCAGGTTTCAAAGAAAGTTTTCAGGATTCATTCGATAAAACTCCCTGAAATTTGATTCATGTTGAGACAGCTCTCGAGAAAAAACAGCCGAGCTATGGGGCACGTTGGTAAGATTGTAGGGATGGACCCAGTATTTTCTTTTTCTTCTCATTCTACGCCAGAAACAATAAGCCACTACAACGTCTTCCTCACTTGAACTCATATTTGTAACTGAAGTAATGAGAATTGTGCTCCCACCACATTTTTATCGCCCAGGTCGCGTCGACATATCGCCTGCTGATGTGAACCCTCCTAGCAATATATCGCCGCGACATATCGTCGCCTTACTAGATTCCGAAATAGCAGAGAACGGATTTTTACGGATTTTTCTCTCTCTCTCTCGAAAGCTTGACGAACGGATTTAACGAAGTTTCATCTGGCAGGGCCAAGCAGCAGAGAAGAACGACGTGAACACTTGTGTTTTGTATATACTTTGAAAAGCGTTGGATTGTACTTTGAAAAGCTTGTGGTTTCTATCCAAAAATATTACAGTATTTCCATAGGATGAAAAGGAGGCAGTCCCCTACGCGAACCCCACCAGCGTGATATTCGTTTTCGCAAAAAAATCATCTAACCCAGGGGTGGCCAACCCGCGGCCGTATGGTACCCAAAACAGGCACAGTACGCCTGGGTAAAAATTATACTTTTCCAAATGCTGCCCGCTACCAATTAAAGACGTACGGAATAGTTCTTTTCTAGACTAAAAAAGGGAGTAAAAATTGGAGCTGTAAGAAATTGTATAGAACGAAGAAAACGAGCAATTACCTTGGTGACCATAAAGTGTGAAATTAGCATACTCAATAGATCGGTTCTCGTTCGATTACGTAGGTCAAGCAGCATTGGATGTGGTTAGTCCTTAGTTGGATGGGGGACCGCTTGGTAAAACGACACTCGCTTTTGGAATGAACGATTATGAATAAATTCATACGTGCAACAGGGGCTGACATACCTCTATAGCGGCAGCATTTTTAGATTTCCATGTCTGTAGCACGCTCCCCGTGTGGCAGGCGCATTTGTTCGCCATGCGTACTTGTTGCATGAACCAAATAAAGCCAATTTTAGCTTCTTTTTTAATTTTGGAGAAAATTATAGGTTAACTCCGTATTTTTTGGAGAAAAAGGTTGTTGAAAGCGAAATTTTTGTTAAAAAACAACAAACCTTTGGCAAGGTGGAACCGTCACTTTTACAATAATAGATAGTATTCTGCGTGCACTGGTACCTTATTCATGGAAATAGGATATAGGGTTACAAAAAATACAGGATGATATGTAAAACTCTATCAAAAAAAATTCAAAGGGCCCTATTGGCCACACCTTCAGATTTCCCCCACAATACAATTTATTGTTTGTCTGGCCATAGCCTATTCCGGCCGTTTTGTAAACTGAGTGCACCCTGTATATCACCCCGGCCCGCGGGATCATAATACATTTTCAAAGTGGCCCGCGATAACACTTGGGTTGGCCACCCCTAATCTAACCCATTAGCCCCCTTTATTCAGATTCTAGATCTGCCGCTGGTCAAGGATGCCACGATTTTATATTTTTCAGTCAGGGGTGCCACTCAATGAAAAAGGTTGAAAAACACTGGTCTGGGTAGATGAATTTTCATTAGCAAACGTTTTACGTTTTTAGAAATAGTTCTAATGGATTTTGTTTACTCAAAACGCCATTGGCATTCCACGTGGACGTGGCTATTCGTAACACACTATGTTCGGAATATTTTCTAAATAAAAATAATATGTTAGAACAAAACTCTTAGAAGCTTTACTCTATATTTTTAAATAAACATTCCAAAACAATAACAACGTAATAAATAGACGAATTTTTAAAAAGTTGAACCCTCAATCATTTTCGTAACTTGGCAACAACAACAAACTCAAATTTTATATAATAAATACTAACACAGTTTCTTAACTGAAATGTTACTCAATTAGTGACACTTTAATGTGGGTACAATCCTGTCCGAGTCTTTATCTGACAGCAGCACCCAGAAATTTAATAAACTCCTAGAAATTTTCCTGGACTCCCCCCTTTCTCTCTAGCTCTTCTAATGGTTGTTAATACAGCATTGAATAAATTTACCCCTCACAGCATCTGCCCCACGACACCCCCGCAAAACTTCATTTAATTAAATATATTTTGCGGTCGAGCTTTTAAAACTTAAAACACTTGAGCGACACTGACTAAACTCCTTGACAACGACATCGTAAAATTTCAAGAAATGCAAAATTAAATTTTATCACGTTTTAAAAACGGTTCACAGAAATTTCACAATTTTACATTGATAAGTTAAAGGGTGGGGGTGGGGTGGATATGTTCAAGTTCGAAAAACGAAGCCATTTAATTATTTTTAGCCGCCCCACCCCACGATATTTTCGATAAATTTCTATTGTGAACGGTTTTCTCAAATTTTTAATATTAACAAAACAAACCATTTTAGAAACGATATCAAAGTAATAAAAATATTTTAATTGATATTCAGGAAGAAAATATTTTTAATCTAAAATAGCAACCGAGGCGGATGTACCCATACTTGGCACACTCTATCAAGGTTGTCGCATGGTGCCTTGAAATGGCAGGAGTTAACGACTTTAGAGTGAAATAATTAATGGTAAAGGAAAATGGAGCGATAATTTGTAACGTGATACAAATGCGAGACGATTTTCAGTTGACAGTTACAGTAATTTGATTAAATACTAAAAAGTTTAATAAATCTTTGCCTTAAGTGCCAATGAAAGGGTATGCAAAGAAAGAGAAGGCTATAAATATCATTACCAGTTATGGAAATGATGGTGGTTCAATTGTTATGAAAAAAGTTATACTTTTTTACCATAAATAGTTGTTGCGAGAGAAAACTTAATAGTGAAAATAGAAGAGAAGGATGCAAGCCGCATGATAAATGTATGTAGGAACCGAGGACAAAAAGACACAAGAACCTTGGCTCTTGGCACTCTCTAACGATCGGCCCCTCGCGGAAATTTCAAAAAGTGCAACTGATATAACTTCCCGGAGAATTAATAAAAAAATTTTGAAATTCAAGAAGGCGAAGAAAAACAAGACAATTTTTGTGTAGAATGAAAAACTAATTTTTTTGCAGGAGTCTAGATTTTGATTTTCGTAAGGATAGTCTGTTTTTGTGAGGTGTAAAGCTATCGTTCGCTGAGCTGAGTTGGTTTTTTTGCAACAATATTAATAACGAAAGTTTGTGTTTGTCGGTGAAAAAACGCTTATCGGAATGTAACCGGAATAATGGGTGCATTTTGTCCGCTCGGGAAATGTTGAGGATTTTTTGCAAAACCGAAAAATCCAGACGAGCTAAGATAAATCGATAGAATTGACCGCAATAAAGTTGTGTGAATTTTAAACAATTTCTGCATATTGGCAGCTGTGTCGTTTTATTGAGACCAGTTTTGTCGCTGGCTGGACGTTGGGTTTGATTACTTTTTATTCATAACTAGCAAAAACCCGCGTGCGTTGCTACGCCTTTAAATAAAAAAGATTATATGTGCACAGCCCGGGGTAGGAAAAAGGTATAATGAAAAAAAAAGAACAAATCTGCAAAAAATGATTTTGGATACATATGTATAAAAATTTAGAGTTGCCTATAAAAAAAGAAAGTGCGTGTCAGCTCCGACGGGTAACCAGAGGGTTACTCCTGAAAAACTATTGTCTTAAAATATCGGTTATATCGGAAATTTATACAATTTTTTTACATTGAAATAGTTAATGGGTTACACTTTCCCTTCACATAAACGGATCTCTAAATATGTGTCCAAAAATAATTATATTATTATTATTATTATTTATTTAATTTCAGAACATGTACAAAGATTTTAATCTTAAAATTTAGTACATTAATTAATAAAATTGGACATAACGTAAGGTAAACTTAATAAAGAAAATTAAGAAAAGCAAAAAAAAACTTAAAAATAAAATTAACTAAGTAACGAAAACAAGAAATAAAAAGCAAAAGAAAAAACCATGAAAAGAAGAAAAAAATAAAAGAAAAAAAAATATGAGTGTGCTTAAGACCACACTTTGGAAGTAAAACTTGGTTGCCCAATAACCAGGCCCGCCACATCACCTTGCGGGGCCCGGTGCTAAAATATGTTTTGGGGCCCTTTAGGGATTTTGAAATTCGAAAAAATCTTTGACTAAAAAAATATTTGTGGTAACGTAAGAATAAGTTCATTCAGGGCATTAAATATATGTAGATACCGAATGTTCGGTTCTTTATTCGCGGATGAACCTAAAGTTACATAGTGCGACGTAGAATGGAACTGTTCTTATGTAAACAGGCCCTTGTGCTTAGCACTGGGGCTCTTTCTTTTGGCATAATCAATCCAGAAGCTATACCAGAGGGGAAAATTCGAAGCACTACTAAGGCTAGCGAATTCGAAGCGCTGGTTATATGGTCCAATTGATACTTTAAGGATCAAAACAGGCAAACATAGACCGGTTCTCAATCTATGCGGTGGTCAATCAGCATATTGAACGCGGTTGGTACTTAGTGGGGGGACCGCTTGGTAAAACCGCTGTCGACACTCGCGTTCGGAAGGACGAAAAGGCAATTGCACAAGGTGAACTTTTTGACATTGCAGTTGTTTCTCATATCCACTATAACATAAATTGGAGGGTTAGAAAGTTTTTATACTTTTGTGACTGCTTCTAAAGAAAGCAGCAGTAAAAGGAGTACTCCCCACTGCCATCAAGCAATGTTAAAAAAGATATAGAACTGGGATGGGAAGGGAAACGCCCCAAGCTTTTTAAGGACCATTCCAGCTCTAGGTAAGTTTTCTCTTTTTCCTTAATACTCTATTCGAGGTTATACTACTTCAGTGAATTTACTTACGTCTTTTTATTGTGATACTTATTGGTGTTGCAACTGGTGAACGCGGTTTCAGTAAATTAAAAATGATATAAAATTACCTAAAATCATGTATCGGTCAGTCACGCTTAAATCATTGCATGATATTATTAATAGAACGAGAACTGACAAAAAATATAGACTACTAGCTGGGACCCGTATAAAACCCACATTTCCTCTTCTCATTACCATCTTACCAGAAAAACCTTGTTGATCAATTCTGAACCGATTGCTTAGAGAGTTTCAGGATAGACTATGCTCAATGTTTTTCCATTTGAAGCTAGAATGTCATGATTTTCCGATTTTCCAACTCTTGAACAACTTACATACAGGTAACCGGGAAATGACACTTATTTGGCAAAATTCGTCCGCCACATTGGTCCCACAACTTTTTATTTATAAGTTTTGATCAGAAATTCGTTATTTGTTACCTTAAAAAATCCCAGATACCAATTTTCATTAGAATCGGAACACATTTGCAAATTCGTCGGCCATTTTGAATTTATAATTTTTGACTGCTAATTCGTTATTTTCTACCTTAAAAACCTCTAGATACCCACTTTCATTGGAATCGGTATAAAATTGGCAAATTCAAACATATTTCTGCTTCCATTTTGAATATCGGTCATATTTCGGCGAGCATTTTGAATTTCGATGTTCTGGAAAATAAAATATATCCCATGTTACTCGCTGATAATAGAGCTTTCTATTGGCGAAAGAATTTTTAAAACCGGTTCGGTAGTTTTTGAGTTTATCCGGAACAAACAAACAATCAAATCTTTTATCTTTATATAATAATATAGATGACGATGTCATCGACGATTGCGGAAATTAAAGCAAGAAAAATAGTGTTTACTATTTACGTATGATGAGTAGAAGAATCCATACCCATACAAACGTAACATATATTTAAGAGTGCTGCATGCTTGAATTTCAGGCTCAAAATTAGTGCCAGCTTGACAAGTAGAACGCAGGAATTTGGCGGTCTTGACTTTTTGGGTTTTAAGATAGTTTCGGGGCCCCTAGGCGATTAGTAAGCAGGGATATGGGGTTTTTACTTTTTGGGTTTCAATCTATTCTCGGGGCCCCCTCTGGCCTGGGGCCCGGGGTAATTCGTCCCAGTTGCCCCCCTATGTGGCGGGCCTGCCAATAACTGCCGGAATTATTAAAATAATAACCAGCAAGAAATATGCAATAGAAGTACAATAAAGTTTTTTTTACGAGGAAGTGGTGAGAATCTTACATCTGTCTAGCAGCAAGAAATGCCGGCGACCGCCTGTCTACGACAGCAGACACCGCTGGAGGTCCGCACCGAGACGGTAGTGTCAGATTCCTACTGACTAAACTCACTAACCCTATTGCCTGACGTCATCAATGTGGGGTCCCTCAAAAGTTTTCACCAGAGCCGCGGCAGTGGGGCTTACGGATCAGCGACCTACCGCCTATGCTGTCTTTGCGGGAAACGTGACTTCTGCGGAGCTTGCTACCCAATTCATCAGCTACGTTAGTGCCCGTAGGTGCTTCGGAAGGTTGATAGCACTCTAGCGAGAAGCTTCCTACTTAAATCTTATTCCCCTCGCTTAATCGGCTTACGTCATTGCGTCAGGGGCTGGATCAGCTATCTAGCAATATTTATTAATTTCTATTTACATTAAAACCTAAAAACGAAACAATCGGTTTATGATAACTGAAATATGTAATATATATTTTATATTGAAACTGATCTAAATATCGCATAAAACCTGCCTCAAGTGACGTTCCATATGTCGTGGTGCTTTCATCAACATTATTTGATATCGCTAAATTAAATTTTCCATGCAGAAAACGTAGTAAGGGACGCGCCGTTTCTGATGAAAAATTGATATTAAAATCGCCACTTAAACTCATGGGGATTTCGTTGAAGTTTCGACCTAATAAAGTTGAACCTTCCGAAGTGTATATGAGGAGATTGTCATGAATGAATTTCATTATTTCGTCTACAGTTTTGTGTGGTGAAGCATATCTTCGTGAACGCTCTCTTGCTAATTCTCTCTTTCGTTTAAGTTTTGCATTCGAAAGAGTCTTCAGTTTGCATATTTGAGTCAACATGAAGACTTATTTTTGATGGCACTGAAATTTGTCTAGGGAGCGAATTTTGTATTTGTATAACAGTATCTTGAAATACTACAGGATAAAGATTATCCTGTTGCGTGTACCTTTGTTTTATTTTTTCGCGATATCTTTGTGAATGCTCTCTTGCTAATTTTCTCGAGTCAACATAAAGATTTTCTCGTTCCTGCTCCCTTTTTCTTTTGAGAAAATCCCATTGGCGTTCTCTGGAAAATTAATTTTGCAGTTCACCATAGTTATTATTTTGGTTATTAGCATTCATCTTTAAATAACTTGTGGTGACCGCGTAAAGTTTAATTACTAAACTTTACGCAATGTCACACAACAACTTCCGGAACGATCAAAACGATCGGTCCGAACAATCCCTCGATCACTGAACTCCAAATTTCAGTGATCTAGCCAATTTCCGACATCCCCGTTCTTCACTTACTACTTGTCCTCGTGTTCCTCTACGGTGTCGACGCAGACTAAAAACCGAAAAAGGCAAATTACCCAAGTGAAGGATAAATATATAAACATATAAATAAAATTAGAATTAATAGACAAATTAAAAAGAAGCTAGTGATAATAATAATACTCTGTACTAAATAAAATATAATAAAAGCACGTGATATTGTAAAAACACAAAAAAAAATGTTCTTTTAAATCATAATCATTATTTGTGCAGTAACTAAATTGGTGACCCCGACGCGGGCACGCTGTGTATAAATAGTTTTCCCGCATTTACTCCATAAAAATTTTTTTTTTGCTATAAAATCAGTGTTTCATGACAAACTCCTACCAGATAAGTAGAACGCCTAAATAACAAAAACATAATATGTAATACATTATACATATGAATAATCAACATTATATATCATCTGATCCAAAGCTGACATTAGATAAAAGTGTCCATCATTATATATAACACATTATATAACCAAATACTTTCAAACGGATTGTCATCAAATTTAATTTAAAATAAAAGCAGTCTATTGATCAAAGAACAATAGAAAAATACAATACAAATTTAATATACCAAAATACGATCTGAAAGTGCAAGACTGAAACTTTGCGATACAACTTTCAAACGAGAGGACAACATAATAGAAATTTCAACAAAAAAAAACCAAAATATTTCTGGAGAGTTTTTTTTTCATTACATATATTTTGAATAATAATTTGGATTATATTTTGACATTTTGATATTTAATTTTTTTTTGATGAATGCATATACATATAAAATATTATTCTATAGATATTTCATTTAAGTTTTTTTTTGATATTTTAGTATTGAAATATTTCGATACATTATTATATTATATTATTATATACATTTTATTACTTTAAGGATTTATTTTTTTTTCGATATTCTAGCACTGAATTATTCTACAACATAACACATTGTACAGTTCTATATATATTCTTTTAAAATTGTTTCGACATTTGTATATTGAACTATTTTCATACATATATATTATATCTTTTCATATACATTTTATTAAGAGTCTGAATATTGATCTCAATACCTTTAGATACAAATCTTTAATTCCATATTTTCTTCGCTATTTTTTTTTTTAAATTTTATTTTCGCTTTTCTTGGGCATTGAATACATTTTATATTTTTTAGAGCGCTTTATATACATATTACATATATATTTTTTTTTTTCTGGGTTTCGTGGTTTCACTCATATTACGAATTGGTTTCTTTTTATTTTTAAAATAATTTTACAAATATGTCAAGGACAGAAGACATCGATATGAACGCGTCAAATGTAGAGGAACCAAAGCCCGGAACTTCGGGAGTCGATGGAGTTAAGGTGTCGAAATTAGACATTCCGAAGTTCTGGACACACCAGCCCGCCTCCTGGTTTTACCAGGCGGAAATTATATTCAGGATGGCGGGCTACAAGTCGGACAGCAGCAGGGTCTACAATGTTATGGCCGCACTACCGGAAGAAGCGGTAACGGCGATGCGGCTGAGCAATGTAGACCATGCCGCCTCCACCTATGACGAACTGAAACAGTACCTGCTCGAGAAATACGGCACTTCGGAGAAGCGCCGGCTCGAGCAGCTGCTGTCGGTGCAAGAGCCAGGAGACCGGAAACCTTCGGAGTTCCTCCAGGCCCTCAAAGCACTAGCCGGCGGATCAACGGCGGTCAATGATGACCTAATCCGGACCCTGTGGGAGAGGAGACTTCCACAGGTCATCCAGGTAACATTGGCCACCACTGGCGACCAAACGCTAGCCGAGCTGGCTGCCGCAGCGGACAAGGTATGGGAGGTGCTTCCACACGGAGGCGCCTCATACACGTCCGCCGTTCAAGCAACCTCGTCCAACTCAGAGCCCCCGTGGATGTCGCTGCAAAGCGCCATCAACAGGCTTACGTCGAAGCTGGACACTTTGGTCAAAGGCCAGCAAAGCCCACAGAATTCAAGAGGCCGAACACCTGCCAATCGGCAGGGCGGTCCTCGTCAGCCCTCGGCCAATCGGCCACCAGGGGCCAATAAACTGAGAGGTAGCTTGTGCTACTTCCACTACCGTTACGGTAGTGAAGCACGCACCTGCAAAGCCCCCCGCAGTTTCGGTGGTGGTAATGCCAAGTCGGCAAAGAAACCACCAACCACCAAAAAAAACTAAAGGGGCAGGGGGTCGACATGAGCGAGCAAATAACTGGCCGCTCATATCGTTTGTTCGTCCGTGACACCAACAATCGGATGGATTTTCTGATTGATTCGGGCTCGGACGTATCAATTGTTCCTGCCAAGGCGTTCCCGGCCCATAACGGAAGCCCGAACGTCCTTCTGCATGCGGCCAACGGATCACTGATCCGAACTTTCGGCACAAAGTTGCTTGAACTCCATCTCGGCTTACGCCGACGATATGTTCACAACTTTATCATAGCCGCCACCACAAAAGCCATTATTGGGGCGGACTTCTTAACGAAGTTCGAGTTGTGCGTCGATTTCAAGTATCGACACTTAGTAGACCAGCGCACGAATTTTAAAATTAACGTGTGCGCTACAGTCGACTACAACCCCGAATCCCATCCATGCCTAATAACCGGCATATATAAAGAGCTGTTAACGAAGTACGCTTCGTTAACAAAACCGCCCAATTTTAACCTTCCAGTTAAACACAATGTGCAACACCACATTGTGACCAAAGGGCAATTACCATTCGTCACCGCTCGGCGACTCCATCCGGAGAAACTGAAGGCGGCAAAATTAGAATTTGACCATATGGTCCAATTGGGGATTTGTCGACCTTCGTCGTCCCCCGCAGCATCTCCACTTCATCTGGTCCTAAACGGGACTCACATGATTGGAGGCCATGCGGCGACTACCGTCGCCTGAATGCTGTCACTGTGCCGGATAGATATCCGATCCCGCATATACAGAATTTTTCCGTGAATCTTCACGGTTGCACAATTTTTTCGAAGGTTGACTTGGTACGTGCATATCATCACATACCAATCGCCCCAGAAGACGTGCATAAGACTGCACTCATTGCGCCATTCGGCCTATATGAGTTTACCCGTATGCCATTCGGCTTACGGAATGCAGCTCAAACCTTTCAAAGGTTTATTAACGAAGTTACGAGAGATCTCGACTTCGTTTATGTATACTTGGACGATATACTTATCGCCAGTAAAACCGAGGAAGAACATATCGTTCACCTCGAAGAGCTCTTTAAACGCCTCGATAGCTTCGGTTTAACCATTAAGCTAGAGAAATGCGTTTTTGGTGCACAAGAGATTAAGTTTCTAAGCCACCGCATCACAAAGGATGGAATACTTCCATCCTCCGATCGGGTTCAGGCTATCGTTGATCTCGCACCTCCAACTTCTGTCAAATCGATCCAGAAGTTTTTGGGAATGGTGAATTTCTATCACCGATTTATACCAAAATTGGCTGAACAGTTGGTGCCGATAAACGAGCATTTGAGAGAACTTCTCAACAACTCGCGTGCCAATAAAGTATTTACCTGGCCAGCAGAATGTCAGGCAGCATTCCTCAAGGTTAAAACCTCGATGGCTGAAGCAACTCTGCTGAACCATCCAATCGAGGATGCAAAATACAGTCTAACGACTGACGCTTCTGATTATGCAATCGGAGGCGTATTGGAACAATTTAACGGTCACCGGTGGCAACCTCTAGCTTTTTATTCCAAAAAGCTGTCACCAACAGAACGGAAGTACTCTGCATTCGATCGCGAACTTCTCGCAATCTATGCAGCGATCAAACACTTCCGTTATTTCGTTGAAGGACGCAATTTCGTGGTCTATACTGATCACAAACCACTGGTTCGCGCCCTTCACACAAAGACCGAACGATCCCCTAGACAGACCAGACATTTGGGTCTAATCTCTCAGTTTACCACAGACATCAGACATGTGTCGGGCAAACAAAACGTTGTCGCAGACTACTTGTCGCGCTCACTGGCAACCGACAACGTTGACTCGGTCACCTTCGACCTGCCTACACTAGCTCAGGCTCAACAAGGTGACACAGAATTGAAGTCTATACAAGAACACCCCAGCAACGGCTCACGGGTAAAACTAGTTCTCACACCAATACCATTTACCGCCCATCAGGTGTGGTGTGAAACTAGTATAGGCATTCCTAGGCCTTATATACCCACTTCCTTACGTAGACTAGCGTTCAACTCCGAACACAGTCTCTCACATCCTGGTATTCGTGCTACAAGACGAGCCGTTACCAAGAAATACTTCTGGCCATCGATCAATAAAGACTGCAATGAGTGGTCTCGATCATGCCTAGGTTGCCAAAAGTCCAAAGTTTCACGACATACCAAATCTCCATTTGAAGGTTTCAAACTTCCAAATAATAGATTTGACCATATCCATATGGATATAGTGGGACCCCTACCCCCATCTCGTGGATACTCTTATATCTTAACGATAGTCGATAGGTTCACGCGATGGCCTGAAGCATACCCAATTCGGGATATCTTAGCTTCAACAGTGGCAAAAAGATTCGTCACTGAATTTGTCCCACGATTCGGTGTACCACTTGAGATCACAACCGATCAAGGTACGCAGTTCGAATCGAAACTTTTCAATGAAGTTGCCAAATTACTCGGCACTCATCGAATCCGGACAACCGCCTACCATCCGCAAGCAAACGGGATGGTCGAACGGTTCCACAGGCAACTAAAAGCAGCCTTAATGGCAAGGGACAACACTACTCATTGGAGTGAAGACTTGCCCTTTGTCATGTTAGGCATACGCACGGCAATCAAGACCGACTTACAATGCTCACCAGCCGAGCTCGTATACGGTCAGAATCTGAGACTCCCCAATTCGATTTCTATCACTACCGATGAAAATCCAATTGAAGAATCAGAATTCCTCTCTCGCCTTCGTTCTCATATGCAGAACATTAAGGCAATACATCCTCGGCAACCCGACCAAAAGGATACCTACGTGCCAGTAGCCCTGGAGAACGCCGACTACGTTTTCATACGAGTCGACAGAGTTCGAAAACCTTTCGAACCTCCATATGAGGGCCCATATGAAGTAATCAAACGATTACGAAAACACTTCGTCGTCAAATTGAACGGCACAACCAAGTCCATATCCATTGACAGGCTAAAACCAGCCTTCGGTTGTGACCGCGACAACGAATCTAAGCCGTCTAAAGCGGTAACATTCCGTTAACGCTACGCTTGGGGGGGAGTATGTGGTGACCGCGTAAAGTTTAATTACTAAACTTTACGCAATGTCACACAACAACTTCCGGAACGATCAAAACGATCGGTCCGAACAATCCCTCGATCACTGAACTCCAAATTTCAGTGATCTAGCCAATTTCCGACATCCCCGTTCTTCACTTACTACTTGTCCTCGTGTTCCTCTACGGTGTCGACGCAGACTAAAAACCGAAAAAGGCAAATTACCCAAGTGAAGGATAAATATATAAGCATATAAATAAAATTAGAATTAATAGACAAATTAAAAAGAAGCTAGTGATAATAATAATACTCTGTACTAAATAAAATATAATAAAAGCACGTGATATTGTAAAAACACAAAAAAAATGTTCTTTTAAATCATAATCATTATTGGTGCAGTAACTAAAAACTAATATACCTTAAATAATACTGATCACGACCAACGACTACGAATCTAAAGTAAATTTCCGAATTACTTTTTATTAGAATATACAAAATGTAAAAATTAAAAATAATGGTAACTTACTTTTTTTATGTTGTGTGAATTACAAAAGACACGAGACACATAATAATTGTTACGTTAAACTACAATTACTAGATTGACACATGCCACTACATGCATAAGCAATAACAATAACAACAACAATAATAACCACAGCACAATAATAAAACAGCGGCAACATTAATAAATAAATTTCACTAAACAAACGCTTAAATATTTGCCTCCAATTCACCAAAAAGCACAAAAAACTAGAATAATTATTTTGTCACAACATGCACAACTAATAAACCTAACAACAACAATATAACTACATCAACAATAGCGGCAATATTAATAATTAAATTTCACTAAACAAAATATTAAAAATTTGCCTCCAATTCACCAAAAACCACAAAAAACTAAAGTAATTATTTTGTCAAAACAAGCACAACTAATAGATAATCATAACAACAATAATAACCAACAACAAGGCAAGGGCGGATCCAGGGACGGGGGGGGGGCATGGGGGGCCATGGCCCCCTCGAAGATATTTTTTCAACTTAAAAAAGAAGACAGATGAAATAAAAATTAACACTTTTTATTTTGCGATTATGATTTAATTTGCTAAAATCTGTTTTCGTTTTGAGATCAACAAATCTTTGGATTTCGTTTCTTCGCATTTACAAATCACAATAAAAATTTACCGGCAAATACTTCAAAGTATGATGTTCAACCGTCGATTTTTTTTCGAAGAAAAACGGTCAATGACTTTTTATATATCTACATTTATATGGCGATGAATGTGCAAAAGAGCTAAACCTAAGGCCCCCATTACACGTTCATGCAACCATCAATAAACTCTATCAGTCATGATTAATGGAAATCAAAATATACAGAGAATTACATCAGTCATCACCTTAGACGGTAGGTTCTCCGTCAGGCATAGGCAAAACTGTGTCAAAACTGACAGCAAAACTTATCGTGTAATGGGCGCCTAACAGACGATCTTCAGTCATCGTACTGCGCAGCCAAGTTTTGAGACGTCTCAAAGTTGAAAAACTTCCTTCCGAGTTAGCGTTGCTCGAGGCAAACGATAAAAAAATTCTCTCTCCTTTTCTGAATCGCTTCATTTCCCGCTGGGATAATACTGAACTAGTGTCATTTAGAACCCAGCGGGAAATGAAGCGATTCAGAAAAGGTACTGAATCGCTTCCTTTGAAGCAGAGGAGTGCTTCTCTTAGCCTTGCCTTACATTTCTTTTTTAACATTGCATGTCCTAGCGTAGAAGCGATTCAATTAAGTTCATTTGTACCGATTCGAAAGCGATTCATAGGAATGCAGAAGGAAGCACAATTGGCTCGATTCCCTTATGCCAGTTGGGAAAAAGCTTTTTTTAGATTTGATTTCCTACTGCTATAGTTAAAAGTCTTTATAAATTTTATTTTGCGTTGACGTTCATCCCAGTTCATGGAAAATATGAATGGCCCCCTGTAAAACGTTTCTAGATCCGCCCTTGCAACAAGGGAACAACAGAAACAATATAAAAATTACGTATTTTTCATAAATAAGACTAAATTTTTTTTCAAAAAATCACCAAAAACCAAATATATTTGGAAGTCACTTTCACTGTCACCGATTTATTAATCTAAATAAAAATAGGTGCGTTTCAGTTTCATTGGAGTACGTACGCCGGCGTAGTTGGGCGCACATCGGCGTAGATGCTGGCTATTGGCATGAAAATGAAACGCACCTATTAATGTCTATGCAACCCACACAAGACTAAAGTTTCTTCGCTTCTTGTGCCCCGTCCTCCCCATTTCCCAGCGTTATACGAAAGCTCTGACGATTTTTCAATGTGTGAAAGCGTGATGCGAATGAAACCTATTCGCTCTCAAGGAAATTTTTAAACATAGGCGCGCGTAAAGAAGTTTTACTTCAAAAATATCTACAATAAACAAAAATAAAAAGTTGTATATTCATGCTCTAATCTGCCCTAGTAGTAATATATTCAAAAAGACGCTTCTTGAAAATGCCCATTGAATCGATACGTTGTAAGTCAATAGGAAGAGAATTCCAAAGCTGAGCTAAGAAGACAAAGAAAGAACGCTAACCAATTAACGTGCGAAAGCGCGGAATTATTAAATTATTATTTCTGAGGGATTGCGAAAGCTGCCTAAACTTGAGGTTTGCGCTCGTGTAGGATATCGTGAAACAGTCGCAGGACCCTATACTCACGATAGTCACTTAGAGAGCAGCCCAAAACGGAGTTCAAGTAAGGTGAAATATGGGCGAATCGGCGTAACTTATAAACAAAACGTACACAATCATTAAACGCTACTTCAAGCCAATGTTACCGCAAAATAATTTTTGAGAGTAGTAAAATCTACTACCTTTTTAAAAAAGAGGTAGTAACTTTTTTTGATTTCAAATCAATTTTAAAATCCCCATTAACACTATGAACATTTACGCAAATATTTTATCATTAAGAGTATTCATTTTAATGCCATATTTACATTGTATTGACATAATCAGCGTAAAGTATATGGGTCTTAATGTGATTTCTTAGTTCATCTGCAGCCATAATAAAGCTTACTGTTAGTACCAAAGCGGTTTGTTTTTTCATTTTTAATCCTATTGAGTTTCGAAACTGCACTCTCGGCTGCAGCACTATAGTACTACAAGGCAGAAACAAAATTACAAAGATTTTCGAATGAAAACTCTCCTACTATATTTTTTATCTTAGATATTTCATACCAGTATTCTTCGATGGGCAAATTTGTTCCACATCATATAATTAGAGGCTTTAACTGTATGCGAAAACGACTTAACCAAACTGGCGATAGATGGGTATTCAGGAGAATTTCCCTTTTCTCGGATTTATTATTTGTAAATTTCGTATGCAAAATGAACCAAAGTAACAGAATGGAATGGAAACATGTTCCTGACAGCGACGAGCTGCGATCGATTTAGCCATAAATAAAAAATATTAGAATTATAAAAAAAAGGTAGTAGAATGATAACTTGAGGTAGTAGTGTAGTAGATTATCAATTTTTTTTAAAAAGGTAGTAAAACTACTACATATGTAGTAGAACGGTAACGCTGCTTCAAGCTTATGGACGCAAGAAGAATCGAGAGAGGGAAAGATGGAAAAGCCATGCATTAGAAGAGGTAGTAGTAAGGCTTTTAGCAAATTCATACGCACAGCCCTTTTCAGCAAGCCACAGTCAAGGGCGGCGGAGCATAGTCATTATGGGTGGGATGTGTTGAGTTACATGGTTTTAAATTCTTTGGGTATGGGATTATGCCCGACTAGATTTTTGGGAGGAATGGATAGGTCTCGCACTGCCTCATGTGGACCCGTGTGTATTGCCCTATAAGGCACACACACGGCATCTAACGCCTTGCCCCATTCACACCTCCTCATAAGGAATGCCTCTATTGACCCCTTTGAGGAAAACTCATTGCTACTCGATCTCGAGTGGAAAAAATAGGCCGAACAATTTAAGAATTTCAACGTGGATATGTAAGCACTAACTGCGCCGGTGTCGAGAGCTTTATATTTTTAAACGCGAGTGTCCTTTTACCAGTGTGGTCCCCCAACTGAGTCCTAATCACGTCCAATGCTGCTTCAGCTCTGTAATCGAACCAGAGCCGGTCTATTGAGTATGCTAAATGACACCCTTTAACGGTCACCAATATAATTGCCTCAAGTATGAAGTAATATAACAACTAAAACTAAGGCTTTGCATGAGTGTGGTGCTCATGAGGAAACTAAGCGGAATCCCTCTTTCGGCGTGCCCCTCATTTGACAAGTGAGATCCTTATGAAGAACCTTTTTCGCCATGGCCCTGAAGCAATCCCTTTTTTAAATGCTAGTAGGGTGGGGTTTTAAAAGCTCATGCTATACAATTTTAAGGTCTTAATAGCTCTAATATAACATGCTGGCCCGCGCCAGCAACCGATACGGCCCTCCTACCTTCTGAGTTATTAGGTGTGCACGAAATATTTTGGGTGTGGATTTCCCCACCCAAAGCGAAAGTGCGTGTGCACTTTTCCTTCCATGCCCACCCGCTCCGCCGCCCCTGCCTACTCCCAACCATTAGGCCTCCCATACACGGTCAAATTGGATGTACATCGAAGTGCGGATGTACAACCAAAACATAGATTGTGAGCCGGTCGGCCAATCAAAACTACTTGTGCGCATGGGTTTGATGAAAATCTGGATGTACATCCAATTTGACCGTGTATGGATTCGGGGTATTGAGAAACAACTCGCTGGAGTGTTATGCTTCCTGAAACGAGTTGAATCCCATCATCAACCAACCGATGACATACGCAGGTGGAGCGAAGCAAGGGCGGCGGAGCACAATCATAGTGGGTGGGGAGCACGTGAACAGCTAACGTTAAAATGTATAAAGGTAATTGGTCAATTTATTTACCAGCTGCCTTGCCTATGGTTATAGGGTTAGGCCCGTCTAGCATTTTGAGGTAAGGGGTACAGATAGGGCCCCTATGAGGCTAGACCCACTGCCTCATGTGGACCGTGTGAGGATTACCCTGTTAGGCCCGCATAGGGCATCTAACGCCTTTCCTCCTTCGCGCCCGTCATAAAAAATGTCCCATTTGGCCCGGAGGAAAAATCATTGCCACCCGATCCCGAGTGGATTTTGAGAATTTCGGCGTGGATATGTGAGTAATAACTGCAACCGTGTCGAAAGCTTCATATTTTTAAACGCGAGTGAGATTTTATCAATACGGCCCCCCAACTGAGTAATAATCACTTCCAATGCTGCTTGACTTCTGTAATCGAACCAGAACCCGGCTATTGAGTATGCTAAATGACATTGAGGTTTGCCTCATAAGGCGCCCTCTGATAAATTGATAAAACACACCTCATTGCAGATTTTTTTTGTTTGGTGTTCATGAAAAAATACCCCTCATTGTGGTGCTCATGAGGAAATGCCCCTTTCGGCATGCCCCTCATTTGCCACATGGAGTCCTCATGAGGAACCTACGGGGAATGCTTCTTTCGGCATGCCCCTGAGGCAATACCCTTATAAAATGCTAGTCGGGTGGGGTTTACAAAGCTTAGGCTATACAGTTATAAGTTCTTAATAGCCTTGCTTGTGTGCGGCAATTCGACCACGTTCATTCGTCAACAGCGACCGAGACGGCCCTGCAACTTTTTGGGATGAAATATTATGGGTGTGGATTTCCCCACCCAAAACGAAAGTGCGTGTGCACTTTTCCTTCCATCCCAACGCGCTCCGCCGACCCTGGCCCACAGTGGTAACGAAGCTTCGACAGGATTCCGTAGGTGAAACTAATGTGATCGCAGCAGGTCATGGTGCTATTCAGTACCACCCGAAGATCTCTAGCTTTATCAACGCACACAAGAGGAACCGAGTTTAACGCGATAGCAGAGACGTCAGGTAGAGTGAGAAAAAAAATACACTGCGACTTCGCAGGATTTAGCTGCAGTAAATTTAATGTTGACCAGTAGGATACATTACGTAAGTCAGCAGCAAGCTTTTCCACACACATACATATGTATTTAATCTCTTGGCGCAGGGAGATAAAGCTGCACATCATCTGCATACATATGAATGTTAGAATATTTTACTATTACTACGTTTATAAGCGGAGTTTCACTCCCGTATCTTCAATCCGAAGTGAAACTGCCGATGCGTTTATGAGCAATGGGAGTGAAAATCCAAAATACTTTCTGGTTTGAGATGACAGCCAGGGTTGCCACTTTGGCTCTATAGAGCCATTTGTGGCTCTTTATCAAATAAACTTTTAAAATTGGCTCTTTGGCTCTTTTTCAACGTAAATGGCTCTTTTGCTGCTGCCCTGCTGGAATGTGCAGAATCCCACGCAAAAGTTGCCCCAGTGAAGAAATTAAGGTATAAGGCCCATTCAGAACCGGCAGTGACAAACTGTTCCTATTGGCTAATAGTGCTCACATGACAACTGCTGCTGCTTTTTCATCTCTAATCCGAATTTTGCTTCTTTGTTCAAACGGCAGGATTTTTTGACATTTCATAGTCTGACAACTATCAAATAAAAGTCTGCTGCTGCTGCTAATTCTGATTTAAAAGGCAGCATGCTGCCTGTAGTGCTGCTGCTACCTCTGCTCGAAAATTAGGTTCTGATACAGCCTATAGATTCCTTACGACATCTACGCTCAAGCTGTTGAGAAGAAGTTGGGTGCAAGCCCTGAAGAGACACGCAATTTAGCTGTGAATTAATTTTTATATAATATATTGGCTTGAGAAGAATATATGTATGTTTATATTTTGTATACACATACATATGTTTAATAAATATATGTTTGATTTGGCTCTTTTTTATCAGCATTGGCTCTTTTTTTCGGAAAATTTGGCTCGAAAATGTTTTGTTGAGTGGCAACCGTGATGACAGCTCCGAGCTCAAATTTAAAATGGCAACAAACACAAATATAAACCCAATGTTTAATTTAATGTGTTTAAAAAAAATCTATAAGTACAGAAAAACTACTATTGTAGCAAAATAAAACACCCAGCTGCTTCTTCACTAAGTTTTTTTCCTTCTGAAAACAAATAAAAATTATGCTCCGGTCATCTCACTCCCAGTCAGCGTTTATAAGCATACCATAAACCGGGAGCGAAGTTTCACTCCGACTTTTTCTTGGGGAGCGAAAGTCCAAGTTCTGGATTTTCACTCCCCGTTTATAAGCGGTGTTTCACTCCGGATCGAAACTTCCATCCGGAGGGAAACTCCGCTTATAAACGTGGTATATTAAGGGAAGATCCTCAATAAAAATACTGAATAAAAGTGATCCAAGAATGGAGCCTTGGGGGACGCCAGCGTGGAGTAGGGCACTTGAGGAACTGGAGCCATCTAGTTTAACCTTTTGAGAGCGGTTAAATAAGAAACTTTGCAAAAGTTTAAGAGCAGAAAGAGAAAAATGAGCTTGTGAGGCCAGTTTTTGCAGAAGCAGGGCGTGATTGAAGCTATCGAAAGCTTTTAAAACGTCAAGCAGCAATAGACGGCAAATGTCATGTTTATCGAGGGAGTTGCGAATATCAGTCGTGACTTTAAGAAGCGCAGTTTCGCAGCTTTGCCAGAAATGGAAGAATACTGATAGGCCGAAAATCGGTGGGACTGGTAGGAGAAGGGCACTTGGGAATGGGTATGATTAAGGCATGTTTCCACGTCGAGGGAAACTTAGATACCATGAGGCAGGAGTTGAGAATGTGAGTTAAAATAGGTAAAAGGCGAGCATTGAGCATTTTTAGGAACCTAGCCGAAATGTTATCACTACCAGTCGCATTGGATTTGATTGAGTTCAAAGCAGTGATTACTTCAAGAGAGTCAACGCAAAACGAAAGCAGAAGCCATCGGAAGAAGCTGTAAGAGAGGCAATAGCCTGGTCCGCAGCTTGGTTAGATATAAAATATCGGTTAAGGGTATCAAAACAGATCTTGTGCGTCACAGATTCATTCTTAGAGTGAACACCCAATTGACGCAAGTTGTTCCAGTCTGTTTTCAAAGGAAGCGCGGGATCAAGTTTACGTGCGTAAAAATTTCGTTTGGCTTC
Organism: Thereva nobilitata; assembly: GCA_963855945.1. Classification (NCBI taxonomy): domain Eukaryota; kingdom Metazoa; phylum Arthropoda; class Insecta; order Diptera; family Therevidae; genus Thereva; species Thereva nobilitata. The sequence goes on from OY979696.1 coordinate 124,626,333, forward strand.
TTTAATTGCCTCAATTTACTCAGAAGCAAACCGGCATCGCAGCCTTTTGCGCCACTTCCTCGAGACACGATTTCAATTTTACGTCCTTTGGACGTTACAGGATTAGACTTCGCGGGCCCTTTGTATACGAACGAGAGAGCAGCGGAAGGGGCACGCAAATGCCACAATCTGCTTTTCATTTGCGCTGCAATTAGAGCGGTTCACTTGAAGTTAACGTCAGATTTATCCACTGAGAGTTGCCTGCCTTGTCGGACTTCGGCGGTTCATTGCAAGAAGAGGTGTACCTTCTGTGATATATTCGGACAATACGAAAACCTTCAAAAGGGCATCATTGGAGCTTCTTAAGCTCGAAAAATTGAAGAGTTACATGGCTTCCTCTCTAAGCATGGTATATCATGGAAATTTATTTTCGAGCGCGCACCATGTTAGGGCGGATTTTGGGAGCGACTAGTGAGGACCATCAAAGACCCCTTGAAGGAAGTAGTGAGGCGAACGACTCTCAATAATGACCAACTTCACACTCTGTTAACCGAAATAGAAAACGTTGTAAACAATCGGCTTTTGACGTACGTCGGTGAGGACCCTTGGATTTAACGCCTCTTACCCCAGCGCATTTTCATGTGGGATGCTCGGCCACTTCATTATTGCTTACTGATGTTAAAAAGGAAGACCTAAATGCGAAAACGCTTCGTCAGATTTGGAAGCAACCTTTATGAGCGCTTAGCACTTTTCGAAGACGTTGGTACCACGAGTATATTCAGCAGCTGATGTCACTACATCATTTTAAGCCAAGTAGTTCGTCGAATGTACGTCCAGGAGATGTAGTTCTTCTACGCTTCATTGCCTCGTTTATTTTGGAGATTGGCTATTGTCGAAGAAACATACGCAGGACGGGATGGTAAGGTACGTTCTTGTATGATACGCCTTCATAACGAATGTAAAGACACCGATTACTGATGGACGGCTGCATGAAGTCCTCAACGAGATGAATCGATATAAAATCAAGATCATGGGACTTAGCGAGACCAGGTGGCACCATGCGGGGGAACATATCTGCCCAAACGGTCAGTCTTTCTTATACTCTGGAAAAACGAAACCGAAAGCCGTAGGAGTGGGGTTGGCGTAATACTCACAAAGGAAGCCAGGTCCAGCCTCATTAGCTGGTCACCAGTTTCTGACAGGATTATTACTATGCGCCTGCGTACCAAACTAAGAAGTACTACGGTAGTCCAATGCTACGCTCCTACTGAAAGCGCAGACAATGACATCAAGGATGAGTTTTATATGCGACTGAATGAGATTTTTCGCTCTATTCCAAGGGCTCTTTGGAGAGGATCCTGCATAATCTGGCAGAGACTCTCGATAGATTGGTCCCACATTGTAATCCGACCGAGGAAATTAACTACAGCGCAAAATTAAAATATGTGCTTTATTGAGAATGAACGCACTTAATTAAAGAATACAGGGCCGTAGCAACCCAGGGGCTAGGGGGGCTTAGCCCCCCCACGCGTTTTTCTCGTACTTCATATATGTAGTTTATTTTTTTTAACAATAACATTTAATCATTTTTTTAAAATATTTGCACTTTGTGATTTTTTAGTTCATCGAATCTTAAAAGAACGGTGTTCAGATATAAAAATTTAATATATCAGTGAAATTGTGTAAACTATCAGTCGACATGTAGTAATACGTTGAGGCCGCATGATTCGTGTCTAGGCCGAACACAATGATTCGCATACTGCCGTTCCGGGTGAGAAAGTTGTACACGTTTTCCATTCCCTGGCGCACCTTATACAGCTCTGTCAGTACCACAGTCTTGAATTTTTAACCTCTGGCCTTTTCAAGTGGTTCAATTTCTCCTTCTTTGGACGAATTTTCGTTTTTAGCTCAATTTCATTTAGCAATTCGATGCCCAACTCGGTCAAAGGCTGTAGCTTTTTTAAATCCATTTCTTCTACTGTATCGATAACACAATGTTACACAATGTTGATAATTTCGTAAAATGCCGATTTCATGATGACGGACGATTCTTTTCGTTCTCGCAGAGTTTCTTCGGCAACAGAATCCTTTAGATTGTTCATTGGCGTCGATTTCGAATTGGGCGAGGGCGCCGCGAAGCGAGAGCCGATTTTCTAGAGTGTAATTTCTTCAAAACTTTTGTTAGTTCAGAGTAGTATTTCTCGAAAATATCTTACTTCTGTTCTCATTTTTTCGATAAACGGCTCTAATGAGTGGCATCGAATTTTTGTATCCCATCGCTCGACCTTGCAATGCTATTGTTACTGGTTCAATTGTTTGTATCTACGGAAAAATTTTTGCATTAATCACAGTAGAAATTCATAATCAAAGATGATTGACAGCTAAATATCGAACCTGGTCAAAAAATTGGCCTTGATTATGACCAAATCAAATTGGTGGCTCAGACAGTAAAAATACGGAATCTTTCGCTTCAAATCGTCTTGAATCAATCCTTTATCCTTGCACACCGCCATTACACAATCCTGGAACGCGCACTCTTTTTTCCCATATATTTTTTGCCATTTTCTTAGAATGATGACGCAATTTTGATAGTACCTACACTAGAAGCCGGCGCTTTAAAAATGCCATAAAAAAGTGAAATGACCTTTTCCAAAGGATTTTTTAACAATTCTCTCAAATTCTGAAAAAAAACTAAAATGAGTGCACATCGAAGATTGTGTAGTGTGGATGGGCCATTAAGGATATCGTACGCAAAGCAGAAGATGTGTGACTGTGTATATTGTTGAGAGTTTGTACTTCATTGGACCTATTCACACAGTGCACATTCATGGCGCCTAAAACCGGTTTTATAGATGAGAGAGGGAAGGGAGCGGAAGAACTTAACGAAACATTTTTCACGCAAAACCAAACGCGTGAAAACTAGCACACATATAAAAAGTTACTTCTATCTCTTGCATTCTCTAGCTCTGTTTTTCTCTAACAAGTAAATTTCATCTGCAATACATTTAAAGGTTCCTGTATAGCATTCAAATTTACTATCCATAATTTACGCCGCGTGTGAGTTGCTAGGAGCTGAATAAAACCGGTTTTACTCACCACAGTTATGGCAACGTGTGAATATGCCCATTCTATTCTAATAATTATCTGCACTGGGATTCCGTAACGATTTAGATTTAGATTTTAGGCCCAAAATTCTAAATTTAGAGCAGTTTGGTATTCTGAAAGCCTAAAGATTCTAAAATTTAGAGTGCATTCTAAGTTGGCAAAAAGGCCCGCAAATTTCGGTTATTAATTTTTATAGTAGATGGCACACATTTTTGTACAAGAGTTCTCTAAATTTTAGACGAAATTTGGAATTCTGTAACACATTTCTTTTCTAAGTTCGATTTCATTCACATATAAGGTGTCTTGTGAGCAAGGTTGGGAATTTGCAAAAATGTAAGTTTAAACAATTTTTAAAGTTCAAATATTTATTGATTTTATGGAAAATCAAACGGAATTAGCAAAAAATCGTTTTACAACCGAAGGAAAAACCCTGTCGAAGGAGTATTTGTCTTTTGCAAAAAGAAGAAAAGAAGAAATATTAACAACCTTATAAAATTTAAATAATATATATAAGGACATCTGTAAATTTAATAAAAATTATAAAACCAAAAAACTACAATTATTGGAAACAAATAATAAGTATTTAGAATTATTCGAAAGTTAAAATACGTATACGTAATATAAATGTTTGTTTAAATTCTAAAGAAAAATACTTTATTTTGGGTTAAACATTTTAAATGTAAATAGTTTAAATTAAAATTGTAGTTAAAGGGGATGATAAATTTCAAATACTTCATTTCTTCATACTTATTTACATTTTTGATGTGAAAACGTACTATCTTTTCTAAAAATCTAGTACATCACTCTAAATCGCTTACGGAATACCAAACCACTCTAAGTTAGAAAACTTGTGTGATTTAGGAAAGCTCTAAATTCTAAGTCGTTACGGAATCTCACTGCTGTAGGTACTACCGACTGTACTGGCGAATGTCAAATTTTTTTAAAATAGACGTTACATTTAGTAAAATTTCTTTGCCCCCCCACGCGAAACAGAGTAGCTACGGCACTGAAAGAATATCAACAATAAAAAAAACATTTACGGTAATATAAATAAACAGTTCAGTGCACATTGGCACTTTATTAAATAAATATTTCATTGTAATCGCTACCAATCGTCGTTGGTATAGCAATGCAAGTAAAAGTAATTAAAAATTCACATCACCAACTTCAATAATAATTATTTAAATACGAATCATTTTTACATAGTCATCTCATTATCATGGTCGGTCGCCGTACTCATCATCTCCGCCGTCTGTTGACTATTAATTAAATTCTCATGCAAAATGCGAAATGAGAAAAATAAAATATCGAAAGAAAATACTAAGCGCCCCTACTTTAGTCCATAGATATGGTGAAAGGACTCATGCCATATTTTTTTTTTAAAAAAACCTAAAATGTCCCTTGGCACCAAGCATATTTAAGTAGAAGGGATCACGGCCAGTTTTGTGACCCATAATAAATAATTCTTAAGCCCTAATTTGTCATAACGTGACGTTAATTGCGCCTCTGACCAATTGTTAAAGATCTTGGTCCTTTTTATCCTTAAGCAAAAATGCGATTCTTTTGCAGATTGTTTTTGGTTTAAATGCACGATATAGTTATTTCTTTGCTATTGTGATTTTACATCATTCTCTATTGCTCTCCCCGTACTACTAAGTATACATCCTATAAGATCTCAGATTACACAACACATACATAAAGGTAAGGGAGCTGCAGAGCAAAAAGGTATAAGCCAAATTGTTCACTCCTGAAAAGACGTAGGGAGCCATAAACTTTGTCGTATCCTCGAAAAATGAATATCACATATCCTTCGGTTTCATCGGCAATAAATAAAGAGGACTTTGAGTTTGCCAATTGTCAGAAAGAATATGTGCCAATTTGTTGGAGGTTACAAAAATCGGTAAGGATGAAATAAGCTAAGTCTGTCTCCTAAACCAATCTTTTTTCCCTGCCTGCACCCACATCTCTGCCTACTCCACTCCTCCCGACTACACTTCTTCACAAAAGTTTGTCCTGCAAAGGTATACTACGTATTAGCTGGCGGCAGTATGTTTTTTTGTATCAAAATTTATTGCGAACGGCGATGCTTAATTTTGTTAGCTTCATGACAGGAATTATTGAGCAAGAAAATTTGTGGCTGGAATCTATTACAACGACGTAAAAACTGGACTAACAGCAAGCAGCTAAAGGTGAAACCTTCAGAAAATGAGGTTAGTCATTCCTATTATGGGTTAATAAAACATCCGGAGGGGGAATTTATGAAATAATGAAATTTTTATAGTATAAAAGCTCTTAAAGGTATCAAATTGAATGCCTGCTACGATTGAAAATGGATTTTTTTGGATACCTTTAGAAAAGTTTCGTAAATTTGCTTTTACATACATACATATATATTTCTTAGGGGGCATCCATAAATTACGTGAGGTGATTTTGGCGATTTTTCGACCCCCCCCTTGGTGAGATGTCGTGAGATTTGGCTCGACCCCCTCCCCCCCCCTCAACTCACGTGAGATTTTTAAAATTTTAAAAAATTTGTAGGATTTACACTATTATGCGTATTTTTATTGTAAATACCTTAATCTGTGCTTAATTGCGTTGGATTTATTTAAAAAAAACATAATTTGTGTTGAAGAACAGTACCACAAAATCATAACAGCACCAACTCGGCATGCACCCAATATAAACTACAATACCTGTGGATTACCATTTAGCAGGTGATTCTGCCTATCCTTTGGAAATCAACCTCATGGTGCCTTACAGGGATAATGATTTCTTAACAAGAGAACAGAAAAATTTCAATTCTAGTTTGAGCTCAACTCGTGTATTTGTAGAGCAAGCATATGGAATATGCTATATTGACATAAGAAGGTTGACTTTGGCATCCACTGATTCGTTTTTAGAGAGTAACGACTTGACTTTGAATAGTAATGGTAGAGCCATTTACGACTCTGGAGATATACAAACTTCGGAGCATTCTTCTATAGATGTCATCTTCGGGTAAAAAACCTGTGACTGAATGACCCAGGGGGTTATCCTGGAATGCGATTCGAAAGTCATGAAATTCGGAAATAAGGAAATGGTATCCTCCACTTATGCGAATTCGAATTAAATCTGTCCGCCTGTTATCGGATTTCAGTCCGCGAGTAAAGCCATTGCCGCATGCGCTGCATTTATTTGTTTGTTTTAAAATATTCTAAAAACTCTTTAAATATTCTGGAAACAATTTATTGTTCGCATCAAAATGTCAAATTAAGTTAATAAATGAAGTTGGTTGGCTGAAAATAATTTCTTTTCGAAGATTTATCAGGCATCGCTGCTAACTTCCGTTTGCTTCCTACTTTCGTATCGCCTTATGGTATTATGATACTGGCTAGTTTTCAAGTTAGCGCAAGTGCCCGAATTGTCAAGCATGTGTAAAATAGACAGCAAATAGGGAGAGAAAGGAAACTCTAGTAGCTGTTGGAAATTTCGGTCAGTTTGACAGTGTACCGGCACAATGGAGCTCCTTGCTGGTGACAGCAAGGCTACTGCTATCATGCTTGGGTAAACATAAAAAATTTTGAAAGACAACATCCTCCCTAGTTTCCTAAATATTTATAGGGGATGCTAAACCGGCCACACGGTTTACGCTAGCTCGCCGGAAGGGGTCGTGGGGGTGTGTGACCGGAAATATACACATATGATTCACCACTTACCTATTAGTCAAAGAGGAGATTTCTTCCTACCGTTCTTGTCCTAGGTTAGCCCAAGGTATTCATCGCTGAAAGTTCCCAACGACCTGGTGGACCTGTAAATGTTCAACACGACTTCAAGAGAACCCTGGAGAGAAAACCCAACTCAACCATCCTGGATAATTTACCCCCTTAGGCTGTCATGCCTAGTAATATTCGAGGAGTTAAAGAAATTGACAACAAATATATTATATAATATTTACAGCACAAGACAATAAAATTAATTAACAACAAAATGAAGGTAAATTTGAAGTAACTATTAGACAAGTGTAAATAAAAAACGGTATCCTTACAATATAGGTAATGTGGATGCAACCAACTATTACCACAAAATAACAACTTCCATACAACAACGGAAAGGAAAAAAACAAATCGTCGCTCTGGTACCAGTCGATGATTCCTGTTTTTCGTACAACACAAAAAATCACCCGATAAATTTTAGGTGATATCAAAGTAATTTACGACATTAGTATGATTATTAAATGTGTGTAATATACGAAAAAAATGTAACCATATTATATTATAAGGATTTGGTAAATATATTATAAGTATGATCAGAATTTGTAAATATGTTAAAAGTATGGATAAGAAATTGTAAATATATTATAATATAAGAAAATTGATAAATATTTTAAAAGAATGTGTAAGTTAATCAAGTTGTAAGAAATAGTAAAGAGGATAAAATGATTTGTGACTATCTCATGGAAAAGAGGGTAATGTGTTATAAACGTATCAATATAATAACATAATTTTTAAAAGAATTGCCAATATATGTAATATAATAATTTTTTTTTTTTAAAGGAATTTTAAATATAATATAATTATTTTTTTTTTCTTCCGTGACTTAGTTTCTTTGGTGATATTCTCTTGATAATGCAATCAAATAATATTTCAATCTGCCCCCACCTAAAAATCAGCTCTCACCTTTTCTTAATTAGTACTTTGATGTTACTAATACAAAGAACAGTGACTATAGAACTCTGGCACCTCAAAAGTAGGAAATGACACAAAACTAAGAAACTTTGTCTCCCAAATAAAACGGTCCGGTAATTTCGTATACCAATCCAGCAGATCCAGATCCCCTTATGGGCATTAATAGGATAGGCTTCTCGGCCACGGTTGGAGCCAGCCTCTTACTCCAGCCTCTTCTTTTTCACTTAACTCACTAACTAAGTTACCTTACTTTTCTCCCGTTTACTTAAAAAAAACGCTTCTTTCGGTCGTCCTTCTTTAAACTGCCGCAACCTATTCCGGAAAGCCAGTGTTGTGGTTTTGTCGGCACAAGTTCTTCCCAAAACAAAGATATATCCAACAGAAGCTCCTTCAGAGGTCCAACAGACTTCTCGTCACCGGGAAAACAGCCTCGGTTCTTGGTTTTGCAAAAAAAAATTTGTTCAAGTTCACAAAAAAACTTCTTCCGATGTATAGGGCAGGTCTTCTACCAAAAACCCCATAAAAACTTTGCTTTGCTCTTGCCTTTTTACAAGAAAACTTTCGTCCCTTCTCTATTAAAATTCAAAAAGAGCGTCAGGCGGAGGTGATTCGTCGACCCTCCTCAACTCGTTCTAGAACACAAAAAACTGCCAAAAATTTTCATTTTTTTTCCAGAACAAAAAACTATTTTTTTTTTCGACTACTAAAATGTAAAAAATTTTTCCCAAAATTTTTTTGTGTGAAGTAATTTTATTAATTAAGCCTGAACTTTCCGATAGATGGAGGACCATTAAAAGGGAGAAACTTTCGGTAAATAACCGACCGTTACAACAGTTTAAAATACAATATTTTGAATTTCTTTTAATGGCACAAATTATGTATGTGGAGTGACGAAGGGATTCATTTTCTTATAAATGAAGTTAAAAAAAATTAATTTGGTTGGGACGCACCTAATCTATCATACAAAAATACTTTTTTTAATAATGCTTTTCTGACAATGCAAAGTTAATGCAATTGATGTCATCATCAGATTGTCATTAGCAAGAACTAATAATTTTAATTTTTCATTCACCATCATATTTTATTTAAAAAAAAGATATCCTTTGATACAAATTTACAGGCACGAACATTTCAAACCAAACCAAATAAATGTCAAAATACCCCGTAAAATCCAAAACTGTCAAAAAATTGGTCAAATTTTCTAGCTTTTCGTGAGCTTTTCCACTGTTCCAATTCCAAGTTCTACTTAACTGTCCGAAAATTTATGCTTTCGGCCACTTGTTGACATTAGTGCGGAGCTCTTCTTGTGCACAGAATTTCGGTATGTAATACTACTTGTTTCTTTCTAAGTAGCTAGGTAGCTGCAAAACTAGTATGAAAACAAGCCAGTGTCATGATACCATTAGAAAAGCGGAGTCTGAAGTCACAGCCAGCTTCTCAAATTGACGTTTGAACCGCCTGTATATCAGGATACAGATTCAAGAAATGCGGATCTGTTAGACTTCCATTCTTCACAACGCTCGATAATGATAACAAAAGGTTTTCAAAATCTATCTTGGCCTCTAGTAGGTACACTCCGCGACAACTGTTTAACCTCACCCAAATTTTTTCCATTTTTTCAAAATTGGTTTATTCCAGAAATCTGGGTTTTTGTATGTGTTGACCTGAACAATTGGTAAACTTTTGCCGAAATAAAAATAAAGCTAAATTACACTCAGAAATTCTTAGAATTTTTGTTCTCAATTTGGCCCATATGCACTGCCACAACTGTTTAACCTCACATGCAGGTGAGGTGTAAAATAATGAAAGAAGCAGGTAATTTTAGAAAACAAACGTGAGAATGGTTTCTAAGTGTTATAATATTTATTATTCAATAATCTGTATTTCCACCATTTCGGTTTATAACTTGAAACATTCTTCTTGGGAGAGAATCATATAAATGGTGTAGTAAAGATGTCGGTACTTCATTCCAAGCATTTTTAATAGCTGTTATTAGCTCATCCGTGGTACTATACTGCTGACCATTTGAAAAAACCCTTCTTGATAGCCATCCCCACAAGTTTTCGATAATATTAAGGTCCGGTGACAAAGAAGACCAATCCAAAACTTCAATATTTTCGTCCCGAAACCAAGTTCGGACCACTCTGGCGGTGTAAATTGCTGCGTAATCGTGTTGAAAAATAAAGCTGCCACCTTCCATTACTTCCTCTATTTTAGATTTAGTCGCAGAAAGCAGGTCTTTGTACTTTTCTGCAGTTTGTCTGCCTGTAAGGACCACCAAGTCTACATGACCATAGTAGGATATAGCCTCCCATATCTTTACACCTCCTATTCGGCTGCGTCTCCTCGCTAAAAATCTCTGCTCCTTCCGCAGATTGTGGAGATAATAGCAAAAACCATCTGGACCATCCAATGAAAAACGTTTTTAATCAGAAAAGATGACTGTTCTCCATTTAGTGGTCCAAGACATGTGGTTTTGTGCAAATAGAAGCCGACTTTCTTTATGGCGCTGAGTTAGCAAGGGCTTCTTTTTCAATCGTCGACGTTGAAGCAGTGGAGAGGATTTGATTACTCCCTGTATAGTGCGTACAGATGCTGAACTGCCTGATTTTTCTCCTATTTTCCGAGCTGACAACGATGAATTAGAAGCTTCTCTTAAAATACTGCGCCGTTCTCTTTCTGTAGTGGCTGTTTTCTTTCTTCCTTTTTGCCTTTTTCCATAATTCTCGGAATCATTTACATAATAATTGACAACACGAGGACTCCTACCAATTCTCCGTGCGATTTCTCTATTTGATAGGCCTTCCTCACTAAATGCTTTAATTTTACCAATTTCTTTTGCGGTTAGTATTTTTCCTTTTCCCATTTTAAATAAAAAACACTGCTAAAATAAGTTTAAATTAAATCACTATCACTGGATAGTTTTAACCCTCCGACACATTAAACAAATAAGATGAGGTTAAACAGTTGTGGCAGTGCATATGGGCCAAATTTAGAAAAAAAAATTCTAAGAATTTCTGAGGGTAATTTAACTTTATTTTTATTTCGGCAGGAGTTTACCAATTGTTCAGGTCAACACATATAAAAAAAGCCAGATTTCCGGATTTAACCAAATTTGAAAAACTGGAAAAAAATTGGGTGAGGTTAAACAGTTGTCGCGGAGTGTATGTCAGAGCGTCGTCGATTCAAAATTCGAGTCCTGTAAGATGCTTAGATAACTAATTATGTCGCCTGGTGCAAATGTCTGCTTTTTGTAGTGACAATGCACCGCAGATAGCATGTGTTCTGACTGATGTGAAAAGAGCCGATTCTTAACATAATCTCTACGATTGCAGTAGGATTGGGTACATTATGCACTTGAGATACTTAGGAGGGCATTAGGTTCAAGGTTTTTCAATTACGCTTCTAGGCCTTTTTGTTTTGTTTAAGCTTAGACCCCCACACTAGTTCATCGTAGGGTCGCAATCTGTCCAAAAATGGTGGTATAAGTCAATGCATACATTACTTTCGCAGTTTTCCCCAGACCATTGTATAAAATGATAAGAATTTTTCATCACGTCATACACTATTCATTCCCAGATATTTAAATTATTTTCTTTACTTTTTTTTGGATGTTCCAGTTGGATGGTATTTAAAACAGTGAACAAATACAGTGTAAACGGTACTTAAAATTGAAAAAAACAAAAAGATATTAAGAAATATTGCAAAAAAAATTACAGAAAAATACCCATTTTGAGGGCTAAAACCCCTAAAAAGTGGGCTTCTCGGGGTAGAAAATCGGTAGACTTTATAACGCCTTATTAAGAAGCCTAAAAAGAAGCTCTCTGCCAATTTTCAGCCTGTACCTAATTATTTCCGCTATATCGCTTTTTTCGGCTTAATTTACCTGTACTATTAATTTAACCCAGTTTTCTCGCAATTTTACACTGTTTCTTGCGGGAAAAAAATTACGTGATATTTGCCGAGACCCCCTCCCTCCCCCACGTGAGATTTGGTGAGATTCGGCTCGACCCCCTCCCCCCTTAAACTGCTCACGTAATTTATGGACGCCCCCTTATGAGGAATGTGGAAAGTTTAGAAGTCGCAAAATCTGTGACCAAGATTTCAACATCTGCGGATATATTATTGTCATTTAATCACTGCCAATGAGTCTGCCATCACAATTAAAAATAATTATTTTCGCCGAGGCTTTCATACCTTGTGAATCAGGACCCTTTGAATCCTTTAATTACAAGGGGGAGATGATAACAGACAGCAAATCCAAGGCCAACTTACTAGAATCTCTGAGTGGTGACGACCTCCAAGTATGTGTGACCAGCCCATCACGCGGGTTCACTCCAGGCAATGCGCTCTAGATGCCCTAGAACAGCGGTCGGCAACCTTTCTAAAGTTAAGAGCCATATTTTTCCCGATGTGATAAATTATTTTTTCAAAGAGCCAAAATAAGTACATACCACTGACATATAGAATGGACTGCTCATCAGGAAATTTTCATGGCACCAATTCGTTCCATTGCTGGGAAACCTTTTTTCACTGACATGTAAACACTTCAGTTACTTTTGTAAATTGTTTATATTCGTTTTTGGACGATGGAAACAAAATAAATTGTTCTTAAAAAAAATAACAAATGCAATGTTGATGTTATTTCCCTTTTATAATGCATTTTTTCATTAATTACAAATATTTATGTTAAACCATGCGAGTTCTCTACCCCTGTTTCATCTAAATGTCAGTGATTCCGGGTCTTTTGGCGAAACGGGACAGAAATAAAAAAATCACTATACCCATCTATTTTTTGTAAATATTCTGACATTAGTTCAAAGGAAAAAATGAAATCAGGTATGGCAACATCAATATCGTGCAACCGTTGTGGCGGTTTTATTTTAAATTTCGCTTAAAATCATTCCACAATTTTATTTATCGTTCTTATTTTACTGCAAAGATAAAAAAGTTATCGTATTTTGTGGTTTATTGAAAGTCATGAGTAAAAATATTTAATAAAATGGAAAAGTGTGCAGTTTTTTAATCTCAAATGTTATTTTTTCAAGTTTGGCACAACTGATTTTATTTCTGCCAGTGAATGCACTGAACTCTTAATACGAAATTGAACAAAATTTGAGTTCGGTGAAAAAAGGGGCTTATGGATGAGCGAGAGGACTATACTTTTCTATACTTTTTGGTGCCATGAGTTTATATGGGAATAATGTCTGATGAGCAGTCCATTATTATATGTCAGTGGTACATACATACATCGGTAATATGTATTAGAAAAAATAATATAACCGTTATCTGTATTTATTGTGAAATCAAAACATTCTATTTTGCGTAGTAACAGAACCTATAAGTCAATGGCCCTATCTAAACTAGTATTGCTTCAGCAGCAGTAGAACCGGGTTTTGAGGAGACAGGTATAGAAAGGGCAAGCGGGAACTGTAGTAACCTGTTCACGAGAAAATTTTGGCGTGAAAACTTAACACATACCCAATTCGCCTTCGCCCACTTTTCTTAATTGCGAGTAGCAAGTATAATTATCGACACGCACACAGATATCTCCGTGTAAAGACAAGAAAATTACTCGCGATGAAAAAATTCCAGTGTAGACTAGATTAACTTCCAAAAACGGTTTCGCTGCTGCTGAATGAATACTAGTTTAGATACCCACAATGTATTAAAGAAAACGGAAACACTTTTTTTATATCCTAAAAAAAACTAATAGTAAAAACCTAATTTCAGTAGGTTATATAACTTTGTTTAAAATACAAATTAAATGTAAAAAATAATATAAACGCAATAAATGTAATATTAGTGAGACTTTTGGGATTGAGTACAGGCAGAAAGTTGTTCCTTTGGAGAATATTCAGACGTTTTTAATTTCACGCAACTTTCGAGGCTTTTGTTAAAGCGAACTTCTTTATTTTTTTTAATAATCGTCATATTTGAAAATAATTGTTCACAATAGTACACTGTAAAAAAAAATATGTAAATTCCAGAGATGCGACTTATTTGAAATACTTGTATTTAAAATGCAAATACAAAAAGCAAAATACCTATTTTGTATTTTGCATTTAAATACCTTTTCAAAAAAAGCATTTTGTATTTTATTTGAAATACTTTTCGAGACATATGTTCCATTTTAAAAATTCAAAATACTTTGTGATTAAGTTTAGTCAACATTACCAGTCAAATTTCATATAAAATGAACGAATAATGGTGCTTTTATTGGCTACTAGAGGCGCTGCTTGTAGTCACATCACAGACATCAGAAGAAAAAAAAGAAGAAAACGAGTTCCAGGATTCAGACTCCTCAGCAACCAGTGAGCGTGGTTGTACCAATTAGGGATGTTACGAATGTTCGCATTCGCTTATGCGAATGATTCGCATCATTTTAAACATTCGTATCGACATTCGCATTCGCATCAAGTAATGCGAATGTTTTGCGAATGCGAATGTGTGTAGGTCGTGAAGTGTCTCGTGGAAAACAAAAATAAAAGACGACAAATTGACAGATCTGGCCTTAACTATGACCCCCTTAAGGCCCCCATTCGCAGACCGTAGCCTTTTAAGCCACGTCAGCAGGTACCGCCCGATGAAGGCCATATATTACTCAGTCTGACTGAGGCATACGTCCCAAAAGGCCGTGGACTGCAGGTGACCTTATGATTCCCTATATACACACAGGCGAAGACGACAGTATAGCGTAGCAGGTTGTTAATTGATGTGCAAAAATGTTCATGGCCTCAAGGAAAATTTCAGACTGAATAGAAGTTCAGATCTTCAGGCACGGACTGACGATAAATACCCACACACATAAATATTTTTGTTGGACTTGGACAAGACCTTCTCAAGTACAGGCCTGGAAGTTGCCTACCTCACTAACACTAACGCAGCTGCTCGTAGTCCCAGAATCTGTCACTTTTGTTGGATTTATACGCCGTGATGTAAAGTTCGGAATATTTTTGCATTAGTTTGCCGTAAAAAGTCATAAAATAATATATTTAACCAGTTTTTATTGCAATAGAATTACCAGTGAATAGTGCTTTAGTGATTTAATTAAGAAAATTTAAAAAAATCGAGTGATTAAGTGTGTTTTAAGTGAGTTAATTGTGAAGGTGGCCAATTTTGTTTACATTCGCGGTGGTTTTTTCTTGTTTATTTAGAGGAAAAATGTTGAATTTGTGTAGTAATATAATAAAAAGTGCTTTTTGAGTGATTAAAGATTATTATAGAATAGTTATTAAAAACATAAGTGCAGAAAAATGTGAAGGAAAAGTGAAAAAGTTATTGTTATGTATGTTGTGTGGTGGTACTTGCACCTAATGTGTTTAATAACTATTCTATAATAATCTTTAATCACTCAAAAAGCACTTTTTATTATATTACTACACAAATTCAACATTTTTCCCCTAAATAAACAAGAAAAAACCACCGCGAATTTAAACAAAATTGGCCACCTTCACATTAACTCACTTAAAACACACTTAATCACTCGATTTTTTTAAATTTTCTTAATTAAATCACTAAAGCACTATTCACTGGTAATCCTATTGCAATAAAAACTGGTTAAATATATTATTTTATGACTTTTACGGCAAAATATCCCGAACTTTTACCTCATCCATATAATATCTTCCGATTTGACAGATAATGGGTCTATTACCAAAACAAACACAAACTCTGCTTCCAGGCCTGTACTTACGAGGGTCTTGACTTGGACTATATAGGCCCCATCCAGTTGACGGTGTGTGGTTATACTTGGCCTCAAGGCGAGAAACTTTCAGGTCATGGCCTGCCGGCGGCCTGTTTATGAATCGGGGCCTTTAGAAATCGCCTCATGGAAATATAATATTCCTCTCTTGAACTTTGACTATTAAAAACGAGAAGAAAGAATACCATTACTGTACATATATAACACTGGTCTATTGTTTTAATATTTTTTCATATCCTACTGTAAGTAATAAAAAAATTAGGTCTTAATTTAATTAAATTTTTTTAATGCTATTCTTAAACATTCGCTTTGGCGAATGTGAAAATTATGACATTCGTAACATCCCTAGTTCCAATACCACGGTAGACTTGGAAACCCTATAAAGTTTAAAGCATGAGTGCACAAGGCTGGCGATATTGAACACTTATCCTACAATAAAAAAAGTGTTATTAAAATACAACACATGCTTGCCAAGCTCAGCACCAGTAGAATAGAAAGACTTTTTTCATATGATGGCATGATAATGCGACCTCACAGAAGGAAAATGAGCGATAATGTGTTCGAAAAACTTGTATTATTAAAAAGTGTAATAAATAAAGGGTATTAAATTGAACAAAAGGTATTTGTAATTAAAGAAAGTATTTTGAAACTACCTATTTTGCATTTAGTATTTAAAACACAAAACACAAAACTATTTGGTATTTTGCATTTGAAATAGTAAATCAAAAAAGTATTTGCATTTTGTATTTAAATACATTTCTTAAACTATTTTGCACATCTCTGGTAAATTCACAGTCCAAATGTATAGTAAAATTACAAATCTCGGTATGAAATACTAATTTACTACACAATTATTGTAATTTTACTATAAATTTTGCAATTTCACATAAAGAAATTGAGAATCTCCAATACTGCATAACGTAAATGTTGATTACATGAATGTGACCTTTATTTTACGCAATGTTGTGTATTTTTCTAAATCGTTTATGAAGGAAAATTACAATATTTCTTAGTATTATTTATCAATATTATGTACTTAACTTTTTACTGTAATTTTACAGTAAGAGGCGTAATTTTAGAACTTATATTTTCAGTCAAATTACAAATTGTTCATTGGAAAGTAAGGTTTAAATTTTCCCTCTCATAGATATAATTCACAAGTAACAATGGAATACTAAGCTTATATACTCGATTGTTCTTAAGTTAAGGTCAGACCTTTGACTTTGGTCGTCAGGGTCTCTCTGCAGTTCTTGTAACAGCCAAGAAATTTTTGATAATTTTTTATGCTTAGGGCCGATTCACAATATTAAGGCTTCAAGCTTCAAAAATTAGGATAAAGGGGTTTGTATAATGATTCACATTCACAGCTTCAAGCTGCAGTGCTCAAATAAAGTAAAACTCAGCTGAAGCTTGTAGTTTGAAGCTTGCAGCTTGAAGCTTGAAGCTTTCATTGCGAATGGGTCCTTTCATTCCTCACCATGCTATTTTTATGTATAGGGAGAGGGCATACACAAAAGTTTTGGAAATTTACAAAACTGTGAAGTGAAAGCTCCAATACTGATTGTATTTTTACATCCCACATAATGTATATTTACTACACAGTTGGTAAAAATACGTAAAGTAGAGTTGGAATATTCTTAATAATATATATTGCAAATTTACAAAACTGCTTGTGAAAACAGAAAATTTTTACAGTGTAAGTAGATCCGAAAATTGTCAAGATGGCAATTGCATATGTTTTCACTTGATCATAAAAATCTGGAAGACAGTTCCATGATTCAAATATAATTTCTTCCTCCTTCCTACATTTTGAAAGATCCGTCCACTGGTGTTTGACAGCCAATTTTCCTTTCTCTCTAGCTAAATTTTCTAGCTCTGACTGCAAATTTATGAACTTTTCTTTCCATACATCTTTGTTTTTCAAATCTGACAATGACAACTTTAACTCAAACTGAGCTCTATCAATATTTGTGAACAGTGTAAAATTCAACGTGCACACTTTCGCCACTAGTGGCTTTGTTAGAAATGATAGAGTAGGTTTTTCAGACCTAAAATCTTTAAAACGAGGGTTAAAATTGAAAGACTCTTGCATTTTTACAAAAGCTGTGACAAAAAATGCGCTCTTAACATTACAACTCAATTGTTTCTGTAATCTCTTAAGGCCCAATTACAATGAACGGAAGAGAGCGGAACAGAATCGGATTGATCTGTCAAAGTGGTTTTCCGAGCATGCGTTTTCCATTTGAGCGATTACAATGTAAGGATACAAGCGCATTTGATCGGATCTGGGCGGATTTGTTTTCGTTTGTTTAGAAATCGGCGGATTGGACTGTCAGAATTTTTGTAAACAAGTCAAGTTAAATTTTGTTTTCTTTTTTTTATAATTTAAAAAATATATTCTGACGAATAATTAATAGGAGAAGTAAAAGAATAGGAATTATTATATAATAAGGCGAAAAGTGGTTATAAAATTATACAAAACACTTTGACGTTTAAACGCGAACAGATCCGTCCATTGTAATCAGTGCAGTTTCCTATCCGCTCCGGTGCGTTGTTTTGACATTTCAATCCACGTAGATCCGTTCATTGTAATTGGCAGTGGCGGCTCGTCTTTAGAGGCTAGTGGGGCTTATACCCAGGACAGACAGCGCTCTTAATGTACATTTGCTAAATCGACATTAAGCGCTAATGTGCATTAAAAAATAAGGCGACAGACACTATCTGCATGACATTGGAGCTCTTTGATGAACATATGTTTTTTGACAGTGAAAACTTTGAAATTTTAAAAATGCAATAAACATAGCAATACAGAACAACAACAAGAAAAAATACGCAATACGCAAAGAAGTATATATAAAACATTTTATTTTAAAAAGTTTCGCAATAAGGAGACAAAAAATGTATAATATTAAACATAAACATTAAACATCTGCATGGTTCGCCATCTATGAGAAAATTAAAAACTAAGAGAACCGCTGTAACGAACTCGATTAACTCGCTAATCATCAAAATATTTTGATGATTTAGCTTGATGTTAATCATCAAAAAATTGGGTATTAACTAACAACTCAGGGCGACGCACACTGCAATTGACAATGATTAGCGTTAATTGAGAATTTAAGAGCGCTGTCTGTGCTGGGTATTAGCCCCACCACAATTTATCGAGCAAATCATATTCACAAGTTTTTTAATTAATTTCATTTTTACAAAAAAGCAACGCAAGTTTCCTTTTCAATTTATTACAATTTCTTAAAAAATATCAAAACAATACCCCAGAAAAAATTCGAAGTAGAAGTTCACAGGAAAAGTATAAAAAAAAGAGCAAATAAAAAAATAAGAAAAACTCTCAACTCTCTCATCAAAATAATCTGGCCGAATCATAATTCCATACCCATTTACAATAGCTGGGTTTCAAAATTCGAGCAAAGTGCTCGCAAGCAGTTGGCCTACTCGTTCCTACTTCTCAACAAAGGCATGAGTAGAGAGAGAAAGCCAACTGCTTGCAAGCACTTTGGAGCAATTTTGGAACACAGCTAATGTAATTCTCTTCTCAGGGGCTATCATTGAGTCAGCCCCGAAGATGAACCATTTTGTATTCAAAATTTCTGGACTAAGGCGATTGATTCAACCAACATTTGTTCTACCAAGTGGGGCTAAAATTTATTAGCCCTAGGATTCATTGGGATTCTCTTCACTGACATGTAATACATGTCAGTGGATTCTCTTGCTCTGTTGGGTTTACTCGCCAACATACAACGCCAGTGTTGTCGGTTCGTTCTTTTAGTTCTGTTTATTATATTTCTAAAGTAATTTTGGCTGCATTTGCTACTAATTGGCCGAACATTTTGATACTTTTTTTACACTTATGGATTTTATTTACCTGAGGAGCTGATTTTATTTAGCCCGTAGCAAATATTTTGGTAGAAATTAAGTAAAAAGTAGTAAAAAGATAAATTTTTATTGGAAAAAGAGCTAATTGGAGATTGAATTTTTACTGACAGTTACAAGTTGATTTTTAAATGAAAAGTGTGTGCATGCCAATAAATATTATTAAATTATTATTAATTAAATTATTTGCAATAAATATTAATATTATATGTTGTAATATATAATTTTCTTAAATTATATTTAATTTAATTTTTGTTTTTGGTTAAAATGAATCTCGTTTATAATTTATAGAAGAAAAATAGTTCTTTGTTGTCATTAGAAGAAAAATTAGAAATTAAACGTTTAGGGCTACATCAACCATTTGATTTTAAATTAATTTGTACTGAAAAATCTCAAAGTAGAAAATTTTCATTGGATTGGTTTCTAAGAATAAATGGCTTACGGTTAGTATAGGAAAAAATGCATTGTTTTGCTTTTATTGCGTTTTGTTTAGAGGAGAATCGGCTTGGACAGAAATCGGTATCCGGGATTTAAAACATTTATCGGAACGAATTAAAAAACATGAAACGAGCGCTAAGCATTTATGAAATACTGGTAGACGGTTAATATTCTCTCACAGATCGATTCATGATACGCGAGTTCCATAGCAAAATTTAATGAAAATGTTAAAAAGAATCGTCAATTATTAAGTCGAATTTTAGATATCTTAAAGTTTTGCGGTTGTCACAATTTAGCTCTTCGTGGACACAACGAACGTGAATCAAGTAGTAATCGAGGAATATTTCTTGATATGGTTACATATACCAGATCAATAGTCATCGCATTCGACGACTACTTGTAGAATAATCAAATCGCAAAGAAACACTTCGAAAACCTTACAAAATGAGTTATTTGAATACTGTTTACAGGATTATCTACATGAAGTGAAATCTGAACTTCAAGCAACAAATTTTGTATCTGTTCAAGCTGATGAAACTACGGAAATTTCGTGTAAATCGCAAATGGTTTTAATTTTACGTTTCGTTAAAAATAATAAGCCTGTTGAACGGTTTTTATCAAATTTTGATGTGATTTAGAATGCGCTGAAATGCTACAATTTAGAAAAAAAATTGATCGCTCAAACATATGATGGTGCCGCTGCAATGAGTGGGAGTACAGCCGGGGTTCAAACTTTAGTAAAAAAAATTGTATCCATTGGCACACTTTGTGCATTGTTATGCCCATCAACTAAATTTAGTCTTAAAGCAGGCATACTCAGTTATTAAAGACACACCAATATTTTTCCTCAATATATCTGCTTTTACGTCATTCTTATCATGCTCTCCCAAACGAAAAGATTTATTAATGGAAGTTTGAACAAACGTGGTCTCCCGCGAACTGTTGAAATTTGGTGGAACTTCAATTTCCGAGCACTGCGATCTAAACTCGAAAATAAAGAAAATCTCATTCATTGTTTTGAAGTGATAATTAATATTTTTTTCAAGCCCCACCAAATTTTAAAGGCAGGAGCCGCCACTGGTAATTGGGCCTTTAAAGTTTTAAAATGTAGTAACCGTCCATTCTTGAACAAATAATGTTAATTGTTGCTCAAACTAATGTATCCCTTCTAAAAGAGAATGTGCAATATTACCTCTCCCTTGTAGATTTTTATTCAAGTTACAATGTGATGTCATATCAACGGAAAAATAAAAATTTTGCAGCCACTCATCATTACTTAGTTAAGGATATTCAGTTCCTTTTGACGTAGGAATGTCTTGATCTGTTCAAGGCAAGAAACGAAACGTTTCAGTACTGACTGGGCAGCCAACGCACTTTGTTATGCAAAATAAGATCAGAATATTCGCTATTTGCTTCCTCTAATAACCCAGAAAACTCTCTGTGAGAAAGTCCTTTTGCCATTATTTGGCTTACTATCTCAGTGGCCGGGTTTATGCCGCGGACCCTTTGGTGTTGCCTGACATCTTGGAAGCGACATATACGACAAGAATTTTCGGCGAACCTGCCAAAGTGGATCTGCTTTTTGGCGTAACAAAACATCTGGTACTGCCGGGAAGTTACGGTATAAACACTTTAGACTTTCTGAAAATGTCAAACGACGTAAACAAAGTGAAAAAGTGTAACATATACATAATTATTACGTTTATTTTGTAACTGTTTCCAATATAAAAAACTTTTTGCGCGCCTCAATTATTGATAATTTATTAATATTTTCTCCATTATTTCACAATGATTTATTACTGCTGAGAAATGTCAAACGTGTGATAATAATTGTCAAACGTTTCGGTTAAAACGATAACCAAGTTGGAAGCTCCGTTTCATACATTCCAAAGTGTCCTCGGCATAAACCCGGCCAGTGACTAAATCCATCACCAGAGCTGGACTGGCCTACCAAGCTACCGGGAGTTTCCCGGTGGGCCGTGACGAATGTTAAATCAAAAATGTTTCCTCTAAATAATTTTTTATTGAAAAAAATAAAATTTTCCCACAAAAAAATAAAAAAATTTCAAATTTTAAGTGTATCACAATTCCTTTAAAGGATACAAATCTCGCGGTCTCCTACGAAATTGCCAATTAGTTTGTTGAAGACTGTTATTTAATAAGGATTGTGGAATTTAAAAAAAATCAAAAAAATTCAAAATGTCAACGAAACGACGAAGAGGTTGGGAGAAACAAAAAATTAAAAAACAAAGAACTTTTAAATTCGTAGTACAAAAATTGTCCGGACATTATTCGTAGGAAATATTCCAAGCTTTTTAATTTTGGAAAAAAAGGTATCTATAGGTTAACTACGTAATTTTTGGAGAAAAAAGTAGTGAAAGTTGAAATTGTAGTTAAAAATACCAAAATTTTGACTTTGACGACTCATAACTGTGGAAGTTGGTAGGGTTGCTAGTACCAAAACTGGTGCTTAAATAATCGTGAGATAAGCTAGTTCAAATAACGATAATAGGTTCAAATAACGATAAAGGACTCGTTAGACTTGACCTAAAAGGCTAATTTCTTTCTTAACAAAGTTAAAATAACTCGGGCCTAAACGCGCCCATTGACGCTTGCAGGAGTAGCAGGGCGTGTTCCGATGAGTGCTCCTTTACAAAACCAAATTGGAATCCAGGGATGACATCGTTCTCTGTGCAGGAATCTTCTAGCGTTTTTAGTATGATTCCTTCGAGCATTTTTCCTAAGTTAGAGAGGAAGGAGATCGGCCTGAATTCTTCAACATCTACTACGTTTATAAGCGGAGTTTCCCTCCGGATGGAAGTTTCGATCCAGAGTGAAACACCGCTTATAAACGGGGAGTGAAAATCCAGAACTTGGATTTTTGCTCCCGAAGAAAAAGTTGGAGTGAAACTTCGCTCCCGGTTTATGTTGTGCTTATAAACGCTGACTGGGAGTGAGATTACAGGAGCATGATTTTTAATTTGTTGGGGGAAAACTTAGAAAAGAAGAAGCTGGGTGTTTTATTTTGTTTCAATAGTTTTTTTTTCTTTACTTATAGTTTTTTTTAAATACATTAAATTAAACATTGGGTTTACATTTGAAGACATTAGCCTTGTTCGTTTACTCCACACGGGATCCCGAGATTTGAGACGCTTTGAAGTATTTGCATGAGAGGGAGTGAGAGAGAAATAGCAAAATTTGTGCCCGCGGGATCCCGTGTGGCGTAAACGAACAAAGCTAATATTGTCAGTTTTTCACGAAAATGAGATTTTGATGGCAACCGATAGCTGGCAAAGTCCTCCACGTTTCCTATTAATCAGATTTTAAAAAAACAGGCCAAGTATATTCAAAATTCCAAAAAAAAAAACTTTGATGATTACAAAAACAGCACTTGTCCCGAGTCTATTTCCACAAAAAGAACACTTGTCAACGAGAACACATGATAGGTGAGAAAATAAATAGTGATATGCATAATAACTTTGGATAATTATATTAAAGCATATGTTCTAGTATCGCATACATAATAATAGTAAATTACATTGTAATACTTTAGATGTTATACAGTTTTTTAGCTACCCTGAAAAATCTGTTTTTTTGACATGTGCTATTTTTGTAAAAACGTCTTCATTTTTGTTTGTTGTCATTTTAAATTTGAGCTCGGAGCTGTCATCTCAAACCAGAAAGTATTTTGGATTTTCACTCCCATTGCTTATAAACTCACCGGGAGTTTCTCTTTGGATTGAAGATCCGGGAGTGAGACTCCGCTTATAAACGTGGTAATCCTTTGCTGCTGAGTTTTTTGGGATTGGGTTGATTTTGGCCTTTTTCCAAATTGTAGGGAAATGGCAATTGTTAATACAGCTGTTACAGATTATTGCTAGTTGCGTCGCTATGGTAGGTAGGCACTTCTTTAATACACAGTTTGAAAGCCCATCCAGGCCTGAGGATTTCTTTGTTTTCATGAGTTCTCCTGCGCTTATTAGTTCTTCAGGCGACTTGAACTTTCTGTCTAGGGGTGAAGAGGCCCTATTGGTTGGTGAGAAAGTACTGAGCGCCGGTGAGGTGTCGCAATCGAACATGGTCATTACCTCGCTTATCGTTTCTTTTATGTAGAGGTCTCTGTTGTATGGCGAGGCCTGAAATGTATTTTCAAAGTACTTCCTAAATACTTCTACCTTGTTCTCCAACTTTGAGAAGGTGATTCCGTTAGCTGTTATGGGAGAGAACATTGGATTAACCTTTGTTCGATTTCTGCCAGTAATGAGATCAATGATCTTAAAAGCCTGGGGTGATGGTCTAATTGTTTTAAGGAGCTCGATATACCCTTTGTTCAGGTCAAGTTTGATCCTTTCCCTGATTATTCTGCTTAGGCAGGAGATTCTGGCTGAGAGCTCTGTGTACTCCGCCGTCAGTCTATTTCCCGTCCTCAAGAAGATGGGCCTTAGTGCCTGAAGCACTAGATGCGCCTTAGTGCCTGAAGCAGTAGTCTGGGGGACTACCCGTATTTAGGCTCCTTTCCAGATCTCGATTGAAATTTGTCCAGTTCGTGTCTTTAAACGAGCAGAACGTTGGCAGCGCAACGGTTATGGGTTCTATGTCTGATTGAATATGCAGTGCTGATTCTGTTAGAACTTATTAGGTTAGTTGAAACCCAGTAGAAATCCAGATGGGACGATCCTCTTGGGAACGTTGGTGTTCCTGGGTGTGCAATCTCCGAGTATAGGAAGGCTGCGTCATTGTACCACGTTGAGATTTCTCCCATTTGCGTTTGCTTGTGAGTCTCCCCAATGTGGATGTCTTGAGTTAAAGTCGCCTCCTACGACGAATTCGTCAAAGCCCCTTGCCACAGCTTTAAGCCTGCGAAGATCATCAGTCCAGGCACCGTGTTGGTTGCACGGGATATATATTGCTCCTACCAGCAGTTTGACATCGTTGGCGAGGTGCGCCTATTTAGTGACGTCGCCCATTGACGTCGCTCTTCTTTTCGGTCTACTAACTTTGAATGTAGATCCTCTCTTCTCTTCATGTATTTTATAACATTGGGACACCCCTTGTAGTTAGCTGGATGGTCCCCTTTACAATTTGCACAATTGGGTTTTGTTTCGATATCTGTTACGATCTTCTCTGATTTGTTTGGACATTTGTCGCCACAGTCCAGGCTACATCTAACACACCTTACATGTTGGCACAGTTTATGCTTACGTGTCCGAACGCTTGGCATCTGTAGCATTGGATATGATCCCTCTTATGGGGTTTCTCAAACTTGATTACATGATATGCCAGCGCTCTAACTGTCTTTAGCTCTTACCCGTTTCTACTCCTTTCAGGTGTGGTCTGCTGGATGTGAGCGGCTTTACCCATTGGATTTTTAGCTTTTCATTTACGCTGCACAGTTCCTCCTTTATTTCGTTGGCTGCGACCCTGCCTGTGAGGCCTTTCAAAGTAAACGTTTCGTTTCTTGCGTCTTTAGTGGAGAATGTGTAGGCTCCCACATTAGACTGCCTTGTTACTTTCAAAATTAATTCCTTCAGCTCAGGGTCGTCAACAAATATCTTGGACTTGTCTTCACTTAATTTAACTACTTTGAACTCAAAAGCTTTCTTGTGCGCTTTTCACAGATCAAAAATAGTAGCTGGTTTAACTTCTGACAAATATATTGGGGGCACCATTTTGTTATATTTTCCTCTTTGCTTTGTTGGGGTTTCAGTCGAGGATTAGGGATCGCCCTTTCTTCCAAAAGTCGAAACCTATTGTCGCTAATGTTTGTTCTAGTTGCTTCTTTATTTAAACTGTGGGGTTTTGCCCCTTTTACCACCGTGGTAAATCCCTCCTGATCAGAATTAAACCTATCTATGAACTTTAAATGATTTTCCTCAAGAAGTATTTTATCTAATTTATTTACAAGCTTAATACTATTAGACTTAACTTTATTAGCACTGTCCACTTCTCTCGGGCCCAGTGTGTCCATGCTGTCGTCTTCTACTAATGGTCTGCTGGAGGTAAGGTTCGTTGGCAGCGGCGTGCCCAGCACGCCCTCGCTAGTCTCACTCCACTTTTTTATATATCGTCGTTGTCAAACCAATATCTGCTATGTGCACTTTTTGGTTATTTCGACCTTTTGACCATTATGACTAGTTTCTAAGCAAATTTTCGTATAAAAACACTTCTATATGACTCTAAGCATTATATAGTGAACTGTAGTCGCTAAAAAAATATGTTTTGTGCAGGAGATGTCGCAGTATGTTACAGGAGAACGTTTTTTTTCAGTATCTCAAAGTTATACTTTTTGCACATAGCAGATATTGGTTTGACAACGACGATATGTCCTTTTTGAATTTGGTGTCTTTTGCTAAGGCCATCAGACTTATATTCTTGCTACCCTTCAGGAACGTGTTTTTCGGTGGTGGGGGACGAGGGCCTTCGTCCCCGCCCGCCGACATTTCTTCTGGACCCCTTTTAAACGTCCAAACTCTGCTTCACGTAACCGTAGACGTTGTGAGAGCACGTACGTATATACGTACGTAAAAACGTTTTTGAGATACGTTGTATTCCCAATGGTGCAAGTTACACTACCAATCACCGTTTGTGTATGATGCGGGTATTACACTACGCATTCATTTTCTGCCTCTTTTTCTTGTAAGGATTGTGGGGCCTTTGTAGTTGTACAATAAACGTGAATGAGAAGGGGAATTTCTCATAGATTTCGCAGACCCCGAGTGCGATGTTATATTTGTGTTAGTGTAGTGGATGGGTGAGCCTGGCTAATTTTCTGGCTCAAAAGTGAGGAGACATATGACGCATGATATATACTTCCCTGCGACCCCTTGCCTGAATAAACGGTTTGTGTATGAAGGTAATAAACGAAATGATGGATAGTGTAACTTGCATCATTCTCCCTAGGCCAAGGCGCGCACTGGAATGGGGTGACGCTGAAGTGGCTTTGGCATGATGATGAAGTTGCAAAAGGCGTGCCAGAGGAATGGCGGCGCAATGGCATCGAAGTGGTTTAATGCGTACCGAAGTGGCAGGCACCACTTCGCGACATCGATTTACAACATGATATTTTCAATCAAAATGTGGTCGTCGGACGATGAAGATGCTGTTGCATGTGTGCAAATTATTAACCTTAGCAATAAAAAAACAATAAAGAAAAAAGGGCATTGGGTCCATCCAATGTGGCAAAATAATGCGACATATGGTATTTATGTTTATAAAGGTGATTTACACCTGGAAGAAAATAAGTTTAAACTTGTTTATAGAATGAACAAGGCCACATTTTGTAAATTAACTAGAAAAATTACGACCTATGCCCTCGTACGTGTTTTCC
This sequence comes from Thereva nobilitata, assembly GCA_963855945.1. Classification (NCBI taxonomy): domain Eukaryota; kingdom Metazoa; phylum Arthropoda; class Insecta; order Diptera; family Therevidae; genus Thereva; species Thereva nobilitata. The sequence continues at coordinate 124,653,439 of OY979696.1, forward strand.
CAAAAAAAATATAGCGCGTGTAACCAGTGCACGTGAAAGATGTGAAACATCTTTGGCGATCTTTATCTTTCTTTAAATTGAATAATTAGTAAGAATAAAGGCCATTTTACATCCCAAACGCAAAGGGGAAACGCAGCTCTGGAGCTCTTTTATCGCACAACAATTTTGCGTTTGGGATGTAAAAAAGCCGTAAGTTTTATACACACCGATTTGTGTTGAAAATGTACCATTGCCGTTGATGACCTTCGACCATGATGTCTGACCGCATTTGAAATATATTTTTGGTGGGCTTGGAAACACATTTTTCTAGACAAGTCGATTTTATTTAATGATACAGTCGTTATACAAATTTTTATGCTCCCAATGTTTTTATTTTAGTCTGTTAAAAGTCTCAGACTATTACTTAATCCGCTGACACGACGCAGCGACTTAAAGTGCCCCTTGGCGTACGACATGAGAAAACAGCACGGCTACTATTACACGATTTCTTACCAGACGTCAGAATCCCAAGAAGGCCATGTTTGTGTTCTAATTATTTTCTAGTTTTTGCTACAGCTTATGATTTCAAATAAAACCATTTAACTTAAAAATTTTTTTTGTTTGGGTTTTGGCTCGTATCATCATGCAAGCTTCTCATCCTTTCCAACTCTTTCATTGCATCTTTGTTGCACGGTTTCTTACCTGTTAATTTCTCACCATCAAGCTCCTCAATACCTAACCCTTCCAAAGTTCTTACGCGACTCAATGCTACATACCATATTTCCAGCGGCATTTTGAATTTTCTAATTTTGACAACAAATATATTATTTCCGACCTTAAACGCACCCAAATAGCGATTTCAAGTAAAATCGAATTGTTATTACCAAAATCGTACCGCCATTTTGAATTTTCAAATTTTGACCACACATTCGTCATCTGTCACCTAAAAAACCCCCCCATACCGATTTTCAATGGATTCAGAGCACATTTGCAAAATTCATCCGCCATTTTTAATTTTCAAAATTTGACCACAGAATCGTCATTTATGGCCCTAAAAACCCCCGGATACCGATTTTCACTGGATTCAGAACATATTTGCAAAATTCATCCGCCATATTGGCACGGTCATTTTGAATTTTAAAAATTTTGACAACAGAATCGTCATTTGTGGCCCTAAAAACAACCCGATACCGATTTTCAATGGATTCAGAACACATTCGCAAAATTCATCCGCCATGTTGGCGCGGCCATTTTGAATTTTAAATTTTTGACCACAGAATGGTCACTTGTGGCCCTAAAAACCCCCCCATACTGATTTTCAATGGAATCGGAACACAATTGGAAAATCTGTGCGCCATCTTGGAACCGCCATCTTGATTTTTTTACAAAAATGTCAGATTGCATTGTCACGGGAACTCAATATGTGTGCAAAGTGTCACAAGAATCGGTTCAGTGGGTGCCTTCCATTTAGACACAGAGAGACACAGTGTTACACTGTGTCCGACACAGAAGTGTTCCATCAACGACACAGCTAGACACAGACGGGCACAACTAAGACAATGCTACCAACCCTCGCCAATTGAAATGTGATCGTTAATTTATAATTACAACAATATTGTTTCATTTTTAAGATTCCCAGCATTTATAAGATGTCGGGTAATTAATTTAAAGAAATTATCAACATAAAATTTACGATTTACTTGCCAAACAAAAATAAAAACGAGGAAAGTGCGCCGTGGCGGATTTTTCATGAACTTATGTGTTCCATTTGGGCTTACACAGAACGACACAGAGCGACACGCTGTGTCGGACACAATTGTCTTTCTGTGTCTAAATGGAAGGCACCCAGTAGAAGTAGTTGAAAAAGCTGTCGCAAGATTTGAACCGAACAAACAAACAAACAAATAAAACCATTAAATATAAATAATAAAATTCAAATGCAGAATTCAACCCGCGACTATTTGGAATATCAACGTCGTAAGGCAACCACTCAACAATTTGTTCCATTCTGCCTATGTCTGGCTCGTCATTTAAAATCCCCGTCTTATTCTGTCTTCCTCAATACAGATCTTCCGTTTCCCGGAATAAAAATTGGATTGGACGAAGCGTTCCCTATAAAGCGTTCCCTACTCCCTACTCTCAACGCGCGCAAAGAAGTTTCACATCAAAAATCCAAGTTGGCCGTGAAACGGCATTCCACTTCAAAATTAAACTTGTCGGAGACTAGTGGCAACCAAATGGTGTCGGTTCACTTGCAAAACAACACACCACCACCACTCCGTCTCGATGCGCGCTGTCTCCCTTGATTCCGCGTGATAAAAATATTTCACTAGCGACACCACCGCCACGACAATTTCTCACCACCTCAGTGCGCGCCTTGCCTAATATATTCTTTAAACGTCACTGCTTTTCCACACAAAAAAATTAAATTAAAATTTAATTTTTTTAATTTATTTCGACCTGTCACGTTAATGAGTAATTTAGTCCCGTAAATGTATTTACATTTTACTTCATTTAAATTGGTAATATTTCCTGGTTTTAAATTCAACTGTAATTTAAGAAAACCCGCAACGATTTCTGATTGTCAAAAGGCCTTGTTCTTTATGAAAATGTTATTCGTACACAAAGAAAAGAGAAATGGCAATATTGCATTGGCAATGAAAATTCATTTATTTTACGAATACAAGTCTATCGAAAACTATACAAAACAGTAGTATATCAGGGAGAATTTAAATAATATACATTAAATTATTTGAAATTGAAATTTTTTTTTAAATTTAATTTTCTAAAACTTCCTCTTACACCTCATATTGGATGTGATTTTTCTGAACATTTCCACAAACAACTATCAGCCATTGACCCCAAAACAGCTGATATATGACAAATTTGTTTGATTAGTTGTCATCACTTGGTAAACTGCATTTAGCTACTTTCGTGCTGGGAGCGTTAACAAAACCAATTATTTAATTTCTTCGAAACAATTTCTAAATTTATTAAAATGCCGGTAATTATAATAAAATATTTTTGTATATTACACAGAAATAAATTTACATTTTCAGATCTATGAATTCAAAGTTGAAATGACTTGTTCTGGCTGTTCCGGTGCTGTTGAACGTGTACTTGGAAAATTAGGAGGTAATATTGCCCATTTTTAAATTAATAAACACTTTTCGTATATTAGCAACAAATTATTGATAATACTATTATAAATATAGAGAATTTGATCTGCTTTGTATGCTTATCTACTAAAATCTTATCTCGTATCTTATCGGCCAGCCCTACTTTTTAATCCCAAGAGATTTTGCACTCCAAGAAGAATTCAACTTTTGTTACCCAATTTATTTGAACAAACATGGTATAATGGCACTATTTGAATTATATGCGTTAGTCATTATGCGAATCATCGAGTGAAAAAATAATATTCTAAGCTTAAAAGAATATTTATAAAAGCAGTAAATAGAACTTTCTCTATGTATTTTAATAAATCTTTTCAACAACCCTAAACCAAACCGTAATTGGAAAATTTCACCCATGCAATGGCCTCCCTAGGGCCTCTCCCAGTTTGGCCGTCACTGCAGAGGCTGCCAACTTCGACTAGGGTAAAATAGGCTTTATTTGCGGCTACGATGCGTCTATGGATATCGTCCTTTATCTTATTTTCTGCAGTAAGCATTGTCCCTCAATAGATAAAATTTTCTACAATTTCCATTCGATGATTGTCAAGGCTGATGCTTCATCCTAAACGTTTCCCTCTTTTTGATAAGTCATATACTTTGTTTTCGTGTCATTTACTTGTAATTGAACTTTGCGGAGCTTTCTACAATTCTTGAAGGTTTCCTTTACGTCTTGCGCCAATTATAAAACTACTAGCTGGAATCCTGTGCGCCTTGTTGCCCTCATAAGCCATTAGTAGCTTCCGTTTATTTTGCAGTTGGGGTGATATGAATTTCAATATACAGTAGGAGAGTTTGAAAAAGGAAATTTTTTTCGTATTTTTGATTCCAAATAACAAAAGGTAAAAATATTAGGGATCTGATATTTTTATCGAGCCAATAAAAACCATCCATTGACTTGGCACTTTTCGAGATATGAATTTTCATACAGAGATAAGTGTCTCAAAGAACGGCATTTTCTGTATTTTGGATTTCATATCCGTCTTGCGATGCTGCGCACAAATAAAGCGCACATGTACTTAATAATTAACGGATACACAATATTTTTGGTGTTGTTTGGTGTATAAATTTGTTGGTGTACCGACTCGCGAACAGGCAACTGCCTTTATACTGTAGCCCTCTCGTGTCTTTAGGATCTCGTCCATTGCCATGAGCCAAAGCAGAGGCGAGAGGACGCCTCCCTGAGGTGTACCTCGGCACGTCGACTTTATGACTCTGCTATTTCCCCATCTGCTATGGATGATTCGAGTTTCCAGCATGCGAAGGATCCATTCGCTAATGCCAATGTGGATCCCGGGAACCGCCAGGGCCTCCCGGATGGCTTCGGTGCTGATGTTGTTAAAAGCGCCTTCTATGTATATCTAGGAAGGCTGCCAGGGTACACTGTTTGTATTCTAGGGAGTATTCCACGGTGCGCGTTACTTTGTGAAGAGCAGTGTCCAGAGATCTGCCTTTTACAATATGCATGCTGAGATGTAGACATGGCGACCTCTTTTATGGAGTCACGGAGGTATATGTCTGGTATGCGTTCTAGGGTGTTTAGGACAAAAGATGGCAAGCTTATTGGCCTGTAGTCTCGAACCGCTTCGTGCCCGCGTTTGCCGATCTTTAGGATGAAAATCACCTTGACCCTCCTCCAGGAGTGAGGCACGTTTCTGTAGTGTAGGCAATATCTGTAGATTAAGACAAGCCATGGTCCAATAATGTCATGCGTCTTGTGGACCATAATTGGCATTATGTTGTCCAAGCCTGGAGACTTGTACGGGGAGAAACTATGCATTGTCCAACGCACCTTTTCCAGGGTGACAACTTGGCAGGTTTCCTCCTATGGTACTGTCGCTTCCATTATAGGCTCTGTGCTCCTGCTGAAGGCGACTTCTTGACAGCCGGGAAAGTGGGTTTTTAGGAGAAGTTCCAGGGCTTCACCTGAGGTCTCTGTCCATGTGCCGTCTCCCCGTTTGATATATGGTTGACAGCTTTCCTTAGAGTGAAATTTGCCGAGCCTGGCTGATTCACCCAGACTCTCTTCTATGGCATGACAATGATCCCTCCATGATTGGGTTTTTGCGGCCCTCACCGCTTTCTTATACAGCCTTAGACAGTCTTTGTAGGGTTTCCAATATTTATGTCTATTGCAGATATTGCACATCTCTCTGGTTAGGTGTCTAAGATCTGATAACTATCGATTTCCATAGTATTTATATTTCATTTGAATTTTCTTAACACCAATCATTACTAAATAAATAAAATTAAAAACAGTTTCTCTTTTTATTTTTCAGATAAAGTGGAAAAAGTAACTATAGATTTGGATAAAAAAATTGTTTTGGTAACATCAAATCTATCAAGTGATGAACTTTTAGAAGTAATTAAGAAAACTGGAAAGGAAACTACGTATGTAGGAGTTAAAAAGTAATCGTTATCCTTAAAATTTATCGTCTTTCCCCAATTATTTTATAATTATTTAAATTGTATTCATCAAGGATTTAAAATTTCACAATACTGTTATAAAAGTTCAAATTTAATGTTATTATAAAAATATAGAATATTACTAATTTTGTTGGTAGAGCGCTAAATAAATTTATTGTAATTCTTACATTAACTTTTTTCTCGAAAAATAAATTGCTTTTCATTTGTATGTAGGAATACCAAAATTTAACGAAGATTTTTGCATAGGAAAAAAAAGAGAAAAAATTAACCACCGTACTATGGGACCGAAGCTGACGTCCAGGCGGCTGTTATCACAGCAGCAGATTCAAACTCCAATTTCGCCACCTTGAGCTTCTCAGGATGAAGTCTACGAGCGGTAACGAAAGGTAATTGCCCATTAGTGACAATGCCGTGTTGCACATTTTGTTTAACCGGTATGTTGAAATTAGGAGGTTTAGTTAACGAAGCGTACTTCATTAACAGCACTTTATACCTGTCAAGATGTTGGCATTAAGGCTTTCGGCTTGATAGTCAACTGTTGCACAGACAGCAGTCCGAAGACTGGTCTATGTGTCAACTAATTCTCGATTTTTTAAATCGACAGTGCGTTTAAACTTCGCAAGGAAGTCTGCACCGAGTAGTGCTTTATTGGTGTTAGTGTCTAAGACCGAGGTTTAGTTCAAGCAACTTGGAGCCAAAAGTGTGAATCGTTGAACCATTAGCCGAGCGCAGAAGTAAATTAGGGCATGTAATGCGTGCCTTAAAAATGTGGGCTGGAACTAATGATAATGTCCGCACCAGAATCGATTAAGAAATCGATTTGACTGTTATTATGGCGGACACACAAGCGCTTCTGATGAGAAACGCCGACTCCCCGCCTATTCAATTTTTTTGGTTCTTCGGGCCTCTATCCTTCCGGCCCCTCTTAGCCGAAGGGCCAGGAACCCTGAATGCGCAACGCGGGTTCACTGCTTCGCCCCACAATTTCCCGGACATTAATACCATCGGCTACTGGGAGGCCAAGCAGCTGTTACCGAAGCGGTACGGCCTGTCCACAAGGCACCGACTGTAGCAGCTGCTGGCCTCGCAGGAGCCGGGTGACAGGAAACCCTCGGACTTCTTGAGAGGACTTCAGGGTCTGGCCGGCGACAGAGTTCGAGACTGCGAAAGCCTGGGGCCGTATTTGGTTTCTCGAGTCGATATCGACTTCTGTCGATAAATAAAAATTGGCATTTGGCGACATGATATCGACAACCTTCTCGTCTCGATAAAGACGTTTGACGTTTATTAAAAGCCTCAATTTATGCATACAATAAACTTTTACCAGTTTTTCATTTAACTAAATTAAGTGTTTTGCTGCACTTGAAGTAATATCGCACAATTTGATGGTTTTCTATGGCCACACATATCGGTCGATTCGGTCGTAATGCCAAATATAAAACTTAGAGAAAATCGACCTTTTTTTGTCGAGTCGATTGATCGACTCGAGAAACCAAATACGGCCCCTGGGGGCTTCTCCTGGAATGCGATTCGAAAGTCATGAAAATCGAAAATAAGGAAATGGTATCCCCAATGCGAATTCGAATAAAATTTGTCCGTCTGCCATCGGATTTCAGTCCGTGAGTAAAGCCATTGACGGATGTGCTGAATTTATGGCCTCGATTTCCGAATCCGGCCGATCGGAAGCGAGTGCGGATTTGACACTTATGTCCAAAATGCCGTATGCTCAAGTTGAGATTCCTTAATTTCGTTCTCAGAGATCGTTTACAGGTTGGCATTGCTATAAATTCACGATTACACCCACACGGCGGATTAGCGAATCGTAAAGTACCAAATCCGCACTCACTTCCGACACGCCGGATTCGGGAATCGAGGCTTATATGTTTGTTTTAAAATATTCTAAAAACTCTTTAAATATTCTTGAAACAATCGTTCGCATCAAAATGTCAAATTAAGTTGATAAATGAAGTTGGTTGGCTGAAAATAATTTCTTTTCTAATATTTATCATACAATAATTTCAATACGATACGATCGCATTCAGCGATACAAAAACTAAATCGCATCGCAACTGGCTTCCGTTTGCTTCTCACTTTCGAATCGCATTCCAGGATAACCCGCCTGATCAGGGGCCTTTGGAAGAGGCGTCTCCCCAAAGACATTCAGGTGGTCCTGACGGCGCCCTCGGACTAGTCCCTCACCAAACTGGCAAAGCTGGCTGACAAGGTGTGGGAAATTATGCCTAATCTCCAATGGGAGAACCAACCACGAACCAACCACGTACCAGTTGGCTGAATTAGCTGACAAAATGGGTTCACACACATTTCTATCAATATAGATGTGAAATGTCAGAAATTTCTGTCTTGTTTTGATCGGGAATGCCGCGCAAAATTATGGATGAAATAAATATTTTCCAAACGTTAGCTAATCTAGCAGCACTCCAATTAAATGTCATTTTCACTTTTTGTGTTGTCATATTTTTTGGCGCGATATTGAAATTAAACTTAAGGCCCAATTATATAGCAGAAACGAAAACGAACCGAAACGAAAAGAATGAAATAAATCGTATGAAAATGTATGAACGCGGTTATATAAAGGAACAGAACCGAATCAGAACGAACGATATAAATTTATTTCATTTCGGTATTCGTTTCAGCTATTCAGCCCGTTACTTTGACAGTTCGATAGACAGTTTGTTTTCCAATTTAAAGTAGTTGAAAGAGCGAAAAAGAAGTTATTTTAAAAGAATTCAGTGAATACAAGGTGAAAAAATTTAAATTTTGATTTCTCTTGTGATTTGTCGACATCCGCCATAAATTATATAAATTCTATAATAGATGTATTTATCGAAAATAAAAAATTCTTCTACTCAATGCAGAACTTGTCAACAAATGTCAAAAACCTATTCGCTCAGGCACCTATATAATCGCTATCATTTTCAAGTTCATTTCGTTTTCGTTTCGGTTCGTTTTCGTTTCTGCTATATGATTGGGCCTTTAACGTCATTTTTGCCTTCATAGTTGACATTTCTCTGCACAAAATTGTTTAGAACCACTGTAAAAAACCTGCTGAATTGCATGTGGCAACTCAAATGGTTTAACTAACACATACAGAAAGTTACACAAGTTAACCAAAACACGAGCGGGACGGGTGAATCAATTTATAATGAGAGGGAGTAGATAGCAGCATTTTGGTTGGCTGGTTCCTGGTTGGTTTTCCCATTGGAGATTAGGCATTACTTCTCACCCCAGCCAGGCTCAGGTGTCTGCAATACAGAATTCGTCAGCCTTGGAGCGGACCCTCCCAAACCCACTTAGAACCGTTCTTTATTTTAGATTTAATTTTATTACTCAGAAAAAATTATATTATTTACTAGCAGCGAAAAACTACAAACGTCAGACTGACAATTAATTAATTAATTGTTTTTTGTCATCACTTGATGCAAGTCGGCTATGCTTTTGTGCAAAGTGTTTGCAGTAAAGTAATAGGCGAGTAGTTGGTCGATGTCCCTACAAAGCTACTTAAATAAATTATTTTTAACCCTAAAGCCTCGGCCACGATACGAGCGGCGAGCGGCACCAAAAAAATTTAATGTCTCGAATTAGCGGCGAGCGGCAGTTGAGCGGCACTTTAGTATTGCCGCTCTATCTGTTAATGCTTTCCGCTCGTATCGTGGTCGGATTCGCGGGTTTTTCATATAAAACAATACAAAATAAAACTCAGAATCGCCACTCTGCCGCTCACCGCATGCCGCTCGTATCGTGGCCGAGGCTTTAAGGGGTTAAAACTACACCCACAATTTGAAAAATCAACTTTAAATAACAATTTGTAAATTTTTTTCCTCCTTTTTGCTTGAAATTGGGTTGAATGGGTATTATCAGCCAAAAATTAATTATTTTCAACCCATTAAAGTTGAATTTAAAATTTTTTTCTTTGCATTTAAATTTTATTTTTGATGAAATATTATTAAAAAATTGGTCACAATACCCTGCATGAGACTTGACACTGCGTTGGATACTCAACAATTTTGACACAACTTTTTCTATTGCCGGCCCTGGTGCAACATTTTCTGGGTCATCTGCACTTCGTTTGTTAGGTTAGGTTTGTTAGGTTTCTTCTTCCTGTGTTAGGTTTATGTTTTTTTTTGAAGAAATCTCTCAAGTATTTCTTTCCACCCTTTAATACTACTAGCAATATACCATCCTCTCTTCTTCCCAGGGCACAGGAGGCTTTGTATCCTTTCTTTACCGTGTTACCTTCTCCCAGCATCTTTATTACTGTAGCTTTGTTTAATCGTACTTATTTTATTTCTGAAGTAATCTAGTTTTTAGGGAACGCAATCCAGGATGTTTTTCCCAAACCCGGGATTGCGGGATTCATTTTCATCAACCCCGGGATCGCGGGATACCCCGGGATTCTGCCTGTTGCCAAAAATTCAAATTTTTCGCTATCGAGCATTCGAGGGGTTTGAGGAACATAAGGATGGTATGGTTGTTTTTATAGTAAAAAAAAATAATTACAAACAAAACAAATAACTTATTTAACAAAGAAGTTTAATGCAACTTACTTACATACATATATGTAGTTTTCAAACTTAAATTTTTATTCGTGAATTAAAAACAAAAAAAATATGAGTGTGCGTAGGACCACACGTTGGAAGTGAAAACTTCTATGGCCGGCCTATATTTCCAAATCAATCTTAATATCTATATACATAATATATACCTATATTTTTATATTTATTATAACTATACTTACATGAGAAGGATTGATGGATACAGACATTTTAACATCAATTTAGGATAACTAATTTAATGCAGTCAAAAGTAGTTACTCACTTCCTATAAATATAATGAACGATGTACATACATTTTTGGTATCCGATGAGTCGCGTGGAAGGCTAAACCAAGCTTCGGAAATGCACGATTAAGCTTTATACCCACATACTAATTATCAAATGTGTGGATTTCTATGGCCATAGTACATAGTGGATAGTACATAGTGCATACATTGTAAATAGTACACAGTACATAGTAAATGGTACATAGTATATAATACATAATGCATTATACATAGTACATAGAACATAGTACGTAGTACATAGTACATAGTACATAGTACATAGTACATAGTACATAGTACACAATACATAGTATATAGTACATAGTAAATAAGCATAATATACAGTACATAGTGCATAGTAAATAGTACATAGTATATAATACATAATGAATTGTACATAGTACATAGAACATAGTACGTATTACATAGTACATAGTACATAGTACATAATACATAGTATATAGTACATAGTAAATAAGCATAATATTCAGTACATAGTACATAGTAAATAGTACAGAGTATATAATACATAATGCATTGTACATAGTACATAGAACATAGTACATAGTACATAGTACATAATACATAGTATATAGTACATAGTAAATAAGCATAATATACAGTACATAGTGCATAGTAAATATTACATAGTATATAATACATAATGCATTGTACATAGTACATAGAACATAGCACATCGTACATAGAACATAATACATAGTATATAGTACATAGTAAATAGTGCATAATATACAGTACACAGTGCATAGTAAATAGTACATAGTATATAATACATAATGCATTGTACATAGTACATAGAACATAATACATAGTACATAGTATATAGTATATAGTACATAGTAAATAGTGCATAATATGCAGTACATAGTAAATAGTGTGTAGTACATAGTACATAATACATAGTGCATAGTACATAGTGCATAGTACATAGTGCATAGTACATAGTACATACTACATAATTCATAATACATAGCACAGAGAACATAATAATTAATACATAATAATTAGTACATAGCTCATAGTACGTAGTACACTACATAGTCCATAATACACAATACTTAATATATAATATTAAATATATAATATTCAATATATAATATTTAATATATAATATTTAATATATAATATTCAATATATAATATTTAATATATAATATTTAATATATAATATTTAATATATAATATATAATTCATACTACATAATTAAAACTAAAACCCCCAAAGGAAACATTTTTCTCTAGTGATGGTACGTGCGCGTGATGGCACACAAAAAGTGCGCGTGACGCGAGTTTTTAGTTTTTTCCCCAGGCCAAAAAGTGCCCAACGTGCCTATAGAAGTTTTCACTTTAAAAACAATTCATTATTTATAAAGGAAAAATTAGGCCGGCTTAGCCTGTTGCTGAAAATAGCTTTGAAGGAAGCAAAGTGCATCCAATCAATCACGGTATACAGAAACAAGGTAATGGCCTGTTTCACACGGGACGACGGCCAACCAACAGAAATCGTACGATATTCATGTTTTTAGAGAAGAGGGTGAGAGAGAAAGATGGGGAGGGACGATTTTCCCATCCAACTTTCTCACACGATTTTCGATACGACTTTTTGACAGCGGTGTGGTTGTTGTTGCTTTTGCTGGGAGAAGAAAAGAAATAGAAATGACTTTTATTTCACTCGGAAAGTACGCAAAAGAGAATTGAAATAAAAGCAACAACAATAAGCTAAAGCTTTTTGACGTACAGTTGGTTGGAAAAATTGGCCTGTGTGAAAGCCCGTACGACTTTTCGTCAAATTTCAAAAGGGAATGGACGATGACAGCAGATTTTGTTGGTTGGCCGTCGTCTCGTGTGAAACAGCCCAATGAAAAAGACTGTATATTGTAAGACGGTATTTTAGTGCTGACGTCACTTGGTTCCCTTTTTCTACGGTATTCGAAGCTATCAGTCTCTTTTACATTGGCCTGTTTCACACGGGACGACGACCAACCAACAGAAATCGTACGATATTAAGTTTTTTAGAGAAGAGGGTGAGAGAGGACGATGGGGAGGGAAGATTTTCCCATCCAACTTTCTCACACGATTTTCGATACGACTTTTTGACAGCGGTGTGGTTGTTGTTGTTTTTTGTTCCTTTTGCTGGGAGAAGAAAAGAAAGAGAGATGAATTTTTTTCACTCGGAAAGTACGCAAAAGAGAATTAAAATAAAAGCAACAACAATAAGCTAAAGCGTTTTGACGTACAGTTGGTTGAAAAAATTGGCCCGTGTGAAAGCCCGTACAACTTTTCCTCAATTTTCAAAAGGGAATGGACGATGACAGCAGATTTTGTTGGTTGGCCGTCGTCTCGTGTTTTATCATTCAGTCTTGACCGAAACTTCGTAAATAAAATTCCGGCTGCGGAATAGGCCCTTTCAGTATCCACGCTTGTTGGTGGAGTGGTCAAAAGAAAGTCATATACCTTCTGCATATGGAAGCCACGCGCTCCACCGCTCTCAAATAGTGAAATTTCTCTTTTTATCACAAAATTGAAATTCGCTGCCGATGCGGTCGGAATGGCTGATTTGGCAAACCCTTGCACAATCGCCATTTTCAATTGGTCTTCCATTGAAATGGATTCTAATTCAGTTCCGGGTGAGTCAGTTACCTCAGCGCTCTGATCTTGATCAGGATTTATAACTGACAGTCCTTTTAGAAGATTAGGTATACCCTTACGTATCGTAGCTTTCGAGGGTACATATTTCGAAAAGATCGTCATCTTCCGGAGCACAAGGGTTGTGGAGATATTGCAAGATTCCAGAGAGTTCTGTGCAAACACGTTGACGTATACGCAATCTGAGTGATGCTGCCAATTTTGCGCATATTGGAGTCGCTTGCACCTGGGTTGAATTCGGCAAAAGCAGAGGCACACACGAGAAAATACAGCCGAGCAAATTAGAAGCTGCAAAAAGAAATTGGATTTTTCGTTGCGTGTTTCGTATACTGCGGTTAAAAAATAATTCCAACATTAAATTTGAAGATTATAAGTTTCATATTCAAAATATTTTTCCACCGAAATTTTTTTGAAGTGAAACTTCCTTGCTCTCGTTCCGGTGATTTTGAAGTGATTCGAGCAAGTACGAGTGAATTCAGAAAACAGAAACGAAAACAAGGACAGTTGTACGAAACGGAAGTTGCCTTCTCACTCATTTGCAACTGTCACAATTCAGAATCGGCAACAAAAACAAGGACTGCCGTATGAAGCGGAAGTTGCCTTCTCACTCGTTTACAAAATAACGAGAAAAAACAAAAATCTTGAAACAAATTAAATATGTACAGCAAAACACAATGAATGCACAAGTATACATACTAAATATTTAGTTTCCACTGTATTTCGTTAAACATTTTGGATTTAAACAACCAAGCTGATGAATTTCGCGAATATCACCGCCAAAAGAGCAGCAAACAACAAAACACAAACAAATTTCACAATTCAATGAATGCACAACTAAACTAACAATTTAGTTTTCACTCTAGCTCGTTTAACATTTTGGTTTTTAATAACTTAAACTGATGAATTTCGCGAAGATCACCAAGTAGGTGACAGCGACAGCCATGATAGCAATTAAGTGATGCCATATAAACAAATTCTACTAAACCAGCAGGAAAATATTTACAATTTATTTAAATTCGTACATAGATGGCGCAGGCATCGGTAAAGTAAAAATGCGGAGTCGGTTATTTAAAAAATTAAAATTGTTTATTAAAGATAAAGTTTTTGTAAAAGCACCGAATTTTTTTTGATTTTATACACTGTACTGCATTACTTTCAAAATATTCATTATACTATGATTTATCAATTGAGTTAAAATATTATGGTTCTTACTTCCTATTCCCTGCTTCATTCATATTTTAGATTATAACATAAGCCAAAAATACAATAATAAAGATCATATAGACATAAATATGTACGCGAAGTTTCACTTCTGCTTTGTGTTCTTTAATACACAATTATTTTTTTTTTAAATAAATCACGTTTTTTGTTTAAAAAAACGTTTCCGGGATCCCGGGATTAGGCCGTATCATTCCCGGATTTTCGAGACCGCAAAAATAGCCGGGATCCCGTATTCTACTAGTTTTTCCGTTCTTAATAAATTGTTCGTGTCCTTTCGGGTGCTACGTATTTCTACGTATTGCACTAATTCTATTGCTGCATTAGTCGAGTTATTCAAATATTCAGCCCATATAAAAGAAATTTACTTGCAAATACAACATATATTTCATAAGCATAATATAAGCCAATACAATGTTTAATAGGAGAAACAAATTAATTGAACAATATATAAGTGTCGCTTCCGATTAAAATTTTTAAGTATTCATTGCGATAAACATAATAATTAAATGATTTTATTTTAAAACAGTTCCAAGGACCGTCCAAGCATTCATTCATAGCACTTCTTATGTGTCCGCTAGGTCGATCGTAGTTTCTGTATTCAGAACAAATACGGCAGGCAATATCTTCCATTTCGGTATTGGTACCCTGTGATATTGTAACTTTACCATAGTTAGAAAATTTTTTATATTTATTTTTTGCATCAGTTCTATCTTTGTCTTCTGTTACTTTTAGCTCTGAAAAAGATATAAAATGTTTTATAATTTCTTATACAAAATTTATATAATTAATTTACTGTTGACATAGATAACAAAATCCCAATCAGCGATTTGACCATAGAAAAGTTTATTTTTGACTTGCTCAACAAAGAAATTGTATCCACCTTTTAATGCAAACACCTGAAATATTATTAATTTTATGTACAAAAATAATTTGAGGTGATAATTTTATATTATAATTTTTCACTTACTTGCCATTTATTACCTTCAACTGGAAATGAACTATTTATAGCTTTGCATAATTCTTCAGCTTCTACGTTATCTTTTTTTATGAAACGTGAAGCAGTAATAATTATAGTTCTTTGGATGTCCAAGCTTTCCATTTCAGTTAAATCGTAAACTTTAAATTTATTAGGCAATAGCACACCATACCTCTATTTAGACAATTTTTTAATTGAAAAAAAATGTAAATACAGAATTCATAACTTACAGGAGTTATCAACATTAAATGAAAATAAAATGTTTGAAGATCAGCATCGCTAACATCTAACATGGTTATTTCAATATGCTTTGATTGTGTTGGAACGCCGTCCATACTTAAATCGTTAAAATATGTTTTCATAATAACTTCACCAGTTTCGCGAACAAGAATAATAACTTTTTCAACTCCTGCATTTCCTGGCAATTTTCTATAAAATATGAAATCACGAGCGGATCCTGTCTGTGTCCATTTTGATGAGACGCATTCTGGGTTGTCTATCGAGTGCCTTATGATTTCTTGTGCGGTCTGTAATTTTTTTTTATATTGTTATTTGAAAAAATAATAATTTTTATTATTTTTTTTTAGGAAAGCAGAAATATATTTTTTTTTACCTGAAAGTAATTTCTTATAGCTGATACAATTTGCTCATCGGTTAAATTATCTCCGTGTTTAAGGACATGGCATACAGCGTGTTCTAAGCTAGCAAATCGTATATTAGACAAACCTTGCAAATCGGTGAGAGTAACATCATGATTTTCTCCACCTCTTATTAATTGCGCTCCAACATAATCTTAAAATAATTGGGCAAAGGGGAAAACATTAATGGTAAGTTAATATTTCATAATATAAAGTTAAAGCTAGATTCAGATGTCGGCTGTCCACTCAAGGAAAAAGAAATAACAAACAAAAGAAATTCGATGTTGACCGTCTCCGAAAACAACCTGTATTGGAGAGATATCAGGCAAGGATAGGTCCCAAACATAAATAATACAGACACGGTAGAGGGAAAATGGATAAGACTGAAGACGACACTGAGAGATGTCACGAAGCAAACTGTAGATTACAAAGGCACAGGCAGAGCCAGTGAATGGTACGACGAGGAATGCAAAGCAGCTATAGAGGCCAGAAATAAAAATAGAAAAATATACATAGTGAGGGCTCTCAATAACCAACCCCTACGTCCACGTCGTGAGAGCTGGGCAACGTATATTTATTACGTCTAACAGGGGCTATGGACGTAGTGTCTGGAGGTATAGCTGGACCGCCCTTTCATTAGGGTATAATACAATGAACTATCGCTGTTTGCTAATCACTTGCACGATAGTATCTATCCATTACAGAAACTGAAGCACAGACTCGGAATCGGACGGACAACATGGCAACGACTTTTGGAACACGAAACAGAACTAGAATTGGACTACGGAACGTAAGGACAATGAGAGAAGCATCTAGACTCGCTCAAGTCGAAGAAGAAATGAAAACATACAAAGTAATGGTACTTGGAATATGTGAAGTGAGATGGCGACACTCTGGCGAAATGAACACAGTGAACAATAACAAGCTCATATATTCAGGTAGCCAAGGAGCAAGCGAAAGTGGAGTAGGCATTATAATGATGAGAGAAAGGATGACTTCTATTCGCAAATGACAACAGTATTAAATGAGATCCCAAGGGAGGATATAATATTAATGATAGGCGACTTCAACGCAAAAGTAGCATTTGATAGGGGAAGCACAGCAACTGGGCGTCATGGCCTGAGCACATCAACTAATAATAATGGAGAGAGATTGACAGAGCTGTGTGAAGAATATAACTTGGTCATTGGTGGAACATTATTTCCCCATAAAGATATACATAAATATACGTGGACCTCTCCAAACGGAAGGTACCACAATCAAATAGACCATATCTGCACCAGTCGAAAGTGGAAACAGTCACTTTTTGACGTGAGAACGAGAAGAGGAGCGGATATTGATAGCGACCACACACTTTTAAAGGAGATATAAGGCTGAGACCTGTTGCATATAGCAGACCACAGATTGCAAGAAAGAAGAAGATGGTCATAACCAAAATGGCTGAAGAAAGAACAAAATGCGAATTTGTATCAATAATACAACGAAACATCACAAATGTCACCCCAACCCCTGAAAATATACAGGAAATATTTAGAGAAGCAGGTGAAAAAGTCCCAGGATATGCTCAAGCGGAAAGGAAAGAATGGATCTCAGACGAAACATGGAAAAAGATCCAAGAAAGAAACGTGTTAAGGACAAAACTACTCAATACCAGAGATTATAAATTAGAACACGCGAAAGCGCTATATCGGCACAAAGCCAAAGAAGTCAAACTTGCTGCAAGAAGAGATAAAAGAAAATTCTATGAAAATATTGCCAGGGAAGCACAAGTAGCAGCAAACAACAGCAATTTGCATCAGTTATACGACCTCATCAGGATATTATCAAATAAAGGATTGAGACGAAGACAGCCCTTGTTGGACTCAGACGGACACTTACTTACATCTACTGAAGATCAGATACGAAGATGGCGTCAATACTATACCCAGCGAAACCCACAGAGAGAGATCAGGGAATGGCAGTCAATATGGACGGAAGAAGCAACACATCGGACCAGGGTATCATTCAATATAAATTCGCCAATGCTGCGCGAAGTGAAAGAAGCAATGGTGAAGCTGAAAAATAAGATATCAGAAGGCCCAGATGGAGTTCCAGCTGAACTGCTCAAAGCAAACATTGAAGTAATATCAGAAATATTACATCCTATTTTAGAGCATGGAACGAAGAAATATTGCCAAATAAATGGAAGGAGGCAATAATAATTAATTTGCCAAAAAAAGGAGATCTAAAAGAATGCGGAACCTGGAGAGGTATTACAATACAAAATATGGTAGCAAAAATACTGGCCTCCATAATACTTTGTAGAATTGAAGACAAAATAGACTGCCAGCTAAGAGACCAACAAGTAGGATTTAGGAAATGTCGAGGATGTATAGACAACTCAAACACCTTAAGATTGATAGTCGAGCAATCTTTAGAATGGAAGTCACCATTATACATTACCTTCGTAGATTTCGAGCGAGCATTTGACACAATCCATAGAGGAGCTATTTGGGAAGTTTGAAAAAGAAGGCAGTACCAACAAAATTAGTCCAAATGATCATAATGCTATACGACGAAGCAGAACTAAGAATCCTTCATAATGGACAACTAAGTGACTCAATAACAACGACAACTGGAGTGAAACAAGGTTGCCCCTTTTCGCCATTACTCTTCATTACTGTACTTGACGAAATAATAAAGAAAGCCAGCAGAGAATCAAGAGGAATTCGTTGGGGATTGGTAGAACGGCTAGAAGACCTCGAATACGCAGATGATATCGCACTCCTAGCTCATACAAGAGAAGACACGCAAAGAAAGATAGACAACTTAGAAATATGTGCATTGGAAGCAGGTCTTAGAATAAATGTACAAAAAACAAAATCAATGAGAATTAATACTACAAATAGTATCCCATTCATAATAAACGTCAGTACAATAGAAGACGTGAAGGAGTTCAATTACCTCGGTAGTATAATTACTACGGAAGGAGGTGCAAAGAATGATATTTTGAATAGGATTAAAAAAGCTAGAGGTGCATTCAACCGATTATGGAAAGTGTGGAAATCGCCACAACTATCTATAAATCTAAAATTAAGTATTTTCAACTCCTGCGTGAAATCCATATTACTCTATGGTAGTGAAACCTGGCTCATAAACCAAGCTCATAAACAAAATACAAGTTTTCGTCAATAAATCTCTACGCATTATATGTTAAATTTTCTGGCCCAGACAAATATGAAACTTAGAATTATGGAATTTGACAAAACAAGAACTAATTATCAAACAAATAAAGAAAAGAAAATGGACGTCGATAGGGCACACGCTACGATAAGAAAATAATACGTTAACGAAAAAAGCACTTGAATGGAATCCGCAAGGAAGTAGAGGTGTCGGTAGACCTAAAAACACATGGAGAAGGACAGTAATGAATGAAACCAAAAATGTTGACAAAACCTGGATTGAAACCAAGAGGATAGCTCAAAACAGAGTCCGATGGAGAAGCTTTGTGGAAGCCCTATGCTCCCGAGAGGGGTAAAACAGGATAAAAAAAAATACATACAGAGACCGACGAGGAGCAAGAAATTTAAATACGAGGAAACGAGAAGAACAGCAAAAAAACATTTGTAGGAAGAAGAAAAGACAATTCCTCAACAATTACATCATGAGGGCAGAGGAAAACTTTGGACAAAACAAAACACGGAAGCATACAAGGAAGTAAACTTCTTCAAGAAAGGTTTCAAATCCTCCTCCGGTATATCTAGAACAAAAGAAGGCACTATAGTCACAGGCAGCGAAGATGTAAAGCAAAGGTGGAAGGAATTTTTCAGCGAGCTGCTGAACGAAAATGAAAGCATCATACGTGTACGAAAACCCCGTCTATAACGTAACGATGACACCAGAGAAACAAATGTACCAACCCTGGAAGAAGTACAAAGCGCCATAAGAGCCTTAAAAAAGCGCCATAAGAGCCTTAATCTCCAGGAATTGACATCCCAGCAGAGCTGATCAAACAAGGAGGCGAATCGCTTTCAGCAGCTATACTACTTTGCTGCATATGGAGGAATCAAAAAAAGCCTGCAAAATGGGAGCAAAGCATTATCTGCCCAATACACAAGAAAGGAGACAAATTCAACTGTACAAACGATAGAGGCGTATCTCTTCTAAGCACGGTATACAAACTAATGACAAACATAATTAAAGCCAGACTGGAACCTTATGCAGAAGCCGCAATAAGTGAATACCAAGCTGGGTTCAGAAGAAATAGGTCAACGATGGACCAACTCTTTTCAATAAGGCAGGTCTTCCGAAAATGCTGGGAATACAACATTGACGTGTATCAACTTTTCATCGATTTCAAACAAGCATACGACAGCATCGTCAGGGAAAAAATGTGTGCGACGATGTTGGACCTAAACATCCCCGTAAAAATAGTAAAGTTAACAAAAATGACAATGGAGAACACAAGGCGTGCAGTCAGAATTCAAGGAGAATTGACCTTGAGGCCTAAAGCAGGGCGATGGGTTGGCACCCATGCTAATTAATCTCGGCCTAGAAGGAGTAATTCGCAAAGTACACATTGATGCGAACGCAACCCTGCTTAACAAATCAAAACAGTTGGCAGGATATGCCGATGACATAAACTGCCTTGCCAGATCACTGTCATACCTTAGAAAAATCTTCACAGAATTATAAGATGAAGCTAAACATACAGGGCTGCAAATAAATGCAGACAAGAGCAAGATTCTAATTCAGTCGAGGGTGGAATGAAGAAGAAGAAACCACAACACCATCTGGGGAGAATATGACTTCGAACGGGTAAACCAATTTGACTACCTGGGGTCCACAGTCAGCGAAGACAACGATGAGACGATGGACGTGCAAAGAAGAATAAACACCGCAAATAGAATATACTTCTGACTACTGCCAGTAATGAAATCCAGAGAAATCCACAGAAAAAAGGAAAATAAGAATCTACAAAACGATCATCCGTACAGTAGCTACATATGGGTGTGAAGCATGGAGTATCTACCAAAAGTCCGCAGATAAGATGGATATATTTGAGAGGAAGGTTCTCCTAAGGATATACGGTCCAACCAATGAAGATAACGCATGGATAATACGCTACAATCACGAATTGTACGATCTATACAAAGAGTGTACACTTTCAACACATGCCAAGCTGCTGCGCTTACGTTGTGCCGGCCATGTCCAAAGAATGGATGACTCAGGGATACCAAAAAAAAGCCTTCTATTTACTACCAGATGGCAAAAGACCAGTTTGCAAACCACGGTCAAGGTGCGCAACAGAGATAGGTCTGGAGGAAGAAGCTGATGGAGGCCAAGGCTCGAATTATGCTGTAGAGCCATCGAAGAAGACGAATATTTCATAAATAATATTTTTGTTTATTATTAATCTTAACCAATGTAACTCTTTCCTTTTTAATAATTAACATACATACCTTTACATAAATTACCAATACGTCTGCAAATCCCTTCAACCTCTGTTTTCAACTCATTGTAATCAATGGTATTACCCAAATGTTCAAGAATAGCATCTTTTAATGATATTCCTACAGGACGTACGGTTTTCATTTTCTTTAAGCTAAAATTTTGTATCTGACATTTTCCATTTTCATCAATGCACACAACCGTACATTTTGCATACTGATCATTTTCTAAATTCCAAAATGCAAATCTTCGTATATTTACATCTCTTGGTAATGTTACTTCTACTACTCTTTGCGATGTATGTCCAGTGCACGATTGAATTGTTGAATTTGCATCATTTAAGAATGTCTACAAAGAAACATAAAATCTTTATATCGATACTGGAAAGTTAAATTGTTAAAAGCGCTAATTTGGCGAAAATGGTGTTTTTCGCCTTTATAAAAGTATTAGCAACCCTTCATATAATAAAAGCAAGATTATATTTTAAAGCCGTAAATTGAACGAATTATTTAATAATATTAATTGTTATAAGCGACATTTTACACAAACCACGTTCTGAATCAAATTTGTCTTTAGCACCAATTTAATTGTAACAAACGCCTCAGCACACGACTATTATTGTTATAAAAACGAATTCTGTAAATTTTCAAGTTGTAATATTTCGCTTATTACTGCAGTATTGGGGATTGTAACAATTTAGAACGAATCTCTTTCCGCACACTTCAATTTCTTTGTCTCTTGTAACAATTATCAACCACTTCGAGATTCGCATATTCCTGTACTATTTTTTAGGAACTATCCACTTTTTGAAAGTATTCTAGTAATCATTTTGTTGAATTATTTCTTGGCGATAGAATCGAATTCTTAAAAGTGCACCAGATTTGATCTGATTTTTGAAGTGAAAACTTCTATAGGCACGTTGGGCACTTTTTGGCCCGGGGAAAAAACTCGCGTCACGCGCACTTTTTTTCCGTACCATCACGCGCACTTTTTTTACCATATGAGAAAAAATTTGATTTTGGGGGTTTTAGTTTGTATTATGTATTATTATATATTAGATATTATATATTATTATATATTATTATATATTATTCGATATATATTATTATATAATGTATTATTATATGTTATAAAAACATGGTCTGTTGTTGAGCTGTTATTTCTAAATTGTTGATTGATAATGCGTACCTATGTACCATGTACTATTGTATTATGTACTATGTATTTTGTATTATGCCCTATGTATTATGTACTATATACCATGTACTATGTACTATGCACTATTTACTATGCACTATGCACTAAGTACTAAATACTATGTACTTTGTACTATGTATTATGTATTATGTACTATATACTATGCACTTACTATGTATTATGTACTATGTACTATGAAATATGTACTATGTGCTATAAACTATGCACTTACTATGTACTATGTATTATGTACTATTTACTATGCATTATGTACTAAGTATTATGTACTATGAACTATGTACTATGTACTATGAGCTATGTATTATAAATTCTATACCTATTATGTAGTATGTATTGTGAATTGTGTATTTTCCCAGCGGGAAATTTAGTGCTCCAAAGACAACGAAAGAGCACTCCCTTGGAGGCATGGAGTGCTCCCTTTCCGCTCCCTCTTCATATAGTTTTTAACATTAGATGTCCGCCTAGGCTAGCACTCCTTTTGAGCTCCGATATGAGCAATCCTGCAACGATTTGGTTGGAAACAAAAAGGAACATTATAGAGCTTTTTTTAAATATCTACAGTAGAGCTATTCATGGAGGCCTGTGGATATGTGAATAAGCTCCGGTGCCGAAAAGCTTTTATTTTTGTTCATTTTTGCAATTGCCTTTTCCTTTCCAAGCGCGTGTGTGGTTTTACCAAAGCGGTCCCCAAAGCGTTTTACCAAAGCGGTCGTATCGAACGAGAACCGGTCTATTGAGTATGCTAATGTCACCCTTTTTAGTCAACAAAATAATAGCCCATTTTCTTCGTTCTATAAAATCTCTGAATACTGCAGTAATGCTCCCTCGGGAGCATATTTGGCAGGGCTCAAAATTAACTCCCCTGGGTTGTTTTCTTATTTTATTGCAACATCAAGTAACAATAAAATAAACTTAAATGGAATATTCATAGACAAAATTTATTGACACTTATCCTCGTGTAATATTAAGATTAATTTGGAAATATAGACTGGCCATAGAAGTTTTCACTTCCAACGTGTGGTCTTATGCACACCAATTTTTTTTTACTCCTTTAGTCCTACATTTTAAGAGTAATTCCAAGCTGTTACTCGATAGGTCACGTTGCGATCTCACGATAAAATAATTTTTTTGAGACATTTTTTTGGTATGTTAAAATAAAATTTTGTTTTAGTTTATTGTACCAAAAGGTTTTTTTTAATTACATTTTTTAAAATGGAAAGGTCACCGGGGTCATGACCCCCCCAAAAGCGTTCGCTGTTTAAAAAACAAAATTGAACAAACTAAAAAAACAAAAACAAAAAATAACCAAACGACCAAAACCGACCGAGCTTTTTGCAAATTAAAAAAAAGACCTTAAAAAAGATTGATTGATCTATACTCTTTCTATTATGTTTTGATTTGCAAACTCTAGTGCTACTGCACTAAAGGCCAAAAAATAAGAGATAGGTATAGTCTGGAGCAAGAGTATATTCTTAAGTTTTGGACCTCGAAAAACTTGTGCTACTTTTTTTTATAAACAAATAAAGTTTTTTTTACCACGTTTTTCGAGCTTAAAATGTGAATTACTCCAGTTCTATAAGTCGGATCGGGGCAAACTAAATACCAGTCTCTTCGTTGCCATTAAATCCTTGTTGGTTTCAAGTCTCTAAAATACATACATAACCTACAAAACTGAAAAAACGAGAAAAAAACAGTATTTTGCTTATTTTAGTGCACAAGACAGTCAACTGGACCAATTTGCATCAAACTTTCAAAAACTATAATTTTTTTCACATGTGCCCCGAAAGTGCTTCTTCATGCATGTTCTCTTGACCGAAAATGGCATTTTCCAGACCTCTCTGAGAAAGCGGGCGGTAAAGTATCGAGGCGGGCGGTAAAAATCTTTACCTCCCGCTTGGGGTTACTATGTACTGCCTGCTCCTCATATTTTTTTAACTTATGAAAAAAACCCAGAGCTTCTCAGATTGTCAGGCACTCTGTCACTAGGCAACCGAGCCATGCATACCAACAAATATAAATAGCGGTATAAACGCGATACTTTAATGTGTGTATTCGGTGTTATTCAAAGTTTTTAACCAATAAATAAATATGGCTCGGAACATTTGTAAAAAAAATACGGTACCTACATATCTCGTGCCGTCGGAGGCTTTACGCACTCGTCCGAAAACCCCTCCCTTTGGCCCTTGATATGTAATCTACTATTTTGATCTTATAAAAAGACCCTGAAAATTGGTGTCAAAATACTGAACCCGTTGGCCAAAATTGCATTTGTTATCTAAAATTTGAAATGCCCGCCATTTTATGCCATTCAGTCAAAAATGAAAATTTGTTTTTCAAAATATAAGTCTCGATGCCACCTTTCGAATGCAACTAAAAAAAGGAATTTAAAGTAATTTTGGTTACTTTTTTTTCATTTGTTTATAACTCAAATAATAACAATTGCATTTTTTCGTCCATTTTGAAAAAAAATTTAAAATTTTTTATCAGATCTGGTAGAGAATTCTGGGACCTTTAATTTAAAAAAAAGGATGTTGATTTTGGCAATTATAACAAGAGACTGGTATTTGGTTTGCCCCGATCCGACTTGTACAACCGGAGTAATTCACATTTTAAGCACGAAAAACGAGGTAAAAAAACTTTATTTGTTTATAAAAAAAGTAGAACAAGTTTTTGAGGTCCAAAACTTAGAAATATATAGTACGTATACATGATGAATTGAACTAAGGTTGAACCCGAGTCCAACTAAATGTAGAGACGAGTTGAGTTGAGTTGGAGTCGACTCAACTTCATCTCTGCCACCGGGGCTGAGTCGGAATTATGCATATAGACGCGAGTTCAGTAGTTGAATTTAGTTGACAGCAGCATCTCTGTGTTTTGTTTGTGATTTTTGTCGAATTTTGTCGAATTTTGTCGATTGTCGAAAATTAAACTAAACCTCAACTCAACTATTCAACTCAGCATGTATACGTAGTAATACTCCTGGTGATACCCCAAACAGGATAAAATCATAATCTTGCTGTTAAGCGGCCTACAGACTATCAACTTGGGTTGTCAACCCGTTGTCAACTAGCCCTAGTTTTCAACGAGTTGCCCGTCTGTAGTCGTGTTTATGATTGAAAACAACCGTTGATATATGGTTGCAACAAGATCAAAATTTTTAGATTTTTGGTAGGCGGAGCTTCCAGGTTGCCAACCAATTTGCGCGTCTGTAGTGACGTTGACAACTGTAGTGGGTAACATCATATTAAACCATGAGCTTGAGCATTGAACATCAGTGTGCTTTGCAATCAAAAACTGAAAATAAAATGATGTTTACAAACTGGTTGACAACAAGTTGAAGCGTGTGTATGCTTTCTGTTGACAACAGGTTGACAACCCAAGTTGATCGTCTGTAGGCCGCTTAACCAGACTATGCCAATTGAAATGCTTTTTTTACTGCACTACTCTGAAGTTAGCTGCACTCACAAGAAAGGGCGCGTCTACATCAAAAACACATTAGGGTACGTTTTCGTAGGGCACGCTTGTATTTAATTCACCAGAAAATTCGATTAGCTTTTTTCGTTTTGTTAATTTAGTTTTTTTTGTAGTAGACATTTTTTTCCGCCACTTTTAATTCCGTGACCCCCCAAAACAAAATTCTAGATCCGCGCCTGCATGAATACAACGTTGAACAGAAGTTTGAGACATACATGATAAAGAATTGTTACAATTAATATTTATTAATAAAAACTCCTATATTTTAACTAAAACAAATTAAAAAGTGTATCCTTTCTTCAAACTTCTAGTCAAATGATATAAGGCGCGTTTCATTTTCATTGGAGTACATACGCCAGCGTAGTTGGGCGCACATCGGAGTAGATGCTGCCACAGCTGAATGTGCGCTGAACTACTCCGGAGTACGTACTCCAATGAAAATGAAACGCGCCTATAATGACAGTGACAACTCAGCGCATCATTCAGCCACTTTAAAATCATTCAGCACATGAAAACTCACTGGCACTTACGGAATCGCATTTTAACGAAAAGTGAACACCGAGGTTGTCAGTGAGTTTTACTTCGGTGTTCACTGGCCAAAAACTCACCGTTGCGGAAACGGGCCCCTGAAGTCGATTTCAAAACAAGCGTTTAAAATTTAAACATTTTGATGATTGGGTTTTTTCGTTGGCGTGAGTGCACTATTTCGGAAGGGGTCAACTTTGAAGGCGATACAATAAATTTGGATGAATAAAGGAGTATCCACACACATCAGGGACGTGCCCGGGACGTTCGATTTTTGCTCCGGCCGGGACACGGACATGTGTGAACGAGTTCGTATAAAATGTACGCACCGATATTTTTTGAACCCCTGGCGGAACCCTAATATGTGTGGATACTCCTTTACTCGTTCACACATGTCCGTGTCCGGGCAGGGGCTCGTTCACACAAGGCCCTGTGACGTCCGGGCACGGCCCTGATGTGTGTGGATACTCCTTAATACATATTTTGTGTTTCATTGACCAATTCACAGTACTTTCTTGACGTAGTAGTGCTTTGCACTTCGAACACAAAAGACCCGCCCCCTAGAAAAGTTTCCTAGTTACGCCCATGTAGTGCACCACTTCCGCCCATGCATACCAAGATTTTTTATGGTCGCTGTGAGCAGGGCCACCCTAACCACAGGACTGAATGAGCTATAGTCCCGGGTCGCAAGCCTTTTTGGGGCGGCAATTTTTGTTGGTGTTATATTTTTTTGTTATTATTAATTATTAGTTGTTTTTATTTAAAATCTTTTCATAACAAAAATAAGAACAGATAATTTTCTAATGAAATAGAAAACATATGTATGTATGTGGGGATCTGCTTTGGAAACCGATCCCCAAAGTTATTTTAAGATGTGGGCTTCTGGGACTTGAGTGGTCGCCTGCAATTAAACAAAACTCCGCTTCTTTACAAAACTTTATTTAACCCAAAAATGATTCTCGACAAAATGTGTCTTTCTTTGTCTGCGTCTCTTTCTAGGACTCACATTTTAGTTTACTTCTATAGCATGGAGCAGGCGCGGATTCAAAGGGGGGGGGTCATGACCCCCCCCAAAAGCGCTCGCTGTTTAAAAAACAAAATTGACCCAACTAAAAAAACAAAAACGAAAAATAACCAAACCACCAAAACCGACCCAACTTTTTTGCAAATTAAAAAAAACCTTAAAAAAATGGTTTTTTTTTGTTTTTTTATGTGATAGTCCAAGCTCAGGTTTCAACCTTTGTACTGCCAGTTGGCCATATCGTGCAAGTCACGGTGCAATGTCTGGTAGTAAGCTTGGCTCGAAGGAGAGAGAGAAGGATAGGAAAAGTTAAGGGGGTCAGGGGCTGTCAAAGAACATGGCGATGGACCTTGCGTTTGAACTCTTGGGCGTTGTATGAGTTCGAGAATACTGACTGTGGGAGATTGTTCCACAGTCGAGTTGTTCTTGTTATAAACGAATTTCTAAATCGAAGTGTGCGCGAAGATGAGAGCTGTAAACTGTGAGGGTGAGCCGAGCGGGCATGTCTTCTGTTGCGGGAGAAATGTTGCCATGGAGGCATGAGGACTTATGTCAGTGGAGCAGTCATTGTGGTAAAAGCAGTACAATTTTGCAAGAGCTCCTACATTCCTACGGTGGCTTAATGAGTCAATTGAAGAGCAAATGGCGCTATCATCAATAAGTTTGCCCAGCCAAGCTAAGGTGGTTCTCGGAGCCATGGCCCAGATATACCAGTTGAATTCGAGGCGGGGGCGAATGTAAGACTTGTAGATTACACACCTGGTGGACGGCTGAAGGAGAAATTTGCACCTTTTGAGGAATCCCAGGCACTGTGAGGCTTGTTTAGCAATTTGGAATATGTGGTTATTCACACGCAGATCTTCGGCTAAAGTTAGGTCTAGGATATTCAGAGACGGTCCGGCCGTTAGTTTCTTATTGCCCACTGAAATAGAAGGAGTGCCGGTGCAAGTTTTATTGGAGATGAGACAGTACTTCGTTTTGGATGCATTAAACTCAACACTGTTCTTGCGGCCCCAATCAAGAATTAGTTTTATGTCCCTGTTGATTGAATTGGACATGAGTTCGCGATGATTCAGACAAGGTCTGGCGCGTGCTTGTCTTACATTATCGAAGCCATAGAGTAGAGTACCGTCGTCAGCAAAGCTGTGAAGTGAGTTGGTGGGGATTGAGAGCAGGTCATTGTTAAAAACTAAGAAGAGAGCTGGTGATAGAATTAAGCCCTGGGGAACACCTGCAGAGATGGTGTGGGGGTTAGATTCGACGCCATCCTCTACTACCCTAATTTAGAACAGAGGCAATACAATAGCTTGGAGTTAAGTTAACAGACCGGGATGCCATACTCGGTGAATACTTTGGTTGAGGTGTTCCGTTAGGCATACAAGAAGGTCGCCAGTAGATCTTTTACATCTAAAGCCGTACTGTTTGTCGTCCAATACTTGGTTGCGTTCAAGATATTTTTTTCTGCTTATTATTGTCTCCATGATTTTGGAGAGAATAGAAGTGATTGTTATTGGGCGGTAGCTAGAGGGGTCGCTAGAGTCACATTTTTTCGGTATAGGCTGAACATGCGCCAGTTTCCAGGAGTCAGGGTAAACTCCGGAGAGGTATGAAAGGGCGTAGAGTTTGCGCAGAGGTTTAGCTAAAAGTGAGGCACATTTTTTAAGAACCATAGCGGGAATATTATCGGGTCAGTGGAATTGTTGGAGTCAAGCTCTTTGAGACATCTATACACTTCACGCGTGCTGAAGAAAACTCTATCTGTTGAATGGGCAGAACACTCGATGGTGGGGGTTAGCATGTCACTATCGCGTAAGGAAGAATTTGCAGCGAACAGAGATGCGAGTAGGTCGGCTTTGGTTTGCTTTCTGTTAGCATAGCCATTCAGCCCTCGACACGATAACTTTACATCTTGGCTTGGTAGGCCCGACCACATTAGTCCATCCCTTTCAGGACAGCTTCCAGTGGCCACCACGAGGAGGTTACGATCGCACTTCCACCAAGATAGTTACGGCACGTGTGTATTTAAATATTTAAATACACTACATGTTGCCCCCCTAACTCGCTGGTGACTGACTGATGTGCTCACGTCGAGATAATTCACTCGGAGAATGTCTGTACTCTCTGTAGGCGGCTTCTTTGGTTTTAATTGCGTTCATACACTCCTTATTAAACCAACCATGCGGCCTAGGCTTTATGGATTTGGAGGAATGAGGTATGTTTAAACGCATTCCCGCCAATCTTGATCTATGCTCTTTCTATATGTTTTGATTTCCAAACTCTGAAGTTAACTGCACTCACAAGAAAGGGCGCGTCTTCATCAAAAACACATTAAGACAAGTTTTCGTAGGGCACGTTTATTTTTAATCCACCAGAAAATTGGGTTAGTTTTGTTCGTTTTGTTTATTTTGTTTTTTAGGAGTAGACATTTTTTTCCGCCACTTTTAATTCCGTGCCCCCCCCCCCCAAAAACAAAATTCTAGATCCGCGCCTGGCATGGAGAAGCCCCGAATGATTAGCCACATTCTTCAAGGCCATCCGCCGCGGCTTTAGTTAACCTGGGCCCCTCGCGGTCACCTAAATTTTCCAATTCATAGCGGTCGTGATTTTGCCGTCTCACAACACGGCAAGGTCGCAAAAACTCAGGTTTTAATTTCAACCCTGGGCATAGACACTAGCAGCCTTACGCTTCTTATTGCTTTGTCTCCTATTTTCCTGTTGAATCCTAATAATATTTTGTTTGGCTTGTCGTCGTACCATTTCCTGCCCGTTCTATAGCTCATTTTAATTATCGTCCCTTATAAAGGCTTGGAAGTTTGGTAATGCTTGTATCTTAATTTTCATGCCAGTTAAAATACGGAAGGGCGAGAACTTCGTACTTCTTGTTGGGGTATTATTTATCATTTGTTGAACTCGATCAACGTGCTTGTACCACGCGTTTGGTTCCGGGATTGATAATTTGGTTAGGATCGGTATTAGGATGCGATTTATCCTTTCTGCCTGGCCGTTTCCCCTCGGGACGCCAGTAGTGATTAACGAATGTGGTATGCCTTCTTCTATGCACTCATTTTCAAAGAGATTATCTGTAAAATTCGATTTTATCTTTCTTGGGTTATCAAAAATAACTGTCAGCATCCTCAACCAGTCGACAACCTCCACGCTTGACATACTCTTAGTATGGCACAACCAAACAAATTTAGAAAACGCATCAACTATTACTACTATGGTTGTATCTTTTCTTAGTTGCTTTCATGGGACCTATATGATCTATATGCAATGTCTGAAGAGGACGGCCCTCGTTATCAATGGGTGTTAGTAGGCCTTCCTGTTTCCCGGCCTTGCCTACTGCCATTATGCATTCTATGCATATTTTGACTTACTGGAATACCTTAATCTTCACTTAACTTTAATAAAAATTAACGTACTTAGACTTGCCGGCCACGTAATGAGGATGGAGGACAATCGCATTCCAAAACGGCTAATGGTATCAGAAATTTCGGTCACTGACGCTTAACATCCGAAACTGGAGACATGCTGCAAGGGAGCATCAAACTTACAGAAATGCCCTAGAAGAAGCCAAGGCTCGATTTGGGATGTAGCGCCATTGGATGGATGGAGTCCTCACTTCAGGAATAAAGTAGGTTTTCCTGATTAAGGCTTCGGTCTTAGCAGATGAAAAATGTCCTTGCCTGTGAGTAGATTTAATGACCTCCTCCTCCATTGATGTGGGAATGACAATTTGTAGGGACATCGTCCTACTACTTCCGGTCTTACTTAGACTAGGAGACTTGTTATAAAACATAGTCGACTAAGGCTAAGTAAGAATAAATAATAAATACAATTTTCTCTAATTTTGACAGTCTGCGAAAAATCCAAAAAGAAAATAAGTAGATTCCAAAAATTAAGACCGGTGAATAATTATAAATAAATAAAAAGAGTAATAAGTAGATACGATATATATATAAGAAACATCTGTGTTAAAAGTGTACAAGAAAAAGGATACTAAATAAAAATATATAAAACGTGTTAACAATAAGAACTTGGTGATTCAATTCTATGTTGGTACGAAGACCAACAAATTAACGCTTCCCCTGGATTCTTACATAAAAAGTCATGTTTAAGGTAAAAATCTTTATGAGCGGAGATCTTCAATAACTCTCTTATAGCTCTTAAATATTGGTCTTCCTTCTGTGCTTGTTTAATTCGGTAATTTAACGTATCGACAATTGGTAATGCAATTCTGCTCAACGCATCGTCTGGTAATTAAAGTCTTTTAGAAACATGGCCCATCTAACCACCCCACTGAGAGTGGCTTCTTTTTCATTGTCGTGGCGAATGCATTGTAGTCGGTGACAATCTTAATCCTGCTTCCCAGAACGTAAGCTCTCCACTTATTTAGGGCGCGTACTATATGGCGAGTACTTCTAGCTCGTAAACGTGAAAACGTTGTTCCGCTGGGCTTGTTTTACGACTCATGGATTGCACTAACGTTCAAGGGCGGCGGCGCGCGTGCGGATGGAAGGAAAAGTGCACACGCACATTCGCTTTGGGTGGGGAAATCCACACCCAAAATATTTTATGGACACCTAATAACACAGAACTTTGGAGCACCATCTCAGTCGTTGGCGACGAAGTAACGTGGTCGAAGCTATTAGGAACTTATAACTATAGCCTAAGCTTTTTAAACCCGACCCGACTAGGAGGAATTTCTCCATAGGTTCCTCATGAGGGCACCATTTGACAAATGGAGGCATACCGTGTCCTCGTGAACACCACACAAAAAAAGCGATACGGAAGTGAGGTACGCCTTACCAATTTTTCATAAAGGTCCTACAAATGAAATCGGACAATCCCAACATTTTCCTTACGTATTCGGAAAGCTTTTTAAAAAGCTTTAAAGTAATACCCTTAAGCTTTAGTTTTACTCATACAAAGCTTTAATTTTTGTTGTTGCATTGTTCCATATTTCAGTCATGTTACGGACCGTGAAGGGTTTCATTCAGCCTACTCAATAGAATAGATTCTGGTTCGATTACAGAGGTCAAGCAGCATTGGACGTGATTAGTACTTGGTTGGGCGACCGCATTGGTAAAACGACCCTCGCGTTTAAAAATAAAGTTTTCGACACCAGCGCAATTATTACTAATAACTCCACTCCGAAATTCTTAAATTTTTCGGCCTGCTTTTTCCTCTCGGGATCGGGTAGCAATGATTTTCCTCAAGGGGGCGGCCAAATGGGGCATTCCTTATGACGAGGCGAGAATGAGGCAAGGCGTTAGATGCCCTGTGTGGGTCCTGTAGAGCAATCCACACAGGGTCCACATGAGGCAGTGGAGATAACCTCATAGGGGTCCTATCTGCACCCCTCGCCCCCGCCCAAAATACTAATCGGGCATAAACCCCTAACCAACGAATTTAAAACCATATAACTCAACAGGTAAATAAATTGGCCGAACTACTATTTTAACGGTTATCTGTTCACGTTCTCCCCACCCACAATGATTATGCTCCGCCGCCCTGCTAACGTTACTATCCCGCTGCAAGACAATAGCCCGAATTCTTCCTTACTACAATCGGCATGAATCTATACATGCGCCTCTAGTTCAAATAACTTCAACAATGGTGTTTTTGCCAATATTTCTTTTAATGCTTTAAATGCGTTTTGCTGTTCGGTTTCTACTTTAAATATGGCGCTCTTTCTGCATAAGACTGCTATAAATCTTCTGAAGTAGGACGTTAGTCCCAGAAACCTTTGTAAAATTTTCCTATCATTTGATATAGAAAACTCAGTTACTACTTTTGTCCTTTTCTCTCAAGAGGGCGCTTTGTTTTTATACGCTTTATATTAGCTTCACCTGTATGTATGTATGTATGTATGTAGACAAATCTTGCAACTTGATTTTCACCCACTTGCATATAACCGATCAACTTCAAATTTTGCACATATGTATAGTTCGCGTGACAATGCAATCTGACTATTTGGTAAAATAATCAAGATGGCGGCCAAATTTTGCTATTGTACTCCCCGACGCCCGACATGGGTATCAAATGAAAGGGTGTGACAAATAGAATACAATTAGCCTTATCCCAAATTCAAAATGGCGGATTTACTTTTTCTTTCTAGTCCACTTAAAATGGGTATCAAATGAAATTATATGACAAGTAGAATACTATAAGCTGTGTGGCGTCATTCCAAATTCAAAATGGCGGCCGACAAAAAATGCCGGACTACCTTTCTCTTTACAACACCCTGGATATGGGTATCAAATGAAAGAGTATAAGAAGTAGAAAACATTAAGCCGTGTGACGTCATTTTAAACCTAATATGGTGACTACCACAAAACGCAAGAAGATGTAAGGCTAAAAAGTAAAAAATTAAAAATGTATAGTTTAGCAAAACTAAAAAATATCCTTTTATTTTAAAATGAGCTGAAAATATTGCACATATCTACAGTAAAAAGGCAGAAATGCAATTTCGATGATTTTGAGTTTATTGCATTTTTCTGTTCCTCATTTCCTTCTTTATCATTGCTTTCTTGTCTTAAACTGAGCTGTGATTGCTTAAGTTATCAGACCGGCAAAAGTGCTTCAGTGCACAATTGCATATTTACAAAATAATTTGGCTTTCCAAACACAACCAAATATGCACAAGATACTTTGGACTGCTTTGGCTGAGGATTTTCGAATGGAGAGCGAAGTGAAAAACACAAGCCAAAACAGTCCAAAATATCTCTTTAAAAATCCCCAGCCAGAAGAGTCTGAAGTATTTTGAACAATTTTAGTTGTGTATAGTGTGCAGGTTTTATACGCTTTACTATATATGTATTAGCTTGACTTGTATGTTGTATGTTTATGTAAACAAATCTTGCAACTTGATTTTGACCCACTTTCATGTAACGGATTAACTTGAAATTTTGCACATATGTATAGTGCGTGACAATGCAATCTGACTATTTTGTAAAAAAATCAAGATGACGGTTCCAAGATGGCGGCGGAATTTTGCAATTGTGCTCCCCGACCCCCGACATCGGTATCAAATAAAAGGGTATGACAAGTAGATTACAACTAGCTAAGTGGCGTCACTCAAAATTCAAAATGGCGGCCAACACAAAATGGCGGATTACCTTATTCTTTTTATTCTTTACAACCCACTCGTTATGGGTATCAAATGAAAGGTAGTGACAAGTAGAATACTATTAGCTCTGTGGCGTCATTCCAAATTCAAAATGGCGGCCAACTCAAAATGGCGGACTACTTTTTTCGTTACAACACCCTCGGTATGGGTCTCAAATGAAAGGGTGTGACAATTAGAATACTAATAACCGTGTGGCGTGATTCCGAATTCAAAATAGAGGTCAACACAAAATGGCGGTTTACCGTTTTCTTTACAACGCCCTCGGAATGGGTATCAAATGAAAGTATATGACAAGTATAGTACAGTAAACTGTGTGAAGTCATTTTAAATCTAATATGGAGGTCACTACAAAATGGCGGAGACATATAATAGACTAAAAAGTAGAAAATAAAAAATATAGTTTAAAAAAACTAAAAAAATACGCTTTTATTTTAAAATGAACTAAAAAGTAAACAATAATTTTGAATGTAAAGTTTTTATTGCTCCAACCAGAATATGGAAACAACCTACCTTTCGAAATGTAAAAAAGCGTGGGGCGCTAGCGAAAATTTCCGGTGTTAATAAAACAAGAATATAGGAAAAGAGTCCCACGCTGTTTTACATTTCGAAAGGTAGGTTGTTTCCATATTTTGGCTGGAGCAATAAAAACTTTACATTCAAAATTATTGTTTACTTTTTAGTTCATTTTAAAATAAAAGCGTATTTGTTTAGTTTTTTTAAACTATATTTTTAGTAGTAGGATGGCTCTGGCTGTGAGTACTAACATTTCAAAAACATTTCATCCTGTTACTCGATAGATTACGTTTTTTGCAGCCAGCTTTCCGACTATACTAGAAAGTGAACATTAACAAATTCTATATATCAGCAATGAATTAAGAATGAATGAATTTGAATTTTGAGAATTACATTCTGAAATTATATCATAAAGTTTGATTTGCATTTTATTATAGTATTTAAATTAAGCAAGAATATTTTTGAGTAGCAAATTATAGATAAAGCTCATAGAATTGTAAACTTGAATGTACAGAGTTAAAATGGGAGATATAGAGATAATTGTATCACTCCTCCCTCCTCGTTGACTCGCGTTACGCATGAAGTCTTTTCAGACTTCATCAAAGCATCAGTAATAAATAGACAGCAGAAATAACCACTGGTGTTAGTTATATTACAATAAAAAGAGGAATCATAGATATATTGAAATGAATACTTTTAAAAATTCAAAAACAAAATCCTGTTTCTAGCCTTAATTGCATAATATAACTTGAAAAATATTAGCCTTGTAAAGGTAACTCGTTAAAAATTAAAAATAACTTACCGTAGGAAAATTAGCATCAACATTTCCATAATATGTTACATTTTGTGAAGCATTAATAATTTGATGTTGTGAGCTCTCGAAAGATAAACTTCCCAGTTTAATTATATCGTCTGCTAAAGTCTGTACATTGCCACTAATAGACGATAATGTTGGAATATTTGTACTTGGAGAAGGCGTAGAAGCTTGCCAACTGGATGCAAGTTCCTCTCCAATAGTATTTACAACATTTCTCATTTGAACGCTCAGACTTGCTTTCTTCGAAAATAATGTACTAGCTGCTGGTAATTTATCATAAGTGATAACAGTTTCAACATTTCTCGTAATATCAATATTGAAATGTCTTGCAGCATCTGCTATAGTGCAATTATTATTATCTTGATAAATTTTTATTTCTTTACGTAAATTATTTGCTCTTTTATGCAATTCCATAGAACAAATTTCGTATTGACTTGCAAATTGTCCAATTGTTTGTATTTTTTGCTCTTGGGCATATTTTAAACAAAATTGAGACAATGTCTAAAATATAAGTTAAGAAAAATAATATATTTATTAATTATTTTAAGTGATTGTTTCTCTCAAATACCGTAGTTAAGCCTTTGTGAATATCCTCAAGGGTAATTAATCGAATTTGATCGTGCATACTCATATTTTGAAATAATGGCAAATCATTAATTTTTATTGTATCCAAAACTGGAACGTTAAATTGCCGGCTTAACCATCTTTGATTTTCTCGTATACGCTCTAATGATGTATATCCCATATCTTCTAAAGTAGTTTGAACTGTTTATGAAAATAAATTTACATTAATAAAAATAATAAAAAAAAAATAAGTAGTAAATTTCACTAACGTGCTGGATTAATGTTGGTGCCAGTTGTACCACCCGATTGTGTCTGTGGTGGGGTTGATGGCATTCGTATTGTTCCGTGAACTCTTGAATTTGGATCGTTATTTAAAGCCAATTGCATTTGTTCTCTAAGTTGAATTAATGATTCAGGCGCTATTTGGAATGATTCGCCAATTCGAAATGATACTTCATTTCCTTCATTTATGATTTCAATTGTTCCAAATCCAGAAAATCTACCATCTCGTGTTTGTGCAAATATAATAGCATTATCATAGTTTACAACCTATTTGGAGATATTCTATTATTATTAAATATTAATAATGTGTTTATTAGAAAACACGGCTCAACTCAGTTTAGCATGTTAGCTGTCGTCCTAGAAACTAGGAAAATTAAATTGTGAAAAAGAATTCTATTGTTTTTAATTTTCAGTTATCCTTAAATTTTTTAACGATACGATAGAATAAATATATTGCAAATCACTTAGTCCCGAGCTTTTAATTATTGAACTTTTTAACAAACTATTTTATTTCAGTGGTAATTCCTGGGTATAGCTGGGCCACCCTATCCGATGGGGTATAATTCACGGATCCGGTCCCCCAGGTTCGGGGGTTGGGCGAAAGGTTGACAACCTCTCCTCGGAAAACAATTCTTGTTATGGAATCGAGAAATCAGCCTCGGAACAGTCAGGATTTACGGCAAAGACCCCAGCAACGTCCCAGGACTAATGATTTAAGGACTAACGATATAAAATTTGCAACATGGAATGTGAGAACATTATATAGACCTGGAGCAATGGCAGAAATGATAGATGAGCTTAGATGATATAGAATACTCATCGCAGGACTACAAGAGCTAAGATGGACTGGTAAAGGAGTCCTAGAACGAAGAGACGCTACGATATTCTACAGTGGCAATAATGACTCCAGAAGAAACTTTGGGGTAGGTTTCTGTGTACTTAAACCTCTACTCAACAATGTAATAGACTTCACCCCGCTTAACGATCGGATCGCGACCCTAAGAATCAAATCCAGATTCCATAATATAACATTCATCACGGTGCACGCGCCTACAGAAGAAAAACCAGAACAAGAAAAGGATGACTTCTATGAAACTCTTAGAGTGACTTATGACCAAGTCCCTTCTTACGACATGAAAATCGTATTAGGCGACTTTAACGCTAAAGTGGGTAAGGAACCATATTATTACCCCTACGCTGGCAAATTCTCGTTGCACGAAGAATCAAACGATAACGGGAACAGAATGGCCGAATTCGCTATCGCAAGAAGTTTGACAATAGCTAGCACCTGGTTTAACCATAAAAATATACACAAAAGGACATGGACATCACCAGATGGCAGGCACCATAACCAAATCGACCATGTTCTAGTTAACACTAGGCATGGAAGTAGCATACTGGATGTAAGGAGTTTCCGAGGAGCGAATGTAGACACCGATCATTACCTAGTTGTTGGGAAAATGAGGGCGAAAAAACTAGCGACAAGATATAGAACAAACAATGATAGACAAACAAAGTGGAACATAGAAAAATTAAGAAATGAAAAAACAAAACAACACTATGAAAGAATGTTAACAGGAAAGCTAGAGGAAATAGCAAGGAGTCTGGAAATGGAAAATGATCTGAACGTGATGTTAAACTCCATAAAAGAAAAAAATCACAGAGACAAATAACAGTGTATTAGGCACACAAAACCAAGAGAGAAGGAGGCACTGGTTTGATGATCAATGCAAGAGAAGCATTGAAATAAAGAACCAAGCAAGACAGGTGTACCTAGAAAGAATGACCAGAGGAAACCACGAGAAATATGTAGCAGCACGAAGAGACACGAAAAAGTTATTAAGGAAGAAAAAACGTGACTATTTCAGAAATAGAATAAGTGCGATTAAGCAAAGCTACAGTAATAAAGACGCTAGGAGTTTCTACAAAGAAGTCAACATGATTAAGAAAGGATACAAACCCACCTGCACCATGGTAAGAAGAGAAGATGGTACTATAGCTAGTAGTATCGAGGACATACTCGAGGTGTGGGAAAAATACTTTAGAGACTTCTTGAAAGAGAACATAAACCTATCACAGAGAGAAGCAGACAACCGTAGTACAGATGACCCAGAAAACGATACGCCAAATCCTACAATAGAAGAAGTTGCAAATGCCATAGCGAAACTAAAAAATCATAAGGCTCCAGGTCCAGATGGCATACCCCCGGAAATCTTAAAAAATGGTGGGGAGAAGTTATGCCATGTCTTACATAGCCTCATCGTAAAACTATGGAGAAGCAGCAAGTTGCCAGAAGAATGGCTTTTAGGTACAATAGTCCCAATTCATAAAAAAGGTGAATTGATGAACTGCAAAAACTACAGACCAATATCTTTGTTGAACACAGCTTACAAAGTGCTTTCACATATTTTATTTAATAGACTGAAACCACATTTGGAGGATAAAGTAGGCGATTACCAAGCAGGATTTAGAACAAATAGATCGACAACAGACCAGATTTTCATAATGAGACAAATACTTGAAAAATGCTGGGAAGAAAGCATTGATATTCATCTTCTTTTTGTTCACTATAGAAATGCTTACGACCTGCTTAATAAAAGAGAGTTGTGGAACAAGATGACTGAAATGGGTTTCCCGAAGAAATTAATAGGCCTATGCAGAATGACGACCAAAAATTGTAAAACACAAGTGAGAATACGAGGATGCAACTCGATCAACTTCCCTCAAGAATCGGGTCTGCGACAAGGAGATGCGATCTCACCAATACTTTTTAACATTGCTCTGGAAGCAATAATGAGGGAAACACAGCTTAATGGAGCAAATAGCATCTTCACAAGGAACATTCAGGTACTAGCCTTCGCAGATGACATAGTCATAATTGGACGCAAAGCGCAAGATGTAAAAGAAACCTTTTCCAAAATTGTCCAAAGTTCAGCAAAGTTCAATCTACGAGTAAATGACACAAAACAAAGTATATTATCGTATCAAAACGAGGACAACGATTAGGGCGAAGTATCAGCCTTGATGATCATAGTGTGGAAATTGTAGAAAACTTTATCTATTTAGGGACAATGCTTACTGCAGAAAATAATATAAAGGACGACATCCATAGACGCATCGTAGCCGCAAATAAAACCTATTTCGCACTAGTCCCGGTCCTAAAAAACAAAGAAATTTCAAGACAGTGCAAGGTCAGACTATATAAAACATTAATCCGCCCAGTTCTATGCTATGGGTCTGAGGCTTGGACATTGACCCAACAAACAGAAAATCAACTTAAAATCTTCGAAAGGAAGATCTTAAGAAGAATATTTGGTCCTGTAAGGGTTAACCAGAACGAATGGCGCATTAGGACAAACGAAGAACTTCAAGAAATGTATGACGAAATTAATATAGCTACATACATAAGACTGAATAGACTGCGATGGCTCGGACACGTTGTACGAGCTTCAGAAGATAGAATGCTAGCCAGGATTTTTAATGGTAGACCATCAGGAAGAAGAAGAGTAGGACGACCAAGAAATAGGTGGATAGATGACGTGCTAGCAGATATACGGAAATTTCGTTTAACAAATTGGAGAGAGCTAGCAAGACGTAGAGATGACTGGAAGAGGAGACTTCGAGAGGCCCGAGTCCTGCAAGGACTGTAGCGCCATCCAAGAAGAAGAAGAAGGTAATTCCTATAGAGAGAAATTGAAAATTTGCTAAAGGTTTCATTGATCTATCGATCGATATGCGCTTTGGTGGTCAATAATGACAGCACAATTTTAATTTCAAATTATTGTTACAATTTTCAAAACAAAAATATTTATACCTTTCTAAAAAATTGAATAACTTCACGATTATATTTTCCATTAATTTGTTCAAGCATTTGATTGAACACTTGAACTTTCTGTTCACCCATTGGTTCATTTGCTAAAATATCTCTCATCTGTTGATACGTGTGCTCTGCAACTCTTTCTTTAATTCCATTAACTGTTAAAGAAGTTATTTTATACGATGCACCCAGAAAGAATAAAAATTGCAGTCCAATCATTATCTTCTGTGATGTAGGCATCTAAAGGAACAAAATATATATATATATATGATACGTGTAAACAATAATATTGTATGTTCTTGTCTTACCCTTTCCCAATTTATTGCCATCTGATAAAGTTGAAGTGACATAAGACCTCCATTTATGCAATGTGGTAAAAGTATACTAGTATTTAAAGCAAATGCTGTGGATCTTGAAATTCGCAAACCTTCTTGCGCTAATTGACTTACTTTTGCTGATAACTATTAAACGTTTATATTAGTATATTTTGTATTTTTTTTTTTTGACATAAAAAAAATCACTAACCCGCATAGCATTTATTGAACAGCCAACTCCAAGCATTGTTGTACCAATTCCGGCCGACGCACCGAATGCTTCCCAATCCGAAAAAGGATTAAGCGATTGCCCGTGAAGTCCACGATCAATTAATGTTATTGTAGACCTTGTAGCCCCATATACACCACAAACTAAACCCCCAGCTAAAATAATATAACTAATTTCAATTAAAAGTATTTCATTTTTTCTTTTAAATGTGTCACTTCTATCACAACCCGAGAACAATCACTGCAGACTAACACCTAGCAGCTCTGTTAGCAAATCCTAGTCCCACCTCCTCGTGGTTCCCCACGGGGTACTTCTTTGGAAGGAGCTAACGGGAGACGGTCGAATGGCGAGTTCTCTGCGCCATAAAACAGAGTTTCAAATCGGTTGAGCTGAAGGTAAGGAACACTCTCCCATAAAAACACCATTGCTACGAATCGGCAAAGAATGCCTCGGAACCGGATAGACAGCACGACGACGACCTTTGCTTTTTGAACCAGGACACGAATTGGAACATGGAATTTAAGAACGCTGCTTTCTGATGGACGGCTGGGTGACGTCCTTAACGAGATGAACCGATATAAAATCAAGATCATGGAACTAAGCGAGATCAGATAGCCCGCTGTGGGGGAGCGTACCTGCCCAACCGGTGAGTCATTCTTATATTATGGCAGAAACGGAACCGAAAGCCGTAGGAGTGGCGTGGCGTTAGCGTAATACTCACCAAGGAAGCTAGGTCCAGCCTAGGGATGTTACGAATGTGATATTTTTCACATTCGCGAATGCGAATGCGAACGCGAATGTTCGGAATGCGAATGTGCGAATGCGAATAGCATGAAAAAAATAGATAGAACAATAGATCAGTGTTATATACGGTAATGGTATTCTTTCTTCTCGTATTTGATAGTCAAAGTTCAAGAGAGGAATATTATATATCCATGAGGTAATTTCTAAAGGCCCCCATTCCTATACAAACCGCCGGCAAGCCATGGCCTGAAGGATTCTCGCCTTGAGGCCAAGTATAACCACACACTCACTCAACCATACCGTCAAATGGATGGGGCCGCTAGGCCTGCAGTCCAAGAAAACTGACAAAAATCTGAAGATCTGAACTTCTATTCAGCTAAAATTTTCGTTGAGGCCATGAATATGATTGCACTTGAATTAACAACCTAGCCTGTGTGTATGTAGGGAATCATGGGATCACCTGCAGTCCACGGCCTGTCAGATGTATGCCTCAAGTCGTCATCCTTCAGCCAGACTTAGTAATGTATGGCCTTCATCGGGCGGTACCAACTAACCTGGCTTAAAAGGCCAAGGATATTTGGGAGCCAAATCTGTAAATTTGTCGTATTTTAATTTTGTTTTCCACGAGGCACGACACGACCTACACACATTCGCCAGTGTCGTATTAGCCACTAGGCAGTATAGGCGGCTGCCTAGGATCGCAGGGCCCAGGGGGCTGCAAGCCGGGGTCCTACAGAGATATTCGGGTCGATTTTTCCTGCAAAATATGTATTTTAGCAATCTCATAAAATTCCACGGGGTCACCGACTCTCTTTCAAATAAGAGTTAGGAGATGGAGTTTCTCGACGGCCGAAAACTACACTAAAGGGTGAAAAATCATTTCCCTGATTTTTTTCCTATGTTAAAGAAAATTGGTCCAATAGTTCAACTCTTCAACCAAAAGTATCGAAAAGTCTTGACCTTACACAGTGGCGGACTAAGCCCGTCAGAGGCCCGGGCGGCAAAGCTGAATGAGGCCCTCAGTCTAAGAAGTTGATGTAATTTTAGAAGCGTTTTATTCAGTTGCCATTTGTATGTACAAGTGTGTGTACGTGAAAATACGACCACTATTCAAACTCTGAACTCATTTACTTATACGTCACAATAAAAACCAAAAGCACCCGAGTAAAAATAAAAAACGGCCTTACAAAGGGCGAACACCGGCCGCTTGCCTTTTTAACGGGCATATGATGGGCGTCGAGTTTTTAACTATTTTTAATGGGAGCACATTCGGCCTCACGACGGCCAAATTTGACCAAAAGATTTAAAAGGCCAAGTACTGAGCTGTACAAACGGGCATTCGACGGGAAATTTGAGCCAAAAAATCTGCACCAAATGTATTGTTGAATGTGTTTTATAGGAACTTCATCATTTTCGTTATGTACAATGGTCCTTTCGATTTATCCTACTTAAAGATATCGATGCACAAGGGAAACGAGCTCGCCAGTTGCTGTACGTGAAGTGCGTGGTGCCATGTTGGTTTATATTTTAGTGGGGAACTTTGTTATGTAGCTCGAAGAAAAAAAATAATCGAAAAAAATAAAACGAGCACCAGATTTCATGACCCCCGGCGGGGGATTGGCCTATAGCCCATTCGAGTAAATGCTCGTGGGGCCGGGCCGCCGGAGGGCCGGAGCTGGAGTGTTCAGGATTTTTTTGTGAAGAAACTTAAAGTTTCGTAATAATTGTGACTAGGCTCACGAAGATCAGCTCGAATTTGGCCTTTCCTCTTCCTCGCCTCTCTTCCCCGCCTTGAGCTCGCCTTCGGCCGACCGCCCTCGCCGCCTGAGAGAAATATTTCTCAGAGCTGGCCCTAAATCGAGCGAAATGGTAGAGCAGAAATGAGCACGGTGCGTACGGTGCGCCTATTGCACGGGCCGGTCCAGGGTCCATAGGAAATATAAATTTTCGAGGAAATACTGCACAGTCCGTGCAACAGTCGCACTGCGTCCGCCGTGCGTCTATATCACGGTCTGTGCAGTACTTTCAGTCTATGCTAATTTCGCATGAACCCTGGACCGCCCGTGCAATAGGCGCACGAAGCGCACCGTGCTAATTTCTGCTCTACCATTTCGATCGATTTAGGGCCAGCTCTCCAACATGCTAATCGAGAGTAAATGATTTGCGCCTCATTCATTCAGGTTTCCCGCTTCAAAGTTGCGAATTTCCTGAGTATTGAACGCGTTCAGCATAAAAGAATATTAGTACAGCGTAAAAAGTCTAGATAGCTGTAGAATTCAGTAAAACTGGAACTACACGAAAACTAAATAGACATTGAAAGATTAACAGTAAAAGTAATTTTGATTTAAAAATTGTAAACCACCGGTACATGCTGTACTTATTTGTATCTACGGGAACATTGAACGGGACCTCTGACTCCAAAGTACCACTTAGGTAGGCCTTGAGCATATTTTAAAAGCCTTGTTTAGGATTTGATCAAGGGAACTTGTAGACATTTGGAGGCCCCCGGAACCAGAGGCCCGGGGCGGACCGCCCCCTCCGCCCCACCCTTAGTCCGCCACTGACCTTACACTTCGATTTTGTGAAATAGATAATGAAAGGAGGCCAAAGGGAGGGGGCCGCAACCATCGGCACTGCCTAGGGCCGCATGAGACCCAGATCCGGCACTGACATTCGCATTCGCAAAACATTCGCATTACGAATGTTTAAAATGATGCGAATAATTCGCATAAGCGAATGCGAACATTCGTAACATCCCTAGTCCAGCCTCATTAGCTGGCCACCATTT
The DNA here is from genome assembly GCA_963855945.1 of Thereva nobilitata. Classification (NCBI taxonomy): domain Eukaryota; kingdom Metazoa; phylum Arthropoda; class Insecta; order Diptera; family Therevidae; genus Thereva; species Thereva nobilitata. The sequence continues at coordinate 124,698,226 of OY979696.1, forward strand.
TCTTAGAGAATTATTAAAGTGCGCCTGCGTACCACTGCGGTAGTCCAATGCTACGTGCCAACTGAAGACACAGACGATTACATCAAGGACTAGTTTTATATGCGATTGAATGAGGGCTTTCGCTCTATTCTAAGGTGCGGCATCATTGTTTTGATGTGAATAAGAGTGGCGCATTGATAACCCTTGATATTTAAACACTGCGAATTGAAACAATTTCGTCGAGGGGTTGATAAAGCTAGATACACCGAAGTATCTGATGCGCCTTGTGATAAAATTCTTTGTAGGTAGGACACTACACTGCGAGTCAGATGAGGGAGTGAGTGAGTACAGAACAACCGGTGGAGTCCCTCAAGGCTCCGTTCTAGGTACCCTCCTGTGGATCATCATGTATGATGAAGTTCTGGCGCTAAACTTCCCATGAAAAGCGGTCGCTATTGGGTTCGCCGATGACAGCGGGGTCGCGGTAGTAGGAAGGCGATTCGACAAAATCGAGATATTCGCGAACGAAGCGATATGGGAGCAGGCCGGTTACAATGGGGGAAACTGGGACGAATTGCCCCAGGCCCCAGCTCAAAGGGGCCACCCAAAACACTCAAAAAATTCCTTCAAAGCTTAAAAGGGGGCCCAATGATATTTTAGTGTTCAATATTGTACGAGGGTCGTCTCAAAATTAAGTTCCACTATTTTTTCAAATCCGTGTCGTTGGCGGGAAAAGTCTGGGAGTGTCAGGGAATTTGCGTCTGGGTGTAGTGGCAGCACTGTAAAATTTCTATGCGCGTGCGTCGATCGATCTGACAGTCAGGCTTCAGCCACTATGGAGACTTCACTCGCTCCTACCGCCAAAATACCAAATAAAGCGAAAGCTGTGGAATCCGGAATCCGGAAAATGGCAAACGTTCTTTTGAGATTCCCAAGGGGTGTTGTTGATCAGTTACCTGCTCCGTGGGACCATGATCATAGCTGCACGCTTTTGTGGGGTGTTGCAACAACTCAGAAAGGGGATCCAAAACAAAAGGAGAGAAAATTGACAAAAAATCTTCCTATCGCTCTGCTGAATCCAGAAAAAAAATTTCATATCAAAAACGGGCTTGACCGAATGTTATAAAAAAAATTTCATAGCATGTTTTCGTTAATACGCGCCGATCGGCACCTCAACGAAGTCGGTAACATATTTCGTACTCGCGATATGGGGCGGTACAAAAATCGCGAACTTCGTTCAAACAAAAAACGGCTCGACCTATTTTTATTGAAAATCTTTTCAATAACTTCGGTAATTCGCATCGATCGGCAGCTCAATGAAGTCAATGTCATTTTTGGTTCGCGCGATATCGTGCAGGTACAAAAATCACTTACGTCGTTTAAACAAAAAAACCGACTCCACCGAATTTTATGAAAATCTTCAGATCATATATATTTGAGTTAATACGCTTCGACGGCACCTCAACGAAGTTGATATCTTTTTTGGTTCGCGCAAGATGTGCAGGAAAAAATGACCGCATACGTACGCACACACACACCCGTACTTCTTCTCAGATTTTTGCTTAAAATGCTATTGGGACCTTGAGAAATGAAAATAAGTTGAAAATTACGATTTCGATTTTCGGACCGATTGCAATAACTTCCCTATAAACTGGGAAGTTAATAAGAGGGCGGCAAAATGACACCCAAGCCCCGGGCGGCTGACACCCAAGCTACGCCACTGCATGGGCCCCAGACAGGCGGTCGCACATATTCCCTGTTGCTAGACCAATGTAAGATTCTCACCACTCCTTCATCAAAAACAAATGGCTCTGCTAGCTTCTTCTAGTCTTGGTGGCGCCAGGGTAGGTTTTTGGTGGAGCGGAGTGGATTCCTCACTTAGCTCGCCATTTAGCAGTTAGTAAGAGTCTTTCTCTTTGCAGAATTCGTACAACGTGGTGTGAATTTCCTAATACCACGGACCCTTCGGTAGAACTCGCGCACCTGTTGCGGCTTTCGCTTACTGAACTGTTCTAGTTCACCAACGGGATTTTTCTCTCAGGCTTCCTTTTCCGTCTGTGGTTTCTCTTTTCTTCTCTTCTGAGCTCCTTCTATTTTTCTTCACATGCCCGTGTTCTCTGAGACTGCTGCATAGCTCGGTACGCAGCATTCTCACTGCCGGCTTGTAATCAGTCGTTCTGATCTCTCCGACTTCTGGCTAAGATGGAGTCAGCTGTTCTAATGACAGAATTTTTAACATGTGTCCAGCTCTCGTCGACGTCAAGCATCTCGTCTCCAGGACTTACTCTTCGCTCTCTGAGCGCGAGTTCTAACGCATGGCCGTTGGTCTTTCTGGCCATTTCTGGGGCAGATATTAACTTCGTGTTCAACTAGGTTAGTTAGTTAGTAATGGGCCTTAGACTGGCGGTGGGACACATTCCCTTAACTGCTAGATCGATGTAAGATTTTTAGAACTTTCTCGTAAAAAAAACCTACATAGAAATGTGAGGTGCAGGGGTGTAGAACAATAGGCCAAGCGAGTGGCGGCCGCAGTACTTTTGGACCCAATACCTCATCAAAGAAGAAGAGAGGCGACGCGAAGAAGAGTGTTTAAGAGCCCCGATTCTTATAAGGACTGTAGCGCTATTTAAGAAGAAAACATTTAGTTTGTCCCTTTGTACAACAGCATTTTTTCACGGTAAAGTTTTTTCTTAATTATAACTAGCAAGGGAATCATAGATTGACAAAAGGTATTTACGTACCTACAGCGAATGGTAAACCAACACCAGTTAAGCCCAAAATTCCGCATCCTATGCCGACACCAGCTGTCGCCCAATCAGCAGCCCTTACAACTTGACTGGCTGTACAAGCAGCCTCAGTTTTACACCACGACACTTCTGCATTTTTGTTCTTGGTTTCTTTAAAATGAAGATTATCAGGGTATGCCATTTTACCCGGCGGAAAACAGTCATTATTAATGAAGTCGTTTTTATCTAGAAAAAATATTTCACATAAAAATGATTAATTTTCTGTTTGGGGCTTTACCTTTGTACAATCGCCCATTTACATCGATAAATTTATATTCGGAATTGTCGCTACTTTTTACACAGAATATTGGTAAAATAATGCAGTTATTATAAATTTCCCCATCAAATATCTCGAGCACAACCGGATAGATAATCATTTTCGGATTGTAAGCACCATAATTTTTAATCGCATCTGTTATTACCTGTTTTTAAAAAAAAGTATCAATTTAGTTTTGCTAAAATATAATATAAATATATAAATAAATACTTTTATTTTATCTAAATCGGCTTGTTTGAAATATATAACGTCCCCTGATGCTCCTTCTTTAATTTTACTCTCATCAGGTTGTAGCTGCATTGCAAATGCGACGGAGTTGTAGAAATCGTTTTGGTTATATGTTACAAAAGTGTTCATGTTTCGTTTCATGTACATTGTAGAAACATTTTCAGCAAATTCAATGAAAGCTTCATGATTACTTTTCATTTTTTTTTTGTAATTTTTATCAGCTCTTCAATGTTCCAATCTACTTTTCAAAAGAAAAAAAGGTTTTACTAAACAGAATTAATTATCTATATATTAATAGGCAAAGCCAAAAATTGTGATCCTTTTTTAAACTATTTCCGGTGCACGTATCTGAATGAAACATATATCAAACGAAAGGTATTTTTTCATAGATGGTCAGAATATATATTTTATTCAGGTACGTGCATAGGGAAAGGTGTGAAATTTTACCTATACTGAATTGTTATTTGAGCTCTTAAGTGCAAATTTAACAAGTAATCCGCTCAAATTAGGAAAAATTAAAAAAAAGTGGATGTGTGGTCGCCATGCACGTTGGAAGTGAAACGGCAAAGTCAGACCAATGAGAGATTTGTAGGGAAAACGAACAATTAAACTATATTCATTTATCCGTATAAAACATAACTTTAAAGTTCCGTGATTTTGCAGCACGTTCACATGGGCTGCATGCAGCACGGCAAAAGCTCGAACTTACAGTTCCGTGATTTTGCCGCATGGATAAGAGATTTCCTCTTTACATGATTTTTGCAGCAATGCTGTGCGAGAGAGAGAACATGTGCCGACACAGATATTTTTTCCTGGCCAATCAGAAAACGTGAAGAGCTTTTGCCGTACGGCATGCAGGCCATGTGAACGTGGCTTTATTCAGCTTCAATTTGAATTTATTACCTAAGAAGTTATAATCTAAGAAGTGGTTGTGCTCCTGGCTTGGCAAAATTTACTAGTCTGTTAAAAAAACCCAGAATATTACTTAGCCTGATGGTACACGAGTCAATTCATTCACTCAATCCCTACGTCAAAACTGTCAGTTTATTGAGCATAGGTGATACACGTTGCATTTTTTTTTGCATTTTTTGCGTAACAACACAGTTTCATATGTGACACCCTCGGAGCAAAATCGGGTTAAAATAACAAAGAGAGCGAAAACGGTTCGGTAATTTTTTTTAGCGTAAAAAGGGAATATCTTCGCGTTCTTAGAGTAAAAATTGTATAACTATACTTCAGCGCAAGAACGGTGTATCAAAAACCAAGAGGAAAAGCGGGTTAACTTTTTATTCCGCTTTTGCTCATAATGAAAAATTATACCGCTTTTACGGGCAAATAAAATTGGAACTGCTTTTATTCTCAGTTTTCATTAAAAATGCTTTTGCTTATGCTTTTACCAATAAAAGCATAACCAAAGCATCAACCTCCTTTACTCGAATTTCCCATAACTCGAAGATTTTTTACAGTCCCTTGCAATTCAAGTTAATGAGGTTCCACTATAGTTTTTGCATTTTTACAATTTTTTTTTCATTTCTGAGGTTAATTTTTGCAACAATAAAACATTTTTGTTATTTTTGAAATTTTCGTTTTTCATATTTTTCGAAATTATAGAATTTTTCACTTGGAATTATTGACGTACATTTTTACGATTGCTGTAATTTTTCATTTTTTTATTACAATTGTTATAGTTTGTCTCTAGTTCTTGTTCTAGTTTGTCCACTTTCTGAAATTTTATCTTTCATTTTAGGGTTAATATTCTACATTTTTCCCGTTCCGTCATCTATTTTTGTATGGCCTTAATTTCTAAAAAATATTGCTATTTTTCTATAATTTTTGGATTCGACACTTTCAGTTTCAAAATGATTGCCCTTTTCATTTTAATATTAATAAGTTTGCATTTTTGGAAATAATATCTGCAGTTTTTGACTTTGATGTTTGCAATTTTTTTTTGAAATGTAGTTAAAAATTCGGAATTTTTGAAAAATTTAACATTTTTTCTACTATGTCCTACTATTACGTAAAAAAAACGTAAATTGAAAAAACTCATAAAATGCAAACATTACAAAAATTGAAGTTAGTAATAATAGTACAGTACAAAAAGGCGAAATAGCGGAAATAATTAGATACATGCTGAAAATTGGCATAGAGCTTCCTTTTAGGGTTCTTAATAAGGGGCTATAAAGTCTACTAATTTTCACCCAAGGGAAGCCCACTTTTGAAGGGGGTTTTAGCCCTCAAAATGGGTATTTTTGGACTTTTCTGCAATTTTTTTAGTAAAAGGACAAAAATGGGCAGATATCTTCCTTTTAGGGTTCTCAATAAGAGGTATTAAAGTTAACCGATTTTCCACCCTGGAAAACCCCAGCTTTTGTGTTTTGCTCCTAAAATGGATATTTTTCGATATTTTTGCAATATTGCTTAATATCTTTTTGTTTTTTTTCAATTTTAAGTACTTACAATATCTGATATCTTATGAAAACAAGAAGATTTTCGTTTTTTTGTTTTTGGCCGAAAGTCATGGAGAAAAAGGTATGATGGATATGTCAGACAAAAGGACCCCGCACCGAATTTATTTGAAATTTTTCAGGTTGATAGTTCTCAACATGTAGATCAAAAGTCTCTATGGGCACAAAGTCTCAAAATTTTTTTAGAGTTTTACATATCACCCTGTATTTTTGTAACCTTATGACCTATTTTCATGAATAAGGTAACCGTGTACGCATCATACTCCCACCTATCGAAAACTGTAAAAATCAAGGTTTTATCCTATCAACTTCCAGAGTAATGACTCATCAAAATCCAAATTTCGTTTTTTTAACTGAAATTTCAACTAAAACCACCTTTTTCTCCATAAAATACCTAGTTAACTAATATTTTTTTTGCAAAATTGGAAATCTTGGACAATTTCCTATCAATAATGACCGGACAATTTTTATGCTACGACCTTTACTTTGGAGTTATAAGCAATTTTAATGCTAAAATTGGCTCTATTTCGTACTTTTTTAGTACTTTTTCACCTAAGCTTTGCCAAAAAGTACTAAATAAACATGAAGAAGTACAAAAGGCTGGTGAAACTTTATTTTTATAAAACTGGAAAGCATTCATTGAATGAACAAAGATATAATGGATTTAAACAGTCCCTTCGGAAATAAAAAGCAATGTTTCACTCATTTAGGGCATACCAACAGGTACAATGTTGACTTGGGAATGGAAAAAAATCCAAGCGAATGGGGTTGGGAACTAGAAATGGATTTTACGAGCCTATGAAAACTCAACAAGAACCAGAACTATATGTACCAACACATGTGTATCTTAGGCTGCGTTAAAGTTACGCAGCTGACTGCAAATTGAATGCAGCAGCTGCTTGTTATCAACATTCGAATGCCGAGTATTGAAGGATTTTTGCAGCGGTTTTCATATTTTGAACGCATAAATGCAATATTTTGCAGTCAGCTGCGTAACTTGAACGCAGCCTTATATATTTATTTATTCAATTTCAATAACTCAAGCAGATGCAATTTTTCTAACAAAAGGCGTAAAAAAGAGAAAATCTTCGTTTTCTCATAAGCTTTAAGATTGAAATTGAATAAAAAATATGGCTTCCTATAAAGACCGTATACGGGCGAAGTTTTTACGTGATAACGTCTTTTTTGTATTATAAGTTTTTTGGAACAAAGGATTAAATGAAGATTACACTTTTAAATTCATAAATCACTGACATATTTCGTTTTATTTAGTTTTTGAGTTTTATTTTTCTCGCCGGTTTTTTTCTACGGTCTACGCTGTCATCCGCCATTTTGAATTTTCAAATTTTAACCACAAATTCGTCATTTGAAACCCTTAAAGCCCCCCGATACTTATTTTGAGTCCAATCGCAACACAATTGCCAAAATTAGTCCGCCATTTTGAATTTTCAAATTTTAACCACAAATTCGTCATTTGGAACCCTTAAAGCCCCCCCCCCAGGCTGATTTTCAGTCCAATCGGAACACAATTGCCAAAATTAGTCCGCCATTTTGAATTTTCGACATTCGTCATTTGAAACCTTTAAAGCCCCCCCAATGCTGATTTTCAGTACAATCATAACACAATTGCCAAAATTAGTCCGCCATTTTGAATTATCAAAATTTAACCACAAATTCGTCATTTGGAACCTTGAAAGCGCCCCGATACTGTTTTTCAGTACAATCGGAACACAATTGCCAAAATTAGTCCGCCATTTTGAATTTTCAAATTTTAACCACAAATTCGTCATTTGGAACCTTTAAAGCCCCCCGATACTGATTTTCAGTCCAATCGGAACACAATTGCCAAAATTAGTCCGCCATTTTGAATTTTCAAATTTTAACCACAAATTCGTCATTTGGAACCCTTAAAGCCCCCCCCCAGGCTGATTTTCAGTCCAATCGGAACACAATTGCCAAAATTAGTCCGCCATTTTGAATTTTCGACATTCGTCATTTGAAACCTTTAAAGCCCCCCCAATGCTGATTTTCAGTACAATCAGAACACAATTGCCAAAATTAGTCCGCCATTTTGAATTATCAAAATTTAACCACAAATTCGTCATTTGGAACCTTGAAAGCGCCCCGATACTGTTTTTCAGTACAATCGGAACACAATTGCCAAAATTAGTCCGCCATTTTGAATTTTCAAATTTTAACCACAAATTCGTCATTTGGAACCTTTAAAGCCCCCCGATACTGATTTTCAGTCCAATCGGAACACAATTGCCAAAATTAGTCCGCCATTTTGAATTTTCGACATTCGTCATTTGGAACCCTTAAAGCCCCCCGATACTGATTTTCAGTCCAATCGGAACACAATTGCCAAAATTAGTCCGCCATTTTGAATTTTCAAATTTTAACCACAAATTCGTCATTTGGAACCTTTAAAGCCCACCGATGCTGATTTTCAGTCCAATCGGAACACAATTGCCAAAATTAGTCCGCCATTTTGAATTTTCAAAATTTAACCACAAATTCGTCATTTGGAACCTTGAAAGCCCCCCGATACTGTTTTTCAGTACAATCGGAACACAATTGCCAAAATTAGTCCACCATTTTGAATTTTCAAATTTTAACCACAAATTCGTCATTTGGAACCTTTAAAGCCCCCCGATACTGATTTTCAGTCCAATCGGAACACAATTGCCAAAATTAGTCCGCCATTTTGAATTTTCAAATTTTAACCACAAATTCGTCATTTGGAACCTTTAAAGCCCCCCAATGCTGATTTTCAGTACAATCAAAATACAATTGCCAAAATTAGTCCGCCATTTTGAATTTTCAAAATTTAACCACAAATTCGTCACTTGGAACCTTGAAAGCCCCCCGATACTGTTTTTCAGTACAATCGGAACACAATTGCCAAAATTAGTCCGCCATTTTGAATTTTCAAATTTTAACCACAAATTCGTCATTTGGAACCTTTAAAGCCCCCCGATACTGATTTTCAGTACAATCGGAACACAATTGCCAAAATTATTCCGCCATTTTGAATTTTCAAAATTTAACCACAAATTCGTCATTTGGAACCTTGAAAGCCCCCCGATACTGTTTTTCAGTACAATCGGAACACAATTGCCAAAATTAGTCCGCCATTTTGAATTTTCAAATTTTAACCACAAATTCGTCATTTGGAACCTTTAAAGCCCCCCGATACTGATTTTCAGTCCAATCGGAACACAATTGCCAAAATTAGTCCGCCATTTTGAATTATCAAATTTTAACCACAAATTCGTCATTTGGAACCCTTAAAAACCCCGATGCTGATTTTCAGTCCAATCGGAACGCAATTGCCAAAATTAGTCCGCCATTTTGAATTTTCAAATTTTAACCACAAATTCGTCATTTGGAACCCTTAAAGCCCCCCGATCCTGATTTTCAGTCCAATCGGAACACAATTGCCAAAATTAGTCCGCCATTTTGAATTTTCAAATTTTAAAAACAAATTCGTCATTTGGAACCCTTAAAACCCCCCGATGCTGATTTTCAGTCCAATCGGAACACAATTGCCAAAATTAGTCCGCCATTTTGAATTTTCAAATTTTAACTACAAATTCGTCATTTGGAACCCTTAAAGCCCCCCGATCCTGATTTTCAGTCCAATCGGAACACAATTGCCAAAATTAGTCCGCCATTTTGAATTTTCAAATTTTAAAAACAAATTCGTCATTTGGAACCCTTAAAACCCCCCGATGCTGATTTTCAGTCCAATCGGAACACAATTGCCAAAATTAGTCCGCCATTTTGAATTTTCAAATTTTAACTACAAATTCGTCATTTGGAACCCTTAAAAACCCCGATGCTGATTTTCAGTCTAATCGGAACACAATTGCCAAAATTAGTCCGCCATTTTGAATTTTCAAATTTTAACCACAAATTCGTCATTTGGAGCCCTTAAAGCCTCACCCGTCCGAATTAGGGCTGTTTTAGACGGTGCGCTCCAGCGCATGTGCCTCACGAACGTTGGGTGATGAAGGGATGAGTGGGGATGAAGAGAGGTACCACCCCACTTCTCCCTTTATCCAACAAAGTTCGTGAGGCACATGCGCTGAAGCGCACCGTCTAAACCGGCTCTTAGTCTCGTGTGTAGCACCCCCAATGAGACGCTTTCTCTAGGCCGTATCAGAACCTATGCAGCGCTGCAACGACAAGTGTTTCTATTGGCTGAGGCTGGTAAAATGACAAGCAAAGCAGCACCAGACCAGCGTGCTGCATTTTCATCTCAAATCCTAATTTTGCTGCATATATATGCAGCACTTTTGACACTTCCTAATGCGGCAAGTGATTTTAAACAAGGAGACGCGGGATTTTTTGTTTTAAATTATTTAAAAGGACATGGAGTAATAATTGGTAGAACTACTGCAATTTTTAAATTTTTAATTTGAGGTTTAGCTATCAAATAAAAAGTGCGCTGCACAGCGGAAAAGACTAGGATCTGATACCGACTGCAGCATGTTGCTCTGGTGCTGCTGCTGCACGCTGCATATTTTTAGGTTCTGATACGGCCTTTTCTTTTGCTCCGACGCTAAGAACGCGAGCCTCTTTCTCGAATGTTGCGCGAGCATCGTAACGTTACTGGACGTTAGTGGCTTCGTTACAACTTTTTCGTGAATGCCTTCCAACCGCATCGATTTATAAGACGTTATCACGTCAAAAATATCAGTGGTATAAAAAGAGAACACTGAAAAAAAATCGAAAAATACCGATTTTGGGGGCTAAAATTCCCTAGAAAAGGGGTTTCCCGAGGTGGAAAATCGTGAGACTTTAATACGTCTTATTAAGAACCCTAAAAGGAAGATCTCGGCCCCTTTTTAACCTTTAACTAACAAATTGCAGAAAAATCAAAAAATACCCATTTGAGGTCTAAACCCCCTTAAAAAAAGGGGTCCCTTATTAATAATCCTAAAAGGAAACTCTCTGCCAAATTTCAGTCTGTACCTAAGTTTTTCCGCTATTTTTCCTATTTTACCTGTTACGATAAAAGATAAAAATCACGAAAATTTATGTCACAAATGCAAAAATCCCCAAAAAAGTAGTCAAAAATGAGAAAATGGCAAAAACATAAAGTTTATCATAAGTAGGTACATTACAAACACTTCAAACATACAAAGAATTTATGTTACAAACGCGGAAATTCCAAAAAAATCAAAATTATGAATTCAGTTGCATTGTCTTATCTAGTAAAGTGAAGAAAATGTCTAAATATAGATTTCCAAGTAATATTGTAAGCAACTGCGGTATAAATAAAAACTGGGGGCAAAGAGGTTTAAGTTTTCGTTAGAGGGCAAAAACGGTTTAGAAAGTTAACCCGCTTTTGCTCTAAGATTTTTTCCGTTCCGTTCTTGCTCTGAATAATATACCAAGTTCATAGCAGCAAAATTAAATCGATTTAATTCAAGATTACGCCAAAATTTCGAATTAACGTATAAACGGGTATTTAATATCGAAGATTCTCACAATTCTATTCATATAACTTTGGCTTAAGCCAAAAAATTTCGGTTTAAGCCACAATTCGAATTATCCCGTTTATACGACAAAAAATTTTGGATGATCCATAATTCGAATTATTTTTGGTGTAGCTATAAACTAGGTAATAGTTGAACCCCTTTTGCTCTGAAATATTTTTATTCCTCTTTTGCTGCAACATCAAATATAGCCCGCTTTTGCTCTGAGGGTGACATGTATGTATAGGTAATATTTCAAAAGTAGACATTCGTGTTTTATTTATCAACGATACGATACGATATAGTGTATGGCGATTTCTCTCAATTTTTATTTAAATACCTCAAAAAAGTTTACTTGAATAGCGCCAACTGATGAAATTAATTTTTTTTTCCGGTGACGTTTCAAAATGTGCTTGATACAGTTACACACATAAACATTTTCCATGCAATTGGCAGAAAAATAGAAACCGATTCCATTTTCGCTCAAGCGCGCAAACTTCACACCGATCCCTCCCTCGGCCTACTAACTGCCAGGTGACAGTTCGAATTGATTGGTTCATTTACTCGTGTATCATGGGCCTTAGCAGTGACTGTGGCAAAACTGACAGCAAAACCTATCGTCTGATGGGCGCCTTCGCCTTAATTGGATTATTCAGCTTTGCTAAAGTGAACTGGCAATCTTCATTATTTTCTATATAATCATCATTTTGTTCATCGTGCTCGCAATATTTGCATCTTCAGGACGTCCTTTCTTCTTACGAAGCTTCAAGCTTTAGCTGCCACCAGATCATGTTTAAAGATGATACGTTTTTTTTAATGTGGGAAAGCTAAGCTTATGAATCACCCTTTGTCTGTCATGTCGTTCAGATCATGGTGCAATGTCTAGTAGTAAGCTAAAGATAGAAGAGAATATGATAGATCAGGGTAGGTCTGGGGGTGTTGGAGCAGGTGGCGATGGACCTTACGTTTGAACTCTTGGGTGTTGTTTGAGTTCGGGAAAACTGATTATGGCAAATTGTTCTATTTATAAACGAACTTTTAGACGTTAGTGTGCGCGAAAAAGGGGATTGCCTATGAGAATGAGCCGAGTGGGCTAGTCTTGTGTTGCGGGGGAAATATTGCCGTGCAGGCAGAAGGGAAGAAATTTCAGTGGAGCAGTCGCTATGATAATAGCGATACAACTTTGACAGGGCTGCTACACTCCTACGGTGGCTCAGAGAGTCTATGGAGATGCAAAGGCTGATTTGGATGGCGCGGCTTTGCACCTTGTCCAGCCACGCTAAGGCGGTTTTCGAAGCGCCAGTCCAGATGAATGAGTTCTACTCTTGGCGGGGTCGAAAGTAGGATTTGTAGATTATAGCTCTGGCTGCTGGTGGAAGAAGAAATTTCCATCTCTTAAGAAATCCTAGGCATTGGGATGCTTGTTTAGCGATTCAGAATATGTGATCATTCCAACACAAGTCCTTAGATAGAGTTATACATAAGATATTAAGAGAAAGATCAGCTGTAAGGTTTGTTTTGCCCACTGAGACAGAAGGAAGGTCGGTGCAGGTTTTATAAGTAATAAGTCAGTACTTCGTTTTGGAGGGGTCACAAATGTTTTTGATGTCCCTGTTGATAGAGTTGGACATGAGTTCACGATGGTGAAGACAACGTTTTTTACGGCTCTTCCATGACTATCATGACGTGCATCTGCTGCTCGTAAAATAGTGCCCATCCATGAGAACGTAGTGACATGCATAACACAGGTCTGCGATGAAAAAGTTTTTTGAATATGCTTACATGATTTATATAGATTTTGGGCTACTGCAAGGCCCTCGTAAGTACAGGCCTGGAAGCAGACTTTTTGGTTGTGTCTGTGCGGGGCCAAAATCGTCTGACAGTTGTGGAATTAACATGGCCGAAGCCGTACGAAGCAATTTTTTAACTTTGCTTTTGGAATAAAAAGTGGTAAAATAATGTATTTTATCACTTTTTAGTGCACACGGATTATCAGTGATAAGTTATTTAGTGATCTGAGTCCATAAATTAAAAAAAAATTAGTGGTTAAGTGTATTTTAAGAGTGTTAATTGATTAGGTGACCATTTTTGTTTACAATCGCGGTGGTTTTTTCGTGTTAATTTAGGGAAAAGGTGTTGAATTTGTGTAGTAATGGAATTAAAAGTGAATTTAAAGTAGTTAAAAATTATTATAGAAGAGTTATTAAAAACATAAGTGCAAGTACTACCACACAACATGAATAACAATAACTTTTTCACTTTTCCTTCACATTTTTCTGCACTTATGTTTTTCATAACTATTCTATAATAATCTTTAATCACTTAAAAAGCACTTTTTATTATGTTACTACACAAATTCAACATTTTTTCCCTAAATTAACACGAAAAAATCACCGCGAATGCAAACAAAAATGGTCACCTAATCAATTAACACTCTTAAAATACACTTAACCACTCACTTCATTTTAATTTTTTTTATTAAATCACTAAAGCACTAATCACTGATAATCCATGTGCACCAAAAAGTGAAAATATACAATATTTTACCACTTTTTAGTGCAAAAACAAACTTAAAAAATTGCTTTTTATGGCTTCGGCCATGTTAATTCCACAACTGTCAGAAATTTTTGGCCACTTTTCAGCTATGTTAGTATTAGTTGGCCTGTCTGCTTCCAGGCCTGTACTTACGAGGGTCTTGGCTACTGTATCAGAATATGAACTCCGTTTTTACGTATCACGTCCTGATTTTTTTTATTCATACATACATATGTACCTATATTTTACTTTTAGAAAAACTCTACTAAAATAATTAAATATATTTATCAGGTTTTAAGGAGTAAAATTAATGTTTACCTAATTAGTATATAGTGGAGTGCCAGGGGGTTTTGGCCTCAGTCTTTTGTTACGGTGAATGAATTTACGTGGTCGAGGTGGGATTTTGTTTTTTATACTATAAATTGCAAAGTTTACCAAAAATTTTTTTGTGCTTTTAACCTGGGGTTGAATGCCACCTCTTCTCGGGGGCTGAACATTTTCAATTGAAAATAAGTCCGGGAATAGATAGATTGGCTAATTCTAAGCAACTTTTGTTCTATAAAGTTTTTTCTGAAAGTCAATACTTTTCGAGTTATTCGCGAGTGAAAATGTCAATTTTTCAACCACAAAAACCACGTTTTCAGGCGGTTTTTCGCGAATAACTCAAAAAGCAAGTATTTTAGCGAAAAAAATTTTAGAATTAAAAATGTAGCTTATAAAAAAACAAAAATAAATGGTGGGTTTATGGTGTCTGTAGACCCAATGCAAAAATAGTAATAGCTTGTTGAAGGTTGGTTCTTATTTGTCAAACCCCAAAATTGAAAGTTTCAACCTTTTTTGAAGTTCTTGAAAAAACCTTTATTTTTGTTTTTTTATAAAACTCCGTAGCATTAAAACTAAGCGAGTTATGACGAAAACAAAGTTGGTCCCTATTTTTCAGCGACAAAAAATTGTCAAAATCACACCCTAATTACCACCACCATTGAAAATAATTGGTACCACTTCACAATTCACTTTATTAATGTACTTGTAATATGTTCTAGAAGTTTGACCGTTTTACAGCGCTTAGTTTTGAAAAAAATTGAGCTTGAAGTGATCAGATCATTTTTGTAATTTTGCAAAATATTGCCTTTCTTCAAAATAACTCAAAAACTATTAATGATACGCAAATTTTGTAGATTACAGAATCGTAGGTTTTGCTTTTCTGAAAATTTTGGTTGTTTTTTTGGATAAAAATTGAGTAAGATATGGCCGTTTACAGTTTGCATATGTTCGTAAAAAGTAACTTGTTCAAGCCCATTCAACTCAAACCCTTGCAAAAATAAGGGGTGAAAGAAAGTTTAATTTATATGAGCTTATAGCTCTTGAAAAAAACCTACAAAATGCTATTCGGAAGGACTTGATAGCTTAAAAACTAAGCGAGTTATGGGTAAAAAACCAATCACATATTTTTGCAGATATGAGAACACGTATATTGGAGCATTGATGAATACACATTATACCCACATTTTAGGCACAGCCATACTTACAAGTATTTACACACGTCACACACAATGATCTTGCCACCGTTGAGGAGATTTTACAAGCTGGTCAGTACTGTACTGTCCGAAGAACACTCAATTGAATATATTAAAAAAGGTGGAAGACTTACCATTTTGAATTTATAAGTTCTGGACATAAAATCTTTATTTGCTTCCTTAGAAACCCCCAGACACTGATTTTCATGGAAATCGGAACACAATTGGCAAATTTGGGTGGCCATTTTGAATTTCGGTCATTCAAATCAAGACAACAATTTTTTAATAGGTAAACTTTTTTATATATATTATTAGCTAAACATTCCATTTTGAATTTTTAAATTTCATTCACCGTAACTGAAATCCGAGGTTTTCATGTTTTTAACGCTACAGGAACTCCACTAATAGTTTATTCTGTATATCCCTTTATACCTGCAAAGTTAAAGGAGACCAAGGAGACAAGACCTGACATCAGAAAACTAATCAAGGATGCAAACTTTGAAAATGTCATGACAAACTTAGAAGAAACTGCCTGGAATTCCTTTAGAATGTTGTTTTTAAATTTTAAGGCAATCTAAAAGATCCTGATTATAAAAATACTGTCCAAGAAATGTTAAATCATTATAAAAATTTAGGGTGTAATATGAGCCGTGCAAGTTCACTTTTTGAATTCCCACATTGATCACTTCTCCAAAAATATAGATGATTACAGTGAGGAACAAGGAGAACGGTTACACCAAGATGTAAAAGAGATAGAAAGGAGGTATAAAGTCTGTTGGGACGTCAGTACGATGGCGGACTATTGTTGGATGATCCATAGAGATGAACCGAAGATAGTTCATAAACGGAAACCAACTAAAAGAAGCTTTTCCGCAAAAAACAAAGAAGTTATTGATCCTCACATTTTGTATTTGTTTGTGTTTTCATTAAAATTATAATTTCATAGTTCAACCTTTAGATATAGATAGTTTTATTTAATTGAACCTGTAGTTTTAGTCCGGTCAAATTAGACCAAAAAATAGGTATGAGGGTACAGAAATTCACACCAAGCTGAAAATTGGTAGGATTGTTCAAAGCACCGTTATAAATGAAATGTAAAAAGTCCTCATCGATCCGGCACCTGGAACCTGGATTTACTCGGGGTCAAAGGTCACAAAAACGGGTTTTTCGCGATTTTAAGCAAAACGGTAACTTTTATCATAAAATAGTGTTTACAAAGTTTGTAGATTATGCGATTACCTACAAAAAAGGATCTTATACATTTTCCCGTACGAATTGTCATTCATGAGATATCGCCGTTTTAAAGATTTAAAGCACTCATATCCCCTCACTTGCAACTTGTATGGCCGAATTGCCATTTACTTAAACTTTAATAACTTCTAGACCGATTATAGTAGAGCAACGTAATTAGGCTCATCTTTTAGGTAAATGTGGATTCTTTTATTTGAAAGAAAGAACAGAAACCTGAGTGACTCCGTTTAGAAGATATGTAGGTTCAAAGTGTGAGGAAAATCTGGAAGTCTGCGTTTTTCAGCAGTTTGCCCATACTTTGAACCTACATATCTTCTAAACGGAGTCACTCAGGTTTCTGTTCTTTCTTTCAAATAAAAGAATCCACATTTACCTAAAAGATGAGCCTAATTACGTTGCTCTACTATAATCGGTCTAGAAGTTATTAAAGTTTAAGTAAATGGCAATTCGGCCATACAAGTTGCAAGTGAGGGGATATGAGTGCTTTAAATCTTTAAAACGGCGATATCTCATGAATGACAATTCGTACGGGAAAATGTATAAGATCCTTTTTTGTAGGTAATCGCATAATCTACAAACTTTGTAAACACTATTTTATGATAAAAGTTACCGTTTTGCTTAAAATCGCGAAAAACCCGTTTTTGTGACCTTTGACCCCGAGTAAATCCAGGTTCCAGGTGCCGGATCGATGAGGACTTTTTACATTTAATTTATAACGGTGCTTTGAACAATCCTACCAATTTTCAGCTTGGTGTGAATTTCTGTACCCGCGGATGTCTAAATTGACTGGACTATTTGTTCATATTTTCCATTCAAACCATATGTCACCTGAATCTGATGAATGTGACGTGGTGTATATCATACGAATGTCGTTTTTTATTACATTTAACTTTAGCATTACGAATATTAACAGTCCAGCAAACAAACTTTTAAAAAATTAAAATTCGCAGACCTGTGTAATTGATCGTCGATACTTATTAACTTTCTTCTTCTGCTCTTGTATTTGACGGGCTGGTTCCCCACAATTAATGCACAACGTAGCATAATAGAAAGAGGATGATCTTTTTTTACGAGGAGAGCACTGAGACAGAAATTACCCGGGTATTTTTTTTTATGTGACAGGTGGTGCGAAACGAATGTAGCGCGATGGCCGAGTTTTCTCAGCCCCATTTTTCGAAGACGATTGGTTCTACCCACTGACATATAGATATGGACTGCTAATTGACAACTTTCAATGGCACCATTTTTCTCCAGAAGAAGAAGACCTTTTCTATGTAAACAACAATTTTTTTTCGAATTAAGAGGAAAATAAGTAATAAGATGTATGTTATAATTGATAGAAATAATTTTCCATCATTATTTTTTATTTAGTAGCGGGTTTTTCGTTAAATAAATGTATTTTTTTTAAATATGTGAGCGTTCTTTCCCTCTGTTTAACGAACTTTTAAAAATAACGAAAGTAGAGAAAGAAGAAAAAACTCTATAGCTGTCTAGTTTTTTCTAATTATGTTTATGTCGCTGACATGCACTGAACTGTTTTTTATTTTAAAACCGATTAGAGTTCATAGGATTTTCACGAGAGCGAGACAACGATAGTTTTTGGTGCCACTTTTTTGTATTGGATTTTGCTTATTTAGCAATCCATAACTATATGTCAGTGGTTCTACCTAAATTTTGTATAGGACATTTTTATGCAGATTTATCTGACGATCAAATTTTATTTAGCCAGCATTTACGTAAAACCGATAATTTACGATATAATTGAGAAAAACTGATTTGCGTGACCTTTAAAACCCTTCGTAACTTGAGTGGACGGTCAGTTGGTTTTATACATAGGCTTTTGGAAAATTATTTGTGACCTCAAAATAAAGAGAATCCCGCTGGCTGAATGTGTTAAAATAGGAATTCATAAATATTGATATTTTGAAATTGTACTACTTGTATCAAGTCCCTCGGTATGCTTGTCCACTATACTTCCTGCATGGCTCGTAGGCCTGGCTTTTCTGAAAGTGTACTTTCTATGCGACAGACCTTCCACTATTTCTATTGCATATTACTCGCTGGTTAATCCCTACTAATATTATAAATGCGAAAGTAACTCTGTCTGTCTGTCTGATACGTTTTCACGCCTAAACCGCTTAACCGATTTTGATGAAATTTGGTGCAGAGATAGATTAGACCTTGGAGAAGGACATAGGCTACTTTTTCTCCCAAAACAAGGGCTTGGAGGGGTTGAAAAATTGAAAAAGGGGATGAAAGTTTGTATGGGAGTCCGTCATTATTGCGTAGAAAATTATGAAAGCCTCCCACTATTTGAACCCGATCAACTCCAAATTTTGCACATATGCGTGATTTTCTTGACAATGCAATGTGACCATTTTATACAACAATAAAGAAGGTGGCCGATTTTTGAATTGGTCTTCCTCGACCCCCGACATGGGTATCAAATGAAAGGGTATGACCGGTAGAATACAATTAGAGGTGTAGCGTCATTCCAAATTCAAAATGGCGGCCAACACAAAATGGCAGACGATATAATAATAGACTAAAAAGTAGAAAATATAACCGACCAACTTCAAATTTTTCACATACACATAGTTCGCCTGACAATTCAATCCGACCAGTTAGTAAAAAAAATTAAGATGCGGTTCCAAAATGGAGGCCGATTTTTGCAATTGTGTTCCCTTGGGGTCGGGAAAGGCAATTGTGTTCGGTGGGTATCAAATGGGAGGGTATGGCAGGTAGAATACAATTACATAATTGTGTGGCGTCATTATAAATTCAAAATGGCGGATTACCTTTTTCTTCACAACCCTCTCAGTATGGGTATCAAATGAAAGTGTGTGACGATTATAATACTGTAATCTGTATGACGTCATTTTAAATTTAATATGGCTGCCACCACAAAATGGTGGAAGACATATAATAGACTAAAAAGTAGAAAATAAAATGTATGTAATATATTTTATCAAATCATTATAAATATGGCTTCATTTACTTCCTTTGCCTATTGTATATATGTACATATTTTAAGACAATCGTTTTTCAGGAGTAAACTCCAGTCACGCGAGTTATGTACACACCACCAGGCAACGTGACATTATCAGAAGATAATGTGATGATACCTGATCTATCTGAGACTCGACGTAAGTTGAGTATATTCTGACCATTCTCATAGAAAAGTGCATATCTACACTGAGAAAAAGGAGATGTGCATTCAAATCATTCTCGCTTAACCCAACTTGGTGTAGTTGACAACGCAATGGTGTCAGTTCCGTGAGGAATTGGGAGAAACCCGCCGGAATTCGTTAAATAACATACCCCCGTTGATTTTATGTTATACGACATTACTTGAAGTACAATAGATGATTAAGAAACATCACTGAGCATTTGATTTGAATATTTTTATATTTCGATTAATTTTGGAAAAATTTCATTCAAATTAAAATACTTTTGAAGGGATGTTAAAAATGTTTGAGTCGATAAAATCTGCGGTCCAGCAAATGATCTCTCTCAATAGGTTCTATTTCGAGCGGGATTCGATAAATCGAAATTTTCTATTACTATAATCACTAAAAGTATTTTATTAATAGATTTATGTGAATGATAATTTTTTTATGCAAATAAATAACAGAAGATATATTTATAATAATTTATTATTATTATATTTTATTATATTATATTTTATATATTTTATATATTATATATTTATATATTATATATTATATATTATATATTATATATTATATATTATATATTATATATTATATATTATATATTATATATTATATATTATATATTATATATTATATATTATATATTATATATTATATATTATATATTATATATTATATATTATATATTATATATTATATATTATATATTATATATTATATATTATATATTATATATTATATATTATATATTATATATTATATATTATATATTATATATTATATATTATATATTATATATTATATATTATATATTATATATTATATATTATATATTATATATTATATATTATATATTATATATTATATATTATATATTATATATTATATATTATATATTATATATTATATATTATATATTATATATTATATATTATATATTATATATTATATATTATATATTATATATTATATATTATATATTATATATTATATATTATATATTATATATTATATATTATATATTATATATTATATATTATTATATTTTATAATAAACTTTCTTTGAAAAAACTATTTACAGAAATATTATATACAAAAGTTTTTTTTAAAACTAAGGTGCTTTGACCTTCAAGCTTTCCTGGTGATGATTTTCTTGAAAGGACATCAACTTTGATGATAGATTTTCATCTGACCTTTCACCATTTCTGCTTTCATTTACCTTTAAAATAAATCAAATATTCAAAAAAAAAAAGTATTCTTATAAAATCAAAAAATGTGTATATTGTGCAAAGTAACTTACGATTTGGATATATGGTTAACTTTTCGAAGCTGACCTTGACCACTTAGCGATGAAATCAATCTTATAACCGATTACGGGAATAAGAGTTGCTATTGTGAGTCCAGTTAGCAGCTTTATAGGATCTATAGTAATTTTTTGATCTAAAACAAAATATTTGTATATAACAGATTAATGTTTAAAATATAATTGTAAATAGTATTTTAAAAGTCTATGGCATTAAAAAAATATATTTACCTTTAAACGAATTGACAAGCCCTTCAAATTCCATTTAATTAAATATCCCAAGTTTGCCCACCAGCCATCATCAAAATTTGTCTACGCAAATAAAAAAAAGTTTCCACATGTTGCAAATTCTATACACAAGCAGACACATCAATCGCCCTACTTCACAATAATAATCCACTGTTTCACTGTTTAATTTTTCACTTCACTGATTGGAAATTCCACTCGAACCTGTCTTCGGGATCTTTGCACGGAGTCAACTAACATTTTGAAGAAAAAAAGTTGCACACAGCCACTGTTGATTATATTAGGGGTAGTTACAAATAGCAAACAACCAAAAAAACGTCTACCTCTACAGATAATCAGGCGGCGACAGTGACAGTCCCGATAATAAAAAAAACGGTCCAGTTTTTATGACGAGTTGTTTCTTTTAGCTAGATCTTAGTATGCATAAATTATTGTGTCAGCTACAGACTAAAATTTAAACAAATAATACATTTTATTAATTGAAAAAATAAATGCCCTTTCCTCAAACCAACCGCAATAAATTCAACTGCGTAAAGTTTTCAATAGGAACTCCGCCGCGGAATTGACTCAAAAAAACGCATTCTTTTGCTTTAGCATACTTAAGATTGGTATAAAGCATTATTCATTTGGTGAAACTGAACTTACTCCAATTCCTTGGCGGACTTGGTACAATTTTTGTTTTTTTCTCAGTGTAGCAAAACAGGCACTTATGAGAATTTGCTCAAAAGAAGCTTCCCATGCAAAATGATTCCTTTTATTTTTGAACAGTAGAATTAGAGTAATTACATTTTTTAGTCAGTCTAAGCTCGGCCGGCAATTGTTTAACATTTAAAAATAAAGTTGTAGTCGGAAAAGTTGTGTGTTTTAATTCGTATTTATTTTGTTTGATTTTAAATTCTTTTTCTTAATAAACCAAATAATCAAAAACCGTATCTCGCGTCGGAGCTGACACGCATTTTCTTTTTTTAAAGGCAACTCTAAATTTTTATATGTATCCAAAATCAATTTTTACAGATTTGTTCTTTTTTTCATTATACCTTTTTGCTACCGCGAACTTTGCACACATAATCTTTTGTTATTTAATTATTATTTTAATAATTGCGGCAGTTATTGGGTAAACAAGTTTTACTTCTAAAGTGTGGTCTTAAGCACATTCATATTTTTTTTAACTTAACGATTAGTATTGTTTTTTTTTCGAAAACGCAGAGCGGATTAATTGTTAAAAATAAATTTTGAATTTGAGAGAAGGAGAAAAAAACGTTTTCATTGTTCCTCCCGTCTTACACCGCATCATCAAATAATTTTTATAGTTCTTTTCCCACAGATTCATACATATGTATGTATGTACGTGCAAATTAATTTTCTTCAACAAAAGAATATTCGCCATATGAGCATTTGAAAAACTGTATTAAATTCTTCTCTTTTTTCCATCACTAATAATAATATCGCCTTTCTGTCTAGCGATCTTTTTGTAATCTCAATTTCTCTTATTGTCACTTTTAGACACTCTTAGAAACATGTACTGAGTAAAATGTTCAACCCGTGTATGAATTTTTATAGTTTTTGCCTTGAGATTCCACTTCAAGTAAGCTTAAGTTTACATTTATATTCCAAGAAAAGTTCTATCGGCAATTGTTTATCTAGCAAGATAGCAGCACGTTTACACAGAAATCAATTTATGATATTGGCATAGATCTATGGGATTGTTATTGAAAAAAGGTTTTCTTCGAATTTTCACTGGGATTTGTTTATTTTTGTAGACAGAATTTTTGGCAAACTCACTTTGGAATTCTGATTAACGCTTGAAATTAATTTTTAGTATTTTAGTACTATTTTGCATTTAAAGTTTTTGTCGGCACATTCACAAATCTCGATGTGAAAGTTAAAAAAAAAACAAACAAAAAACAAACAAATATTATCCCTATTTACAAAAGATATAGTTTATTTTCTATTTGTTTTAAATTCATGCAACTTTTTATCGCTAGGACATATGTATACAGGTGTGGTGGTCATTTTATTACCGTTAATTTTCACAACGCCTAAATGTCGTTACAAACTGTTGATAATTTAAATTTACGAAAAGTTTTGTTTTTTTAACCTATTCAGGAGAAAATATACTATCAATTGTTTTGTCTAACTAATTCATTTTGACTAAACGAAACTGTACCTCCTCTCAAAGACGCAGCAAACAACAAATTATTCTGTGATGATTAGTTGTGAATATTCCGAAATAACACTATTAATTAATTATACTTAATAGTAAATATATTTTTAAACGAATTGTCAATTTACTTATTTAATATAACACGACTTCGACTTACTTGTGCTTGCACCCGGTAATTGAATATTTCTGATCACAATAAGATCCGAACTTCTATTGGAGTGTGCAAAATTTTGTTAGTCGGTTCCGTAAGAGCTTTCTTTTAACAAATGACTTGAAGAGAGACTTATACATTATCTATTTCTATTGCGAGAACTGAGAGATTCTTAGCTACAAGTTTCTTAAGAGAAAATAAGAGTTTATAAATTTTTAAATTGTATGAATACATTGCTAAAATAAGAGTTTATAATTTCTAGAGAAAAGTTACAAAAAAATTTACAAAAATCTGACAATAAATGATAACAAAAACACTTATTCTCTACAATCAAGAAATTTTTATTAATTAATTAATTTTATTATGAAATAATTATCGAATTTTTTTTTTACCTCCCAGTCTATACAGGGTGTTCGGCACATGAACCGTTAAAAGTTTTTAGTGGGTTATAATGTTTTGTTTCACCGATAGACGCTATGTCACGGTAGGTGAGATATGATCTTTTTTTGGATTTTTTTTTAAATTTCACCTTAAAATCGTCATAACTTTTTTATTTGTAGTTGTAATAGCACGAAATAACTTTTGTTATACTCTTCAATGTATTCTTGGGGAATCCGGCTTTCTGAATTCCTTAATTCCTTATTCTCACACGGTTTGAACCAAATGAGCGGAGTGAATAATATTTTAGGAAGTAGGTTAGATCTTGTATTTTTTTCCGACTCAGAAAACATGAATGTTGAGCCTAGTTCAATAGTCTTGTCGCCTGTCGATAGTTACCACCCTCCTCTCCTACTGCGTAAATGTTTTGCCTTTGACAATAAGCTAATCCCGGAGCAGTCACCTTTAACTTTAAAAAGGCCAATCTTGAAGAACTGTCTTCCAAGCTCGCTTCGATTAATTTCAATAGGTTGCTTTCCTCAAATGAGTTGGATGGCGATGAAGCCAGATTCTACTACTAGTACAGTCCCCAACCGTAAAAATGGGGTATTACCGCTACCTTTTTTCGGAGGCGACCGATTTTGATGATATTTTGGATGTAGGCTCTACTTAACACCCTGTTGAAAGTCTATCCTGTGCCGAGGTGCGCTTTATATTTTTAGGGGTGAAAACTACCCCTTACCGTAAACAATAATTAATAAAACTCAATAAATGGGTAATAAAAACGCTTAGTGCGCTTATATATCACCTCTTAAGGGGGGACACCACTGTGAAGCGTTGAAAAAAGGGTTTTTTTCTCAATTTTTTTTAGAATATTTATTTCGGATTTGGGGAAAAGATATGTTAAATTTTTATTGAAAAAAATAAAAAATAACAAAGTTATAATGAATGCTGGCATTAGTCTTAAAAAAAAGTTGTGCAACGGTCGCATCGATTGCCCGAAAATGGTTGGTCCGAAAAAAAAATCCGAACATTTTTTTAATCTATATAACTGTAGTTTTGGTTAGTCGTAGTCGTTTTTTTGTTTTAAATTTGAATTAAAATTGTTTCTACATATTTTTGAGTATAAAAAAAGCAAAAAAAAATATTTTTTTCAATCCTCCACAGTGGTGCCCCCTTAAACTTATGTACTATTGAAATAATTTTTTAAGAAATGTTTCAACCCCTAAAAACTACCCTAGAGAAATCTATATACAGTCAGCGAAATTGATATAAAGGCACCCTTGTTGCGGTACTTTGGCAACATGTTGCTCTGGTATTTGTTGCTGGAGCTCAAAGATGCGCACCATGTTTTGAAGCTACTGCCGTCTACTTCATATATTTCAAGTTTCATACTCCTTCTACTCTGTTTGGCAGAGCGGTACTCATTTTAACCGTAACAGTTCAATTTTGAAGCATTTTTACTGCGAAATTGAAATAAAGTCAGTAAGTTTGTGTGCCAATAAACCGACTTAAAAAGGTTTTTGTTTAAAAAAATTGGTAAGTTTATTATTTTATAATGGATTTATGTTGATTTAAGTCAATTTTTTTATTGGCATGTTAGATTTTTAGAATTTTGCCATCATGCCATGAGGAAAGCCGTTGTCATCAGAAGAGCGAGCTCAAATAGGAGCATTAAAAGCACGTGGTTTTTCAAATCGCGATATTTCCAACCAAATCAACCGGTCTCCGACCGTTGTGAATAATTTTGTTAATTTGGGAGACAATTATGGGAAAAAAAGTCACCAGGAGCTAAGCCCGTTCTCTCAATGCGATTGAAAAATCGCATTGCACAGGAAGAGCGCTGCAATAAATTGTCAGCGGCTCAAATTAAGGAGAAGGTCGACCTGCCAGTATCAAGGAGAAGGATTCAACAGGTTCTCCATAAAACCCCCACCTGAAATATAGGAAAAAAATTAAGAAAATCCCTTTAACAGAGGAACACAGAAATGCGCGAATGAGTTTCGCAAGGGCGCACATGTCCTGGATCACGGAGTGGCAAAACGTAGTGCTCAGCGATGAAAAAAAAGTCAATCTTGATGGTCCTGACAGTTGCCACTATTATTGGCACCACGTCCAAGATGAAAGGGAGGTCCGAATGAGTCGTCACTCAGGTGGGGGTAGCGTTATGGTTTGGGCTGCATTTAGTTTCCGTGGTAAAACCCCTTTATTATGGGTTCCTTCCCGTATGAATGCAGAAAAGTGTATTGAATTGCTGGAAGTGGGATTAGATGACTTCCAGGACGAGCTTGGTGTCCCCAACTTCATTTTACAGCAAGACAATGCTGCTGTTCATCGGGCAAGGATCGTTGAAGAATGGTTCCGGAAGACCGAAACACCGACTATTTCCTGGCCAGCCCGAAGCCCAGACCTGAACCCAATTCAAAATCTTTGGGGGACTCTCGTCCGAAAGGTTTCGCCAACGGCAGACAATTTTTAACCGTTCAGCAGTTAAAAAAAGGGCTGAAGGCTGCTTGGGAAAGCATTGAGACCACAATTTTACAAAATTTAATAAATTCAATGCAAAATCGCATTTTTGATTTAATACTAAGTACATAATGGTGGACCTAACAAATATTAAATAAAAGATTATTTAAGAATTTTGTTTTTTATTTTCCACATAAAATGCTAATTTTAAAGAGTGACTTTATTTCAATTTCGCAGCAAAAATGTTTTAAAATTGTACTGTAACGGTTCAAATGAATACCGCTCTGCCAAACAGAGTAGAAGGAGTATGAAACTTGAAACATATAAAGTAGACGGCAGTAGCTTCAAAACATGGTGCGTATCTTTGAGATCCAGCAACAAATACCAGAGCAACATGTTGCCAAAGTACCGCAACAAGGGTGCCTTTATATCAATTTCGCTGACTGTATATGTATATATATAAAAATGAATTGCCCCATGTATGACGGAGCATTACTTGAGTACGGCTTTACCGATTTGGCTGTTGTGTTCGTTAAGGACAAGGTTCATATGAAAGAAAATATTTGGAAAATACACGGGAAAAGTCCGAAATTTGGATGGTATTTTTATATGAAAAAAATTATTTTTCTACTCTATTGAGTAAAATTTAAGTTGGCGGTGCGAAAAAATATATCATTTCAATTTTGATGTATAAAAAACGGTTATATTTTCAGGTTGATTTTAAAGTTGACTGATACTATGTAGTAGTAATAGTCTGAGTGCCCGCCTGCAAAAAAAAATTTATACATACTCTCTTAAAACTTTTTGTATGGATTAAGGGCACCTAGTCTACCAACTTTTCCTCTGCGAAAATTCATGAAACCGTGGCTTTTTTCCTCCAGGTTGTTCGAAAGTCGACCTTTTTATGGTGCCCAAAAAATTTATAGATACTGTTTTTTTACCAAGCATAGCCGCATGAGATGGCGATGATACGCACAAAACAAAACTCCTCCGACAAAAATTTTGGACCGTTAGGGGTCCTGCTAAATTATGGGCTTCCAAAAATTTTTAATAACCATCTGATTTTTTCAGGATCGCTTAAGAAAACTATGTGGAATTACATGGTATATGTGTGCGACAAAATTTGTATGCCGTTTTCGCCGTCCGACGAGTCAAAGTCGTTTTTTTCATGAAGGAAAAAAAATTATACATAACCTTTTCTTTTTTATTTCGTTTTATAATACCATAACCAACATTCCATATACGTTGTCCAAAAAAACCTTGTCTTTAACGTGAAAAAAATAACCAAAATTATAAATAGCCAGCTGATTTTTTCCCCACGGTTTCATAAAGATTATAGGGGTATTCATGATCTGTGTTATTTGTGTTATTCGTGTTAAATCGAGAAAAAAGGTTAACAAATCGGGAAACTTTCCTTAGTAAATGACATTTGTTTCGATTTTAACAAATAACATCTGAAAAGGCATGTTAATGCAACAACTCGAGATCGAGATCGAAAATGGCACGCCATTTTATTTCTTTTACTGTCAACAGCTGCTTAGAATTTATTTTGATAGAGAGCTGTTTTTGAAAGGTGCAAATTAATATAAAAAATAACACTTTTACATGGAAATTAAAAGGGGTCGCTCACGATCTTGTCTATTTCGCAGATAACATTTTACGATTTCTCGACGTTTAACACAGATCATGAATACCCCTTATGTATAATACACTTCCCACGAAGTAAGGGTTATACCTACATTATACACAAACCTGTTTGAGTTGAGGACCGAGTGATGAATAGTGTGATTTACCCCATTAAAGCATATTTCACTTCAAATGCAGACTAAAAATTTAGTGTTGGGTAGGACACGATTATAAAATGAATTGGTAAGAGGTGATTCTTTTTTCTTTTGAGCCAGTACAATGTCATACTTCAAATTAGACGAGAGGGGCCATTGTAATGCCAAAATGCCAAAAACCAACAAATTAAAGAAAGAAGCTTATATTCATTAAACTGCCTCCACAATGTATATTTATATTTTACAATCTCACCTCACCTAATTTCAAGTTGGAGCTTTTGCTACCGCAAAAGACGTAAGAAATGTCTCTCCAGTACCTATTTGCAATCTTCCCTCGCCTCATTTCAAGTTCAAGTCCACTACCTCAGAAGAAGTAAGAAATGCCTCTCCAGTTTGTATTTAAAATCTCATCTCGTCTCAGCTCAAATTGGATATTTTACTGCCGCAAAAAAATAATATTTACAACCTCACCTAGCCTCATTTTAAGTTGAATTTTACGGCCCCCAAAAGAAGTAAGAAAGAAGAAACTCTTGTCTCTCCACTACGTGATAACAATCACGCCTCGCCTCAGTTATCTCGATACACACTCATACACCAGCAGTAGGACAATATTTTTGAACCGGGACATTTCAAAAAATTTAGGCCTCAGTAAAATTTACCATCGTGTAAGGGACAAATGTACTGCCTCGTGTAAGTCCGGCTCAACTCTAAAAAAATTATAGGTCACAAGAAGTGCCAATTGACTAATACGGCCCGCGGAAAAAACGTAACATTTATTCTGGCCCATGTTATAAAAAGGTTGCCCACCCTTGGTCTATGTGGTTGTGTACAAAGCAACAACAATTCTCCGTGTGAAACTGGCCTACCCTAAATGAAAAGTAACGCAGAAGTGAAGTAGACGTAATTTCGTTCAAAATTGATATATAAACCAAAATAAGAAGTTCATAAGAAGTGTAGCAAGTGAACAACCTTACTCTCTTAACTTTTGTTTACTTCTTGTGCGGTTCTTACCGCACGGTTACTTCTCTAAATGACTTTTGGAAATTTTTCGACATTAAACTTCCACTTCACTTCCATTTTGGTCACTCTCATATGCAATGGTACCTAAAGGCCCGTCCACACTACGCGGACTTAGATCCCACGCGCTTTTGGCTGTACGGCCAGACAAAAGCGCGCATATCTTTTAATTTTCAGAATCATGAGTACGTCGTATGCGCTTTTGAAAAGCCTATATTGTGTGGACGTACAATGTACCTTTTTAAGCACAGCCTTTTGTCCGCGCAGTTTTGCCGCACTGCCTTTACCATTGACAAAGTCGTAAAAAAGTCATAAAACTCTATAAGAAAAAAAAACTGGTGTGCGTAGGACCACACGATGGAAGTGAAAAATTCTATGGCCATTCTGTATTTCCAATTCAATCTTAATATTACAGGAGGATAATGGTCAATAAATTTTGTCTATGAATGTTCCATTGCGTATTTGAAATATTTTTTTTGGTGGACTTGGAAACACATTTTACTAGACAAGTCGTTCTTATTTAATTATACAGTCGTTATACAGGTTTTTATGCATTTTACTTTTTACAAAATTCTGGTGAAGTGATTTGTTATGCATACCATATTGCCAGCGCATTTTGAATTTTCTAATATTGACAAGAAATTCATTATTTCCGACCTTAAACACCTCCAAATAGCGATTTTCGGTGAAATCGAATCGTAATTGCCAAAATTTTACCGCCATATTGGCGCCGCCATTTTGAATTTTTAAATTTTGACCACAGATTCGCCATTTGTGACCTTAAAAACCCCCGATACTGATTTTCAATGGATTCAAAACACATTTACAAAATTCATCCGCCATATTGGCACCGCCATTTTGAATTTCCAAATTTTGACCATAGAATCGTCATTTGTGGCCTTAAAAACCCCCGATATCGATTTTGAATGGATTCAGAACATATTTGCCATCTTGGAACCGCCATCATGATTTTTTTACAAAGTTGTCAGATTGCATTGTCATGGGAACTCAATGTGTGTGCAAAGTTTCATACAAATCGGTTTAGTAGTAGTTTAAAATGCTGTCGCAAGACTTAAACCAAAGAAACAAACAAATATACGAGGTTAAGCTAAATAAAACCATTAAAAAATACATAATAATCCATAATGCATAATCATACATAAGAATATATAATACATAATAATATAGTATAATAATACATAACACTTAATACAAACTAAAACCCCCCAAGGCAAATTTTTTCTCACGTGGTACGGTAGCGTGATGGTACGGTAGCGTGACGCGAGTTTTTAGTTTTTCCCCGGGCAAAAAAGTGCCCAACGTGCCTATAGGGCTAACTACAATGGTCTCAAGACGTCTTAAGACTACTTAAGATTTTGTACGCTACTATGGGCACAGATAAGTAATATACAGATGCCCAGTCGCTGTATAAAATCGTGTCCCATTATCATAGAAATATAAACTAAACACGGAATGGCTGTAAGCCAGATTAAGTGTACCACAATTCCTGATGTGTTTGAGTTCACTTGGTATTAGTGGTCAGGCAGTGCAGGCCAAAATATGCAGAAATAACAAGAGGGACGTTTTAAAAGCGGGGCGAATAAAATTCCTGGCATAAAATCGATGCCCCCGGATATTGACTTGGCACGGCACCATTCACTCAAGAAGCTACCCTTGACTGTTCGGCAATTTGTGTCCCACTTGTGCACACTATTGCTGTCCTTTTAAACAAGCTACCTTTAGTGTGGTCGCTCACGTACAGGGTTTTTACACGACACAGCCGTTCCATGTTAGTTTATATTTCTATGCCCATTATCACCATTTCGTAGCCATCTTTTCCCTCCTCTAGCCAACTAAATTTTGTGTAGCAAAGAAATGTTGCAGCCAAGTGTCTTAAATGTAGCTGGCTAGAGCGTGGCAACTTTTGATTGAATTCCAGCAACACAGAGCAGCGATGTGAAAAGCAAAATAGCTACGAAGAGACATTCATTTCCTTCTGTGTGTACCACCCACTCCCGCTCCTCGTAGCTATTTTGCTTCGCAACCGTAGCCTTGTACGCTGGTGTCGCTGGCTGGAGCTCAACCAAAAGTTGCAAACGTCTAGCCAGCTAAATGGCTGCAACATTTAACTATTTTGCTTGGATTGAGCCTATTCACACAGTGCATATTCATGGCGCCTAAAACCGGTTTTATAGATGAGAGAGGGAAGGGAGCGGAAGAACTTAACGAAACATTTTTCACGCAAAACGAAACGCGTGAAAACTAGCACACATATAAAAAGTTACTTCTATCTCTTGCATTCTTTAGCTCTGTTTTTCTGTAACAAGTAAATTTCATCTGCAATACATTTAAAGGTTCCTGTATAGCATTCAAATTTACTACACTCATTTACGCCCCGTCTGAGTTGCTAGGAGTTGAATAAAACCGGTTTTACTCACCACAATTATGGCAGCGTGTGAATATGCCCATTAACCACTTTCGGCAACATGGAACACGTTTCGCCTATTCGACTGGGCATCTGTATATTACTTATCTGTGCTGTGGGGCTAGAACAAGCAACCACAATGGCCTTAAGACAATGTTTCGTTCTCTTTCGCAAACTTTCGTTAAGTCTTATGGCTACGCTCAGAACCGTAGAATCTTAAAGAATCTTCAAGAAAGTGGCTTTTTCGATTGATATTTAATTTGGCGTTTTACAAAAATTAAAGTAAAGAATATAAAAATATAAGAAAAAAGATTTTGAAATAAGGTGCTCTGTGGAAAAGATATTTAATACTTGGATTTATTAAAGGATTTAACAACATTAACTAAATTAGTGAGCGAAGTGATGCGAAAAAAAAGAAACCGCGGTCGTGTAGTGTACGAAAATTATATACAGACCGTTGTAAAAATGGTTATTATAAAACCACTTTTTTTTAAAATGAAAGGGACCGATCCTGGACAATTTTACATCCAGTATAGCTTTATTAAACTAGACGTCTTTATGTACTCCAGACTCGGTTTGTTTTGATTACCTTTTACAAATGTCAGAACGTCTTAAGGCTATTATAGCTGAGCTTAAGACTTGTTAAGATTTGACAGAAAATTAGCCAGTCTTAAGAGAATTTGACGAGAAATCTTAAGACGTCTTAAGACCATTGTAGTTAGCCCTTATAGAAGTTTTCACTTCAAAAAGACAAAAGCGTGTACGACCCAAGTCCGCGTAGTGTGGATCCACCATAAAACTTTACTTCACTTCACGTCCCATTTAGGGTAGGCCCATGACCGTCGAGAGAAAATCCGGGCCCGGGGGACAAACAATTATTGGCCCTAACCCCCCCCCCCCCCCAACACACACACCCAGGTCCGCCAACAGGGGGGGGGGGCAACTGGGACGAATTGCATCGGAATCCACCATTCGTTATCTATATTTAATGCCCTGAATGAACTTATAGTCCAGTAGAAATAGGGTTCGAACAACAAACGAATTCGTTACAGCAATCTGACAGCGGGATATTGTCGAACAAGCTCTTGTAAAAGAAGGAAAAATAAATCGAACCGACAGCTGCTATCCGGGGTGGAATGGGAGGGGGGTTTAGGGGCTGACAACAGTTTTTCACGATTTCTGGCTAAACTGTGCATCCTTTCGAAAAAAGTTAAAGGTACAAGTTGTAGGAAATAAAAAGATCTACAACTTTTGTGTTAACCACTTTTACCCTAACCTCAAAATTTTGCGAAAAAATGGGGGAAAACCGGTTATTCGGTTTTTAATTTTTTTCTTTCACAAAAAAAATTCTACGAAGCTGAAACTTTGGCAAAAGATACCTTTAAGGCAGTAATTTTTTCAGACGGAAATATTTAGAGGTTGTTGTTAATTTTAATTTTTTTTAAAAAAAAGCGACATTTTTAACTGCGATCCCTCTTAAAACTACGCTTCCTACGGAGTTTTGTTTTGGCTCGCTTACTCGTTGTTACGTCTACTTTCGATAAATGGTAAAAAAAACGGTATACTGCAATGGGAAAAATGACCGGAAAATTGTTATATTCACGTTAACGACGATTATTCAGAAACAAATTACAGATGCCATTGTTATGTTTACTTTATTTAATTAACAAAAAAGTATAGGTTACAAAAGAAGCACTACTTTGATTTTGAGAATCATTGCTTTTTTTGCGATCGAGCTAGTAACAGGAACAATGATTTTCGTACCGTTACAAAGAATGAAACAAAACAAAAGATTTTATCTGCTTTTAGAGGAAGGGATGTGTCTGATACTTTTTATAAAACTTCGGGCTTGTTATCATAATAAGTGCATGACAGCTTTTTGTAGAGTTAGTACTTCTAATACTTCGTGCCCGGGTCGTTCTGTCAGTAAAACCACAACAAATCACGTTTAAGTCAAGTTTTAAATTGGAAAAATTACCTCCAACAACAGGGGCAGCAAAACAGCATTGTTTTAGAGCATATTGTCAGCTTCAAACTTTGGTTGGAAACGAAGTAATCGCAACAGTTTGGGGTTTGAAAGAAACAGCGGAAGGCATCATTAAGCCGAATACCACGGATGATAAATTAATACCCGATCATCTCCTGAAAACTATTTTTGCAGCTGTGAAAAGGCTTGTTATTCTGTAAAATGCGGCTGTAGAAAACATGGTCTGAAATGTACCAACTTGTGTTTAAAAACTGAAACAGTACTCAATGAAACTGTCGAAACTGAAGAATCGTTCAATTTTGTTGCATCTGACGAGGAAAATTTACAACACTCTGCAAAGAGAGCAAGATTAAAGAAAAATTCATGAAGAGGACTTTAATGCATACTTTTTTTCAATTTGGTGTTTTAAGCATGTTTAAAAAAATATTTATTTTTTATACCCCATTTACGAATTTCATGTTGTTAATATTTATTAGCTGAGACCCGCAGTGAAATGCTTCGATTTTTTCATGACGTATTATTTTTTATACAATTTTGAATTATAAAAATTAATCTTAATAAACTAGTTCCGTGCAACATGCAATTGCTGTCTTATGATTGAATACCACTCTCCAAAGATAAATATTCATATTACCACGAAAAAAGTCATTTTTTCGATTTTTTCAATTTTCCGGTCATTTTTTCCATTGCAGTATACCGTTTTTTTACCATTTATCGAAAGTAGACGTAACAACGAGTAAGTGAGCCAAAACAAAACTCCGTAGGAAGCGTAGTTTTAAGAGGGATCGCAGTTAAAAATGTCGCTTTTTTTTAAAAAAATTAAAATTAACAATAACCTCTAAATATTTCCGTCTGAACAAATTACTGCCTTTTTGCAACACTAAAAGGTATCTTTTGCCAAAGTTTCAGCTGCATAATATTTTTTTTGTGAGAGAAAAAAATTAAAAAGCGAAAAACCGGTTTTCCGCCATTTTTTCGCAAAATTTTGAGGTTAGGGTAAAAGTGGTGAACACAAAAGTTGTAGAACTTTTTATTTCCTACAACTTGTACCTTTAACTTTTTTCGAAAGGATGTACAGTTTAGCCAGAAATCGCGAAAAACTGTTGTCAACCCCTAACCCCCCCCCCCCCCCCAATTCCACCCCGGATAGCAGCTGTCGGTTCGATTTATTTTTCCCTCTTTTACAAGAGCTTGTTAGACAATATCCCGCTGTCAGATTGCTGTAACGAATTATTTTTTTTCTTTCTCATTTTTACGACTATTTCTACTGGACTATTATTCTTACGTTGCCACAATTTTTTTTGTCCAAGATTTTTTGGAATTTCAAAATCCTTAAAGGGCCCCCTAAACATATTTTAGCCCAAGGCACCGCAAGGAGATGTGGCGCGCCTGCCCCAACAATCACGAAAAACAACTATAGAATATGCTGAATGAAATATGTAACATGCTAATTCTATGAAGGAAAGGGTTGAGAAATGTTCGGAAGATGCACAGCGATCGTAGCCAACAAGCATAAGTAGCCTCTTCATTCAACCGCGGCACGAGTAGCACGGTATAATAAACGCACCAAATTTAAAAAAAAATCTAAACAATTTCTTACTTTCGATTCTAAATTCAGTTATTATTTGATAATAATTTACGATTTTTAGGAAAATTTCTTCTTCGTAAGAATTTTAGGAGAAAAATATACAAAAATTTTTTATTGATGAATAATACTTATACGAGCCTCTTTAAGAAGGCCGGCCCCCCGGGGGATTCCTCCTGTCTCCCCCCCCCCCCCCTCTCGACAGCCCTGGGTAGGCCTATAGTAGGGATCGAGTGTTTTGCTGCGGCTCGGGAATTTAATTTGCAAATAGAAATTTTGAAAGATAATTTCTTTCGGAATTTTGTTCTCTGACTCGCAAATATGATTTTTTTTTTCATTTCATAATTCTCAAAAAAAAATCTCAAGACGGGGTGGGGGCCTCCATTTGGTGGGGGCCCCGAGGCAATGCCTCATTGCCTTGGGGTTAATCCGGTCAGTGCCGGTTTTAGCACTACCAGCGCCCCTGGGCGAGATTTCTACGTCGCCCCCTATTTGCTATACCTACAAACCGATATGAAAAAAGGAGGAAATAAAACAAGAGAAAGAATGAAATAATAAACATTTATTTACAAAAAACTAATGGAATTTTACTTTTCTTGCTTTTCTCTCGCCAAACTCTCTTATTAATACACCGAAGCCTATTTTTTCCGCAATCTCATTTTCGATTGACAAAGTTGCCCCAGTTGCTGTCGATCGCAGATAGGTTTTTATCAGTTTAAGCTTTGAAAAACTCCTTTCCCCACTAGCAACCGTTACAGGTATAGTTATTAATATTCGCAATGCTATGCTCATCGCGGGCAGTTTCACCGGCTTGGCGACGAATTCTTGTTGTGGCTTTAAATACAGGGTCAATTTCCACTTCTTTAGCCAACTCTTTCGCTGTTAAAATGGCGCTTTTAAGGCCCGCCTTTCTATACTCTTTCAAAAAATCACAGCATTTTTTCAACATTTGTGTGCATTTACCGAGATCCATGTCTATTGATTGCAGAGATTTACTAGCGACATTAATCTGAAAAAGTATCTCATACCAAACAACCAATAAAACTATGAAGCTGAAATCTTTTAACTGTTCGGCTAGAATAGTGCCCTCATGAGAGGTTTGAACATCAGTTTTCTCAATTGCAAGAGCCAAAGTAATTAAAGCGTCGTGAGTGGCACTAATTTGATAACGGACTGATTTAACACTACTTATTCTTGCTTCCCAACGTGTTTCACTGAGTTTTGTTATAGTTATCTTAAGTGATCGGGTAGAATTTTCCATCGATGAGCAGAACTTGACAACAATATGAACAACCTTTGAAGCACCGCAAACAAAGTGACGGATTTTACGGACTTAGCGGCATCGCATAATACGAGAATGTAACTGTGGCAGCCACAAGGTACATAAATAGCTAAGCGGTGAAGGTCTAGAATTCTTCTTTGGACTCCAACATTTTTTCCTTTCATGTTTGCCCCGTTGTCATAATCCTGGCCCCTACAATTGGCCAATTCCAGTCCGTGTTTATTTAAAACATTAAAGGCCACAAAAGGAGCCCGCATTCATTAAGATACGTTTAATCTGAAGTTTTATACCTTTTTCAGCGCTATAAAGTGGACTCTAAGGAATGTAAGACTCTTAAAGGTGACCTGGTCACTGCCGAGAATGCAACAAATCACAATATACATCTAGACTTGCTAGACATTTAATTTAGCACATATTGTGGTTCGTGTATTTTAAGCGTGCTTCCGTCACCGTCGCACACTGTATTAAAATCTAAATCTAGCGGAACTTAATTAAAAATTAAATGTGCTCCTATCTAAGTGAAACCGAATTTACTTTGCAGCTTTGTATATTTATATTTATTAGTAAAACGAATAAAGGCATTGGAAACACAGATTGTCATAGGGGAAGCCCCTAAAAGTGGCCTGCGCGCATTGCATGGAGGCTATACAAGGAGATAAAACTCCGTGTTGTCAATTTTCGTTTGATTATTGGTGGCGCTGTAGTCAAATGTACCCCAAAAAACATGGCCGATTGTATTGATCCGGTTCATGGTAAAGTTCGTTTATTACTAATATATTTTACGTTTATCAGCTTACAGCTGTTTACCAGCTTCTAAATTCAATTTTATATCAATGCGATTATTCGTAATTAATCAATTTTTGATGTTTCCAATGAAGTTTTATCAAATTCATGTGGGGTACATCGGACAAAGGTGACATCTGTGGCCAAAAATGAACTAGAAGTTTAGTTTCTTCTACCCATCCATTTCCTATCATTTTGCCCATAAGAGTTTTGTCTCCTTGTATATCCTCCATGGCGCATTGCTTCGTGTGGTCTCGTTTAATCAACAATTAGGTTACGAATGTAAAATATTGTTTTGCTGTATTGTTTAAAACCCTAAGTTGAAAATTTATTTGATTGTTGTTTTTTGTGTCCTTGAGCAATCGAGAAATGTATGTTTGAAGATTTATTCACTTAATTTTTTGTAGAGAATTTGCTTTTTACTGGTCCGTTCTCCTAAAATATTTCTTTATTCCGATTCTTAAATTCATGCTGAGTTTTAAAAATGTATCCGCATGTATCCACCTTATTTTTACTTCTAAACCCTTTTATGGTTAATACTCCTTAGAATACAGTTGTCATTTCTTGCCCATATTTGCCCCCGATTTCCGTTAGATATAAGCACATTTATTTTTTAATTAAGTTCCGCTGGATTTAACTTTTAATACAGGGTGCGTCGCCGCCTCCCCAACTCGCCGCCGCGCCAATCTGTTTGTGCCTTTAGGATGAGCCGTCGGCGCCCCTCCACGACTGGCGCCCTGGGCGGTCGCCCAACCGCGCCCTACCCTAACACCCCTACTGAATCCGGTTCTGATTCAAGGCATTTTCGCGCTTAACAATTTTCTTTTGCTTTTTCGATATCATTGTGATAATTAAATAAAATATTTTCGTACGGTTTTGGCAAGATCTATTGTCGATACGTGACTTATTACCAATTATTCTATTATTATATTAAAGCTCCGCTAATTAAATAAAATCAGCACCCTTAAAGCTATTTATATACTTACATATACTATATCAGTAATATAAAACGAATATTTTAAAAATTTTCCATTTGCAAAATCTACTATAGTAGTCTCACAAAATCAGGCTTCAAAAAGTCTTATCGGGCTTATTTTCCAAGAATGCGATACGTGATTCACAAATAAGCTAAAAAAAATCCAAAAAATTTCACGATCACTTTTTTATAAATTATACTCTTTCGTATCCATATGAAGCTTGGACAAAACTTACTCTTCAATGAGATCTAATTTTTGTTGCTCTGAGATATGTACTGACTCTTTTATCAACAAATTTTACACTCTTAAATCTAAAAGAGGCATTCATTTCTGCCGAAACACTATAAAATGAGGCGTTCTCTTATATCCAATTTAGTCAAGATCAAAATTTCATAAAGTGAGGGTGCTCGCTAGTAAGTTTCATTTTTTTTAAGTAAAACGACTAACAAACTATTTCAGTTCAGAAATGGCCCAAGCAACATTAAGAACATTGTCGGAAAACATTGAGAGACAATTGACGGAACTACCATTAAATGCACCAAAGGGAAAAATTGAAGAATTGTTAAGTGCTTTCTTAAAGTTTGGAACTTTTATGTACTCCAAAGAAGCGGACTCCTTGCCAAATACAACAATTTACAATTTCACACAAAAGAATAAAACAGCAGCGCATCGGATTCTGCCAGATTTGGGATTGTATTTTAGCAATTTGGCATCGAATATAGGATTTGCATACGAAAATCATGACGAAAATGAATATTATTTATCGAAAATTTGCGCTGCTAGATCTGGATTGGATTTTTTTGTGGAGTTTTTTCAAGTTCGTTTAGAAGAAATTTCTAGTGAAAAATATGAAGATTGGTACAATATTGAAGCTGGTATTCCGAGCTTTGATAAACAATTAAGAGATAAAATAAAGAAAAATCCAATTATGCTGAAAATTCGAATTCCGAATGACATACCTGAGAGCCATTGGTGGTTTTGCCATCCAAATGACTGGTATTAAACAAATAATATCATTTATGAAACAAAGAATTGGAATTGGGAATTGGAATGTGTGTCTGCTTTTGTAATATTAAATTCATTAAATAAATGTTTGCCTTGAATATGTTTATTTCAATTATTATTAAATATTTTCATATAGTTGAAGCAGTTCTAATCAATTATTAAGAAATTTATTACTTTAAAAATATGTATTTGTTTTAGAAAAAATTATAAATTATTATGTGAGGAACTTGAGTTCAGATATTGTTTGGAAAAGGCTCAACACTGGTTGATCAATATCAGCGCAGTTGTTCAGCATACTAAATATTAAAAAAAAATCTTCGACGCCAAGGCTATCCTATTAAAATCGCTTAATAGTAAGAAAGCAACAGAACCGGTACCAACACCCGCCAGGTGAATTTACAATAATTTTTTGAAAATTTCAAAAGGCACAATGGATCCTCTGCAACTATAAGAACAAAGCTTCCTCCTCTCAATATTTCTTCGTTCCATGGTGACTACAAGGAATGGACATCATTTCAAGATCTGGGCTGGCTTCATGTAAGGTGATCGGTGATTCTCACCAATCACTTATACTGATTTCAGTTCATGGATGGCGACTGTCACCTGCCAGAATCACCAAATTGGTGGTGACAAGAAATTGTTGTCACTTTTGTTGTCACCGAAGTATTTTTTAATGTTTCAGTTGGAAGTTATGAAACTAATAAATATTGTTGAATATATTAGGCCAATTCCAAGTCATGGTACAATTTATGGAGCAAAACTCCGATATAGCGAAGGTTTTTTTAACAAAAGATAAAGGGAAAGAAAAATTAAATAATTTGTGGCAAGAGCTGAGAAAAAATTTTTAGTTTTACATACAAGTATTACATTCACCGAGTTTACCAATGCTAAGATTCTCATGCCAAAATTGTCTTATTAAGGAAATTATCGCAATTTATGTTATAGTATATGTATGTAAAACTAAAAATTTCAAGTATCGATACCTCAAAAACTAAGCGAGATATCGAAAAATTTTATTTAATATTTAACATCATTAAATCGCAGCGCCTCGGATATAGTAATTGTGCCAAGAAAATGCATACATTTCCCACTTTCTAGTCTGAAGTTAGCTTCAGTTGATTTTCGGTGATTATTTTAAATTATAGCTTTACATGAATAATCAATTTGTAGTGATCACTCCTGGCAATCACCGAAATGATAATCACCTATCACTTTACATGAAGCCAGCCCTGGGCTGGCTTCATGTAAGGTGATCGGTGATTATCACCAATCACTTATACTAATTTCAGTTCATGGATGGCGACTGTCATCTGCCAGAATCACCAAATTGGTGGTGACAAGAAATTGTTGTCACTTTTATTGTCACTGGAAGTATTTTTTAATGTTTGAGTTGGAAGTTATGAAACTAATAAATATTGTTGAATATATTAGGGCAATTCCAAATCATGGTACAATTTATGGAGCAAAACTCCGATATAGCGAAGGTTTTTTTAACAAAAGATAAAGGGAAAGGAAAATTAAATAATTTGTGGCAAGAGCTGAGAAACAATTTTTATTAGTTTTACATACAAGTATTACATTCACCGAGTTTACCAATGCTAAGATTCTCCTGCCAAAATTGTCTTATTAGGGAAATTATCGCAATTGATGTTATAGTATATGTATGTAAAACTAAAAATTTCAAGTTTCGATATCTCAAAAACTAAGCGAGATATCGAAAAATTTTATTTAATATTTAACATCATTAAATCGCAGCGCCTCGGATATAGTAATTGTGCCAAGAAAATGCATACATTTCCCACTTTCTAGTCTGAAGTTAGCTTCAGTTGATTTTCGGTGATTATTTTAAATTATAGCTTTACATGAATAATCAATTTGTAGTGATCACTCCTGGCAATCACCGAAATGATAATCACCTATCACTTTACATGAAGCCAGCCCTGGGCTGGCTTCATGTAAGGTGATCGGTGATTATCACCAATCACTTATACTAATTTCAGTTCATGGATGGCGACTGTCATCTGCCAGAATCACCAAATTGGTGGTGACAAGAAATTGTTGTCACTTTTATTGTCACTGGAAGTATTTTTTAATGTTTCAGTTGGAAGTTATGAAACTAATAAATATTGTTGAATATATTAGGCCAATTCCAAGTCATGGTACAATTTATGGAGCAAAACTCCGATATAGCGAAGGTTTTTTTAACAAAAGATAAAGGGAAAGGAAAATTAAATAATTTGTGGCAAGAGCTGAGAAACAATTTTTATTAGTTTTACATACAAGTATTACATTCACCGAGTTTACCAATGCTAAGATTCTCCTGCCAAAATTGTCTTATTAGGGAAATTATCGCAATTGATGTTATAGTATATGTATGTAAAACTAAAAATTTCAAGTTTCGATATCTCAAAAACTAAGCGAGATTTCGAAAAATTTTATTTAGTATTTTCGGCACCCCAACTCAAAAAAAACATCAACGCAGCCCCGCGGATATCGTAATTGTGCCAAGAAAATGCACGCTTTTCCCACTTTTTAGTCTGAAGTTAGCTTCAGTTGATTTTCGGTGATTAATTTTAAGTGATAACTTTACATGAATAATCACTTTGTAGTGATCACTCCTGGCAATCACCGAAATGATAGTCACCTATCACTTTACATGAAGCCAGCCCTGTTTTAAAATGCGGTCCACTCAAACAATTCGTTTGTCACCTTGTCAAAAGCTGCAATATCGGAAGCTTGATTCCACACTTAATTATTAACAATTACCATGAAACTTGGAAAAAATTTAAGGAAAGATTAAACAAGAAAGTGTGAATTGTAACCACCTTCATAAAAACCTTCCTCGATTAGCCTCAACTGAATCATCCCAACTTGAAATCCTTAGGAAATTTATGTGATACTGTGGGAGTGGATACCTTCTTGCCAAAAAAATATATGACGAAGAGAAGACTTAATGCCAGAAGTTTTGTTTATATTAACAATTATTAGTAAAATTTGGATCTCTGGAGAGAATAAGAGGTCTGACATTCTTAGGCCAGTCAAATTATCGAAAAAACCTCGTTTTTTGCCAACCGAGCCATCCGAAAAGTAAAATATGTGTAAAATATGAAAAATTCCGTAGAATTCGATGAACTTTTGGCACTCGTAGTCCTTTGGGAAAGTTTCCAAAATGGCGTCAAAAGAGGGCCAAAAACAGATTTTCGCGTTTTAAAAAAAACTACACCAATGCAAGACAAAAAAAATGTTTGAATAAAGTTTGTAGATCTTTTTCATACTAATAAAATGACACCAGTTTGATGTC
Organism: Thereva nobilitata; assembly: GCA_963855945.1. NCBI lineage: Eukaryota > Metazoa > Arthropoda > Insecta > Diptera > Therevidae > Thereva > Thereva nobilitata. Next base: position 124,740,777 of record OY979696.1, read on the forward strand.
AATACATAAACAAATAAAGGAGTAATTGCAAAAAAAAACCGCTAAAAATCACATTTTTTTTAAATGCTCATATCTTTTACCAAAAAAACGATTTTGTAATGAAACTCATAGAAAGTGTAGCCCTTGGGGAGTGCAATAAAATGTTTTTGTAAGTTTGCAAAATAATAAATGATTTTTGCAAAATACGATTTTTTCGAAAAAAGACCTTTGTTGTCGAATTGGATTAGCTCATAGCCATCAACACCTACAGAAATGTTTTGGGCTCAAAATGTTCTGGAAGAGTTATGCTAATAGTTGTGTTTTGTGCGCACATTGCTACTTTATTGGAAACATTCGAAAAGATGGCCGGAAAAATGAAAAAAAAATCGGTTGGCACGAAAAAACCTAATTTGACTGGCCTATCTGGAGAAGAAGACGATCGTGGCGTAGAAGTCCGGAACCAATACCAGCGAGCAATAATAATAAGAGTGATGAGCTAGAACAAATTTTTAAAAATGTTTCAATGCTCTTGAGATCAGCTGATAAAAATTTCAATGGGAGCGAAAAAGTCAAAATATCAAAGAAGTAATATCTATGATAAAAGGAGGCAAAATTACTTTCATACTACATGCAATGTTCGTGAAAGAAAGATAAAAAATGAAGGGGCAGTCAGGCCACCCTAACCACAGGGCTAAATGGGCTGTAACCCCGGGGCGCCAGCCTTTTCGGGGCGGCAATTTTTATTGATCTTATATTTTTTCTTGTTATTTTGGATAGAATTTACGAAGATAACTTTTAAAAGCCTGTAACAAAAGTTGAAATTGAGGGGTTGTAAAATGAGTTAAAATCACTGGAAACTGCTATTATGGTAGCATTTTCGAGCGAAATATTAGATATCATAGATAAAATTAATATATCACTTCAAAAAGTTTCTACTACTATACAACCAGGTCCGCCACAATTGGCCGAATTGCTCGGGCCCCAGGTCATAGGGGGCCCCAAAAATGGATTGCAAGCCAAAACGTGGACCTGGCTACACTAAGTAACTTAAGGCCTATTCGGAAAACAAGAAGCGACCTTTCTGAATGAACTTATTCTTACTACGAATTTTAAAAAGTATTAAGTATTATTTTTAGTAAAAGATTTTTTGAAATTTCAATCTTCTTCAAGGGGCCCAAATCATATTTTACCCCAGGCTCCGAAAGACTATGTGGCGGGCCTGAATGCAACTGAAAGCATTCTTGAATTATCCGCTTCTTTAGAAAAATCTGTACAGTCGAAACGAAACCCAAAATAATTTAACCTTTACAAATCTAAAGGTATAAAATTGTCCGGATGTGATGAAAAGAAACGAATACACAAAGGAAAAAAACTAGGACGAAAATACGTCGAAAGAAGTTAAATTTGATGCTAATAACGAATTCCGCATAAATACATACCTATAAGGCTGGCCGCACACATACGGTTTCCGTGTTCGGTTTCCGAATTCGGTTTCCGTACTCGGACACCCGAATGCAGGCATTTCATACAAAAAACTCTACACAGCGCCCACGTTCTTAAATTTTCCGTTCGGAAAACATTCCTGATATTCGGTTCGAAGTCCAAGACCTGCCTTCGTGATGCCAAAAACCGAACGTCTGCGTCCAAGTCGGAATTCCGTTTTCGGAAACGGAACACGGAAACCGTATGTGTACGGCCAGCCTTATACCCTTGACACACTATACCTTCATTATGATGGTAAAGGAAATGACGGTATGACACATTACATTCTTTCATTTGCATTTAACATGTCCAGTGAGATATTATATTCTGCGTGTTTTTTGCTTTATGTATTTTTAAGTTGTTTTAATTTATAATATTTTAAAAATTATTTTTAAGTCGTACAGGAAATATCCTTACAAAGTGCGGCTTAACTACCGTCAAATCAAATTATTTTATTTTAAAATGTACTTCCTAGTTTTCCAACAGGTGGCACTTAACCGTAATTATAGTCCACATGAAGGTAAAATGCCGACCTTCGATTGAAAAACTGACTTTCCGATCCTGTTTTTCATTATTAATGTAATTTTGGAGTCCAATTTGAGCATTGGAAACGTTTTAAATAGAAGAAAATTTCAAGCTTTCGAACGGTGCGCTAAAAAAATCCACGGACCCAGAATTTAGAGGAACGCTTTTTTTTACGAAAAGTGAAATTTCAAGGAAACGGTTCAATATTTTTCAACAAAAATCAACTTGTTTTTTCAGCTAGCAATGACCATTTTTACCATGGAACAAATATCTAAATTGCATTAAACAAATGTTATTAACAAATAAAAAAACGTGATTTTTAACGGTTTTTTCCATTTTTCTCTCTGTTTTGTGCCGTAACCTATAACTCAATATACGATAATTTAAAAGACAATTTCAATAGCTACAACTTTATAATTTGATTTTTTTTATCCGAGTTCAAGTGTTTTTGTTATACGCAAAAAAAGCGTTTTTTTGATTTTCCGGAATTTTTTAGGTTAGGTTCGCCATTCCAAATTCAAAAAACAAAAACGCTATTCGTTTCCTATACCTTTATAACCATACTTTTGGTTTCCTGTTGGCAATTATAAGATGTATTTGGGTAGATTGATTGGACTTAGTTTAAGGACAAATTGACCCAAAAATTGAGTCTGCATATCCTAACGTGGGTACAACACTGCCCATTTTTTAAAGCACATTATGCCACCACAAATTGCACCGTCGAAAGATCTTCCTCAGCACTGAAAAAAATGGAAAATTATTTACGGTCTTCTTTGGAGTACACTAAATTAAAAGATTTGAGTATTTTATGCATAGAGAGTGAATTATTTAATAACTTAAATACCTATGATATTATAATTCAATTTGCAAAAAAAGATAGTTTTTTTTTAATTTTGTATGAATTTTTTGTTTTTATTTAGTGTTTGACTTTTTCTAGTTCTGACACTTTTGTATAACTTCGCCGGCCACCCCGCTCCCCTCAGACATCCCGTGTGTTGTCTTACCGAGAGGGGCGCATTATGTTTAGCAGCCTACGGGCGCCGAATATCTTAGGACGCCCCTGGGGGCAGTGACTTCGTCGCTTTGCAAGATTCGCGCCGGACAATACAAGTGAATTCATAGGGCCGCAATGTGTACCAACATGAATTTTCACGCATACATACTAACGTCGGCGAGCCATTTACACGTGCTCTGTTCCAGTGTTTCTTCAATTTGAATGTAAACATTGCAATAGCGGAATCAAGATCTTCTGTTTCTTTCATACTCTTGTGTTTTTTGCATAAAATGTATACCCATCGCGCATTTGTTAATATTTTTTTTGACTTTTTGTTTAATGGTATTTCTAATCTCTTCTTTCATATCTTTAACTGTTTCACTTGTTCTTGAGGTCCACCTAATCACTCTTGTTATTATTGCTCGCTGCCAATACCCACATCACAAGGGATGAAATTGTCCGCGGCCTGAGAGCGTTGAGGCCAAATGCTAAAAGCAAGAGATCCTTGACAACGATTCGAACTCGGAACACTGGAAAATTATGGTCTAAGGAAATTCGAAATGAAGGGTTCTCTACATTTAAGGAATTCCTAAGTTTTTATAATGGCCGATGTGACGCGTTAGAAACTTGCGTTGCTATATCCAAGCGCAAGCTTGGAGCAGTGAAATCGCTGTATTCAGTCAGCAAGGAAGGTATTTCCCCATGCCTAAGACGCAAACCACATCTCCAATATCTCAATGTGACCAGTTCGAGGCAGATTCGCCACAGCTTTGCAAATCCATGGCGGTTTACAAATTTTTGTGCTTTCGGTGTTTAGCACAGGACCACTCTGTGCGAGTCAAGATTATCGTGCAAATACTGTCAAGGAATTCATCACACTCTGTTGCATCTATCATAGTTCTTCAATCAACCAACCATCAATCAACAATCTCTAGATAAGGTACCTTCTACACTCAACCCATCGTCGCACTACATTCAACACTACGTACCAACGGCAATCGCCAACGTCCACGGCAACTACTCTCTAAAAACGAATCAGTAACTATTCACCGGTTTGCAGCGAAAATTCATTGTTTGAACCATTGCTTGGTCAACCAATGGGAAAACAGTGAAATTCAGGTAAAAATGAGAAAACAACTTTTTGCTAACGCGAATGTCGATTTCATTTAAGTACTGAAAAGCTGCTGCCGGGTTTATTGAGTATGCTAAATGAAACCCTTTACAGTCATGAAGATAATTGCAATTGATAATTGAATATGAGTCACATATATTTTTTCTAGAGATGCCGCGAATAGTTGTTATAGCGAATAGTCGAATACCGATTAATCGCCATTCTCTATGGCGAATAGTCGAATAACTCGCCATTATTATTCGACATAAAAAAAGGAATATAAAAAATAATTGGTTTGTTATCAAATAATAATATCACGCTTGTAGTAGTACCTGGAGCGTCGACTTGAACAAAAAAGAGCAATTTCAGTGTGTATCTCAGAATCAAGGAGCGTGAATTTTGAAAATTTGACCACCGACCTGTGGGAGATTATAGAACAACTGTTAAAGCGGGCGGCAGGAAATCTTTGGACTGCACATCAACGAAAGCAAAACAAAGTACATGGTGGCCTCGTCTGCAAGAGCACCTAACATTGGTCCCACAATCAAGGTAGAGGAACACGAGTTTGATGTGGTAAAATCATTTACCTACCTTGGGTCAATAGTAGCAGCCGACAATAGCATGGAACCTGAAATACGCGCACGACTGCTAAAAGCCAACAAAGCCTACTATAGCCTGTCAATCCAAGCATCTAACCATAACGTCTAAACTTTTACTATATAAGACGATGGTCTTGCCGGTCCTCACATATGCATCCGAAACGTGGGTGCTTAGCAAAAAGCACTCTAACCTCTTGGCGGTGTTCGAGAGGAAAATACTTCGGAGGATTGTTGGCCCCGTATGTGAGGAAGGACGATTCCGGAGACTTTACAATGACGAGATCTACGAGCGCTATCGCGGCATAGATGTTGTGAAGAAAATAAAGTTCGGTAGACTCCGGTGGGCAGGACATCTAGCTCGTATGAGTGAAGATGAGCCTGCTCGGAAAGTTCTCTGCGGTAAGACTTATGGGGTGCGACAGCGAGGGAGAACCAACCTCCGCTGGAAGGATGCGTAGACCAGGACGCTCAGAGCATAGGGATGCCAAACTGGATGACATCGGTTCAGAATCGGGACCGGTGGAGAGAACAGTTGCGAGAGGCCAGGACCGGATCCCGGTTGTAGATCCGTTAAAGAAGAAGTTAAAGCTCTTAAAGCCTTTCCAAGAGATAACAAAAATAACGAGTTCCACATATGCGCCTATATCAGTTGTGATACCTTGAACAGTTTCATTAACCAGATACCTAATGAAAGATGCGCTGATTCAACAAACTGAACACGTTGATTATTTTAGAAAGACGTTAATAGAAAATCGTGGTCGTGTAGAGGCTACAAAGTGCCTGTTCACATGGGTGGTTGCCGCGATCTTTCAACACGAAATTTACTGGTGCGGGGAGCGTTCGGATGGGGAGGAAGTGCGTCTCGATTTGAAAGCGACTCACGTTCGCTTTTTCTGACCAGTTGATGTTTTATTTCCATTTTGTATCACCTTACTGTTCCATTTTATTTTCGTTTCACCCGCAGTGGGAGCAGACGTGTGACAGGAGAATTTTCAGGCTTCAGTTTTGTTTTCGTGAGCAATTTATTTTGTAAAACTTTAGGAGCAGCCATGAATTTATGTCACTTTTATAAAAATCACAAACTTTGTTCCCGTACCGTTTGTTCCACCTGTCATAAAAACGACTGGACACAAAGCGAAACGTGTAAACAAATGTTCGCTTTTTCGTTCGCTGTGTCGCTCCTCAAAGCGACCCGTGTGAACAGGCACAAAGAAGTTGTGCAAGCGTGCGATAAAATATTGAACATTACGTGTGTAGCCTTTCTTTAGACGACGAAAATGATGATTCGGATCCAGAAATGGCGTCGAAAAGACCTCATTTAGACAATGAAAGTGGGAATGTCGATTCAGAAACTCATAAACTATTTTGGGCATGTTCTGAAGAATCTACGAACGAGCAGCCTTCTGAAGAGCAACTGCTGAAGATATCGCATACTACATCGCGTTAGCAAAGGCTGACAGAAGTGTAAACCCATATGAATGGTGGGCTAATGATGATACTTAATCCCACCACCAAGCTCTGTTTATTCAGATAGACTATTTTCTGAGGCAGGTTCGATTTATGAAGAAAAGCGCAACTGACTAGTTTTTTGCACCATTATCTGCCACTTTTGGACTTTAAATATTAATAAAAAAGCCTAACTAATTAACTTCACCTTGACCTGACTGATTTTTGGCTAACTTATTACATATATTAATGGTAATAATTAATACTAAGTGTGTTTTGTTTTTTAAGAAAAATTAAAGTTTGATTTTTTTAACTCTATAGTTTTTTTGTTCATTAAAAGTTTATTTTAGACAACTATTCGCCGAATGTCGAATAATAATACCTATTATTCGGTATTCGACGAATAACAAAAAAATGCCGAGTAATGTCGAATACCGAATAATAGCGAGTATTCGCGGCATCTCTAATTTTTTCCCAGTGAAATTATAGGTGCGTTTCATTTTCATTGGAGTACGTACTCCGGAGTAGTTGGGCGCACATCGGGGTAGTTGCAGCTACCCCAGCCCATACTGTGGTGTAGCAGCATCTACTCCGATGTTCGCCCAACTACGCTGACGTACGTACTCCAATGAAAATGAAACGCACCTAGCAATTCACTGGTTGAACCAGTGAAATTTTTAATAATTCATTTTTAGAGAGAACTTTTTTTTTATGTGATAATCTAGGCTCAGGTGTCAATCTTTGTACTACCAGTTCGTCATGTCGTACAAGTCATGGTGCAATGTCTGGTAGTAAGCTTAGCACGAAGAAGAGAGAGAAGGATAAGATAGGTTAGGGGGAGTCAAGGGGGTGTTGGAGGAGATGGCGATGAACCTTGCGTTTAAACTCTTGGGTGTTGTATGAGTTCGGAAATACTGACTTGGCTGTTCCACAGTCGTGTTGTTCTTGTTATAAATGAATTTCTAAACCGAAGTGTGCGCGAAGATGAGGGCTGTAAACTGTGGGGGTGAGCCGAGCGGGCCAGTCTTGTGTTGCGGGGGAAATGTTGCCGTGGAGGCATGAGGTTACTTATTTCAGTGGAACAGTCATTGTGGTAAAAGCGGTAATATTTTGCAAGAGCTGCTACATTCCTACGGTGGCTTAATGAGTCAATTGAGGAGCAAATGGCGCTATCACCAATAAGTTTGAGAGCGCGGTTTTGCACCTTGTCCAGACAAGCTAAGGTGGTTCTCGGCGCCCCGCCCCAGATATACGAGTTGTATTCGAGGCGAGGCATTAAATTCTCGAATGGTACGTACGGGTGCCGTAAGAATGGCACAAAACCTTAGCATCCGTTAGCTATTGAAAAAATCTTTTTAATAAATTTGGAGCAGTAAATGACATAAAACAGATAAAGGAGATATTGAAGGCCTTCTAGATTGTTTAACCAAGAAACTATGACGACATATGGACAATAAAAATTCAAAAGTTATTTTTATTCATTCTTGTGTGAATAAAAAATTGTGCTGAGTCCAATTTCTTTATTTTTACAATTGTAACACGGTAACATCCGTGGCTGTTTCTCATTTTGTTTATTCTCGATTTTTTTTCTTGTTAAAGTTAAATAAATCAATTAAATCACATAAATCTTTATTTATTCTATCCATTTTCCACTTACTTTACATTTTCATTTAGGGCTCTCTGTCAAAGTGCCGTAACTAAGCTCAAATTCGTTCAGTTTTCTTACGGTCCGGCACGTCATATCTGGTTCAGGCTAAAGTCTCATCGTAAAACTATGGAGAATCAGCAAGTTGCCGGAAGAATGGCTTTTAGGCACAATAGTGTCCCAGTCTATAAAAAATGTGAATTGATGAGCTGCAAAAACTACAGATCAATATCTTTGTTGAACACAGCCTACAAAGTTCTTTCACATATTTTATTTAATAGACTGAAACCACATTTGGAAGATAAAGTAGGCGATTACCAAGCAGGATTTAGAACGAACAGATCGACAACAGACCAGATTTTCATAATGAGACAAATACTTGAAAAATGCTGGGAAGAAAACATTGATATACACCTTTTTGTAGACTATAGAAATGCTTACGACCTGCGGAATAAAAGAGACTTGTGGAACAAGATGAGTGAAATAGGTTTCCCGAAAAAATTAATATACCTATGCAGAATGACGACCAAAGATTGTAAAACACAAGTGAGAACACGAGAATGCAACTCGATCAACTTCCCCCAAGAATCAACCCGGTGACAAGGAGATGCGATCTCACCAATACTTTTTAACATTGCTCTGGAAGCAATAATGAGGGAAACACAGCTTAATGGAGCAAATAGCATCTTCACAAGGAACATTCAGATACTAGCCTTCGCAGATGACACAGTCATAATTGGACGCAAAGCGCAAGATGTAAAGGAAACCTTTTCCAAAATTGTAGAAAGTTCAGCAAATTTCAATCTACGAGTAAATGACACAAAAGCAAAGTATATGATCGTCTTAAAACGGGGACAACGATTAGGGCGAAGTATCAGCCTTGACGATCATAGTATGGGAATTTTAGAAAATTTTGTCTATTTAGGGACAATGCTTACTGCAGAAAATAAGATAAAGGACGACATCCATACAGTGGCGTAGATAGGGGGGGGGGATCAAGCGGATCAATCCCCCCCATGAGCCAACGAAAATTATAATAGAATTGAATAAAAGTCTTCGTATCTACGTATTTAAGTATACATGAAATTTCTTAAGCACCAGCACCTCTTTTGGAATTATGTAATGTGCAATTTTGTTTTTGCGCAATTATGTATATAAAAATCATCTAGATATGTTTTTGTGACGGCTGTGCATTTAAGTATTGTCTAATTTCCGCGTTTCGAGCAGGCCGACCAATCAAGAGCCACGAAAAGGACCCTCACTATAATTGTGGACACATCGAGCACATGTAAAGTAAATACAATGAGCCAATAGCGACACCTCGGTTCCTAAATACTCAAAATTTTAACGTTATAATAAATCAATAATATATAAAATAATATCAATCGTTTTTCCAATTTTGGGTGAAATAACTATTAGCTAAGAGCATATTTTATTCAATATTTAATATTTCGAATATTTTTCAATGTAGTCGAGTATCAGAATATAAGCTTCCTAAAAAATAGGACTAAAGTTTGGCTTTGATTGTCAATTTAATTCCTGCTTAATATTTTGAAGTTTATAAAAATTGCCGAGTCAGTAAAAATATTAAAGTTCAAGAAAAGATTCTACGGGCAAAATTATGATAAACTTTAATATATAAGTTCGCGGAAGCTTTGCACTTCATAGATTGTTCTAACTCGATACAATTTTATCGAGCACAACAGACAGCACACTCTCTGGCGAATCAATAATTCGAAGGCGTTCCTTGGAGCGTTAACATTAATTTACTCTAGTTTTTCCGTTTTCAACTTTTTTTTATTTTAAAATTATTTTGAAAATATGGCATAAAAGTCCATCGAATGAGCCTAAAACCTTATTCAAATGGAGCGTACTTTCCATATAAAAAATTCCAAAAAATTAGGATTCTAATTAAAAGGGCGTATTTCTGCATCTTGGGAAGCAAACGGTAATCCGCCATTTTTTTGGTGGCCATATTGGATCTATTGAGTATACTATATTATATTGTCATCGCAACTGAAGCTGTGTGCAAAATTTCAGTATGATCGAATAACCGGAAACCCCTCAGCAAAAGAAGGTTTACCTCAAAATACGATCTGAATTTTCGTTTCATATATAATTGTGACTGTAAGCGAAAGAAGGTCCAATTATAACACTGCTCAACAGCATGACTGTTGCATGGAATATTTTACATCATTCTAAACTAATTTTTGACGCTGATTTCAAATATACTATCAGTTTTTTATATCAGCTTTAGTTAATGAATTATAAGGAAGTGTGTTTTTTTAGAAAAATACTCTCACCGTACTAAAATATTTTATTTAAAAAAAACTACAATCCGCACTGCACGCAGAATACTCCCACCTATCTAAAAATGTAAAAGTGAAGATTCTACCCTACCACCTTCCAGAGTAATGAGTCATCAAAGTCAAAATTTTGTTTTTTAACAAAACTATCAACTTTAACTACCTTTTCCCCCAAAAATAAGTAGTTAGTCAATATTTTTTTTCCAAAATTGGAAAGCACGGACAATTTCCTATAAATAATGTCCAACAATTTTTGTGTTACGGTCTTTATTTTTTAAGATATTAGCAAATTTTGATGTTAAAGTTGGCTTTATTTTGTAGTTTGGTACTTTGGTATTAGAGCCCTAACACAATAACACATTTAATTTTGGCTCAAAGTTTTACTAGGAGTGGATAGGTGGACATAAAAATCGTGCTAAAAGAATTTTTGCTTTTGACAGAGCCCCAAAAAACTTCACTGCAAGTATTTCCAAAAATTCTATTCAAAAAGGCTTATTTCTTGAAGTAACTAATCAAAAGGTCGTATTTCTCAAAATCCCGATCAAAAGGGCATATTTCTAAACAAATAATTACAAAAAATATAGTGCATGGATGTGCATTTAAATACAATTTTAGCATTTTATTTAGAGGAACAGGCAGTTTTTTTCGATTTCTGTAAAGTTTGTTTATGATGGAAATACGCCCTTTTGAACAGACACTCCTCAACTGTCAAATTTATTCTAGTTTATAATTGCAAAAGTGTGTTGAAATTGTTTTGTTTATTATCTCGGAATGAAGAAATTTTTACTGCCAATAAAACCATTCGGCAAGTCTTGAGACGGTGAAAACCATAGAAATGCAGAATTATCGTCAGAAACAACCGCGAAAAGACCCCGTTCTGATGCATTAAGTTGTGAAAATCCGATCAATCAAAATATACTGTCATATCCCCTCCCATCGCAAAAAGCTACCTACGCCACTGCATCCATAGACGCATCGTAACCGCAAATAAAACCTATTTTGTACTAGTCCCGGTCCTAAAAAACAAAGAAATTTCAAGAAAATGCAAAGTCAGACTATATAAAATATTAATCCGCCCAGTCCTATGCTATGGGTCTGAGGATTGGACATTGACTCAACAAACAGAAAATAAGCTTAAAATCCTCGAAAGGAAGATCTTAAGAAGAATATTTGGTCCTGTAAAGGTTAACCAAAAGGAATGGCGGATTAGAACAAACGAAGAACTTCAAGAAATGTATGACGAAATAAATATTTTTTGTGATTCCGAAATTGTTTTCTTAAAAAGTCCCAAGGAAGCTGTTGTCCAATTTTCAGCCATTTTGGAATTTTGCCTCCTTTCGTGCGTTTTTTTTTGCTAATTTCCCCTGACTATATAGCTATACATAAGACTGAATAGACTGCGATGGCTCGGACACGTTGTACGAGCTTCAGAAGATAGAATGCTAGCCAGGATTTTTAATGGTAGGCCATCAGGAAGGAGAAGAGTAGAACGACCAAGAAATAGGTGGATAGATGACGTGCTAGCAGATATACGGAAACTTCGTATAAGAAATTAGACGTAGAGACGACTGGAAGAGGAAGCTTCGAGAGGCCCGAGTCATGCAAAGACTGTAGCGCCATTTAGGAAAAAGAAGAAAAAAACAAAAACAAACTTCACAAAACGAACAAAACTAACCGAATTTTCTGGTGGATTAAAAACAAACGTGCTCTACGAAAACGTGCCCTTATGTGTTTTTGATGAAGACGCGCCCTTTCTTGTGAGTGCAGCTAACCTCAGAGTTTGCAAATCAAAACATGAAGAAAGAGCATAGATCACTCTGTTGTTGAAATTAAAGTTCATTTTTAAGGAGGTTTTTTTAATTTGCAAAAAAGGTGGGTCGGTTTTGGTCGTTTGGTCATTTTTTGTTTTTGTTTTTTAGTTGGGTCAATTTTGTTTTTTGAACAGTGAGCGCTTTTGGGGGTCATGACCCCCGTGACCCCCTCCCACACTTGAATCCGCGCCTGCTGCCATCACGGGTAGACCACTCACGTTTCTTGATTTTCTTTGTCAATTTTCGTTTGATTAATGGTGGTGCTGCAGTCAAATGTACCCCAAAAAACATGGCCGATTGTATTTATCCGGTTCATGGCCAAGTACGTTTATTACTAATATATTTTATGTTTACGAAAAATCAGCTTCTAAATTCAATTTTTATCAATGCGATTATTCGTAATTAATCAATTTTTGATGTTTCCAATGAATTTTTATTAATTTCCAATGAGCAATTAATTTCCATTTTTGCATTGCCCCATTTCGACTAAGTTAATTTTGAACGAGTCGTCGAAATAGGTCAAATTCAGCTAACTTTATGTGGGGTACTATTACCGGGTTTCCATGGGAGTCGAGTTGAGGTGTGGTTGAGTTAAAATAACAGTTCAACTCAACGAATAACTCTATGCGTTTCCATTTCTGCCTTCCTTCTTCCTCCATCTTTTTCCACCAATTAATTTTATTATAGATTTTTCTTTAAAAGTATTTATTAAATATAAAGAGGCGCGACATTTTCAGTTTTTGTACCTTTGCTAGTGTGCCGTTTTTAGTTGCATTCGTGCTCAATTCAACCTACCTATTTTCGTTGAGTTGACCATAGTTGAAAATCTTTAACGAAAACTCTTAACTCATTCTGTTTCCATGACGTTTAACTCGGGTTCAACTCTGGTTGAACTCTCATGGAAACTCAGGGATGGTAGCACGTAAGTTGTTTCAATCAACCCCTTCATACAAAAATTCTGAATTTTTGTATGAAGAGGTCGATTGAAACAACTTACGTGCTACCACCCCAGTTAGGGTTGCCAGGTGTCCGGATTTAGCCGGACATATCCGGCTTTTTACGGTCGTGGGGGCCAAATATATGCATGACCGGCCTGTCCGGCTTATGTCCGGATTTTAGGCGATGTCCCTCTGGTCATGGCTTTTATTTGTTTTGCACACAAAGATTTAAGCAGACCAGGTAACTTGCAACGCTGCATCCCGGACTAAGAAAAAAGTAGTCCCGGAGTGAGCGTTGCAAGTGACCTGGTCATTTTGTGCGAATTGATTCATTTTGGAAATTATTCCTTTCGGGTAGTAAGTTGATGATCTAAGCGTCAGCTGCGTGAGTAGTGGTGGGGCTGATCGTGACAATATGTACATTTTCTCCTCACCACACCCACCGCGATTCTGGTGGCTGACTCTTGTTTCTGTTATAAGCTTTATCTAAACTATCACTTACAAAAAAATTCAAACGACCTGAAATTACCATCCAAAATGCAACGCTGCCTCCGGACTATTAATGAAATGACCAGTTTTCCGTCCAAGGACAATGGGGCTACGTACACTAGTTATGATTACTATGTAGTAAAACCGAATTTTAAGAAGAGAGAGGTGAAGGGGCGGCATACTCACCCCGCCCCTTCACCTCTCTCTTCTTAAAATTCGGTTTTACTACACAGTAATCATGACTAGTGTACGTAGCCCCAGTAGAAGGTTGTTTATTTTGTTTAATGAAGAATATTTAGTTTATTTTGACATAAGATTGTTAATAACCGATTGAAAATACCTAACTGACTCTATTTCGATTTAAAATGGGTAGTCCGGCTTTTAGGGCAAAATGTCCGGCTAAATGTAACGCCGTGTGCGGCCTTTTTATTTTTGGACCTGGCAACCCTAACCCCAGTATATGGGGATTTGACTCCCAATTCTCATGGAATAATTAAAAGGAGGGTATACTGATTAGTTTTATTTAATGTTACCCCGAAGGCTGTAAAAGGATAACTAATTTTAAATTCAAAAACAATTCATAAACTTAATGTTCAAATACATCAATGGTTGCTTATCCTAAAATTAACATCTAAATTTAGTCTAAAGTGAAGTATTTTAATTTCGTTTATGTACAGTGGCTTTTCAGTAACATGTTGTGCATGACAGTTTTTAACATGTAGATGGCGTCGAACACACTTCGCAGTCAGGTCGCCACATTACTCCCCTTCCAGTAACACCGTAACTAGTTGCTACATGTTGCGAAACGTACCAGATTACTTTTTGCGGCTGGTCCCTCGTAGGTTCTTGGTGTTTGTCTCATTATCAAATCATCTTGAAGAGTTGTTTCCTGCAAAATCGCAGGCTTCAATCGGTCTATTGGGGCTACGTAGACTAGTCATGATTACTATGTAGTAAAACCGACTTTTAAGAAGAGAGGGGTGAAGGGGCGAAGGGGCGGGTTGAGTATGCCGCCCCTTCACCTCTCTCTTCTTAAAAATCGGTTTTACTGCATAGTAATCATGACTAGTCTACGTAGCCCTATTGAGACGTTCGCGTGTTTTCCGTTGACCTCAATGGTATAGTATGCATCATTTTCTCTCTTGATAACAGGATGAGGTCCGGTGTAAGGCTGGTCCAATAGCTTCTTCACCCCGCCCACCCTTACAAATACAGGTGTACACGTAGCTAAATCCTTATGTATGAAGATTCTTGGCTTGCTATTATGTGCTGTTTGACGTGGACGTAGCTCTCGCATATGTTCCCTCAGCGCTTCCTTAAAAATTGTTTTATCAGGTTGAAAGTCCTTGTATAAAAAATTCGCCAGGTAAAAGCCGCGATAAAATGTCATTAAAATGAAGACTGAATACAGGTATTAGCAGTAGTTATGTTAGGATTAAGGAACTGTTTCAAAGAAGACATTGGTACGTCGAGCACCGAATTGGTATTTGGTACAAAACCTACGAGGTACCAGTGAGACAGTTCCTGTCCAGTGACCGATGCCAATTAATCCATTCGCCTGTGGGTGCTATGCTGTGGTGCGATTCGTCCGGCTTCCAATTAGCTTCGCGAAAGCGTCGAAGATCTGCGAATCAAATTGCGTGCCTCTATCCGTCGTTATGGTAGCTGGTGCGCCATATCTCGAGATCCATGTTTCAAAGAACGCGTCGACCACGGTGATTGCTGTTATGTTCTTAATTGGGGTAGCCTTCGGCCACCGTGTGAAGCGGTCAATCATCGTTAGGCAGTATCTGTAACCTCTTACTTCAGTCATCGGTCCCACGATGTCGATGTGAACGTGTTGAAAACGTCCTTCCGGGACGTCGATATGTTGCGGTATTCGCTTAGTATGTCGGCTGATCTTCGACCTTTGGCATGGTAAACAAGATCGTGACCATCCGTTGATGTCTTTGTTCATTCCTGGCCAAATAAGTTTTTTCGAAATAGCTTTCCTCGTAGCTTTGCTGCTACAATGCGCAGTGTTGTGAACGTTGTCGAAGATCCTTTTTCTTAATGGTTTAGGCAAGTATGGTCGTATCCTATCCGTAGAAACGTCGCAAAATACCGTAGGCTCTGTGTTACATAGTCCTAGCTTCTTAATTTTTATTGCACCTGGGTGTTGCAGTAGTTCCTTCAGTTCTTCGTTTTTCTCCTGTTCACCCCCTATGTCTTCCGTAGTGACATAAACTGGTAAGACAATGTCATTAATTCTTGATAAAGTGTCGGCCGTGCATTATCGATTCCCGAGATGTGTCTGACATCCGTAGTAAACTGTCCTATTAGGTCCAACTGTCTTTGCTGTCTCTGTGATGCTTTCGCCGCTTTTTGGCTAAAAGCATACTTTAGTGGTTTATGGTCCGTGAATATTGTTGTATTTCGTCCTTCCACAAAGTGTCGAAAGTATTTAATCGCTGAGAATATGGCACGAAGTTCTCTGTCGTATGCGCTATATCTCGTTTGTGTTTCCGACATCTTTCTTGAGAAGAATCCTAATGGTTGTCGTTTTCCCTCGATGTCTTGTTCCAGTACCGCGCCAATCGCAAAGTCAGACGCGTCGGTCGTCAGCTTCAATGGTGTGTCCTTACTGGGTGAGCAATGATCGTGGCTTTTGCCAATTCGTCCTTGCATTTTTCAAATGCCGGCTCTGTCTCTGTGTTCCAGTTGATGGGTCTCTTATCCCGTTTCTTCGTTCCCGTGGTAAGAGAAGGCAGAGGGCTTGCATACTTGCTGCATCCTTGATACACCTTCTATAGAAATTAGCCATTCCTAGGAATCTCCTTAATTCCTGGACCGTGTTTGGTTTGGGAAAGTTCCTTATCGCACGTACTCGATGTTCGAGTGATCTAATCCCGTCCTTCGAGACTTCATATCCAAGGTATTATTTTCCTGTCCCCAATGGCACTTGCTTAATTTGATTATAAGTTCATGATCCTGTAGTCGTTGATATACTTCTCTTATATGTTTAATATGCTCGTCCCTTGATCGCGATGTTGTGAGGATATCAGCCACATAGCAAAAACAAAACTCCAATCCTCGTAACGTTGTGTCAATAAACCGTTGAAAAGATTGTGCGGCATTTGTCAGTCCAAATGGCATTACGATAAATTTGAAGAGTTCAAGCGGTGTTATTAACGCAGTCTTCTCTCGATCTTTTGGCGCCATTGGTATCTGAAAATATGCTCTTTTCAAATCCAGCCTTGTAAAATATGTACATCCATGCAAACGATATGAAAAATCTTGTATGTTCGGGACAGGATATTTGTCTGGTAACGTTATCTTGTTTAATCGTCTATAATCTCCATGTTCCATCTTTCTTCTTCGTCATCATCATAGGATTTGCGTAAGGGCTGCTTGATGGGCTAACAATACCTTCTTCTATCCATTCTTTGATTTCCTTTCGTGCTGCTTTGCATCTGCCTGGTGATAATCGTCGAGGGCGTTCGTAGCAAGGTGGACCTTTCGTGGTAATTTAATGCCTCACGTTGTGCTACGGCTCTCTGTGCTTCCCTCTTCGTGAGACGTCGATATTTTCTCTGACTAGCTTGAGAAATTCATTCTTCTCTCGTACCGTTGTAACTATTGGCGTCTTGCTTGCTGTCAGCGTGCCATACGCGGTAAGGTTCGTTATACCGTCTATTAACTTCCGATTTCTCAGATCTGGAAGTAGAAGGTACTCATGTAAGAAATACAATCGGCTGCGCTACGTCAGCAACGATGAAATTCCATGAGAAGATGCGTCTTAACCCGAAATCGACAGTCATTCTCATTTGTCCATAAGTCGGTATTTTGGTATTATTTGCGGCATAAAGAAAAAACTCAATTTAACAATTTTTACTAAAACTATTCAGTAGCACTGAAACATCAGCTTAAAAATCGCGTGCCAGTCTTTCGGTTTTGCATTAAGAGACGTTTTGAGCTTGATCGCTGCCCGACAGACGCCTCAGTACTCGTCGGTTCCACTAGTTTTCCGGGGTTCTCTTCCAAGCGCACGGTTGTCGACATTTACGCGCCTTGTTTCCAAACGTTTGGTGGTAAAAACAAGTTCCACTATCCTCCTGTGGTTTTCTCCATGGCGATTTCGATCTACCTCGTGCACGCCTGGCGTCGTCCCTATCACGTCACATTGGCCTGAGATTCCTCACCTCCTTCGACAGAGTTTCAACCGCAAGTCTCAGCTCGCTGATGAGGCTGTCGTTCGCATTTTCACCTCTTCCTGCGCTATCATCTCTTGTGTTATGTCCCGTTGGCGTTTGCTTAAATCCCCTATCTGGATCCTCGTGCATTTTCCTTTCTAGCGCATAGACGTGCGGCTGCATGACTTCAACAATCCGATCCGCTTGAAGTGCTAACACGCTCAAATCTTCAGTATCGTTGACGGCTATGATACCACGACTTGTTCAGGTAGCTGTTCAATGAATAGCAAACGCAACACGGTATTGTTGCATTGACCTCCAGCCAAATTCCTCAGGCGCTGAAGATATAACGAGGATTTCTCATTTCCAATTGGCTGTCCCCTTAATAGGCGCCGCACTCGCGTCTCAGATGCCTCACCAAACGCTGTGATGATACCTGTCTTCAACGTGCAGTACTTGTTTCTTTCTGGTGGAGAGTCTATTATGTCCCCTGACTCCCAGTATTTCACTATCTAAATTAACCAACAAATGCCTACATTTCGTAGAGTCGACCGTGATCCTGTGCAATCCAAAAGCGGCTTCCGCCACCACAAACCACCTGGCTGGAGATGTCCTCCAGAATGTTTGTGGTAACTTAATGTTAGACACCGCATTTATCTGGTTGCCTTCGTACTTGTGGCCATAACCCGTTGAGTGAGCTGCTTCCAAACGAGATGATGACTGTTGTTCGTTGGCTGATACCTGCACAGCACTTGGTGTTTCAGCTGCCTGGTCCATGCCACCAATTCCTTCCCAGTTTGTGAGGATATGCGTGCATAATAGACTTCGCGTGCAATTCCGAATTGCCTTTAATGCTGTAAACATGCTAAGGGCGGCGGCGACGGTGCACACAAATTAAAAAGCACACACAATAATAATCATCTTCGACATCCGAATGCTACACACGCGCACAGGAACATACGGGAATAGCAACACAATCCCATGTCACATCGCCCAGGCAACTTTGAGGGGCGACGGCTACGAAATAGAACTTGGATTGATTGAGTCGCCACTCTCGGCGACCTCGTCGTCGAGTGGTCTGCATATTGTGCTGCACCCTTCATACTCATAGAAAAGCTGTGTGTTCTATTCGTTTTTGCCAGTCGCTGTGGAAACTATTTTCGCCCTTAGCATGTTTACAGCATTACTTGTGCAAACCTTTTTGCGTGTAAAAGAAGAAAAGATGACAATTTGCTTTCGTGGTTCCCAACGAATTACTACGTATACTGCCGGGTTCACGCACTTCCCGAGCAGAAATACTCGGAACACACGAAAAAGAAAAAAAATTTGTCGAACTGGTCAAATTCACCCTTAGCAACTCGTGTTAGTG
The DNA here is from genome assembly GCA_963855945.1 of Thereva nobilitata. Classification (NCBI taxonomy): domain Eukaryota; kingdom Metazoa; phylum Arthropoda; class Insecta; order Diptera; family Therevidae; genus Thereva; species Thereva nobilitata. The sequence continues at coordinate 124,759,643 of OY979696.1, forward strand.
GACTTAAAACAAATATTAATGTTTCATGTGGTGTTTTGATATTTCTATGTGATTGAACTAATTCTTAACTCTAAATACTAACTTTTATACTCAATATAAATGCCTTCAGCGTTCGGCAATAGGTTGTCTTCTTCTCGCTTCTCTGTCTTCTTCTTCTCGCTTCTTTCTTCTTACTTTCCTCCGGTTGGAGGTCCTTTGCTTGTTGTCAGGTTCGTTCGAGGTAGGGGTCTTCCTTCGGTACCCGTGTGCGTGGTAAAGCTTCCTTCACTCCCTATCGGGGTCGTCTAGGTTTTCTTCGCTCCTCGTCGGGGCTTTCGGGCCTTCCTTCGTTCCTCGTCGGGGCTTTCGGGCCTTCCTTAGCTCGTATTCGGGGCTTCCTTCGCTCGTGCTCGGGGCTTTCTTCGCTCCTCGTCGGGGCTTTCGGGCCTTTCTTAGCTCGTATTCGGGGTTCTTTCGCTCGTCTTCGGGACTTCCTTCCTTCCTTCGCTCGTATTCGGGGTCACCAATTTCCTATGGGGATTTGACTCCCAATCATCATGGAATAATTAAAAGGAGGGTATACTGATTAGTTTTATTTAATGTTACCCCGAAGGCTGTACAAGGATAACTAACTTTAAATTCAAAAACAATTCTTATCCTAAAATTAACATCTAAAGGTAAGTATGCTGTTCCTAAGTACGGCGGTCAAGAAAAATTTCCCCATATAAACTTTATGTAAAAAAACGCTTAAGTAATCGGTCAAGAAATGCTCTAAGAATTTTTGCTCAAGAAATTTCTGTACCTAGTACGCTGTTCGCTCAAGAAAAGTGCTAGTACTATTCTGACACGTAGATGGAGCCTTTTCCTGATGCGGTGTGGCGACCCGACTACGAAGCGTGTTCAACGCCATCTACATGTTAAAAACTATCATGCACAACAACATGTTACAGAAAAGCCACTGTACACAAACGAAATTAAAACACTCCACTTTTAATCGAATTCAAATGTTAATTTTAAGATAAGCAAGCGAATTATTATTCGAACGTTAAGTTTATGAATTGTTTTAGACTCTAAGTTTAGTTATCATTGTACAGCCTTCGGGTTAACTTCCAAATAAATATAATATTCATATTGCATCCTTCTTTATTAATAAATTCCTATGAGGACTAGGAGTCGAATCCCCATAGGAAATTGGTGACCCCGAATACGAGCGAGCGAAAGAAGGAAGCCCCGAAGACGAGCGAGGGACCCCGAATACGAGCGAGCGAAGGAAGGAAGCCCCGAAGACGAGTGAGGGACCCCGAATACGAGCGAAGGAAGTTTCGAGAACCCCGAATACGAGCGAAGGAAGTTCCGAGAACCCCGAATACGAGCGAAAGAAGTTCCGAGAACCCCGAATACGAGCGAAAGAAGTCCCGAGAACCCCGAATACGAGCGAAATAAGTCCCGAGAACCCTGAATACGAGCGAAGGAAGTCTTGAGAGCCCCGAATACGAGCGAAATAAGACCCAAGAGCCCCGAATACGAGTGAAGGAAGCCTGGAGAGCCGCGAATACGAGCGAACGAAGCACCGAGAGCCCTGAATACGAGCGAGGGAAGTCCCGAGAGCCCCAAAGACGAGCGAAAAAACCCAGAACACGAGTGAAGGAGTCTAGACGACATCGATAGTGAGTGAAGGAAGCCCGACCACGCAGACGGGTACTGAATGAAGACCCTACCTGAAGCGAAAGAAGACCACGAGCACGAGCGAAGCCCTGGCCTATTGCGAAGGGCCTGACGAAGGACCCAGACAACAAGCAAAGAACCTCCAACCGGAGGAAAGTAAGAAGAGGACGACCAAGAAGTGAGAAGAAGACGACCCATTGCCGAACGCCGAAGGCACTTATTCTGAGTAAAAAGTCAGTATTTAGAATTAAGAACTATTTCAATTATAAAAAAAGATCAAAACACCACATAAACATTATATTCCGTTATAAGTCCACTAACACGAGTTGCTAGGGCTGAATTTGATCGGGTCGATAAAAATTTCTTCTCTTTCGTGGGGTTGCGGGTATTTCTACGCGAGAAGTCGTAGGTAACCACGAAGGCAAATTGACATTTTTCTTGGTCCTTAACATAAAAAGTTTGCACAAGTAAAAGGCAATTCAGAATTGCACGCGAAGTTAAGTATATACACGTATCCTCATCAACTGGGAAATGGACCAGTCTACTGAATCACCAAGTACGGCACACGAATCAGCCAACGAACAACAGCCATCATATCATTTCGAAGCAGCCCAATCAACGGGTTATGGCCACGAACACGAGGGCAACCAGATACATACGGTGTCTAACGTTAAGTTACCACAACCATTCTGGAGGACATCTCCAGCCAGGTGGTTCGCGGTGGCTGAGGCCGCTTTTGGATTACATAGGATCACGGCGGACTCTACAAAATTTAGGCATGTGTTAGTCAATTTAGACAGCGAAATACTGGGGGTCATAGGCGACATAATAGACTCCCCACCAGAAAATAACGAATACGACACGTTGAAGACACGTATCATCACAGCGTTTGGGGAATCATCCGAGACACGAGTGCGGCGTCTATTAAGAGGACAACCAATTAGAAACGAGAAACCCTCGTTATATCTGCAGCGCCTGGGGAATTTAGCTGGAGGTCAATGCAACAACACCGTGTTGCGTTCGCTATTCATTGAACAACTACCCGAAGAGGTACGTGGTATCATAGCCGTCAACGACACGGAAGATTTGAGCGTGATAGCACTGCAAGCGGATCGGATTGTTGAAGTCAAGCTGGTGACATATACAAGCGTACATGCATTGCATTCAGCGGCTCCCTGATTTGCGGAGATTTTCAACTGACACATAATTGCATGGTTGCGTTCCGTCCCGGCTCTCACAGATAGCTCAAAAATCTGAGTAACGAGTCGCCTGTGTTTGTTGTGTATGCTTGTGTGTCCTATGTCGAATGCGGCAATGCAGAAGAAGTTGAAAGTAGCCCGACATTCGCGTGGCATGCGGAACATTCACGGAATATTTCGTCAGGTCGCATTTGAATACACACACTTCTATTTTATCTGTCAACGAATGCAACGCATGTACGCTTGGATATGTCACCAGCTTAATGCAACCGCACGTCTATGCACTGGAAAGGAACAGGCACGAGGAGCCAGAGAGGGGACTGAAGCAAATGCCAACGGAAAGTAACACAAGAGAGGATAACGCAGGAAGAGGTGAGAATGCGAACGACAGCGTCATCAGCGAGCTGAGACTTGCTGTTGAAACTCTGTCGAAGGAGGTGAGGAATCTCCGGTCGAGGTCACGCGACAGGGACAACGTCAGACGAGCACGAGGAAGATCGAAATCACCATGGAGAAAGCCACAAGAGGATGACGGAACTTGTTTTTACCACCAAACATTTGGAAACAAGGCGCGTAAATGCCGACAACCGTGCGCCTGGAAGAGGAACCCGGAAAACTAGTGGAACCGACGAGTACTGAGGCGTCCGTCGGTCAGCGATCAAGCTCAAAACGTCTCTTAATGCAAGACCGAAAGACTGGCACACGATTTTTAGTTGATACGGGAGCTGATGTTTCAGTTCTACCGAATAGTTTTAATAAAGATTGTAAAAATGATTCTGAGTTTTTTCTCTATGCTGCAAACCAAAATAATGACTTATGGACAAAAGAGAATGACTGTCGATTTCGGATTAAGACGCATCTTCACATGGAGTTTCATCGTTGCTGACGTAGCGCAGCCGATTGTAGGAAACGATTTCCTACACGAGTACCATCTACTTCCAGATCTGAGAAATCGGAAGTTAATAGACGGTATAACAAACATCACTGCGAATGGCACGCTGACAGCAAGCAAGACGCCAACAGTCACAACGGTAGGAGAGGAGAACGAATTTCTCAAGCTAGTTAGAGAAAGCATCGACGTCACACGAAGAGGGAAGTACAGAGAGCCGAAGCACAACGTGAGGCATTACATTACCACGAGAGGCCCACCTTGCTACGAACGCCCTCGACGACTGTCACCAGGCAGATGCAAGGCAGCACGAAAAGAGATCAAGGAATGGATAGAAGAAGGTATTGTCAGACCATCAAGCAGCCCTTACGCAAATCCCATGATGATGACGAAGAAGAAAGACGGAACATGGAGATTATGTGGGGATTATAGACGATTAAACAAGATGACGGTACCAGACAAATACCCTGTACCGAACATATAAGATTTTTCACATCGGTTGCATGGATGCACATATTTTACGACGCTTGATTTGGAAAGAGCGTATTTCCAGATACCAATGGCACCAGAGGATCGAGAGAAGACTGCGTTGATAACACCGTTTGGACTCTTCGAATTTAACGTAATGCCATTTGGACTAACAATATTTTCAACGGTTTATTGACACGACGTTACGAGGTCTGGAGTTTTGTTTTTGCTATGTGGACGATATCATAATAGCGTCGCGATCAAAGGACGAGCACATTAAACACATAAGAGAAGTCATCCAACGGCTAAAGGAACACGGACTTATAATAAAATTAAGCAAGTGCCATTGGGGACAAGAAAAGGTAGAGTACCTTGGATATGAAGTCTCAAAGGACGGGATTAGACCACTCGAACATCGAGTACGAGCGATAAGGAACTTTCCCAAACCAAAAACTGTCCAGGAATTAAGGAGATTCCTAGGAATGGTTAATTTCTACAGAAGGTGTATCAAGGATGCGGCAAGTATGCAAGGCCCTCTGCACTCCCTTACCGCGGGAACAAAGAAACGGGATAAGAGACCCATCAACTGGAACACAGAGACAGAGGCGGCATTTGAATAATGCAAGGAGGAATTAGCAAGAGCCACGATCATTGCTCACCCAGCATAGGATACACCACTGAGACTGACGACTGACGCGTCTGACGTTGCGATTGGCGCGGTACTAGAGCAAGACATCGAGGGAAAACGACAACCGTTAGGATTTTTCTCAAGAAAGATGTCGGAAACACAGACGAGATATAGCGCATACGACAGAGAACTCCTTGCCATATTCTCAGCGATTAAATATGTTAGACATTTCGTGGAAGGACGAAATACAACAATATTCACGGACCATAAACCGCTGACGTATGCTTTCAGCCAAAAGGCGGCGAAGGCATCACCGAGACAGCAAAGACAGTTGGACCTAATAGGACAATTCACTACAGATATCAGGCACATCGCTGGAATAGATAATGCAGTGGCCGACACCTTATCAAGAATTAATGACATCGTCTTACCAGTTTGTGTCACTACGGAAGACATAGCGAGTGAACAAGGGAAAGACGAAGAACTGAAGGAACTATTGCAACGCCCAGGTGCAATAAAATTTAAGAAGCTACGACTATGTAACACGGAGACTACAGTATATTGCGACGTGTCTACGGATAGGATACGACCATACTTGCCGAAACCATTAAGGAAAAGAATCTTCGACAACGTTCACAACACTGCGCATTGCAGCGGCAAAGCTACGAGGAAAGCTATTTCGAAAAAATTTATTTGGCCAGGAATGAACAAAGACATCAACGGATGGTCACGATCCTGTTTACCATGCCAAAGGTCGAAGATCAGCCGACGTACTAAGTGAATACCGCAACATATTGACGTCCCGGAAGGACGTTTTCAACACGTTCACATCGACATCGTGGGACCGATGACTGAAGTAAGAGGTTACAGATACTGCCTAACGATGATTGACCGCTTCACACGGTGGCCGGAGGCTACCCCAATTAAGGACATAACAGCAATAACGGTGGTCGACGCGTTCTTTGAAACATGGATCTCGAGATATGGCGCACCAGCTACCATAACGACGGATAGAGGCACACAATTTGATTCGCAGATCTTCGACGCTTTCGCGAAGCTAATTGGAAGCCGGACGAATCGCACCACAGCATACCACCCACAGGCGAATGGATTAATCGAACGATGGCATCGATCATTTAAAGCCGCGATAAAATGTCATCAAAATGAAGACTGGATACAGGTATTACCGGTAGTTATGTTAGGATTAAGGAACTGTCTCAAAGAAGACATTGGTATGTCGAGCGCCGAATTGGTATTCGGTACAACCCTACGAATACCTGACGAATATTTTATGCAAGAGGACTTTCAACCTGATAGAACAATGTTTAAGGAAGCGCTGAGGGAACACATGCGAGAGCTACGTCCACGTCAAACAGCACATCACAGCAAGCCAAGAATCTTCATACATAAGGATTTAGCTACGTGCACACATGTATTTGTAAGGGTGGACGGGGTGAAGAAACCATTGGACCAGCCTTACACCGGACCTCATCCTGTGATCAAGAGAGATAACGATGCATACTATACCATCGAGGTCAACGGAAAACACGCAAACGTCTCAATAGACAGATTGAAACCTGCGATTTTGCAGGAAACAAATCTTCAAGATGAGTCGATAGTGAGACAAACACCAAGAACCTACGAGGGACCAGCCGCAAAAAGTAATCTGGTACGTTTCGCAACACCTAGCAACTAGTTACGGTGTTACTGGAAGGGGAGTAATGTGGCGACCCGACTACGAAGCGTGTTCAACGCCATCTACATGTTAAAAACTATCATGCACAACAACATGTTACAGAAAAGCCACTGTACACAAACGAAATTAAAACACTCCACTTTTAATCGAATTCAAATGTTAATTTTAAGATAAGCAAGCGAATTATTATTCGAACGTTAAGTTTATGAATTGTTTTAGACTCTAAGTTTAGTTATCATTGTACAGCCTTCGGGTTAACTTCCAAATAAATATAATATTCATATTGTATCCTTCTTTATTAATAAATTCCTATGAGGACTAGGAGTCGAATCCCCATAGCGGTAAAGAAAAAATTGGGAAGACAATTTTTTCTTGACCGAAATTGGCATTTCGTTTGTGGCGAAAAATAGATTTGTCCGCGGGAAGTGTTTTCATTATTTTTTTAATAGTTTTTATAGAGCTTAATATAATTAAAGGACAATTTAAGTGATTATTCATTATTTTAGTGTTGTTTTAAAATACGTTTCTGAGAAAATTCCATTTTTTTATTATGCGGAAGGACTCTAAAAAACATTTCCGCAGCCAGATATTATTTTCCTACACAAATGCCAATTTTAGTCAAGAAAAAAAGTCCTCGCATTCACTTGTCAAAATTTTCTGTACCGGGGTCGAGAAATAATAAGAGCATTTTTCTTGACCGCCGTACTTAAGAACAGCATACTTAGCTTAAATTTGGTCTAAAGTGAAGTATTTTAATTTCGTTTATGTACAGTGGCTTTTCAGTAACATGTTGTTGTGCATGACAGTTTTTAGCATATAGATGGCGTTGAACACACTTCGCAGTCGGGTCGCCACAGTACATTGGACTAAGGCTGCCAACCGTCCCGCATTAGGGGGGACAGTCCTGCATTTGCTTGCATTGTTCCCCGTTATTAAAAGCGTCCCACATTGTCCCCCAAACCTCAAATTCCTCCCACAAGTCCCGCATTTAGTTTTTGTGCAAATAGTATATTGTGCATCAGGTGGAAAGGACTAAGGAGACGGAAACATTTTAATACATATGAACAAACGTTGTGTTTATACACATGATTGCATATGTACATGCAATGTTTTTCCGTCTAGGTAGTATGTTCTCTTCGTATTCACTTTGCGTAGACTTTTGGCACTGCAAGACTGTAATGAGCAAAAAGTCTTGCTATCTTGCTCTTGCAGTCTTGTCTTGCCCTACCTTGTCTTGGTTTTGCTTTGGTCTTGCTAAATGTGCAAAAATAGACAAGAATTCAAGACCACTGCAAGACTAGTCTTGCCCCTCACAGCAGATCAGCACACAGATAGGACATTTTTATGCAGATTTATCTAATGAACAAACTTTACGTAACCAAAATTTACGTAAAGCCAATAATTTACGAGATATTTGCGAAAAACTGATTTTTGTGACCTTTGACCTTTAATATCTCAAGACGCGGACACGAGATTATATGAGACTTTTGACACATCATTTAGAATGCAAAAACAAAGGTTCATACAAATTTTCAGCTTATTACCCCTCATTCCGAAGTGAAACCCTAATTTGACTGGACTATTAGTCTGGGGAAATTACCATTTTAAGGAGACAAAATTCCAAAATGGTTGTAAATTGGTCCACAGCTTCCTTGGGACATTTTAAGAAAACAATTTTGGAATAAAAAAAAAAACATGGCCGCCGAAGATATCACTTTTTGGCCAAAAAATCTCTCAAAAACTGTTTTTTCGAAAAAGAATTTTGATCAGTCAATGCAAAACGTTATTGCCTACAAAAAAGCCCTCGTGTCATTTTTTCGAAAACCTACCGTTTCGAAGTTATTCAAGGTCAAAATTTCCAAAAATCACTTTTCGGTAAAAAAATATATTGAATAATTTGAAAAGGCCAAGGTTTTCGAAAAAATTACAAGAGGGGTATTTTGTTGGCAGTAATGTTTGTAATGTTTTGTAATGTAAAATTCGAAAAACCAATTTTTGAGTGATTTTTTGGTCAAAAAGTAATATCTTCCGGCGGCCATGTTTTTTTTGTGATTCCGATATTGTTTTCTTAAAAAGTCTCAAGGAAGCTGTGGACCAATTTTCAGCCATTTTGGAATTTTGTCTCCTTTCGTGCGTTTTTTTTGCTAATTTCCCCGGACTATATAGGCTTATTTTATTTTGTCATGATCGCATAGAAAAACCTCGTTCCGTCCCCCATTTCGATTTAGGAAAATTGGCAGCCTAAGGCAAGGCGCGCACTGAGGTGATGAGAAATTGGCGTGGCGGTGGGGTGGATAGTGAAATATTTTAATCACACGGAATCAATTGAGGCAGCGCGCATCGAGATGGAGTGGTGTTTTGCAAGTGGACTGGAACCCATTTGGTTGGCACTAGTCTCCGACAAGTTTAATTTTGAAGTAGCATGCCATTTCACGGCCAACTTGGGTTTTAATTTTTTTTTTGGGGAAAACACGTATACGAGGGCATAGGTCGCAATTTTTCTAGTAATTTACAAAATGTGGCCTTGTTCATTCTACAAACAAGTTTAAACTTATTTTCTTCCAGGTGTAAATCACCTTTATAAACATTATAAATGCCGTATTTTGCATTTTCTTGCCACAGTGGGTGGACCCAATAACCTTTTTCCTTTATTGTTTTTTTTATTGTTAAGGTTAATAATTTGCACACATGCAACAGCATCTTCATCGTCCGACGACCACATTTTGATTGAAAATATCATGTATTAAATCGATGTAGCGAAGTGGTGCCTGCCACTTCGGTGCGCATTAAACCACTTCGATGCCATTTCTCTGGCACACCTCTTATAACTTAATCACCAGGCCAAAGCCACTTAACCGCCACCCCACTTCAGTGCGCGCCTTGGCTTACATTGGACAAAGGTGACATCTGTGGCCGAAAATGAACTAGAAGTTTAGTTTCTTCTACCCACCCATTTCCTGTCATTTCCCCATAAGAGTTGAACCTCCTTGCATAGGGTGACTTCCAAAATGCATCAGTGCGGTATCACTGCAGAATTCAGCTACAGACTAATTGCTTAATTCTTCAGTGATACTGCAGTGATGCATTTTGGAATTCACCCGAAAGGCTCATTCAGATCCAGCAGAGGCAGTAAGCTTAGTTTTACTAGCAATCGCTGTTGCTTTTTTTGTCATCTGACCACGATTAGCCAATAGAAACTGTTTGCTGCCGCTGCTAAATCTGAATGGGCCTATGGTCTCCATTTGCCAAATACTTGCGCGTCTACTCTTGCAACTGCAGCCAACTTCACGTTTTATGGCAAACTGCTTTTGTTATCAACTTTATCCTATAAAAAGCTTAACAGTGACAGTTCTCGATAGTAAAACAAAAGCTTTGACGTCTACCAAATGAATTTTTAATTTTGTAAAAGATCTTATTAAAAATGTCCGAAGAGAATGCAAATTTAACATCTAAAATACGACAGGGCCTCAGTACACTGGCATTAAAATATGATTACCAGAAAACGGAAGAAGTTTTAAATAATTTCTTAGAATATGGACTTTTTCTTAATTCCAGCAAGGCGGACGACCTTCCAAATAACATCATCCTGGATTTCACTACCGCTAATAAAGAAGCTGCAATTAAGGCTCTACCAGCCTTTTCAAATTATTTCAATACAACAGCTTCGACTAAGTTAAGCAATTCATATGAGGATTTTGATGAACAGGAATACGTTTTATCACAAATATGTCGATCCAGATCTGGGTTAGAATTTTTTGTAGAATATTTTGAAGCAAGAATAAAAGAAACTCCAAATATTTTTGATGATTGGTATTCTATTACATCAGGAATTCCTAGTTTTGATGAACAATTACGTTACAAAATAAAGCGATATCCAATCATCAGTAAAATGCGAATACCAAATGGTCTTCCAGAAAGTCACTGGTGGTTTTTGCATTCTGATGAATGGTAATTTATATATATATGTACTACAAAAACATTATCGATAATATAAAAAATTAAACAATAAAGATTAGAAATAAGGATATGTGCTTAATATTAAGTCTTCCAAAGAATGTATTTTTATAATAAAATTAATAAACATTTTTAAAACTTAAATTTAACAAAATATTTGATTTTCTAAGAAATCAAGCCTATTACAGATGCTCTCCAAAATACAGTGGATTTTATTAATTTGTTCTGTAATTTCCGATAATTTCTTGCAAATTAAATAATCCATTTTGCCGTCTCGTTGATATTTATCATTATCTTGCGATTCTATATTTTTAAGTAACTTTCCATTTTCAATCTATTTAAAAAAAGAGAGCAATTGCCAACTCAATTTTAAATGTACATTATTCTTAAAAATGTAAAAAAAAACTTGCCAAAGGCTTTTAATAGCTATGACTATCAAAGTTAGCAAGCGATAGCAAAATTCATTTGTATAATAAGAGAGAAACAGAAACATGCGACTGAATTAAAAAATACATTTTCGTGGCAATGTACGAGTATATTCTTATTTAAAAAAAACTTAATTACAGGGATTCATTTCCAACCTGGTAATCGGTTGCTCTCTTATAAGCCTCAGTATTTCTTGGATCAATCAATATACTTTTATCAACATCTAAATTATCAGTACCATTATTTTCTAAATTATTTAAATTATGTTTATTTGGTGATGATGGTGTAACGCCACTACCATTCGAAATTAAACTAATGCGAGGCGAATCTGCTTCAAAAAAATTTGTATTCCATATCAACAGCTACAAAAGAAATGTATTTTTTTATAGAAATTTTCGAAATATATATTTTCAATCAAACTTGTACTTACTTGTCTATCTTCACCAGCTGAAGCAAAATGTTCACCATCTTTAGAAAATCTTACAGAAGAAATTTTTCCAATATGTCCATTTAATGTGAAAATTGGCCTGCCTTCTAGCAAATCTAAAATTTTCATTGATCCATCATCACTTCCACTTAGCAAATAGTTTCCAGATGGATGAAATGATACAGAATTAACTGTATGCGCATGAACATGATATAATTGAACTAGTTTTTTTGCTATTAAATCATAAATCTTTATTCGATTGCTAGTCATCCCAATAGCAATAAGATTCCCTTCTGGATGCCAATCTAATTCTTTTCCAAGTCCTTTGTCATCCACAAAAGTATCAATACATTCTCCAGTTAGTGTATCAAATATTTTCAATGATTTGTCATCACCACAAGATGCAATCCGCCTTCCACTAGGATCAAATTTGGCACAACGTACCCAGTTCTTGTGACCAGTGAAAGATGTTACAAATTTTTTTCGTCCAACTTCCCATAACTTAACAGTTTTATCATCGGAAGCTGTTACAAGCTAAAGAAAAAACCAAGTTTTTTTGTATATTGACTATCAATACACCTACCTCATATCCATTTAAATTGAAGTCAACCGAACGTACAGCGGCTGTATGAGCAATAAACTCGCCATCAGTACCCTTTATTTTCGGTACCCATAATCGTACAATACGATCATGTGATGCAGATGCTACAAGATCACTTCTTGGTGACCAAGCTACTGAATTAACAATATCCGTATGAGCCTGAAATTGAAAACTGCGAGCAGCTTGTTGAAAATCCCATATCATCACAGATGTATCCACGGACGATGAACATATTTGTTTGGAATTGGGATTAAATGCCAGCTGTGTTATTCGGCCCGTGTGACCCTTAAAATGACGGGCTAATGTAGGCTCTGCTGAAGGTATATCCATTTTATCTTACAATCTTCCTTCCAGAATATCAAAAATGTATACAACAATTAAATTCAGCGCGGCTAGATCAAAATACAAACACTCACGTCAAACGTTCAGTTCAAAATGAGGTATTTCAAAACCCAACTGCACTGAAAACTAGATTTTATAATATTAAAATTCTCACAGTAGATGACTCTACCTGCGTAATGGTGAATAAAAATCCGTAAGATGAAATAAAAATATATTTATATATGTAATAATTTTGTTGAATTAAATAAAAGTTTATCATATTAATATTTTTTATTATGAAAAGACTGAAAATATTATTTAAATTCTATTAAAAAATTTATTTGTATTTTTACTGTGGTGAAAAAACAACTGTCAAAATTGGACCAAGCGATGAAGATGGAGGCTTGTTGAAATATCTGTCATTCGATAGATTTTGAAAATAAATATTTTAATGTAAAATTAAATATAATCAACAATGTTTTTCCTTGAAAAAATAATACCAGTTACTAAAAATATTAGCACACTTTGCCAACTAACAAGTAAGTTATAAATCCGATACATACTGCAGAGATAACCTTAAAAATTCTAATTTTTTATACTTACAGATTCTTTTAGAGCGATTTCCTTAACACCAAAATACTTAAAATCATCCACTGCCTTAGCTTCCTCTAATCAACTTCAAGCTAATCAAGAACATAAATCCGATGTATTTACAAATATTGAAAAACTTCTTAAACAAAAATCAGAGGCTCGCTTATTTGCGGTAGTGCATATTTGTGGAAAACAATGGAAAATTACTAATGGAGATATAATAATAATTCAAGGATATTGGCCACCAACAGTTGGTGATAACATACGTTTAGATAAAGTACTGTTAGCTGGCAGCAATAATTTTACTTTAATTGGTACACCAATATTAAAACCTGAATTGGTTGATGTTCAAGCAACTGTTATTGAGAAAACTATATCTCATACTAAAACACATTTCCGTAAGAAACGTAGAAAGCAATATATGAGGATTAATTTTTTTAGAACACCACATACAATGTTACGGATAAATAGTATTGAGATAAAGGATAATAAACTTCACTCTGCTACTAAAGATGATCTTAAAATATTTTAAGTCAAAATATTATATAATAAAAACAATGTGAAACTTACATGCTTTTTTATCTAGATTGCACATTTATTAAATTTCAACTAAATAAAAAAGATGAAAAGCTTGCTTAACTCAGGATGGCCACATTCTGGAAAACCGGGGAAAGTCGGAATGCTTCATCCATAATATTTAAATTATTTTATGAAAGGTGTATTCAAATTAACAATCATATAAGAGAGGATAGGCTAATATTATCGGGCTAGTCCCTTCCAAATCAAGTTTGTGTGAGGCTTATAACCTCTCCTGGAAAAATAATTACATATTACGGAACGAGCAACATCCCTCGGATACTGGAAAAAACGGCCACGGCAACGAAAAAGGCAAAACGATTTAAGAATTTCTCATGGAACGTCCGAACTCTGTACAGAACTCGGCCTACACAACATCCAGCCGATACCCTGTCAAAGTATAAACCTGACATTACAGCAATCCAAGAAATGAACGCAATTCAAGCTAAAGAAGCCGCCTATAGATCGTACAGACGTTCTCCAAACGAGTCACTTCGGCGGGAGTATATCAAGTCGAGAAACTCCTGCAATTCTATCATCAGGAAGGTCAAATCAACATTTGACGACAAGTTGAGAAGTAAGATCCTCAACAAACGCGTGGGCAGCAAAAACTTCTGGTCCTTGGTAACTTCTATCAAGAAAAAGTTTACTTCTTCCACAACCCCTCCATTCATTTATGAGAAGGAAATGATAACAGAAAGCAAACCCAAGGCCGACTTATTGGCATTTATGTTCGCCTCAAATTCTTCTTTACCTGAATCTGATACGTAACCCCCGGTTCTCGAGCGCACCGCCCATTCTATGGACAGAATTTTCTTCAGGACTCGTGAGGTGCATAAATGTCTCAAAGATCTTGACGTCAATAAATCCATTGGCACTGACAAAATTCCACCTATGATACTCAAGAAATGTGCCTCACTTTTGGCTAAACCCCTGCCCAAACTTTTTGCCCTGTCTTACTTCTCCGTAGTGTATCCAGACACTTGGAAACCAGCTCATGTTCAGCCCATTCCGAAAAAAGGTGAAGCCATTGCCCCTTTAAACTATCGCATCTCAACCAAAGCATCCAACGCTTCGGTGAGTCTGGTCTGGTTGCTCTAGATATTTCCAAGGCTTTCGACAGAGTATGGCATCCCGCTCTGCTGTCTAAACTCCAAGCTATTGGTATTAACTCAGTTCTAAGGAACTGGATTGAGAGCTTTCTTTCTGACCGTTCAATCAAGGTAGTATTGGATGGCGTCGAATCCAACGATCACTCCATTTCGGCCGGCGTTCCCCAAGGGTCGATCGTCTCTCCTGCTCTCTTTCTTATATTCATTAATGATCTGCTCTCAATCCCCTCCAACCCACTACACAGTTTCGCCGATGACGGTACTCTGCGTTACTCCTACGCCTTCGAGAACATAAGACAAGCAAGTGCCAGACCATGTCTCTTAAACCGAGAACTCATGTCCAACTCTTTCCACGCGGACATTGAACTCATACTTGATTGGGGCCGCAAGAATCGTGTCGAATTCAACGCATTGAAAATAAAGTACTGTCTTATCTCCACCAAAACCAGCAAGGATAATCTAACAGCTGACCCATCTCTTAACAACCTGGGAGTGACTTTATCTAATGATATGCGATGGAATAATCACATATTCCAAATCGCCCTAACTACAATTTGCAAGTCCTACATTCGGCCTCGCCTTGAATACAACCAAAAACCACCTTGGCTTGTCTGGACAAGGTGCAAAGCCGAGCCATCAAACTCATTGGCGATAGCACCGTTTGCTCCTCCATAGAATCCTGCCACCGTAGGAATGTGGCAGCCCTTTCAAAAGTTTACCGCTATTGCCATAGCGACTGCTCCACTGAAATTAGAAACCTACTGCCTACACGGCAACTTTTTTCCCGCGACACAAGACTAGCCAACTCCGCTCACCCCATACACTACAGCCCCGCTCTTCGGGCACATTACGGTTTAGAAGTTCGTTTATAAATAGAACAACTCGATTGTGGAACTGTCTTCCGCAGTCGGTGTTTCCGAACTCATACAACATCTCAGAGTTCAAACGCAAGGTTCATCGACATCTAGTCACGCACCCTCCATACCCCTAACCTATCCTTTCTCCTCTATCCTTCAAACCAAGCTTACTACTAGATATTGCACCATGACTCGAACGACATGACGGACTAGCGGTACAAAGGGTGATTTCTATGCTTGGTTTTACCACATAACGAAAAAAAAGCGGTGTACAGGGAATGCTGGGCCTTATTGTTGAATCCGCCGGCAGGGAAGTGAATGCGAATTTGACAGATTCTGATTGTTGAATCCCTCGGCGGGAATGTGAATGAAAAGTCGAAAGTGGAAGTTAAACTAAAAAACCGTTTGTTTGGAGTTGTGTATCCAATGCGAACTGTCCATTCGATTGTCATTTGAATTTCGAAAATGAAATATGTCACTTCATATGGCGCATTGAATAATCGCAGCGACTGAAACTCTTTAGCGGCGGGAATCCCAAATCCGCCGGATTCAACAAACAGGCCCGCTGCCTTACAAACACCTGAGAATGATGTGTATAACAGCTGTCATATAAAACACCATGTCCTGGGGGTAGTTTTTATGTTCAGCAAAAGAATGAAGCCTACCATTATCGGCTTTAAAGCAATAAACGAAAGGCTATGTATCCTTCGTGTGCGACGTATATTTAAGAACATCAGCCTCATAAACGTTCACGCACCTACAGAAGAGTCCCCAGACGAAGAATTCTTCGAAGTAGTTGTACGGGAACTTAATGCATGTCCCAGGTATGATGAAAAAATCATCCTGGGAGTTCTGAACGCCAAAGTAGGCCGGGAGAAATATGTCGGCACCCACAGCTTGCATGAGAACACTAATGACAATGGACAGGCAGCAAGTAAGAACTTGGTCGTTGCAAGTACGAGTTTTGCGCGTAAAGATATCCATAAAGCCACTTGATATCTCGTGATGGAGGCACTACTAACCAAATAGACCATGTGTTGATGGACCACCGCCACTTTTCGGGCCTGATGGTTCGAACGCGCCGAAGTGGCAGCTTCAACTCGAATCACCATCTTGTTGGTATGGTGCTCCGAGAGCGTATTACAACTCCTGAAAAACTTTGTATCCGCGAATCAGGCCCGACTCAACACCGCTGCAATACTGCAATGGCCAGAAACGGTTACAATCATGCGTTAGAACTCGCGCTCAGTTACCGAAGAGTAAGTCCAGGAGACGAGATTCCGGTCTTCGACGAGAGTTGGACACGCCTTAAAAATACTGTCATTAGTACTGCTGACTCTTAGGCAGAAGTCTTAGAGATCGGAACGACTGGGGCGTATTTGGTTTCTAGAGTCGATGGATCGACTCGACAAAAAAAGCTTCTCGATTTTCTCTAAGTTTGGTATTTGGCATTTCGACCAAATCGACAGATAAATGCTGCCATACAAAACCATCAAATTGTGTGATATTACTTTAAGTGCAGCAAACCACGTATATTTAATTGAAATAGAAATTGTTAAAAGTTTATTGTATGCATAAATTTAGCTTTTTAATAAACGTCAAAAGTCTTTATCGACACGTAAAGAGACGATAACGTTGTCGATATCGTGTTGCCAAATGCCAATTTTTATTTATCGACAGAAATCGATATCGACTCGAGAAACCAAATACGGCCCCTGCTGGTTCGATAATTAATGCAAGCTGACAACTGAAAGTAAGAATGTGCGTACCGAGCAATGCAGCAGTCCCACGCGAAGGGAAATACAAAGAGCTCAGAAAAGAGAATTCACCGACGAAAAAAGATAGCCTGGGAGAAAAATCTCGTTTGTGAACTATAATAGTACAGAGAGCAACGGCGTTTTCAGAAGATTGAAACAAAGGCATTCTCTGCCCGGTACATAAAAAAGGAGATATCACAGCATGCACCAATTATCGGTATAACGTTATTGTGTACCGCGTATAAGGCCAATACCAGTGTGCCTTCAGCCTAGGCAAATCAGCAACTGATTGGATTTTCATCGTGAGGCAGGTGATGGAAAAATGTCTAGTTTCAAAAATCAATCCAACACCTCTTCATATGCTTTAAACCGGCTTATGATAGCAGTAGAACTCGACAAAGCCATGACAGAATTCGGCATCGCCAATCAGCTACACGAATGTGAAGGTTGATCATGACCCAGTAGGGAATTTACGAATTCATGAAATTGGAATGCAGTATATCTTTGTAGAAATTGGAAGCAATGTGAATCGATGGCTATTGGAAGAAATGCTAATGTAAAGTGTCATGCGTAAGGAATTGTAATGCAAAAGATAGCCGTTATGCCTTTAAATTGGAATGTATGGTAATGCAAAAGGTAGCTCTTATGCCTTCGTATTGGAATGTATGGTAATGGAAAAAGTAGCTCTTATACCTTCATATTGGAATGAATTGTATTGCAAAAGGTGGCCGTTATGCCTTCGACCCTAGGACACCGCAATGTTAATCGAAGGGATGATTCGATCTAGAAAGTAGACATTATGCATCCGAAGGAAAGTGTGCAGAATCGACTCTGGAAGGCTTCCATTCCCTACTGGGGACCAATGAGACAAGCTAAGTAAAGGTATCCGTTACACTGTTCCCACCAATCAACATCTAAAATGGACTCCGACAAAAGGACGATCTGGCTTGCCTCCTATTCAATTCGGCATTGGAGAACATAATCGGGAGTGGGCAAGAGCAAGGGGCACAATCCTCCACAAGTCCACCTGTCTGCATGAGGGAGTGGTGAGAAATCTTTCATCGGTGCACGAGGGAATATGTCCGACCGCCTGTCTAAAGCTTCCATGCCTACGACAGGGATACGCACCCAGACGGTAGTGTCAGATTCCTACTGACTAACAACTCACCAACCATTTTTTCATGACGTTCAAGTCCAGACCGGTACGAGCTGTAAAGGCATTTCTTCAGTCTGGCGTCATCAGCGTGACCCTTACAAGAAGGATCGCTCCGAGGTGCTCAGCGAAGCCGGAACAGCCCAGGCGTCTAGCTATGTAGCTTTTATCTCTCCTTGCATTTCTTGCCTTTCCCTGTTTCTTCTGGTGGAGATCTCGGGTCAATTAAGAGAACCGATGGCTCCTTCACACCAACTAGAGCAACTTCTGCTGGGCTGCTAACAGCCCCACTTTCTGGAGTGGCCAAATTTGCCTAGGCAGAAGCACCAATGGCCTCGATTCTCGAATCCGGCGGATCGGAAGTGAGTGCGGATTTGACACTTATGTCCAAAATGGCGTATGTTTAAGTTGAGATTCCTTAATTTTGTTCTCGAAAACCGTTTACAGGTTGGCATAGTTATACGTTAAGATTTACGATTACACCCACACGGCGAATAAGGGAAGGGCTGCGACCGAATCGCTCCCTTACTATGCAAAATATTTTCGGCTTCCTTCCCTCATGGTCATATCCCATCCGTTTGGAGGGATGTCAACATAGCATTTATATCAAAGCCAGGACCTTCGGATTACACCTTGGCTAAAGCCAAAAAGTCGCGTATTTTGCCTTGAAGAGAATGGAGAAAATTGTCGACAGGATGATAAGAGAAACTTTTCTTAAGCGCCAACCGCACCCTACCAGCATGCGTACCAGGCGGGCAAGTTCACTGCACAATCGAAACGAATACTACTGGTTAATATAGCCTTTTATACCAAAAAAAAATTCTGCCTTCCAGGCTTGTGCACAGAAAAACGAAACAGGACATAGAGGAACGAGTCAATAGGTTTGAGATAAGAGTTCTCAGGTGCCTAATAGGCCCAACGGGAGAGGATGGAATATGGCAAAGCAGACACAACAGCGAGTTGTATGAAATTTTTGACGACTCACAACTCTCAACTTTTATATAACCAGTACCCAGACCCGCAGACGAGTACGCAGGAGATGAATCGACTCTGGGATGGCTGACGCAGAGGCAATGCTCAACATCTGGAACTGGAGACAGCACGCAAGGGACCGTCAATCGTGGAGACATGTCCTAAAGGAGGCCAAGGCTCGCTTTGGACTGTAGCGCTATAGAATGAGATGGGTGTTAAGTTTTGCTGTGCGTGTTGGTCTTTTAACTAGTTTTGTTCGGATCCTGCATTTGACCATGGTGATCCGACTCGACATTGGCCCCTCTGTGCGTTCATACTTCTAATATCCTCGAACTAAGCATACCAACCATAAGTACTTTATATTGCTTATTATATCTAGGAATACACGTCTGCAATCGAAACAGTTCCAAGCTAAATTTATCTTTAAACCATTAATAAAACTGCTTTCATACACAATTCGAACAATTTGTCAATATCACAATATCTATGCCTTACAAAATTAATTCTCTTCTGTCTCCTGCTATTCAAATTATGACAAATAGAAAACGAAATCTAGCAATTTATCAAAAATATCTTTCAATTCTTTTGTGAAAAAAACAAACCTTGAAGGACTCTCCGTTTATATTCCCGCTGCCACTGAAACCATAAAATCTGAAAGCTGGAAGAAATACGCATCAAAATCCTTTTTTGACAAATAGGAAAAGAAAAAAGAACAAAAAATAAAATAAAATATGGAAGGTAGGTCATGAAGAAGCGTGCAGGTAAACCATTTCCCTTCTTCCTATCTTCAGGTTTTTTACCTTTCAATGTCACACGCGAATAAAATTTGTCTCGGAAACTCCTCAATAACCAATCAATCCTTATTAACCTCGTATTATATATACATATAAAAAATTGAATTCGATTCTATATTATCAAGGAAATAGAAAGCAATTTGATTATTTATAGTACTACTATGGCTGCTTACGTGAAGCTAGTGGAGTGTCTCGTTAAACTGTTATTGGCTTCTTAGAATACTTCGTTAATTTGTTGATTGATAAGCCTACAATATACAAATATATATATATCTACATTGGATGCCCCTTTTATTGGCTGAGGAAGGACTGTATTTTAGGTAGGATACTGAATTCACATCAGTTTCAGTTCATTTTGTGATTTGTTTGAAAGAGCATGTGTAAAGAAAAGGATTTATTCAATTTTAATTCATATTCGTTTTTGTGATTTGAAATTTAAAATAAAAACAAAACATGAATGTTAAAGTATCAAAGGAGGAAAGAATTCGTTTAAGAGAAGCTCGTCATGAATTGCAAATTATAATTACTAGGGCAAGAAAAATATGTATGTGTGAAATAAGAGTGAATTTCCATACTAATTAGCTGTAATAAAAAAAATTCTTAATTAGTAGTATTACAATTAACGAAGTGTCGATTCGCACCATATACGGGTGCACGGAGATACCGTGTGACGCGACCACATTTCCAGAATTTAGTGTATTTTTGTAAAATCGTAAGAATCAGTTTAAACAGGGTGTTCCGTGGCAGATTTAGGATAAATTCGAATTTATGTAAAACCGTTGCGCGAAGGAGTGGGAGAAGAATATAATTCGGTCATGCGTGCGAATGGTGCAAGTCGATCATTTCGTTTATTACCCCATATCAAAACCGGTTTTTTAGGCGAGGGGTTGCAGGGAAGTATACGGCATGCATCATATGTCTCCTCATTTTTCAGCCAGAAAATTTGCCAGAATTACCCATCCATTACACTGGGGCTTATTCTGAGAGTCGAATCACTCACATGACATTCCTCGATTGATTGTCACCTCAATTTCGGAGAGGTATTCCCAGAGTGGAAACGCAGTTAACAACCTTCATTCCATGCCACATGACTCTCAGAATAAGGCCCACTAACACAAATATAACTTCGCACTCGGGGTCTGCAAAAACTATGAGTAATTCCCCTTCTCATTCGCGTTTATTGTACAACTAAAAGGCATCACAATCGTTACACGAAAAAGAGGCAGAAAAATTAATGTTTAGTGTGATACCCGCATCACACACAAACCGTTTTGATGTGAGTATGTGATGGATAGTGTAATTTGCGCCAATTGTTAATTCACGATGTGGCAGTGCTCCAGTGAGCATCAAGCGATCGCAAAAGAAGCGTATTTTAAAGCCAACGATTCGTGCACATTTCAATTTAAATTGATTTGTCAACAAGCAAAACTGGCTGGCACCAATAGGAGAAAACCCGCGATTGAAGCACCTGTAGGCCTCGTAGAGCCAAAAGTGACCGAGTGGAATAATCGGACCCCGAATTGTCGTGGAGAAAATGTCACTGTTGATGGTAATTCTTATCTTATGCTCAATGGAACACTGCGACATCGAGACTGAACACTCCGCAGGCATGACGCGCCGAACTATATGCCTCTTCCGCTCCTCTGCCCAACCATTTTTGCAAAATATTCAAATCTCAAATAATAAATCTGCCACGGGACACCCTGTACATTACTTCAAAAATTCAATCCCTGATAATCAGACCTTTGGTTTCCAAAGTCAAACGTGTTTTGATGTATTTGCAAATATCGCAAAAAGGAACTTAACTAAATACTCATAAATCACAAAAATTCGTTTAGCACTTGCAGTTGCAGCTCCAGGGAACTCTTGCCTTTTTTTAGGAGACAAATATATGTGCAACAAGACAATCTTTAAAAAATACCAGAAACCGAGGGGAGGGGCATTCCCCTATTCTAAAATTGTGACCAGCTTTGGCGACTCGCGCTTACTTCTTATGATTTTGGTTTCTATGTCAATGTTAATAAAAGTTACTTATACTTCACTTCTACGTTACTTTTCATTTAGTATATGCCTTCAAGTTGAGACTCACCACGAATTTGTGATTGCATTGTGACTGATTTTAGAATACAGTGGTATACATAGGGTGCCTTCCATTTAGACACAGAAAGACAATTGTGTCCGACACAGCGTGTCGCTCTGTGTCGTTCTGTGTAAGCCCAAATGGAACACATAAGTTCATGAAAAATCCGCCACGGCGCACTTTCCTCGTTTTTATTTTTGTTTGGCAAGTAAATCGTAAATTTTATGTTGATAATTTCTTTAAATTAATTACCCGACATCTTATAAATGCTGGGAATCTTAAAAATGAAACAATATTGTTGTAATTATAAATTAACGATCACATTTCAATTGGCGAGGGTTGGTAGCATTGTCTTAGTTGTGCCCGGCTGTGTCGTTGATGGAACACTTCTGTGTCGGACACAGTGTAACACTGTGTCTCTCTGTGTCTAAATGGAAGGCACCCATATATGATCACCGCACAGTTTAACGAATATATATGTTAACGGAAAAAATCACATGCTTCTTATGCAAAGAAGAAGAGTGCTATCTAGTCAGGGACTGTTAAAAGGACCCCGCAGAATTTGTATGGGAAATGGGTCCCGGTCAAATTGGCCCAAATTTTACTCACTTATAGCTTTCGATGAGTAGATAAAAAGTTCCCATGGGCGCACAGCGGAAAAAACTCCCGATCGCGAAGTTCGGTTTTTTTTTCGCTGCCTACAGGCTTTGTGCGCATGTATCGGCCATGTTATATATATATATACATGGGCACTTTCAGTAATGCAGGTTGCGTGCGCAATTGACTTATTCAGCAACACACTTTCATTGCTGAATAAGTCAATTGCGCACGCAACCTGCATTACTGAAAGTGCCCCATGTTATATATACATATATGCATATATACATGTTATATATATGGATACATATATATACAGGGTGTTTCAAACCACCCGTGACACCCCATTTTCTGAGTATCGATTGAAAAAAAAACAACCCCCATTTTTTTCACGAATTCTGATTCTCCGAAGAGAAATAAAAGTTTAGTTAGAAACATTTTTTTATCCGAAGCTTCCCTGTACCCCCAAATGAATGATTTTTGGGGATAATTTTGATTTTTTTTCAATCGAGTCTTTCCCAGAAAATTGGGTGGCACGGGTGGTTTGAAACACCCTGTATATATATGTACATATATATAACATGTATATATGCATATATGTATATATAACATGTATATGTATATAACATGGCCGATACATGCGCACAAAGGCTGTAGGCAGCGAAAAAAAAACCGAACTTCGGACGATCATTTCTCGCGATCGGGAGTTTTTTCCGCTGTGCGCCCATGGGAACTTTTTATCTACTCACCGAAAGCTATAAGTGAGTAAAATTTGGGCCAATTTGACCGGGACCCATTTCGCATACAAATTCTGCGGGGTCCTTTGCAGTCAACTAACCTTTTCGTTACTGGAATCAACACCTATCAGTATAAAAAAACTAAATCACCATTTGGGAAAAAAAGCAAAAAAAAACAAGTGAAGGACACCATCACTCAGCAAACGAACTGCACAGTAAGTACTCCTTATTCCTTCCGACACTCCCGACTTAATCTTTCCGGCACCGCAACCTATATCGGTCCGTTGACGGGAATCGTCTTGTTTAAGCAGGCATAGTTGTGTCACTGGCACAGTCGACGGACCTTACACAAGAGATACGAAAACTTTGGTATTGAGTTTTGTAATATTTGGGATCTCCTTGCGAATTTCTTTTCTGTACTGTGCGATTTATTCCATTATGCCCCGCTTCTGTTTTCTATGCAAAAGTCCTATTAGTACCCTAATGAACTAATTGAACCTTCCACTTCAGCCTTCGATGCTACTTCCGAACGAATCTCCGGGGCCCCTGTACTGAAAGTCGAGTCGTGTAGCGTGACAAGTCGTTTGAGTTGAAAAAAGTGACGCTTCAATCGAATTACGACTTTCAGCATAGGGGCCAGAGAGAGAGAGAGGGCTAAGTTGAATTTATGGCCCCTTTCCTGAAAGTCATAATTCGACTAAAACGCCACTTTCTTCCACTCAAACGATGGCAAACTACAACACACCTTAAACCAGCAACGAAATTAATATTGAAGAGCTGAGGAGTACAACAAATGGCCCCAGCAGCGGAAACAAGCATTGGTTATGCCCAAAGAAACCAGCAACACTGGATCTCGGGCACAGCCTGGCAAAAAATAGAATGCAAGAGGGCCCCAAAAAATAACGTGAACTCTACAACTTCTCGGAAAAACGTAATCAACTTAAACGGGAATACTCCTAATTACACCGGGAGGTAAAGAGAAGCGTCCGGCATGATAAAAGGCGGCAGATAAATGAGCTCGCAGAAAAAGCGGAAAACGCGCAAATATAAGCAACAGTTAGGTGCTGTAAAAAACTACAACTGCAAAAAGCATACAAAATGGCAAAATCTTGCCCCATAGGTCTAGAGTGAGAGGGGCAGTAGACCGAACGCTTAGAAGACAGCAGGCTGGATTCAGAAACCATATTAACACCTTTCGAGTCATAGTGGAGCAGTCTACTGAATTACGATGCCCCTTTACCTTGCTTCCATAGACTATGAGAAAGCGTTCGACTCAATAGGAGCTTTTTATGGCAGGCGCTATGGTAACGTGGATTGCCGGACAAAATAATAGAATTGATAAAATCTGTATACAACAACTTCAAATGCAGAGTTCTTCACAATAGAAAATTATCCGACAGCTTTGAGGTGAGCTCAGGAGTACGACAAGGATGTCTACTTTCGCCACTACTCTTTCTTATAGTAATAAACAACATCCTTCTACTAGATAGTAGAAAAGGTGGCGTACAATGGGGACCGCCTTAAGGATCTCGACTACGCGGATGATATCTGTTTGCTGGCCCACAGACACCAGAACCTCAAAAACATGTTAAACAATTTAGCAACAGAAAGTAGTTCAGCATGCTTAAGGCTAAATCCGTCTAAAACTAAAGAAATGCGGATAAATGCAAACACCATTGAATACACGCATAACCGTGACGTGGAATTGGTAAGTAAATTCTAGCCGTGTTTAATGAAACCGAAAAAAGCAGAGCAGCTGTCAAAAATAGTATAGCTCGAAATCTTGCCCGATGTTCCTCCACCAAAAAAGGTAGGCCGAAAACCCTGCTTTAAATTGCTCCAGCTCAACTTAAAGCAGGCTCATGAAACACATTTTGCTTCGATATCTCAACTTAGCTCAACCCAGAGCAGCTCATTAATCACAATTTCTGAAAACGTCAGTTCTAGAATAAATAAAGTAAGAAGCGCAAATGCATGCCTGTTTCGCATATGAAGATCCACGAAAATCTCAACTAACACCAAGTTGCGGCTGTTCAACTCCAACGTTGAGACAGTTCCGGCCTGGCCAAAAACGCAGAACTGCGGTCATTCTGCAGTATTCAGCAATTGGAAGTCTATGGCTGAATATTGCAGAATGACCGCAGTTCTGCGTTTATGACCAGGCTCTTCTTTTGTAGTGTTGCGAAACATGGAAAGTCACCCAATTCATCACACGGCGCCTACAGGTTTTCTTCAACAGATGCCTTCGCCGTATCCTAAGAATCCGCTGGCAAGAAAGAATCACAAATGAAGAACTATGACGCAGTGCCAACCAAGAAAGGATAGACGACGGAGTCAGACGAACGAAATGGAATTGGATTGGCCACTTCTTGCGACGCGAAAACGAGAATCTAGCCAAACAGGCCCTTGACTGGTACCCGCAAGGAACCCGTTGAGCTGAAGACCGAGAACAACGTGGAGGAGAACTCTATTAGCAAAGGTCACAACAACTAGGAGATCCTGGGTAGAGTTGAGAGCTGTCGGACACATGGTCCACTGGAGGGAAAGAGCTTGCCGTCAATAAATCCACTTGTCCTGACAATATTCCCCCTATGGAACCTAAGAAATGTGCCTCACCTTTGCCTAAATCTCTGCGAAATATTTTCGTCCTGTCATATTTCTCCGAAGTATATCCAGACTCCCGGACTCCGTAGCACCGTGACATGTAATCTTCGTATCCCGTGTAAGCCCGTGACACGGTATCCCCGTACACCCATATATTGTGGGAATATTGTCACTCTAAAATTAATCAGAAGAAATTATGTTATGACCTCAGATAGTGCAAGATAGTATTTTCAGTTGAACGTCGACATTTACTACAGATGATTGTCACAATAATGGATTGTACACCTTAAAACAATATATAAAATTTCCAAAACAAAATAATTACTGTAATCTTTAGTATTAAACTAAAATAACACAAAATTTCACACCTCTTACAAACTGTTGTTTAATTCTAAAACAATTTCCAATAATCTTTCAAGGTTTTGAATATATCGTTGTGCCACCAAAGAAACAAAGGGTTTGTTTCGGTTCTGGAATTGAGAAAGAATGTCTACCAACAGAAGGGCCTGCTTTAAGTCCATTTATGAGAAGATTCATACAACGTGGTCCAATTCCTAGCCCTGTCGACTATACATGTGAGCAATCACTGATTAAAAAGGTGTTAAAACGCTTATTATTGTGTTTACAATAAATCTATTTATATATAATTTTGTTATAACAAAATAAGAATAAATATTTACCCGCAGATGACGTCTTTAAGAGGATATGGCGGATTAGCAAGTAAAGCAGCACGAATAATGGGAGGAGGCGATACAAAAAACCCACCACCAGGACAGTATAATATTATTGTTACGAGAGATTTAAAACAATGCGCAAAACCATTTGGTATGGGCTCCAAACTATTTAGAGAGCCAAAATTTGTTACTCCGCCGTAAATAATTATTTTATTCCATACTATAAAAATGAAATAATTATTATTTTTTATTCACATAGACCATCATTCAATTTCTACAAAAGAAAAGAAAATGTGTCTGATTCATTTGGATCAGATCGAAAAATAATACCGGCTGTTAAAATGATTTGTACATCAATTAATTTATCAAAATGTTATAAATGTGAAAAGAAACCAATCGGTGATTATTGGCATGATTATAGTACAAATCATGATTTATGTCGTATTTGTATGAAAAGAGAAAGAGATGCCGTTGGTTATAAATGTGATGGAATTTTAACAATAGAACAAATAAGAAGGCGAAGAGAATTGGAAAAATTTATTAGAGTTCGTCATTGCGGATTTTATCATCAACATAATGGAACATCGGCGGCTGTACGACTTCTAACAAGGCAAGAGTTAATAAAGAAATTACGGGTAGAAAATTATTTATCTAAGTTTTATATGTAAATGTAAAATTAAAATTATTATATAAAAATATACGTGTTTTTCTATACAAAAAAAAAGAAACATTCATTACTTTATTACAATTATTTGAAAGTCATAGTTACTTTACATTTAATTTAAACAAACTTTTTTTTATTGATCAATTTTAATCCTAATTTATTTTAATATTATTAAATTAAAAATTTACTTTCTATACGTACTATTTTGGCTGCATTTTATATTCTCTTCCATGTTATATACACCTTCTTTGTCATCTTCATTTAATCCAGTGCGCTTAAGACATTCTGATATAAGTTGTATTCTTTCTTGACTACCTTCACTAATTGTTGATGAATAATCCGAATTAAATATTAATTTATTATCATCATTTGCCTCTAAGCCAGTTCCCAACCATCCAAAATTATTTCTACCATCGATATTATCTTCATTCTCTTCTTCTTGAACAGTAGTATTTATATCACGTTCAAATTCATCCAGCTGCTGATCCTCAACATTATCTAAATCATTCAAATTATCCTCATTGTCAGCTTCACCAGTAACATCAAACAGGCGTGCTCTTAATCTCTGTGTTATTTCTTCTAGTTCACTAAATTTCCTTTTTATAGCTCTACCTAATGTTGCATTATTTAAATCAATTGGACAAGTTGGTGCAACATCAACAGGTGCTGGTGTTGTTGATATCGTTTTTAATATGTAATTATCTTTAAATTTCATAATATCTTCAAGTGGCTGAACATTTACTTTAATTTGTCCATTAACACGACCATTAAAATCAACAATATTAAACCATCCTGAAATACATGGCATACGTGCTAGAAGAACATTTAAATCAACAGCTGCGAATCCTATAACAGAATCTTCCATTGGAGTTGGTAAAAGACGACATTGTGCCAAATCGGTAGCAGCTTTTCTCCAGATTTTTAAAATAAACCGCTTCTCGTCCTGTTTTAATTTACAAAAATATTTAATTATGATATTTCTGCAAAACGTTAGCGAATTTGCTTATGTAAATTAATAGTTCTGTAAAATATACGTATGTGCGCAGAATTATGAAAGTGGTCTAAGTCAAAAATATATAAAATAGAACAATGGCGTAGCGTGGGGGTGCAGAGAGAGCCATGGCCGCGGGCGGCGCAGATACGGGGGCGGCTGCCAAAGTGGACCAAGTTAGCAAATCAGTTGGCAGCATTAGGCCATAGCCATGGCACGGCTTCAGTATGATTAAAACGACATGTTTATCATTGATTGTTAAGAATTACCACATTGAGCAGATTGTCCTGGCTGACGATGTTATGTCTGGATTGGCCTGTTTCACACGGGACGACGGCCAACCAACAAAATCTACTGTCATCGTCCATTCCCTTTTGAAATTTGATGAAAAGTCGTACGGGCTTTCACACGGGCCAATTTTCCCAACCAATTGTACGTCAAAACGCTTTAGCTTATTGTTGTTGCTTTTATTTTAATTCTCTTTTGCGTACTTTCCGAGTGAAACAAAAGTCATTTCTCTCTCTTTTCTTCTCCCAGCAAAAGGAACAAAAAACAACAACAGCCACACCGCTGTCAAAAAGTCGTATCGAAAATCGTGTGAGAAAGTTGGATAGGCCTGTTTCACACGGGACGACGGCCGATTCAAACAATTCCCTTCCAATGTAGATGCAGCAGATGTTAATTTGGTCTATCATGTTTTTCGCGTTCAACTCATTACGAACTCACAAATCGACCTTCTTTTTGTATCCCGGTATGTGTAAATTGTTCAAAACACTTGTTCCTCATGAGATAGAGTAGAGCTCCTGCCATAAACGAAGTGAAAAGAGCGCGCATGTGGAATTGTGATTGAGAATATAAAGTAGCCGGTTATTTGCGTTTTTAAACAAACAGAGTGACCTTGCTCTCTTATGTAGACTTGAGACTTTCAATGGGCATGGAAACAGCGATTTTGAGATTCCCTTATTTTATGGCGCGGGCTCTAAATGCTGAAGTTCGAGAAAGGCTCCAGCAGCTTCAAAATTTGTCGTAAAAAATATAGCTATCTTGGCAATCGAACAAGTGGTACAAATTAGCATTGGCCATTGTTTTCAAGAGTTCGCTTTGCAAAAAAACACGCAGAATAAAGTTTTAATTTAAGAAAGACGTTTTATATTTAATCCTTTTAAAATAGTGACTCTCCGACATCGCAGACTTTTTAGCAATTTTTTTCTTAGTTGCAAAAGTAGGGGGCGGCAAATTTACGGTTCGCCTCGGGTGGTTGAAATTCAAGATACGTCACTTACCCCGTTTATGACTAGGTTGAACCCGGTCATAAACGCGGATCGAGTTGAAACTGGGTCCACTCAACCCAACTCAGCTCTCCTACCTGGGTCGAGTTGATATTTCGCCTCATAAACGCGGGTTGAGTTGAAATTGGGTTGAAGTGACATTTTTTTTGTTTGTTTACCGTCCGTGAAGTTTGCCTTCGGCGTTAGTTTTGTGTTCGGTGTTTTTGTAGCGCGTTAATTATTTTATATTAACTGTATATGTAAAAATAGAGGAAATTTAATTTTGACAATGGCTAAAAGAAATGTTTGGGAGCATCAGGAAACAAAAACTATGCTAGAAATAATGCAGGAACAAAATTTCCTTTATCATTTTAATGGAAAACTGTAGAGGAAGTCAGAAATATAGAAAAAGAATTAACAAAAAGATGTTATGTTTTGATGTCAGTTCAACTCGATTTCAACCCAAAGTGAACTCAACTCGGAATCATATACGGTGGTCGAAATTTCAACTCAACCTCGACTCAACTTTTCAACCTAATCATAAACGGGGTAACTAAAATAGAAGAGATTGAGAGCTTGATGGCATCTTTGGTTAAGCCATTCGTCTTTAGGGATTGTAATTAGAATTATGCCAATGAGCAAATGGATGATTTTAATAAAGAGTTTTTTATGTGGCAGTTCTAAGCTCTATCACTCGGTTATGGCGTTTGTCACATCATGGTGCAATGTCTAGCAGTAAGCTTAGTACGGGGGATAGAATACGCTCGGTTATTAGGGTTCGGGATGGTGTTGGAGAAGGTAGTGATGAACCCTGCGTTTGAACTCTTGAATGTTGCAGGAATGGTGGAGCAAACGGCGTCGTCACTGATAAGTTTGATGGACATTTTTTGTACAAAGGAAAAGAAGAACCACAATTAAGTTTGCATTGGGATCTCTTCAGAGAATATTTGGAAGAGTTAGTCAACTTAAAAGTGAGCCTTAAAAGTAATGAAGCATTGAAGCAACAAACAATTAACTTCATGGAACACTTTCGCATATCAGCCATGCTAGCCACTCCTGAATCAAAAGACGAAGCGGAGTGTAAAATCAAATACTCGGCCGAAATCAGAGAACAAATCAAGGAAATAAGAAAAGCAATGAGAATATGGCATCTTACCATAAATCCTGCTGATGAGGCAGCGTTTAATGGAGTAACAATGCATGCTTTCACAACTACTTGAACGGACTGAGTCCAGAAATGGATAAAGCAACAAGAAAATCCGACTCGAGTACCACCGCTAAGAAATCCTCAAGGCCGATGGGTTCGACAAGACAATGAGAAAGCTGAACTCTTTGCCCATAAAGCAGGGTACACACGACAGACTTGGTTGGCAACAAAGTTGACAACATTTTGTGTTGGTGTCAGAATTGAAAGTGTGTGGATTGGTTGACAACTTAAAATTAAGTTTGCCAAACGGTTGGAATGAAATCAAAATTTTTTGATTTTTAGTAGAAGTTGGCAACCATGTTGTATGTTTGTAGTGGTGTTGCGAACTTAGTTGAGAATTGTAAAGTGAAAATGACAGAAAATAACGAATTTTGAACGAATGTTGGCAATCTAGTTGTAGTGTCTGTATATTTCATGGTGCCAACTTGGTTGTCAACCAAGTTTGTCGTGTGTACGCTGCTTAACACCTTGCAACAGTGTTCAAACCTCATAACATACAATCCAATATTGACAAAGCGGCCTACAGACGATCAACTTGGGTTGTCAACCTGTTGTCAACTAGGCCTAGTTGTCAACGAGTTGCACGTCTGTAGTTGTGTTTATGGTTGAAAGCAACCGTTGGTAAATAGTTGAAGCAATATCAAAATTTTTAGATTTTTGGTAGGCGGAGCTCCAGGCTGCCAACCAGTTTGCGCGTCTGTAGTGAAGTTGACAACTGTAGTGGGCAACATCATTTTATATCGTGAGCTTGAGCAGTGAACATCAGCGTGCTTTGCAATCACAAACTGAAAATGAAATGATGTTTGCAAACTGGTTGACAACAAGTTGAAGCGTGTGTACACTTTCTGTTGACAACAGGTTGGCAACCAAAGTTGATCGTCTGTAGGCCACTTAACACCTACTTATCAACCAAATAAAGTTTTTAAAATGATTACACCAATGGAGATAGCCGAAGTAATCGACAGAAATCTTAACCCAAAAAAGCAGCAGTTAATGGAATATCGATCTATTCAAGGAACTTCTACGCAAAGCAATCAACACGAGCACATACTTATTCTGCATGCCCTTGAAATATGTGCCCGCCCAACTGTTTTAAAACGGCCCAAATAATTATGCTGAAGAAAGCAGACAAACCTGATGAAGAAGTAACATCATATAGACCGATTTTATTGCTTCCCCTAATTTCTAAACATTCCTGATTTTTATTCAGGAATAACCACTCTATAATAGATCGAATCACTATTAGTCCAGGAGAGATAGCGGAAAAGTATTCAAAAGTTGAAATAAATCTACCCTGCAATAATTAAGAGAAAAATCGTAGGAATTCAATGAATGTGTTTTGGAAAAAATCGGTCCAGGAGAACAGGTGGAAAAAAGCTAATAATGGTAGCGAAAACACGTTTTTCAACGTTTTCGGTGCGAAAAAATTTTGTTTTTAGAAAACAAAAAACACAGCGCTTAAAAAGACGAAAATTATGAGTTTTGGACAATTGAAATCGGTCAACAGGTTTTTGCAAAAAAAATAAAAACCGCGAAATATGGCTATTTTTTGACATTTAATTACAGGGACTGTAATTATCGTAGAACCTTGTTTCAGGGCTTAAATTGTGGCTTCTATTAGTGCCTACCTACAATAAAAATTTCATGCAAAAATAATTATAACTTTTCGCGTAAATCTCAAAAATGTAAAAACAGCCGTTTCAGGAAAAAAGTTTTAACAAGGCCCACGGTGGTGCTAGAGTTATTTTGAAAAGCCTTATTTATTCTCGAAGCTGCTCTACCAACCCATTTTCATGAAAGAGGTTCGATTTAATACCTGATAAACGCGTTTGAAAACAGGCACTTTTCTTGATTTTCAGAAAAAACACCTTTAGGCGAAGGCGAAGTGAAATATGGTGTGGGCAAGTTTTCTGCCGGCCGAGCTTCCTGCGATGGAAATTTTCGAGCGTTTTCATACATGCCTGACAGGAAAAAATTTTGATTTCTCGAAATCTACTGAATAGAAATCCACACCATATTCCACTTCCCCTTCGCCCAAAGGTGTTTTTTCTGAAAATCAAGAAAAGCCCTCTTGCACTTGCACCTCTTAAGAAATTCTAAGCACCGGGATGCTTGTTTGGCGATTAGGAATATGTGGTCATTCCATCGTAGGTCTTTGGCTAATGTCACGCCTAAGATGTTAAGGGATGGGTCGGCCACTAGGTTTGTCGTTTATAATTAAGTTGGATTCTAGATAAAAGGCTAAACTTTTTGTTGATTATCGTCTCCATGGTTTTTGAAAGAATAGAGGTAATTGCCGTTGGCCTATAGTTATAGGGATTACTGCAGTCAACTTTTTCGGTATGGGGTGAACATGTGCATTTGCGGCTTCGAAAGGTCTCCATACTCCATACCGAACTGCTCGGACGGAAACGTAATCGGAATTCTCTGGAGCCTTAGCCATGTATACATCGAAACAAGAATTTTGTGACTTAGACCACTTTTATAATTATGGGCTTATCTATCAATACAAAAATAAATCAATACATACTTACATTTGTTAATAGATCAGCTGGAATTGCAACTTCAAATCTCTTACCCCAAATTGGATTACAGCATTTCTCAACAACATGAGTAGCATAGACCATACCTTCATGAGATTTTATAATTTGCCCATGTCCTTGTTCAGCTTGAAACGTCACATAAGCACTTGGCTCTTCATTTGGTGGAAAACGTTGCTGTTTTCCTTTACTACCGCCAGATCTTTTTGAATTTTTCTTACTTCCTATCTTCATTGGATTTCTAGGTAAATGCAAGGCGCATTCAATTTCCACAAGAATTTTACACATTTGATCTCTTGATGGATTAATTTCTTGTAGATCAGCTTGCTGTGTAATAGTTTTTGGTGCTGCATAAGTTAAATTTGTAGAAACAGGCGGTATAACAAGTGCCTTTTGTAAAACATCTAATAAATCTGATGTTTTACGAATTTGAACATTCGATGATGCCGATTGTGTTATAATTCCGCTATTACTATCTGTAATGCTAGTATCCTGTACACGTTCGGCTGGTAAATGTTGAGCTAAATTTTCTATAAATGTACCTAATAAATCAGATAATCTTTCACGTCTTGAATTAATTTCATCAAAGCTAGTTTGACTTTCAGCATCACAACTAGATGATCTTAATGTATCTGAACTTGTTGGCAATTTTGGCACTTTTGGTACAGGTATATGTAAATCGGATAAATCTGGAAGGACATTTTCACAAACCATATTAAAATTAAGGCCTCGACTAGCTTTTAAATATTCCAATTGTTCTTCAGTACCAATGGCTAATAGTGATTGCAACTGGCCGCATATTTCACCTGATAGTGGACTTGTAATTGGCACCCAACCATCCACTGATATCACAGGTAGCTTGATTAATTAATTAATATGTTATTAAATAACAATTTGTTGAAAATAAAACAAATTTTTTACCCTAGACTGGCATAAATGATTGGTAATTGCAGAATCTCTATATGCGATAAAAAATTGATGTAATGGAAGTCGAACTATTCCAATCATTTGTTCTGCTGTCTCTGATCCTCTTAGCCACAATTCTATATGAAGGTGACTATTGCGTGCTCTATTCAAAAATTTTTGATCATTTATAATTGGAAACATCTATGGAAAAAATAGATCGAAAGTATGTTGTGACAATATGAGATTAAAATATATTATAATTCTTTACCTCTATAAAATTAAAATTATTATTTTGACAAAAGTCTGTTGATGTTGCATCCTCCTTCCAAAATGCACGACAGACTAGAAAATACCCACCATCATTAACCGATCTTACACTACGTATAGAACCAATATATAAAAGACCATGTAAAAGTCTATACTGATTCTCATCCTGTTGCTTTACAGTATCAACAAAGTTACCGTTCTCTTTATTTTCACTTGAATTTGCATTTGCCACTGTTTGAGTTGCTTGATTGGATTTTTCAATATTACTTTCAGCACTATTAGCACTACTATTTGATGAGCTATTATGAGTTGATTTCCTATCGTCTCTATCATAATTTCTTTTTCTTGTTGGCTTCATTTGTCTTATTTTTAAATACTCTGAAGATCTATTTTGTGTTAGAACTGCTGAAGAACATGATGAATATTCCTCTTCGGTTCTTGGATTATTTATGATAGCTTCTGTTTCGAAAACAGCTATGAAATTAAAATAAATTAATAAAAAAAGGTTTTTCTTATTATTAAAACTCATAACGTACAGCTGGGACCAAAGTGCACTGCTCGTGTACATAAAGTTACTTTGCATATTAAGTCGGCAACGTGAAAACATCCTGTACATGATTTGACAGAAATGCGTTTAGTTTGTTCAAGTTCGCCAGCTTCAAAAATACTTGTGAAACGAAAGACACTTGTTCCTAAGCATCTGGAATGTTTGGAGCCAAATTCCCTCCACCAAACTGTAAACATAAGATTTGCTTCCTCAACAATATTTGGATCAAATTCATCCTGTATTATCCGAACTGATCTTATTGCTTCCTTGTTGAAATCAATGCCTAAATAAAATACATTTGAATGGTAAGATTGTTGCTATATTACTTATATAAAAGGAATTTGAAGAAGGTCAAATAGGGTAGTAACGGCCTCAGGGCCTTTTCATGGTGCCGGTACACCAAAGACATAAGTCCTGAGAAACGCCATCTGCGATCTAAGATCTACCGTCATGCTACCGAATCCGAATTGTTGACTTTACATCGGGTGACCCCTGGATTTTCTTGTCTTTATAACAGTAACAGACGGAGGAGGGTGAAAGGCGAGTGTTTCGCGCCTCAAAACAAAGCAAACACCAGACTGGTTTTCCAGGTTGAGGGTTGGGCGGCAACCCGGTTGGACGGACTCAACGGCAACGACCCAGGCAACGACGAATATGGAATTCGCTTTTATCATTATTAGAAAAATTGACTCATAGTGGTATAATGGATCTCAAAACCAACACGATACTCTCCAGTGGATCATCGTTATCATCGATTTGAAGAAGCATTTATCGTGGAAAAGAAAATGAAATCACTGACTTCACCCCAGTAAGTAACAGAATATGCACGCTGCGCATCAAAACGTCCATCAACGTCCATGTGCTCACAGAAGACAAGACGGATTAGGAGAAAAAGAAAAAGAACTAACAAACCCCATCAGATTAATATCGTCAAACCATGATGCTTGGAGATATGAAAGCCAAAATAGAAAAAGAAGAAAAGTTCCTAGGAGTCATAGGAAAGCATAGCCTACACAACGCTACCAAAGTAGCGTTCAACAATGTTCCCACATATTCTTAAGATGACGTGGCAGTCACCAGACGGGGTAACAAATAATCAAATTAACAACATCCTAATTGATGGAAGACGAGCCACGAGTATACTGGATGTAAGAACAATGAGAGGAGCGGGCTGTGGCCCGGACCAATATCTAGTCAACCTGAAATTTAAAACCCGGATAACGATCAAAGTGCATAGAGGGGAAACACAACCAAAATACAATATAAGCTAAAACTTGAAGAAAGAAGAAATGGTTACAAAAATGCTGTTGTACAAAACCTGAGAGAAGGCGAACAGCCCAACATCAACGAAAAATGGAGAAGATTTTAGCATAAAGGGGGCAACAGAAGAGACACCAACGGGGGCAGCAGAAGAGACAAACTAGAGCGGACTGGTTCGATCAGGTTTGTAGATAAGCAATTGAAGAAAGAAACCAGAGCTACCGGGAGAACATCGCAAGACACAATAGCAAAGATGGAAGTTTTCAAGCTAAAAAGAACTGCAGACAAATTGGGCAGAAAGGAGAGAGAATATCTAAACAGGACGATCCTACAGATGCAGATAGGATCCACAGGCGGAGGCATATTTTCTCAAGATTATACTTCAATAGAACCACCTGGGAAAGGAATATAGATATATAGATAGTTGTCGGCTTTCAACAGGCATATAACTCTA
This sequence comes from Thereva nobilitata, assembly GCA_963855945.1. Classification (NCBI taxonomy): domain Eukaryota; kingdom Metazoa; phylum Arthropoda; class Insecta; order Diptera; family Therevidae; genus Thereva; species Thereva nobilitata. The sequence continues at coordinate 124,796,504 of OY979696.1, forward strand.
TAAAAAGAGAGAGGTTGTATAAGATCTTATCGGAATTAGGAGTTCCATCAAAGCTAGTACGACTGATTAAATGCGCAACGAATAACATACTGGGAAAAGTAAGGATACAAAATGTAGTAAGAGAAGAGTTCGAAGTACGACAAGGCTTTAGACAAGGGGATGTATTGATCCAATGCTTTTCAACTTGGCCCTAGAATGGGTGATAAGAAAAACGTCAGTCCAGCGTCAATAGCAACACAGTCTATACAATTACTTGGATATGCGGATGACGTGAATATCGTGGGAAGGTCCTTTGGCAACAAAAGAAGTGTATGTCGAACTAAAAGAGGCGGTAAAGGACATAGGCCTGAACATCACCATCATCACTACAGACTATTGTCGGCCTTGGCTTCCTCCAGCGATCGCCTCCATGATTGCCGATCTATGGCCCGTCTTTTCCAGTTTCTTATTCCTAACTGTCTTACGTCTTCATCGACGTCGTCTATACAGGGTGCGGCGAAAGTCCGGCAACGGTCCGATATTTCCTGAAGGGTAGGTTTTCGTGAAAAAAGTTTCGAGCACAAGTTGCTCAATTTGGAGGGTGGAATCGTTTGCACACATAACTCACCCCCACCCACAACCCCCTTTTTTCCACGTATTCTGATTCTCCGAAGAGAAATATGAAACTTTTGTCTTAAATTTTTTTTTATCCGAAGCTTCCCTGTACCCCATGTGCAAACGATCCCACCCTCCAAGTTTTTAATATTTTTTTAATATACCAAATCATTAAAAAAACAGACATATGGGGCATTCTTTTACAAATCGAACACTTTTATTAATCAACAATTTTGATTTGCTTCAAATTTTCTTTACGAATTTCCTATACAAAACGGGGGGGGCGAACGGCTAACAAAGACCTCGGAAGGTGGTGGCACCCGATTTGTCACTTCTGCCAAAACCCGAGAAAAGTCACTGCAGACGAACACCTAGCAGCTCTGTTAGCAAGTCCTAATCCCACCTCCCCGCGGTGCCCCCTGGGGTACTTCTTCGGAAGGAGCTAACGGGAGACGGTCGAATGGCGAGTTCTCTGCGCCACAAAACAGAGTTCTAAGTCGGTTGGGCTGAGGGTTAGCAACCCGCTCCTATAAAACACATAATTGCTACGAATCGGCAAACAATGCCTCGGAACCGGATGGACAACACGACGACGACCTTTGCTTTTCGAACCAGGACACGAATCGGATCATGGAATGTGAGAACGCTGCTTGCTGATGGACGGCTGGATGAAGTCCTCAACGAGATGAACCGCTATAAAATCAAGGTCATGGGACTCAGCGAGACCAGATGGACCGATGCGGGGGAACATATCTGCCCAAACGGTGAGTCCTTCTTATATTCTGGGAGAAACGAAAATGAAAACCGTAGGAATGGCGTTGGGGTAATACTCACCAAGGAAGCCAGGTCCAGCCTCATTAGCTGGTCACCAGTTTCTGAGAGGATTATTACCGTGCGCCTACGTACCAGGCTAAGAAGTACTACGATAGTCCAATGCTACGCTCCGACTGAAGACGCAGAAGATGACATCAAAGACGAGTTCTACATGCGACTGAATGAGGTTTTTCGCTCTATTCCAAGGGGAGACATCATTGTTTTGATGGGTGATTTAAACGCACAGATCGGCCCCAACAACACCGGCCTTGAGCACACTATTGGAAATCAAGGCCTAAGCCAAGTTACCAATAACAATGGTGAACTTTTCGTTGACTTCTGTAGTTCCCATCAACTCATGGTAGGTGGAACCTACTTTTGTCACAAGAAGATACACAAGGAGACCTGGGTATCGCCCGATGGTAGAACGAAAAATCAGATAGATCACGTGGCCGTCAGCCGCAGATGGAGAACTATTCTGGAGGATGTCAGGAGCTTTAGGGGAGCAGACACTGGAAGTGACCACCATTTGGTAGTAGCAACTATCCGCCTAAAAATCGCCGCAATCAGAAACGTTCAACGCGATGCCATAAACCGTAGACGGTTTAACGTAGACCTTCTGCGGGAGAGCACTAAAAGGAGAGAATTTGCTGGAAATCTGCAACAAATCTTAAACCAGCAAACCGTTTCTGACGACACGAACATTGAAGAGCTGTGGAGCACAACAAAGGGCGCTATAATAACAGCAGCGGAAACAAGCATCGGTTATGTCCAAAGAAACCAGCAACACTGGATCTCGGACACAACCTGGCAAAAAATTGAACGCAGAAGGGCCCTCAAAAATAACGTGAACTCTACAAGCGACCCGGAAAGACGCCAACAACTTGAACGGGAATACTCCCAATTACACCGGGAGGTAAAGAGAAGTGTCCGGCGTGATAAAAGGCGGCAGATAAATGAGCTCGCAGAGAAAGCGGAAAACGCGGCAAACACAGGCAACAGTAAGGTGCTGTACCAAATTACTAAGCAGCTCTCGGGAAAGCACTCTACTAAAAAGCATGCCGTAAAGAGTGCGGATGGAAGGCTGTTGTGCAGCGACGAGGAGCAACTCCAAAGATGGAGAGACTACTTCTTCGCCGCCCTGAATGGTTCCTTTTCGCAGGAACCTGAAGAAAATAACAACAATGCACAGCCAATAAGAATCGCCACTCGTGCACCATCCAAGACAGAAATAGTAACCGCAATTCATGCAATGGCCAATGGTAAAGCAGCTGGAAAAGATGGCATCCCGCCAGAATTGTTGAAAGCCGACTCAAGCCTCATAGCAGATGCGCTACAGCCAATCCTGGAAATAGCATGGAACACCTGTACCTTTCCGGAGGATTGGACGGAAGGTATCATAGTCAAAATACCAAAAAAGGGGGACCTAACAATATGTGACAACTGGAGAGGCATCTGTTTATTATCTACGGTGGGAAAAATCTTGTCCCATATATTACTATCTAGGATAAGAGAGGCAGTAGATCGAACGCTTAGAAGACAGCAGGCTGGATTCAGAAAGGGCCGCTCCTGCATAGACCATATTAACACCTTGAGAATCATAGTGGAGCAGTCTACTGAATTCCGATCCCCCCTTTACCTTGCTTTCGTAGACTATGAGAAAGCGTTCGACTCGGTCAATAGGAGCTTTATATGGCGAGCTCTACGGAAACGTGGACTGCCGGACAAAATAATAGAATTGATAAAAGCTCTATACAACAATTCCAAATGCAGAGTTCTCCATAATGGAAAATTATCCGACAGCTTTGAGGTGAGCTCAGGAGTACGACAAGGATGTCTACTTTCACCATTACTATTTCTTATAGTAATAAACGACATTCTTGTCAGCGCTCTAGATAGAAGAACAGGTGGCATACAATGGGGATTGCTAGACCGCCTTAAGGATCTCGACTACGCGGATGATATCTGTTTGCTGGCCCACAGACACCAGGACCTCAAAAACATGTTAAACAAATTGGCAACAGAAAGTAGCTCGGCGGGCTTAAGGTTAAATCCGACTAAAACAAAAGAAATGCGGATAAATGCAAACACCCTTGAACGGACAGCGCTAAATAACCGTGACGTGGAACTGGTAGACAAATTCTGTTACCTCGGTAGTATTATTACCGAAAACGGCGGTACAGAAGAAGATGTCAGTTCCAGAATAAATAAAGCAAGAAGCGCATATGCATGCCTGTTTCACATATGGAGATCAACAGAGATCTCAATTAACACCAAATTGCGGCTGTTCAACTCCAACGTTAAGGCAGTTCTTTTGTACGGTTGCGAAACATGGAAAGTCACCCAATTCATCACAGGGCGCCTACAAGTTTTCATCAACAGATGCCTACGTCGTATCCTAAAAATCCGCTGGCAAGATAGAATTTCAAATGAAGAACTATGGCGCCGTGCCGGCCAAGAAAGGATAGACGACCAAATCAGGCGAAGGAAATGGAATTGGATTGGCCACACCTTGCGACGCGAAGACGATAATCTAGCCAAACAGGCCCTTGACTGGAATCCGCAAGGATCCCGTCGAGTCGGAAGACCTAGAACAACGTGGAGGAGAACCCTATTATCAGAGGCCGCAACAACCGGGAGATCCTGGTCAGAGCTGAGAGCTGTCGCGCAAAACAGAGTCCGCTGGAGGGCAACTGTTTCCGCCCTATGTCCCATGAGGGATTAAAGGAGCAATTAGTTAGTTAGTTAGTATACAAAATAAGCGGACCCGTATTTTTTCTTTTATTTTTCCGGGCAATATTTTCGAAAGTAAGGGGGTAAAGTTTACGTCACTCGCAGATTATACACTTTTTCAAATGCTATAACTCCGGTTCTATTCATCGTATCGAGTTGAATAAGGTATCATTTTAAAGGTAATGAAGAGATCTTTATTATGTATTAAAAGTTGTAAAAAGTTTTTTAAATTAGTATTTGTTATTAACAATTTAATATTTAAAATTCAGTTTACTATTAAATGGCTATTTTTTAAATTTTTTTAAAAAATACTACCGTATTCCCCGGAAAATTTCCTATAAAACATATATTTTTCCAGAGTGGTATCAAAATAGGGTCTATATGAAATACATTAAAAACCACTGAAAAATGCCCTTCGGGATAGTAAATTTATGCAATTTTATGTCAGTAATTACGTTTTGTAATATACGCTCCAGTAAATATGCAATATAATTTACCTCAAGTAATATTGCATAAATTTACTGTCCTGAAGGGCATTTTTCAGTGGTTTTTAATGTATTTCATATAGAGCCTATTTTGATACCAGTCTGGAAAAATATATGTTTTATAGGAAATTTTCCGGGGAATACGGTAGTATTTTTTAAAAAATTTTAAAAAATGGCCATCTAATAGTAAACTGAATTTTAAATATTAAATTGTTAATAACAAATACTAATTTAAAAAACTTTTTACAACTTTTAATACATAATAAAGATCTCTTCATTACCTTTAAAATGATACCTTATTCAACTCGATACGATGAATAGAACCGGAGCTATAGCGATTTGAAAAAGTGTATAATCTGCGAGTGACGTAAACTTTACCCCCCTTATTTTCGAAAATATTGCCCGGAAAAATAAAAGAAAAAATACGGGTCCGCTTATTTTGTATAGGAAATATATAGGCTTTCCCTGAGCTCTAGTCTTCCACATAAAAAAAAAAAAAAAAGAAAATTTGAAGCAAATAAAAGTGTTCGATTTGTAAAAGAATGCCCCTATGTATTTTAATCTCAAACTACAAAACTTTAATACATAAAATTTATCAGTGGTAAGTTGTGATGAATAAAAACAAGTTTTTCAGCATTTGTTGATAGCAAACGATTGCGCTTCTCCTCGTAAATAATACCTGCTTCAGAAAATAGCCTCTCACTATACTATACACACTACTGCCGGAAGACGATAGATAAATCTTTGCAAATATTTTAAGAGAGTTGGATATTGTTTTGTGTTTCTGACCACCACTTGTAAGGGTCTGCCGTCCGATCTAGGCGAATTGTTTTTAAATAAAAATCCATCTCATTTGCAATAGCACTCTTCTCCACATCCTTATTATTACTTGGCTTATTGTCTGTAGCGACTTGCTCAAAACAGTTCCAGAAACTGTCATGTATTTCAATGGTCTTATCATTTTCATTGGTGTTTCTTTTCTTACGAAGTGGAGAAAAATCATCATCGAATCTACTAGATCCATCACCAGTTAGTTTCAGAGCTTTTAAAATTTTTGTCTTGCTCTTTCAGTTTGAACTAGTGTTGAGCCGGACTTACACGAGGCAGTACATTTGTCCTTTACACGATGTAAATTGTACTGAGGCCCCAATTTTTTTACATGTCGCGGTTCAAAAATAATGTCCTACTGGTATATGAGCATGTATGAAGACAAATGAAACGAGGGATGATTCTAAATTACCTAGTGGAGAGACATTTCTTCCTTCTTTTGCGTCAGTAAAATATCCAATTTCAACTGCGGCGAAGTGAGATTGTAAACACGAACTGGAGAGACATTTCTCACTTCTTTGCCGGAGTAAAATATCCAATTTAAACTGAGCCGTGGTGATATTGTAAATATGAACTGGATGGAGAGAAATTTCTTACATTTTTCGAGGGTGTGAAATTTTGTACTGAAGAGACAATTCTTATATTTTTCGAGGGATTTTGTACTGAAGAAAGAGACAATTCTTACATTTTTCGAGGTGAAATTTTGTACTAAGAGACAATTTTTACTTTTTTTGCGGTAGCAAAATTTTCAACTTGAAATTAGGCGAGATGGGATTGCAAAATATAAATATACGGCCACGGACAATCGTGTCCTACCAAACACTAGTTTGAACTAATCCCACGAAATTTTGTCGAAATCTTGAGGCTTGAAATCGTCGGCAATTGTTTTAACACAGGAAATATGATTGTAGTGGTAAGATCAGGCGGGATTAGGCGCAAGTTCGCAAAAGCAAGTGGAACCGGTTTTGATGGTACTTTCCCCATTTATAATAATTTGTCTATGCTCGAAATGCTTCTTTTCTTGCCGAACATTCGGCGCTTCGGCCGAGAGCGTGGCCGAATATTTGGTATTCGCCCAAACCACTTTTCGTGGCATATCTACTTTTCACAACCTTCGTAAGTGAAGCCATCGAAAACGACGGCATTTGATTTGTAGTCTGACTTGACATATGATACATAACTTCTCCAAATTTTTGCATAAGTTTGGCCGTGGTGTCATTTGACCCAATGTAACAAAATTCCTCCATCAATAAAATATTTTCTATCGTTCAAGTCCGCCTGTTCAGTAGGTAGAACAGCCCTGTACAGGTCCGGTTTTGTTCCTTTGCTCATCCCATGCTCATCGAAAAGAGAGAAAGAGAGGGTAGGGGCTAAGTTCGTAACGCAAAAATTCTCGCAGCACTTCATCTGAATGTCCTGCCCTGGTCATGTATCCGAATAAAGGTATTCGAAATTCCAAGAGGCTACACTCTTTCGCTTCGTTTGAATTTTACAGCTTGAAGATCACCACAGAAATGGGTTTTTACGACAATTTTCAACTGGCCCTTGACCCGGAACGGTTCGTCGAAGAAATAGTGGAATTTGTAAGAAATAGCGAGGTTATTTAGGAAAAGTTGCTAGTTTCCGAGTTATAAGCAAAAAACCAGGAGGGTTGATCCCTTAAAATCGCACTTCGCTACGCCCCTGGGTTCTTGGCAACTTTCATCAGGAAGAATTTGATCTCTTCCACAACACCTTCTATCACGTATAATGGGGAGGTGATACCAGAAAACCACATCCAATGCCGAATTAACACCTACTTTACCCGAAACTGAATTGCCAATCCGTTCTCGAGAACAACGCCCACTCAATGGGCGGAGTTTTCTTCAGGACTCGCGAAGTGTATAAATGTTTCAAAGTGCTTGACGTCAGTAAATCTACACTGGCCCTGACAATATTCCCCCATGGTACTTAAGAAAAACACCTCACCTTTGGTACGTCAACTTCAATTCTATTATAAGTGTTACTGTCATTTATAAATGGTAATGTTTCCCAAAAATTAGGCGGTATCCCGTGTAGGCTAATGAAACGGTATCTCCGTATCCTTGCACCCCCGTGACACGGTATGCCCGTCCACCGCTATATGGTGGGAACAGTGTCGCTCATATAATTACGGGGTACAATTAATGATTATTTTCGTCAGAAGGGTACGCGGTCAAAAAAGTTTGAAGACCACTGGCATAATAAGTCCAACAAGAGAGGATGGAATGTGGCGAAGCAGATAAAATAGCGAGTTGTATGAAATTTTTGGTGACCCGTAACTCTCAACATTTATAAAAATTAACAGACTAAGACTAGCAGACCACGTAATCAGGATGGATTGTCAACCGTATCTTAAAACGGCTTATGGTAGTAGAAATTTCGTGAAATACACCGGTAGGCATACCCAGAGATGGATAGGCTCAAACTTAGAGAAATGCCTTAGAGGAGGCGAAGGCTCGCTTTGGCCTGTAGCTCCATTGGATGCACATGAAAAAGGAATTTAAATGTTTTCTTATATTTATACATACTTACGTTGAGTTTTATCATTGTAGCTATCTGAATAGAATCTCATTATATCATATTCATATTTTGGTCGTATATTATCTAGTAAATTTGGCGAGATTCTTGATTCTACAGTAAATGTTACATTAGCTAAAGAATCAACACAGACTTCACGTATACCAGGTGGTAGCAATGTTAGAGATTTAACTTCTAGCCGCAATGAATCAATGCGACTATATAAAAGTGATTGTTTTGTTTTAATACGATCTGTTACAATTTCTTCAATTATATGCCCTAATGGTGAGGTACTACGAATTTCTTCAAGGGCATTATTCTCTTCTTGTTGTGTCATATTCTGTCCACTAAGAAAATCAATAATATTTGAACTTACTGTAGATTTAGAACTATTTTCCTGTGGTATTTCATGTCGATTAAGCATTCCCAAGCTATTCTCTTTCCCGCTTTTAAATTGTTGATAACTTTTGCCAGTGTTTAATCCATTCAAATCTAAATTGGGAATTGTTTTTTGTTTTGCCAATAAGACATCACAAGATAGTTCTGATGATCTAGAACTATCTAACTTGTTTGATAATATCATCTTGAATCTAAGTATTATATTTCCAATATGAAAGTTTTTCCTATTAAATATTTTATACGTTTCTAATCGGTTGATTGGTTTTTCACACTCTTTACTGCAGCTATTAATTAATTGTGATGGTATCCTGGCAAAAGCTGTACCAATTTCCAAATTTGATGTGTTTGCAGTTAATTTAATCTCAATAGGTTCACAATTTGTTAAATAATTTTGAAACAGATTACGATTTGTTAATATATTATACTTAACAGATTTATCCTTGATTTTGCCACTACCACCGGATACTTGTAACAGGGCTGCGTGCGATTGACTCTGTCCCCACCAAATGAATTTAATAGAAATCCCTTTGCTGCCAATAAATTGTTCAGGAGATTTACCCAAGTAATTTCCACCAGTGCATTCCTTAAGACCGCAGTGACGTGATAAAGTGGCCGTCGTCGGATGATTGTTCCAATGTATCTCAACAATATCAATTTCTAGGCTTCCGCGACATTTCCCTTTTATATTTGGTGGTAAAACGTATTCATTGATTATTTCTGCCTTAGACATTGTATGAAAAACATCTTAAACATATTTTACTACTTCATTTTAATAACTATTTTATGAGAACAACACACTATGACAAGAAGAAAGTTCTTAATGGAAAAACTGTCATTTCGTATTGTTTATGGTTAAAGTTCTTATACTGTAAATTTTAAAAGTGTATATTAAAAAGGAGTGATGCCATATAATAGACAATAGCGCCATCTTATGTTATAATGTAATATACATGAATTTTAATGTTTTTTTTATATTAAAAACGAATCAATTATATTAATGCCGGATTTATTCACCCGTTTATACCCTGGGTGAAAGGAGTTGTACCCAGTTTAAGCTATGCGATTTCTTAACCTAAACGGGATAAACCAGTATTCGGAGGTTCGGAAATTGATAATGCAGTTCTCATTGGTTTAAATCTGTGCTTTGACATTTATACAAAATAACGTAAACAAACGCGCACTGACAGAAGCACTTCTAGCTAGTAGAGCACCGCCAAAAACAGCTAATTATATGTAAATAATATTAAAATGTTTGTTGATTTTTGTATATAATCTTATAAAATAATGTGAAATTCATTGTTTTATCAGCGTAAAATTTATAATATTAAAAAGTTTTAGTTATAGCTTTAAGGAGGTAAGATAGCTTCAGGTTTTACAATATTTTATAAAGGTTGTTTGACTGATAAGCGTTTATTCATTTTTTTTAACTTTTTAGATTAACTGGTACATATATGCAAGCATTAACAAATCTATTTTAAAGCTAAACATTTTGGTAAATATCCAGAATTACTCACCCACCTCCGATTTTGATGAAATTTTCAGGCAAAGTACAGTTACATATGTAGAATCCAACGCCGTTAATAAAAAGTGTCGCTCAAGTCCCGTTACGCGGTAATCTTACTGTAAAGTGCCGTAATTCCAATAATTCAACAGTTAATAATTCCAATATTATTTCACCAATATTGATGAAATTTACACACATTGTATATTTTGACGTGGACAATTTATTTTTGAAAAAAAAAATTCGACACTCATGCACCGTTATCTTTTTTTTAAACTGTAAAGTGCTAACACTTCAAAAATGCAATAATTGCCAAACTGAGCGACACTTTTTATTAACGGCGTTGGATTCTACATATGTACCTGCACATTGCCTGAAAATTTCATCAAAATCGGAGGTGGGGGAGTTATTCTGGATATTTACCAAAATGTTTAGCTTTAAAATGGATTTGTTAATGTTTGTATATACTAGTTAATCTAAAAAGTTGAAAAGTTACAAGTTAGTTGAAAAATATATTCACTTAAGTAGACTGCCAGAACTTCTGTTAAAATTGCATAAGGAAAACGACTGTTGAGGAAAGTTGCCAACTAAATACTTGTGATCTTCTACTTAATCACCTTAACGGCTTTACAACCGGGATGCGGTCCTGGCTTCTTGCAACTGTTTTCTCCACCGGTCCCGATTCTGAACCGATGTCATTTGCATGGCATCCTTAAGCTCTGGGCGCCCTGGTCTACGTCATCCTTCAAGCGGAGGTTGAGTCTCCCTCGCTGACACACCCAATAGATCTTACCGCAGAAAACTTTCCGAGCTGGTTTGTCTTCTTTCATACGAGTTAGATGCCCTGCCCAGAGGAGGCACATTTTTCAGGACTCGTTGATGCATATAGTTATCTCAAAGAGCTTGACGTTAATAAATCAACTGGCCCTGATAATATACCCCCAATGGCTCTCAATAAATGTGCATCACCTTTGGCTAAACCTCGGCGCAAACTTTTCGCTGAGCCATACTTCTCCGGATTCTAACTAGACTCCTGGAAACTGGTTCATGTTCAGCCCATTTCGAAAAAGACAATTCTAATAACCCCGCTCTATCGCCCAAAAGCAATTACTTCTATTCTCTCCAAAGTCATGCAGATAATATTCAACAAAAAACTAATGGAATATCTGGAATGCGATCTACTGGAGACCTTGTATTTTCAACACAGCACCTCCACCGAAACATCCATCGCTTTGGTCAGTTTTGTCTAGTTGCTCTAGATATTTGCAAACCTTTTGACCGAGTATGACTAAACTCCAAGCTATTGGTATCGTCTCACTTCTAAGGAAATGGATTAATAGCTTGTAAATAGGAGTGTTTTTATCATGCAAACTAGTGAAGATGTCCTTAAAAGGACTCTATAATGCGGCGTGACTCCCTGTGTGTGCCACTTTTTCATTGTTTTTGCACGCTTCTCTGTTTGATGTCTTGTGCTGTTAAATGTTGCATTGTGTTTTCTGTCTGCATGTCTTAGCTGAGCCACTGACCAATGGTAAATGTTTCTCAGCCCAGCTGACAAGTGCACCTTCTACGCTAGAAGGGTAACTCTATTTATTTATTTATTGTGACTACATATCTCGGACTGGTGGAAGTGCGATCATAATCTCCTCGTGGTGGCCACTGGAAGCCGACTTGAAAGGGATGGGCTAAAGATGTAATGTATTCATGGGACTGTTGTGGACCAATTAAGCTGGAGAGCGCACCCGAGCCCCGCTTTTGTAAACTTCTTCCGGCCCGGAAGCAAAAAAGCAGACCTAGACAGCCGCCGCTCTGCCCAAAGTTTCTGAACCCAACAGAAAATTGTCAGCATCAGCTACCGTATAATTTAGTGGGAACATTCCCATCATCCAGGGAAGCAGGGACTCCAGAAGAAGAGAAAAAATGGTGGAGTCGTAATTGCCCTTCTACCGGGACAACAAACAGACCTCGACCACCGCCGCTCTGCCCTAAGTTTTTGGACCCACTAAAGGGCCAAAACAAGGAGGGCCGGAGTGGAATTGGGGAGCCCACGGAATACACCGGAGCCCGCTTTCGTGAACTTCTGAACAGACCGAGCGCGAGACTTGTTCCAGCTGTCTTTGCTTACAAATATGAGTTATAGGGGTGAAGTACAATAAGCCAAGCGAGTGGCCGTGGTACCTTCGGACTCAATACCTCACTACAAAAAAACAGTTCCACCTTCCATCATTTGGTGAGAACTACAAAAGTCAACGAAAAGTTCACCATTGCCGGTAGTAACTTGGCGTATGCCTTGATTTCCAATTTTGTGTTCAAGGCCAAACAATGATGCCTTCACTAGGAATAGAGCGAGAAACAACCTCCTTCAGTCGCACATAAAACTCGTTCTTGATGTCATCATCTATGTGGAAGACTAGAGCTCAGGGAAAGCCCTTTGTACTGTCTTGAGTTGGAGCGTAGCATTGGTAGGTAGGTAGGTAGGTGTAGCGCTGCCTCCAGTGTTGCCACAACTCGTGTACCTTATGTTCAGTGGTTGTTTGGTCGGGTGTGACGGATGCCTAAAGCCATCCTGTGGATTTTAGAAACCTTATCAGTGATCTGATCTGCAGTCTGGAGATCTGTTTTAAGTCTTGCAAAACGTAACTGCCTAGTGTGCCGGGCATTTACACAGAAAGGAAGTCTCTAGTGCCTCTCCCCACAGCTCGTTAACACACCTTGAACGGGATGCTCAAATGGAGGACCATTATTTTTTCTTTGTTGTAAGTCGACCAAGTCGCCCTAGAGATAGTGCAAGTCTCCAGTGCTCTCCACTTTTGGCTGGCTAGCAGCAGGTGGTAGTCAAAAATGGCATTTTTGACTCTGCCTACTGGGCTGCCATATCGGTTTCATAGGCATGGAGAGAGACTCCCTGCTTAGCTAGGTAGTCGGCTTTCTCGTTCCAATCTAGGTTCCTATGACCGAGAACCCAGAAGACAGTCACCTTGTGCTTTCTACCATGGCTTTCTAGCTCAGCTTTGCATCGCTCCAAGCAAGTGGAGGTGTTAGGACAGTGAACTGTTGGTGGTCTCTAGATAAACCCCTGCTCCTGTGGCTATGGCAGGTACTCGCTACAATTGGCGATTGCCTCCACACTAGAGGCAAGCAATTTTTTGTTTTTATTTTTTTTGGTCTTCCATAAAGATCCCACGAGTAATGTGAAAGTGAGTCCATCCTGCCAGAGCCGCTTACCAGGATAAGGTACTTTTACACTCCGACCTTGCCTGGTCATTGCAGGGAACGCACTACCGTAGTACGTCTTACTCTGATACGCAGGCGCACGCGTATCACGTCAACGCCATCCCAACGGCTTTGGGTTTCTTTTCTGCCAGAATATAAGGACACGCCGTTTGGGCAGATATGTTGCCCGCATTGTGCCATCTGGTCTCGCTTAGTTCCATGATATTGATTTTATATTGGTTCATCTCGTTGAGGGTTTCATCCAGCCGTCCAACAGAAATCAATGATCTTACATTCCATGCTCTAATTCGTGTCCTGGTCCGAAGAGCCACCACCTTCCGAGTCCTTTGTTAGCCGTTCACCTCCCAAATGGGGAGCAATGGGCTTATGCCCGAATATAATGTCGCTGCGTCTAGAATGGCACAATAAGGCTGGGAGAACTGATCCCAAAAAACATGGAAAGTAACCATACAGTAAAAGGAACCAATGTTGTACCCTTCAGTTTTTCGTTATTGCAACTATATTTACTATTCAAAAAAAAGTGTTAATATCGTATTCTTTTTCCAGAATCGAAAATGACCAGTCAATCAGATATGGCTAAAGTTATAGCCGTAGTATTATCTCGCTGTTATAGAACACGAATGAAACACATTCGCCGTAGAAGAAAACTAATTAACGATTACATGCTATTAAAATTAAATCAATATCAAGAGGCACAGCATCAGCTATTCCAAACATTCGTGCTGAAACTGGTCGATATTTATCAACCAATAGAAGTTCCACCATCTATAAATATAAGCGACTGGTGGTCTATGCAGTTTCCCCATATAACATTGCAGGAGTTCTCTTCCACATTTCATATATCTGTTGATTTTTATCATAATTTATGCAATGAATTGAAAAGTAATTTAGAATCACGCTCTGATCCAAACGAATCTAATGATGTTGATATTGCCGTTCAGAAGCAAATAGCTTTGTCTTTATACAAGCTAGCCACTGGAGATAGCTATAGAAATACGGCAATACGATTCGAGGAAGATGTTGCTGATATTAAGAAGTTATTTATTGATTTCATGGATGCCTTAGTTGAAAAATATGGAAAGACATTATGCGAGTTAAGCCCTAGGGATTGCGAGTCATTAGCTAAGAAAACGACTGAAAAAATTGGAATCACCGATGTTCTTGGAAGTTCATTAAGAAAGAAAATTTCTATTAATTCAATAAAATATCTAGATTTTATGTCAATTATTGATGCAGATGGAAAGTAAGCTTTAGTTAGTACTAAATCCCAAATAAAAACTAATTCATTCATTTTTTTAGATTTTGTTTAATACATCTAGAAAAAGAAAATGTTACACCATATTACTACAAGAAATTAAAGAATTTATGCTTTCCGGTAAAAATCTATTCGTTTTTATTTTTATCATAACTTATACTACATTCTTAAAGGATAATTATGAAACACCGACATATTTTATAATAACAAGCGATGCAGTTCCGGATTATGATTGTTTTGTACAAAATAACGAACCAGTTGATGAGGATGGCAAACAACTTGAGATTTATATTGATCATTTGTTACATATTAAGGAGAATGCATGGAACCAGCTTTTGGATCGATTTACAACACTTAAAGATGAGAATTTACATTATCCCAAGGATATTATTCCATATGTTTTAAAGACATGCATTATTCTTTATAATCTTTGTAAAGATGCTGGTGATGTATATGAAGATTTTGTAATAACGCCTGATTAAATCACTTTTATTGAGATTTTTAAGTTTTAATATGTTTTTTTTAGTTTTTAAAAAGCATTTATTTATTAACTTACCATATATCTTTACATGAATTTAACTAATGCTTAAAGTTAATTATTCTAACCTATTCTAATCTATCTAACTTACTGGCCCTTAGCAGGCACTCGAAATTAATCCCTATCTTAAATTAATTTATGCCTTTCGGCTAAAACTTATCAGATTTTATTTTTTTTATAAAAAGTCGTTATAGTCTTACTTCTAAGAAAATAAAGAAAAAACTTAGATACTATATTAGTCAATTGGGGCCTTAAACCCCGCCTCGTCCACTGGTTGTATACAGCCGTAATCAGACCTATACTTATGCATGGCATATCGGTATGGTGGACTGCATTACAGAAAATTACGTATCGGAATATACTGGAAAGAGTCCAAAGAACAGCTGAGCTGTGTATTAGTGGCGCACACAACAGCTGCGCTGGATGTCTTATTGCATCTTACCCCTTTGGACATAGATGCCGAGCAAATGGCAGCCTGGACGGCAGGCTTCTCTTGGATGGACGCCATATTTATATGGTCACACATCTATCCTTAGGAAGTTCGCCACCGCTGCAGACAACCTAGATTACACTACACCTACGTGGACCTTGGAGAAAGGTTTCAATACCATCATTCCGGCCAGAGATGACTGTACAGATGGTGTTTTCCCGACTGGGCCATTATGTATTTATACAGATGGCTCAAAAATTGATAACAGCGTAGGTTGTGGTATCTTTTTCGAGGCATTGAATATAATTACCTATCTTCGTTTACCCGACCATTGCAACGTCTTCCAGGCGGAAGTCACTGCTATCTGGGAGGTTCTCGAATGGCTGAAGATAAATAATATATCTCATAAAAATATATGTATTCTATCGGATAGCCAGGCGGCCTTCAAGGCTCTTAATTCTGTCGTTACAACATCCACGACTGTTCTGAACTGCCGCAGTTCTCTCCGTAGTGGGGGAGCAGCCATTTCAACCTAACCTAACCTAGATACTATATTTATTTTAAATAAAAAATCTTATTCTACTTAATTCTAAACTTACTCCTAGGAACTATCTGGGCGGGGGGCAGCGGAGATACAATCGTCTCGGGTGACCCCGTCCAGGCGACGAGCTTCCAGGAGCAGGAGCTTCCCACGTTTTTTTACATTTCGAAAGGTAGGTAGTTTCCATATACTGGCTAGAGCAATAAAAACTTTACATTCAAAATTATTTTTTACTTTTTAGTTCATTTTAAAATAAAAGCGTATTTTTTAGTTTTTTTAAACTATATTTTTTTTACAAGCGTTTTTGAAGCAGTCACAAAAGTAGAAAAAACTTTCTAAACCTCCAACTTATGTTATAGCGCCTGTGGATATGAGAAACAACTGCAGTGTCGAAAAGCTTTATATTTTTGTTCACCTTATGCAATTGCCTTTTCGTCCTTCCAAACGCGATTGTCGACAGCGGTTTTACCAAGCGGTACCCCAACTAAGTACCAACCGCGTCAATATCTGCTTGACCACCGCATCGAACGAAAACCGGTCTATGTTTGCCGTTTTCTTCGTTCCACAATTCCTTAAAGATCCAATCGGAGCATTTTAACAGCGCTCCGAATTCCCTTGCCTTAGTAGTGCTTCGAATTTTCCCCTCTGGGATAGCTTCTGGGTTGGTTCTCCCAAAAGAAAGATGAGTACTGAGCCCCAGAGCTAAGCACAAGGACCTGTCTACATAAAACCTGTTCAATTCTAGGTTGCACTACATTCATCCGCGAATAAAGAACCGACTGTTCGGTATCTATATTTGTAGTCCAGTCATTTTAAACATTAAAAATCTAACATTTAAAAATAATTCCAAAAGTTTTAAAACTTTGCTGAACCTATTGGTACACCGAGAAAACAATAAATCTAAATTTGCAACCTTCTCTGAAGTACGGAACTTTGTTAAAAAAATTGCAGATAAATCGAATTTGTCGCATTTTCGCCAAAAAAAAATCCAAAAGTGCTGCAAACTTGGAGTAACACTAAATGTATTATTTTATACCTCATACCAGATTTACAACCAGTTTAAAGGTACGGAACATTGTTTTTTGTTCTAAGCATTTGCAACCAAAATTTCAAACTTTTGTTAGAAAACAAATAACAAATATTATAAATAAACATGCTCTGCACAACTCAAAAGGTTGCAAATTTATGCAATTGTTCGGGATATTGTTCCGATGCAGCTCTCGAGTGTGCAAGACTTTTGGAATTTTGTCTGTAAGTTTATTTGCAAAAAACGGTATTTAATAAATTTTTAATAAAAGAATGTTCCGAACCTTTAAATTGGTTGCAAATCTGATGCGTGATATGAAATAAAGCATTTAACACTACTGCAAGTTTGCAGAACTTTTGGAATTTTCTTCGCGACAGTATTTGTCGCGCGCCCCCTCGGTTGGTTGCCCGATGAGGCCAACCTCGGGTTCACGCCCCAAAAAAACCAAAATTTAACAACACTCCGCCGGACTCCAACCGGTCAAATATCTTACCCAGGGCTTCAAGGGACGGGCTGCTCGTCGGGGGGTCGTGGACTGTAGAGGCCCCGAAGATACAACCTGGAAATTTTGCACCACCACTTACCTGTATATGGGCGTCTCCCTAAGAAGCTGACACGGCAAGATCATCGAGGTTACCTGGAAACGCAAATTCTGCGGGCCGAAGACAGGTTCACGCTTATGCCATCCTGTTTTCCCCTTAACAATACATCCTCCTCCTAATACCTAAATCGTAACGAGACCCCCAATTATACCGTACTCCCACCATAAACGCTGATATTCGATACTCAAATCGTTTAATTCATTACACCAATGCAAATACATATAACATTTACCATTCACACAAATTAACTCACAGATAAATAAAATTGAATAGAATTAAGTTAATATAATAAATCAATATCCTCCAATATAATAACATTCAATATAAGTTCATCAATATTCAAATCAAAATATCCAAATCAATATAATCAATTCAATCCATTGTCATCAAATCAATGCCAATTCCAACTTATGTTAACTCACTAAAATACCATGTGTGGAAGAAAGACCCGCCTTGGTACCATGACGTGCTTATCGCAAAAACTCGACCCACAAATGTATTTGTTCTTTGAACTGTTATTTTTTTTTTGTTTTTGGTTTATTTACCAGTATTAGGCTAAATGTAGGTAGGCTGAAAAAATAGCATGGTTCGCAACAACTCAACAATGACTGTGTATAATACCAATATGCAAATGAACTACGGCAAAATAGAAGCAAACGGAACAACAATTAAAAACAATTCTTCCGATAAAACACTTATACCGGGTTTTCATTAGTAGAATTAGTGGTAGAGTATACTGGGCGAGTACAACTTATCCTGTGAACTCGCCTAATGAAAACGTAAGTGGTAGAGTAAAGTACTTGGTTATAGTAGAGTAAAATGGGATAGCACCGTGGTAAAGTTACTCTACCACTTGCCGTTGCTTAAAAGTACGCCAGTTACTCTACCACTAATTCTACTAATGAAAACCCGGCATTATGCCGGGTTTTCACTAGTAGAATTAGCGGTAGAGTAACTGGCCTACTTTTAAGCGGTAGAGTAACTTTACCACGGTGCTATCCCACTCTACTCTACTATAACCGAGTTTTCATTAGGTGAGTTCACAGGATAGTTAGTACTCGACCAGTATACTCTCCCACTAATTCTACTAGTGAAAACCCGGCATTATAGCTACAGTTAAAAATTTTCAAAAAAATCAACGTACTCCATAACATAAAAACTTTAAAGTCACCTAGAACCGTGAACTTTTCACGCTGTCATTCGGATTAAAAATTTAAAATTAATAACTAATAAATGTCACCTTGGTGTAACGAATCTTAACGGTTAACATAAAACTCTTTCCTATACGGCGAGATGGTGACACAGAGAGATACCGTGCCTGGCGCTTCCTCTCTGATGGTCGTGCACGATCTGCCCTGAGCCCTGTTGGGTGGAATAGCTGACGTGGGGTTCCGGTTCTTTCCTTGGTTTTTTTGGTTCCCCCTTCAGCACTGCAATCTTTCCTAACGCGACTATCACTATAACTGTTATGTACCTGGAGCGCGTTCAAAAACCTTACTATGGTTAACCATGGTTAACTATGGTAAACTTTTGTCGTTCAAAAACTCCGTGGTTAACTACAACATAACCACGAGCATACCTTTTTGGCGTTCAAAAACTCTCGTGGTTAACCACGGCGTAGTTAAATTTTAACCCTGCTCGGGAGCATGGTTAGCGATAGTTAAGAAGAAGACAGTTGTTTTAATGTAAACACATGAACAAATCAAAGTGGGATTTGTGGGATTATTGCAAATAAATAATTAATGAAATAATTGACGCAATTATCGGGGGCTATTTTATGGAACATTTTGGTTTTATTTTTTCTTCTTCTTCTTAACCTGTAGTTAACCACGGTGCGTTCAAAAACCTCCATGGTTAAACATAAACTTTCGTGGTTAAGTGAAGTGATGCAGCATAACCACAGCTTACCTCGTGGTTTACCATAGGGGGATTTTTGAACGCTCTCCTGATATCCTGAGGGTTTTCTTTTTTCTTCTTTTATTTTTTCTTACTGATGAACGTCACCTGGGGCCGTATTTGGTTTCTCGAGTCGATATCGACTTCTGTCGATAAATAAAAATTGGTATTTGGCAACACGATATCGAGAACCTTATCGTCTCTTTACGTGTCGATCAAGACTTTGACGTTTATTAAGAAGCTCAATTTATGCATACAATAAACTTTTAATTGTTTCTATGTTAATTAAATATATGTGGTTTGCTACACTTGAAGTAATATCACACAATTTGATGGTTTTCTATGGCAGTATTTATCTGTCGATTTGGTTGCAATACCAAATATAAAACTTAGAGAAAATCGAGAAGCTTTTTTTGTCGAGTCGGTGAATCGACTCGAGAAACCAATTACGGCCCCTGAACTTTGGAGTCCGCCCCAATGAAGATGGTTGAGGGAAATCTCTTCCTACAGATGAACAGTCTTCAATATGACCAGTCTTCTGATGAAAATGGATTAGATGGGGGAATTGGTTTTCGGCCCCTAACTCCCAACACCGGGGGGTTTTCCACGGCACCTCCGAAAGTGATGGCCTTTCTTGAGGGTCCTTCTTGCCAACTTGATACCAAAGGTGGAATCGGTATGTAGCCACCGCAACGGGACCCAAAAGTTGGTCTATGCTTAATTAGTTGGTTTTATGTTTCGAGTTTAAAAAACTACTTTCATCTTTCGTGTGTTCATCCCCAACTTCAAGCAAAAAAAACAACAATAGTATATTAAATTTTTTTTTTCAAATCGTTTCTAACAAAATCCCAGAACCAACTGCCTATCCATATTTTTCCTCCGAACTTTTTTTTTTTCATCGCCTTCCCAATTTTCAAAAAATTTAGTTTTTCCAAGTGCTCATTTTTCCCAAAGTGGTTACCCAAGGTAGTTCACGTAAGGGCATAGGCCCGCCGTTACATATTGCAAATTTTCATTCCTTGCAATTTTAACAATGTGCCGGACCTCGGCCAAGGCTGCAAAATTTTATAGTTTGTTCTTATTTTCTTCCCGACCTTACATGAAAGTTTCAAAACTTTTGGAATTATGTTATGTGTTAAATATCAAGTTTTATATTAAACAAATGTTAAATATTACATAAGTTAGGAATACTCATTAACCTATGGTTTAAGTATCTTTAAAAATATTCTAAAACTACAGTATAACCGCCTATGTATTCTTTATATGCAATAAAATAAGTTTGAAGTTTGAAGTTTTGGAATTATTGTTAATTGATTGTCCACACTGACTGGCCTATTGAATGAACTTATTCTCACGTTACCACAAATTTTTTTTTAGTCAAAGATTTTTTCGCATTTGCTAAAATTGATTTTCAACTTCCAATCATCACTATAGCCAGCGAGCAATAATAACAAGAGTGATTAGGCAGAGCTCAAGGACAAGTAAAAGAGTTAAAGATATGAAAGAGTAGATTAGAAATAACATTAAGCAAAAAGCCAAAAAAAATAATAACAAATGCGCGATGGGCATACATTTCATGCAAAAAACACAAGAGAAGGAAAGAAACAGAGCATGTTCCTTGATTCCGGTATTGGAATGTTTACATTCAAATTTAAGAAACACTGGAACAGAGCACGTGCGCACTGGTCCCCGACTTTAGTATGTATGCGTGAAAATTCGTGTTGGTACACATTGTTTGAGCTATGTGATTCACTTGTATTGCCTGGCGCGAATCTTGCAAGGCGACGAAGTCACTGCCCCTTCATCTTTTATCTTTCTTTCACGAACATTGCGTGTAGTGTGAAAGTAATTCTGCCTCTGTTTATCATAGATATTACTTCTTTGATATCTTGACTTTTTCGCTCCCATTGAAATTGTTATCTGCTGATCTCAAGGTCCCTGAAACATTTTTAAAAATTTGTTCTAGCTCATCACTCTTATTATTATTGCTCGCTGCTATAGCGTTCAATTGTCTCGAAGTCACTTTGCAGGAACGTCTGGATCACTCCAATCTTTGGCCCCGTCCTGTACACAATCAAGTCAACCGCGTACGCTAGTGCGAAGCGGAGTGAACATGTTAGGTCACTCGTAAAGATATTAAACAAGAGCGGCGAGTTTACTGCATCCTGTTGCAGACCATTTTTAATGTCAAAAGGCCCCCATCCACGGTCAAACAAATCATCAAACCAATTTTGCGACAAACAACGCACACATTTATGCTTTGATTTTTGTTGGCCATCAACGAGGGAAACTTTCTTCAAACATCCCGAGCAACAATTCCTGTAAACAAAACGAACTTTCATATGCTTTATATGGCACACATAAAAAATCCACAAACACATTTAACCTGTTTGAAGGAAATATTAATATTTTCTTCAAACAGTGGCCAACTTCGAAAACTTGTATTTTATACACGCACACTTAGAGTTTTTTCGATGTTGGCCACAAATTTGATGGTTTGTTTGACCGTGGATGGGGGCCTAAAGACTCTGCTTGATGTGAAGTTGCCACTTTTGACGACGAACTTCTTGGAAATCATATTATAAAATATCGTGTATAGCTGAGGTCCGGTCATGCCGAGTCTGACCAGTTTGTAAAGAAGTCCTTCGATCCATACTGTATCGAATGCCTTCTCAAAATCGATCAGGCATGCTCCGATACACTGGCCTTTCATGAAGTTCCAGTGTATGTCTGATACCAATTTCGACACGGCACGAATACTGTCATGCCCTGCCCGGAATCCGAATTGGTTATCGGGAATTATCTTTTTTTCCTCGACCCATTTGGATAATGATCTATTAATCACTATTTCAAACACCTTACTGATATTCGGAAGAAGACTTATTGACCGAAGATTAGTAGGGTTACTTTTATCTTTGCCCTTCTTGGGCATTGGATACACCACTGCCGTCTTCCAGTGTCCTGGAAAATGGGCATTGCTTAGCGCATTGTTAAACAAAGTGGTGTATATGTGTCTATAGCCACCAGGGGCTTTAGTTTTAATATGTTAATTGCAAAGAATGCCATGTTCAGAGTAATGAAAGCTTTATGTGAAACCCCCATGCCCATGGTAATAGCACCAAAGACCTACGATGAAATGGAAGCAGTGAATGTTGTTGTTGATCTAAGCCGTGCTACCTGTCGTGTAGAATTTGATCAAGTTTTTGTTGATTATGGTCTTCACGATTTTGGGGAGATTAGAAGTGTTTGCTATTGGGGCACTAGTTATAAGCGTTGTTTAATCCTCCTTTTTCCGAATGGGCTGAACATGAGCTGATTTCGAAGACTAGGGACAAATTCCGGAGAAGGCATATATGTATTTTGAGAACCATAGACGTTGCGATTTTTTAAGATACCTATACACTCCTCTGGCAATTAATAGATTATCGCCCTTCAAAGCACCCGGCCCGCATGCCCGAACATGCTGCAGAAGCTATCCAAGGTAGTAGTAACATTGCTAGTGGTCATGTTCAAAAGTTGCGTGTTGCTCAGCCACGTCCCCATGAATTGGAGATGGACTATAGTCGTCTTCATCCCAAAGATAGGGAGAA
This sequence comes from Thereva nobilitata, assembly GCA_963855945.1. NCBI lineage: Eukaryota > Metazoa > Arthropoda > Insecta > Diptera > Therevidae > Thereva > Thereva nobilitata. Next base: position 124,819,508 of record OY979696.1, read on the forward strand.
GTCACGAATCCTCGAAGGACTGTAGGTCGATTAGCCTGACATCTTTCGTGTTTAGGGCAGTGGAAATGGTCATCGATTCCCATATCCATTGAGAGATCTGACTACTATCACCAGCTCAACATGCATATCTCAATGGTAGATTCACCGAGACAGCTTTACACGAGGTGGTGAGAACTATCGAAAAGACCCTATATTACAAACAATATATCTTGGCAGTCTTCCTAGACAAGGAAGCGTCATCTCCCTTTACTGTGGTTAGTAACGATGAATAGCATACTACAAAAGCTAGACAGGCGCGAAGCTAAGCTAGTAGAATAGACATATTCCCTAGTGATAATGATGCTAGGAATGTATCCAACAGCATAGTCTTCTACGCCTGTAAAAAGACCTTTGGCAAGAGATGGGGTCTTAAGCCAAAGATGGTAAAGAGCCTTTAGTATAAAACGGGCGAACGCGTCAATGTTGAATGAGGCTCGAATGATCGTAAGCAAGTAAAGTTCTAGTTTCATTTAAAACTTCGACAACAAACTACATCTCCATATGCCCAACGCGCGCTCTTGATGTTCTCTTACACCTACTCCCCCGGCCTTCACATCTAACCTCGTGTAGTGCCGTCAGACTGAGGGCGTGGACCTCAAACCCCTACCCCTACGGAAAAAGCAATATCTTCAATCAGCTAACCGAGGGTATGGTCGCTAAACCCACGAACTACCTTCCCCCTACATTGACCTTCAGCAAGGATTTCTCCGTCGAAAAACCCTCAAGAAGAGAGTGGAGAAGCGGAGACGTCCTGAGGAAGTTCGATGTTCGAATATTCATCGATGGCTGCAAGACATCGGAGGACGTCGGGGAGGGGTTTATCTAGAGACCACAACAGTTCACTATCCTGGCACTTCCCGATGTACGCTAGTATCTTTTAAGCGGAAGTGCTGGCGATCTTGAAGGCTTGCCAGACAATGAACCTTAATAACGATGTAGCATTGGAATGTAGATAGCAAAGTCTATAAAATTTCTAGATTCAGTAATGATGCGCTCCAAGCTAGTAGAGCGATGCAGAGGTGAATTAGATAGGCCCGGCAGAACGCGCAACTTGGCTCTCGTCTGGATTCCCGGAAATAGGAACATAGATGAGAACGAGAAAGCCGACTACCTAGCCAAGGAGGGAGTCTCTCTCCGGGGCCCGAAGGCCGAGATGGTCGGCAGACCTATATGCGAGATCAAAAACGCAATTTTTGACCACCATCTGCAGCTAGCCAGCCAAAAGTGGAGAGCATTGCAGACCTGCCCTATCTCTAGGGCCACTTGTCCTACTTACAACAAAGAAAAAACAATGGGCCTCCTAAACAGACCCCGACGAGATATTGCCAGAATCACGGTAATCATCACGGGACATTGGCACATGGAGATCACGCTGCCAAGTTGAGAATTCCGTACAACGCCTGCTGGCGCAGCTGCGGGGAGACGAACGAGACGGAAGCACTTGTTCACTTCCTGTTTAAATGTATGGCTTTAGCTAAAGCCAGGCAGCGTCCACTAGGCAGAATGCAGATCAGATCACTGATAAGCTTCTTAAATTCCACAGACATCGGTCACAGCCGATCAAGCAACCACTAAACCTTAGGTACGCGATTTATGGCAACAAGACGGGGCGCCAAAGCGCTAATTGGGCCTCCGGTCGCACTAGAGGCAGCGCTACACCTACCTACCTTACCCTTCGAAAGTCCTGAAGAAAACTCCGTCCAGTGACTCGCTCCGCGTCATATGGGGAATCATGTGCAACATGATCCTCAGATATGACGCCTCCCACCTCTCACTCACAATCTACTACTACGACCTTCATGTAGTGATGCTGTTAACTCTGGGCAACCCCCAGTGAAAAGGAGAAGCAAACTTCAAAGACTAAGAAGCCAAAATCTAAAATTATCGTGTCGAGAGCTGCCAGAACCGGCTATCGGGACATCCACCAGTTTGCTGAAGAGGACCCTTGCCTAGGTCTGCGCCTAGATTGGCCAACTCTAAGCGTTTCCTTCCTGTGCCGAGGAGTCTAAGGAATTGTGGGGCGCAGTATTTAAGACGTCAGGGCACCTCTTGGCTTAATTGCCGTCTCTAATTATTGTCGTGAGCACAGTCATAAAACAGTGCTTTTAGTATGAATTCGATCACATAATTTTCTGTCTGCTCTTCTCTGCAGAAAATTGGGCGATGATCACCTGGAATTGAAAAGATCGCGGAGCCCCTGAGGGTGGGGCCTACAAGCAATTGCTTGTTGGTAAATCCGGCAGTGCTTGTTGGCTTGCAGACTTTGCCTTGAGGAGAATGAGTCTGCCCTTCATGTTCTATGTGAGTGCGCCGCGATAGCTGGAACAGTCAAGTCTTAGCGACAAGCCACTAGCAGACTTCTGAACATGTTCAAGCGGTTTGGTCTACAGACATGAGGTATAGGGGTTTAGTAAAATATCCCAAGTGAAGTGGCCGCTGTAATTTTAGACTCAATACATAACAAAAGAAGAAGAAGAGCGAAGGGTTGGCGTTGATGGGTAGCTAGGTAGGCGAAGCGTGGCCTCCAGTGCCCAATTAGCGCGTCGTTTTATTGCCACAACTCGTGTACCTGTGTCCAGTGGTTGTTTGGTCAGGTGTGACAAATGCCTAAAGCCGTACTGTGGAATTTAAGTCTTCCAAAACGTAACTACCTAGTGTGCGCTGCCTGGCTTTAGCTAAAGCCGGGCATTTACACAGGAAGTGAACAAGTGCTTTTCTCTCGTTCGTGGCATTGAAGTGTCCGATAAAGAATTCGAGGCGAATAATGATGCGAAGTTCTCTTCGGATATAAACCAGAGCTCCTGTTTTCTATAACCAGATCGTGCAAACCAGTGGCCCCTGTACTAAAAGTCGAGTCGTGTTGCTTGACAAGTCGTTTGAGTTGAATTAAGTAACGTTTCAGTCGAATTATGACTTTCAGCAAATTGAGCTGGTTATAGAAGACGAGAGCTCTGGCTTATATCCGAAGAGAGCTTCGTAAGGCGAGTAGTTAATTGGCGAGTGATGATTGGTATTATAACAAAAGACAGCGTAGTCAATCCATAAGTTCCATTTAGTAGGGTTTTCACTGGCCTAGCATCTTAGGTGGTCTCTCCGAGTACGGTGACTACGCTCTAGCGAACCGTTAGATGGCGGTTTGTACCGGGTAGTTTGTAACTTTTGGATCTTAAGTAGTCGGCAAGTGCGCTTGAATACGTCGCTGAGAAAATTTCTGCTTTGATCCATGAGAAGGGACTTTGGTGTTCCAAAGATGCAAACTAATTTTCGAACATAGATCTCGGCAACCGTGTGGGCTTCTTGGTTCGGAATTGGAATGGCCATGTCGAATTTTGTCAGGTCGTGAAGCTGAGTATGTACTTGATTCGGTTCTTCGATTCGGGAAGGGCTCCAACTATATCTGCGGCAACTCTCTTAAACGGTTTCTGCTGGTCATTTTGGTTTTCAGCCCGATTTTGATTTTCTTGTAAATTTTGCAAGACTATATTATGTATTCTTTACGTCTTTGGATATGGTTTCCGAGGTGAATTTTTGCTTAATGCGCTTCAATGTCCGATTTATTTCTTGGCCCCCTCCGAGTGGGTTATCGTGGTACTCTGTAAGAACGCGTGAGATTTCCAAGGCGTCCGTTAGTTCTATAATTGGTGGTGTAGCATTTCTTATTGGTAGTGGTGTTTGTTCTGGCAAGACAGGCAAGGTTTAGCCTTGGGTATGGAGTTTTTGCAGCGGAGGTGAAGAATCTTCTGGGATTTTTAGTGGTTCAACCTTGGTTTTGTGGCCGTGTGACTACGAAACTATCGCAGCTGGCAGACGTGACAAGGCATCAGCTAACATTCTCTAAATATAAAAATAAATTTTTCTAATTTTTTTATTGACTTTTATATAATCTTCTTCAAAAGAAAGAAAAAAAAATTCGTTACAACAATCAAACGTAAACGCAATGTGGACACTCTCAAGAAGAACAACGAAAACATCTTTTCATTCACCGCAGCACACAAGTACTCATTATTTGAAGAGGAAACTAAAAAAACATATTAATTATATATTAAATACAATAAATGATCATAACTTATATTTTTACCTGTAAGGATACCCTTGAGCTTTCGACCGGAATACGGATAAAAGTAACGAGAAGAAAACTGCTAGTAAAATCAGTCCAGAAACTGCCATTATTTTGCCTTTTCTCATTTCTGTTTGCCAGCCAGATTCAGTTAGTAGGATCATTCCAAGAACAATCATTGCATCTATAATTTTGAGGGATTGTGAGTATAAAATAACAGAAATAGTAGAGGATTATTGTTTTGTGGCATTGATAACTTACTGAGGAACATTACTATGTACGTCTCAATTACAAGCTGTCCTTGTGAAGATCCGTGAATATAAGCAATTCCTCCGTTTGAATTCTTGTGCACTAGTGGTGGACTTCTTATATGATTCCACATTTGCCCAGAAACCATAGCGAAACAGAACAATACCGCTAATGTACCCCATAACTTTTTATTATATAAAAATTCTAAATTATTTCGCCGCAGATACAAAAATCCGCCCAATAATGCCCCTAATGTAATAACAGCAACAGTTCCTGAGTAGTTTGGTGGCCGGAATACACGTATTTGTATATCAGTTCTTTCATGAACAAATTTCGCTATAGATTCAGCTGAGAACCCTACTCTATGAATGTCCATAGTATCGGCACCCTTTGGCTTACCCTTTGGTGGGAAATGCATAAACACCGGGGCCGTATTTAGTCTTAACATTTGAAATACATCTGAACCTTCATCAAAGTCTACCATAGCGAAAAACAGTTTATTGGAATAAATTGGGGAATAACGATAGGAATTTGCTACAATTGTAAACTCATCATGGGCGTGCCTACAGATTGCGCATTGCCTAGCGGGGGCCAGCGCTGTTAACATAATAACTATGGAATAATTCCTTGGTGATTGCTTAACATATTCCCGGAATTTATGTCCATTAAATTTTAAAACTGATTTTTTCATGTTCATATCTAATAGATTTTGCACTTTCTCGGTGAGCGTTAATCCCTAAAAAAAAAGACAGGTTTTTTCGATTACTTTATGTACAATCGAATAAATGCATAAATATAATATTAAACAAGAATAAAATATTGTGAGATAAAGATCTTGGCGAAAGGTTGACGTGTCCCTTTCGGCATTTTTTCTAATAAAAATTAATTTAACCTCAACCTCTCGTTCGCTTATTTACCTTTGTCTTAGCTTGTGCATCTGTTAGGATGAGCAATGCAACTGCAATCAGTGCAGTCACAATTAGGGATTTAATAAAATTCATAATTAATTCGTTTTTATTTTACTAATTGCATGAATGCTTCGAATTAATTCTATTCACTAAAATGTTATTTTGGAGCTGGCTTCTCGCGTTTTGACAGCATTTACCTGCGGTACACGTCAAACTGTCAAAATTGTGGCCAGGGCGTAGTTCAGTTTTCATTCAATGGATAATGATGGCTACAGGGTAGCTCGGTTTCGTAAAAGAAATTTTATTATTTTCGTGGTGATTTTTATTATGGAGAAAAATTCACCCGAAATAAGTAACATTATCCGATTGGTTGGTTAAAATTAATAAATTTATAAAAGAATCTAGATTTTTATATTTTTCGAACATTTTATCCAGCTTTGGCTAAGCCTCTGCGCAAACTCTTTGCTCTGTCATACCGCCCCGGACATTGTTCAGGCTCATGGAAACTAGTTCATGGGGTGCCTTCCATTTACAACACAGGGGCCGGATTCCGCAAGCGTAAATACGACTGTAATGCACGACGAAACAAAGGAATTTCCTTTGTTTCTTCGTGCACACAGTTGTGTTCACGCTTGCAGAATCCGGCGCCAGTTGTGTCTAACAAGGTGTTCCATCAACGACACAGATGTGGACAGCTGGTTGAAATATATTTAAACACGTGGTCGGTGATGGAATACACTGTTAGACACATTGTGTATTTAAATGGAAAGCACCCCAATGTTCATCCCAATACCTTCTAACAATCTCTATAACAACCGCCATGAGCGGATACAGGAGGGCCCCCTGGGAGGGCACAAGGGGCGGAAATTTGGATAGTATTTTTATAAGAAAATAAAAAAACTCAGCAATGACGAAAGTACTATAGAATTGCAAATTAATCAATTAAGATGAGTGTATGATGGCGCACAAACGGGCATTGAAGGCACTCGATCGAACGTTGAAACACTTGCGCAAGATGACGAATCGGCGGAAGTGTTTTCCCAACAGTTATTAGACATTGGCAATGGAAAAATTCCGGTTGACGCTTCCACTGACCTCATTTCGTTTCCACCTAATTTTTGTGAATTCACAACGTCGGCAGAAGAATTGATCACGAAAGTGTTCTCGAATATTGGTGAAAGTTACAAAAACCATGTTTGGGTGAGCGAACGACCTATTTTGACAGCAAAAAATAAGGGCGTAGACGATTTGAACATAAAAATTCAAAGTCAAATCGCTGGCCAATAGCATTCATTTAAGTCGACCGATTCAATTACCAATGGGCATATTCACACAGTGCACATTCATGGCGCCTAAAACCGGTTTTATAGATGAGAGAGGGAAGGGAGCGGAAGAACTTAACGAAACATTTTTCACGCAAAAGCAAACGCGTGAAAACTGGCACACATATAAAAAGTTACTTTCTATCTCTTGCATTCTTTAGCTCTGTTTTTCTCTAACAAGTAAATTTCATCTGCAATACATTTAAAGGTTCCTGTATAGCATTCAAATTTACTACACTCATTTACGCCCCGTCTGAGTTGCTAGGAGTTTAATAAAACCGGTTTTACTCACCACAATTATGGCAGCGTGTGAATATGCCCAATCAAGATGAAGTCGTCAATTATCCAGTTGAATTTCTGAATTCATTGGATTTGGGAGGAATGCCGTCGTATAATTTGTAGCTCAATGTCAGCTCGGTGATAATCATATTACGCAATCTGAACCAACCGAAGCTATGCAATGGAACAAGACTCGCTGTTAAGAAGCTGATGAACAATGTGATTGAAGCAACGATAATCATAGGAAAATTCAAAAGCGAGGATGTTCTGATTCAAAGAATACCACTGATTCCAAGCGATTTGCCGTTTGAATTTAATCGTGTCCAGTTTCCTGTTCGCCTTGCATTTGCAATGACGAGTAATAAATCACAAGGCCAATCTTTGGAAGTGTGTGGAATAAACCTTGAATTGCCATGTTTTTCCCATGGGCAGTTGTACGTGGCGTGCTCGAGAGTAGGTAAACCATGGGCGCTATTCCTTTTTTCCGAACGGAAAGACAAAAAATATCGTTCATCACGATGAACGCATTACTTAATTTTTGTATATTTTTGTAATCTTCCTTCTTCATATTCCATCCTCTCTGGTTGGGCCTATTATGCACCTGAGGACTTTTCTCTCAAACTTGTTGACTAGTTCCTCTAAGTCCTGGGTCATAGTTCAAGTCTCGCTGCCATAGCACAGTACTGGTCGTATTACTGCTTTGTAGAGTGAGAGTTTCGTTTTAGTGTGCACAAATCTTGAGTGCAGTATTTTTTTTGGCATAAAAGGCTCTATTAGCTAGTAGTATTCGTCTAGTTATTTCTTCTTTTTCTTCGTTTCTTTTTGTGATTGTAGACCCAAGGTAGACTGTTTTATTGACTACTTCTAGGTTATGTTCGTCGATAGTTATATTTCTCCCCATTCTAAATCTTCCAGATCTGGCCTATGTCCTTTGCCGCCTCTTTCAATTCGGCATAAACTTCTTTTGCTGCTAAAAAGAACCTTCCCACGATGTTCACGTCATCCGCATAACCAAGTAATTATACCGACTGTCTTACTATTGATGCACTTCTGTGGACTGACTTTTTCCTTATCACCCATTCTAGGGCGAGGTTGAAGAGCATTGGGGCCAGCCCATCCCCTTGTCTAAGTCCTTGTCGAACTTCAAACTTTTCTCTTATAACATTTTGGATCCTTACCTTCGCCAGTGAGCTACTTGTTGCGCATTTGATCAGTTGTACCAGCTTTGAGGGGACTCCTAATTCCGATAAGATCTCGTACAGCCTCTCTCTGTTTATTGAGTCATATGAATGTTGAAAATCTACAAATATCTGGTATATATCTACATTCCTTTCCCAGGTTTTCTCCAGAATTTGCTTTAAGGCTGTATCAGATCCAAAGCAGCAAAGCAGAACGTTCGGCAGAGAATTGTTTCTATTGGCTTACGCTTACGGTCACGTGACAAGAAAAGCAGAAGAGAGTTCTGCCGCTGCTTTTTCATCTCTACTCCTAATTTTGCTGTTTTGCAAAGCAGAATTTTTTGACATTTCAAACATCTTCCACTTGGCAAGTTGTTTTTAAATGACTAATGGAAGCGGGTAATTGAGAATTTATTGTTGCATGATATTTTACAAAGAAGTTATTATTATTAAAGAATTATTTACAAAGAATTTACTGTCAAATAAAAATTCTGCCGTTGCTGCTGCTTTACTTGGATGATTCAGCAGGCAGAATTCTGCTTCTGCCTCTGCTTCTGCCACTGTTCAAAAAGTTGGATCTGTTACAGTCTTAAAGGTCAGCAGCTGGTCCGATGTTGACCCGTTTGCCCTAAAACCAACTTGATATTCTCCTATAAGGCTTTCCGCTATAGGTTCTACTTTTTGTTTCACAAGAAATGTCTGGTGCCATGGGCGTAGCAATGAATTTTTGGTGCGGAGGGCCAGATTTTAAACCACCGTTACCGACTGACCACAGAAAGATGATAAGCTCGATCAAATATTTTCTTTTTTCAATTATTTCTGTGTCATGTTGCCTCACAATTCTATCCTGTCATCAAGTGTTTGAAAGAAACGTGCATTTTGCTGGCTTATGTATCAAGGATGTTCGATGCTTTTGTAATGGAAAGCTGGCAGGTGCTCCGATAGCCCTCTCTGGACCGATGAATGCAATGTCGGAACCCTTTTTAACTAGGGCATCCGCTTTTTCCTTGCCTTTGCAGCCCCGATGACCCGGGACCCAAACAAGGGTAACTTGATTGAGAACGCCCAGCTTATCAAGAGCACGTTGGCAGCCTCAAACTAATTTAGACTTGGTCCTACGGCCCTAATTGCCGCTTGACTATCAGAGAAGATAAAAATCCGTTCTTTTTGGTAGACCCTTCTTAAGTTCTCATGAATGCATGCCATTATAGCGTACACCTCTGCTTGGAAGACAGTTGCTAGGGTGCTTTCCCTCCAGATTCCGGCGCCCACACCTGTCTCTGTTTTGGAGACATCCGTGTACCATTCTATTTTATGTAAAATTGTTTTAAGCCTTATGTAACATCACGGGTTTTTAATAAGTGATTCACTTTTATTCTGGGGTGGGCCAGAAGGATTCTGGGGTGGGCCTGGCCCCTCCCCTTGCTACGCCCATGGCTGGTGCTGAGGAGTGCGATGCCTCTGTAATTTTTACAGGTTAATTTATCTCCTTCCTTTTATTTGGGCATATAATCGCTTTCTTCCAATCATCTGGTATAGCTTCCTCCTCCCAAATGTTGCATATGAGTTGGTGTAAGGTACCTAAAAGTTGCGGCCCTCCTTCCTTTAGCAGCTCAGCTGCTATTTCATCTACGCCCGGCGACTTGTTACCTTTTTACAGCTTCACGTACCTCATCCAGTGTTGGTGATTCCATTGAGATATTATCTTGAGGAATTACAAATGCCTCTCTGGATCCTCGTTTAGTATGGGAGTAGGATTCAATAGGTTTTGAAAATATTCTTTCCACCTTTCTTTTATCCTATCAGGGTCTGCTAATAGGTTCCCATCTATGTCTTTGCAGATGTCCGTCCTTGGCTGAAATTTATTGGTGATCTGGCGAGTTCCTTTGTACGCTTGTCTAATTCTCCCTTCATTGAAGTCTTCCTGTATCTGTAGAATCCTCCTGTTTAGGTATTCTCTCTTCTGCTTTCTGCAGAGCTTTCTGCGGTTCTTCTTTTTTGCTTGAAGACTTCCATCCTTGCTCTTGTTGGCCTTGAAATGTACTCCCGGGGCAGGGGCGGCGCGTGGTTTTTTGCGCCAAGTGCATTATGCTATATTGCGCCCCATCAGCTAACTGATCATATGAAAAAAGCTTTTTTCGTCTGGATCGCAAGGACAAAGAAGCTGGAAATACACAAGGCACTTCTAACTTGGTAGCAATTTGCTTGGCTTTTCCAACAACTTTCTGGAATTTTGCTCTGATCGTAAATCAATCAAAAAGCCTTTTGTGGAATTTAAGATATCAACTGCAGCAGACATTTGGGCTTTGTAAGCATATATTGGTTGTATTCATTTTTCTAAAATATCACACTGGATTACTATGGAACAAATTAAATTTAACTCAGTAATTTTATTTCGTAATTCTGCTGTATGTTTCGATACGGGTTCTCTACCTGAACGAGTTCTACCAACGCCTCGTAGACATCATCGAATTGAAGAACTAATCGTTTTAACGCGTCTATGCTACTTTCACTACTAGTCTTACTAAGATTTTTAGTGTCTTCTTTTTCAAAATAATAATCTTTTTACCGAGCTGGAGAAATAAGCATATAAATTTTGAATAGTATCAAAAGAAGAAATTGCATTTAGAAACATACGTTTTTTCGAAATTCACACCTATTATATTATATGAAGTCTGAGTTGAAGAGTTAATTAATGGAAAATTGTATGTACTATTTATGTTGGCCCGGTACCATTTTCATAATTCGCGGCACAGTATAATATTTTAATTTTTGTAAACATACATAAAAACAATAAACAAATTAATTCTAATAAAATATAAATGTAAATATAATTTAAAAGTGTATTACCTAAAATTAGTAATTTAATAATTGTTATTAAATCTAAAATATTACTTTTATCACTCAAAATTTTAAATCTAATAAAAATATTTCACTCACTATACTCTTCATAAATTCTTCCATAGAAACAGGCACAAAACTTAAAATTGTACCATAAATAACTCGTATAACATAAAAAAAAATCTACATTTTAATTTGTTAGACCGTAAGGGAACACACAAAAAATCGCAAGATATTTTGTTCTCATTTCGTTTTTTTACCTCTTTTAACAAATCTTGGAAACAAAATTTAAAAGTGCACCAACAGCGCTCTGAAGTTTATATCAATGGGCTGGCGTACACGGATCATAATGTCAACACTAAAAAACCGGTTTTTATGATGCCCTCGGCGTACATGGGTATTCCCTTCACCGATAGTAACTTTATTATCCCTACACGGAATATCAATGTGTGCACACCTCGAACGCGAATAATAAGCAGATTTGTCAGCATCAGACCCAGAAAAGAAGAAGATAAGCGGATACATTTGTGCATGTGTTAGTTTTCACGCCAAAAATTTCTGTTTAAAAAGTTACAACAACTTTCTCTCTTCCTTTTGCCCCTCTGTCCTGAAAACCGGTTTTTTAGTGTTGACATTATGATCCGTGTACGCCAGCCCAATCACAGTAAAGGGGTCATCCATAAATTACGTGAGGCGTTTAGAGGTAGGAGGGGGTCGAACCGAATCTCACCAAATCTCACGTGGGGGAGGGAGGAAGTCTCGGCAAATACCAAGTAATTTTTTTCAGCAAGAAACAGTGTAAAATTGCGAGAAAACTAGGTTAAATTAATAGTACAGGTAAATTAGCCGAAAAAGCGACATAGCGGAAATAATTGGGTACAGGCTGAAAGTTGGCAGAGAGCTTCTTTTTAGAGTTCTTAATAAGGGGTATGACGTCTATCCATTTTCTACCCCGCAAGCCCACTTTTTAGGGGGGTTTAGGGCTCAAAATGGGTATTTTCGATTTTCCTGCATTTTTTTTGCATTATTTCTTAATATCTTTTTGTTTTCTTCAATTTTAAGTACAATATCTGTAAATGAGAAAATCTTTAAAATCGTCTTTTTGGATCCGCACTTATCATTCACGAAAATCTTGGTGCAGTATTAGATGATCATGGTAAAAGGTTGTATCAATACATATTGCACATAGAGAAGGAATAATGAATCCATTACATAAAAAGTGTACGTGATACTATTACTATATTTCAACTCAATAGCAATTGGGTGTAAAAATTTAGCCACTGCCGACTCTCTTCCTATATTTATTAACACCGGACATTTTTGCTAGCGGCCCACGCTTTTTTACATTTCGAAAGGTAGGTTGTTTCCATATTCTGGTTGGAGCAATAAAAACTTTACATTCAAAATTATTTTTTACTTTTTAGTTCATTTTAAAGTCAAAGCGTATTTTTTAGTTTTTTAAACTATATATTTTTTATTTTCTATTTTTTAGTCTATCGCCATTTTGTAGAGACCGCCATATTTGATTTAAAATGACGTCAGACAGTTTACTGTACTATACTCGTCGTACGCTTTCATTTGATACCCATACCGAGGGCGGTGTAAAGAAAAAGGTAAAGCGCCATTTTGTGTTGACCGCCATTTTGAATTTGGAATCACGCCCACAGTTCTGTATTCTAATTGTCAGACCCTTTCATTTGATACCCATACCGAGGGTGTTGTAAAGAAAAAGGTAGTCCGCCATTTTGTGTTGGCGGCCATTTTGAATTTTGAATGACGACACAGAGCTAATAGTATTCTACTTGTCATTTCCTTTCATTTGATACCCATATCGGGTGGGTTGTAAAGAAAAAGTAGTCCGCCATTTTTTGTTGGCCGCCATTTTGAATTTTGTATAACGCCACATAGCTAATTGTATTCTACTTGTAATACTCTTTCATTTGATACCCATGTCGGGGGTCGGGGAGTAAAATTGCAAAATTCGGCCGCCATCTTGGAACCATCAGTCAGATCAGAACACATGCAATCTGCGGTGAATTGTCACTATACAAAAAGCAGACATTTGCACCAGGCGACATAATCAGTCATCTAAGCAACTTACAGGATTCGAATTTTGAATCGACAACCATCTGCTCTGATATACTAGAGGCCAAGATAGATTTTGAAAACCTTTTGTTATGAATATCGAGAGCTGTGAAGAATGGAAGCCTAACAGATCCTTACTTCTTGAATCTATATCCTGGTGTACAGGGGGCTCAAACGCCAAATTGAGAAGCTGGCTGTGACTTCAGACTCCGCCTGGGTCATTCAGTTACAGGTTTTTTACCCTAAAGTGCCACCTATAGAGGAATGCTCCGAAGTTTGTATATCTCCATCTTTACAATAATATTGTGAATGACTATACATGCCATAATTACATGTTTTGCCAAAGTCAACCTTCGTATGTCAATATAATGTAAAACTTTAAATTTTTTTTAAATTCCATATGCTTGCTCTACAAATCCACGAGTTGAGCTCAAACTAGAATTGAAATTTTTCTGTTCTCTTGAAAAATCGCCAAAAACGCCTCACGTAATTTATGGATGCCCCCAAGGCCCTCGTAAGTACAGGCCTGGAAGCAGAGTTTGTGTTTGTGTTGGTAATAGACCCATTATCTGTCAAATCGGAAGATATTATATGGAGGAGGTAAAAGTTCGGGATATTTTGCCGTAAAAAGTCATAAAATAATATATTTAACCAGTTTTTATTGCAATAGGATTACCAGTGAATAGTGCTTCAGTGATTTAATTAAGAAAATTTAAAAAAATCGAGTGATTAAGTGTGTTTTAAGTGAGTTAATTGTGAAGGTGGCCAATTTTGTTTACATTCGCGGTGGTTTTTTCTTGTTTATTTAGCGGAAAAATGTTGAATTTGTGTAGTAATATAATAAAAAGTGCTTTTTGAGTGATTAAAGATTATTATAGAATAGTTATTAAACACATTAAGTGCAAGTACCACCACACAACATACATAACAATAACTTTTTCACTTTTCCTTCACATTTTTCTGCACTTATGTTTTTAATAACTGTTCTATAATAATCTTTAATCACTCAAAAAGCACTTTTTATTATATTACTACACAAATTCAACATTTTCCCCCTAAATAAACAAGAAAAAACCACCGCGAATATAAACAAAATTGGCCACCTTCACAATTAACTCACTTAAAACACACTTAATCACTCGATTTTTTTAAATTTTCTTAATTAAATCACTAAAGAACTATTCACTGGTAATTCTATTGCAATAAAAACTGGTTAAATATATTATTTTATGACTTTTTACGGCAAACTAATGCAAAAATATTCCGAACTTTACATCACGGCGTATAAATCCAACAAAAGTGACAGATTCTGGGACTACGAGCAGCTGCGTTAGTGTTAGTGAGGTAGGCAACTTCCAGGCCTGTACTTGAGAAGGTCTTGATGCCCCCAAACAGCAATACACAATACAGAGCCAACGGAACAATTTTTTTCCTTTGTGTGAGTTGATATGGTGCATTTTACAAACATTTCAAAAAGTGCTCCAGCGTAGAGAAAATGAAATTATTTTGTGTTTCGTCTCATTCATTCCACTGGTTAATTCTGTATTTACATCTCACGTTCAAATTAGAGAACATCAGTTGAATGAGAAATTTTTCTCTCACTTGGTGGATATTTCTCCTGAATTTTTACTTCTGCTGATTCTCTGGTCAGAAATTATATGAAAATCTCGAAACAAAAGTCTCGAGCGGAAGTAGCAAAAGTCCCAAGAGTACGAGATGTATGGAAAGTATGAGGGGCGGATCCAGCCCTCAGAAAAGGTTGTGGTCACAGCCACCCGAACATCGGCCAAGTGCGAGTCGGAGTATGAGCTCGCTCATGATTGATATAGTGTATTCCTACAAAGGAGATGCTTATAAAATATTTGACGCCCTGACAAAGATTTTGTACAGTGTATAGTTCCACGTGGGCAAAGCCGTGAGGCAAACACTAGTAGGTAAATTAATTAACCTGTAAAATGTTAGTTTGTTCGCTCACGAAAATTACAAAAGTAAATGTGCGTTTGTTTGCACATCACAATGTCACAGTTAGACTCGAAACTACTGAACCGATTTTGATGAAATTTTTACAACTTAAAATGATATCAAATTAAATTAAACGCTAGTATACATTTTAAATTAAATAATTTTATCTAGGTGCTTACTTAAATTACAAATTCAAGCTTACGTTTCTTCCTGCGAAAACGTTGATAATTTCATCGAAATGCAGGTTTATTTTTTTTTCTGCTTTTTGCTTGAAGATGGTTGAATAGGTATTATCAGCCAAAAATAAATTATCTTCAAACCTTAAGGGAGTAAAACTACCCCTAGATCAAAGTTGAATTTAAAAAAAGATTGACATTTTTCTTGCATTTCTTTTTGCTCCCTTTAAAATTGGGGTTTTAAAAAATTGTATAGGACGAAGAAAACGGTCAATTATCTTGGCGACCATAAAGGGTACCAATAGCATACTCAGTAGGCCGGTTCACGTTCGATTGCGTAGGTCAAGCAGCATTGGATGTCGTTAGTGCTTAGTTGTGAGACTGCTTGGTAAACAGCACCCACGTTTGGAATGGTCTATGCCGAGACCCTCGTAAGTACAGGCCTGGAAGCAGCCAGGCCAACTAATACTGACATAGCTGAAAACAGGCCAAAAATATTCTGACAGTTGTGGAATTAACATGGCCGAAGCCATAAAAAGCAATTTTTTAAGTTTGTTTTTGCACTAAAAAGTGGTAAAATATTGTATATTATCACTTTTTGGTGCACATGGATTATCAGTGATTAGTGCTTTAGTGATTTAATAAAAAAAATTAAAATGTAGTGAGTGGTTAAGTGTATTTTAAGAGTGTTAATTGATTAGGGACCATTTTTGTTTACATTCGCGGTGGTTTTTTCGTGTTAATTTAGGGAAAAAATGTTGAATTTGTGTAGTAATATAATAAAAAGTGCTTTTTAACTGATTAAAGATTATTATAGAATAGTTATTAAAAACATAAGAGCAGAAAAATGTGAAGGAAAAGTGAAAAAGTTATTGTTATTCATGTTGTGTGGTAGTACTTGCACTTATGTTTTTAATAACTCTTCTATAATAATTTTTAACTACTTTAAATTCACTTTTAATTCCATTACTAGACAAATTCAACACTTTTTCCCTAAATTAACACGAAAAAACCACCGCGATTGTAAACAAAAATGGTCACCTAATCAATTAAAACTCTTAAAATACACTTAACCACTAATTTTTTCTTAATTTATGGACTCAGATCGCTAAATAACTTATCACTGATAATCCGTGTGCACTAAAAAGTGATAAAATACAATATTTTACCACTTTTTATTCCAAAACCAAAGTTAAAAAATTGCTTCGTACGGCTTCGGCCATGTTAATTCCACAACGGTCAGACGATTTTGGCCTCGCACATACCCCGTTGATGACTAGGTTCAACCTAGGTTCAACCCAGGTTGAACCCAGTCATAAACGGGGATCGAGTTGAAACTGGGTCCACTCAACCCAACTCAGCTCTCCTACCTGGGTCGAGTTGATATTTCGCCTCATAAACGCGTGTTGAGTTGAAATTGGGTTGAAGTGACATTTGTTTTGTTTGTTTACCATCCGTGAAGTCTGCCTTCGGCGTTAGTTTTGTGTTCGGTGTTTTTGTAGCGCATTAATTATTTTATATTAACTATATATGTAAAAACAGAGGAAATTTAATTTTGACAATGGCTAAAAGAAATGTTTGGAAGCATCAGGAAACAAAAACTATGTTAGAAATAATGCGGGAACAAAATTCGCTTCACCATTTTGATGGAAAACTGTATAGGAAGTCAGAAATATAGAAAAAGAATTAACAACAAGAGGTTATGTATTGATGGCAGTTCAACCCGATTTCAACCCAAAGTGAACTCAATTCGGAATCATATACGGTGGTCGAAATTTCAACTCAACCTCGACTCAACTTTTCAACCTAATCATAAACGGGGTAACAGACACAACCAAAAAGTCTGCTTCCAGGCCTGTACTTACGAAGGCCTTGTCTATGCCGATGCGGATGCATTTATAAATGTTCATGCATGTACCGGGAGCGTGCTAAATTATTTTTACTCGGGTTTGAATAGACTAAGATTATCAATACTTTCAGCATAGGTGCGAACGTACAAAATTTAGATACCGAAGTTGTAAAAAGAAATGAATGTATTACTTTTATCAGAATCTTGGATGAAAAATGAAGAATATGATGAGGACCCCGGTAATGTTTTAACATCTCATACAGATATTCAAAAACGCTATCGCTTAGGCGCCATAAATCACCCTGAAATGTGTAGGCAGATCTATGGCAGAAAAAGGACAGATGAATTTAATGGTAGTTATTTATGTATCGCCGCATAAAACTTTACGCGAAATAATGGAGTTCATACATGACAATCTCCAGCGGAATGTCGGGCTGATGAGACGTACCACCCCACTTCTCCCTTCATTAACAAAGTTCGTGAGTAACGTTCTTGGGAGCGAAGCGTCTAAACCAGTGATTCCCAAAGTGGTCCATATTGACCCCTAGGGGGGGTCCGTGGTAATTAAAAATTATTTTCGGGGTGCACAACGAACTACCGGGGTCCGTGAGATCGAAAGTTTTTATATAAAAAACTACAAAAATTTAAAAAGCTTCCCACGTGACCACGTGGAGCGGTCGAAATCGAAAAGCAAAGAGCTTATTTGACTGACTTATTTGCCAAATTTGATGAAACAAATTTAATGTTATAAGGTGATCAATTAAATTTTATCAAAACTAAAAGTATTATATCTGCATTTGCTACAAAACCTTTGTTATACAAACAGAATTTGAGGAGAAGAGAATGTTCTCAGTTTCCAAATCTTGAAAAACTACAGAAAAGTGATGACGATTTGCTTGCCTTCTCTTGAATGAGCTATCTAGAAGTGCGATATCATCTGTATATTCGAGATCTTCTAGCCGTTCTACTAATTCCCATCGAATTCCTCTTGTTCTCTGCTGGCTTTCTTCATTATTTCATTGAGTACAGCAAGGACGAGTAATGGCGAAAGGTGGCAACCTTGTTTCACTCCAGTTGTCGTTGTTGTTGGGTCTCTTAGTTGTCCAATATGAAGGATTCTTAGTTCTGCTTCGTGGTCATTATGTTCATTTGGATTAATTTTGTTTGTACTGCCTTTCTTTTCAAAGTTTCCCAAAAAGCTTATCTATGGATTGTGCCGAATGTTCGCTGGAAATCTACGAACGAAATGTATAATGGTGACTTCCATTCTAAAGATTGCTCGATTATGTGCTCGACGTATTTGAGTTGTCTTTATATTCGCGACCTTTCCTAAATCCTACTTGTTGTTCCCTTAGCTAGCAGTCTATTTTATCTTTAATTCTACAGTATTTTTACTGCCATATTTTGTATGGTAATGGCTCTCCAATTTCCGCATCCTTTTAGATCTCTTTTTTTGGCAAGTTAATAATTCCAACTGTACAATAGTAACTTATTGAAATATCCACAAATGAGAAGCTGAAACCAAAGTATGAAGAAGGATTGCACTATTTTTGGTTACAAAGGCAGGTTCCAATTCGGTCCCCTGCATTATGGGCTATTGTACCAGAAGTTGTTGATTGTTTTCCAGTGATCAAATTTGGTAGAACGTGGATTTAATGCAGTGACAAACCTTATTACGAAGAACCGAAACCTTCTACAAATTACTTACCAACTTAAATTGCAAAAAAGGAGCCAGACATAAACAAACTGACATCATCTCATCAGATTCATCCTTCTCACTTAAAATTATTGAAGTATTAAGTACCTATCAGTCCGAAACTCGAAATCGTAATTTTCAACATATTTTCATTTTTCATGGTCCCAATAGCATTTTAAGCATAAATTTGAGAAGAAGTATGTGTGTGTACGGATGTGGTCATTTTTTCTGCACGCCGTCGTTGAGGTGTCGTTCGAAGCGTATTAATCTGAAAAGATTTTCTTAAAATTCGGTCGAGTCGTTTTTGGTTTAAACGACGTATATGATTTTTGTACCTGCACGATATTGCGCAAACCAAAAATGATATTGTCTTCTTTGATCGAAGCATATTAACGAAAACATACTCTGAAAAAAATTTCAGACCATTCGGTTGAGCCCTTTATTCAGCATTCATCATACTGAGAGGTTGATCATGTGCACCGAAAGGGCCAAACCCACAACCCAACTAGTTTCTTCTGTTTTCTTAACAATTAAAAATATGTACTTTATTCATTTACCCAGCTACGTGCAATTGTCTTATCAGAGAGAACAGATTAAAGTATTTTGAGTAGGTTTTATTATATCAAAAATTTGATTAACGTGGGTTTGGGGGTCCATGATTAAGTTATTGTTATAGTAAGGGGTCCATGACCGAAATAAGTTTGGGAATCACTGCTAAACAGACCCAATATTGACAAAAGTACCACGACATTATGGAACCTCACTTGATGCAGTTTTTACGCGATTTTCAGACCAGTTTCAATCAAAAATATTTCAGTTATCATAAAACCTTTGCTTCGATTTTAGGTTTTAATGTAAATAGGAATTCATAAATATTGATATTTTGAAATTGTACTTGTATTAAATCCCTCGTTAGTCTCGTCACTATACTTCCTGCATGTGTCGTTGGCCTTACTTTTCTGAAAGCGTACTATATATCCGACAGACCTCCACTATTACTGTGTTTCCATGAGCCAGGGTAGAGTTTTCGTTAAGTAAAGAGATAGCTTTTTCTCTCAAGATCACTCGATGCTGTTTCCATGACGGTTCTGGGTTAAAGTGACAGAAACTTAATTTTACATTGCGTCGCCGTTGGTATATGTGCAGTAAACGATACTGAAACACACACATATGAAAAACCTGGCTTAATCGGACTGGCTTCGTTGAGTTTACTTGGATTTAAGACACTTTACTCAATCCCCGTTTCCATGGGCGCTTAATCTGAGTAAACTCAGGATAAACTCTGCATGGAAACACAGTACATGACGGTTCTGGGTTACATTGCGTCGCCGTTGGTATATGTGCAGTAAACGATACTGAAACACACACATATGCAAAACCCGGCTTAATCGGAATAGCTTCGTTGAGTTTACTTGGATTTAACGACACTTAACTCAACCCCCGTTTCCATGGGCGCTTAATCTGAGTAAACTCAGGATAAACTCTGCATGGAAACACAGTATATATCAATTGCATATTGCAGCTGGGTTAATATTTTAATAATTGCGGCAGTTGTTGGGTAAACAAGTTTTACTTCTAAAGTATGGTCTTAACCACACTCATATTTTTTTCATTTTTATTAAGGGGACTTTTCGTTTCAAAAAGTTCAAAATATTCGATTTTTTTTACATAAAAGTGTTCCTTAACATCACAGAAATACTGTCCTAAAACCGTTTTAAGAAATTCGTATAGGAAAAAAAGTTATGCCTTAATTTGTAACGGTACGGTACGGCGTTTTATATGCAAAAATTATGTTACAAAAACTTAAAACGCGTTTTTCTCAAAACTACGTTTTTTGACTTGGCTCCACACTTTTCTCGAAAACTACTCAACGGATTTCAATAATCCAAAAACCATTCGATTCGTTATAAAAAATACTAATAACTAAGCCTTTAAAAATATTATGTTACACACCCCTATTTTTTATACAGGGGTAGTTTGCCCTCAAAAATATGGATTTTTTTGGATTTTTCAGAAAAATGTTTATAAAATGATAAAAATATTAAAAATTAAATTTTTTTTAGGTTTAGTTACTAGTATTTAGTCTTATGAATAAAATCACGTTGGAATTTTTACTCTATCTGTTACAGGAAGCCCAAAAACTGTGGAGCAGTTTAAAAAGTATCTTTTGGAAGATGCTCTTTGCAGTGGTCAAAAAATGCAAAAAAAAATTATTCTTAATATGTTTTATAAAAATGTCCAAAAGGAATCAATTCGATAAATATAATAGTCTTTTCATAAACAAAAAATTAAAAAATGTATTTTATGTCAATTATGAAACGAAAAGTCCCCTTAAGGCATAGGATATATAATATCATCAGCCTATCATTCTCAAAAGCCGGTGAAAGTGTGACGTCACAAGTCTATTAGGGTGGTGGGCATGCCCATCGCGCCCACAACGGTGGATCCGCCCTTGGAAGTATTGGGACAGAATTTGTGTAACTTCTTGAGAATTTGTGTTCTGTTATTACAGTTAAAATATAGAATATTTTTTTGGGAAAATAAACTGGAAAACTAAATCGTGGTAATAAAAATTAAATCCTTTAATATATTATATGAAAAGGATGTCACAGAAACACTTTTTTAATTTTTTTTCAAAGTTTTAAATTTTTTTTTATAATCTTAATATCTGAAATGGCGCCCTCGTCCAATGGCGCCCGGTGCAAGTGCACCATTCGCACCTATGAAAGCGCCGCCCCTGTCCCGGGGGCTCTGGTTTCTCTCTTCAATTGCGGCTCTACACTCCTGATAAAACCAGTCAACTCTAGTCTGTCTGGGGGCCAAGCCTAGTCCCTCTTCTGCCGCCCCTTTATGCTGCTTTTAATTTTCTCCCATTTGTCGTTGATGTGGGGCTGTTTTTCTACCTCTCTCAAGTTTTGTACGACAGCTTGCTGGTAGGCATCTCTTCTTTCTTCCAGTTTTAGCTTATCTATATCGTATTTTGGTTGAGTTTGCCCCCTATGGGTTTTGGTTGTTATCCGGGTTCTCAATTTCACCCTGACTAGATAGTGGTCTGAGCCAAAGCACGCTCCTCTCATTGTTATTACTCGTGGCCCCACTTCTCTCAATTAGGACATGATCAATCTGATTATTTGTTACCCCGACTGGTGACTGCCACGCCATCTTATGAATATTGCGGGAACATTGTTGAACTTACTACAATTGAGTTTGAGCTTGAGAGATCGATTAATCTACTACCATTGTCATTGGTAGCGTTGTGTAGGCTATGCTTTCCTATGACTCCTAGGAACTCCTCCTCTTTTCCTACTTTGGCATTCATATCTCCAAGCACAATTTTAATACCATTTGAAGGTATTAACCTGATGGCGTTTGTTAGCTCTTGGTAGAATTCCTCTTTTTCTTCATCTGACTTCTCTTCTGTGGGAGCATGGACATTTATCAGACTAATGTTATGTAGCCTTGTTTTTCTGCGAAGCGTGCATATTCTATTGCTTACTGGCTTGAAGTCCAGAATCAGTGATTTCAATTCCTTCTCTACGATAAATGCCTCTCCATACGCTCTTCTTCGATTCGGCGATCCACTGGAGAGTACCGTGTGGGCTTTAAAATCCATTATATCACTACGGGTCCATTTGGTTTCTTGAAGAGCTGTTATCTTTATGTCATATTTTTTAAGTACTAATAAAAGCAAACGCAGAGCGCCTGTTCTGTTGAGCGTCCTGACGTTCCATGTTCCAACATCGAATTCCATATTCCGTTGCCTGGGTCGTTGCCGTTGAGTCCGTCCTGTCCGAGGCCTGCCTTGAGGATTCGTGACAGGTAGGTTTTTACGGTGAAAGGTTGTCAGCCTGCCGCCCAACCTGGAGGACCAGTCCGGTATTTTTTTCGTTTTGAGGCGCGAAACACTCGCCTTTCACCCTCCTCCGTCTGTTACTCTTGTATAGACAAGAGTATCCAGGGCCACCCGATGTAAAGTCAACATATTCGTGGAGGTAGAGGTAGGATTCGGTAGCATATCGGAAGATCTTAGATTGCAGAGACTTCAGATCGCAGATGGCGTTTCTCAGGATTTATCTCTTTGATGTACCGGCATCAACAAAGGTCCCTGAGGCCGTTACTACCATTTGACCCCCTATCCCCTTGTCATAATTCTACTGAAACGTCACTTTCTTCAACTCAAACGACTTGTCACGCCACACGACTCAACTTTCAGCACAGGGGCCTTCGTTTGTGTTATATGTTTGGGCCTTTAAGAGAAAATTGTTTCTCCAACGGTCAGTTTTACGTAGCTTGCTCACGCGTAAGTTCACCCACGAATCTGGTTATATTAGTTCCACCCACTGACATATAATAATGGACTGCTCATCAAACATTATTCCCATATAAACTCATGGCACCAAAAAGTATAGAAAAGTATAGTCCTCTCGCTCATCCATAAGCCCCCTTTGTCACTGAACTCAAATTTTGTTCAATTTCGTATTAAAAGTTCAGTGCATTCACTGGCAGAAATAAAATCAGATAGTGCCAAACTTGAAAAAATAAAATTTGACATTAAAAAACTGCACACTTTTCCATTTTATTACACATTTTTACTCTTGACTTTCAATAAACCACAAAATACGATAACTTTTTTTCTTTGCAGTAAAATAAGAACGGTAAATAAAATTCTCGAATGATTTAAGCGAAATTTTAAATAAAACCGTCACAACGGTTGCACGATATTGAAGTTGCCATACCTGATTTCATTTTTCCTTTGAACTAATGTCAGAATATTTACAAAAAATAGATGGGTATAGTGATTTTTTTATTTCTGTCTCGTTTCGCCGTAAGACATTTAGATGAAACAGGGGTAGAGAACTCGCATGGTTTAACATAAATTTTTGTAATTAATGAAAAAATGCATTATAAAAGGGAAATAACATGAAAATTGCATTTGTTATTTTTTTTAAGAACCATTTATTTTGTTTCCATCGTCCAAAAACGAATATAAACAATTTTAATTTACAAAAGTAACTGACGTGTTTACATGTCAGTGAAAAAAGGTTTGCCAGCAATGGAACGAATTGGCGCCATGAAAATATCCTGATGAGCAGTCCATTCTATATGTCAGTGGTTCCACCAATAAAAAAACCAAAAATATTGTTTACAAGGAAATCCTTTAAAAAACAGGTATGGAGTTTCACATTTTGTTATTTGGAATGAAAATTCGAAAAAATTGCCTTTTTTTAAACTCTCGTAATTCATATCACCTCAACTGCAAAATAAACTGAGCTATTTTCATGAATAAGGTATCAGTGTACGCAGAATACTCCCGCCTATCTAAAACTGTAAAAGTCAAGGTTCCACCTTACCAACTTCAACGGGTCGTCAAAGTCAAAATTTTGGTTTTTTTTAACTAAAAATACCTAGTTAACTAATTTTTTTTGCGAAATTGGAAAGCTTGGACAATTTCCTATCGATAATGTCTGGACAATTTTTATGCTACGGCCTTTACTTTTTAAGTTATTAGCAAGTTTGTTGTTAAAATTGGGCTTATTTGGTGCTTATTTGGTAATTTTTGGCAAAGCTTAGGTGAAAAAGTACGATGACTAAGCACAGCTCAAACCGCTGGACCACCACCTACATATTTCCTACTGCGGACTGTGCACACATAATCTTTTTTTATGAAAGGCGGTGCAACGCACGCGGGTTTTTGGCTAGTTTTAGATGAACTTCTTTTTTAACAGTACCTATAAACCACAAAAGTTCTTTTACAATATTAAGTAAAAAGTCGCAAGAGCCGCCTACAACTAAATGAAAATACAAAAAAAAAGAAAATTCCCCTTTCACATAATTCTGAATTACTTGCAAAAAAAATAACGATTATCATAAAACATTAAATTCAAAATTTTACCGCTAAAAAAATAAACAATTACAATATTCACCACACCACAATTCACGATTCCAATTATTTCACACCGATTTCAACATAAAAGCAAATAAGAAGGAAAATGCAAAAATTTTCCCCTTCAAATCAATCCGATGGACGAAGACAACGTTCCGTTCACATCTTCTGGAACGGAATGGAATACACAAAAGCAAGAAGAAAAAAAATCCCACCAGGCGCAAGAAGAGACGAGACGACACACAGAGAGCAGCTGAGTGAGGTGATTTCTCGTATCGCGACATTCGGTCAGCTCCGATAAATAATAAGAAAAAAGCAAAGAAAATAAAAACGGCGAAAACGAAAATTGAATAATAATAATTTAATTTTAAAACGACTATTATTTAAGTGTGTTTGATAACAGTTATAATATATATGTGATTATAAATATCGAAGTGAAAAATATTGAAAACGATTTTACGAGCAGAAGGGGGGAAAAGAACGAAAAGAAGAAGAAATCGACGAAAAAAAGGCACAGGCAAAATTCGATTCAACGAGGAAAATCGAGAATAAGAAGAAGAAGATATGACGATGTGTATGGGGAATTGTGAACAACAATAACAAATGAGTGAGTGAGATGAAAGATGGTTGATAAGTGGTGAATATAAGAAAGTGCGAGTGAAGTAGTGCGAATAACAAAAAAGTGAACTATCAAAAAGATCCCACACCACCACTAAAAGAAATATCGGTGGTGTGAAGCGGACAAAACCAATTTTTCGGGATTTGGTTTGTTTCGTGTGTTATTTTTTTTGGTTTGGATTACATTCTCCCATACAAAAAATACAAGAGATTTGAAAGAGGAAAGGAAAAAAATAATATTGTATTTTTTGTTGTCCTTGCGGGGGTGGTGCGGGTAGAGATTTCATACTTTAATATTTGTTTGGGAATCTCTTATCATACTAAAAACCTGCCTCACTGTACCACAAATACATATTGAACGTGGTAAGCTTTTTCTTTTGTGTATATATATACATTTGTGATTGTGTTTATATATGGATACGCGATAAAACTGATACATATTTAACGATATAAAGTGGTGTTTGTACGTCAGTGCGGTGGAACTTCTGGGGGCTGTGTGTTGAAGTTGAAGGGTTGCTTGCTTTTTTTATTATAGTCAAGTCGAATTTTCGCCCCCTTTTTTTGTGTGTGCTTTTTACAGTTTTCTTTTACCTTCTTGGATCGAAATAATAATAATCCACAAATAACGGGGTTGAATTTCCAACATATTTCTTGCCACTGTCAAAGATATTACAAAAGGGGTGGACAGGACAGACAGAGAATATATAGTTATTTATTTACTTATATTTTTTTTGGGTGAAAGAATTGTTATAAAGTGAAGAAAAAAAATATTTTCAGTTATTTTCAATTTCATATAAAAAAACGGTTTTTTTTAATTATTATTATTTTTGTATATCTTGTTCCTTAAAATAAAATTAAATTCGGTGGTGTTTCCTCTTTTTTTAAATATAGATATATTTATTTTTCTTATTTTATGAAAAGAATTAAATAAAAAAAAAGGAAGAAAGAAAGTAAAGAAAATTCTTTGTGAAAAAGGTGAACATTACTAGCAGCAAACTGGAGCGATTACCGGAATATTTGCGTGACACTGTTGATTGGTTGATGGGGTAAGTAGATTAAAAGACGATAAAAATATATTTTTATTTTAGTTTACTCCTCAATATTTTATTTATAAACTTATTTTAATAACAAAAAACCACAAAAAAAATCACCAGATAAATTTAAATACTTTTGGCACTTTTTCAAAATTGATTTGAACGAACACCCATATGATAATATCCCCCCTTTTTATATAAATGTGTGTGTGGTTAATATACATCAGGCGAGATATGCTCCAATATCTTTGATTCCCCTTCATATGATGCGCGCGATTTTTAACTTGCAATATCTGTCTCTTTTACACCAACATTCTGATAATAACGCAGCAAATACAGTCGGTGCCACAATTATTTGCACACCCGAAACTTCCCAGGAAAAAATGGAGTGAAAGGCTAAAAAAATTCCTAAAGTTTCCATTATTTTAAATTCAGTTTTATTTTACAGATTCTACATTATTAGAGCTAGGACTGCCATCCGTCCGGGTTTCCCCGGGTTTGTCCTAGTTTGGAGGACGTCCGGGGACCGTCCGGGAAGGCTTTTAAAAAATGTCCGGGTAAAACTCGAGCACTTTTGTGTCAGAGATCAGGGGGGACCTTAAGCCTGCCGAACTACTTTCTGTTGCCAAATTGTTTAACATGCTTTTGAGGTCCTGGTGTCTGTGGGTCAGCAAGCAGATATCATCCGCGTAGTCGAGATCCTTAAGGCGGTCTAGCAAACCCCATTGAATGCCACCTGTTCTACTATCTAGAGCGCTGACAAAGATGTCATTTATTACTATAAGAAGTAGTAATGGTGAAAGTAGGCATCCTTGTACTTCTGAGCTCACTTCAAAGCTGTCGGATAATTTTCCATTGTGGAGAACTCTGCATTTGGAATTGTTGTATAGAGCTTTTATCAATTCTATTATTTCATCCGGCAGTCCACGTTGCCGTAGAGCTCGCCATATAAAGCTCCTATTGACCGAGTTGAACGCTTTCTCATAGTCTATGAAAGCAAGGTAAAGGGGCGATCGGAATTCAGTAGACTGCTCCACTATGATTCTCAAGGTGTTAATATGATCTATGTAGGAGCGGTCCTTTCGGAATCCAGCCTGGTGTCTTCTAAGCGTTCGAGCTACTGCCTCTCTTATCCTTGATAATAATATGTGGGACAGGATTTTGCCCACAGTAGATAATAGACAGATGCCTCTCCAGTTGTCACATATTGTTAGGTCCGCCTTTTTTGGTATGTTGACTATGATACCTTCCGTCCAATGCTCCGGAAAGCTACAGGTGTTCCATGCTATTTCCAAGATTGGCTGTAGCTGATCTGCTATGAGCCTTGAGTCGGCTTTCAACAATTCTGGCGGGATGCCATCTTTTCCAGCTGCTTTACCATTGGCCATTGCATGAATCGCGGTTACTATTTCAGTCTTGGATGGGGCACGAGTGGTGATTCTTATTGGCTGTGCATTGTTGCTGTTTTCCTGAGGTTCCTGTGCAAATGAACCATTCAGGGAGGCGAAGAAGTAATCTCTCCATCTTTGGAGTTGCTCCTCGTCGCTGCACAGCAGCCTTCCATCCGCACTCTTTACGGCATGTTTTTTAGTAGAGTGCTTCCTCGAGAGCTGTTTAGTAATTTGGTACAGCACCTTACTGTTGCCTGTGTTTGTCGCGTTTCCCTATTTGTCTGCGAGCTCATTTATCTGCCGCCTTTTATCACGCCAGACACTTCTATTTACCTCCCGGTGTAATTGGGAGTGTTCCCGTTCAAGTTGTTGGCGTTTTTCCGGGTCGCTTGTAGAGTTGACGTTATTTTTGAGGGCCCTTCTGTGTTCTTTTTTTGCCAGGTTGTGTCCGAGGTCCAGTGTTCCTGGTTTCTTTGGACATACCCGATGCTTGTTTCCGCTGCTGTTATTATAGCGCCCTTTGTTGGGCTCCACAGTTCTTCAATATTTGTGTCGTCAGAAACGGTTTGCTGGTTTAAGGTTTGTTGCAGTTTTCCAGCAAATTCACGCCTTTTAATGCTCTCCCGCAGAAGGTCTACGTTAAACCGTCTACGATTTATGGCATAGCGCTGGACGTTTCTGATTGCTTCTGATTGTTTCTGATTTTATCGCCGGGGGAATGCCGTGTCGGAGTCAAGACTGCTCGCTTTTTTTTGTTCTTTTGGTGCAAATAATAAAAATGTTTCACGTAACTTCCGTCCAATAAAATTGCGGTTTCATCAGTCCATAGGAGCTGCCTCCAAATCTCCACCGGCTTATTCCTGTATTCTTCAGCAAATTTCAACCGAAGTTGACGGTTTTTGCTACTAATGTAGCGCTGCATCCGAACCACATAAGCTTTAAGACCTTCTTCTTTTAATCTTCTATGATCAGCTGTTTTACTAATATTTTCCTTCCTACCACTATTGGTATAGTTAACAATATTTTTTACCGTTTCGGATGGGTTTTTCTTCACATTCTTCTTTATTTTGTTTTGAATACATGTGCAAATAATTTTGAACACCTTCTTTTACGTTGTTTTTGTGCTAAGTTGTACTTATTTTTTTGTTGTTCTTTTTCTTAAGTTAGCTTTAAAAATGAAGAATCTGTAAAATAAAACTGAATTTAAAATAAAGAAAACTTGAGGAATTTTTAGCCTTTCGTTCCACTTTTTCCTGGGAAATTTCGGGTGTCCAAATAATTGTGGCACCGACTGTAAACGCGGCACTCTTTTAACCCACCTGAAAAAAATCTACTACAAAGTGTAAATGTCAAAATTTTGCATTTTTCGGTCTGAAAGAGATGAAATGATGATTTTCGTTCCGTTTTTTTATGCAGTGCAAAAATATCCCTTCCCCGCTTTCAATATTCAAAAAAAACATACGAAATACAGAACACGGTGTAAAATATAAAAATACCTTTTCTTCTCTTGGATTTTTTACTCTTTTTTATTATTATTTATTATTATTCATCCTCTCGATCAATTTCGCAAATTTATTTTATTTCTGTTGTGCAAAAGAAAAGCGTAAAAATTTACAACAAACAATTTTTTTTTGCCATTATTGTAACCTATTTACTGTTATACTATCGCTGATTGCGTGGGTCAAGGCATATTTTTTTTGTTATTGATTGATTGGATTATATCCGTGTGTGTATTCGAAAAGTATATCTATATCCATCTCTTTTTTTCTAGCTCATCCTTTTTGTTTTTTCAAAATGGTCCTGTTCTAATTTCTATTGGGGGTGACTGTCACTTTTCTCAGAGGACACAAAAATATTGTTTTTTTTTATTCTTGCGTTTTTGTAATAAAAATCTGATTTTTTTTATTATTTCTCCGTTTTTCTTAAGAATCCACAATTATAATAAAAAAGGGAAAATTCTTTCTTTTCTACGTAGTGTAAAATACGCATTGGATTTAAATGTTATACACCTTTCAAATACTACAATAAAAAATTGGGGGAGTAATAATACTAATACTTGGGGGAGTATAATACATGGAATAGCGTTACTATCCCGCTATTTGCCCTCCCCCGTTTGTTTGCTTGGATGTGTAAGTGCCATCGGCATTTTAAGGACTACATACTTTTTGGATTTCCCCAATTTTCTTTCTTTTTGGATTATTTGGTTAAGGAAATTTGTGGGAAAGAGTTGACAGTAGTGTATGTATGTCTATTTTGACAGTTATATGACATTTTCCTGTTATTTTGGAGGTTTTCCAATGGGAGAAGCTTTTTTTTTTCGTAGGAGAATTTACGTAATAATTTCGTTTTTCTTGTTAAAAATTTTTTTTTTCTCTTATGGGTTTGTTAGCATATAAAAGGATTATTGAAAATGTTGATAAATAATAGATTTGATAGGTGCTGTTCTGGGTGTGAAATTTATTTTTAGACTATAAATATAAATTTAATTTTTGTTTTTTTTTGGGATTTTTTTTTATTTTTCAATAATTAAAATTATATTATCAGGTGAGAAATCTCAGCAACCTCCTAAATAATGCATTAGTAGCAGCCTGTCCCATTAAGAAATACAGGGGTAAAACCAAACCTCCTTGGTGGAACAGTAAGCTTCTCAAACTAAGGTCTGAAAGTAAAAGGCCTTCAATACAGCCAAAGCCAAGCCAAAGAGTTCAAGTACGAACAGCGTAAGTCAAAGAGGCCTTTTGTGAGACAATAGACGGGTTTTCGGACATCGCAAGACTTAGAAAGGTTCTCTGTAAAAGCCCAATGTGCCAAGAATTGCTGCAACAAGCAGACGGTACATGGACCTCAAGCAGTCAGGAGTCATTAAAACTCGTGCTCGTACCCACTTTCCCGGCTCGACATCTCTCGCTGCATCCGCAGAAACAGGTTTTGGGAGCCCAACGGTGAATATAATTTAAGTACTATTGACAGACTGATAAACAGGGATTTACACCTATGGACTTAAACCTTATAAAACACCTGGACCGGACGGAATTTACCCTATTAAAATTCAGAAAGTCAGTGATTTTATTCTGGACTGGCTTGCAACCATCTAAAGGAGTTCCCTTCGGCTAAGCTACATTCCAACATTCTGGAGGGTAGCGAAGGTGGCTTTCATTCCGAAAGCGGGTAAAGTCTCCTACTAGTCTAAAGCCGCGGCCACGATACGAGCGGCGCGCGGCTAGCGTTGATCGGCAGAGCGGCGATTCTGAGTTTTATTTGGTATGGTTTTATATGGAAAACGCACGAATCCGGCCACGATACGAGCGGGGAGCGTTGAGACGTAGAGCGACAATACTAAAGTGCCGCTCGACTGCCGCTAGCCGCTAATTCGAGACATTAAATTTCTCTGGTGCCGCTCGTATCGCGGCCGGATTCGAGCGTTTTCCGTATAAAACAAAACAAAATAAAACTTAGAATCGCCGCTCTGCCGCTAGCCGCATGCCGCTGGTATCGTGGCAGAGGCTTAAGAGTTGGCGACGAAAAAGTGCTTTCATCTTTGATGTGGGCAAACTCGATTGAAACTCATTCTATTACTAAACGGGATTATATTCCCGAGCTCTCCGACACTGTTAGTGGTGCAGAAAAACAGGATAGAGGTAAGAATGGTAAAAGTAGTCATTTTCTTATTGAAAAAAAGTCATCGATGTGGCGCATGAAAATTTGTAGAATGAAAGACTATAAGCTACTTAATATAAATTCCAAGTCTCCTCCCCAAGCTAGGTCGGTGCAAAATGGGTGACTGACAGTGGTCAAGTTGCCGAAAATGTTTGCAAAAAAACACAGTCATCGCTGAGCTTCAAAATTTTGCACGAAGGTCCGTGGGGGTCACCCATGATGCACGTCGAAGCCCGATTTACGAAATTCAAAATGGCCGCCGAAATATAACTGAAATACAAAATGGCCACCTAAATATGAATTTGCCAATTGTGTACCGATTTCCATGAAAATCGGTATCTGGGGTTTTCTAAGGTAGCAAATAACGAATTTATGATCAAAACTTATAAATTCAAAATGGCGGCACCAACATGACTACTTTTACCATTCTCACCTCTGTCCTACTGTCCTGCACCACTAAAAGTGTCGGAGAGCTTGGACATATAATAACGTTTAGTAATAGAATGAGTTTCAATCGAGTTTGCCCACATCAAAGATGAAAGCACTTTTTCGTCTCCAGCTCTCCGACTAATACCACAATCCAAAGAACTTGAGACCTATATGTCTCACATCCTTTCTGTTCAAGATGCTCGAAAGACTTGTGGAGATTCATATTAAGCAAATCATTGATAGAAAACTGCTTTCTCCCTGCATCCCTACACGAAAGGTAAATCGGTAGACACTGCTCTCCACTCCCTGGTAGCGGTCATTGAAAAATCTCTTGAATTCAAAGAGTTCACTTTGGCTGCTTTCTTAGATATTGAAGGTGCTTTGAACAATGTTGAATCTTTTGCGATCATGGGGCAACTCCAGCTTCTGGGTGTCGACGGGTGCTCCAGGTCCTTTATTGATCAGCTGCTGAGGGGCAGGGTCATAAAGTCTGGTCTGGGACTTTCGGAAGAAGTCAGACGGGTTGGAAGAGGTACACCGCAGGGTGGGGTCCTATCGCCTTCTTCTTCTTCTTTACGTTCCTTTAATCCCTCGTGGAATATAGGGCGGAAACAGTTGCCCTCCAGCGGACTCTCCGGAAGTGTTGAAAATCCTAAGGGAGTCTGAGTGCACCACTGTAGCCTATGCTGATAATATTGTGCTGCTGGTGAGCGGCATCTCAACAATAACAGATATAATGTAACGGGCATTAGACACTCTTGTTCATTGGGCTACTACAAAGGGTCTAGGACGTAAACCCAGCTAAGACTGAAGCAGTGCTCTTTACAAGGAAGCATCGACTTTCCGATTTTCCATCTCTAAGTGCCCGTCCACAACGCAGCCTGCCTAGCCTAGCACTGCACATTACACCATATAAGTTTAGTATGCGATGGAAAAATTTTGTTCTTGCTAGGTGCAGTGCTAGGCTAGGCAGGCTGCGTTGTGGACGGGCACTAAGACTCTTCAATGAAAGACTGCAACTTAAGGAGGTTACGAAATAGGAAATAGATAAGGCGATAGGGAAAGGAAACTAAACTAAGATGGAGGCCGAATCTTTTAGAGATCATCCCAGACACCTACCAGAAACAGAACGAAACTTTTAGCCATAGCATAAACCAAATCATCATTTGGTACATAAACTCAAAATTCAAGATAACGAAAAATGTGAATTAAGGCATCTGTGTTAAATTTCATAACAAATTGCTCCAGAACCACCATAGCTATCGTGAGTCAAAGTTAATT
This sequence comes from Thereva nobilitata, assembly GCA_963855945.1. Lineage (NCBI taxonomy): Eukaryota > Metazoa > Arthropoda > Insecta > Diptera > Therevidae > Thereva > Thereva nobilitata. Next base: position 124,852,443 of record OY979696.1, read on the forward strand.
GCAAAACGGAACCGGATTGGCCGAACTTTTTTCAGGCGGCACTCAGTAAATTTTATCACTAAACTTTTACTTAAAAACTTGTGCGTCTCCGTTACAAAGTAAGAAAAGAACGTTTGTGCGCTTATTTTCCCCTAATTTTTTTTTCTATTTAAACAGTTGCGAGATGGCGGCATTGTTTCTCATAAAGCAGGCAACAGACACGCGTATGTGTGCTTCTTTTTCCTCCTTGATAATATTTTTTATTTATTTACCTTCATTATAAATTTCCACACGATGTTTTCGTAATTTGCTACCAGCTTACTTCATTCAAGCGCATTTTGTTGATCACTCCTTCACTCAGAGTCTTACGAAAGCTGCTAGAATTCTTGTTGGTGAAACTCTTTTTTTTTTTTTGCAAAAAAAACCTTGACATTTAATTCAATTAGTGAAAGTTGCACCCTCTAACACCCTTTTTTTTATACCGTTTAAAAATTGTTTCTGTATTTTTCTTCTTCTATTCTGTTTGTTACATACTAAACATCGCGGGGGTTGGTGGTGGATTGTAGGGTAGCAAAAAAAAATTGTTGGAAATGTGAAGAAAATGCTCGACTGACATCCGTCCACTTTTGCCTAGTCATCAATTGGATTTTAACGGAAAAGTACGAGTGAAAATTTATGTTGTGAATATATTTAACTAAAATTTACTTTTACTATTGTTATTATTAGTGTTTTTTCTCGGGAGATGTATTAGTAAAGTATTCGGGGTTTTTTGTGTGATGTTTCTGCTTGTTTATTAAGTGCATGACTTACAGATTTGTGCCGCGGCTTTATCAAAGGGATAAAATGTGGGCGATATCGAATTTATCTAACCTAACTGGAAATAATCGAGTTACAAAAGCACTAGCAGTTAGATATTCGGCGATACCAACTGATCCTAGCTTGGCATCGGCATCAACGACATCACAATCAACTGCAGCAGCTGCTGGACATCATCACCCTATTATTCTGCCCTTGGATGTGGAGGAAACTGTCACCTGTTTTTGTAGGTAGGGCACTAACTAAAATTTCGTTTCTTTTTTGTTAACATTTCCCAAGAGTCACTGTCCGGGTTATGGTATGACTTGCTTTATCACTTCTAGACTACTCCAACCTTCTTCAACCTGAATATCCTCGATTATATTTTTCCTTTTTATACAACCTAAAAATAACACTTCGATAGTGACCCATTCTATTGTTCTGTGGAAAACAGCGATGACATTTTTGTTAATATCACACATTTTTTATGTTTTACCAGCGACACACACCCCAAAATATAAATAAAATGGACACAAAATTTATGGTTATGGATTCATCAAATTTTTACAATTTTTTTTGTGTTATTTCCTTTCTGTTTGTTTTTTCGTTGATTGGATATGTTCCAATTCTATTAAAGGCGAACTATTCATTTTTATTTCCAATTTTATTCTTCTTTTTTTTCTATTATTTTTTCGTGTTTTAAAAACAGAAGAAGAAGAAAAACAACAAAGAGTTAATCACATTATCTGTGGATAAATCGTTATAACTTTTCGCTAATTTCTTAAGTGGATCAGTGTTAAGCAATTAGTTAACTTGTCTGATGGCCTTCTGTTTGTGTAATAAGCGTAAAATTTAATAATGTGTGCAAATTTTTAATAATAATAATATATTGTTGAATACAAACAATGATGTACCTTTGTTCGCACGGCGGTGATACAGTCGGATGGGTTAAAGACCTGTGAAATTAGTGTTGGATGACAAATTGGTGACAATTGGATTTTAGTCGAGTTCAAAAGTCTTCATTTAGCAAAAAAGTTCTCTCAAGTTCTTTCAATTTATGAAAGTGAACAGTCAGTTCATTTTGAATCTCAAAGTAATTAGTAGTTTTTATTTTTTGAGATATTAGCTTTTATTCTGGTAGCGATACAGGCATTGCCATCAGAATCAACAGCCAAGATCCACAGTACCTTGACTATAATTTAAAGTGGAAAGGCAAAAGAGCCTCTCTCTAAATATTGGTGACCCCGACCTGATCCCAACCAGCGACACGCTTCAGCAATCACAACAACGTCAAGATGTCATCTCCAACATACATGGAAACAATGACGGTCGTCCAACTGCTGAAGGAAATTAATGAGATACTTCAAGGAAATCGCGATGGAGGAGGCTCAATCTCTTCCTCGCTGTAGCCTCAGAGTCGCACAGCAAGTGCTCCGCAGTTTCGGGAGCTGCCCCGCAGAACCGACAGCTACAATCGGCTACCAGTCCTATTTTGCTTAAATGGTAGTTAAGCGAACAGTGGCCCGTCATGAGCTCTGTGTTATTATTTTAAACTCCCACCTTCTGAGATTTAAAAGTTTGCCGCATTAGCTTTGTCGATTTGGATGAATCTTTTAGCTTGACGAGCACCCTGAGCCCTTGTCCAACTATGAAGAAACAGCTGGTCGACCCAATTTTTGATGGCCGTTCTTACGTGGCAGCTTGCTAAGCTGCAGAAAGGTTCCGGGCCGATAGGTGATGAGTTTGCCCCTACTCTAGCCACGCTTTCGGCAATTTCATTATCAATGTGACCTTCGTGGCCCGGAATCCACATCAGCGTGACACTGTTGTTTCTGCTGAGGGATTTCAGAGATAGGAGACAATCCAGGACAGTCTTTGATGACTCCTGTGAGATCTAATGGCCAACAGGGCAGCTTGACTGTCCGAGAAAATAACAATGTTAGAGCTATTTGGAGCTCTATTAATACAGGTCTGAGCACACATCTGGAAGGCGGGTACCTCAGCCTGAAAAACAGTGGGGGTAGTGCCCAGAGCCATGGATATTTTGCTCCTTGGGCCATATACGCCCAGCCCTACCCCTTTATCGGGTTTGGAACCATCCGTATACCAAAAGGCCGTGCTTCCTCTAAATAGGGGTCTGCCATGTTGCCACTCTGACCTACTTCGAATAATCGTCGTAAACGGTTTGTCAAAGTCAAGAGTGACAGGAATGGTATCGGACAATGATGTCATTGGCTCCAGGTTTAGCTCCCTGAGGATCGATAAATGATCTAGAAGATCTCCTGACTTAAAGGAGAATAGCTCTCGTAGACGCAGCGCCCCCGCTAGAGCCTCCTTTTTCACTACTAGGTGGAGCGGAGGAAGGTTCAGTAGGGCCTCCATAGCCGCAGTCGGACAGGTGCTTTTAGCCCCTGTGATACCAAGACAGGCCAGTCTTTGCACCCTGGCCAGCTTAATCACAGCCCCCTTTTGCTTGGTCTTGACCCACCATGCGATGGATGCATACGTGACCATGGGCCTTACGACCATCGTATGTAGCCAACACGTTAACCTCGGTTTGAGGCCCCAGGTTTTTCCTACAAATTGACGACAAATATGGAGAGATGTAATTGCCTTAGCAGTTACTCTCTCAATCTGGGGTTTCCAGGAGAGCTTTTGATCCAGGATTATGCCTAGATATTTAGCCTCCTTTGAGAAAACCATTTCTTTGCCATCCAAAGAGGGAGCTTTTAAATTTAGCTTCCTTCTATTAGTAAATGGTACGATGACAGTTTTTTGTGGGTTAATACCCAAGTTCTTGCTACGGCACCAGCTATGCACATATGACAGAGCGGCTTGCATGAGATCTGAAACGGTGCCATCATGACCGCCGCTAATCGTCTGCATAGGCCTGTGCTTTAAAGCCTCGGCTATTCAGGTCGGCAAGAAGTTCGTCGATCACGATTGACCATAAGAGGGGTGAGAGGACACCCCCTTGAGGACAGCCTTTAGCAGCCATTACCGTAATCGATTTACCATTCATCTCAGCAGTTATCAATCTGCTGCTGAGAAGCGACGTGATCCATTTCGCAGTGGGGGATGAATGCCTGTTTTTACTGCTGCTTCATTGATCGCGTCGAAGGTAACGTTGTCAAACGCACCCTCAATGTCTGCAAAGACGCAGAGAGAGAGAGATTTCCTTGGCCCGAAGGGACTTCTCAATATCTCTCACTAGAACATGAATGGCAGTCTCTGTAGATCTGCCCGCCCGGTAGGCAAATTGCAGGCAGTGAAGTGGGTTCGCTGTAAGACCCTCTCTAATATGCATGTCTAGAACTTTCTCCATCGTTTTCAGGAGAAAGGAGGAGAGGCTGATGGGTCGATAGGATTTTGCTTCCCTATATGATCTTCTTCCCGATTTAGGGATAAAGACTACCCTACCCTCTCTCCAACACCTCGGAATATGGGCCAGCGCAAAGCTACCAGGTAGCAGGATTGGTAAGATTTCTTCCAAGCCTCTCTGAAGGAGAGCTGGGAAGATGTGGTCCTTTCCAGCAGCCTTGAAAGGCTTGAAGGTGCCAATGGCCCACTCAATCTTACCCGTAGTGAAAATCCTGTTTGCCAGCCCTTTGTTCCTATTATAGGACCGGTGGGCAAGTACTTACTTCCGATTCAATGTTAGGTTCTAAGGCCAATCCAGGATCAGTTACCTGAGAGCCCGGGAAATGAGTGCTCATTAATAGCTTCATGGTATCCCTGGTGTTCTCGGTAAAGGACCCTTCAGCAGTCTTGAGAGAGACAATGCCATTGGAGTGATCCTTAGACAGAACTTTGTGTAACCTTCTAGAGGCTGGAAGCTTGTCTATTTCTTCGCAGAAGGCTTTCCATGACCTTCGTTTGGATCTTCTCAAATCTTTGTTATAATTGGTGAGGGCTTTCTTGTAGAGGTGCCAGTGGCCCGAGACCTTAGCCCTATTAAATAGTTTTCTGACTTCTCTCCTTTGCCTGCAGAGATCATTGTTCCACCACGAAACCTTTCGGTTGGTACTTCGAGGTTTCGCAGGGCAGCTACTTTCGAAGGCTGCGATGATGGTCTTCTGCAGGTTGGTAGAGACAAGGTCGAGATCGGCCTCAGTGATGGGATTATTATCAACATGGCTGACTCCTAACCTGAGGGCTGTGCGATAGGCCTCCCAGTCAGTCTGCCGTGGAATCATAAAAGCTTTTTCCAAGTGCACCCCCGAAGCTGAGGCTTCGGTCAATCATCACTCCCAAATACCATGTGCTGGCTGGGAGCGGATTACCTGGTCACCTACTTTCACCGCTACGGTCTCCACCTTTTTCCTTTTTCTAATTAGGACTACTTCCGGTTTGTGCTTAGCTAGCATTAGAGCCGCCTTGAACCGCCTTTCTACTACCGCGACTCCGATATCATCGGCGAACCCAATAGCAACCGCTCTTTGCTTATCGTCAGTACTTCATCGTACATGATGATCCATGATGGTCCAGCTTTCTGAGAGCCAGTGCTCTAGAAACAGAATCATAGCCATTATCGAAAGCACTTTCCATGTCAAGGAACGCAAATATAAAGGTCTGTGAAGTTGGCACCACGAAATGCGAATTTTGGAATTTGTTTTTCATATGTTTGTCCAACGTTTGTCCATTTTTGTCCACGGAAAAGTTTTTTTTGCCCAGGCACCGTTAACAGGTAACAAGCAAAAACATTTTTCTGCAAATTTTTTCAATCAGCACCCTAACTTTTCAAAAAAAAATTGTGTAACCGTATAGATCGTTTGTCCATCGTTTGTCCAAGTTTGTCCAGCAGTTATTTTTATTTGTCCACTCACCCATTAATTATAATAAATAATTGAAATTTTTCAATTTTGCGTAGTTGGCAGTCTCGGTTGCGAATTTCGCACTTTTTCTTTGCGCGTTCGTTTGTCCATCATTTGTCCATATTTGTCCAGGAAATAGTTGCATTTGTCCACGCGAATTCTGGCATGGACGAACGAATCTGTGCCTGGACAAATGATTTCCAGCATTGGACAAACGAATTCTGGCATGGACAAACAAATCTATGCCTGGACAAACGATTTCCAACAATGGACAAACGACTCTGTGCTATGCCTGGACAAACGATTTCTGTCGGTAATTCGCCGAAATCCACGCTGTGTCAGAAAAATTTCGACTAAGTAATTTAGTTGCAATTGTTATTTCTCCGAGGGGTGGATTAATTTGGTTGTTTTTTTCTGTATTTCGTGTCGTATTGATGTCGGTTGTTCGGAATAAAATTGAACTTCCAATGGTTACAGAAATACATAAATACGAATTTCGAAATGCGCCTTTTTATACGCTTTATATTAGCTTGACTTGTATGTTGTATGTTTCATGTAAACAAATCTGGCAACTTGATTTTGACCCATTTTCATGTAACCGATCCCAATGTATTCGGTGACAATGCATTCTGACCATTTTGTAAAAAAATCAAGATGGCGATTCCAAGATGGCGGCGTCATTTTAAATCTAATATGGCTGTCATTACAAAATGGCAGAAGACCTATAATAGACTAAAAAGTAGAAAATTAAAAATATAGTTTAAAAAAACTAAAAAATACGCTTTTATTTTAAAATGAACTAAAAAGTAAAAACATAATTTTGAATGTAAAGTTTTTATTGCTCTTGTATATAGAAACTACCTACCTTTCGAAATGTAAAAAAGCGTGGGAGCTAAGAATATAGGTAAAGAGTCCCACGCTTTTTCACACACACTGAGCTGATAAAAGCGGCAAGTAGGACTGATTTCGAGGCCACAAGACCCTGACCAGTTGTTTTCTTTAGGAACCATAGAAGAGGCGCGAATATTTGCCAGGCCCACAACGTCGACCCTAATATGCAGATGGTCCGACCGTGAGAACTCGTCCAGAACACGCCAATTTTCAATCCTGCCGGAGATCCAGCTAAAGGTGGAGCGAGCGCGCCGTTTACTTATCTTGGTCCTCTTCTATTCCGTGCGGTCTAAAGTCTGCTCCTCGAAGCGAACGCTTTTCAGATTTTTCCGGGGGCTTTTCCAGGGTCTTTTCCCTGGTTAGGCCTTCTGCCTGTGCTTTTTTAAAGTGCTTCCTTTGGCGATTGGTCAGTTTTACAAATCCAGGTTCTGTTCGAAGCCTCAGGGAATGATTGTACCTCCGAACATAGCCGAGCACAGGCGGATTCTGCGTCTAAAGACTATCTTCAGCGGCTGACAACCCGTTTGTTTTATTATTTTTTATATCCATAGTTGGACCCACGAGTAGACGGCAAAATAGGTCACCCATAGCCTGTTCGTATTAGAGTTGAGCCGGACTTACACGAGGCAGTACATTTTGTCCCTCACACGATGGTAAATTGTACTGAGGCCTCAATTTTTTGAAATGTCCCGGTTCAAAAATAATATCCTACTGGTATATGAGCGTGTATCCAGATAAATGAAGCGAGGTGTGATTTTAAATTATGAAGTGGAGAGACATTTCTTACTTCTTTTGCTGCAGTAAAATATCCAATTTAAACTGAGCCAAGGTGAGATTGTAAATACGAACTGAAGAGACAAATTTTACATTTTTCGAGGGAGGGAAATTTTGTACTGGAGAGACAATCGCCCCTCCGCTAAATCCGCCCTTGCGTTGTGTAGGCTATGCTTAGCTTCTTTTCCTATTTTGGCGTTCATATTTCCAAGCACCACTTTAATGTCGTCTGACGGGATTTGCCTGGAGTTGTTTAATTCTTTGGTAGATTTCCTCTTGCTTGGGCGTGTGAGCGTTTATGAGCATTATGGTCAACTTTACAATAAATAAACGTTCCACATTTTAATCGCAAAAAAACCAAAAAATAAATCAACATACATTTCAGTTAATCTCCATTTCAATGTCCACAGTTCAAATCCCTTTCTCATTTGTAAACCTTAATTTATCATTTTGTGCAAAATTATCTGTGACATCTCGGTTGCCTTTATTACATTTCTGCGGCTTTTCAACGCTACAAGGAAATGCCTAAAAGGCTCTAAAATTGACCTGAATCTACCGAAAATTACAACTGATGCACTAAAATCTGCACAAACAAACATTCACACCAATTCTCCCCACAGCTAGGAAAATCCAATCTCGTAAAACCCCACAAAGCTGACACAGCATTCAGCTCCGTTCTGCCAAAAATTTCTCGGGAAAATTTGGCCGACCTGCTTCAATACTGCTCTCTTTTTGGGGGCCATAGTAGTGTAGAGTCAGTTGTCGTCCCCACATCAACCCATTACTTCTATCATTCTATCAAGGGATGCCTCCTGATGCCGGGTAATCTGGGGCTGGCTGGGAGGGACGATAGAGGGGTTTCCTTTTGCAGGGGCAGAAATGGGGTAGGAGTGTATTAGATGTCGTAAGATGGTTTCACTAGAAAATAGAGTGTTTTTTGTGTTACGCAAATATTTTTCCTTCTCTATCTCAGAATTTACATTTTGAATATCCGAAAAATTTCCACCTCATAAATAAAGTTTTTGCAACAAATTACCGAGAGTTTTTCAGCATCGAGGAAATGACCAGGGAGAAGAGAAAACATCGAGAATAATGGCGGCATTAGCTGAGAGTCCATTTTGCATGGATCGTTTACGCTACCGAATGGCGCGCTGTTGGGCGCAAAAAAGACGGAGGAAAAGCTGTGAAATCATAAGTAGATTTCACTTATCCAAAAGTTAACAAACAGACGAAACTGGTCCATAGTCTCAGCAGTAACAACAACGGGGCCAGCACACTAGTTCCAGTTCGAAACTAGACAATAGAATGACTAAACTTCCATCAACCGAAACGTAAACAATTTCTCTTCTGTCGTCTTTGCTGGCGATGAATCCGCTCTTAGCATAGCATCACTTTTCCAGTTCCACATTTCATTGTCCATTAAAACTCCCCCCATCACCCACCGTCGTCACCCCTTACACCACAGCCCTACAATGGAGCCAGAAAACTCCCTTTTAGAGAGAGTCACCCATCCGATTTCGACCCCTAGACCCAATGTAGATGGTTTTTTGTAACACAATTTTTTTTAGAGGCTATCAAATTATCATCCAAAGGAATTATGAATAATGAAGAAGGCGACGCTCGAGATTTTCGTGTATACGTTATGAAATCCTGTTCACTTTTTTTTCTATTTTAGAAAAGGACCTGTGGTGGGGGTAGTACCACCAGCGAAAATGCAGGAATTGTAGACAAAGTATGGCGCTAAAAAATTAAATTAAAGCGAAAATATTGTTAGCCCAGCCTAAAAAGTGTCCTCGGACTCTGTGCATGGACGGACGGGTACGAAGTTTTGCGTAACAAAAAAAATCGAATCTTACTCGGAAATCCACGAAATAAGTGATCCGTGAAAGTTTGTTATTAAAATTCTCAAGGATATAAAAAGCAAAAAAACGAAGAAAGAAAAGGCACAGGGAAAAGCAATAAGATGGAAAGATTGAGGGAAAATCTTATTAAGAAGACTTAAGAAGGGGAAAAAATTTCTTAAAGATTAAGAGTGTCTTAATTTGTCAAAATTACGAGAAAGGCGGCTTGAGGTTGGCAGGGAGCGAAAAAAACCCAGGAAGAGCGCAGGCATTTAAAGATAAAGAAGATAAAATATGAATTGCTTGTGTAGTCATAATTAGGAAAATTAAACTTTTGGATGGGATAAAAGTCGGCAGTTTTTTTGTTGTATTCTTGTTTTATTTGTTACGTTTTACGACATTTTTGACTGACAATGACGTGAATGATGTACAAGAATGTCAGAAACGGAAGAAATTGTATTATATTCCATACTAGTAAGACCCGTAAGACGTTGCCTGTGATAAACTTATGTGGTTTTTTTATGGTAAAATATAAACACACATGAAATAGTCTTAAAAAGGTAACCTGCCCACCATAAATAAATATTGGTGAAAGATTTATAAAACAATTTTTTTTTAAAAACATTTTGTTTTAATATCTGAAGCATTTGTTAACTGAGCGCCCTAAGCTTTTACTTGTAGTTACATACAGGTGGATTAAAAAAAATTATTTTATACTTTTTAGTTTATCTTATTAACGCATATTTAAAAACTTAGTTTTTCTAATAAAAGCTTGTTTTTAAAAAAAAAATTATTTTTTTATTTTCCACTTTTTAGGCTCATGCGCCATTTTGTGGTGGCCGCCTTATTGGATTTAAGATGCCGTCACATAGCTTACTAACACAGCTAATTGTATTCTACTTATCATAACCCTTCATTTGATACCCATATCGAGGGGGTGTTCGTGGTGGCCGCCATATTGGAGTTAAAATGACGTCACATACCTTACTGTATTCTACTCGTCATACTCTTTCTTGTCAGCGGATTGGAAAGAAAAAGGAAATCCGCCTTTTTGAGGTGGCCGCCATATTGGATTTAAGATGACGTCACATAGCTTACTGTATTCTACTCGTCATTCTCTTTTATTTGATACCCATGTTGGAAGTTTGTAAAGAAATCCGCCATTTTGAGGTAGTCGCCATATTGGATTTACAATGACGTCACATACCTTACTGTATTCTTCTCGCCATAATCTTTCATTTGATACCAATATTGGCGGATTGGAAAGAAAAAAGTACCTAATCCGCCTTTTTGTGGTGGCCGCCATATTGGATTTAAGATAACGTCACATAGCTTACTGTATTCTACTCGTCATTCTCTTTTATTTGACTCCCATGTTGGAAGGTTGTAAAGAAAAAGGTAATCCGCCATTTTGAGGTAGTCGCCATATTGGATTTACAATGACGTCACATAGCTTGCTGTATTCTACTCGTCATACTCTTTCATTTGATACCCATGCCGGGGGGGGGTGTTGTAAGGAAAACGGTAATCCGCCATTTGTGACCGCCATATTGGATGTACCATAAAATTGAATATACTATATTGTATTGCCTTCAGAACTAAAGCTGTGTGCCAAATTTGAGCATCTCCTGTGGATCACAATGTAACAATGTATAAGTATGTATTGGAACAGTTGCGATCGGGTTCGCGGATGACATCGGGGTAGTGGTCGTAGGACGACGTTTCGTTTAAAGCGTAGCTAGAAAGCGCTGGTCTGACGCTTTTTGAGCACAAAACTGAAGCTGTGCTGATCCGCAAACGTTGAAAACCAATGCCCGTAAGCATCAAGGTATGGAAACAGATCATTTAGTCAGAGCCCGCGCTAAGCTATCTGGGACTTATGATCGGCTGGAGGCTACATTTAAAGAACACTTGGAGAGCATGGCGGATAAAGCGTCCGTTGTTTGTGCAACACTTCCAAGAATGCTGCTCAACGTGGGAACCTAGACAGAGCGCTCGCCTCCTGATGGCTAGGGTGGTTAATTCAGCCCTGCTATGCACAGCCCCAGTGTGGGCAGCAACCTTGAGCAGGACGACTGACAGAACACCAGAAAATGAAGAGCCACGTACGATGCGATGCGGCGTGTATGAGGCTGGGTGTAGGGCTGCCTAAGCTCAATTAGCGCTTTGGCGCGACGTTTTGTTGCCACAACTCGTGTACATGGGTGGGTTCAGTGGTCGTTTGGTCGGCTGTGACGGATGCCTAAAGCCATCCTGTGGAATTTTGGAAGGTTGTCAGTGATCTGATTTCCAGTCCAGAGATCTTTTAAGTCTTCCAGAACGTAACTGCCTACTGAGTGCGCTGCCTAGATTTTGCAAAACCCGGGAATTTACATTGGAAGTTAACATGTGTTTCTCTCTCGTTTGTCCCCCACAGCTACGGCAAAAGATGTTTACGGGAATCCAAGCTTGGCAGCGTGCTTTCCTATGGGCCTATGTCCCGTGGTAATTGGCGTGACTCTGGAAATATCTCGTCGGGGTCTGTTTAGGTGGCCCATTGTTTTTTCTTTGTTTTAAGAGGGCCAAGCGATCCTAGAGATAATGAAAGTCTCTAGTGTTCTCCACCTTTAGGTCGCTAGCAGCAGTTTTTGACTCGCCTATTGGCCTGCGACCATCTCGGTTTCCGAGCCCCGGAAAAGGATACCTTGTTTGGGTAGGAAGTCGGATCTGCTTTTTAGTTCCCATCTATGTTCCTATGTCCGGGAATACAGACGAGAGTCAGTTTTTTTTGCGAGGGAGTGATGAGAATCTTACATCGATCTAGCAACAGGGAATGTGCGCGACCGCCTGTCTAAGGTTCCATGCCTGGGGGTGCGCATCCAGACGGTAATGTCAGATTCCTACTGACTAAACTCACCCACCCTTTTTGCATGACGTTGAAGTCCAGACCGGTACGAGCCGTTATAGACCGGGAGATGATGACAGAAGTTCAAGCACGATTTTCTCACTTATGCCTCTTGGAGTACCGAAGGTTACATCAGAGATAAGTGGAATCATCGCAAAATTGAGCGGTCCCCGCGGTGCCAACATCTTTTAAATAAATTTTTATTTTGTCACAAATTTTTGTTTTCTTAAACAATTTTCTCGCTTCTGCCAATATTATAAAACAATAGTTAAGCACCGACTTTATGATCGATGAGCTAGGCATAAGTGCAGCCAGGGTTCTAAGGGTTGATATGGTAGGGTGAAAGTGTAAAAAATATGGGTGATAGTAGGTAATTTTCTCACCGCTGCCAATGTAAAGTTTGAAATTATTCAACTTACACAGTCCATTAAAAGTATTGGCATAAAGGCAGATAAGGGCTGAATGAATTTCGGTTCTGCAAAAGTTGATAAAAATTTTTAGCTTGGTTCTGTGATTTTCTCATTAATCAAACAAAGATCAACATAATATAAATAATTAAAAAATTCATTAGTTTGAATGGCATAAGTGCCTGGGTGGGCTTTCATACTTTAAAGTATAGGAATAGTTGTAAGAAATTTGTGGAAACATTGACAATTTTCTCACTTATGCCATTTTGCATGTTGGTTGAAAAAGATGTTATAAACCAATATTGAAAGAGGCATAAGTGCCACAAAGGGCTTTATGGTAGAAAATTAAATTTAATTAAATTAAATTAAATTTTCAAAAATAAAATTTCTTTTTCACGGCCAAAATTAATCATTTTCGAAAAATATTAAAACCCTTGTAACTTAATGAGAGAACTCTTTTTTCCCTAAATGTAGTTTTTTTATGTACTTTTTAGTAAACATATACCGGAATCTCTTTATAAAGTTTAAATGTCGCTTTTTTTAAATTAAAAACAACAAAAAAATGAGATTTCGTTTTTTTAAACATTTTATCATCCACTCAGACCATATTTCCTTCCTAGACCATTTCTCATTAAGTTACAAGGGTTTTAATATTTTTCGAAAATGATCAATTTTGGCCGTAAAAATGAAATTTTATTTTTGAAAATTTAATGGCATATTTATAACAATAAAATACATGTTTCCTCCAATTTTTATGAAAATCCACCGATTTGTTCATTATTTAATATATTTTTAGTTAAAAAATAAAAAAATGATAAATTTGGATTTTTAACGTAATCTCGCCCCACCAGTTCGAAAGCCATTTTACTCACGAGTATATTTCTTTTTTTTCTTTTTTTCTACGACCAATAGATCCGTAGAATTGGAAAAATAGTGTTACGATCCACTCAAAATTCACCAAAAATGCACTTTTATGCACTTTTCTCGCTATGTTCACATTTGATTTTTCCATATTTTTCGGTTTTCGACTCAGGTGCATGTATGAAATGAAAAAATAAAAAAAATTTTGAAGTTCCTGTTACATCGAATCGCAATCCAACGACTGACTCCAGATTCGCTTCTAGCACAGCAAAGAACGGAGTGTAACAAGCTGTATCCCACTTTCATGTTTCTCGAATTTTGTTCAAGTTCGGGGTGGGGGAGGGGTTTGTGGGGCAAAATGTGAGGGTGATGGCCAAATTCTGACCTCGGATTCGTTTTCAGCACACCGAAAAACATAAGGTAGCATACCTCAAGTTCATACTAAAAGACTTTTTTTTGTGGGCCTGTGTTATCATTGTTATTGTCATCTTCATAATCATCATCGTCACATGTTCCATCATATTATAAGGCGTACAGATGTCCACACGAATGCGCAAGACATCATAGAGTCTTTACTTCATTTTTTTTAGAAGGAAATTCAAATTGAAGAAATATATAGTGGAAAAACTTTATATATGCATAATAAATATAAGGGAATTATACATAATATTTCTGGCCCAGGCAAATATCAAACTTAATATTATGGAATTTGACAAAACAAGAACTAATTATCAAACAGATAAAGGAAAGAAAATGGACGTGGATAGATACGAAAAGAAAATAATGCTTTAACGAAAAAAGCACTTGAATGGAATCCGCAAGGAAGTAGAGGTGTCGGTAGACCTAAAAATACATGGAGAAGGACAGTAATGAAAGAAATCAAAAATGTTGACAAAACCTGGATTGAGACCAAGAGGATAGCTCAAAACAGAGTCCGATGGAGAATCTTTGTGGAAGCCCTATGCTCCCGAGAGGGGTAAAAATTTATGTATAATAATTATTATTATCCTGTTTTACCCCTCTCGGGAGCATAGGGCTTCCACAAAGCTTCTCCATCGGACTCTGTTTTGAGCTATCCGGGTAATAATAATAATACATAATATTTTTTTTTTAATATTCCAGTTTGAATTTCTGGTATAAAAATATACTTTCTAAATTTACTTTTTCTATGTATTTTACATAAAATAAGTGAGAAGATAGTTGCAAATTTTTCAAATATTTCAACTGTCTTTATAATAATAAAGTTGTATACAAATACAGTATACATCCTTATAACTTCTGAAATAATTTTTAATAATAAGGCCCTTTATGACGCTTATGTCTCTTTCAATATTGGTCTATATCATTTGTTTCTACCCACGTGCAAAATAGCATAAGAGCGAAAATTGTTAAATTAAATCTAAATCTTAAATCTCCCGAAAGCCGACGTTACATTGGCTGATACTTGATTAATGATTTTAACGTATAAGCCTTTTGTAGCACTTATGCCTCTTTCACTATCAGTTTAAAACAACCTTTTCTACCAACATGCCAAATGGCATAAGTGAAAAAATTGTCGTTATTTGCACGAATTTTCTACAACTTTATGACTTATGCCTTCAGTATAGATACACCCGATCGTTATGCTGATTCAAAAAAGTGTTCAATTTACAATAAATATTATATAGTTTCAATGGCATAAGTGAGAAAATCACAAAACCAAGCTAAAAAATTTTATCAACTTTTGCAGAACCGAAATTCATTCAGCCCTTATCTGCCTTTATGCCAATACTTTTAATGGACTGTGTAAGTTGAATAATTTCAAACTTTACATTGGCAGCGGTGAGAAAATTACCTACTATCACCCATATTTTTTACACTTTCACCCTACCATATCAACCCTTAGAACCCTGGCTGCACTTATGCCTAGCTCATCGATCATAAAGTCGGTGCTTAACTATTGTTTTATAATATTGGCAGAAGCGAGAAAATTGTTTAAGAAAACAAAAATTTGTGACAAAATAAAAATTTATTTAAAAGATGTTGGCACCGCGGGGACCGCTCAATTTTGCGATGATTCCACTTATCTCTGATGTAACCTTCGGTACTCCAAGAGGCATAAGTGAGAAAATCGTGCTTGAACTTCTGTCATCATCTCCCGGTCTATTAAGGTATTACTTCAGTCTGGCGTCATCAGCATAACCCTCAAAGGTGCTCACCAGAGCCGGAACAGTCGAGCCATCTAGCTATCTAGCTGCCATCTCTCCTTGCATTTCTTTGCCTTTCTCTGTTTTTTGGGCTTCGTAATGCTTAAGCTTCTGGTTAATGGCCTTCAGCGCCACTTCCATCCTTTTCCACACAACATCCGACCTTATCATCCAAGTCCAAGATATTTTCAGGAGTTAGCTGCACTTCAGCAACTGCTTCCAACGCAGTCCTGTGCTCCGCAAACATCGGGCATTTACAGAAAGATGCTCCGCGTCCTCTTTATCGTCCGGGCAGAACGGTGAATCGTCCAACCTGAATCGGTGAAGGCATATCCTATAATCTCCACGCCCACTCAGGAACTGTCTGATGTAATAACTCACTTCCCCACGTTCCCTTATAACCGACTTCTCCACATTTGGTATGAGTCTATGGGTCCAACGGCCCTTAGTAGACTCGTCCCACCGCCTCTGCCAATTGCGATGACTGGTTGCGCGGCAGAGTCCGCCGTGCTTCCTTGGACCCCTTCTTGCATATTCCGGGTCGTACAACCTCTTGCCCCCATTCCAAGAATATCAATGGGAATCATTCGAGCTACCACGCATGCTGCTTCGTCAGACGTAGTACGGTAAGCACAGCATGCCCGAAGGGCACTTAACCGATACGCAGAGTTTTGTTTCCTCCTGTTGACCGTTCTGTCCAATGCCGCTGCCCACAATAGGACCGAACTAACCACTCTTGTGAGGAGGAGGCGTCGGCTTGGCCTGGGGCCAATGTTACCGCAAGATAAATTTTGAGAGTAGTAAAATCTACTACCTTTTTGAAAAAAGAGGTAGTAAATTTTTTTTTGATTTCAAATCAATTTTAAAATACCCCATTAACACTATGAACATTTTACGCATAAATTTTATCATTAGGAGTATTCATTTTATTGCCGAATTTACATTGTATTGACATAATCAGCGTAAAGTATATGGGTTTTAATGTGATTTCTTAGTTCATCTGCAGCCATAATAAAGCTTACTGTTTGTTCTTAAGCGGTTTGTTTTTTCATTTTTAATCCCATTGAATTTCGAAAATGCACACTCGGCTGCAGCACTATATTACAAATTTACAAAGATTTTCGAATGAAAACTCTCCTACTGCATTTTTTATCTTAGATATTTCGTACCAGTATTCTTCAATGGGCAAATTGGAAGGTATATCTTTAAATGTTTTAAGAAGCCTCCACTCAGTACAAATTAGAGGCTTTAACTATATGCGAAAACGACTTAACCAAATTGGCGATAGATGGGTATTCAGGAGAATTTCCCTTTTCTGGATTTAATATTTGTAAATTTCGTATGCAAAATGAACCAAAGTAACAGAATGGAATGGAAACATGTTTCTGATAGCGACGAGCTGCGATCGATTTAGCCATAAATAAAAAATATTAGAATTATAAAAAAAGGTAGTAGAATGATAACTTGAGGTAGTAGTGTAGTAGATTATCAATTTTTTTTAAAAAGTAGTAAAACTACTACATATGTAGTAGAACGGTAACGCTGCCTGGGGCCCTCTATATTAGGCAGTATCTATGCGAGTGCTGCGCTGATGGCGGAAGCTTTTTCCGCTATGCCCACCAAGTGGACCCCGAAGTTGAGCCTTCGGTTATTCATCACTCCCAAATACCTAAGTGCGGGCTAGGAACGGATGACCTGGCCACCTACTTTCACCGTGTGGTCTCCACCTTTTCCCGCTTGCTGATTAGCACTACTTCCGTTTTGTGCTCAGCTAGCATTAGACCAGCGTTCACGAGCCACGTTTTTATTTCCCATATGACTCCGTTCGCGAATATTTCGATTTCGTCGAGTCGCTTTCCTACTACAGCTACCCCGATGGCATCGGCGAACCCAATAGCGATAGCTTCTCGCGGAAGTCGTAGCGCCAGTACTTCTTCATACATGATGATCCACAGAAGAGGACCTAGGACGGAGCCTTGGGGTTGCTCCACAAGTTGTCCTGAACTCCCTTACTCTCTCGTCTGATTCGCAGTGTAGGGATAAGGAATTCTAGTGTTGAGAAGACATATCGGCCTATACGCCGACGGGTCCCCTGGGGGCTTACCCGGCTTCGGGATGAGCGCAATCTTTTGGCGGTTCCATTGCTCCATTCCATTCCATTGCTGTGAATACTGGCTGCCAGCTTCACCGCTCTGTTCAGTATACCTTCCAGCACTAGGGATTTTCTAACGGCAATCCTCCTGGATGTCTGTTTCATCTACGTTTACTGCAGGCAGGCTATCTATGTTCCTGTGGGAACAGGGTCCATACTATGCCTTGCAGCATTACAGGGCAGGTAATCGTTGGGGAACGCTTGCCCTTAATCGACGACATCACTACCCTATAAGAACCCCCCACGGGTTACTATCCGCTTCCTTGCACAGACTCTTAAAATGCTCCGGTTTACTTTTTCGGATGGAATTTTTAGGCCTCTCCTTGCCTACTTGTTTCCATAAGGATTTCTTCGAATTCTGGCCGTTCCCGCCTTCGCTGGCAGCGCCTTCTTGCCTTTAGGCAAGCCCTTTGACGCTCCCTCTATTTCATCGTTCCGCCAGAAGTTCGGTAGACGTCTTCGGGGTTTCTCTTCCTCGAGCTTGTTTTGGGCCCGTCCGGTCGGTGCATATGGAGTGGTTTTGCTGCCTCCTTTCTGTTCTTCCCGTGCGGAAAGTTATGGTGTGATGGTCGCTGTGCGTATACACCTCGCTCACCCGCCATTGGATGTCTCTGGCCACCGAGTCACTGATGAAGCTGATGTCTACTATAGACCCTCTTTCACCTTTTTGGAAGGTGTTTTGAACGTCGGTGTTTACCCCGATTCTGAGCCGATATTATCCAGTTTGGCAAATCCTAAGTTTTGAGCGTACCTGGTCTTCGCTGATCAGTATAGAAATAATGGAAGTGCGTTAATCTCAGATTGCGCGAAGTTCACGATGAAATGCAGAGTACTTCTGCTCTTTTTGGTGATAGCTTTTTGGAATAAAAAGCTAGAGATTGCCACCGGTGTGAATTGTTCCAACACTCCTCCTCATTCTCGGTTCTACTGGCGATAAGTATATCATCAAGTAGATATAAAAGAAGTCGAGGTCTCTCGTAACTCCGTTTATGAACCTCTGAAAAGTTTGTGCTGTATTCCGGAGTGCGAATGACATACGTGTAAACTGATATAGGCCGAATGGCGTAATGGGGGTATAGTCTTATGCACGTCCTATGGGGCGATTGGTATGTGATGGTATGGACGTCCATAGTCAAGATGCCATATTATTTTGTAATATTACGCAATTATTTTGGGGATTTCACAAAACTAGTCTCGCCTGTTGTCGATATTCGACCAAACCTATTCTAGGAAAGAATAAAACAAAACGGAGTCAGTTCGACAGCGTCCACTAAAACGCAACCGGCTTAAAACGAAAAACAAAAGGTTAAAAAGGGATCACAATTTTTGGCTTTGCCTATTACTATATAGATGGCCGCAGGTGTAATTTAGCGTTATTTTGGAGTTAATCGGAGTTTTTTCTGGAGTTAATTAGAGTTTTTGGAGTTAATTAGAGTTGTTTTGGAGCCAATCGAAGTTTAAAATACTTACATCTAAGTCAATATCTTTATAAAGCTTACAAAACATGTTCTGATATTGAGGTTCATTAAATTTCACTTTTAATTTCTCTTAAATGAACTCCAATTAACTCCAAATTTCCGCTCCAACAGTCCTATCCACTCGGATGTACATCTGACAAATATTGCGTAATATTGTGAAATTCTTCAAATGATTGCGTAATATTGAAAATAGTTTCTTAGTTGCAAAAACCATTAAAATTTTAATCAGAAATAATTTCGAACAATTATTACAAACACAGAACAAACTTTATTTTGGAGTGACGTTCATCGTTCTACCATCCCAAAAATTCCAAGAAATTTTACCAACTTACAAAAAAGTATGTAGCGCGTTATGACCAAGTTTCATACTAAATTCATACGAACAAAAATGAGCTTAAATAAAGGAAACATATTGTGTGTGTGCGTCTATTTTTAAAAACTATCTCAGCACGAGAACGAGGTTAATGTTCGTTTATTGCAGAAAAGAAATCACCCAACTCTAGCCCCAATCTCTGTCTCCATCTGCAATCAAAAGGTAATGACGCAGTAAATCTTTCATTATTCGTCTCATGCTCCTCTAGCCTCTTCCAAAATATGTACTATCAACACACAAAAAATATATGTATATATATAGGAGAGAAAGTTCAACATTTTGGCAATATCTAAAAATGATTTCTAACTCAGCAAAAATGTCCCCCGCTCACCACCTCCGCGCCAAAAAAGGGACACGCTGGTGATACAACATAGAAAAAAGGGGGTTGGTTGGTTGGAAATGCGTTACGAAATATACAGTGTGCTAGAGAGAGTGGGGGGGGGGAGAGAGAAAAACTTTAAATGAATGTCTGATTCGACCCTGATACACCAAGCTGTCGGGTATCATCGATAATTTTCCACCTCACCATTCTGATATACTTCTCTTCTATACAGTTCCCTGTGCCTAGGCTATGCTCGCCAGGATCTCTACAGGACTCCCATAAAAGGTGCCTGTAGTTTGGGCCATGGATGATGAAAAAGCGACCACCTCCTGTGAGCGATATGTTGCCATTCAGACTCGACTTCTCTGACGTCAAGCTGACATTGAAAAGTTTTTCATGTGTTGTTGTTGTTGTCTTTTCTCTATCTTCTATAAATATAACCCCCAAAACACCCTCGACCATACCCCACTAGTGGGCGTACTCTACGGTTTTAAGCGTTGGCTAGAAGCTTTTTTTACGGTGGTATGTATCAAGGGAGTGCGATGTTATTCTATGACGAAGGGCTTGTGGTGGGCCCAGGGGGGTGCGTTAATGGAATGCTTAACCAGCTAAAGTCTCACTATCAAAAACATCGAATAGAATTCTAAAAAAAGGGCGAGATAGGCACCAAAGAAAGAGGGTGGGACGGATCGAAAAGGGATTGATAAGCAAAGAAACTTCCGGTTGAGATCAGGTTCACCTTTTTTTTCTGATTAGTTTTTGCTGTTGTCATCGTTGTTTGTTATCAATTAGCCTCCATTCCACTAGTCGTCATCGCCCAGAAATGGACGCGTGGAATGTTTGCCTCCTCGTTACCACCCCCAAATCGATCATCCTTTTTTTTTAGAAAAGGTTTAGAAAAAATGGAAATTTTCATTCTGGTAAAAGTTTACCATTGTCACACTCGGTTTTGGGGAAGGGGAGGTGAGTAGCATATAGAATCCCCTTCTGATTTTTATTGCCATGGATTTGCTCTGATTTTGTAGTCTAGCACGGTTTTGCTCCTTGTACTAAAACTTAACGATGACATAAAGGACACACCTGACGGGTTTAATGTTGCCGAAAAAAATCTCATCAATCTTTTAAGCTGGGATCAAATATTTTTCTTTTTCCTGTTTTCTTGTTGGTGCTATTTTTCAAGGTTAAAGATTTTTGAAATACATACATAGAACCCAATTTGGTTAGAAAGTATTGTGAGAGGAATAAAGAATAAAAGTTTGTCTTCTTATTTTTACGCGTTGCTCTTGTTTAGTTTTTGATGTGAAATATCTTTGCGCGCGTTGAGAGTAATTCTTCAAGGTCGGGAACATTTTGTGGGAACGCTTTATGGGAACGCTTCGTCCAATCCAATTTTCGTTCCGGGAAACGGAAGATCTGTATTGAGGAAGCCAGAATAGATATTAAAAAAAAATAGTAGCACCAAAGAAAAGTGTTTACTAGGTGGGGTGAAAAGTAACCTCCTTGGGAATGAAAAAAATTTTTTGAAGTGAAACTTCCTTGCTCTCGTTCCGGTGATTTTGAAGTGATTCGAGCAAGTACGAGTGAATTCAGAAAACAGAAACGAAAACAAGGACAGTTGTACGAAACGGAAGTTGCCTTCTCACTCATTTACAACTGTCACAATTCAGAATCGGCAACAAAAACAAGGACTGCCGTATTAAACGGAAGTTGCCTTCTCACTCGTTTACAAAATAACGAGAAAAAACAAAAATCTTGGAACAAATTAAATATGTACAACAAAACACAATGAATGCACAAGTATACATACTAAATATTTAGTTTCCACTGTATTTCATTAAACATTTTGGATTTAAACAACCAAGCTGATGAATATCACCGCCAAAAGAGCAGCAAACAACAAAACACAAACAAATTTCACAATTCAATGAATGCACAACTAAACTAACAATTTAGTTTTCATTCTAGCTCGTTTAACATTTTGGTTTTTAATAACTTAAACTGATGAATTTCGCGAAGATCACCAAGTAGGTGACAGCGACAGCCATGATAGCAATTAAGTGATGCCATATAAACAAATTCTACTAAACCAGCAGGAAAATATTTACAATTTATTTAATTTCGTACATAGATAGCGCAGGCATCGGTAAAGTAAAAATGAGGAGTCGGTTATTTAAAAAATTAAGATTGTTTATTAAAGATAGTTTTTGTACTTTCAAAATATTATTTGTACTATGATTTATCAATTGAGTTAAAATATTATGGTTCTTACTTCCTATTCCCTGCTTCATTCATATTTTAGATTATAACGCAAGACACGAGCAAATGAAGAAAAAAAATACAATAATAAAGAACATATAGACATAAATATGTACGCGAAGTTTCACTTCTGCCTTGTGTTCTTTAATACACAATTATTTTTTTTTTAAAAGTTTTTTTATTTTATTCAATTAGCTCGATACACTTTTTCCAGCGATTTTCCAACTTCTTGATCCCGTCCGAAAAGTAATTTTCCGGAAGGTCTGCAAAGAAAAAAACTTGTTGTCAACAAAGCAAATTTTTTTTTAGAAAAATAGGTCATCAACAATAACGACTCTATTAACCACATAATATGGATGAAGCAACAATGTTTTCTTAAATAATTGAAAATATGTCCTTAAATCCTATGAAACTTATATGCAATGTACTTCTTAAATTCAAAATTTTGAAATACTTATAAATTTTTAACTTTTGAAGGGTAAAATATAGATATTTCGAAAACGATTCCAATGATACAAAAAAAGTACAAACCCAAAATTGGTAGTGAAATGTTTTTTCCATTTACGTCTTGTGATGTAATCTTTCAAATATTTAAAAAAAGAGCGCCCGCGTCAGGTATCGAACCCACGATCCCGGGTGAAAGCCCTCCACCTTACCCTTAGGGGGGGTTCTCATCTAGAATTTTGAAATTTTCGAGTTTTTTATTATTTCATATTATTAAAGTTTAATATGTCTAGAATGTCCCTTTAAAATATTTTGTTGATCCGAGTACTAGAACGGATTCTTGATTGTCGCGGTGTCATGATCGCAGCGGGGCGCTTTTAGCCTGTGCCGTGCGGAGTCGGGTCTCGGGCGCGGCGCTCGACATAGGTAAAAGACTTTTTGTCCGAAGGAAGCAAAATTGAATAGATGATTTTAGTTCCCTAAATTTTATATAGGGAGCAGAACATACGTCGTGAAGGGAACTTAACCCTGGAATACTATCGCTTTTTTAGCATACGTTGTTATTATCGTGTGTAAAATTTACTATTGCGGAAATGTGACATTGCCATAAAAAACGCAGTAATATAAAATGTTTTATAATTATTTATTTATCAAAAAATGAACATTTTTTCAACAATATTTTAATCAAAATTCACGAATAATGTCGAAATTTTTCGCGTAAATTGAATTGGCCGTCGTAATTTTGACGAGCCATAGTATTCTAGGGTTAAACGTAAGTTAAAATAACAACAAGAATCGCGTCTTTGAAAAAAAATGATCAAAATCGTGAAAAAAAAGGTGAATTTTAATCCGCCATTTTGTATCTGCAATTTTGAATTTTGAAAAATTATTATAAGATAGCACCAAATTTCAAGAAAAAACATCAAAATTGATACATAATTTATTTTTGATCCGCCATATTTGATCCGCCATTTTGAATTTTGAAAAAGTAACCTCAGATGTAGATTCAGCGACCCCAAAAACGTACATATATATACGCAATCCCAAAACAAACAATTCGTTTATATTCGAAAAATTGTCGACGAAAAATTACTTAAACTTCAAACACGATTATCTCGAAACTTTTTTTTTAAGGTTTTACAAATCTGTGTACAAGATAACTCAAAAACGGTTGAACCAATCAACTTCTAGTTTCGTGCATATTAAAGTAAACAATTTTCTTCATAGAAAGAGTGGAGCACATTTTGAAAATTGTAAGTTTGTAAGTCATAAACTATGAAAAAAACAGCCGAAAACGGCACTTAAATTTCAAAATCGCGCCATTCCGTCAATTTTAAATTTTTTTTGAAAGTCGTTCACTCTTTCTGAGACAAATTTATTATAGTTTACAATAATGCCATCATTATTGGATTTCAGGCTAATTTGCGACCCCTAGATTGTACACAGCCGGGCAATTTTCAAAAAACATGCTGAAACATGGAGAAGCTGAATAACGGGCGCCA
The DNA here is from genome assembly GCA_963855945.1 of Thereva nobilitata. Lineage (NCBI taxonomy): Eukaryota > Metazoa > Arthropoda > Insecta > Diptera > Therevidae > Thereva > Thereva nobilitata. Next base: position 124,876,402 of record OY979696.1, read on the forward strand.
TTTTGTTTTTTTTACATAAAAAAATTTTTATGTACAGATCAATGTACAATAAAAGATACTGCCAAATATCATTTCCCTATATCTTTTCATCTCGAATCCCGAACTTTACCTACTTTTTGGCGCGCTAGATGAGAACCTCCCCTTAAGCTAACAATGCCTCTAGATTCTGGTGGTTGAAATCGCTAATTATAGTCTTCTGCTTTGATTTATAGGCCTTTGTATGCCATGGACTAAATAAAATATTTTTGTATGAATAAATTAAAAGTTTGAAAGTCAAATATATTTATTTTGTAGCACAATAATGCTAACAAATTTTTGTTCGTTTGAATGATATATTTAATATTATCGTGTCATTAGAGCAAGTATGATCGCGGTGTTGATAAGACTGGGTATCCCCAAATACTTCGTGCATATAATGATAGATTTCCTAACAGGCAAGATGCTGCACTGTGACTCCGATAATATAGAGATCGTAGAAGAGGACACAAATCTAGCAATAGCTGCAGATCTATTTGATCCACAATGCTCGACAAATATGGAGGTCACAAGATGAGTGGTACCGGAAAATTCCCACAATGTACATTGGAACCGGGGAATAAGACCCAATCTGATGACCATAGGTGTACCCAGCAGACCATTGGAAGGTGCCGCAATTGCCCCGCCGGGCAACGACAATTCTGTTGACTCTGAGCTCAAGGACTAACGAAATGTTTTGTTCGACGAAAAGTTTTGTTTTGAAATTTTGTTTCCGCGCTTAAAAAACAAATTGGGTGCGACTAAAGGATCAGTTCACGACTGGCAGGCCCGTTTCTACAGGAATCCTTTAATTGTTGGGCTCCTTATCTGTAGGGTAGTCGTTTTGCTGGTTTTTATTGCTCCTTTGTTACTTACTATTCATGTTGAATATAAAATTAGAAAAATTTACCATTAGTTACTTTGCTTGTACGACCACAGTACACAAGTCATCTACAATCAATCATCTACAAATACGATAAGAAGCTTTCGAAATCATCAATAGATGTCGCTTTGTCACGTGCAGCTTGTGTCCAAGGACTATGGCCTATTGCAAGTAGTAAATCGGTGAGTATAAAACTTACGGCTATTTTACATCCCACACAGTAGCGTACGCAAGATGAAACCGGGGGGGGGTTTCACAAAACATTTCTTGTACACATATTGGGTAAAAAAAAATTTTCTCATGTAATAGAACTATGTACTTATATTATATTTTATGTTATTTCACTATAAAAATAATTACCTATAGGTATATTTTTATCGCAATTTTTTTCTTGAAAATTGTGAAGAAACATAAATAATAATTTTTGACCATTTTTCGAATATCACAAAATGTCTTGTTTTTCTCCAAAAATCATGGTCTCGTGGTGTGCGCAAGACTTTAGACTTTGATTTAGGGCATTTTTACAATTTTTTTACCGAAAAGAAGGGAACTACTCTGAAAACTTGGTGGCGCGTAGTTTTTGAGTCAGAAAATCGATTGGTGACATGAAAAAAAAATTTAAAAATTCCTTTTTTTTTCAAATTTTGGCCAAAAAAGGCCAAAAGATTGGCCAAAAATGCGTCCAATTGTTTTTTGTGTAATTTCATCTGAAAAGACGGAAATTTCCTACAAAAATCTATATGGCCATCCCGAAACTCAGAGTTTGTCGAGAGCTATAAATAAATGAGAAATACGTGATTTTTGAATAATCGCGTTTTTTCCAATAACAGTTGTAACTCCGAAACGGCGCACCCAATTGCGCTAAAAAAAATTTTGGTATATCATATCGAGTTCACGAACATATTCCCAAAGCTTGAGAGATATTTATTTTTTTGCTATCCCGTTGGAAAAGAATCAACCATATTATACATCGTTATTCGGAATATTTTTTTAATTGTTTAATAAGTTGATATATTTATTAATTATAATTTTTCCTATTATTATTGGAATCATGGGGGGGGGGGGTTTAACCCGCAGTAACCCCCCCCCCCCCCCTCTGCGTACACGCCTGATCCCACAAGCAAAATATCTGTGCGATAAAAGAGCTCAAGAGCTGCTTTCCACTTTGCGTTTGGGATGTAAAATGGCCTTTATTCTTACTGATTATTCAATTTAAAGAAAGATAAAGATCGCCAAAGATGTTTCACATCTTTCACGTGCACTGGGTACACGTACACGCGCTATTTTTTTTCCTTTCATTTAGTTAGGCGACGTAAGTTGAATTTATTGCACTCATAGCAGCCCAAAAATCAATTGGCCAAACCGCTTGATTAGGCTCCGTGCTTCCTAAAGACATTTCAAGCAAGGTCACGTCGAACAACGATGCCCTGCTCCTTATTATCGCGGGACAGTGATAGAAAACGTGAAGGACTGCTCCAATGCGCCATGGTTGGTAATTTAAGGCGAAGTGTCCTTGTATTTGTCTGACCATTTTGCGATAATAAACCGCTAGGAGTTGACAAAGTTAGATGTGGACATCCAGTGTTCGATGCATTTTGTCACCGTCCAATGGTCTAGGCCTATGGTCGTTTTCACCAAGTTTGTGGGTTCCCCAATAGCCGATTATGGATCGAAGAAATCAGCACTAGAGTCCAAGCATTTTTCATCGCTTGCGGATCGTGGTAGTAGATATAGGACCCACATAACAGTACCCAGAAAGCTAGCCAATCATCAAGGGCGCGTTGGCAGCCCAATACTAATTTGGGCTTGCTCCTGTGGGTCTTTATCGCTCTTATTGCCGGTTACCTTCAGATAAGACGAAGATTTACTTATTAGTGTAAGCTGCTCCTCTTCTTTTTACAAGGGAGTGGTGAGAATCTTTCATCAATCGAGTAGCAGGGGATTTGTGTCTGTCTCTGTAGAGTCCATGCCCAAAAAAATGGACACCGCTGATGGCCCGCACTCAGAGGGTAGTGTCAGATTCATACTGACTATAAACACCAACCCTTTATCCTTCAGTTCAGACCGGCACAAGCCGTAAAGACATTACTTCGATCCGCCATCCTCAACGTAACCTTTAAAATGGTACCTCAAGGATTGCTCATCAGAGCCCGGAAAGGGGGCTTACGGATCACTAACTTTCCTTCTCTGCTTCCTTTGTGAGAATTAGCTACCAAACTGCTATCTGTCATGGCATTTCTATGCCTCTTTGAGCCCTGCATTGCTTAAGATTCTGGTGGATGGCGTTCAGTGTCACTTCGCCCATTCTTCACACATCCTCCGACCTCATCATCTGGTGCAGAAGGGTCTCCAATGTTATCTGCACCTCATCGGCTGTTTCCAGGACAAGGACATGCTCCGGTGAATCGTCCAACCTGAAGCGGTGAAGGTATGCCCTATAACCTCAATGTCCACTCAGAAACTGCGTGAAGTAGTAACCCACTTCTCCATGTTCTCTTATAATCCACTTCGCCACATTTGGTGTGACTCGATGGGCCCTCAGTAGACTCGTCCCATCCTGCGATGGACTAGCTGTGCGCCAGAATCAGTCGCACTGCCTTGTAGGCCATGCCAGCTGGAAGAATCACGAATAAGGTCACGCTGAGGCTGAAAGTTCGAAACCAGCAAACAAAAATCATACAGACACACGGTGTTTGCGTGGATCATCTCTGGGAAAATAACTCCACTACCACAGATAAGGACAAATCTCGCGACCATCTTTAAGCAAGTAAATCCTGATGCCGACCTAAAGAGGTTTGAGGAGTTGGGCCAAAGAAGAGGCACGGTGCAAACACCACATCGCCGACAACTTCACCAGGCGTAAGGATGGACGATATCAAGTTCGGCTTCCACTCCCGACCGACCAAGACCAAGTACAACTAGGCGCATCAAAACAGATAGTCGTCAGAAGGTTGATGCAAATAAAAAAAACGGGTCGAACAAGATTCCATATTGAAGACTGAATGCTTCAACCAGCTAAAGGAACTATGGCCTAATCGCAGAGAGATCCAAGGCACCACAGTAGGACAACAACGAAACAGCATCACTAACCTAAACGTCGAAACCGGTCCTCCAAGCCATGATTTATTGAAGAAGTATTTATCGTTAACAAGGCTACTTAGAGTCACAGCCTATTGTCGCCGATGGCTAAAACTACTCGAGCCAAAGTCTCATAGGACACAACCTGCCTACCTCACGTCCAACGAGATCCAGCGAAGACCCTGGCTTACTGGATAAAACTCACACAAGAATTTGAATTTCAAGAAGAGATTCGGGCACTACGATCCGAACAAAGATTACCCAGCAAAATTTGGCTATTGAAGTTAACTCCATTTCTAGATCAAGAAGGAACCCTGAGATTAGAAGGTCGTATCCAGAATGCCAACATAACATTCTCCGAATGTCATCCCATCGTTCTGCCGGAAAAGGGTCCAGCCACAAAACTTATCATAGATAGTGCTAATCGCGCGACAATGCCTGGCAGAACTCAACTGATGTTAAACACGTTTAGGCAAAAGTATTGGAACCTACACGTAAGAACGCAGTCAGATTACACAATCATAAATGTATGCAATGTTGCAGGCAAATGGCAGCAGGACGAACGCAATTGATGGCCAACCTTCCGACAAGTAGAGTTCGCCCTCAGGACCCTTCAAACTAGATTCGATTATTGTGGCCCATTCAGTTTGAAACTTTTCGCCGGGATCCAAAAAGGTTACATCGCACTATTCATCTGCATGGTAACCAAGGCCATTCACCTCGAAGTCGCATCCACAGAGGGCTTCCTCACAACGTTTCGAAGATTCATCTCAAGACGAGGATTATGCTGTGACATGCACAATGACTGTGGGTAGATCCAACATCATTGGGACGAACAACATCCTTACTCGACACAAGGTCGAAGCCAACAAGACACTGAAAGGAGGACTAGCCGACGCACAGTGGTCTGAAATTCCCAAAACCTGGACAAAAGTACCAAAACGAAAGTTTATATTTAGGGACTTTTTTCACGTGGGTTATGTATAGTGGCCCCCCTGGAGTATTTCAAGGCCCTTGGCAAGAGGTAGATTTTCGAAATCTTTTTTGTGTACCATTTGGAAAGTGAGCGTCGAACACGATACTCGCAGCGCGTTATCTCCGAGCAAAAACACGTATTACGTTTTTGCGTGTAGATTGCAGTACGTTTACCCGTTTTCTTTTGTGTAAAATGGATTCTTCTCCAGAGAGTAAGTACAGTATAATTGTACTTACTCTCATTATTGAAATAAACCTAAATAAATAATTGTATTGTTTATTTATGCTCAAATATGTAGTAAATTGTGGTGATTTGAATAACGATTCGGCTTATAAATTGATGGCTAAGTACAAACTTTCACCGACTTCCACTACGAAATACGAATGTGTTGTTTATTAACCATCTCTGCAAAACCTATAAAAAAATCAGCTGCTCTTGCTTGCTCCATGTCATTCTATCCACGATATACTACATATTTGCTCAATGTATAGTTTTGAGCGTCCTATTCGGGCGCTATATATTAACTTTTTTCATCTTTATCATTTTACTAGCTGGGACCCGGTGTGCCTATGCTGCTCCCAAAAGCCAATAGTAGTAATCAGGAGATTTGGCAAAATTATTCCGCCATATTGGCCCCACAATTTTGAATAAGTTTTGATCATAAATTCGTTATTTACTACCTTAAAAACTCTCATATACCGATTTTAATTGGAATCGGAATACAATTCGCAAACTCGCCGGCCATATTGGTGCGGCCATTTTGAATTTAAATTTTGATCATAAAGTCGTTATTTGCTACCTTAAAAAACCTCAGATACAGATTTTCATTGGAATCGGAACACAGTTAGCAAATTCGTCGGCCATTTTGAATTTATAAGTTTTGACCACAAATTCGTTATTTGCGACCTTAAAAACCCCTAGATACCCACTTTCATTGGAATCGGAATAAAATTAGCAAATTCAGCCATATTTCTGCGGCAATTTTGAATTTCGGTCATATTTCGGCGGCCATTTTGAATTTCGAAAATCGGGCTTCGAGGTGTATCATAGGAAACCTCCATGGACCTTCATGTAAAAATTCAAAGCTCTGCAATGATTTTCAACGAAGCTCTCCATGACAGCGCCATCTAGGAGTGGCTTTAGAAAGTAATAAAATAGCCTATCTTCTAAGTTTGAATGTAAATAGCACATGGTTAAAATTTCATTAAGATCGGTTGCACGGCGTAGGAGCCTATAGCGATCAAAAAATCACCGAAATTCAAAATGGCCACCCAAATATGAATTGGTAAATTGCGTTCCGATTTCAATGAAAGTGGGTATCTAGGGGATTTTAAGGTCGCTAATAACGAATTTGTGGTCAAAACTTATAAATTCAAAATGGCCGCGCTAATATGGCGGACTAATTTGCCAATTGTATTCCGATTCCACGAATGTTCTTCTTCTAGTGACATCAGATCCTTATATTAATAGTTTGCGCAAACGTCCAAAGAGGAAATTACGATCTCTGTCACCAAAAGCAATGGAATTAACAAGTGCGCCAAACATTGAATATTGTGAAAGCTCCGATTCAGAACCAGACGACAATAGTGATGTAAGCGAATTTGTTTAAATGTAAAAAAATAATTAAAGTATCACTTATGCTCTAATTCAATTTTTTTATTACTGAGCAACCACAAAACCCCCTTATTACAGATTTTCATTAAATTCGGTTAATTATTAACAAAGTTGGCCGCCATATTGGATCCACCATTTTGCTTATTAAAAATCTAATGACGGATTAATAATTAGCGATTCCGAACACCCATTATTACATATTTCCATTCAATTCAATTAAATATGAACAAAGTTGGTCGCCACATTGGATCCGCCATTTTGTTTTTTGAAAATCTGATAACGGATTCTTACTCCGAGAGCCCGAAAACCCCATATACCGATTTTCATCAAATTTGATTAATTTTTCATAAAGTTGGTCGCCATATCGGATTCGCCATTTTGTTTTTTGAAAATCTGATAACGGATTCTTACTCAGCGACCCCGAAAACTGCCATATACCGATTTTCATCAAATTTGTTTAATTTTTCATAAAGTTGGTCGCCATATTGGATTCGCCATTTTGTTTTTTGAAAATCTGATAACGGATTCTTACTCAGCGACCCCGAAAACTGCCATATACCGATTTTCATCAAATTTGTTTAATTTTTCATAAAGTTGGTCGCCATATTGGATTCGCCATTTTGTTTTTTGAAAATCTGATAACGGATTCTTACTCAGCGACCCCGAAAACCCCCATATACCGATTTTCATCAAATTTGATTATTTTTCATAAAGTTGGTCGCCATATTGGATCCGCCATTTTGTTTTTTGAAAATCTAATAACGGATTCTTACTCAGTGACCCCGAAAACCTCCATATACCGATTTTCATAAAAAAATAGTTTTTCTTACGGTAGTAAATTAATTTTGTCCACGTTTTGAGGATTTCAGACCACTGTGCGACGCCATGGAGAACTAAGTGCCCGTCCACAACGCAGCCTGCCTCGCCTAGCACTGCACCTAGCAAGAACAAAATTTGACAATCGCACACTAAACTTATATGGGGTAATGTGCAGTGCTAGGCTAGGCAGGCTGCGTTGTGGACGGGCACTAAGGAATTAGTTGGCATTTCATACCACCAGCCTCGCCTCACTTTTGAGGGCTCTGGGAAGGTGGAGTGAAATTTCACCTAAATCGAACTCCAGGGAACTTAGCAGAGAGACATTAGAGATTTAATTGATTTCGTCGATACATTACCTAGTTCACCACAAACGGCTTCCCAGTTCAAATTATATGAAAGATTTCTATATGCCGTGATGATGTTCAACGCTCTACGGTGGATGTGTCCGTGATCTGAGTACTCTTTCTCCTGCGAGACCCTTCAGCTACTCACTTGGTTAGGAACGTATTGAGGGACAGCATGACGTCTATAATCTCGTGACTGTAGTCGAAGGTAGGAACCACACTGCATTTTACTATATTTAGGTTAGTAGTGAAGCTTTTATCCACTATCTCCTTGAATTCCCTGGAGGATGGTGGATCCGTGGACAGGTATGCTGAGGAGAGAACGACTATGCTCTTGCTTGCTTCCCTTATTGATTTTAATCCAAACCATTATGTTTTGTGTGTAAGAGGGAAGAAATCGTACCGTGATTTTAAACGATACAGTTTCGGGAGCCGTTTCCGTAGTCGGCGACCCGCAATCATTGTGTGTTACCATTTCTTAAACAAGGGTCTTGTATAAGAGCCACGTCGATAGCTTGTATAGCTAGCACCATGCACAGGATTACTGATGCAGTCCTACTATGTTGCAGGTTGTTTTAAACCATCCGCTTTTCCTCTGATCTGGCCAAGACTGTAGAGCGAAGTCGTTCGGAAGTGATCTTGTGCTTGCAGTTCTTTCAACGATCACTCGACAATAATTAAGGCAATAGTTTGATCGTTCTGGTCAATATTCTTGTTCTTCACATGTCAAGATGTCGTTTCTGGGATTCCGACCTGTTTAGAATCTGTTCAGGTTTTCTAGTGCCGTTAGGAGGAGTTTTTTAATTTTGGTAAGTTCGTCTTAACTGCTTTGGTGAGACCAGAGCCCTCGGAACTACGCACCTTGGAGACGGTGTCTACAAACCATTGAAAGCCAGATTTAAGTAGAAGAAAACGTCGGTGAACACTGTGCACTTTTTCACCTGGATCCACTGTCTGCTGATGGTGGTAAGTGCGTTCAGAGAGAGGCTTCGTGATATTATTCTGTGATTTGAGTACTTCGATCTTAAGTCATGCGCAATCCTCACTTTCCTCATCTCACTTCCTCATCTTTTTGCAGTATTTCAATAAAATTTTTAGTTTGTTTACCACTTGAGTAGGTAATGGGTCGGTTTAGCCTGGAAAAACCGGTTTTTTGGAATCTACGTCAGCGTATAAAGTGGAATGGACGCAATACATACATACATCTAACAAGACTATTTTCCAGGGTGGTGATAGAAAAATTGGAACGTGTTTAGTGAGTGGGTCGGAAAAACATAACCATAACAAAGAAAATCTTTATTGATTAAGTAAATACATGCCTAAGTTCATCTTCCATACAATTCCACCCCCGCAATACTTTTTTTTATTATTTTGTGAGAGAAAATTTAATTTTCCACATGACTTTTTAGCGTTCGTCCCCAGTGGGGGTGGCTTTTAAATCAACTAAAAAAAACCACGTGAAATGGAAAAAGCATTCGTCCAACAAAGATAAAAAGAATGGAGCTTTTCTTGAATGCTTGCTTTTGTCGTTCTCCTTCGTTTCTTTTTGCTTTTTTGTGTGTATATGACCCATTGGTGGTTGGCCGTGTTGTCCTCCTTTATTTCAATACTTTTATTCAATAATACGAAAAATAAATGTGTACAAAACAGGAGTCGGTTTCTGTGAACGAGATTATTTTGTAATACACTATTTTTTTGTCATTTTTGTTGATGGTGGACACTTTAAAAAGGAAATTTATGTTATGATGAATTTTTTATTAAAAATACACTCAAACACAACAAAACTAAATCCCCCCTGAAGATTGTTGAGGCTTTAGTGCTTAAGCTTAAATGGGGATTTACATGTTCTTGTAGGACTATGCAACAGGATGTCGGGACATGTTCCTGGACTTGGGTTTGCTAAGTGGGTTAAGCAAATATGTTTCTTTACTTCCTGTGGTGGTAGCAGCAAAGATTTGGACAGGTATAAATAAAGTTGAAAAAGTTGTTTAGGGGAAGTGTAAACAGGGGTGGAAGGGGTGGATGATGACTTCCTTTTTCGTGATGCGGAAGTGAATAAAATATTTCTTTAAGAGGCTGAACATAAACGGGTTTTGGGTTTCCTGTGAATATGAATTCTTAAAACAAGATAAACTTTTCACTTTGGTCTTATTTTGCAGTGTACAAGCATGATTATCCATATTTGCTGTAGGTTTATATCGGAATAAAATAGATAGCGGAACGAAGCCCCAATGTCAGGCAATTAAATCACAACGTACCTTATTTTAACGTTTCCTAACTTTTTAAATGATAACTTACTTAGATAATGTGTAGGGCTGCCTCCAGTATGAAAGGAGGTACCTTTAGCGCACCATTCTGATGCAACTTGAATGCTGTTTAGAGTAGGAAGGAGTCATAAACTTAAGGATATCGCAGAAACGCCTTTTAGTCCGGGGAAATTAGCATTTTAAGGAGACAAAATTCCAAAATGGTTGAAAATTCGTTCACAGCTTCCTTGGGACTTTTTAAGAAAACAATTTCGGAATCGCAAATAAAACAACATGGCCGCCGGAGATATCGCGCTTTTCCCGTGTCTTCCTTGTATCTCGGTTTCTATAGGTCGTACAACCCCGTGCGAGGCCCCAAAATGGTGACATTGGTGCAAGTTACACTATCCATCGTTTCGTTTATTACCCCCATACACAAACTGATTTTTTAAGCATGGGGCGCAGGGAAGTTATGCTATGTTATGCGTCGTGTTATGTTATGCGTCATATGACTCCTCACTTTTGAGCCAGAAAATTTGCCAGGGTTTGACATCATCTTAGATCTAGAACTACTATATACAAATTTTACTTTAAAAAACTAAACTGATTTTTTGGCCTAAACGGATTTAAGTTTCCTAACTGAGACGCTTTTCACGCCAGAAAGGCTCAGATACACTGTTTCTGTTTTTCTTATTAAAACTTTATCGGACAAATTAGAATATTCAGGGCTACACAAGGTCTTTTGGTCAAGTTTTCAACTTATAGCATTTACCACACAGATTTTAAAGAATTTAAATAAAGAAACAAAGATTGGCAGAATGGTGCGTTTAAAAAATAAATTTTTCAAAGGAGCCAGTACAGTTTTACGTATGCAACCAACTGTTTAGTGACCTTGCCTGTGTACGCAAGTGGGAACCCACACGTGTCGACAGAAACGAGACCGATTAGAAACTAGTTTTGCAACTGGTCGCGTGCGACTGTTCTTACCGGTCGCAAGCGATTTCAGTTGCGTGGTTGCACTTCATCTGAACTACTTGACATATTGCTAAGACCTCGGTAAGTCTCGAACATTTCGAGTCTCCTCTCGACTCTCGGCGGATCGCGCCCATCCTAATCTCGTCTCGTCTCGTCTCGTCCGATTCGAGAGTCTCGACCAAAATTCTAAAGGAAATTGGAGAGATAATTAATTGAAATTATCAGTCGTTTACTTTAGTTGCTAAAAATGAACAGAAGTGGTATTTAATATTTTAAAAATATTTTTTAATTCATAATTTAATATGAGTACGAATATAACCTAAATATATGCTAAAGAGCATAGAATAGAGAGTCACGTTTCCCGGATTATTTTTGTTCCCGGGAAACGGGAAAAATAAATTCATTTTTCCCGGGAAAAATGAAACCTAGTAGGAATTAGGAGTGAAATGGGAATTAGGAGGAACAATTAATGTTGAAAAATAAATGAAAAACTCATTTAGAAAAGATACAAGTAAATTTAATTCAAAAATATGAGCAAGCGTTAACGAAATATTAAAAAAAATTGGCGTTATCAGTTATTTCAGGCACGTGCAGTGCGTACTTTGGCTTAGGATTGATCGCAAACTATATAAACGATAACGACGATCAAGTGCTCATATGTAATTACTAGGACTTTAAGTTTGTTAATGGGCATTAAGCCGAAAAAATTAAAATTTTGCGAGAAATTTGCAAAAAACTGCATTCAACCCTCACCACCCGATCATGGTTGAACTTTGACCGGCCTTAACTTTGAGCCAAATCAACTTAGGGACCTCGTTAAGGGCTCATTTTGTAAATAATTTTATTCTCCACAACTTTGCCAATGATTATTTTCAGCTATCATTGCATGCAAACGAGTTATTTAATATAAACAAGCTCTCCCTCCTTTTCAAGATGGCGGCTTTTCCCAAGCCATGCGACCCCTTGGTTTTATCATTGTTAGATGTACCCGAATAAATGCCAAAAAAAAAATAATTTTTATACGGTAAAATGCAATTTCATCCTCTTTTTTCGACTGATTTGACTGGACTATTAATTTATTTTTGATTTGAAAAATAAGTTTTTAAAAATGTTGCGTTTCAAAAGAGAATACAATGAGAATGACACTAAATTATTCCTTCAAATAAAATATACCCAACAAAAAATCAATCATGACTTGTAACTACAATGAGTGGTAATGACTATTAAAAATTATCTAGGCTTTAATTTTATATAGAAAACAAGGATTTTGACATTACAGTTACTGACTTTAAATTGAAAACCTTGAAATAGTTAGTGTTTTCAAGATTTTTGCAAGAAAATTTGTGATTTGAAACAATACATTTTTTCCCGGGAAATTTACGTTTTTTCCCGGGAAACGGGAAATATATTTTCTTTCAATTTCCCGGGAATTCTCGGGCGGGAATTCCCGGGAAGGACTCTCTAGCATAGAACAATATACGTTAAAAATTAATCTCGCAGATATTTTTTCGAGCAACACTTTTAAGAAGAATTAATGCACAGAAGGGCATTGAACGTGGCGTTTTTCAAAGAGCACCTCTTTTCGGTCGTTATTAGACCGAGAGTTGCTCTACCGGGACAGATGTCGCCATGATAGCGAGCAAATCTCTCGCCATTTTCGATAAGAGAGGATACGAATCTTGATGAGCCTGCCGCCATTTTTGAATTTCCACATTTCCGTGCAAAACGGGTGCTTTCAAACATTCGGCTATCTCTGTCCTCTAAGAAAAAAATAGGCAAAAATGGGTTTATACGTGAATGAGAACCATATCCCAGCTTTGAAATACTTTACTACGCGCTTCATCAAATACTTTTTTTACCAGACTTGTTTGCTATTAATTTGCCGACGAGAAACCGAGCGAATAATCTCGTCTCGACGAGAATATGTTTGCCGAGACCGAACTTTACTCTCGTCTCGACGAGAATATTTTTGTCGAGACCGAACTCTACTCTCGTCTCGATTCTCGAGTCGAGACTAAGACGAGACTCTCGAGTTTGTCGAGATCTCGTGATGCTCTAGCGCTCGTTTGTGGACACGAGTCTCTTTTTGGTTGCAAACTGGTTGCGAACGTCATTATTGTGAAACCAGTTGCAAACTTGGATTGCAAAACAGTCGACTCGTGTGCGGAGGGCCTTACAGAACTTACAGATTTTGTTGTATATCTTCTTCTTCATTTACAGACGGAAAAAATCTAATCCGAGTCTCTATGACACAAATAGCAGAGGGTGTATTCGACGACAACTTATAAGTGAAAAATTGTATTCGAATTTGTATGAAAATAATTTTTCTGGTGACGTGAAATATGTAGCAAATAATAAACCGAAAGTAGTAGAATTTTGAAAACGCGAAATGTAGTAAATCTGCTACTATTGTAGTAGAAAGCTCTACACTGGCCATAACCTTTCCGAGCCATTGAGCCTCCCTCGGCCGCTTCGGAGCACTCGTGCCAGCTTCAGTCCATTGCCGGGCACTCATTCTGTTCTCTGGTGTGTAATAGTGGATCCAGATTTCATCAACAGTTACCAATCGACGCCAAAAGTCCGCCCGTTTCCGCATCAGCAAGTCCAAACACTCTTTCGAAGTGCTCTCGCGTTCGTGTTTTTGGTCAGGAGTGAGCATTCGCGGCACCCAGCGGCAGGATAACTTTTTCATATGCAGAATATTGCCCAAAATATGGCGTGTGCGCTCAGAACTAATCTTTGTGGTATCTGCTAGCTCGCGCACCTTCACTTTCCGCTCAGCCAACATCATTGTCCTCTGTAACCGCATCGGAGGGCCTGCCGCTGCGGACTTGATCGGTAGTGGAGTTGCGGCCACCACGAAACTCTCGAAACCAATATTTGACGGTGTAATCTGACGGAGCATTACCCCCATAATATTTATCCAACTTTTCTTTTGTTTCCTTCGCCGTTTTGCCTCTCAAAAAATAATGTCGGTTTTGTCCATACTCAACATGATGCCCAACACGTCAACAACATTCAGCTGTCAAAACAAAACTAAAGACAGTATCGCACTGAAATTAGGCATATCTGCCTAAATATGAACGGACTTCAAGGCACCATAACCTTTTTTGCAGTATCAGCGCATTCTGGCGGTCAAGGAGGTTACTTTTCACCCCACCTAGTATAGCGAGTATTTTGATTTTGTACCTGTTCACTTCATCTAACAGGGTTTGATTATAAGAAATACCATAATTTTTGATATTCATTGATTTACCTTGGCCCGAAGTAGTGCAGCGCTTTATTAGAATCATAATTCAGCCTGACTCATTATTCGTGTTTAGTGCCTCATTCAAATTTAACGAGATCACAAGTGCCTTGCTGAATATTTATGAAGAATTTCTTCAAGTTTGTACTTGAAGAAGAAAGAAACAACAACAACAATAATTTCTGTTATTCATTCGAATCACGGCCTAAGTTCTTTCCACCATGAAAAAGTGTATCAGCTGTTCTGTAAACATGGCAAGAACGAACGATGCCCCCTCGATGGATATTGTATATTTTTCTCGACCAAGTCCAGGCAAAGCTTAAAGTCCATTGGCTTCGTTTCTGGGTCTGTTTGCTGAGAACTAATGAGAACGCATAATAAAATGTGAACCGTCCACAATTTCGGTGCTAATTAGAAGTTTAAACAAACGAATTAAGAAGACATAGTGGAGCGAAGCTAGCCAAGGGGAACACAGCAGACTGGCGGCATTTTCAGTATGCATATCGAACTAACGAGAACGTTTTCGGGTGGTCTCGACTCTGCTCTGCTATTGCTGTGGCAATTAACGCACTTCGGTTCTAATTTATTGAATTCCGAAGTCGCATGAAATCTAGAGGAATCGATTGTATCCATCAAAGTCGCATTTTTTGTTGTTGTTGTCTGGATGTTCGTCAAACACCAGCCGGAAACAAGAATAGAGAGAATAATCCTAAGAGTTTTATCTTTTACGTTCCAGCTTAGAGGTTCCAGGTCGCTTTTGACTGATTGAGATTTATTCGCTAGGAACTTCTTCGATAGAAGATTGATAGCCGCTTATTGCCCGAGGCTTTCGCTGATAGCATCTCGAAACTTGTCTTGCCATTTGACATAAAATAAATTGCACAAAAGTAACACAGCAACGGAAATTCGGTTGAGTGGTTCACGTTCACGCACACAGGTACACAGTGCTTCCTCTACACCATTAACACTACCATAAAAGAACATAGAAATTTGTAAGAACTTCTTTCATACAACAAAGCAACAAACCGAAAAAAAAACGAAAATCCACCCCCACCCCTCTCACACCCCCAAAGTAAATGTGCCGAGTTACTTACAAAAGCACAAAATTATTAAGAACTTCATTAACTTTCTTTTCGGGATGGCGATGATGATTAAAATCTCTCTGCGATTTGTTGTTTCGGAAGTTTACGAAGCCCTCCTTGGATCCTCGAGCTGTGGAGTGGGGCGGGGGTGGAGGGAATTTCATATCCCCCAAGAAACTTACGATAAACTTTCATCCATGTGTGAAAATGTAATTAAAAATCGATATTCATGGAGAGGTGTGCAGAGCAGAGGCTGACTTGGCTTTAAATTATGAAGAACACGTGCCACAAGTCATTCAGTTATTGGATGGTTGGAAACTTTTTAATTAAATCAAATACGGGGCTGCTCTCTCTCTCGCTGCCGACCCCCGCCGCCACGACCAAGAAGGGATGTCCTTCGTTTCATCTTCTTGCTTGTGTGATTTTAGTTTGAAGGATTTAGTGCCGCAATAGAGGTAATTCTGTCTTGGGATCCTTGGCTGGTTGAAAAGTTCATGGAGACGAAAAGAACTTTTTGTAATTGATGAGTGGAGGGGGGTGGTGTTTGATGTTTGCAGGTATTTATTTTAATGAAGTTTATGTTTCTGCAATAGTTACCCTCAAATCTCGAGAGTAGTACGCACTAATTTTACGCATTTTACCCTGGGAATATTATTCATTCAAAATTGGGTTATTGTAAACTATTTCGAGTTCTTAGATACTACTTCCAGCGAAAACGCCCCCGTGTTCTTTTAATGAACTGGGTTTTGAGAGCTTTTGAGTTCCCATACAAAATCGAAAACCCAGGTTTTATCTGGGTCTTCTGGTTCTTCGATTTTGTATGGGAACTCAAAAGCTCCTCAAAAGCTCTCAAAACCCAGTTCACGGGGGCCGTGAATAAGCTTTATTCCTGATTTTATCATAAACTCGAACGAAGGTTATCCCGCAAAAAATCCAAGTTTGGGTGTAATTTGATAACTATGGGTGCTACTAGAAAACACTGGAGAGCATCTTCCACACTTCGATTCCTCCGAGGTGCGTACAAGGTGTTCCAATGCAACGATCAGTTTTCCTTGATTTCTTTAGTAGCAGTGCTGCTCAGATCAGCAATACCTGGAGGAAGACGCCAAGATCGGCCTAATCGCAGCTAGAGAAATATCTGGTTACTCAGGATGGAAGGCGAGGAGGAAAAGCATTTATTAGTAAGGCTATGAGGTTCCGGGACCTTCTCCTTGCCCCGCTTCAAGGACGGGGTGTCGGGATTATGTCCATGGTGCGGTGAGTTTTCGGTGCCAGGAGGTATGCAATGGGGTTTATGTCCGCGGTGTGATGAGAGCTTTCGGTGCTTTTTTTACGAGGAAGTGATGAGAATCTTACATCGGTCAAGCAGCAGCGAATGTGTGCGACCGCCTTTGTAAGGCTTTCATGCCTATGACAGGAGACTCCGTTGGGCGTACGCACCCAGATGGTTGTGTCAGATTCCTACTGACCAAACTCACCCATCCTTTTTTGCATGACGTTCAAGTCCAGACCGGTACGAGCCGTTAACACATTACTTCAGTCTGGCGTCATCAGCATGACCCTTAAAAACAAAGGGATCCATCAAAGGTGGTCACCAGAGCCGGAACGATCTAGCCATCTAGTTACCTAGCTGCTACCGCTCCTTGCATTTCTTTGACTTTCTCTGTATCTTTGGGCTTCGTAATGCTTAACGGGACATTTCCCTCTGTGGGCCTAAAAAATTACCAATTTTCAAAATTTTTTTCTCGTTAACCCTGCGTCTCGACGCACAATTTTTCCTTGCAATAAAATATTTTTGGATGACGTCATTTCTGTCAAACAAACATTTTAGTATGCCAAATTAAATATTGCAGCCAAGATAGCATGCAAAAATTTCATGCTATCTCACTACCACTATCACTATCATAGATAAAACAATTTCGTTGCAATAACATATTTCATGCAAGGAAAAATTGCACGTCGAGACGCAGGGTAACGAACAAAGCAATTAAACTGAACTTTTTTTTATTGTTTTTATTCATCCTTCAAGTAAGTTACATAATTTTATCGGATCATTAAAAATATTTTTCCCCCCTCCACGCCATCAAAGATCACCGTTCTTGGCGTACACGTCGTGCTCGTGGCAGTAATCCTGGTTACACACGTGACCTGAAATCGAAATTTTTCACATTTTCTTAAATTGTACAATATGGCGCTCGGTATAGACCAACCGTTTTTTAAAATTCCAAAAAAAAAATGGCGGACATTTGAAAACATGTGCCATTTTTTCGGTCTATTTTTTTTTATAACTTTTGAACAAAAAAAACAAATCAAAATTATTCGTCTATACTGAAATGACATATTTGACAAATAATTAGAACAACTTTGAGGGAAATATTTTGAACCGTTTGATCTGAATCTCTCCCACCGCGAAAAAATATGTCATTATTAGATAATCGCCTTTAAGGGGATAAAAAATATTTTTTATGATCCGAAAAAATTATGTAACTTACTTTGAAGGATGAATAAAAACAATAAAAAAAAGTTCAGATGAATTGCTTTGTTCGTTAACGAGAAAAAAATCTTGAAAATTGGTAATTTTTTAGGCCCACAGAGGGAAATGTCCCCTTAAGCTTCTTTCAGCGCCACTTCCAGCCTTCCATACAACATCCGACTTTATCATCCAAGTCCAAGATGTTTTCAGGAGTTAGCTGCACTTCAGCAACTGTTTCCAACGCAGTCTCGTGCTCCGCAAACATCGGGCATTTAAAGAAGATATGCTCCGCGTCCTCTTTATCATCCGGGCAGAACGGTGAACCGTCCAACCCGAAGCGGTGAAGGTATGCCCTCTAACCTCCATGTCCACTCAGAAACTGTGTGAGGATAACTCACTTCCTCATGTTCCCTTATAACCCGCTTCTCTACAGTAGGTATGAGTCTATGGGTCCATCGGCCCTTAGTAGACTCGTCCCACCCCCTCTGCCATATTGCGATGGACTCTCTGCGCGGTAGAGTCCGCCGTACTTCCGGGCCGTACAACCTCTTGCCCTCCATAGCAAGAATCATTCGAGCTATCACGCATGCTGCTTCGTCAGACGTAATACGGTATGCACAGCATGCCCGAAGGGCACTTAACCGATAAGCAGAGTTTATTTTCCTCCTATTGCCCGTTCTGTCCAATGCCGCTGCGCACACTGGCGCTGCATACAATAGGACCGAACTAACTACTCTTGTGATGAGCAGGCGTCGGCTTGGCCTGGCTTTTTCCGCTATGCTCGCCAAGTGTACCCGGAAGTTGAGCCTTCGGTCAATCTTTACTCCCAAATACCTAAGTGCGGGCTGGGAGCGGATGACCTGGTCACCTACTTTCACCGCTATGGTTTCCACCTTTTTCCGCTTGCTGATTAGCACTATTTCCGTTTTGTGCTCAGCTAGCATTAGACCAGCGTTCACGAGCCAGGTTTTTATTTGCCATATCGCTTCGTCGCGAATATCTCGATTTCGTGGAGTGGCTTTCCTACTACAGCTACCCCGATGTCATCGGCGAACCCAATAGCGACCGCTTCTCGCGGGAGTCGTAGCGCCAGTATACTTCATCGTACATGATGATCCACAGAAGAGGGCCTAGGACGGAGCCTTGGGGACTCCGCAGGTTGTCCTATACTCCATGACTCCCTCGTCTAACTCGAGGTGTAGTGTCCTATCTACTAGGAATTCTTTCACAATGCGCACTAGATACTTCGGAGTATCAAGTCTTATCAACGCCTCGACGATCTTGCCCCACCTCGCGGCCGGTGTTGAAAGCATTTTTCACGTCAAGGGTTTTCAATGGGCAACTCTTATTCACATCCATTGCTGCCCTTGCAAGGCTAGTCACCATACTGTAGACTGTAAAGCTGCGTACACACCGGCCCAACGAAGGCCAACGAACGACATTCGGCGTTGGCTATCGAACGTTAATTGGCGTTTGGAGATATGTACGTCCATAAGCATTTGTTGGTAGTTCAAACGTTCGTTGGGACCTGTATTCGGGTTAGTTGCATCAAGAGGATGATGGATGGCGACGAGGAAATTATATTTAAAATGTTCGTTTGCATTTGACGCCCGTCCACCACCGCATTCGCTCGAATGGTCTATTTTCTTGATGTTTCCGCTAAGCTACGGGTTGCAATCGAACGCCAACGAACCTTCGTTGGCCTTCGCTAAGCCGTCCATTTAGAACCAACGAATGTCACTGAATCCCATTCGTTGGCCTTCGTTGGGCCGATGTGTACGCGGCGTAAATAAATAAATATTGACGGCACCCGTTGACGATCTAGCCTTCCTGAACCCGAATTTCCTTTCCGACAAACCGCCTTCCCCTCGGCGCTTGGGAGTAGTCTGTTGTATATCACCCTTTCGCTTGCCCGTAGTGTGAAGAAGACATTTCGGCCTGTAAGCCGACGGGCCTCCTGGGGGCTTACCCGGC
Source organism: Thereva nobilitata (assembly GCA_963855945.1). Lineage (NCBI taxonomy): Eukaryota > Metazoa > Arthropoda > Insecta > Diptera > Therevidae > Thereva > Thereva nobilitata. The sequence goes on from OY979696.1 coordinate 124,896,128, forward strand.
TTCGGGATGAGCACCAACCAGCTTTTGACGCTTCCATTTCTCAGGGAACACTCCTTCCCTCAGGCATGCTGTGAATACTTGGGCGAACTCACCTGGTGCCACAGTGGCTGCCAGCTTCACCGCTCTGTTCGGTATACCGTCCAGTCCAGGGGCTAGAGCTTTCGGTGCTGTAGGTATGCAACGGGGCTTAGGTGCGTTGAGGTGTGGCTTATAGGTAGTAATAGGTTTACACCGGCTCCACACCTTGGTCCCAACGCGGTTCGATCCACACGTTGGACATTGGGGCTAACCTTGGTGCCAACGTGTGGAGCCGGCCTTAAGCGTTTCTGTGAGCTTTTTGGTGCCGGGACGGGGGTATGCAAAGGGGTTTAAGAGCAATATCATGTTCGAACTTGTTCATCAGCATGAATGAAGATATGATTGTGCTAACGTTACCAATATCATGGTTGGTATGGCTCATAGCTGTTGTGAAATCTTAGGAATTTTCAGGATCAGCAATTTTTAGGATGAGTCAGGATGAGTCATCAGCGGAAATATAGTTTTGCAAACGATAGAAATATCATGGTCGAAGTTGTTCAGAATGAATCATGGTAGGTATGCAATGGGGTTTATGTCCGTTTTGCCTGAAGGTATGTAATGGATGAAATCTAAGATCAGCAATTATCCCCACCACTTTTCTTTTAGCTGATGTGAATTCTTAGGAATTTTGCATACCTCCAGGCACCAAAAGCTCACAGCACCATGGATATAAACCCCACACCATGGCCATAATCCGCCCAGCTTGTAGGCAAGCGAGGCGGAGCGGGCAAGGGGGAGCACGAACCTCATAGGCTTACTACTGCGCTTGAAGTGCCTCAACCTCCAAAACCCAGAGGCCCCGCAAGAATTCAATTGAAGATGAAAGCTTGGCGCCCTTCGAAAAGCTTGAATATAAGCTAAGATTTGGCATCCACCACGCCAACGTGAATGAGAATGTGTGGTATCAAAACAGCGCTAACTTTCTAATTGCAGGTCAGCACAGAGAATGCGGCTCTCGCCACTTCAACCAACCAACCAGAGCATGCATTCTCTTCTAGGGTTGCTTCCGCGGCGTTTTAGCCAGCAGCACCAGCCTTTCTGGATTTTTGTAGAATACCATGTGACAGATGAGGTTATTAGTTTCATACGCAAACCTTACTAGAGGCTTGCTTAATACTCAATACTCGATTAGCATATGCTGTTAACAGCGGTCATGGCTTGGAAACACTTCAAACATTCCAAAATAGTAATGGCACGTGCATATTTTCATGTAATATATGAAAATCGATTGTAATGGTATCGCCTTCCATAAACCAAAATAGATCGAAATTGTGTTTTGTAGAAACTCCGTGTTATGCCAGTGGTTACCACCGGTAAATGTATCCAGTTTCTTTTCCCACTAACCGAAATTCAATTTGCAAAATACCGCCCCAAAAGCACATAAAATATTTAGTTAACCTCGATACACAACGCTAAAGCACTTAAAGCACAGAGAATCCTCCTTAAATTTTATGCCTACTAATAAAACTAAATTTTCGCAGCCAACAGAGCTTCATATAATATGCATCACTGAAACACGAAACAAATTAAAGCTTTAGAAACATGGAGATACTAAAACCTCCACAACACAATGTTCTGGCATTGGGAATCGACCCCCAAACCCCTCGCATTGCCGCCCGAAAAGCACCCGATAACCACCGCACAACACTATCATCGGCGTCAGTTAAATTGCACTCAAGTCTGCTCGGTCGCGCTTACATAGCCAACTTCAGGTCGTTATATTGTATGCACACGAGCACGCTCTCCCCGCCACGCCCCGTGCCGTGCAGTCCTTCCAAGTATTGACTGCATGCAGGGCACCTTATAATGGGTGTTTTGTGCAGCATCGCCTGTTTTATTATAATGCTGACTAAACTCGCTCACTTCTTCGCTCCCCGGTGGAGAGAAATCAACCACCCTCTCTTCGCTCCTATCCGTTCTCTATCAAGGCACGTGAAATTGGGTCAGTAGAGTCTCTCGCGGAGTTTTGTTGCAGTTATTTTCGTCCTGAAACTCCTTTTTTAGTCCTTTTTATTTATTCTTCCAAATCAACGGATTGTAAGGTCATTGGAACTTGGGTGGCACCCGTTCGTTGTTACTTGGTCTACTTGTGGCGGTGCAGAGTTGAAAAAGGAGAAACTGAAAGTGGCAGCGTTACTTTCGTCCTGTCTGTTAATGAGTCCTTCAGTTCTGGAACGAGTGAGTTTCGGTTATGTTTGAGTGTTTTTTGGCAAGTGCAACGCTTTTGCAACTTTTATTGGGTTACTGCATCAGGATCAGGCTTTGGCTGTGATGCATGAAGGCATTTATTATTAACTAAGGCTTCTCACGGCAGCAGCGAAACGTTGCTATCAGAGCGTGTGGACTTTTTAAAAGTGTTTTTCGTTTCAGTGCAGGACGTGAGCGAATGCTTTAATAAATAAGTAAATTTGTGGCATGGCTGCAAAATTTATTATGTAGCCTTGATTGTTGCGGGGAGCATACAACATATTTAAGAGGATGAAATCTAGTGGAATTCATGGTGGTACGTCCACCAGAGATTTTATTTATTAAATTTAATTTCTTTCCACGTGACCTTGTGACTCAACTATGTTAAATGAGTGTTACTGGGTCATATTTCTATCTAGCAAACATTGAATCGCTGAATATACCCCGTGCCATGAAATAAGGGAAACTTAAAATAGCTGTTTCGATATGCGCAGTGAGAGTCTCAAGTCCCCACAAGCGAACAACAACGTCACTCTGGTTGTTTAAAAACGCAAATAACAAGTCAATGTATGTTCTCAATCCTAATTCCACATGCGCGCTCTCATTTCCCTTAATTTATATATAACTAGCAAAAACCCGCGTGCGTTGCAACGCCTTTTAATAAAAAAAAACTTATGTGTGCACAGTCCGGGATAGGGAAAACGTATAATGAAAAAAAAATATATAGTTTAAAAAACTAAAAAATACGCTTTGATTTTAAAATGAACTAAAAAGTAAAAAATAATTTTGAATGTAAAGTTTTTATTGCTCCAGCCAGAATATGGAAACAACCTACCTTTCGAAATGTAAAACAGCGTGTGACTCTCTTCCTATATTCTTATTTTATTAACACCGGAAATTTTTGCTAGAGGCCCACGCTTTTTTACATTTCGAAAGGTAGGTTGTTTCCATATTCTGGCTGGAGCAATAAAAACTTTACATTCAAAATTATTTTTTACTTTTTAGTTCATTTTAAAATCAAAGCGTATTTTTTAGTTTTTTTAAACTATATATTTTTTATTTTCTATTTTTTAGTCTATTATATGTCTTCCGCCATTTTGTAGTGACCGCCATATTGGATTTAAAAAGACGTCACACAGCTTACTGTACTATACTCGTCGTACACTTTCATTTGATACCCATACCGAGGGCGTTTTAAAGAAAAAGGTAAACCGCCATTTTGTGTTGACCGCCATTTTGAATTTGGAATCACTCCACGCAGTTAATAATATTCTAGTTGTCACACCCTTTTATTTGAAACCCATATCGAGGGTGTTGTACAGAAAACGGTAGTCCGCCATTTTGTGTTGGCCGCCACATAGCTAATTGTATTCTACTTGTAATACTCTTTCATTTGATACCCATGTCGGGGGTAGGGGAACACAATTGCAAAATTCGGCCGCCATCTTGGAACCGCCATCTTGATTTTTTTACAAAATGGTCAGATTGCATTGTCACGCGAACTATACATATGTGCAAAATTTGAAGTTGATCCGTTGCCTGGAAGTGGGTCAAAATCAAGTTGCAAGATTTGTATACATGAAACATACAACATACATACATACAGGTCAAGCTAATATAAAGCGTATAAAAATGAGTTACAACTTTTTTAAAATTCCATGTTTAGCGCCACCTATCGGAAAAATTTTGTGCTCCATGCACAACAATCATATTCAGAATACATCTCTCACCCTGTGCAGAACTTGCCCCATGTTGTTCTCAACATTTTGTTCCCCCTTGTTCATTGTGTTCGATGTATTCTCTGTTTTAATTATCATCAGACCCATCGATCATTGGTGGAGGTGGCCTTAAGCCATAATCTTCAGAGTATTTCCGCAAATTGAAAGAACAATATCTCGCCGTGGCAGCATTTCATTTGCGTTCCTTCGATTATCGAGTCATGTTTTCGGTCTGACCCGATAGTCGGATCAGAGTGAAAAGTAAGCTAAACGTCTAAGAAGATGCTGAATCATCCCGTAAAAGTTCTCAAATCGGATTAACCGTTCCGAGCTTTGAGGTTTACAAATGATAAAAAAAAGTTTCCACTCGCTTTTCTCCGACTATCGAATCACGTTTTTCCATCTGAACCAATAGTCGGAACCGACTGAAGCCTAAAACATGCCCAAGAAAATACTGAATCTTCCCGTGAAAGTCCCATCGCAATCGGATTAGCCGTTTCCAGGATTAGCCCGGACAAACACCCTTTTTTACATTTCGAAAGGTAGGTTGTTTCTAGAGGTAGGTTGTTGGCTAGAGCAATAAAAACTTTACATTCAAAATTATTTTTTACTTTTTAGTCAATTTTAAAATAAAAGCATTGTTTTTAGTTTTTTTTAAACTATATTTTTTAATTTCTACTTTTTTGTCTATTACTTGTCTTCCGCCATTTTGTAGTGACCGCCATATTAGATTTTAAATGACGGCACACCGCTTACTGTACTATACTTGTTACACGCTTTCATTTGATATACATACCGAAGGCGTTGTAAAGAAAAAGGTAATCCGCCATTTTCTGTTGGCCGCCATTTTGAATTTTGAATGACGCCACATAGCTAATTTCATTCTACTTGTCGTACCCTTTCATTTGATATCCATGTCGGGGGTCGGGGAACACAATTGCAACATTCGGGCGCCATCTTGATTTCTTTACAAAATGGTCAGATTATATTATCACGCGAACTATACATATATGCACGATTGAAGTTGATCGGTTATATGGAAGTGGGTCAATATCAAGTTGCAAGATTTGTCCACATACATACACACATACATACATATACTTTCGTATTTATAATATTAGTAAGGATAACGGACTCCCATACGAACTTTCATCCCCTATTTAAATCCCTTCAAGCCTTTTGTTTCGCGACAAAAAGTAGCCTATGTCCTTCTCCAAGGTCTAATTTATCTCTGTACCAAATTTCATCAAAATCGGTTCAGCGGTTTAGGCGTGAAAGCGGAACAGACAGACAATCAGAGTTACTTTCGCATTTACAATATTAGTAAGGATTGATAGGAAGGAAGCGAGGGAGCTCCACCCAGAGCAGGATGCCAAACTGGATGTCATCGGCTCAGAATCGGGACCGGTGGAGAGAGCAGTTGCGAGAGGCCAGGACCGGTTCCCGACTTTGTAATTAGGGGTATTGGGTACGATATTGTCTTTTTATTTTTGAGATAGGTTCTTTATTGTTATTCAATACACATAATTTTATGCTACAAATATAATCCTTCAATCGTCTTATTTTTCTAACAATGAATCGTGAAAATTAATCACAGTGCCACGAAAGAAAAATTCAATTGGTAGATCAAGGCGACAGGTGAGACAAATGGCAACAATTAGAGCGGTTGAGACAAATGAACAGCGTGACGCACGCTTACAAGACAAACGAGCCAGAGTTCCTACTTTGGGAATGAGAAGATCACGATTACAGCATGCCCATGCATCCCAATGTTATGATTGGTCAAATGGATAAATTGTGACAATAATGACATGTTTTAAAATTTCAAAAAGCACCTGGAATGTGTTCCAATGGCAAAGCTGCTTTGTCACCACTGAATATTCCATCTGTGTCGCTTGGGGCTTATGTGGATAGAACTTCTTCGTTGTCCCAACATTGTGTAGAAAAAATTTGTATCAAGAAAATATAGATCAAAATTATTTGTGTTATACTCAAGTGGTCAGATCTCTATGTGTTCAAAATGTGAATATAAACTTTATTTTTTGAAGTAATCTGTATATACATATGTATACCTAGGCATTTGGTCGTGACTTCTTGATATCACTAAATTGAGAAGGTATAAGATTCAAATTTAAAATTAGTTATTTCAATTGCATAAATTTCATTGCATATTATATACCCATTTCCAAGATCCTGATGAAAACAATGAGTTGAAGATTGTATATAATATATTTAGTCGTGATCTAATTGATTTCAGTTACTTAAGAGGATCAAATATGTAATTTTAAAATCAATAAAAACAATAGTTTCAATTCCTTTAATTTTTTTATTATTTATTCGTTAAAAGAAGCTGCTAACTTTAAGAATAATAATCATACCCTGGTCGTGCAATTTTAACTTTTTTAAAAGTATTTTGGGAGTTTTATAGCCCAGTCATTTTAGACTTAAAAATGGCTTCTGATCTAAGAAAATGTATCCTTCAATTTTTTTTCTTGGAATCCGTTTATTTTGGTGTTTTAATAGAAATGTTAAAAATCGAGAACAATATTACCAAGGCATAACAAATTCTTCAAGGTCAAGGGTCACGAAAATGAGTTTTTCTGAAATAGCTCATAAATTATCGGTTTTACGTAAATTTGGGATAGGTAAACTTTGCTCGTGAGATAAATCTGCATAAAAATGTCCTATACAAAATTTAAGTAGAACCAATGGTTTTCGAGAAATTGGGGTGACAAGCGGCGGAGCAACGCATACGCCACTAGTCTATACAAGTGCATCTATTTGTTGTGTATGCTTGTGTCAGCTTTATGAATGAGATCCCGGACACGGGAATTCTATCTTATTACAAGCCCGCGAAGATTGAGCCTTCTTTGATGCATATAAAACGTGGGCCATCTGCTGGGGTCTTTTTGAAATTGTTATTGAAACTACACCGTTCAATATTTTCCAATGAATGTTGTTTTATTGAAGAGAGTACATCTTCCGATTATTTATATAAAAAATTTCACTCAAATAGCCGGCGCGGCTGGCTAGCCAGTGGCCCATTTTGTTAACCAAATTTTGTTTGTGGTCTTATTTCACGAATAGCTCGACAGGACATTTTTATGCAGGTTTATCTCACGAGCAAATTTTAGTTAGCCATTTACATAAAACCGATAATTTAAGAGATATTTAATAAAAACTCATTTTCGTGACCCTCCGTAGCTTGAGTATCTGGTCAGTTGTCTTTATGGACTTCCAAATCTCCAGTTGGATTTTTTTAGAGGTTTATGTATAAAGTGACTGGACTAATATTCATATGCCTTGTGCGGAAACTTTGAAGCACATTTTAGCCTAAACTGTTCGTTTTATGTAAAAAATGAAAGACATCTTTTTTTTGGGGGAATTTAATTGTCTTTCATTTTCATAATAACTTTAATTGGCCTCCGAGCTATAGAAAGCGCAATGTTCGCAAAAAACTGTATTTTATGAACTTTGACCTTGAATAATTTTTTACACTTGGTGATATCGTTCTCGACTTTTAACATTTTTTTTAAAACACCAAAATAAACCGATACCAAGAAAAAAAAATGAAGGATATATTTTTTTAGATCAGAAAATACTAATTTGGCTGGACTATTTATTCCATTTTTTTTTCAAAGAAGATTAGTGATGTAATTTCATTTTAAAAAATATATACATAGCTTAAAAAAACTAAAAAATACGCTTTTATTTTAAAATGAACTATAAAGAAAAAAATAATTTTGAAGCTTTTATTGCTCCAGCCAGTATAGGGAACAACCTACCTTTCGAAATCAAGTAAATAACTAAATTAATGAAGTTATTGGTAAAAATTATAAATATAACTTACTTAAATGTAAAAAAACATGGGCCTCTTTACCTACATATGTATTATTATTACAAACGCTGGAGCTTTTCGTTAGCGGCTCACGCTTTTTTTACATTTAAGTAAGTTATATTTATAATTTTTACCAATAACTTCATTAATTTAGTTATTTGCCTGATTTCGAAAGGTAGGTTGTTCCCTATACTGACTGGAGCAATAAAAGCTTAAAAAAAATTTTTTTTTAGTACATTTTAAAATAAAAGCGTAATTTTTAGTTTTTTTAAGCTATATATTTTTATTTTTTACTTTTTAGTCTACCATATATCTTTCGTCATTTTGTTGCGGCCGCCATATTACTTTTGCCGGTCCGATAACTTAGCAAGCACAGCTCAGTTTAAGACAAGAAAGCAATGATAAAGAAGGAAATACGGAATACGAAATGCAATAAACTCAAAATCATCGAATTTGCATTTAAACATTTCTGGCTTTTTACTGTACATATGTGCAATATTTTTCAGATCATTTAAAAAAAACGTATTTTTTAGTTTTGCTAAACTATACATTTATAGTTTTTTACTATTTTGCCTTACGTCTTCTTCTGTTTTTTGGTAGTCGCCATATTAGGTTTAAAATGACGTCACACGGCTTAAAGTATTCTACTCGTCACACTCTTTCATTTGATACCCATATCGAGGGTGTTGTAAAGAAAAAGGTAGTCCGCCATTTTGTGTCGGCCGCCATTTCGAATTTGGAATGACGCCACCCAGCTTATAGGATTCCACTTGTCATATCCTTTCATTTTATACCCATTTTAAGTATGTTAGAAAGAAAAAGTTAATCCGCCATTTTGTGATGGCCGCCATTTTGAATTTGGAATGACGCCATAAGGCTAATTGTATTTTATTTGTCATACCCTTTCATTTGATACCCATGTCGGGGGTCGGGGAGCACAATAGCAAAATTCGGCCGCCATCTTGGAACCGCCATCTTGATTATTTCACAAAATGGTCAGATTGCATTGTCACGCGAACTATACATATGTGCAAAATTTGAAGTTGATCGGTTATACGCAAGTGAGTGAAAATCAAGTTGCAAGATTTGTCTACACACATACATACATACATACATACATACATACATACAGGTGATGCTAATATAAAGCGTATAATAACGACAAGGAAATGAGTTATATACATAAACTACTTTTTCTTTTCCTATAATAAAACAAAACAATAAACATTTTTTTTAAAAACGAGCTTTTATTAGATAAACTAAAAAATATTAAAAAATAAATTTTTTTTTAACTATGCGTTAATAAGATGAACTAAAAAGTATGAAATAATTTTTTTTAATCCACGCACCCGTATGTACCTAACTACAAATAAAAGCTTGGGGCGCTCATATGGGTTGCCATTAGTCACACCCACCTCCTCACCCCCTTACAGGAGTGTGGGTGAATAATGGTAACCCCCATTTTTTTCACGGATTCTGATTCTCCGAAGAGAAATATCAAACTTTTGTTAGAAACATTTTTTAATCCGAAGTTTCCCTGTACCCCAAAATGAATGATTTTTGGCGATAATTTTGATTTTTGATGATTTTTGGGGGTGCATAAAACAATTTTTCAGATAAAAGTTTCATATTTCTCTTCGGAGAATCGGAATCCGTGAAAAAATCCCCTTAAAGTGGGGGTGGGGTGGGGGGTCAATTTCTGTATGGTCAGATAGATTTTCAAAGAATATTGAACACGTGTTTTTTTGTTTTTTTGTTTCAATCGATACTTTCCTAGAAAATTGGGTGGTACGGGTGGTTTGAAACACCCTGTATATATATGTATAATATGTATAATAACTATATCTACTAATTTTTTTCAAATTTTAGTAACAATTGTTATTATACTAATTTTTTACAAGCGCTAATGGCAGTCTATATTTTAAATAAAATTAAATTAACTGTTTTATATTTTTTTTAGATATAAATTATTAAGATTATTAATTTTCGTATTTTAAAAAAATGAAATTTAGTTTATGACAAAAATAAAACGATTAAGTTCCACTTGAGAAGCAATATAGGCAACTAACTTAAAATAAATTCACTTAAGTGATTTAAAGCCCTAATGGCAGCTCACTTAAGAAAAATCGCTAGAGTAATTGTAAAGGTACATTTCCACTCATAAACTTTTGAGTGGAAGTGTAAAGTTCCACTCGCAAAATGAAAAATGTATATGTGTAAACACAAGTTCCACCCGCTACACTCGAGTGTATATACACTTTTAAGTCTACATTTCCACTAATAAGTGGAGTTGTGTAAACGCGTTAAACTGAACAGTGTAGCTCAATTTTACCAGTGTAAACACTTTTTTTAGTGAACAAAATATTTAAGTTCATTTTGCGAGTAGAGCGAGTGTAGGTTATGCGTTTATGAAGGTTTTCAAATGGCACTTGTTCTTTGTACCAACTGGTAAAATTGTTTACACGACAGGTCGAAATACCGCTAAAATCCCTTAAAATCAGTTTTAAAACTTTAAAGACAAAAAAAAGTATATACGTTTTATTTTCAAACTATAAAGCATTAAAAAATGTTTTATCAATCATTAAATATTAAAATATGCTTTATTATAAATATCACAACATCACTTTAACAAGATCCGCAGTCTCGTTGTAAAGTTCAAGCTATGCAAATTACCGCCAACGAATTCAACTAATCAGAATTCGAATGAAAAGCTAAGAGAAATGATGCCATCAGGATTTTTCAGAACCGTTTAGTCGTCCCTAACAATTTTAAGCCGATAAAAAATCCCAGTTAGCATTTTGCCAGAGGAGATCAGAAGTTTTTATGTTCTTTATTTGAGGAATGTGAATAGGTTTAACCATTTATGTAAAATCCTGTTTTAATCCATCAAGTATCCTTTTATTCACTTTGTTTCTACATTTTCTTCGCCTTCATAAAAGAAATCACCATTGCCATTGTAGCTGCAACAACTTATTCATTTGGCGACATTTTCCTAAAAATAATATCTACGGAAAAAGTGTTCACCTTACACTTTCCATTAAATGTATAAATGTAAACATAATTTCCACTTGAATGTATACATCTCAAAAAGTGGAGCAAAAAAAGTGTAAGTTTGCACTTTCCACTGAGTGTAATCACTGATTAAGTTTATGAGTGTAAACTGGTTTTACACTTCCATTCAGTTCCATTTGCAAATGTATACACTTAAGTGTATATATGGAATCGTTCCTTAAGGGCTAAAAATGGTAGCTCAATTAAAAAATATCTTTAATTATTACAAAAAATCTTGACACTACCTTATTTTTAATGTTCATTAAAAACCTCAAATTATTCATTTTTATACTAATAATTGATACACTATTCCCATTGAAACACTATTCACATTGTTTATAATATAAAAATTCTAATCACAATTATGCATAAAAAAATTCTACGAATCTGTTGAGTAGAGAGAAACTTAACAATATAAACCGTACACAGCGCCATCTATTATCATTCTACAAAACTTTAAAATATTTTATTTATTTTCATTGATGTTTTTTTTCAATGTTTTCCCCCATAACAACTTAAATTACAATAATCAAAAATTAATTACTTTTTCTGGCAAATCAAAATCGAGCTTGTAATAAAGTAAACCAAACACAATAACCGCCAATAATTGTTTAATTCCACAAAATTCCTTTGCTTTTAAAACCACATTCTCGTATTTATGTCCAATAAACCCAAAACCCATTATCCTTCTCCAATTCACATTGTATACAAATATGCACGAAGAACAAATAGAACAATAAACCACAAATCAATAAACGATCAAGGATGTCGTAATAAATTTGCATTCTCCCCCTCTTTATATAACTATCTCTCTCTCTTTCTTCTGCATTCATTCATGTCCTGCCTCGCAAATAATATTTATTGTATGATTTTGTAAAAAACCACAAAAACTCCCTATTATCCGACCCGAACCCATGTGGAACGCCCGCCCTCTACCCTAAATCCGGAAAATCCAGAATGGACGTCATAACTATCATAGGATTGACCATCAAACCGAATTGTCACTATTCCCGATACTTTTGCAAAATATTTCAGCTGGGACCAAAACAGCCGACGTTGTATGCTGGAGGTTGACCCATCCGCATGCATCCTTCGCCCGCGCTCGTTCGCTGTGGCAATTGTAGTGACTGTTTTAAAAAGGGATCGGTGGGGTCCCTTGAAGCGTAAAAGCATCCCTTAAGACTTGCTCTAGAATCTCACTTTCGGGACATTTCGGGGGGAGAATTTTGCAACATCCAAACGGCGTTCTGAAAGACCGAATTTTTAAGTAACTCCTTCGGTTTTGGCAAGGATTTCGGCTGTTTCTTCATCCTTTTTCTTTCTTTTCATTTTTGGAATACAAGTCGTTTGCACGTAACCGAAAACTGAAGCCATTTTTAGTTTGTGGTTAAAGCGTAGAGTTGATTGTGGAACTTGAGGTTGTTGCATGGAGTGTGACAGAAGGAGGGTGGTTTGTGTATGAGGGAAACATAATCCTAGTCCTAGAAAATGCGTGTTGGATTAATAATAAAAAATTCAAACGTGACGGTAATAAACCAAAAAAAAATTTCTTTTATTTCCCTTGTTTCGTTTAATTCTTATTCCACTCAAATCTTAATCCCGAACTTCCGTTTGCTTTGATTTTTGTTTTTTATAATAATTTTTTTATAATCCACAACTGCCGCGCGCTTTTCCTTCTCCTGTGGGATAAAAAAAAGCCCATCCCCTTCCTCTCCACTCACCCTCTGTTCCTGCTGTTCCGGAAAACTCCCAAGACAAGTCGAAACCACAAATTAATAATGTCCAGCCGCGGTTATAAATAAATCGAAAGTTGTTTCAGAATTTTCCGCTTTTCTTTTCTCAAAATTTTGTTTATTTACGACTGGAGGGAAAAGTTCATTTATTAAAAAAGAAAATTTCCGTCCGTTTTTTTTTCATATTTCCGTCAAAGAAATTAAAATTTTTGGCAAAAATATCATGGGAAAATTCTTGGGCGTTTAGCCAGATTTTTTTATTTTTATTTTGTTGGTAGCACTCTCGGTTTTTTTTGCTTCTTGTATGTGAAGATTGATAACGTCTTAAGGGGCATCTCATAAGTCATTGGAAAAAGATTCTTGGAAAGATTTTAGGAAGGTGTGAGAGTCTCTTCTGGGAGCTGAGGTGTGTTCATAATTTTTGTTTAGGGTGGGTGGAGGGATCGGAGTAGGTGGAAGGAAATATCGAGAGGGATTTAGGAGAAGAAAAACGTGTGTTCTTTTTTAAATAGAACCGAAATGGTAACGCACATAAATTTGGCACCTCTCATGAAAATTATTGTAGTCTATATATTTTTGAGCATAAATAACGTCATTCAGAAAATTTTGGTTTCGACTAGTTCGTTGTTTTTTTTTGATTGAAATTTATTTGCGATAGTATGGAATTTTTAACGTGAAAATAAAAAAAAATATATTTTTGTGTTATTTTTACTTCTTTCTTTGTTTTAGATTGACTCGGGAGTAGTATAGCAAGAGTGGCTCTGGCGCACTGTCTATGTATGCGTGTATCCGTTCCGTTACGTTGACGGCCCGTGGCGTTGCCTATATATGTGAACACGTAGTGTAAAATTCATTGAAGAATATTTTGACGTGCCGTTGCCGGTACGTTGACGTTGCGTAAAGTGCGAATTGACCTTAAATCGCTTGCAATTCACCAAGTCAGATGTGTATCTCCAAATTTCGGTGTATATCGTCCGAGTCTGATCTTTCTTGTATGTGAAAGCAGTGTCAGCCTTTGTACTACCACTCCGTCATATCATTCACATCATCGTACAAGATCTAGTAAAGGGTTTTCAATAAGGATATAACAACTTCTTGTTCAAATAAAACATAGATTAATTGAGATATCGGGCTTAGGTGCCGTACATACAGGGTGTACCTGCTAAGTTTACAAAGCGGCCAGCTGTGGATAGGTTTTGGATAGACGAACCGCTTCTCGTTACCATCTTTCCAAAAAAAACCTTGTTGATCAATTCTGAACCGATTGCTTAGAGATCTGCAGGATACACTATGTTCAATGTTTTTCCATTTGTAGCTAGAATGTCAACATATTCCGATTTGCCAACTCTTGAACAACCTACATACAGCTAACCGGGAAATGACACTTACTATATTTGGCAAAATTCGTCCGTCATATTGGCCCCACAATTTTGAATTTACAACTTTTGATCATAAATAGCCCAGATACCGATTTTCATTGGAATCAGAACATAATTTGCAAATTCGTCGGCCATATTGGCGCGACCAAATTTCGGTCATATTTCGGCGGCCATTTCGAATTTCGAAAATCGGGCTTCGAGGTGCACCACGGACCTTAATGCGAAAATTCAAAGCCCTGCGATGATTTTCAACGAAGGTATCCGTGACAGCGCCAAAATAGCGTATGTTCTTTCTTTTAATAGCCGTGTTCCTTTTCTACTTTTAAGTACTAAGGAGTAAAAAATTAAAGGAACGCAAAATTTGTCGATATGAGTAAAACCTATGAATTTTCTGTGAGAGCAGGAGTAGTTCCAAGTAAATACGAGTAAAAAAGAGCAGAAAAGGAACACGGCTAATGTAAGTAGCACATGGTTAAAATTTCATTACGATCGGGTGCACGTTGTAGGAGCCTATTGCGAACATACATACATACATACAAAAATACACACATACACACATTCATTTTTATATACTTATATAGATTCAATGCACACGTTAATCAGCACTAATAACTCGTATTTATCGCCCTCTAATTCACTACTTAATATCTCACTTTGGTCGCTTTGATCGTTTAGAGCACTTTTATGTATATCGCCTTTCTAATTAAAAACTGACTCAAAACTATCGCGCTGCGCCTATATGTATTTATATCTCAAAGCTCTTTTCTAAGCTAATTTCTTAATCTTTCTCCACATTATTATTTCCTCGAACTTTCGTTCCACACTATTCTAGAAAATTGGAAAGCTTTCCACACTATTAAAGTTTCTGACAGATTTTGACGAGTCGTTGCTATGGAAGCTGATAGGGTAGATAGGTAGGGAGTATTCTGCGTACACTGATACCTTATTCATGAAAATAGGTCATAGAGTTACAAAAATACAGGGTGATATGTAAAACTCTAAAAAAAACTTCAAAACTCCCTAGCGGCTAAACCGTTACGATTTCCCCCCCCTCACTCATACGATTTTTTGTTCGTCTATCCATAACCTATCCACAGCCGGCCGGATTGTCACTGTTCGTGATACACCCTGTATACCTCACGAGTCCCGAAGAAGGCTCTGTCCGTTGAGGGTGCGGAAAGCGGGGTGGCGTAGCAATAGAAGAATTTTATTCAGGCAAAGAAGAATTCGAGGCAAACACAGACGCTAGTAAGTCGGCCTTGAATTTGCTCTCAGCTATCACCTACCCTTGTAGATAAAGGAAGGGCTTGTGGATGGAATAAAATTCTTCTTGATAAAACTTACCAAGGACCACATGTTTTTGTTACCAGGGGCCCGATTCCGACACAGTCGTGTTCACGCTTGCGGAATCCGGCCCCAGGAGTTGCACGAAGGAGTATCCTTCTCAACCTATTGTCAAATGAGGTCTTGACTTTTCTAATGGCGGATTTGCAGGAATTTCTCTTAGATTTATATACTCTTGACGGATCGAATCACTCGGTGAACTCTTGCACGCTCTGAAGGCGGCTTCTTTAGTTCCGTTGGCGTTCATGCACTCGTGATTAAAAAATTTGCTAGACTTCACAAATTTGGTAGAACGAGGAATGAAGAAATGCGTTCCTGCTTGTATGATCCCGGTGATACGGATAGTGGCGGAGCTGGAGTTTTTGTTCCCCAAAATTTAGTAATTTAGCGAGAAAATCGCTGCTTAGTGTTGTTTGGGCATGTGTCGAATTTGAAAAAATATACGAATTTACGATCTATTATAGTCCAGTGGATAGCGGTAAAAATAGAGTATTATACCCGAATTCTTTCGGACAGCACCGATTTTAATGAAATTTGGTAATTAAGCTCATCTTGCCCTCCTCTTCAAAAGTTATATGTTCCGGATGTGTGCTTTTTGTTTTAAGGGGGTGAAAACTACCTCTGTTGACAAAAAATTGAAAAACAATATATTTAAGCAATATTTCGATTAAATCATGTTTAAATATGTAAAATAAACTTTCTTGCATATACTGGAATGTAATTTATGATTAAATTAAATGTTTCAACCTATAGAAACCACCGCCTATGACGAAATTCACAAAAAATGGTTCTTAACAGTTTAAAATTTGTTAATGGTGCATTTATGATAAATCAAAGTCTCCTCTTGGTTTATACTTTGTAATTTCAAGAGGAGGATGACATATTTTTATTATAGGGGGGGGGGGGGAATTACGGCTCCAAGCCGAAACCGCTCCAAAAAAAACCAAAAGGCTCCAAAAAATTGTTTAGGTTTTCAGAGTGATTTTTGAGTGTCAGTTATTGGATGATTATGAATGATTTTGCGCCCAGGTCGGTCGGAGGAGGGTGCGTATAATATTCTTCGCTTTATTTCAACATATAATTTCTTACAAATTGCCCTTGTCCTTTAAATTAGTTACCATGTTAATACGTAAAATAAAAAACAAAATTGAGTACATCATGTACTCAGTATAGCGGGAAAATAAAATTATGTACATTATAATAACATGTGGTCTTCGCACTCACATGCGAACTTACAACCAAGGTTACTTAATTCCTTTTCATCGTACAGAATCAAAACAATAACCAAAATTTTCTTCAAGAAAAGCTCTTCATTTTTGTACCTTTTCATTTTTTTCGTATCTCACTTAGTTTTTTAGTTATTGCGGAAAAAAGGAATTTTTTTCAAAAATTTCAAAATTTATTACGAACGTAAATCTAACTTTTTTTCAAATATAGGCATTCTAAACCGTATTATTAATAGTTAAACAAAGTTAATTGTACAAGGGTTTCGTTTACTTCCAATTCTTGCCGTGAAGTTATTGTTGCTTTTTTTGACGAAAAACGGAGACAAGCATATTATTTTCATCATAACTCCGTGAGTTTTGATGCTAACGAGTTGTACCAAAGCTCATTTTAAAGGTCTTTTCAAGTACTTAAAATATGGTCTAATAAGTTTTTCTCCAAAAGTTCGCCGTTTTGCCTTTATTTTAATGTCGAATGGTGCGAGTTCATTTTTCGGCGAGCAAACGGTCATCTTTAACGACTTATAAATCGAGTTGTGTTTCATCTACAGAAATAAATAAAACACCAATCGATTCGTTATTCTAAAAGCTTCATTTTTGCAAAAATTATTTTTTTTTGAAAAACGTAAGGTGTTTAAGTTATTCGTGAAAAACCGCTCTAAAACATGAATTTTTTAGATGAAAAATTAACAATTTCAATCGCGAATAGCTCGGAAAATATTGATTTAAAGAAAAATGTTCATATAACATTTTTTGCTTCCAATCCATCCCTCTATCGATTTCTGCAGTTATTTGGAGTGTGCCAATAACCAACCCCTAGAAGGGGTGGCATTCCTCCCCAGAGAAAAAGCACACATCAACACAATATAACTTTTGTTCCTTGAGCTTCTACTTACTTACTGTCCAAATTTCACGTCAATCGGTGCTGTCCGAAAGAGTTCGGAGCCAAAAACCGCTATCCACTGGACTAATACTGGATATGGTGTGATTTTAAACTTGTTTTAAAACAAAAACTATCAATTTTACCAAGGTTAATCGATCCTTCAAAAAAAAAACTTGAAGTATGGACTGGACATGACACCTTTTGATAATAACCTCCTCACTTGTTGTCTTGATTATCGGACACTGCGCCCTAAATTATCACTTTGGAGGATAGGAAGGGCGGAGGACCCCACCTGCAGGTTTTGCCTGGAGGGAATGAATCTGCCCTCCATGTTCTCTGTGAGTGCCCCGCGATAGCGAGGAGCAGGGTTTTTTTGATCGACGAGTCCCTGCTCTAACATTCAAGTTTAAGAGACAAGCCACTTAGTCCGGGGAAATTAGAATTAAAGGAGACAAAATTCAGAAATGGCTGAAAATTGGTCCACAGCTTCCTTGCGACTTTTTAAGAAAACAATTTCGGATTCACAAAAAAAAAACATGGCCGCCGGAAATATAGCAGTTTTCCATTCTTTTCCTTGTATCTCGGTTTCTATAGGTCGTACAACCCCGTACAAAGGCCCTAAATGTTGACAATGAAATTCTCTACAACTTTAGTTCTTACAAAGATGTTGACCCGATTAACCCTTTTGAAGTTATTCAAGGTCAAAGTTTCCAAAACTCACTTTTCGACCAAAAAATCGCTAACTATTGATTTTTGCAAAAATTTTCGAAAAGTTTTCGAAAAACTGACAAGGGTGTCATTAGGGTAGGCAATAATCTTTTGTATAAATAGAACAAAAAAAATTTCTCAATCAATTACTATGAAAAGCTACTTGCCAGCCAACTATGAAAAAAGGCAAAAAATTGAAAAATTGAATTTTTTTAGTGTTTTCAAAGGCCTAAAATGGGCATTTCCAATAAAGTAACGAAATATTGCAAGAAAGTACATAAAAAAACCTACAATTTAAAAAAAATATTTTACCGTACGATGATTTGGCATAAAATGGCAGCAATTTTAATTTTTTTTCGCAAACTCCCAATTTTTGCCGTAAAAAGCGAAATTTTTTTTTAAATTTCAAGCACGTATTTATAGCATCAAAGTACATCTTTTCTCCAATTTTTATCAAAATCCGACCTTTTTCCCGTTATTTATTGCATTTTTAGTAAAATAAAACAAAATTTCATACATTTTGTTTTTTTGAGGTTAGGATTCATTTTTAAAGTATTTATACACCGAATCAGTTCGATAGTCTTCTATTCATTCACGAGTATTTTGCAATTTTTTTTATTGTTCTACGACCAACAGAGCTGGAGAAATTAAAAAAATAGTGTAACAATGCACTCAAAATACATCAAAAATTGACATTTATGCAATTTTCTCGTGCAGCACAGGACCGATTTTGCAGAAATTTTTTTTTCGCTTTATCTTAACATATGTAAAGAAAAAAAACAAAAAAATTCCACTTCCCAACTACGTTATAACTTCGCTTTTTTTTGTTAATTTCCCTCTACTAATAGCTAATAAATGGGAGTTAAAATGCCTCTATCCCTTCGTCCATACCATCGGTTAATTTTGTTAGAGATTTTTGTCATTTCGTAAAAATTTACTCTAATAATATTTTCAAAACGCGCCTAGAGAAGTACAACTTCAAAAAATCCATTAATAAGAAAAAGCCATTGTTTATGAATGCAAAGAGTTTAAAAAACGAAAAAAACTTTGTAAAAATATTTGTAAATAATAATAGTGTTAAAACGATGTTTATTAAACAAAACGCAAAATCATATTCACAGATCTGGCAACACTAATCAGTCTTGTAATTTTGCAACATGCTCCATTGAATAATCGCGAATTTCATACTTTTTCACCTAAACATCGACACACACATCACTGTACAAAAATTCCCCAGGCCAGAAATGAATAGAAGAAAAGAAAAGCGCAAAGACGTCATCATCAGCTGTTTCCAAAGTGCCGCACCAACATTCGACCTCTCGCTCATTTGTTGGAAAGAAAATCATCCCCACTTTTTCGTAGTTTGTCCCTTCTCTTTTATCACTTGCTCTTCCTTCTTCCAAGTCCAATCAACATTTCCCCGCCATCATATTACTTGCGCAAAAGGGGAAAGTTTTCCCCACCTCTTCTTGCTGTTACAAATTATTATTGTTTTATCTTCCTTTTTCACCTGTGTTTTCTAGGTGTCCTGCAGGTACACATTCTCAGGTTGTCCGTGATGCCGCGATACCGAGAAGAGGAAAATTATCGTGGATTTCAATCTTTTTTTTGTTATCTTGTGTCTCTTTTTATTGCATCATTACGCTTTGGAGCAATCTTCTCAACACACCAAACTATGTTGCAGATGAAATCTGTAGAGAAAATGAAGAACGAGCGGTTTAGTTGGAAAGGGGAAAGGAAAACCGTGAAGAATTTGTGGGAAAACCTGGTTTTATCCTGTTTCGCCGCTTCTGTCCTGTTACGGTTTATTTTTCTCCATTTTGGCTGTACATCGTAAGGTAAAGAGTGGGAGACAAACGATGCTGAACGCGTTTCCTCTGGGATGACGCAAAAAGAAGCTTTTCCCCATCCTCAGTGTAACAGGAGCTTTCCAATTTTACTGTTGCCTGTGTACAGAAAGCTTTTGCGTAACAAAATTTCATGTTGCCAAGAAAATGTTGCGTAAACATTATTATTTTCTCGCACAATTTCTGTTCTAGATGCGCAAAAATTAAAATAAGAAAATTCAAAGACAAATATTTTAATTATTTACGATTTAAACTAAATTTCCACTTTTCTTGTTCTTTTCTTGTTTCATCCAAAGATCTTTTGTGTTTCTTTTAGCACAAAAAAAATTACATTTTACCGTGATAATTCCCTCAATTTTTTTATTTATAATTAAAAAACAGCGCGAAAACGCATAAAGTAAAAAAAAAGATGGAGAAGGAAAAAAACACGCTTCTTTTGTTTGTAACTTTTAATTGTGCTCGCGAGATGTAGTTAGAGTAGTTTTGTTGTTTTTTTGTTGTTGCTAAGTATGAAATGGGCAGAAGAAAATTACAAGCAACAAAGGTTCACGTGTTAAATCAAGGTAAGATAGCGGTAGACCTAGATATGTAAGTCTTAACCTTGGCTTGAAATGCTGATTTTTAAGATTAATTCTATATCATTACTCGTGTGTAATGAAAAGCGGTGGGAATTTTTAAAGAAAGAATAATGCTGTGTTTTTTTGTTCTGTATCTTTTTTGCTTTTTTGGAGAGTAGAATTGAAATTTGGAGCATTCTAATGCGGTAATGATGTTAATGAGGAATGTGGATGGCGGATGTTGGAGCTGACTTTATATAAGTGCTTAAATGAAATTAATGAATTATTTAATTAGGAAACAGCGTGATAATTTGTGGGATTAATCCATAGCAATCCTTCGAGCTGATGGTAGGTATAGGTAGGATCGGCAGTTCCATCTAAGCCGGAGTCTGGCACACAATTGAAGCTGAGGTGTGCCGTTTTGTAGCCGCACTCGTGAAAAACATTTATACGTAAGAAGAGGTAGTAAACTACGGAATAATAATAATTAAGTTGGTTTATTTTTTTTAAAGCATATACGCACCCGAAACTACTACGCATAGCGAACAAATGCGCCTGCCACAATGGTATGCAAGCTTCCGCTACAGTTATGAAAATCCAAAAATGCTATTATAGATGTATGCTCGCCCCTCCCAGCGGGAAATGGAGGGCTCCAATAGCGCTGTTTGAGCACTCCTTAAAAAGCTTACAGCGCTCCCGTTACGCTCCAGTTCCATATACTTTTTAACATTGCATGTCATTGCAAGGGAGCATACGTTTTTATGCTCCTTCAAAAGCGTTCTAGGAGCATTATAAAAAAGCTTTTTAATAAAGAATTTTCATGGACGCCTGTGGATATGTGATCCGGGTATCAAAAAGCTTTTATTTTGTTTATCTTTTGTAATTGCCTTTTACTTTCCAAGGGCGAGTGTGATTTTACCAAAGCAGGCCCCCAACTAAATTCTAACCACTTTTAAAGCTTCTTGTCTTTCGTATCGAACGAGGGCCGGTCCATTGAGTATGCCAATGCCACCCTTTATTGGTCATCAAGATAATCGCTCATTTTCTTCGTTCTATAAAATTTATGAAAGCTCCGCTAATGCTCGCTCGGGAGCATATTTAACAGCGCTCAAAGTAAGCTCCTCTGAACAGCGCTCCCAATTTTTCCCACTGGGCTGTTACAGATATATATATATGTATTCGTAATCGACCATTCAAATGCGAGTGTCGTTTTACGAAGCGGTCTCCCAACTTAGTACTAATCACATCCAATGCTGCTTGACCTACGCAATCGAACGAGATCCGGTTTACTGAGTATGCTAATGTCACCCTTTTTGGTCACCGAGATAATTGCCCGTTTTCTTCGTCCTATACAATTTCTTAAAGCTTCAATTTTGTTCTCTTTAGTATAGAAAAGTGCTTCTGGTTGAAGTATCAAAAGCTAATATCAAAGTAGTACGATGCAGAGTAAATAATATAATAGACGTGAAAGAACGTACGACAATCCCCACGTTCCGAGGGCTTCTATATGAAAATAAATGATTGACTATAATAAACTTACATCACAAATACTTGTTTTCGTTAATGTTTCGTTAAAAGTAGTTTAACGCCTTCTTATGCTTATGACACACAAGGTTTCGATACCAGGATATGGCGAATACCGGGGTATTGAGGAACCTCTAACACACATGAACGAAGGTATAGTTTAACGTTTGTCGACAGCTGAAAAATTTTTCAGATCCAATAACGAATTTTGTTAAATTTAAAGTTTTAAGTGGCATATTGAATTTGATATGGCAGTGGAACATTTAATTGCTTTATTCCTTGCTAAACAAGAGGAAATAAACCTGGGTCTGATGCGAATTTAAGATTTGTAAGGAAAAAAGATGAGATATCTTGTTATCAAATTTATATATTTACACGTTTTTCCACGATTTTCGCACACAGGACAGGGTTTGAATGAAAGCAAAGTCAACTTAAAGCAAAGCATTTATTTTTAGACTTAGTTTGCTGTATAGTAGACTATGAAAGCTGTTTGCTTCATATTGCTGCGAATGCTGTTGCTTTCAAATTACTTAAAAGCTTTCAGGAGCATACTGGTCTGGCTGCAAATGCTTTGGCTTTAAAATACTTTGCTGTAAAATTCTTTCTGTTTGTTTACAGTTTTTCAAAGCTTTGCTCTCCAAGGCTGTGAAGTACTTTGCTTTCGTTCAGCATTTTTTTTCATGGTCCAACTTTATATAGTAAAATGGTACTTTGTTTAGAGGGGTGAAAACTTTTTGAATGTGTATGTGAAGCATTCGCACGGGACCAGCATGCCCCAGCAAAAAGCTTTCACAGCCTACAGCAAAAAGTTTGAAAATGTGATTGCTGTAAAGCAAAGCAAAGTAAATTGCTGTGGTCTTCTTGGCAGCAAAGCAAAGTTAACAGCAACAGTATTAAAATTGCTGCAGCAATTTAAACCCTAGTTTCACACCACAGAAGCGCTTGAGGCAAGGTGACGCGCTGCCATGCCTTCTATTTACATAGTCTTGGAGAAGCTGGTAAGAGACGCTGCGGTAGAAATCTCGGGATTCATCTTTAACAAGCCGACACAGGCGCATGGCGCGTCGATGACGTCGTTCTAATAGGTAGGTCTTTTGCAAGTGTGAAAGAAGCCGGAAACAGCTGAATATGGAATGGGATTACTCTTCAAGGAAGCAAAAACTAAGTACATATCTTTGCAACTACAAAACGATACACAACCGCAAGACAAAACATTACAATAGATTCATATAACATGACAGCATAACATAACGAATTGGGGATTCGAGATCTCCATGGTGCCGCAATTTGACGATGGATTTTGATGAAGCACCCTAAAATAAAACGAAAATGTAAAATACATTTTTTTGATATCGCTTAGTTTTCGAGATATCGATATTTGAAATTTGAAGTTGTTGAAGTGTTTTTGAAAAGTTGAAGTAACGATATCTCGAGGAAAAAGAGCTCATTCTGGCAACTTTCGCCCAGCTTGGAAGTTATACGGGGCCTTGATGGCCGCTTGGCTATCTGATAATAGAATTACCCTGACTCCTGGTCTTGGGTGTGACTGTATTGCTAGACGCTCGTTATTCCGAGGCGAGTTATTCCTTCGACGGATCCTGAGTAAGACCCAAGTACGTAACTTACTGGGATAGGCTCTGAACACAACCTTTAATTGAAAGTGGATTAAAGGTAGTTATTTTAGTCCTGTACACTTGCAAGAAATATTGCGCAAATATTGCTGAAAATAGTTGCAACTCTGTTTACACTACAATAAAAGTTGCGCAAGAAAGTTTGCTGCAAACGGTTTTCAAATCTAGTGCAACATTACTTGCCGCAATTTCTTGCAGCACTGTCCACACCTGTGCAAGTAATCTTTCGAAATTTCATTTAGTCACTTCATGTTAAAAATTTCTTGCCAACAAATAAGGTGTGCTGCTGCTATAGTTGTGGTTACTTTATTAAATAAAAAAATTAAAAATAAATCACGCAAGCGGAAAGAATGGGTCAGAAACTGGATTAGTCACCGACAAGAGTTAAAATTCCACCAAATTTTATTCAAAGAGTTGAAAAGTGAAGATCCTAGTTCTTTAAAAAATTTTATAAGAAAGTCTCAAGATAATTTCGATTATTTATTAAATTGTGTACCACCTTTAATAGCGAAAAAGGTCACGAAAATGAGAGCCGCTATTTCAGCAAGTGAAAGACTGCTATTGACTGTCAGGTTTCCTGCTACAGGCCCATAATAATAAAAGCAGAATTTATAAATTTTACTCATTTTATTTTAAAAATATAAAAATTACCGTATCACTCGTTGACCTATATATGTGTTCCGAATCCCTCCAAGCACAATTGCTTCTTTCCTTCTATCTTGCGACCGAAATAGTTTTCAAACTGATTGAAAGCCTGCAATACTATTGCGCAATTCGGAATTCTCTTGTCCACACTGGCAACAAAATTGTCTCGCAAGAACTTTCTGCAATGTTGCAGGAGTATTGCGCAAGCCGCTTGCAGGTATGTTTACACTGGCAATTTCAATTGCCGAAATCAACTTGCGCAATATTTCTTGCAAGTGTATACGCACCTTAAGAGCCATCTCCATTATCTCACTGATTCCGTGTATCTCCACGAGTATTCTTGTTACATGTGGTAAAACCAGTTGCCATGCTATATTTGACTGGGCAATGATCTGTAAGATGTGTTGAAAGCACTTTCAAGGGTGTGGACCATTTTGTCAAGTTGATTGCTCGACTTGATTCTGCCCTTAGGTCCGTTTGCCAGTCTGACCTTTTATGATCACTCTTTAATGTTCCCAGTTCCTTCTCTGGGGGTTTATATAAGGCTCTTTCGTTTCGTTTTCGTGACTCGCCTCTTTCGTTTCGTTTCTTTGTTGCCCCGTTGTGTTGCTTTACGCAATGGCATCGCAGACTAACAAGAGGTTCTTTCTCTTGATTGTTGTTTTTCCCTCCAGAACCTTAACTTATGCTGGTGGTGTTGGGTTTGTCGTAAGCTAGCTACGCTGAGACGACGAAGAAAGTTCGCCTCTATCTTTACCACGGTTAGGTCATCTCATGTGTCTCTTTACTAAAACACAGGATTTAGGCTTACCACTGTCCTGTTTGTTATAAACGATGTTGTATTGTCTGATGGTTGAGGATGGCTGTTGTTGCGGCTGCTTCTGAGCTGGCGGAGATTCCGACTATTACTACGTATACATGATGAGTTGAACCCAGGTTGAACCCAAGTTCAAATTCATGTAGACGCGAGTCGAGTTGAGATAGGGTCGACTGAACTCGACTCAGTTCTGCTACCTGGGTTGAATTGAAATTATGTATATAGACGAAAGTTCAGTAGTTGAGTGGTTAAATTTAGTTGACAGCAGCATCTCTGTGTTTTATTTGTGATTTTTGTCGATTGTCGGAAATTCAACTCAACCTCAACTCAACTATTCAACTCATCATGTATACGTAGTATATATTACCATCCGCTACCTTGTCAAGTTGATAAACTTCTCGTCTTCAGTCTTGAAGGCAAAGAAGAAGATTGTCAACAAGAGTCACAATTCCAGCACGTAGTGAAGAAAATATGGAGGTGGTAGCTGAGAGTGGATGCAATGACCGTGACGAATCCATTTATTGCCATTCTCAACAGCTTGGCGTATCGTATGGAACAACTTGGCGTATTTTACGTAAGAATCTTAGTTAAAAAAGCATACAACATCATAACGGACTATTTGCTGCCTGCAATTGAAACCCGTGATCTCGACGTCATTTAGTTTCAACAAGAGGGTGCGATGTCTGGACTATACCGTCTGGTGTATCAAAATTATCCACCGGGCTAGGTCGATATGGATTCTTAGTCTTTTCTTTAATTGCTTCGTCTATTCCTGGCCACCAACAATGTCATCATGCTAGTTGCTTTGTTCGGACTATTCCCCAATGTCCTCCATGTAACATGTTAGCTTCCTCTACTCTACTACGTGGGTAACTACTCTTGGATGCTCGGACATGAGTAAAATGACCGCTGTGGTGACTTAACATAAGGCATCTGATGAAATATGGTTGCAAGTGTTGATTATTTTCCTCTAATTTATTAGACCAACCTTCCAAAATAAAGTTGCGAATGTTGTATCCTGCGACGTATGGTGAGTTATCAGTTCTAGATTTACAGGAGTAGAAGCGATGTTGTCTTGGATCTCAAAGCCTATCTACCTGCATACTTTGCTTGATTTGTCGAATTCATGATCAGGTCCTGCTGGTAATGGCTTGTCTGTGGATCGATATCTAACAACGTAATTATTTCCCATGAATGTGACGGCCCATCTTTGTAAAGGGTGAATGGCTGTGGTTGGAAGCTGTTTACTAGGATGGAATAACGATATTAGAGGCTTATGATCGGTCAGTAGTATGAAGCGTCTTCCGTACAGGTGCTGGTGAAATATTTTTATGCCAAAAACAATTGAGAGCGGTTCTTTCTCAATTTGGCTGTAGCTACGTTGTGCTCCATCTAAAGTTTTGGCGCCATATGCTATCGGCTTCCCAGAGCTATCTGGACAATTTGACTGTGATCCGATGCGCCATAAGATCAGCGTCTGTTGCCTAACCAATGGTGGGTGAATCATTGAAATGCACGATTATGTTGCTTGGATGATTCGTTTCTTTAATTCTCGAAAGGCGGCTTCTCGGTTGCGGTTCCATAGAAATTTCGGGTTTTTTCTAAGAAGTTCGTTTAGCGGTCGGTAGTAATTAATTTTACCGAGAAAGGCCTGCAGCTCCTTGAGATTTCTTGAGCCATATATTTAATCGCCTCTAGCTTGGATTTTGCTGGGTAAATTCCTGTGGCTCGGTCACTGTCATTTACTTCGCTCACATACTAGTCCGTTTACACGTAACTTTTGAAAAACCGTTTCTAAGTTTTGTTAATGTTGTTTGTCATCTTCATCAGTGACAACGATGTCATCCTGGTAGTTGGCGTAATCCGGCACGTCTGCTATGATTTGCTTGATAATCCTTGGAAAAATTGAAGGCGTTGACGTTCGTACAAACCAAATAATAGCGTTAACAGCCATGAACTGTGTTGATTCATCATCCGGTTCAATTTGTAGGTAAGCGTTCGAGAGCTCTAATTTGGAGAAGTTTTTTTTCTTTCCTGAGTTTGTGGTCGAGGTCTTCGACTTTTTATATATGATATTGTTCTACGTCTAGCTGACTGCTTTAGGCTTTGAAGTCGCCACAAATTGTAGTTTTCCATCTTTCTTCTTGTTGTATCCAGTTTTGGGTAAATGGTTCATAACAGTTTTCTGGTCAATGCCTAGATCTATATCGATATTAACACTCCTGACATGCCTAGCTTCTTGGAGTTTTTGAAGAACTTCATCAGCTTTTTCAGTGTTTGGATGACCAGATCGTGATTCATCTTTCACATCAAATTAATATAATATTGCAAAATATACAGTAACTTTTCATAATTTTTCCCAACTCGATGTTTATCCAGCCAAAGTAATACTCGAACTGTCACCTTTCAAAGAAGTGGTTAGTGGTGTCGCTGCGATCACTGCGTGGTTCGTGACTTTTTTTGCAATTGACGCTATCTATCAGAAAAACTTGATGAACTTTTTCCCAGACCTTTCAATTTCTTCATCTATTTCTTCTTCTAAACTCTACTTCAGCCGAATAGCTTTACCTAAAACGAAACTAATTGAACAATAACATTCATTACACATAATAAATGTTACATATGCGCAGAAAAACAGTTAAAAAAATTTATTACCTTTCAAATCGAAAAAAACGTGTGTTAATTAAACAGAAAGTAACTCACCAACGCCACTGTTCAACCATTCATACAGAATGCGTTCATACTCTAATTCCGCCTTCGCTTCACCAACCAAACAGCAGCATACACTAACATAAAACCTACATGCATACAATCATATAAGAAAATTCCTCGAGGTCGACAAACGCGAAAAACAGATGTTTCTAAAAAGCTGCTGCTGCTGACCAGGCCACTGGAATCTTATAACTTCTCCATATGTAATCATCATCATAAAAACCGTTCCACACTGTTGACCGCCGCTGCTTCAATAACAAAAAAAAATAAGATCATCATCAACATCTTAAAAAGAAAATCACCGGAGCATCTTACTGGAAAAGGAAAAAAAATGTCCGTAATTTTATTTCTTTATGTTTTTTTTTTTCTTTTTCCAAAAAATGCTTAAAATCTGACCAAACATCAAAAAATTCAGGTCACGGTTAGCGAAGCTAATCGCCTTAACGCCAAAACGCCACTACACCAAAAGCGGCAAGGAAGGAAAAGAAAATCTGAAGGAAATAATCGGTGAAAATTGCGCAACGAGTCAAAATTGGTTTTTTGATGTTTCTTTTTTTTGTTTTTTGACAGATTGCGTGAAGAGACGCGTTTTTGGGGGTTGTAATGTTGGACGCTTGGAGTTTTTGGAATAACAACACGCGAAAATTTCCTTTTTGGTGCGTTATAGTAATTAACGAAGCAAAAAGAAAGACGAGATAAAACGCGAAAATACAATAAAAATTGTGAACCAGCATATCGCAATGGTGTGCGCAGAACCAGAGGCATAAGAGGCTGTCTTCGGTGGTAATTTATGAGCCGGTAGGTAGGGTCATAATGTTGCACGCAACAAATGGTCTGAATCAACCGTTGCTATGGCGGAGAGTTCCACAGGTAATTCCCGCGTGTTTACCTGAGCTGTTTCTGGCTGCTGGCTGCTTGTTCGTTCGTTCGCTTGCGCATCCCCCACCCCGTTTCTGGCTCTCTTCGGTACTTCACCTTCAGCGAATACAGGACTCCATCTTTTGTCGGACTCTTTGTTGTTCACTCAACCTTCAACCGGTTTTTTTTTCTTCTTACAAATCTTGACGTGTTCGGCGAAACATCTTCGTCATCTTCAACTTAACTTCAGTTTAGATGAGAGGCTCCATATCTTCTTCTTCTTTTAACTTTTTTTGAATCAGATTCTTCTTCATTTATTTCGTCTAGTGCTCATCTTTCAGAGAATCTTCACACCTGGTGTCTAAGGTACTGGAATTGATCATATGAAAGAGTTCGGGAGGAATCATACACATAAAGAGACACGACATACAGATCGAACATATGACGCGCGAGAGACGAGGTGAAGAAAGGAGATGAAAAAGAAGAAGACGACGGGTGGATTCTCACGTACCAAAGTTGTAATTGTGTCTTGACGTCGTCGTTTTTTTCTCTCTCGTATTCCTGTCCATTTTACCTGAACTTCTCGGCTAGCTGTTCACTTGTTGTAATTCTTATCTTTTTTCAGTCTCTGGTGGTAAGTTCAATTACCGCAGCCGCATGAAGCGGACTTGCTGCTTACTCTCTTTGTTGTTGGATTGCTATGGCGCTGCTGCTCCATCGAGACTCCTAGACTTTTTCTTCTTTTGCAGACTTCTTGCTGTAAAGAGAACGAACCAAAAAAAGAAGAAGAAAAATTCTTTTTTTACGATTTTCTGATTCTTAAGTAAAAAGACAAAAAGAATAAAATTTTTTTGCTGTTTTAGTTAAGATTATTTTAAAGATTTATTTTTAAAGGAATTTTCGTTGCCCAAAGGTTGGAATCGGTTGTTATTTTGCGCACAACTTTGTTGCATTGAAATTATTGGAATGTTATTTTGTGTGCGAGTCTGTTAAAAATGTTGTGTACCATTTATTTTGCCTTGTTTTGTTGTCGGTTCGCAATTTAAAATTCTGTAAAATAATCGTTATTTTTTCTTTTTCTTTTTAGGTAAGTCATTTTGGAGCTACATAAACGAGATGAATGAGTTTTAATGAGCATTATTAAAAGTGGTAAGGTTTTTGTAAATGATTCAGGATCCAAACCCAGAAGAGATAAGCAATAATGTAATTATAAGGACTTCAAGACAACGAAGATCAAATAGGAAAAGTTGATGTGGGCATTCTGCAACATTCTGAGCCTTGGTCGCACACCAGGACTAAAATTTACTGAAACAGACCTTCACAGCATGTAAAGTGGAGTGTTTTACATAGGAACTGCACCGTCCACTTTCTTCGATAACGATGAATTCTTCGACAATACATTCTTTGATACTATATCTGTTCGACATTGCACTCTATACGAAAAAATTGATTGTCGACAGTACAAAGGGTTTTCCCTAAGCTCTAGTCTTCCACATAAAAAAGACGTCTAAAAAACGAGGTCTAGGCAATATTTTTTGGGACCGGATCAACTCTGGTGAAGAACTCGCAAATTTATAACGTCATTGATGTTTTGCGTTTTTTGTTCGAAAAATGCTTTAAGAGCAGATTGCATCTTCGAATTACCGCTCCCTCAGCAAACCAAGCTCTTATCATCGATTTGCCAAAAGTGTTCTACCAAAGAACAGAAAGAGCAAGTTTTTAGGTCTGTATCTTATCGACAAATTTGAAATTTTTCTCACAACTAAATATATTCAGAACCCTAAAATGTGTAAATGCTAATCGCAAAAAATCCTGACAAGAGCAAAATTCAATCAGAACGGATCCAAGACCAAGTGAAATCGAATCAGAGCAATTTCATGTTAGAGCGAATTTGTCCTGAAGCGAATTACTCGTACTCAGCTCCAGAAGAAATGTGCTCGCGATCTCAACTAGAGCTGCCTTTGACTGTGTGTGTAGAGTTGCCAAATCGATGACGCCATTAATGGTCACTCATTTTGAGAGATGTCTGAAGGGCCATTAGTTATACAAAGTCTAAGATCCGTAGAAAAACCGAGTAACCCGATTTAATTGAGCATCAAAAGAGCAAAGTTATAGAGCATAAAATTTCCTACAAATTTTGTCTTCACTGTTTTTTTTAATTCCGCATAGTTTCGCCGCTAGAGGGCGTGTTGATAAATCAAAGCGTCCAAAGAAAAGCGGTGGAAAAACTGCAACTACTACTATGATAATTTTAGCTCAAACGGCTTTATCTGGAAGTCATTGATGGCAAGATCATCTGCATAGCCGATGACATCGAAACCAGATTCGTGTTAGGTTAGGCATAGGGCTGGCTCTGGTGCGACTGGAGGTCCAATTAGCGTTTTGGCGCGCCGTTTTTTTACAACTCGTTCAGTGGTTCTTGAGTCGGGTGTGACGTATGTCTAAAGCCATCCTGTGGAATTTAGGAAGCTTATCAGTGATCTGACCTCCCCACTCTAACAAATATGTGTAGTTTTGGCTAAGGTTCATTTACTAGCTGTGAGCAGAGTAACGGGGACAGAACTCCGTGAGGACATCCCTTGATAGCCTTGACACTAATGATGGAATCGTAAAAGAAATATCACGACCTACAAGCATGGAATTTATCCACTCAATCTCAATTGTGTGGGGATTCTCTAGAAATAGAATCATAGCCAGTGTTATCGAAAGCCTTCGATGTCAAGGAACGCAGATCAAATCAGATCGAGGCACTTCTGAAGGAGTGCCAACAGAATTTAATCTTCTCCCGAGAATCTACTAATCTCCCTACGTATTGCAGCCAGTCTGTCGTTCCACCACGGCACGACTGGGAGAAAGAGACAATGTTGCTGTTATTTATAGGAAGTGATCAGTACCTCAGTGAGCTGCATGGCACCCACCTCCAGCTCACACACTGAGTGGCGGCGAGCAGGTCTGATACAAGTCACAAGCCCCTGGTTTTCTTAGGAGGCCTCGTCCGGAACGCGGCAGTTTTTGATTCTGTCGGAGACTAGCCTGCTAGTGAGGGTGAGGTCCAGCACCTTTTCTCCCTACTAGCAGTGACGAAGGTTGGTTTGCATCCCCTTTTTGCAAGATCTATGTTATTCATAACGAGAAATTCTAAGAGACACTCACCCCTTTCGTGAAGATGTTTACATCGGTACTCCTCCAAATAGAGTGTTGAGCATTTGCATTAAAACCGTTGACGAATTGTCGGTTCGTCTTGCGGCAGAACACGAACAGTTCTTGAACCTCCTGGGGTGGCACTATTGCTTCATCCCCGGAAAGTAAGCAGACGCAATTTCCTAGCGACCGTTGGTGGTGGCAACTGGTATCAAGATCGCCACTAGATCTCTAGAGATAAAGTTAGTACATAATGAGGAAAGGAAAGACACCATTGTCAATTAAAAGGGCAGTCGAGGTGTAACACATCTCCGAACATATACTAGCTTATTTGAACCGGTGGGAAGTCAGCTGAAGGCTCCTGAATAAGAGCAAGGGCACGAACGTCTTGCATAGGGTGAACGCCTCTTTTGCATGGTGCAAGTTCAATTGGTATGCCCTTATGGAGCTCGTTTTTTCTCCCAGGAGTGTTCGACAAGCCTGTCTAGGACCCTTGGTCCTATAGCCTTTGGTCTTGGGGGTCCCGTTTTGCCCTTGTCCCGACGCCAGGGTCGCCAGGTGTGTTATTTCTCCTCCTCGCTGTTGGCCCCTTCGCCTTGGCGGTCTAGAGTTTCCTCCTCCGAGCGAACCCTTTCCAGCTCAATTTTTCCGAAGAGCTTTGTCGAAGCTTATTCCACGGCCATTTTCCTGTATAGACCTTTTGCAGGTTTGTCAAGCTCAATCTTTTCTAAGCCTCGGGCAATGGTAGTAGCTTTGGATCTAACCGAGTACACACTGACAGAGTCTCCGCTGCAGACGGATCCTGCGCTGCAAACGCATCCTGGGCCAAAGACTCATTTTCAACGACTGACATGACAAACTGGTGGTACAAATGCCTATTTCTAAGCTATCTATTTTCCTCAGCATGTCTTCTTTTGAACACATCAGTAGTGCAATATCATCTGGACATCCAACATCTTTTAAACCGTTCTACAATTCCCCAACTTATTCCTCTTGTTTCTCTACAAACCTTTATCAGTAGTGGCGCTAATTATAATGGGAAGAAATTAATAAATAAAACTAATAAAAATTTCAATTAAACATAATTTAAAATTCAACCATAATCTGGCAACACTCCCAAGAAAGCATCTCTCAACAGCAACAGAATTGCAAAACAGCTGATTACTTACCAGCAACTTTCAACATTCTTATCTAGCAACATATACCTTCTGCCCCTCCCCCACTTTCAGATAAATTCGTTCGGATCATTTTTTTTCTCTTGTTTTCTTTTTGCAACACAGTGAATTTCCCAATGTTGAAGGCCAACGAAAATCATACAAAAAAAAACAAACTCACCACGAAAACTCATCATGCCCACATGCAAAATCCACGAGAAAAATGTCAGTCAGTGTTACCATCCCTTGAGATCGTGGTGAGAAAAAGTCAGGTTTTTGCATTTTTTTGTGTGAAGAAATTCGCGCTTTTGTGTTGCCCGACAAAACGCATACTTACAAGAAAAGCAGCTGTTTTTGGTTGAGAACAACTTGTATATGAATAGGAGTACACCTGTGTTTGCCGTTATTTTTTAAGTGTATGGATATTTTTGTGTGGTTAAAACTTTCCTCTGCTAAAAATGTGTTGTTTTTTTTCCTGGTGAATTTCCTGGTATTGGCGCAATGTGAGTGAGTGAAGTGGTGTGGTGAGTTTTGTTTTTTTTGTTGGCGAGGAACTCGCTCTGACTCTGATGTCGGAAAGTTTTACACCTCTCACAACGGCAACAGCCTGACCAGTTCACATTTTGCTGCTGCGCCGAGCAGAACGTGATAAATTACAGTCGAGTCGTGCTTTAGCGGGTCAATTTTTTTCTCCTCTCTTTATTATTATTATTATTTTTTGTGTTAATTTTGTTAATATTATTATTATACAAAAAAAAACAGATTTATTGAAAAAAAAATATATAAATAAATTTTATAACAGCGTTTATGTTGTTATTTTATTAAAAAGAAATAATAATAATATTGTTTATATTTTTCCGAAATAAAAATACTTGTGTTTATATATTAGAAAAAATAATAAAACGCGTTAACAATAAATATTAATATTAAATTTAAGTGTAAAGCAAAAGTATTCTTTTAAAGTTTAAATATAAAAAAATATATATATGTATTTAAAAATTAAAATGAAAAAATATTTTTATAGTGGTTAAAAACGTATTTTTTGTTAATTTAATTATAATATTATTAATAAAGAAAAAAAGTAAATTTTTTTTCGATATTTTAGTAGTGAGTGTGCCTAAAAAAAATTTTAAATGTTAAATAATAGTTGGTTTTTAAAGTGAAAAATATAAATATAAGTAAAAAAAATAAAAAAAGCTTTGTCCTTGTTGGTAGTTCCTAAAAAAATATATATAAAATAATACAGAGAAAAAAAATAGAGGAAAAAAAGTGAAACATTTTTTTTTTCAAAGTATTAAATATAACAAATATTAAATTTTAAAACAAGAATAAAAAAAATACGTAATTCATTGAGGATACCGCATTGCAAAAAAAAGACGTCATAGAAAGGAAGAGCGAAAGGAAATTGCCCAAAAGTATAAAAAAAATAAATATCCTTTTTCCATCTCTATATAAGCAAGAGACTGTGTGTTTTTGAGATATAGATATTTTCGTCTGTTGGATTACGGTGGTTGTGTAGTAGTAGTCGTTCGCCATCGTCGTCGCCGTCGTAGCCGCATCCGTATCCTGCCGCATGTGCCATCGTTGAGGATAGTGCGGGTGGATGGGGGGTTTACCCTCTTCGAATCAGCTGTTTGGTGGTATTTTAATGTAATTTCATATTTTTTATTTTTATCTTCTAAATTATTATTATAAATTTTTTTTTGATTTAAAAATATCCTTTTTTTATTTCGGCGGGTGTGTGTGCGTTGAAAAAAAAAATGGGAAAGATTTTCTTTGAATTTTTATTATTTTTTTTCCGTTGATTTGCATATGATTCACACAAGAAAATAGTTTTCTTTGTGTGTAGATGTCAAAAAAATTATCTTCACTTGTGAATTATGTAACTGTTGCGAAAATCAAGGAGTCAGCTGTTTTTTTTTGGGGTATTACTTGTGTAACCTTCTGGGAAGGATATAATTTTCTGTGTTTTAGGGAAGAGTGCACAAAATCCCTCGTTAATATTTATTCCGTGCTTCTTCTTGATATCCTTCATCATCATCCATTCTTCCTTATTGTTTTTGTTTCTCTTCTCCATTCTTCTTCTTCTTCACTTCTATTTACTTAATCCCATGACACTGACTTGACATTGCAGTATAAGATCAGATGGGAATCGATTTTTTTCGTCCTTTTTTTGGCGTGTGACTTGTTTTTTTTTTGCTTCTTTTTTACTTAAATGATATAGAAAAATGTTTTAATTCTCTCACACCCTCTCGGGGGAGATCCACACAAAAAAAAATATATAATAATAAGTAGATGAGGGCGGCGAGGGTTATATATATGGGAGTGATGTAAAGTAAAGGAGCATTTTTGGTTATAATTTTTTCTTAATGTTTTTGTCTTATTATTTATTAATAATAATAACAACAACACAAAAAAAAGAAATTCGTAAATTACCTTTGATACCGGTACAGGTCGTGATTATACCTGCGCTTATATTTTTTCCTCCTTCTTTTTCGTCGTTAGGTTATTATCATTTTTCCTTTTCTTTAATAAATAATTAAAGGAAAAATATTTCTTAAATTCCCAATATATAGCTAAGTTATTGTAATCGGTCCGTAAATCGAAATCGAAATTTTCAATGTATTTTCATAGGTCCCAATAGCATTTTAAGCAAAAATTTGAGAAGAGGTATATGTGTGTGTCTCTGTACGTACGTATGTGGTCATTTTTTTCTGCACTATTTCGCGCGAACCAAAAATGATATGGACTTCGTTGAGACGCCGTTCCAAGCGTATTCAAAGAAATATGATTTGAATAGATTTTCATAAAAATCGGTCGAGTCGTTTTTTGTTTGAACGACTTAACTGATTTTTGTACCAGCATGATTTCGCGCGAACTAACAATGATACCGACTTCGTTGAGGTGTCGATCGTAGAATATTACCGAAGTTACTATCTGAAAAGATTTTCATAAATTTCGGTCGAGCGGTTGCTTTGTTTATACCATTGGTCTCCAAAGTGGGGTACGCGTATCCTGAAGGGTACGCAGAAAATTCTAGAGGATACGCCAAATTTTTCTTCAAAGAACCTCTCCTTTTCTGAGATATTGGCCGCGTTTATGTGCAGGGACCGAACCGGTCCAAAGAACCAAAAGAGGTCCAAAAAAGCCCCGCATAAACGAGCACGGGACCGAAAATGCGGGCTTTTTGGACCTTTTTTGGTATTTTGGACCGGTTCGGTCCCTGCACATAAATGCGGTCATTCAATACTGTTGCGAATTTTTATTTTTTAACCCTTATTTTTGAAGGAAAGGAAAAATAAATATAGGTTTTATATCCTTACTAAACTAACAGATATAAACATTAAGAGGAGCAAAAAACGGCAAATAATCGTCAACACCATTTTTAAAACGGGTGAACGGGGATACCGTGTCATGGGGCTACACGAAAGCAGCAATTGAAGCTCCAGGGTACTCATGCCTTTTGAGTTTTCATTATCATCAGGAGTCTCAATTGTTGGACTTGGCTTCCTCCAGCGATCGTTTCCATGCTCGTCGAATGTCGATCTCTGGCCCGTACTTTCCAGTTCTTTTTTCGTAATTCTTATGTCTTCCTTGACGCCGTCTATATATCTTTTCTTAGGTCGTCCGGTCTCCTTTTCCTATCGGTAAACTCTCAGTGAATGATGTCGGGCAGCCACTACAGGGGGATAGCGAGGCAATGTTCGTTTTACTTTTGTACGATTAAGATACATATTGCTCAAATCGTTCAGGCTAATCTCATGACCTTTCCCATATATGGTCTGAAAAGGTTTTGCCAAGCAGCAAGATGGAGATTCTAGAAGGTTTGAGACATCTTTAATTTTCCATTATGCTACATAACTGCTGCAAATTTCTGTCTGGCCTTGGTGCCATTTGATCCTATGTAACAAAAACCCTCCATCGATGACATATTTTCTATCGTTCAACTCCGCCTGTTCAGTCGATAAAAAAGCCCAGTACAAGCTCGAGGCTAAATTCGTAATGCAAAATTCTCGTAGCTCTTCATCGGAATGTTTCACGAACAACTCTATTCAGATAAGAGACAGGGCTGCAGTTATCAATACTCTTTTCCCTAATCGTGGAGATGGTCATTCCTAGAAAAAATGTGGTTGGAGTAGTGCTGCACACGAGACGAGACTAGTCTCGAAATCGTCTCGTCTCGCCTCGAATTTCTAGACGAGACCTCCAGATTAAAAATCGATACGAGACCGAGACTACCATTCGAGATCTCGCGAGGCATTACGAGGTCTCGAAATCAAATCGTTATTTTGAAATCGTATGGACACCAACTATTTCAGTATCTTCACGCTGCGCTCTTTGACGAGCACAACATTCGGCACCAATACATGACTTGAGCATGCTGCGGAGACAAGGCGAAGAGTACGCATTCCATAAGCATTTAAATGCAGAGTGCATTCCAAAATAGAAGAGGTATTTTACTGTCATTTCATTTCATTTCAAGGCATTTAAAATGATATGCGTTGAAATGAAATGAAATGACTAAAATATATCTTCTCTTTTGGAACGGACTCTACGTAAATGTAACTCTACACAAATTAGAAATTAACTTTCGTTTCATTGATCCCCTCTACCCCGCCCTGGTGCCACTGCAAAAGACAGATTTTCGTGTCTACGTCTGGGAAGTGACGAGCATGGAAATATAAGGAATATTTGTATACAAGTTCATTAATATGGCACATATTGATATTTCTCGAAATACAGAACACTGAGCAATTTGTATTATTGACAGTGAAATTCGAGACTTTTCGAACGAGACGAGACTTTTCGAGACGAGACGAGATCGATACGAGACCTGCAAATACCCATTTTTTCGAGACTGAGACGAGACTGGGCCAAATCTCGTCTCGTCTCGTCTCGTGTGCACCACTAGGTTGGAGTCATGAATCCGAATCAAGGTATTCGAGATTGCAACAGGCTGAACTTTTTCGTTTCGTTTGAAATTTACAGCTTAAAAATCACCACCAACAATGCGCTATATTGTATACCCTTCAAGTCCTTCGCCTTGGACAAGTGGCAGCTGATTCTCTCATCTGCGAAAACACCTATACCTAGTGACATTAATTCAGTGGTCTCGGGGAACCAATTCAGCAGCTTATGTGCGTCAACGTTGTCTCTCAGCATCTCTGCTGTTAACGTATTACTCTGACGTTGCGATCTCCACTCCAGAAAAGTGCTCAATCTCTTGGCACACATTATGCAGCGTTGTCATCCATTGTGTACATCTTGTCACGCCTGTAGTTTCTTCACGGCCATTAGCGAGACTATCTCTTGTCTTCATTAGGTTCACTAGAGTTTGTTCAATCGCCATATTACTACAGGTGCCATACCACAATTTCTCGCTTCTAGGAATTCACGAATTGACAGCCTTCAATAATAAATTAGAGTTTTGGAATGGAAAAAAGCCACCCGAATGGTCCGAATAGTGTTGCTCATATCATTGGGGGGTACAATTTATGATTATTTACGTCATAAGGGTACGCGATCAAAAAAGTTTGGAGACCACTGGTTTAGACGACGTAAGTTATTTTTGTACCTTCACGATACCGCGAGGACGAAAAATGATATAGACTTCGTTTAGGTTCCGATCGAAGCACATTAACGAAAACATGTTCTGTAAAAAATTTCATAAGCCGTTTTTTTTAAATTGAAAAAACTCCGGCTAAGGGTCACAAGCACTATAAATTGATTGGTTTTTCTAATTTCTAATAAACTCGTTCAAATGAAACCCATTCTAAATGAAATTGCATTTTCTGTATTGAGCAGAGTGATAGCTTCCCATCAAGATATCACTTGTCAAAATCCGAACACTCTTTAAAAACCGTGCAAAAGTTACGTAACTCTTTAAAAAAATCACGAATTTTTCCAACTTTTAGATCAGCACTTCTATGACGTCCTACAGATTCTGGACGAAAGGAAATTGCCCGGAATTTCCAGTAGTTACGAAAAATTTGGCCTTTTCGGTCAAGTCTGACAAGTCCTTTACATTGAATAGTTTTGCTAATACATACCTCCTGAAGTCGTTCGAGTTTCCAAATGAAGACATTTGCCTCCAAGTTGATCGTTATTTGAACTAGCTACTCTGAGGATTACTTTGGCACCAGTTCTGATACTAGTCAATTTCCCACTGCTACTAAAACTATTACTATTTTCTAAGTATACAATTTATTAATTTTATAATATTTAAAATTACAAGATTTTTGCCATTAGGTATAGGATTTGTGTCAGTTTGAAGTATGAATTTGGTGTGATTTTTTCTTACAATTTGTTGTTATTATTATTCATTTATTATTAAAATATTCATTGATAATATTCAACATTCACCATACTGTTTTTTTCTGGTTATGTTTAAAACGAAAAACAACAACAAAAAACGGATTCTTACTTTTCTTTAATGCCGGGAATTATTTCGCTGAAATTCTGTCTGTTTTTTAGGGTCTGTATTTTAGCCGTTTTTAGGTCTTTTTTTAGTCGATTTTAGCTCTTTAAGATTTTATTTTAGAACATTTTTTGTTTTTATCAATTTTAAACGTTCCTATTCTTATCATGATTTAATTGATGTTGATATTTTACGGTCAAGGTAAAAACAAGAACGGAATAACGTTGTTAGAAGTAGACTTTACGAGTTTTTGCAATTAGCAAGAATGATATGATCTTAAAACATTTTCGTGTGTTTGTGTTTGTATTTTTTTTTTCGCATCCTTCTCTCTCTTTCGTATTTTCATTTAAATTAATTAAATTTTTTGTTTTTCTGTTTTCGTGTTGTTATTATATTAGAATTTATTTAATAAATCAAATTAATTTTTCACAGAGAGAATTGAATGTAAGAATATGTGTTTTTCTTCATTAAAATAATATTTCACGATTGAATTTTCTAATATAATTAATTAAATTATATTAAGAAAAAGTTAATGAATATGTCGAAAGAGCTTCAAGAAATTGGATCACTAAAAAGAAGAACTGAATTAATAATCAAAACACGTGAGTTCGAATTAAAAAGGTTTTAGTAAAAGGTTGGGGTCGGTCCAGAATTTTAAGAAAAACTCCATATATGTATAACAACAATTAATTTTTATTATAATATAGCTGGGACCCGGTGCGCCTATGCTGCACCCATAAACCAATAGTAGTAATCAGGTGATATGAATTTTGAATTTGGAATGACTCCACACAGAGCTAATAAT
Organism: Thereva nobilitata; assembly: GCA_963855945.1. Taxonomy (NCBI): domain Eukaryota; kingdom Metazoa; phylum Arthropoda; class Insecta; order Diptera; family Therevidae; genus Thereva; species Thereva nobilitata. The sequence goes on from OY979696.1 coordinate 124,936,379, forward strand.
ATTCTACTTGTCATACCCTTTCATTTAATACCCATACCGAATGGCTTGCAAAGAAAAAGGTAATCCACCATTTTGCGTTGGCCGCCATTTTGAATTTGGAATGACGCCACAGAGCTAATAATATTGTACTTGTCATACCCTTTCATTTGATACCCATACCGAATGGCTTGCAAAGAAAAAGGTAATCCGCCATTTTGTGTTGGCCGCCATTTTAAATTTGGACCGATCGATCTGAAACTTTGGGAATCGTATTTTTTTCGGAAAAAACCAAAATAATATAGATCTGAGCTTTTTAGCAGTAATTCGAAGAGTATCTCCCATACAAAAATTCGAATTTTACGGATATCGGTACACTACAGCCACCCGAAGTGTACGAGATAGAGCAAAATAGACCGCGTAGGAACACCCGCCGTACCCGAAAACCCCTATATACAAAAATTCAGGCCAATCGGATGAGCGGTTTCGGAGTCTATTGAACATTTACAGACAGACATACTTTCACTTTTATATATATAGATATGTTTTTTAAACTGAAAAACTGTTTACAGAAGAACTCTTCTAAATTCTTGGCAAATTCAGTAACCACTATCTCCGGGACGATGTGAATTGTGTAATGGACATTGAGTTAGACCAGTGATTCCCAAAGTGGCGGTCTGTGGGATGATCCAGAGGTTCCGTGATAATTAAAAATTATTTTGGGGGTGCGCGAATAACTACCGGGGGTCCGCGAAAAAGACCGAAAATTTTCATATAAAAAATTACTAAAATTTAAAAAGCGATGTTTGCGGCGTGAGCACGCGGTTCGGACGAAATCGAAAAGCAAACAGGTTATTTGACTGACTTATTCGCCAAATTTGATGAAATAAATTTAAAGTTACATGGTGATCAATTAAATTTTCTCAAATCTAAAAGTAATATATCTGCATTTGTTACAGAACTTTTGTTATACAAACAGAATTTGGGCAGAGGAGAATGTTCTCAGACGCTAGCAGGTGGAACGCTCTTTACCTATATTCTTATTTTATTAATACTGGAACTTTTCGTTAACACCCCACGCTTTTTACATTTATGAAAGTTATATTTATAAATTTTACCAATAACTTAATTAATTTCATTCTGAGCTTGATTTTGAAAGGTAGGCTGTTCCCATATACGGGCTGGAGTAGTAAAAACTTTACATTTAAAATTATTATTTACTTTTTGGTTCATTTTAAAATAAAAGCGTATTTTTTAGTTTGTTAAACTATTTATTTTTATTTTCTCCTTTTTAGTTTATATGTACTATATATGTCTTCCGTCATTTTGCGGCGGCCGCCGCGGTATTCTACTCGTCATACCCTTTCATTTGACACCGATACCGAGCCGATTGCAAAGAAAAAAATAATCCGCTATTTTGTGTTGTCCGCCAGTTTGAATTTGGAATGGAGCAACACAGCTAATTCTATTCTACTTGTCATACCCTTTCATTTGATACCCATGTCGCGGGGTCGGGGAACACCATTGCAAAATTCTCCCGCCATCTTGGAACCGCCATATTTATATTTTTACAAAAAAATCCGAGTCCATTGTCACGCGAACTATGCATTATGTGCAAAATTTTAAGTTGATAGATTATATTTTCTGCTTTTTCGTCTATTATGTCTTCCGCCATTCGGGATTGGCCGCCATTTTGAGTTTAGAATGACGCCACACAGCTAATTGTATTCTACCTGGCATAGGGCACATTTAGGCCCAAGTTACTTTAACTCTGTTAAATTATCGCTGTTAACTTAACACCGTTCCTAGCATACCATTTGACAGTTCTCATTTTACAACTAATAACAACCAAAAATTATAACATTTCTCATTTTATAAATAATAAACAAGAAAAAAACGTCAACCCCTTTTGACAGTTAGAAGCTGTGCTACATTTTAGCTAAGCCAAAAAGCACAAATAAGTTTGCTAACAGCGCTAAATAAATTGACGTTTTTGCCGTTGTTAACATGCCTATTGCAAAAATCGGCTGCCATGTTGGAACCGCCATCTTGATTGTTTTCAAAATCGTCAGATTGCATTGTCACGCGAACTATACATACATATGTGCAAACGTCTTCTCAGAGAGAACAGATTAAAGTATTTTTAGTAGATTTTATTATATCATAAAATTTGATTCACTTAGGTTTGGGGGTGCATGATAAAGTTTTTGTTATAGTAAGGTGTCCATGACCTAAATAAGTTTGGGAATCACTGAATTAGACCAACCTATTCAGACTGTCCTGAGATATGGTATTCTGCAGATAGGATTTCAATCTTTTTCGGCAAGAAAATGTCCTCTCCGGAGTTGCTGAGACGGGAAGGGTAGACAAGAGTTTTAATAGGCAGTGAATGTTAGGGTATAAGCCCGTCTCACAGTGGTCCAGTGATTCCATTCCACAGCACTCTTATCGTTTTTGTGAGAGTGACACACGGCTCGCCAGATTTTAAACACAGCTTATAGTGGAGTTAAAAACATGAAAACCTTGGATTTCAGTTACGGTGAATGAAATTTAAAAATTCAAAATGGAATGTTTAGCTAATAATATATATAAAAAAGTTTACCTATTAAAAAATTGTGATCCTGATTTGAATGACCGAAATTCAAAATGGCCACCCAAATTTGCCAATTGTGTTCCGATTTCCATGAAAATCAGTATCTGGGGGTTTCTAAGGAAGCAAATAACGAATTTATGTTCAGAACTTATAAATTCAAAATGGTAAGTCTTCCACCTTTTTCAATATATTCAATTGAGTGTTCTTCGGAAGTCCGTACAACATGACGGTACAGTACTGACCAGCTTGTAAAATCTCCTCAACCGTTGCAAGATCATTGTGTGTAACGTGTGTAAATAGGTGTAAGTATGGCTGTGCCTAAAATGTGGGTATAATGTGTATTCATCAATGCTCCAATATACGTGTTCTCATATCTGCAAAAATATGTGATTGGTTTTTTACCCATAACTCGCTTAGTTTTTAAGCTATCAAGTCCTTCCAAATAGCATTTTGTAGGTTTTTCCAAGAGCCCATATAAATTAAACTTTCTTTCATCCCTTATTTTTGAAAGGGTTTGAGCTGAAAGGGCTTGAACAAGTTACTTTTTACGAACATATGCAAACTGTAAACGGCAATATCTTACTCAATTTTTATCCAAAAGAAAACAATCAAAATATTCAGAAAAGCAAAACCTACGATTCTGTACTCTACAAAATTTTGCGTATCCTTAATAGTTTTCGAGTTATTTTGAAGGAAAGGCAATACTTTGCAAAATTACAAAAATGCTCTCTTCACTTCAAGCTCAATTTTTTTCAAAACTAAACACTGTAAAACGGTGAAATTTCTAGAGCATATTACAAGTACATTAATAAAGTGGATTGTGAAGTGGTACCGATTATTTTCAAGGGGGTGGTAATTAGGGGGTGATTTACACATTTTTTTGTCGCCGAAAAAATAGGGACCAACTTTATTTTCGTCATAACTTAGTTTTAATGCTAGGGACTTTTATAAAAAAAACTAAAATAAAGGTTTTTTCAAGCACTTTAAAAAAGGTTTAATGAGTTTTTCCCGAAAAATACATTGTTTTTTGTTTATTTCAAGTTGAAACTTTCAATTTTGGCGTTTGACAAATAAGAACCAACCTTCAACAAGGTATTACTATTTTTGTATTGGGTCTACAGACACCATAAACCCACCATTTTTTTTTATTTTTTTTATGAGCTACATTTTTAATAATAATAATTTTTTCGCTAAAATACTTACTTTTTGACTTATTCGCGAAAAACCGCCTGAAACCGTGTTTTTTTTGTTGAAAAATTGACATTTTCACTCGCGAATAACTCGAAAAGTATTGACTTTCAGAAAAAACTTTATAGAACAAAAGTTGCTTAGAATTAGCCAATCTATCTATTCCCGGACTTATTTTCAATGAAAAAATTTTTCACCACGAAAAGGTGTGGCATTCACCCCCAGAGTAAAAACTCAAAAATTTTTTGGTAAACTTTGCAATTTATAGTATAAAAACAAAATCCCACCTCGACCACGTAAGCTCATTCACCGTAACAAAAGTCTGAGACCAAAACCCCAGGCACTCCACTATTAGACAATTGCTGCATTCGTTTCTGGCAGAACTGCTGCATACTTTGCAATGCATTCAACAATCTTTGCTTTAGCACAAGTTACATAGTTTTATGGCAAAATGTTACATGAAGCAGTAATGTTTTTCTGATGATTGGAAAACGAGCAGTTAGATTATTACATGATCAGGGTTATTACATGTTATTACAAATGGGATAAAACAGTTGATTTTGTAGTGGCTTCACTTGACTTGTTGATATGCGAGGCATTTGTATGATATATCTACTTTGTTACAAAGCATCAGAAGCTGCTTGTTTTGAACTCATCGTCGGCGATATACGTTATACGTTGCAAGGTAGCTAATACAACATCAATGTAACTAAACGCTTTTATCAAGTCACAGTCTTGAAATTGTTTGTAAAGGATAATCGTATAGCAGCTCATGATTTTCACCAAGATAAACAAGGCTATTTCGAAGTTGGCCGTTCGCAATGCACTCAACATTTCATATGCCTTCTGCGCTTTACCAATGTTGCGAATTTTTTGCAACTCTTCCACCGCTGGCACAATATCAGCGTAACCTTTGAAGCAAATTATACTGCATCACCGAGTTTCACACATTACCCAGATCTGTTGGTGGAAGAAGTTCTCGTATTTGTCTTTTCAGGATGTCTGTCGTTGAGTTAAAGAAACTCGATCGACTGTACTACACAAACTCAATTGCGGATGTCAGTTTGAGAGCAAGAATCTAATATCGCCAGTTTCAGTGAGTGTGCACGTAGAGATAAGGGGCATTCTTCGCGTACCTACACTTGAGCACCATGGAACAATCCGTTCACTGCTGCTGTACAGTCGTATCCCGGGCCAACTACATAGCGGCAGTCAATTCTGTTCTTCTGTAAAACACTTACAATAAGATTAGCCAAACCTCTCCCTGCCATATCAGTAGTCGAAATGATCTCCAAAATGCTTCTGTGACTTATATACTTTTTTAACTGGACTGCTCGGTGGCGTTATCTCACTCGTCGCTCGGTGTGAAACTCTAAAAAATGAGCTTCGAATGACATGAGTGTTCACCTTGCGTGTGCCTGTATTTCGGTTTGAATACCCAAACGCAACACTTACGCCATCTATCGTCGAAGAATCATACCATTTTTCCTGCGAAGTGCGCCTTTCCATCGCGTCCTGAGAAAACATTGATTGCGACTCAAGTAGGTGTCAAAGGTCTAGAGTTGATAATAGATTTCACTTCCACTTCTCTGCCAATAGTCATCTTCAAGCTGTCCTTTACCAATTTAAGCAAACCGTTCTCAAATACCAGTTGTTTCCACTAAAAATTTCCACGTAATGCCATTTTCTTGCATCTTCTCGGATTCCAGTATAGTTCCTAATTGACGTAACTGTAGGGCAGCTCGCTTATCAGACATACGACACTTGGGAACACCTCGACGAGCAAATAACCGTCGCAAGGTTGATAAGCAACTCTCCGACATTAAGTTGGGAACTAATTCCAGGTGACAGCTCGTAATAAGGCTCATGTTAGAATCATAACATAAACCTTGATAGTGCCAGGTTTGTTATTTGGATTCTTTGTATAAAGAGGGGAACATAAAATCCATTCCGGTGGTTGCAAAAGGGCTTTGAAGTTTGCAGTCTTTCTTTTGGTAGAGGTGCTCCTCTTGGTTGAGAAGCCGGCGACCCTTTTTGACAAAGGCAAACAAAACAGCGCTTTACGACATCTTTTACAAAATCTTTCTCAGCCGCGTTAGGATGGCGTTTACACCTCCGTGCACGGTTCTTTCATATGCACTCTGAACCAAAAGTTCACTGAATCGCACTGATCTTCCTCGGACGCCCTCTGCTCCGCAGCTTGCCTCCAATTTCTTGTGCTGAGGAGTTTTGCTGTGTCAGCCTTAACACCGTGTTTCCAGCGTGACCGTGGTGTGGTTTCCCGACTCGGGTAGTAGAAACAGGGGTTTTTCGACACGGTTGAGTCATGGATTCTTTGAACATGATCGGTCCAACGTAAACGCAGTAGCTAGGCATGTTTTTATAGTTTACACTCTTTGTATAAGTTGTTTTCATTGATTGGACCATATATCTTTCGGAGAAAGATGCTTCTGCAGTAATCATTGTCCCTAATAAAATAAAATTATCTACAATTTTCGCACTATAATTCTCTAACTTGTGTCCTACACACCTCCGTTCTCATTTTACACAGTCCTGTCATCTTTTTTTGGGAAAACCAGTATTCTTATCTCGCTCCACAACTCACCTTTATTAAGGAGGTCAGAAACGTTTTTATAATCTTTCATTTTTACTCTTCTATCATTCTAACTAGAGCTTGCGGTTCGAGATTTCACTATAAACAGAGATTAGTCTTTAAAGGTCTGCAATTCCACCATTCTTGAGGTTAACCGTTCCAACAGTATACATAAAAAATTAGCATTTTACTTATACCTTGTTAAGCATGTACGTGAGGCAATGCCTATCAAAATTTCTTGGCTGTTACAAGAACTGCTCAGACCGTGACAAAGTCAAAGGTCTGGCCTTAACTTAAAAGCAATTGGGTTTATATGCTTAGTATTCCATTGTTACCTATGAATTATATCCACGAGAAGAAAAATTTAAACCTTATATTCCAGTAACCGATTTGTAATTTTACTGAAAATTTATGTTCTAAAACTACGCCTCTTTAGTAAAATTACAGTACAAAGTGTTAGGATTTTTCAGTACACAACATTGATAAATATATAAGAAATATTGTAATTTTTCTACATAAACAATTTAGAAAAATACACAAAATTGTGTAAAATATACGTCACATTCATGTAATTAACATTTGCACTGTGAATTTACATATTTTTTTACAGTGTGTGAATTATAATCGAGCTAAAATTGCCCTAAATATTCTAAAAAACTATTCTAACTGTGAATTATTTAAATTACAACCGAATTCTTAATGCCCAGTTATTTTCGCAGTAGCACAGTATTTTATACAGTAGTTTTTTGTACAATGTTCTGTACAGTGTTTTGTAAGTTGTTCTGCAAGGAACTTTGCTACAATTCGATAAGATATGTGTAAGGGCTTACCTCTTAGCTCGAGCCTGTCACATATGGTGATTCCCGAACTTACGCCTTCCACATTAAAAAAAAACTAATATAAAATTGTTTTAACCTTGGTTGAAATATACCCTCATAACAAAAAAATGACAAAAAATACAAAAGCTTAATGATACGTAACTAAAAGCAATTTTCCGTCTAGTCCAGGCAACAAGGTTATATATCATTGTTAGAACAAAATTTTACAACACCAAAAAAAAACACAATTTCTACAATACTTTCATCCAAACCGGAGAAAACTGGATCCATTATCATTTATATTGGAAATTACAAGCTCTTGTCACACATTTATCTTCTCACGAAAAGTGCTCTTTAGTTTTCGCGATAGCAAATAAATGACACTAATGGCATTCTCTAATCAACTTCTGCTTATCTGATCTGATGGGCATAATCACAGCCGATCGATGAAAATATGTAACAAGCAAGCACATGACAGAATGTTGGTAAAAAAAAAACACTTTCGCTTCGATGGAGCAATGCTGCAGGGCGGGAAAGGTGTATCGCAAATCAACCGAAACTTCCTGCCAATTATTTTTTGAGGTTTTTTTTTATCTATTAAAAAATCTCTTTTTTTTCAATCTTCTACTTCAGCTGAAATCTGTTTGTTGCGTTTTGTGCCGACACAGACGGCTAAAAAAATCCATTTTGATTGATTTCCAGCATTTTCGTGGCTAATTTTAAAATCGCGACTTTTATTCATGGTTTAATAAGCATCGAAATTTGTTTTTGCTCAGGAGTTTCATGATAAAATACGAAAAAATGAAAAAAAAATTAATAAAAGGTTAAAAATGGCGGTTTTTTGTGTCCCATTTTTTTTTCGTTAAATCCAAATCGGTATGAACCCAAGCGGAACTCCCGCGCTCAGAATGATACCGACGAAATTTTGTTGCTCATTAGGCTTCAGGTTAAGCGATTCCCAGTTTTTTTTTCTGGACTGTCGAGCGTGATGTATTTGCGACGAGATGAATTATTATTGGAGTGCTCATTCAGTTGTGGAAAGGAAATTGTGGGTTTTGTTTTTAATTATGTTTTTGGATGTTTATGCTTTGTATAGAAAAAGTGGGGGAAAACTATACATAAGATTTTTTAATGTAATTATTTTGTTTTGGAGTGTTGTTTGATTTGGAACGATTTGAGCGCCACCTCGTGATAAATATTTTTGATATGATGAGACAAATGAGAATTTCACACAAAAATTTGCGGTTTTGTTTTGTTGTCAGTTCAACTCTATTTCAACCCAAAGTGAAATCAACTCGACATCATATACTATGGTCGAATTTCCAACTTAGCATCGACTCAACTTTTCAAGCTAATCACAAAAGGGGTAATGAAGTGACTAAATGAAATTTCGAAAGATTACTTGTACATGTGTGAGCAGTGCTGCAGGAAATTGTGGCAAGTAATGTTGCACTAGATTTGAAAACCGTTTGCAGAAAACTTTCTGGCGCAAGTTTTATTGTAGTGTAAACACAGATGCAACTATCGCCCCTTAAGGAAATCAACAACTACAGTGAACATTTTTGGTGTTGGAAATTCCAAGGCCGACACTTCAAGGGCGTCAGTACAATTAATGCTGAAATCAACACATGGAAGTACCATAATGAGGACATCAGATTACCAAGGTGCTGCCTACTCGAAGTAGCAAACTACCGGAGGATTCGAAAAATTTGAAGTATTTGCGTTTGGCCGATCCCCAATGTTTTGAGACCAATAAAGTACCACTTTTGCTTGGTGCCTGTGTTCATAGCAGAATTTCACTTGGCGGCATCAGGAGTAGTACCAATGGAAGGTTCGTCGCGCAGAACACAACCCTAAGATGGATTCTATCCGGAGAAGTACCAGCACCTCAACCAACGACATTAATAAGCTGCCATAGCCATATCGAGTTAGAGCATCCGGCGTTTTTGGGAATTAGAAGAAACTCGAGAAGAACGATATCTAACCGAAGAAGAAATGAAATGCGAGCAATTTTACAAGGACGCTGTGAAAAGTTCATCGGACGGACGCTACATAGTACGGTTACCGTTCGTGACCGGGTCAGCGTTCATATTTCGGCGCGTCGAGAAACACAGCACTGCGACGACTCAATTTCCTTGAAGCCAGATTTTAAAAATCCCCTCAACTGCGCTATGAATATTCATCGTCTACGCAAGAATGTTGCCAACTAAGCCACATGCTTGCAGTATCGGTACCTACAAGAGAATTCAATGAGGAAAGGAACTACATAAGACAAAACAGTTTGAATCATATTACCTGTCCCATCATGCTGTGCTTAAGGAAAGCACGACAACTAAGCTCCGAGTTGTTTTTGACGCGTCGCAAAAATCCACACATGGGCCATCACTTAACGACGTCTTGATGGTCGGCCCCAAGTTACAAGATGATTTGTTGCAGATTCTTTTGCAGTGGCGAAAACACAAGATCGTATTCATTGCGGATTTGGAGAAAATGTATCGCCAAATCAAGGTGTCGGAAGAGGATGTCGATTTTCAGCGAGTGTTGTGGAGACCATCGCCAGTTGAAAAGATATAAGATTTTTGCTTACACACAATCACCTTTGGCACGTCTTGTGCTTCCTATTTGGCCATAAGAACACTGCCTCAGTTAGCTGACGATGAATGTCAAAACTTCCCAAAAGTATCGGAGATAGGTGTCCTTTGGTGCCCTAAAACAGATGCCTTTATGTACAAGATGAATACATACTTTGTTGATTCTGAGTTGATCACGAAACGAGATCTCTTATCGCAAATCTCCAAATTATTTGAATCCCGGGACTCACCTATAATGATACGAGCCAAGATTATAATGCAGAGTCTTGGGCTAAGCGGCTTGGAGTGGGCTGACAGATTATCTGTAGACTTTACACAAGCTTGGGACGACTTTCGGAAGGATCTGAAACACATTGAAGACATCAAAATCCCCAGATGGTTGCATACCCTTACTGACGAAATTTAACTGCACGGACGCCTCAAATCGGCCATACGCCGCAGTTTTTTATGCTCTGTCAGTGAATTTGGACACATTCCTACTCTTTTGTTAACGTCAAAAACCAAGGTCGCTCCCATCAAACCGGTACACATTGGCACGTCTAGAGTTATGTGGAACTGTTTTGTTATTGCGTATACTTAAAGCTATAAAAAGGACCTTAAAAGGCAGTCAGATTCGTTTAACACTTTGGTGCGACTCCACCATCACACTTGCTTGGATAAAGGCATATCCTTCAGGATGGAAAACGTTTGTGGCGAATGGAATGGCCGAAATCCAAGAAACTATCGAATGATAGCGATTGTGTTTTTTGTATTTTTTAAGGGGGATGTTCAGTACCTACCGTCAATAAAAACATATGTAAGCTGTATGGACCTATCGTGGGGCGGAATATGCGCTCCTTTCCGATATTAGCATTTAAGTCAGCTAAGATTATCTTTATGTCTTTTGCCATTCCTATATGGGCAAAGAAGTTGTGCCTTCAGGTGTATCCAGACACCTGATCTCGCCTAAAGTCAGTTTCAGGTGAAACTTGAATTTCACTTAATTGAAAAACCCACGAATATTACAAAATTCAAAATAAAACACGGCTTCACTTATGTGTTACTTAATATAACAGTATTAGGCTGATTCATTTACGTAAACACATATTGAGGCAATTTAGGCTAACTTTGTTTTTTTAAGCAATTTTTGTTTAACCTTTCGAATATTTAACATAGCCAAACATGGAATTACAAACGAAAAAAAACAACCATATTAATTAATCTAAAACAGTAAATAATGGAAAAAGAAACAAAAAACATAGAGTTCCCGCAAAAATCAGGTCAAAGAACCACATTTCACCATTCTCTCTGCTCTCCATATATACATATGCCCAATTTGCCTTGCTTTTATTTTATCAGCTGACTCATTCAATTTGTCCGAGAGAAATTTGAATGCATAACAAACCGATTCACCATTTTTAGCATGACTTGCATACGAAATTAATCGATAATCAAGAAAACGAAGAAGAAGAAGAAGATGACGAAGACGCATAATAATAACAGCAATAAATGTCGTGACTGCCATAGATCTGTTTTAGCATTTGATTGATGGGAAGCTTAGATAACTGAAAGTGGGCGTGTGTATTTGCTATACATAACTGGTGTTTTAGCCTGGTCTAAATGCCGTCATGAATGCTAATTAGACCGATCACATTTTATATGTGAAATTGGTCGAACATTGGCCAGAAAACTACTCATGATTGACCATAGAGGGAGGAGGAATACTGTGGATGGAGCACACAGGTCGTATTTATGCCCTAATAATGACAAGAGATTAAAAATGGGTTAAACAATATCAAGCAAATGGCGACAACAAGAAGAAAATTGATAAAAATTTGGCCCTTTGCACTTTCAAGGGGATAACAATTAGGTCAAACCTACGGAAAAATGCTTATCGGATTTATTAATATGGACATTGTTGCTGTTGGCTTCTTTTTTCTCATATGTTTTTTTGTTGTTATTGTTGTTGTTGTTGATTGTGTGATACGTGTGTTCAATAAAAATAGACTGAATCAATAGACGACGAGGAGCTGTGTGATAACAGCTGGCAAAGAGAGATAAGATAAGCAAATTAAAGCTGGGAGAAAGAAGCCCGCGCATACACACGCACGCACACAAAAAACTAACAACAATATTGAATAAAATTGATTGTTATTAGATCATGCGATGTTTTTTACGGCGCATTTCGATTATTTACTATTGTTAATATTTGCTCCTTTCATAAATTTGGGGAGCATGAAACCCCATACTTTGTTGCCTGTTTTTGTTTCGTACAATAACTACTCAAGAGATAGTAGAACGAGGCTTTGTTTGATTTCGGTTTTGGAATTTTTTTCCCTTTTGTCTTATTTAATTGTTTTTTCGTGACTAATAAATAATGAAAGGGTTGTGAATAGGCAATTCTGGATGATTATACCTATTTTTTTTAATGTGGATCATAGAAGCAAGAATGGGGTTTGATTTGAATGTTTTTTGGCTGGTTTAAGTTTAATTTATAAAGGGGAACAACGGTGTCTTAATAATAATACGAATACTTTCGTTTTTTAAGATCTAAAATGGAGAAGGACAAACTAATTTTCCTTCTGTAGATAAATGACTTAAGTAACATGTGAAATTTGCTTTTGTAGAGTGCCACTTATCAATTTTCGCACTTAACGAAACCCAAATATCACCTGATGCTGATTTAGGTCATTACCAGGTGCACTTTAGTGCACATACTCTCATCCCATAGGGGAATTGCCATGGCATACCATTAATAGCACGTGTTCAGATTTTAACTAGCTCTGGATTAATATCGTCTTTCGAAACCACGTCTGGGCCACTATCAGCTCAGTAATCGGTTGTGGGCTCGGGTTCGAACTTTATCTGGGACAAGAACCTAAGTACTAGTACTAAGGCCTATTTACTTTGTTCGTTCTACTAAGGTGGAAAGATACTCTTAGTTTATTTGATTAGACTCGGCACCCTGTATGCCGGGGTATTGACCATTTTGTTAAGTTCCTCAACTTTATTTTACCCTTAAAGGCGAGTGAGACTCTCGCCTTTGTAATTTCTGTGAACTGCTCATAGTTACGAAAACTCCGATTGACTCCAAAACGAATCTTATTAATTTTAATATTTTCCAATAGAGCCCCTTACTAGTATATCTCTTATATATTGCGTTATTTTGTGAAATATTAAGTGACTGCGTAATATTGTGAAATAATTCCCGGCAGCATCTTTTCTATACTAATAATATTCGAAAAGTCTCACCTTTTTAATTTTTCTGAGCTGTTCACGTTGGAGTTCATTAACTCCAAAACAACACTGTTTGTCTCCTAAAAAAATTCCAATTTACTTCAGCAGCAGCATCAAATTTTCAACACCGTTTTTTCTCCTAATAAAACTCCAGTTAACTCCAAAACAATACCAATATTTCAACACTGTTTGTCTCCTGAAAAAACTCCAATTAACTTCAAAACAGCACCAAATTGTCAACACGGTTTATCTCCTAAAAAAACTCCAATTAACTCCAAAACAACACCATATTTTAAATACTTCTGTCTCCAACAAAACTCCAATTAACTTTAAAATAACACCAAATTTTCAATACTGGTTGTTCCCTAAAAAACTCCAATTAACTCCAAAAGAACACCAAATTGTCAACACTGTTCGTCTCGTAAAAAACTCCAATTAACACAGCACCCAATGTTCAACACTGTTTGTCTCCTAAAAAACTCCAATTAACTCCAAAACAACACCAAATTTTAAAGACTTCCGTCTCCAAAAAAAACTCCAATTAACTTTAAAATAACACCAAATTTTCAACCCTGTTTGTTCCCTAAAAAAACTCCAATTAACTCCAAAACAACATCAAATTTACAACACGTCTCTTAAGAAAACTCCACTTAGCTCCAAAACAACACCAAATTTTCAACATTCTGTCTCCTAAAAAACTCCAATTAACTCCAAAACAACACCAAATTTTCAACACTGTTTCCTAAAAAACTCCAATTAACTCCAAAACAATACCAAATTTTCAACACTGTCTTCTAAAAAAACTCCAATTAACTCCAAAACAACACCAAATTTTCAACACTTTGTCTCCTAACAAACTCCAATTAACTCCAAAACAACACAAAATTTTCAACAATGTGTCTTCTAAAAAACCTAAAAACTCCAATTAACTCCAAAACAACATCAAATTTTTAACACTGTTTGTCTCCTAAACAACCTAAAAACTCCAATTAACTCCAAAACAACACCAAATTTTCAACAGTGTTTGTTTCCTAAAAAACTCCAATTAACTCCAAAACAATACCAAATTTTCAACACAGTTTGTCTTCTAAAAAAACTCCAATTAACTCCAAAACAACACCAACACTTTGTCTCCTAAAAAAACTCCAATTAACTCCAAAACAACATCAAATTTTTAACACTGTTTGTCTCCTAAAAAACCTAAAAACTCCAATTAACTTCAAAACAGCACCAAATTTTCGACACTCTTTGTCTCCTAAAAAAAATTCCAATTAACTCCAAAACAACACCAAATTTCCCTTTCAATTTCCTAGTCCACCTGTACATCCAATAAATATTGCGTTATTTTGGAGAGATTCGGGAGATCTTTATATTGTGAAATAGTGTACCAAAAACATATTTTCTATACTACATATATTTGTAGTTTCTCTGAACCGTTCCTAGTTCGCTCTCTTAATGTTTTTAATATACAACAAAAAGCTTTTATCCTATCTCAAATTTCTAATGAAACACATTAGCCCAGGCGCTAGAGCAGTGAGACCTATAAATTTTGGTTTTGGCGTGATGTAACGGACTTTTTTGGTGGAATTGGTCAGAAATGACATCCCCAACAATATCTAGGGGGTGCGCAAACATGAACACGCCAGGAAAATTTATGGGAGGCCAAAAACTGAAGAATTCACGAAAAATTCTCTGTTTTTTACCTTTCTTGATAAATATTTCTTAACGAAGGCTTCTAGGCGAAAAGTTTGTAGGACATGTTTTGTTCGTTATTGGATTTGCTGAAACCTAGCGTAAATTTGATTTTTAAAATTTGAATTTTTGCATTGCAAAATGGCCGAAAACTGCAAAAATCGTATCCTCACTTTAAAGTTATGCGAATCAAAGAAAATACCATTATTTTTCAATGTAATTCTGGAATTAAGTAGTTTAAGGTATGTTTAACTTATATCCAAAACCCGATTACTGTCGGTCAAATAGTTTTTGCATAATGTATTCTGCAATTAAGTGAATTTAAAAAATTAAATTTGTTGCAGCGCCAAAAAAAAAGTCCCATGTTGCTCCTGATTTTTTTACGTATGCTCTAAGACTCACTTTACAATATCCAATCATAAAATTGCTATTTTTTAAATTTTTTTCTGGGTTTTTAAATTTTAGAATTTTTTTTGGAAAAAACGCCTTAGTTGCAAAATAGCTAACTCCGCGACGCCAGAAATGCTCGGCGCGTTTCAAATTCGCTCGAAAAAGGCTTCAACTTCTAGTGCAGCATTTTAGCTGTTTTTTTTTAATTGGGGTAACGAATCGAGAAAGCGTCATTTTCATGGATGACTCGATATGGAAAAGTTTTGTACAGACCAGTCGAGGCCCAGTAGTTGCAGTTTTTCAACGGGATTTCTTTGAACGCTTTGATTTATTAACAGAGTCTGAAAAAAGGCGCAAAACGCCCTCTAGCGGCGAAACTATGCGGAATTCGAAAAACCAGTGAAGACAAAATTTGTAGGAAATTTTATCCTCTACAACTTTGCTCTTTCGATGTTTTCACCAAAATGCATAATTTCTCCTCAAAATAGAGAAAAAGGCGAAAAAAACGCCTACATTTCGTTAGGCAACCCATCACCGTTACTTATGTTAGCATATTTTTTTCATAAAAAATAGATTTCATTTGGTTACTCGATCCGCGAAGGTCGTTCTTCTCCGGATCTTATGAAAGAAGTCATTGTGGGTATCTACACTAGTATTCTTTCAGCAGCAGCAGAACCGGTTTAACAAGTTAATCTACGTCTACACTGGTATTCTTTCATCGCGAGTAATTTTCTTGTCTTTACAACAAGATATCTGTGTGCTTATCGATAATATTATACTTGCTAATATTATACTTGTAAGAAGGGTAGGCGAAAGCGAATTGTGTATGTGTTAAGTTTTCACGCCGAAATTTTCTAGACATCTCTCCTAAAAAACCGGTTTTACTGCTGCTGAAGGAATACTAGTGTAGATTGGGCCATTCACTGCAGTAAGTACTAATTTATTTTTATACAACTCCAAATATATGGTCAACATTATTAGCTAAGGTCAGATATAACCGAAATATTAACTTTTCGTCGTTTTTAAATTTTTTAGGGAATAATCAGTATCTTAGAAATGGATGATCAAGAGGAGCTTTGTTTGATTTGTAATAAATCTTTATATAAAAGCGAAATTCGAAAGGTGACATCGAGCAGTGTAGGAAATTTTATAAAGGCTAGTATTCTGCGACAGGACAAAAAACACCTGGAATTCCGGAAATATCTGAAGTTGAACGTTCACACCTCCTGCGCAAAATCGTACACTTCAGCCACACACATTCAAAGCACGTTGAATAAGTTACAACCTACTGTAACGGACGCTTTTACGAGGGCACAAGGTAATGTTGTTGATTTTGATTTTGCGTCGTTATGTTTCATCTGCGGAGAAGATGCTTCGGATGAGTCCATGGAGAAGGTATTGCGCATGAATGCGAGTGACAGAAAAAAAAAGAGATACGATTAGTAACAAATAACAGTACTAGAGACACATTTATACAAAAGTTAAAAAATGCTTCTGAAGCAGCTGGCATAGTAATTTATAAAAGGCTGTTGATGGTTCCGGATTTAGTCTGTGCGGGAGGACGGTACCACGATAATTGTCAAAAATTGTTGTACAATAAATTTAGAAACATTTCTGAACCGCCCGATACCTTAAGTTATTCTGCTGCAAAATTTATTGCTGAGTACGTCATCGCTAACAAAAATGAGTGCCAGTTTTCAATAAACTTGATTCTTGAACAATTTCAGTCAA
Source organism: Thereva nobilitata (assembly GCA_963855945.1). Taxonomy (NCBI): domain Eukaryota; kingdom Metazoa; phylum Arthropoda; class Insecta; order Diptera; family Therevidae; genus Thereva; species Thereva nobilitata. The sequence continues at coordinate 124,953,167 of OY979696.1, forward strand.
TTACACTTCCACATCTACGTTATTTAAAAAATGAATTGTATAAGATTTTTGGCAATTCTATTATAATACATCATACAAGAGATGGGCCAGTTCTTTCGTTACTAAGTACTGGAAAAAAAATTTTGTCGAATCATTGGTATAAAACTCGAAATAAAGATGAGAAAGAGGAGCGTACAAGAATAGTTCGGACTGCTGCAAAAATCATCGAAGAGGATATTCGAGCCCAATTTTATGATACCGATTATTATCCTGCTCCAGACGATTTTCTTAACAGTATTAAAGATGTAGTTCCAGATACTTTGAAGATTTTACTCAATGAAATCATATTAAATGACAAACGCTCCGGCGCCAAATTTGAGAGAAAAATAATTAGTATTGCACGTGCAATTATTTCGGCAACTCGTCCACGATCTTTTTTATCTGCTCTTCAAGTTGGATTGGCTGCTGCTTTAAATAAGATGTACGGTTCTGTTTTATCTTGTCATGCCTTAGGCTAAAGCGAAACTTGTGTTCGACTCCTTTTAACGTCTCCAGATACACTACGTTGATAAGTAATAGTGGCGCAATCTTAGGGTTCCTCTACCTTGAGTATCTTTCAGTTGTCTGATATGTCCTCCATTTTAGGGCGCCAGATGGCCTCTTGAAATATCTCGCTTTTAACAGATGTCTTTTGCTAGGATGATGCCCAAGAGGGTCCTTGGTCGACGCTTAGATAACCACCGTACCGCTCCGGAGATTCCTTCGAAAAATGATCTTCGCACTCGATCACTCGCGTCACTCGTGGACTTTATTACCAATAATCCTTGTTGTTTGGCTGATAATGCGCCAGAGTCTTCGGCTCTACAACCAGATGAGGTTAGTTTTTTTAGCATTATTGGCGTTGTTTGCTATCCTTTCGTACTGGAGGCACCTGTGTTGAAAGTCCAGTCGTGGTGCCAGGGCCTGGAGCGGAAATGCTAAGTTGAGTTTAAGCCCTTGTACTGAAAGTCGTGATTCGACTGAAACGTCCCTTTCTTCAACTCAAACGACTTGTCGTGTCGTGGCGACTTGACTTTCAAACCAGGGGCCGGATTTCCTTCCACTCCTGAACGATGGCATTGTACTTGGCTTTATCGGTCCTGCTCCTCTCAGAGCGTAAGAATAAAAAAGGTACGATTGTACATACTCTACGAACTTTATCACTGTAGACGCGGACTCCGGTACTGGTACTTGCAAAGTCACAGCTGTAGATTGTCTTACTTGAGGCAAGCTGTATCTCCTACGAATAGGAGAGGTTGTTAATTCCTTGTCGTCGTGTTTTCTCGTTCATGTTTTGCTTTGCCGGGCGCCAGGGATTGTCACTTTGTTTAGCATCTCCACACTGTCTTGTTTTGTATCGAACGTCCTCTCGGTTTTATTTGCTGTATACTGGCTACTCACCTACCGACAAAACCCAATATTTTACGAAGGCACGCGAGACACACCTGGCACGGTTTACATTGATGAGTGAAGTTTTCAATGAAAACGTATCAAACAGAGCCGGCGTCATAAAAGAAGGGAAACGAGCGTTCGTGTGGAATTGTGAGTCAGAATATAAATGACCCAAGTTATTTGCGTTTTTAAAAACAGTGACGTTACTCCCTTATCGGGCCTTAAGACTCTCACAGTGCATGGAAACAGCAATTTTGACATTCCCTTCTTTTATGGCGCGGGCTCTATAATGAAAATACATTAATAGGCAAATTTTTAGTTGTGACGTGTCACAAGTCCTAAACAAGTATGACAAAATTAATCTTGTGACGAATCTTGTTTCAGATTCGTCAGCTATTTCAAATTCTCAGTAAAAAGTCACAACATTCATCACAAGAATTCCACTACAATTGTGGTGGAATTGTGATATGTCAAATGTTGTGAAATTGTGATCCACTTGTCAACTGCAATGTCAATCATTAAACGCCCGCCAAAAAATGGAAAGAAAACCCCTTGTGACCTGCTCCATATATCATCACAAGTCCGTGATTGTCACAACTTGTGACTGGAGCACGAGAATGCGAATGCGAATGCGAATGCGAATTGTGAATGCGTCACAACTGTGACTCAGCACGCCTTTATGACTTTGTTGTGATTTGTGATATGTCACTGACGATTTCAGAATTAACCTATAAAAGTTATGCCTATAGATTTACTTCCAACCAATCTTGTCCAGTAAAATTCTGGAACCAACAGTGTTATGAAAAACTAAAGAGGAAAACTCGTGTCCCATACATGTGACGCTTAGATTATGTGTTTATTTTACATTTTTATGACACATTTTTGTATCTGCATGCAGCACGATTTGGTAGCTTTAATAGACAAGATAATCGAGTCGTCGCATATACGAGTATGTGATACTGAGAGCAATCGTGTTAAAGAAATCCAATGGTGCCTAATTTGAATATCCAAAATACTTCAAACTATATTCCGATAATAACTTGTGTTCCTGCCAATACCTGAGCAATATCTTGCAGTGGCTATTGCGCCAATTGCACCACCATTGCATCAGGATATCGCCCCGGACCGATTACTTCCACTCTCCTCCCAATAGGTCAATTTTCCAGTCAATATCCCCACTCCATATTCTCTGACCCCATAAAAGTCCGACAACGTTTCTCGTGTTTGTAAATTTTCCCTTCGATGCAATCAATTAAAGCTGAAGCCATTAACCTGAAGCTTCTAGAGTCCTCTCTCTAATCTGGTGTGCGGTAGTTGCACAACCTCCAAACGTTTGTGCAATGCAATCCATTCAAATTCAGCTGCTCCTCGGCTCTCATCTCTCGATTTTATATAGTTACATTTCTGCTGCTGAACCTTAATCTTGCACACCGTGCAGCACCACATGGCACCCTACGAAATAGTGCACCAGATGGATGGAAGATTGCGGAGCTCTAGTGTTCTGCTCTTATATTATTATTGCAAAAGAGGAACACGATTTAAGATCAAAGTTTTATTTTTTTTTTTCGGGTAAAACTCTCGTGATTTTAAACATCACCACGCCACTTGTCTGGTTGTCTTCTGTTTTAAAAGTTGGGGCCTTGTTTTATGCCTAGTCGTGTCGCTCTCGTAACAACTACTTCGGGGATTTGGATATCAAACGCCGCGCGTCGGACAGGTTGGTCGTGACTGGAAATGCGCCATAAAAACAACAAAGTGGCGACCTAACAACGGCAACAAAAATTGCTCGAAATTGCGATCTTTAGACGAGATTTTTTCGTCGTCGTTCGCTCTTTTGCGATTCTCGGGGCCCCAGAAGTCGTCCGCCACCTTTCTACTGTCCAGAATTGTGTAATCTCGATGATTGATTTCGCAATGGCGCAGCAGAAAAAGAACCGTGTTAGCATGTCCCTGGTGCTGGCGCAGTAAAATTTTCTAGAACAGCTGAGGCCACTTTTAGATGAATCGACTTTTCCCTATCGTGGGTCGAGACTTTTTGTAACCCCCACGAAAATTCAACCCAAGCTTTTCTGATAAGGAAATGATGAATGTTAACCAAGCTTTGCCCGTGTCTTCTCCTGTGTCCTGTACTATCCCTATCCATACTATCTCCTGTGTAGTGTTTGGTAGTGTGTGTGAGTGTATCGGGCGCATATGTGCCTCCTTGGGTGGTCTTACGAAATTCCGTGGACAACGAGGTCAGTCCATGCCGAATTCGGAGAATATTGTTTTGATGTCGCCCTGTATTTTTAGTGTACAGAACGCTCACAGTATTTTCACTTTCTGTTGTCGTGTCTGTCGTCTTCCTTTTGATGGACCGAAATTTCTTGGAGAAGAGCAAGGGCAATTTTTAAAATACACCTTCGGGGAGTGATTCTTAATATATTGCTGTATTTTTTGTTGTCTTGATCCATTTTGATGATAAAGTGTAGAAAAGGAAATGTTTTCATATAAAACAAAATACGTGGCGAAGAAGAGACGAGCAGAAGAGAGGGGGACGGGGTATCACAAGATTTTATCGAAAGGATGAAAGGGCAAAATTTTTGTTCGGCGAAAAGTGTTTTGATATTTCAATATATGAAAAAAGAAACTTTGAAATTGAGAAGAAAGTGATTCTTTTAAGGCTTGTTTACTTGCTGTGCTGGAATAAAGTGGGTTTCCGGGTTTTTATTGATTTTTGTTTATGCTAAAAGGAGTTGGGTTAGGCTTTTTAGGCGTTTTTTAGTTGGAGCTCCACAAAGAAAGTATCCTATGAAGTATTGGTAGCCAGTAAACTAGGTTTGCTTATTTAATCTATTACATTTTCTAAATTTTTCCATCAGGGTTATAGGTCCTTCCAGGTATTTTGATATCTGGTTTCTTCTATTAACTTGTGTAAACAACAAAGTTAAAGGGTTCCACGTAACGCCAAGGAACTCGGGGTTTATTCCTCAATCAAAACTCTTTTTGTCTTTATCGGTTTAAACAGTCCTTTATTTAATTACTAGCAAAAAACCCGCGTACGTTTCAACGCCCTTAAATAAAAACAGTTGATGTGTGCACTGTCCGCGGTAGGAAAAAAGTGAAAGAAACAACAAATCTGGAAAATATGGTTTTGGATACCTTTTTTATGGTTAATTTCTATTGACAGCTGTCATTAGTCAAAACCGGTTTTTGATATGATATTCGTATTCAGTGGTATCGAAAACCTAAGGATACCAAGTTTCACCTTGAACCGATGGAAATCAAGTGTCCAACGCTTGGTTGAACCTAAAAAAATGAAGACCCATGTTAAATCCTACTTAAAATTAAACCTGCTTGGGGACGGATTATAATTTTGTTTTTCTCTTTTCGGTTAGCCGTACACCGCCCCTTCTTACTTAGTGTTCGTTCACAGCTTCCGTCCCGTTCTTACCGATCGAACTCGGTCGGATGTGATAGATGGAATCGTTTAACCTCGTAATGGCAGTGGAGAGTCCTTCCCTTTTCTTTGTAATTTTGGCGATTTACCTTTGATTAGTCGAGCATGCTATAGGTACACTTGATTGCGTGGCAAATTTCACGACAATAGAGGAAATGACCAAGATAAACTAAGTTCAATTGGAGCTAGGATGTTAAGGTTCAGATTTCCCAACTCTTGAGCAACCTGCCTACAGCTGACAGTGAAATAACACTTATTTGCTAAAATTCGTCCCCCATATTGGCCCCGAAATTTTAAATTTATTAGTTTTCATCATAAATTCGTTATTTGATATCTTAAAAACCCCCAGATACCGATTTTCATTGGAATCGGAATACAATTGGCAAACTAATCGGCCATATTGGAGCGGCCATTTTGAATTTATAAGTTTTAATCATAAATTTGTTATTTGCAACCTTAAAAACCCCTAGATATCCGCTTTCATTGGAATCGGAATACAATTGGAAAATTTCGCCCGCGGCCATTTTGAATTTATAAGTGCGGATCATAAATTCGTTATTTGCTACCTTAAAACTAGAGATGCCACGAATATTCGGCTGCTATTCGGTATTCGGCCACTTTTTTTATTATTCGGTATTCGGCCGAATAATCCACATTATTCGGCCGAATACCGAATACCAAATCATAAAAGAAACGCACACATCATTTTGTAAAGCTTTTGACGAACCAACAGTTATATTTTTGTAATAAGAACTTTAGTTGCACAATAATGAGCGTATCGTGACGTGATCTAGTCGCAAATGAAACAAATATGCTCGCCCCGTCGCTGCCGTAATGAGACAGGTCGTATCCTGCCACGCTCGAGAAAAGTAGAACGAGGTTATATGAACTAAATCAGACGATTTAAATCCATGAATTGATTGAATGTGTTGGTGAAAGAAATACAAATTGTCATAGATTTTAATGTCTCTTTCCTCAAAAATTGGGTCACTTAGCGAGAAAGGCAATAAAACCCCGAAAGGGGGCCAAATTTCCTCGGAAAAGCAACAGCAAAAACAATAAAATCATGATTTTCTTGCCGAACATTCGGCCGCCGAATATTCGGCGCTTCGGCCGAGAGCCTGGTCAAATATTCGGTATTCGGTATTCGGCCAAATCACTATTCGTTGCATCTCTACTTAAAACCCCCCAGAAACCGATTTTCATGGAAATCGGAACACAATTGGCAAATTTGGGTGGCCATTTTGAACTTCGGTCATATTTCGGCGGCCATTTTGAATTTATTAGTTCTGATTAAACATTCGTTATTTACTACCTCAACAAACCCCAGATACTGATTTTTATTGGAATTGGGAAACGATTGACAAATTCGTCGGCCATGTTGGCGCGGCCTTTTTGAATTTCTAAATTTTGACCACAAATTCGTTATTAGCGACCTTAAGAACCCCTAGATACTCAATTTCATTGAAATCGGAGCACAATTTGCGAATTCATATTTGAGTGGCCATTTTGAATTTCGGCCATTTTTCAGCGGCCATTTTCAATTTCGAAAATCAGGCTTCGAGGTGTTTCATGGGAGACCCCCACGGACCTTCGTGCTCTGCGGTGACTGGTGCGCCCGCTATAGCGCACACATACTTACATACATACGTACATACATACATACAAACAGAAACTTTCTTTTAGACTACACTTTTTAACTCGACCTTATGTCTATGGAAAACTATTAACTATTTATTACTTGATGTTTTATGTGAGTTAAAGAATGAAACTTCAAATATATATTTTTACGCTTATATAATTCAGTTGAGATGACAACTAAAACTTATTAATTAAATAATTATTTTTTATCATTACTTGATGCAAGTAGGCTATGCGTTTGTGCCAAGTCTTTTGCAGTCAAGTAATAGTTGAGTAGTGGGACGATGTCCCTACAGGGTTTCCTGGAGAAGAGCCAGCCCCGAAGAAATCAGCTGTCAAAAGACTTGTAGAGGACTGCGCTAGGAGAGACATTCAGCTGGCGACTGGCTGCGGCGCAAACGCGCATCACCTCGCGTGTGGAAACACCAATACTAATTCTATAGAAGCGAATACTTTTTGACTCATAACTACTTACAATTTACAGATTATGAACTGTGGCACGAACCTACCTTTTTCAATATGATTAGGCAAGAGGTGATTGACTTGTCTCTTGCTAGCACGTTTGTCAGCTCATGAATACTGCGCTGACCATCAATGTCTGACTCCAGAAATATAAGGTTTGACTTGAGATCTTCTGTAATATCCTTAGAAGCATTTAGGGTTTCTCAGCGAGGTTAGGTGTTATGTGGGAGCCACATAGGTAATAACCCGCATCACTACGGCTGATCTCGATATCGTCTCTGTCAACCTGCAAGAAACGATCGTGACAGCCTTTGAAAGCAGCAGTCCCGTAAACCCACGAAGCATGAACCGAAGGGTTGCGTGGTGGAACAGCGATCTTTGCAGGGAAAGGAGAGAAATTATGAAACTTTTCAACCGGGCTAACGTCTCCGGTAACTGGGACCTCTACAAGAAAGCCCTGGCGAATTATAACAAAGAGTTGAGAAGATTCAACCGAAGGTACTAGAAAGCCTTCTGCGAAGAAATAGACAAGCTTCCCGCCTCCATGAGGTTACACAAAGTCTTGTCTAACGAACACTCAAATGGCATTGTCTCTTTCAAGACTCGTGAGGGATCCTTACGGAGAACACCGGGTATACTATGGAGTTATTAATGAGCTCTCATTTCCTGGGTTCTCTAGTAACTGACCCTGAATTTAGTTAGGACCCAACACTGGATCGAAGATAGTTCTGGTCTACCGATTCTACAATAGAAACAAAGGCCTGGCAAACAGGATTTTCACTGCGAGTAAGATTAATGACGCCGCAGCAAAAAAGGACCTACTACCAAATGGATCACGTCGCATCTCAGGAGCAGATTGATAACTGGCGAATCGGTTGCGATAATGGCTGCAAGGGGCTACTAAAGGCTGTCCTCAAACAAAAGGATGCTGAGATTAAGCTGGCGAAGGTACAAAGGCTGGCCTGCCTCGAGGGAATAGCGAGGTACTGAACCTTCCTCCGTTCCGTACCTAGTAGTGAAGAAGCTCTGCCGGGGACACTATTCTCCTTTAACCCAGGAGACCTTGTGGTTCACCAATCGATTCTACCTGGCCTGACTAGAGTAGGGCAAACTCATTATTTGTTGGCGTGAAACCTTTCTGCAGGTTAGCCAACTTCCACGTAAGATCGGTCATCACTAATTTGTTCGACCAGCTGTTGCGTCCACGTTTGACCTGAGAGCTTCTGCAATATCCAGACTGATTGGGAGGCTTATCACACAGCCCTCGGGTTAGGAGTCAGCCACATAGTGAATAACCCCATCACTTAGCCCGATCCGGACTTTGTCTCTGCCAATCTCAAGGAAGCGATCGTGACAGCTTTTCATAGCAGCTGCATAGCCGGCTGATAATGTGGGTATAGTGGTGGTGAACGTCCTCACGTTCCCTTGTAACCCATCTCTCCACATTTGGGATAAACTGTGGGTCCACCTCTAACATATTCTGGATTATAGACGTACGCCTTTTCTTATCAGTAGTCTATGGGAATCATCCCCGCTTTTACCTACCCGCATTGTCGACATGGTTCTGAATGGGCTACACGCGCTGAGGGCGCTTAGCCTGTCTGCGGCCGTCCACTGTCTGCTCTTAGTCGTCCTGTTCAACGCTGCTGCGCACAGTGGCGCTGTATATAGCAGAACTGCGCTTACTATCCTCGCCATCCCATGGCTCCCTCGTGTTGGGCAGAAATCTAGGAAACGAGGTACAAATAGCGAACCTTTTATCCGTTATGGCCTCGAAGTGTGCTTTAATTGTAGCCTACGGTCGATTATCACTGCGTGATTAAATGGTCCTTTCCCATACCTTGACGCTTACGGCCACTGGTTTTATCCGTTTTCTGATCTGCACAGGTTCAGTTTAGTGCTCACACCAGCGTTTTCTGGGCACGGTTTAATCTCCCAGACCGCTTCGGTTTGCTGGTCGTCCTACGAATACTACTCCGATGTTATCTGCGAACCCGAATGCAACTGCTCCATGTTGAAGGCGTAGCCTCAACCATAGCCGGCGGGTAATGTGGGTATGGTGGGTAGCAGTACCCACCCAGAAAATTCCGGATGGGTAAAATACCCACGCGAAATTTGAAAGTAACTGAGCATCTAACATGAAGAATGCCTCTGGTTCCGGCCCATATTCCCCGATTCTCACACAATAAAGACCTATTGTCATACCAGCCTCAGTGCTGAGCCATCGTGCTCAAAACCATGGAGGCATTTTCTAAATCCTCTATATCCACTCAAGAAAGGCGTGAGGAGGTAACTCACTTCTCCACACTCCCTCGTAACCCACCTATCCACGTTTGGAATAAGTCGGAGGGTCCACCGACTCTTAAAAGACTCGTCCCACTTGCTATTACGTTCGAGGCTCGCAGTGCGTCAGCTGCCGCGGCACTGAATTTGTGTCCCCTGTAACATATTCTGGATCATAGAGACGAATACCTTCTCTCGCTAGTATCTCTATGGGAATAATTTTCCTGCTATCACGCACGCCGCATATTTGGATATGGTCCTGTAAGCGCATCACGCGGGAAGGACGCTTATGCTGGAAACAGATAAATGCGTTCGTTGGTGCATGCGGTGATTGATATAATAGAAGTTCGTGCATTCGAATGTAAACTGACATATAGTTACGTAAACGGAACGCACGCAACGCAAAAGTTGGTCTACTTCCAACTTTTCCGCATTGCCGCATTCGCCATAGCCTCAAATACCCAAACACAAGCACACACAACAGACACATGCACTCGTGGCTTAGATATTTTGGTTATTTGTAAGAGACTTGACGGAACCCAAGCACGCAAGTGTCTGTCAGCAAAAAATCGCCGCATACACTGCACGCACGTGTCTATTTCCAGCTTTAGTCTGTATGCGACCTTCCATTTTCTGCTATTAGCCATCTTGTTCAACGCTGCTGCCCACACTGGCACTGCGTAACTAAAGCTAGACTGAGCTAACAACCCTCGGCGACGGATCGGTCTAGGGCCCCCACTTTGGGCTGCATTCTTTTAAATGCTGCAGAAACAGTGGAAGCTTTATCCGCCATTCCCTCCAAGTGTGTTTGAAAGTTAAGCCTCTGGTCAATCATCTACCTTAGGGCGGAGTGTGAGTGAATGATCTGTTCCCATAGCTTGATTCTTATGGACAATTGGTTTCACAGGTTGCTGATCAGCACAGTTAAAGTTTTGTGCTCAGCTTTCAGGCCACGCTTTAATATATCAGATAGCTTCGTTCGCGCATAATTCGACCTCATCGAGGCGTAGCTTAAACACATCATTATACATTGTGATCCACAGGAAAGGTCCCAGGACACCACATATTGGTCTGTACACCGTCGGCCCATCTTCCGATTCACAATGATGTGACCTACCTTCTTTCCTTTTTAGGAAAGATTGTTATCAAATAACAGTTTCGGAGGGGGGGGGGTTGTGTTTGTCTGACTACCCACCCGGTCCCAACACGATCCGCCGGCACTGGCCTTAACTCATCATTATACAGTGTGATCCACAGGAAAGGGCTCAGGACGGATCCCTGAGGAACTCCTCCCGAACAGAGACTCCCTGCTGGGCTAGATCTCCTTTATCGTCCCTCTCTATGTTCCTATGCCCCGGAAACCAGACGAGAGTAGAGTAGTGCTTTCTACCACTTTCTACTACTTATCTCACCAGCTCTGCATAGAATCCAGAGCTTTTATAGAGGCTTGGCTATCTACGTCAATTTCAACGCTACATAAGTATGTAGGTTCGAAGTTCATTGTCTGGCAGGCCATTAGGATCGCTAGTACTTCCGCTTGAAAGATACCAGCCTGCATCGGGGCCAGGACATTGGTCTCTAGATAAATCCCTGCCCGGACACCATCTGACACCTTGGAGGCGTCGGTGAATATTCGGATATCGAACTTCCTCAGAAGGTCTTCGTTTCTCCACTCTCTTCTTGAGAGTATTTCGACGCAGAAGTCCTTGCTGAAGGTCAATCTAAGGGAAGGTATTTCTTGGTTGTAGCGGACATACCCTTTGGTAGCAGGTTCAAGATATTGCTATAGCCGTAGGGTGTTGAGGTCCAGGCCCCGGGTTACCTCAGTCTAGGGGCATTACACGAGGCTAGGTGTTGAAGCGATTGTGCGAGGGGTGGGGGTAGGTGCAAGAGAACATGAAGAACGTACGTTGTTACCCCTATTGTTGCTATCCTCTGGAACCTTTCCAGTTTTATAACATTAAAGATATTGCTCAGTCATGGCCATCATACTAGGGTTTGGGAGGCGACGAAAGTTACAAGCGAAAAGGGCTATTACTCCTTCGTCGACGTTTGACTCTCGCCCGTCTCCAACTCAGTACGTAACTCCGACGCGTAACTGAGCCACGCGAACTGACTGGTAGTATGGCGTTCGGCCGGGTAATATGAAAGAGGAGAAGCTAGTAATCGTACCAGAGAACCTTCTCCGCTAGCCATTCCCTGACGCTTCAACTTCATTTTCGTCCTTGTGTTGCCGAAAGTCTGTGATATTAGCAAGGCCAAGGTCTGTTCACCTTTTTTATAAAGGACAAACTGGAGTGTTCTTTGGAGAGAATCTTGCAGAGTCTCCTAAGTAAAAATAAGACTCGCCCTTACCTAGCCTGAAGCAGACACGCAAAGCTTCAAAACGCCTGTATGGCACCCAAATGAGGCACGGAAGAATTATATTTTTTTAAATGCAGCAAGATGCACGGTACCCTCACACTTTTTCTAGACTAAAAGGAGCACACTTGGTATATGCCGAAGAAAACGCGAAATTATCTTGATGACCATAAAGCGTGCCATTAGCATACTCAATAGACCGGTTCTCGTTCGATTACGAGGGTCAAGCAGCATTGGACGTTGTTAGTACTAAGTTGGGGGCCCGCTTGGTAAAACGACACGCGCGTTTGGTCGATTACGAACACATACATATCTGCAATAGAGGCGTGCATACCTACGCAACTAAATTATTGTTATTCAGGCTGGCCGAGTCTCCTAGACTCGATAGATTGGCAATACCCGTGACAGGTATCTTTCCTGACTAAGGCAATGGCTTTCTTGTTCAGCTTTAGCCAGTCTTGTAAGGCGGTCAAAAGCCTTGTTTGTAACAATTATTGAAGATCTTTCTTGTTTACTTCCTGAATTTCGAGAGATCTTCATTCCACCACGGGGGAAAGGTTTTTTTACTTCGCGGTACTGGGCAGAATACCTTATACGCCGTGTGGATAGCATTTTCGAAAATCTTGACCCTATCTTCGATTTTCTTCATAAGGTCTATCTTTTCGAGGGGGGAGGCACTTTTCAGAGAGTCGCGCTCTCACGACCTGACCGAACTTCTTCCAGTCAATCCTTCTTAGGTTTCTATGCAGTTGAGGAGCTTCAACCTTACCAGCTTTACCCTGAAACGTATCTATTAGTGATCCGAGAAAGACAGTTGATCTGATACTCTCCAGTTTTATACATTGAATGTTTCCGTGTCCGTAGACAGCGTGATGTCTAACACTCTCTAGCTCAACCTTGGAAATTATACGTGAACACGCCATCTTGAAATGTTGGAAGTTGATCTGCACGATGTCAAGCATCCTCGGCGCCCTACTTCAAACTCAAATCCTCCACTAGTTCGTCCAGATATCTTCCTCTCGGCAGAGGCTTTTGACAATGTTTGGTTTGGAATAACCTTAGTCGGCTTTCATTCTAGTCCAATATCTTGAGGGACTCCTCGCTGTTAAGGAGAAAGATTGAAATGCTATTCTTCAGCGGTTTCTCTGCTTTGATGACGACCCAGTCATCCATTGGAACCGCAGGATTTTGAGCCTGGAGACACTGGAAAAGCTTTCCAGATTCCAGATTTACTTTAGGCAATCTGATGCGAGCTCTAGGTCTCCTCGTGATATCCGCAGCTGGGATAAGCTTGAGACTCTTGCCTTCCATGTGTCACATATCTTACCGCATAGGAAGTCCTTTGAGGCCTGGTCTTCACATATGATTTCCCTCAAACCTCTGCCTACCTCCGAGGGGTCACAGCAGGGCATTGTTTCCCCTTGCATGAGAGGATTGTGTTCCTACACCATATCCGATTGTTTGGCTTCGACCTCCATCCAGGTTTCGGGGCTAATGCGTCCTCCAAAGTCCTCGCGTCTATCAACGATCTACTTGGAGGTGATCTACTTTAGCAGGTACTTTATATTTATCGACCACATCCATCTTGTTTTTAAATTTTGTTTTTGCCTTTCGTTTTGCTTTCTTCCTATAAAATTACATCTTTTGTTTTATATTTGATTAACTTTTTTTTATTTTTAGATCGAGTAATAAATTTAATTCCGTTGAATAATAATAATTTTCTTTGTAAACCGCGTGATTGCTGTTACATTTCGTTTTACGAACGAATAAATCCTCGACATTCATTTCTCTAGTCGTAAACTAGAATTCGGTCTGCTGCTGATGCGTAATCCTACGATTCACTATATTAAAACTCGACTGTTTCTTGCACAATAAGTGAAAGTACAAAGATTGTGATTAATTTTATTTCCGCTGAATCAATCCGCGTTCATTATATGACTCAATTTAAGCCTCAAAATCCATTCTCGCAAAATATATAAATCCGTCACATAATTGATTATTCTGCAATTTTCGATTTCAATTTTGTTAGTTTTGTAATCGCAATCTTCTTTAAAACTCTTTCTTAACGATTGTGAATTATGATCGAAAATTTATCTGAATTTCATCGTTTTCTGTCTTCCTCAATTACACTTAAAAAAATTTTCCTTGCAAATAAAATCCACTTTCCGTAAATAAAAAATTCAATTCAATCCACCATTTTTTTTACCCTCTTTTACCCTCTTTCATTACATCTTAGTAAACTCTGTGCCTTTTGTGACCGGTGTCGATTCCTTCTTCTTCTTGTTTTTTCATATTCAAATGCACTTAACCGAATCGAAAAAAATCTCACTTTTTTTACTTACGTCAATTTATTTAAAAAAATTGATTTTTGCACGGCGGAAAATTTCATTTTTTCCAGTTTATTGTTATTATTATTATTTTCGTGCATTGTTGCTGGTTCGGATGCAGATATTTGCGAAATTTAAGCGCAACATTTCACCTTTTTCGCTATTATTGCCGGAGGAAGGCGGACGCGGAGAATGAAAGCGAAAAGAGAGTTTTGCAATATTTCGTTTGTCGTGCGCAACGAAATTACTCAGCATAGCAGCAATGGAGAAGGGCAATTTTTATCGCTTTGAATTTTGTGGTGTTGTATAATTTCTGGAGGCTTGGAGGAGATAATATGAAAAGGCGATACTTGATACAATTTCGGTATTTTTAATTTAATTAAAAAAAATTTCGTGGAAGAGGATGGCGTTTGCTTGTGTGTGTCAGCAATGGAACACGAAGGGAGTGGATTATATTTGTTTAATTTTGTTATTGAAATTTTCGTTGGAAACTAGGAAGGTAGAGTTTATTTGCCATAACGAAGAAATGTTCAAATTTTTTTATAATGAAACAAATGTATCTTTCAGTATTTGTTCATTCCGTTATGCATTGGCAACTTGAGATAGATGTCGATCCTCGATGTTGTCACTTTTAATTGGATATTTTTAATTCATGGAACTTCGAATAGAAGCTACTACTATAATTGGGTGATGAAACAGCGGAAAGTTGGAAACAAAGATATATTTTATAGACTCAAACCAGAAGTACAAATACCTAACATTGACGAAGTAAAAATGGTGGTATGAAATCTGAAAACACGGAAAATCTTAAAAAGCGAATAATAAAGCATCATTCAAATGTGACGCCTAGATATCAGCGCTTTATGTTTACATGTGAACTCTTTCCAAATGACATAAGCCATTTTATTTTAGAAGAAGGTAGTATAATTTCAACAATGGACAGGAATATATTGACCAAATCAATGTGCAATCCTCCAAGGTCATGTGATACAACACCATAAGATTGTGTGTTCATGCAAACAAGACACAAACAATTAATGATCTAAAGAACAACATTCAAGGTGTAGTGAAATAACTCCAGCAACATGTTCAAAAGTCATTGAAAATTTCGATATTCGAATTGATGCCTGCACACGCAGTCGTGGTGGACATTTAATGATATTCTACTCCACGTATAATTGTAATGGATCATACTTTCATTAAAAAAAGCAGCTTGAAAAAATTGGAAACAGTTGGTGTTTTTTTTTTAAAAAACATGTGGGCGTTTTTTTGATGACTCTTTTCAACATCAGACGTGCCCAAATATGGCGGTATAGCAATCACCGGAACTTTGCTTCAAATTAATTCTGGGTAGAAGAGAGACTTCCCTTAAGAATCAGCTCTGCGGCAAGGAGACGCGACATGCTGAACGCAGCAAATAAAATTCAGGACGAAAGTCATAGGCGCATCGTAGCCGCGTAAATAAATCCTATTTCGCACTTCAATCTAAAATACTAAGAAATCTTAAGACAATGCAAAGTGATAATATAAAAAACATTAATTCTCCCAGTTTAATGGCACGGGTATGAAGCTTGGACATTCATTAAGCAAACTAGACTATTAGCTCAAAACCTTCCAAAGGAAAATCCTAAGAAGGATATTTAGTCCTGCAAGGGTTAACCAAGAAAGGGGGAGGCGCAATGACATTCCTACCGGGACAATAAGCATACCCAGGCAGCCGCCGCTCTGCCCTTAGTTTCTAGAACCACTAATCTAAGTAAGGCAAGGGGGGCAGGTGAGGAATTGGGGAGCCCACCCGAGTCCCGCTTTCGTTAACTCCTTCCCAACAGGCCGAAGACAGGACTGCGGCCAGGAACACAGGAAGTCACAGTTGTGGTACTTCGTTCAACAAGACCATGTCCAAACAGTCAAGTCACTAGGCAGACTTCTGAACTTGTTCAAACGGTCTGACCTTCAAATATGAGGAACAGGAGTGCAATACAATAGACCAAAGTAGTGGCCGCGGTATTTTTGGACCCAATACCCTACCAAAAGAAGAAGTAGTACTGAACCAAAACGAACAGCGTATTAAAAGGAACAAGTATCTTGAAAAAATGGAGTACTGCCTAAACTCCGATAAAACCTGCACTGTACCGAGCCTGTCTAGCTAAGCTCTGCATTACTAGCCACCACTAGCTTGAAGCGCATTTACGCTTAGTCTAGAGCTCTTATGGAGGCTTGGTTATCTATTACAATGCTACATCCTTGTATATGTTCCGAGGTTAATTATCTGGCAACCCTTCAGGAGACGCTTGAAATACAGATCTTGTGCAACGCTGTTCCCCACACCAAAGCGATGCACTCTTTTTTTACCCGTTCCTCGATGTACTTAACATACGACATATTAAGTTAATACGTTCAAGCTCGTATTCAAGCGATTAAAGAGCAACAAAACTCGAAAGTCCCTTCGAATTGATATTAATTGGACATTAATACATGAGGACGAATGCATCCGCCGCAAATTTTTTTTTTGGGGGGAACAGGATATGGAGGTGGCAAAAGTGTGTGTGGTGAAGTACTATCGAGCTGGCTCTATACGATGCTATGAACACCCTCCAACATTGGACGCTTGATGGTAGGACGTATCGTGTGGCCGATGCTCGAACTACGAGTGTCCAATGTCAAGCGTCCAACGTTCGAGTTTTGGCATGTACGGACTATTTTCGATGCTGGCCCAATCTTTTGGAAGATAACATTCACTGCATCGTGTTGCGCCTTGGGTTCAGTCGAGATTCGTGTATGCGTTCACTTTCGACCTGGCCTCACACACGCAACGTGAGTCGTAAGTTGTGTTTAGAGTTAGAGCTCCAGATATATCTTAGCTCGAAAAAAACCCAAAATACAACCATAACATGCTGTAGCAATGGTCGTTTGCAGCTCGATGAAATTTTTGAGCAAACTCGTCACACCGTCCACAAGCGAAGATGGCATGCATCTCCGAGTATTTAGGCTTATTGACTTGTTTTGTTTTTGCTCTCTACGATCTCTTTTTAATGTAATGGTCTCCTTCTTTTTACGTATCGTAGAAATGCACGTACGAATGCCGAACAGTAGCTTCTCTTCTGGGCGATAGTATTCCAAAAAATATAGTCCAAAGTAATAGTTGGTCTACCTTAATCAAGACCAAAGTGTATGTGAAGTCGGACCATTGTTAAATCAATTTGTTGCGAAAAAAACATTTGAATTTTTTTTGTAAATTAAAATTTTCAAATATTATTTTAGGCAGTAGTCGTTCACCTCGGGTGTGGTGGAGTGTGATCTTTCAATGGAAATGTGAATAGAGAGAAAAAAGGTATTCTTTAAAATCTTTTATTTATCTCAGCAAAAATTGCTTTAGCTTCATCCAAATTTGGTCGCTAGTAATATTTTGCTAATTTGTTTACATAGAAAAAAAGGGGGCCATTTTTAAGACCCCCTCAAAGTAGCATATAGAATTTGCCTTTATTTCTTTTTTCATTGAAATTTTCAATTGCACGACTTCATAACGACTTAACACTTATGCAGCAGCTTTCACTTTTTTGTGACACGTTTTGCTTTTTTTTGATGAAATTTTCTAAATTGTTCGCCCCATATTTTTGGGACAGAGTTTAACAATAAAAAAAAGTTCGTGTACTTATTAGATTATTAGATGATTGATTGTAAATACTGATTGATTTTTAAATCTTTTCTAAATATGAATTTTTTGTTTATGATTTTTTGATCGCCTGACGGAATTATTTACGCCTTGAAAAGATCTATTTTGTTTGATTTGAAGGCGTCATGGCGTGTCGTATGCAACTTAATATATTATGAAGGTTTGAATTATATCTCTCAAAAAGCCGAGCCAGTTCCTTCTAGTCCAAACAACCACTTCTTAGTACTCTGTTATAAAGTTGATAAATAAATCTAAGGCACTTGTACGCAGGATTTTAAGATAAAATTTAAGAGCGCTTTCAAATATTCAGCCGACTGCAGCAGTCGAGGCAGTCAACTGTTCAAATATTCAGCTGAAGTAAAAATTTGTAAGCAAACAGAGCAAGCCTTTGAATTCGTTTGCATTTGACTGCTCGGCTCAATTATTGAAAGCGCCCTAATTCTGAGACTTGTGTGCAAGGAATATGTAATAAACACTTTTGCTATAATAAACACTTGCTATAATAAAAACATTTGCATCATATCCATGCCAAAAGTTTTCCTCTCAAGCTAATTTGTGCTAAAGGTATTTCCTGTATCCTCCGTGGCCACTCAAGAGCGGCGTGAGGTCGTAATTCAGTCCCCACCCATCTACACGTTGGGGATAAGTCTGTAGGTCCACCGAGCCTTAACAGACTCCTCCTACTTCCCTTGCAATTTCGTTACGGACCCGCAGTGCTTTATCTGCCGCCGCACTGTATTTGACTACTCACTAACATATCCTGGATCATAGAGACCCATGCCTTCTCTCACTAAAATGTCAATGGGGATCATCCCATAGCACTCTACAACGTTACACGTGGTCCCGTAAGCGCAGAACGATAGGAGGACGCTTAGTCTGTATGCGGCCAACAATTTTCTGCTGTTAGGGCTAGCGCGCACGAGCGACATTTATCTCCGTAACTTTTTCGTTACTTTCGAATTATGTATGGAGGTGCGCCGGTTGTCACGTCGTAACATGCGCGCATCTCCATACATATACACGGATTTGATAAAAGCCACGAAACAGTCACGGAGGCAAAAGTCGCCCGTGCGCGCTGGCCCTCAGCTTTCCTGTTCAACGCTGCTGCAGGAGGCGACGACTCGGTCTCGGAACTAATTATTGTTCACCAATTCACTAAGAATAAGTTTAATATTTTCAAGAATTCGTAAGGAAGGTTCTTGATCCGCCATCATACTTCATAACTTGTCGAGGTTTTGTGTACAGTTTGTGATGAACGCAAGTAGTAGGTATCGCGCCATTTGGGCGTGGGAACTAGGCCATGACCTTAAAAACTAGCTCAGTGTTACTGCCTTGAAAATTGTAAACAACTTGCGTAGTGATGAGCAAACGCAAGACCAAGACAAGACTGATATATCCATCTTTGATCCTTCGGTAAACCAGTGAAGATTTTTTGTACTCCAAGGAAAGATAAGTTTCTGACACTCACAGTGACTCGGAATAATCGCCCTGAATTTCCTTTGGTACCGCAGTTCACCAAACATATGGTCGAATACGTGGCAAAATGAAATGTTTGAGATACCGTCCATATCTATGCCCTAAGGTTACGGTCACGTCTAGCGCTTGTAAGAGTGTAAGCTTGTAACTTTCCGTGTTTTTGATGTAAAATCGTACAAGCGCGAGTACGATTTTATATCAAAAACACGGAAAGTTACAAGCTTACACTCTTACAAGCGCTAGACGTGACCCCAGCCTTACACTGTATAGGGTCAGTTCAATGAGATCTCCGCATAGTTCCAGTAACGGAGAAACAAACAAGCAGTTGGAGCCTGCAACATTTGAGGATCGCTTCTCCACTCCACGGCTCGCGCCGCCACAGGCTTTTTTAACACTTGTTACAGCTGGGGGAGCTGAATTTGGAACATCACCAGATCGTTCCTGGGCTTGTGCCTCTTGCTCGAGCTGTCGGTATTACTGCAGCCCTCGGAGCTCAAGGAAGCTTTGAGAGGTGGAGTTTTAGACCTCGAGGTCTGCCCGTCACTCTAAGAGGATCCTTGAGTATTAGCCTGATCTGAGTATATCTGTCTGTCACCCATAGAACATGTGGCTGCAACCTGAGAGGATCCTTGAGGATCAGCCTGATATGGGCGAATCTAAAGGCGATCATCCCCTTCTATCAACTTGGCCGTTGAAGCGCTGTCAAGTGAGCCATAATGACCAAGTGAAGAATATTATCATTTACCCGCTTCTGGACAACTCTTGGCGGCAGCCAAGTTTTGTGCCTTGATGTCGGAGACGTTACTCCTTACCCATTCTACAGTGACATGGTTTGAACAAAGCACCACCAGCCAGATTGTACTTGCCTCGAAAATCGGCTTGACTGTGCCGCTTTCCTTTTCAATGACGACGCCAATGATCGCCTACTGCAGCTGTGCCAATTGCGCAGGTGCAAGTGAATGGTTACCCATATCGGTCGAGATGAGACCAAGCTTGACACTGCTTATTAACTGGCTAAACGTGGGGCGTCTGGGCCCTTAGCTCATCGGGCTCGTCTGTTCCGAACGATTCGGGGTTTCCTCCTCTGAGCGAAGTCTTTTCAACTTAGTTTTTCCGGGGTGCTTTGTCAAAGCTTTTTCTGAGGCCTTTTCCCTGGATAGGGCTTTTGCCTTTTGGCCAGAGGTGAACTTGACAAACCCAGGTTTGCTAAGCTCCATCTGTCGAAAACCCCGGACAATGGTTGTAGCTTCGGACTTAAACGAGCACACACTGTTCGAGTCTAGTATAACGCTGCAGACGGACTCTGCGCCTAAAAGCCATCTGCACAACACGCGTGCTCAATGTCTCCGCTAGTTTAGGCAGTTGGCTTCTCTGGTGTCCCATTGGTCACTTGAGGAAAGGTCGCCGTCACAATTGACTAGGTTGATGCTATCGGAGCTGCATCAATCTCATGCTGCATCACCCACCGCGTGTTTGCATACTGCGTGTAGGTTAAGTGAAACGGTCCGAGCAAAAATAATTAAGTAGGTTTTTTTTAAAGCATATACGCGCCCGCAATGAGCACGCATAGCCAACAAATGCGCCTACCATACGGGTAAGCACGCACCCGCTACGGGCATGAAAATCTAAAAATGCGTCCGCCAGAAGTGAATGTATTATTAATCGACCATTCCAAACGCGAGCGTCGTTTTATTATGCAGTCCCCAACTAAGTACTAACCATGTACAATGCTGCTTGACTTACGCCATCATACAAGAACCGATCTACTGAGTAGGCTAATGGCACCTTTTATGGTCACCAAGATAATCGGACGTTTTGTTTCTCCTACAAAAGCTCGAATTTTGCTCCCTTTTGTCTAAAACAGTGCGAGGAAGGTGCCATACCGGCGTTTTGACCCTGTGTTTCAGGCTAAGAACGGGCCAGTCTTATTTTTATTGGGTGGACCGCACCAGGTTTCCAGATTTCGGATATTTGTGACCAACCACATCCTTAAATTGGGGTAATTTTTTCGACTTCCACTAACCAGCACTCCTGGTAGAGGCATGACCGTGCGAAAAGTCTGTTTCTGGTCGCCCCCACGACGAGAATGTTGTCGCACTTCCAGCAGTGTAACACAGTTCCGGCACGAAGGCACAAGTCACAACGCAATCACAAGTGTGTGGTGAGCCTTAACTTGAAGGCTTATACTAAATAAAAAGCAACGTAGAAGCGAAGTAGAAGTGAAGTAGACGTAGACTTCTATCAACATTGACATAGAAACAAAAATAAAAATAAGATAATTATAAGAAGTAAGTTCGAGACGCCAAGCTTGTGACTTATGACTGGTGACAATTTTAGAGGGGGGGGGGGGTGTCGTAGCTCTTAGAGTTATTTTCCAAATATCTTGACATAAAACAGTGATAATAACGTTGTTTAGAACTTGTGAGTTTTGTGGGACATATTCTTGAAACAACCTTGTACTCTACTATTCTTCTTATATTTTAACAACATCTGCTCCTTCCAATGTGTATGTATCAACATAATAAAAAATGATTTTCCACACAAGAAAAAAAAACACAAATGGATGAACGAAAAAAAGAATAACGAAAGCAAATCAAATAAATTCCATCATAATAAAATCAGCGCAACAAAAGAACAAAAAAAAAATTCAAAGAAAATCTACACCCTCCCCGCACACACCACCCCGCCCGTGTTTCAACCACAATGAAAAATATTCCAATTTCCTTCAGAGATCATCTTTTAATTTGATTTTTTTTCTCTTCTCTTATTTACATTTCTTCAACATCAAACAGGAAGCGTAAAAGAATCAAGAAAATTTCAACAAAAGGAAATTTCTCTCCTCTTTTTATACACAAAAATAATGAAAAGTGAAAATCTACAACATCTCGTCATCATTGCTACACCATTCGACGACGACATTCAACAACGCCGTCGATATATACTGGAATAACAGGAAGAACAACAGGGCGACAACAGCAACAACTACGACAACGACGTATCAACAACGACGCCATTACCGCCACTTAGTTCGGTCGCAGTAACAACACCAACGACAGCAGTAGAAAAAAAAATAATCTAAGAAAAATAATAAGATACGAAACACTTTCATCTCTTCGTATTTTTCGGAATTTTCTTTCCTTTTTTAATGAAGTAGAAAAATTCTCTCGGATTTTCCCTTGTTTTTTTCTGCTTTAAAAGTATATTTTATTTCTCGGTGTTTTCAAGTCGCGTTCCACAATCTTTTACATTGCGAAATCAATGAAAATAAACAATAATTGACACAAAACAAAATTGAAATTCTTGAAATCTTTTTAAAATACGACAAAACAATTTGATTAATTCGCTTTTACACAAGAACAACAAAAATAAACGTATAGTTAACGCGTGTGGAACGTAATTTTTAATAATCCAAAAAAAAGGCAACCCACAATCAAAGTGGACAAAGGCGAAAAGAACAGCAAAATTGTGGAAGTGCTAATACTTCTATGTAAGAAGATGTTGCGATCCCCCACTCATTTAATGGGTGGTCATGGTCCAACATCAGCAGCAACAGCTAACAATAATAATACACATCATACCAGTAATAATATAAATGGATCGCCTAGAAATAATATTGGTATTAATGGTGGTATTGGCGGTCTAATTGGTGCTACTACAGCGGTAATGGCAAATGGTAAAGTCACAACTATAAACACGACGCAAACAGCAACATCAACGACTGGTGCTACATCAAATAATAGTAATACGCGAACGCAAAACAATTCTTCGTCATCATCGTCAACATCAAATACAACAACAACACGAACGTCACTATTCGATTCATGTCATAGGAAAATTCGTCTTATTGGTGGTGGACCGGTTGCCTTTCTTGGTGGACTTGTTGCGTAAGTTTTCGATAAAAATCTTTATTTTTTTAACTAAAAAATATTTTAGCTATATTAAAACAGTATAAAATGGTGTGGATTGTATTATGTTCCACATACGTTCCACACGTATTTTAACATTTCTTCTTTGATACTTTCACAATATATTTTAGTACGTTTGCAACAGTTGAACAATTAGGTGAATTACTCTTTCCATTCTTACCGTTGTGCTTCGATAGGTCTCTCTTCGTGAGGAACAAGCTATAGTTTTTGTGCAGGAATCGTGGGTCAGAACATTCATCATCAAAGACCTTCCGCAAAGACAACACAACTTCTTTTATAACCGACAACGGTAAGTCTAGATCTTGTGATCTAGTCAAGAAACAGATGTCCAAACTGCAGTTCAGACGTAAAAGCTTCCAAGCTAGAGACGACCGACTGATCTCTTCGTCGTCTCAGCATACTCGGAGCAAGAAAAACCAGTTCCGCCAGTACAAGTTAAAAGAACTAGAGAAAAGCTTAACTAAAGGAAAGAACCTCTTGCATGATTGGAAACCAAGACACGCGTTGTGGGGTAGCAAACGTTCAATTCATACAGTAAAAAGTTTATTTCAACAAAACCTCTTCCTACCGGAATTAGTGGCAGAACTGTGGAAGCACCGTCTTTCACTATCGATCCAGGTGATGCTTCCTGGGACGAAAGACCAACCCTTCGAAAAGCAGGTGCAGCTGGCCGATCATGTGTGGGAGATGCTCCCACACTTAGGTATATATGTATCCGTAGTTAGCGCCTCCAAATTTTGCGAGTCGACGTTGGAGTCACTACAAAGCGACGTCAACCAGCTCGAGGCGCTGGTTTTAAGAAAGAACTGACATCAGAGCTCGAACTCGAGATTATTTAATTGACACCAGCGCGGACGTTTCTCTTGTTCTTGCCTCAGCATTTCCGGGACGCAATGGTTGTCCGAATCTTCTTCTGCGTAATGCCAATGGAACAGTAATCGGCACTTTCGGCACCTTGCTTGAAGTTCATCTAGGTCATCGCCGACGTTACGTTCACAACTTGGTGCCAACTTCTTAACAAAATTGAAGAGGGTTTGTCGAACTTCGTTGTAACCCGCAGCATCTCCACTTCATCTGGTTTCTAAACGAGGCTCACATGATTGGAGGCGATGGGGCAACTACCGTCGCCTGATGGGGGAACTACCGTATCCCGACATACAAAACTTGTCCGTGCGTTTACACAAGTACAGTATGATCTTCTCAAGTAAATCGCAAGTAAATTGTAGGTGGAACATCTAACTCATCTGGACCAGGTCTTAGAACGCCTTAACAACTTCGACTTGACCGTTAAGTTAGAGATCAACATCCTTACATAATATATCTCGAAGAATAGAATACTTCCATCTGCAGATCGGGATAAGGCCATTGTTGACCTCGCACCTCCAACTTCTGCTAAAGAACTACAGAAGTTTTTAGGGATGGTGAACTTCTATTGAACTGTTGAAGATATTAGCAAATTTTTCGACAAAGCTTAGGTGAAAAAAACAGTAAAAAAGCACAAAATAAGGCCAAGGTCTTAAAAAAAAGCCAATTTTAACATCAAAATTGCTTATAACTTCAAAAGTCAAGGCCGTAGCATAAAAATTGTTTGGACATTATTCATAGTAAATTGTCCAAGCTTTCTAATTTTGGAAAAAAAATATTGGTTAACTACGTATTTTGTGGAGAAAAAGGTAGTTGAAGTTAACATTTTTTTTAAAAAAAATCAAAATTTTGACTTTGATGGCTTATTACTCCGGAAGTTGGCATGGTAGAACCTTAACTTTTACAGTTTTAGATAGGTGGGAGTATTTTGCGTAAAAGAGTGCATTTTTTAAGCTAAGCTTGCCTCTTGGTTCTCGGGAATCTGGCAAAAAAAGCCGTTTTGCTAATTTCTCGATAACGGTTCTTTGGAAAAATAAATGAGTGTCATTTTCGTTTTCAGCGACCCCAAATTAGGTTAAAAAACACTTTTTTCATTAGGTTCATTTTTCGTGTAAACTAGTGGAATGAACCATTTTTGAAAAAATTTGTCTGGCTGACAATTTTTGTTAATTAACTTCTGACAGACCTTTTGTTATAAATTATTTTTTTTATAAAAATGCCCCACATAACACCTCCTTGATTTTGTTTTTAAAATAAAGTTTAAGATCTCTTCTATCTATTACAACTTGTCTGGCTGACAATTTTCGTTAATAAACTTGTCAGACTGAGTTTTGAAGGCGCTGCAACAATGCATCAAAGATCAATCACTGGCATTTCAGAAGATCCCGTTCAAAAAAAACAACTGAAGTTTAACATGTCCTCTATGCATAAAATATGCCTGTCATTGAAAAAATTGTTTTTTTACTATGTCAGACTTCATTTTTAGGCGCCGCGATAACTTTTTTTTTCAAAAAGATAAACTTTTTACAACGGCCGCGGCAAAACATCACCTTAATTTTTTTCTGGAAGGAAGTTTGTCATCTATTTTATGAATAAAAATTAGTCTGTCAACAAAAAAAAGTTTTTTACTATGCCAGACTTAATTTTTTAAGTACTGCGACGACATTTTTTAATGAATAAATGTGGTATGATCGTTGCAAACTAAAAAAATTTTTTTTTGGAATTCTAAATTAATATTGTAGATCTCGTTTATATACTCAAATACGTTTTACATCAAAAAATTGTTTTTTACTATATATTGATGCTGCGCATTCAAAATTCAGTCTGACCAGTTTATTAACAAAAATTGTCTGCCAGACAAGTTGTAGTAGATAGAAGAGATCTTAAACTTTATTTTAAAATAAAAATCAAGGAGGTGTTATGTGGGGCATTTTTATAAAAAAAATAATTTATAACAAGAGGTCTGTCAGAAGTTAATTAACAAAAATTGTCAGCCAGACAAATTTTTTCAAAAATGGTTCATTATTTAATACAAATTGTATAAATTTCAAGGAGGTGTTTTGGAAAAACAAATCATTTTTTTAGCCTAATTCTAAAATTCATAAAAAATAACAATTCACAAATTTTTACTAGTCTGCCCGGCGTAACATATATTTTACATGTTTTTCAGCCATTCTCACTTTATAATTTTGACGTGTTCGATGGAGTACCTTTTTTGTCATGGAAGCTTAGACTAACAGACTACCTGCGAAACCATCCGCTTGAGGATGCCAAATGCAATCTAACGCTTTCGATTATGTGATCCGGAGTGTATTGGAAAAATTTGACGGTCAATGCTGGCATCCCTTAGCTTTATTTTCTAAAAATCTGTCACCAGCAGAAGAAAAATATTCTGCATTCGATCGCGAAATTTTCGCTACCTATGCACCGATTAAACATTTCCTCGATTTCGTCGAAGGACGCAATTTTATGTTAAGATAGTAGAAAATAGTATAGCAACAGTGCTCTCAGCTCAGTGACCTCATCGGTTGTGGGTTCAGGTGTGAGCTTTACTCGGGACTAGAACCTGCTTGGTGAGCTTTGGGTGTGAGCGCCACCTGTGTGATACTAGTTGAACTTCGCCTGGATAGGGTAGTGTGTCTTGGGTGGACTTTCATGCTTGGGGAGTCTTGGGGATTTTGTGGTGGAATTTGATCCAGACTCCAATTCTTGGATGAGCTAGGTGAACTTTCGCACTGGGGATCGAATCTATAGTTAAACTTCGCAGTGGTAGGTCTTGGATGGGATCTTGGGTGGAATCTAAACTGAAATTTTCACTCTATTAACCGAAAAAATCATAAAAAAACCGGAGAAAGTGCAAGGCAAGGCTAACTTGCTTCAGTTTGCGACGATGAACAGTTATAAGGATTCCACCAAACTGCTTGAAGAATCGGGGGACAATGGAAACAAAGTAAAAGAAGTAAAGTATCAGCTAAATTCCCAATTAAATCGGGATACTGAGTGAATCCGGGGCCTGAACTTCAAACCCCGTGGTCATAGCAACATCTTGAGCTTGAGGGTATGATCGCTGCACCCACAGACTACTTCTCTAAGAAGAGAGTGGAGAAACGTAGACCTGCTGAGGAAGTTCGATATACGGATAGTCTATACGGACCACAAATCTGTAATACGCGCCCTTTAGACAGAACGATCCCCTCGTCAGACTAGGCATCATTTGCCTCAAACATCTGTCATGCATTCACAAAACAAAATCTTGTCGCAGACTTTTGTCCCGCTCACTTACGACCGACAACGTCAACTCCATCGCCTTGGACTTTCTTACATTAGCTCAAGTTAAAAAGGTGACTAAGAGCACTCCAGCAAAGCCGCTAAAGTGAATCTCTTACTAACACTTATACCTTTTACAACAAGTCTGAAGTTACAAGTCATCGAGTCAGGTGCAAAACTAGTACGGGTATTCCTCGACCTTATATGGTCTCTATTGCATGGTGGTCTCTTGCTTCGCTTGCCAAAAATCCAAAGTGTCGAGACACATGAACTCCGTATGCAGCTTTTAAGCTTCCAAGTAATAGATTCAAACGTATCCATATGGATGTAGTGGGACCCCTCCCACCGTTTCGAGGATACTTGTACAACCTTACAATCGTAGACCGATTTACGAGATGTCTAGAAGCTTACCCAATATGGAATATTTCGGCTTCAATAGTAGCAAAAGGCTTTCAGCCTTATTCTCGTTGTCGAGTGACGGGAAACCGACCATAAATTGATATTCTCAGTGTCAATCCAAGAGACTCCTGACGACTAGATCGACAAACGTCGTATTTTAATTTTCACAAGGTGTTGCGTGAAGTGGCATTTTCTTCGATACGTGTGTAGAGATTGAAAATTTCATTCTACCGCATCCCTCGTAGTCACGTCACTCGCCAACGAGAATACCACCTATTGTCACTGACTACATCCCACGATTCGATGACCGCCTTGATGACACAACTGATCAGGGTACGCAATTCGAATCTTAACTATACAAAGAAGTTGTCAGACTAGGATAACCGCCTGCCATCGGCCAGCAAGCGGCCGCCTTAATGGCAAGCGACAACGCTACTCATTTAAGTGAAGACTTGCTCTTTGACATGGTAGACTGATTTGCAATGATCTGAAGCTCCCCCATTTCAACTCCAATCTGAAAAATGAAAATCCAATAGAACACTCAGAATCTCTAACGCTAAAATGCAACAGCAATAAGGCTTTCAACCAAAAGCATCTACTGGCGGACTTATTGTGTGTCTAACAGAGCCCTTCAATCTAAGTATACATCGCTTTGTCGAGTCGGGTCCGTTTGCTCTAGATATGTCCAAAGATGTGAGTTAAAATGATCACGTATTCCAAAAGATCACGTATTTCTATGTTTAGTGCTACGGCTCTATTAAGACATGCTAACTCCCTCTTTAGCTGGAGACCTGAGATATAATTTACGGATCCTAGATTCGCACGTTTCACGCCCCCTGAAACTGTCTTGTGGAGGCTCGACGAAGTGAAAAACTAGAGGCTCGACGAAGTGCTTTTAAACTCATGGAAGATAACACTCTTTCCTCACCCATTGACTCATTGAGCGATCATAGAAATGTAGCTAAATTTTATCCGTATCATCATAGAGAGGGCTCCACTTAAGTAAGGAATCTATAAGGAGAAAAAGAAGTAAAATTTATTCAACAAAAAAAGAGTTAAAAAGAAAGACTACAGTGACTTCTAACTAAGTGACTTCTGACTAAGTGAGTTCAGCAACATTTCCAAGAGAAGGAATCTTCAACCTCCAAGAGCTCAAACGTAAAGTTTATCGCCATCTATTCTTTCCTATCTTTCGGTCTAAGGTTACTACAAGACATTGCACCATGAACGACAAGACAGATTGGCAGTATATACGACGGACCAGTTAGAAGTGAAATTTGGAGTTATTTTGGAGTTAATCGGGGTTGGAGTTGAGAATGCCAATGAATAATTAAGGCTAGGTAAATATATTTGTAAAAAGGCACCAAAACCTTTTCTTATTTCCGATTTCTTTTCATTTAACTCCAATTAACTCCAAAATAACTCCAATTTTTTCGATCAATATTTCGTTATACTTAAATTGATTGCGTAATATTGCGAAATGATGTCCCAAAATCATACTTGCAAGCCAGATTCTTATATGAACCTGGGAACAGTACAAAGGCGAGCGCAGAATTTGATAAAATATTTAATATTCTTGAGTGTGCCTTGAATACGGGGTGTCCAGTCAAAAATATTCAGAAGATGTTTCCACCGTGAGGGAAGGAAGAGTTGTCCGACATTAGACAGCTAACCAGGAAGATTTTCATTATCGCGTCACGTAAGCCGAACACTCTTGAGAAGTCCTGGAACTTCTTCTGAAGACGCATGACATGATTGGTCCATGGCTGCTGTCAAACTATAAGAATTGCCTACACTACACCGACTTGCCCATAAGGGTAGCCCCGTCTAAAGACCGATGTCGGGGTACAATTGGCGCTGAAAGGCTGATTTTAATTTAAGCTTCGGAACCTCTCCTAAGTTCTGTAAAAGAAGACTTCGAAATATACAGTTTCTGTTTTCGCCCAAGCCTACGCAGACGTTGTTGTCATTGATAATAACTAAGGGGTGACATTCGAGGCATAACTTTGGACCAGCTCTTGTTCAAGACGCTTCGTGATCGTGTGAATCCATATATGTATCAACACCATCATAAGGCCCATGATAACATACGCGGTTTAGTCGAGGATAATCCTTACACGTGATTTTATCATAAACGTCGATCTAGATTATCCTGGATAAAATCTTAGATTGGGAGCAAGAAAATGGCTTATGAACCCATTTGTCAGGTGTGAAATTTCGAAATCCGGGATTTTTCTTGTAATTTTTTTTTGTCAAATTACAACAACAATGCACTGATTTGAAGTTGAAGAGACACTTTCGCGTATAACATTTTCAAATATTTTTGTCTCCATACAAGCAGGCGTTTAGGTTAGGTTAGGTTAGATATGGCTGAGCTGCTGGTGTACAGCTCAAACACTTGGGACAAAGAAGTAGGCCCATTGTGATGCCATAGTGAGCCCACTTTAAACGTGAAGTTAAAGTGTCGTTTCTTCGCTAAATCATCTCGAGGAAGCAATGAATCTACTGAGTTACGGGATCCCAATCTTCGAGATTTTTGCAAGCGTGCCAAATGTGGTTAGTCTCTTTTTGCTTAGGGCTGGGCAGTGACAGACGAGATGTAGTACAATTGCCTCTTCGCCCGGGTTGTTACAGCTTCTGCAAAAATCGTAGGTCTCCTATACTTTAACCTATACTTTTTTTGCAAAATTGGAAAGCTTGGACAACTTCGTCTGAATAATGTCTAGACAATTTTTATGCTACAGCCTTTACTTTTGAAGTTATTAGCAAGTTTGATGTTAAAATTGGCCTTATTTGGTGCTTATTTGGTACTTTTTAGCAAATCTTAGGTACGAAATAGAGCCAATTTTAGCATTAAAATTGTTTACAACTCCAAAAATAGAAGCCGTAGGATAAAAATTGTCTAGACATTATTCAGAGGAAGTTGTCCAAGCTTTCCAATTTTGCAAAAAAAGTATAAGTTAACTACGTATTTTTTGGAGAAAAAGGTAGTTTTACTTGAAATTTAGTGAAAGAAAGTGGGTGTGTGTACTTATGTACGCGCATTAGAAGTTATACTTCTTTGGCGTGATTTAAGACTAATTTTATAATTTGCATGCAAATAATTTATTGAATTTTTTATTATTTGCGTACGTTGGCAGGTGGAAGCAGCATGATGCCGACACGCTCCAGCCTGTCGGTTAAACCGGATTCTAATCCTAACTAAAATCTCCTACTAGTCAACCCATTCTCCGGCAGAGAGGAAACACATTTTTCTAGACAAGTTGTTCTTATTTATACAGGTTATACAGGTTTTTATGCGCCCCATGTTTTTATTTTAGTCTGTTAAAAGTCCCAGAATATTACTTAATTCGTTGACACAGCGACACAAAGTTCCGCTTGGAAAACGACATGAGAAGACAGCACTCCTACTATTCCAGAAGGTCCATGTTTGTGTTCTAATTATTTTCTAGTTTTTAGTACAGCAGATTTAAAATAAAACCATTTAACTTAAAAGCTTTTTTTACTTACTTTTTTTATATTCTTTTTAGTCTTAATTCAGTCATTTTTGGAATTTACTTTTTACAAAATTCTGCTGAAGTGATTTGTTATGCATACCATATTTCCAGCGCCATTTTGAATTTTATAATTTTGACAACACATTTATTACTTCCGACCTTAAACACCTCCAAAATAGCTATTTTCGGTGAAATCGAATCGTAATTGCCAAAATCGTGCCGCCATTTTGAATATTTTAAAATTTTGCCCACAGATTCGTTATTTGTGACCTTAAAAACTCCCCGATACCGATTTTCAATGGATTCGGAACACATTTGCAAAATTCATCCGCCATTTTGAATTTTCATATTTTGATTACAGAATCGTCATTTGTGGCCGTAAAAACCTCCCGATACCGATTTTCAATGGATTCAGAACACATTTGCAAAATTCATTCGCCATCTTGGAACCGCCATCTTGATTTTTTTCCAAAATTGTCAGATTGCACTGTCACGTTAGCTTAATGTGTGTGCAAAGTTTCATAAGAATCGGTTTAGTAGAAGTAGTTGAAAAAGCTGTCGCAAGATTTGACCCAAACAAATATACGAGGTCAAGCTAAATAAAACCATTAATATCTTGTTCATTGTTTTATTTTCCCAAATAATAACAGTAAATATTTTGTATTATATATGCAAACTAATTTCTGATTGAATAATTATATTAAGTTTTAACCATTCAAAATCATTAGTAAAACAGTAAATAATTATCGCTTGTTGTTGTACAGTTGCCATATAGCTTTATTATTATCTTGGCCAGTTTCACACGGGCAGACAAACAACCAAGAAAAATCTTCTGAAAAAGTCGGCCCGTGTAAAACTGGCCCTTAGAAACTCGCGCTTAGGTGATGAATAGAACACGGATCGGATTTCCCTCCATAGCCTCGCGACAGAACCCCACACCCAGCAACTACGAATCTTCTTATACCTACAAAAAGCCCAAACCTTCGCTTAGCTGATGAATCGTACATGAAATTTATTTTC